>CM050448.1:41712950-42962950 GCA_027563935.2 Costus lasius
GAGAAATAGAACGTTACTTGATATGGTCCGTTCTATGATGAGTCAGGCTACTGTACCTTACTCCTTTTGGGGATTTGCACTGGAGACAGCTGCAAAGGTACTAAACCGAGTGCCATCCAAGGCAGTTTCAAAGACTCCATATGAGTTATGGTATGGGAAACAGCCGAGCTTGACGTTTATCAGGATCTGGGGCTGCGAGGCTTATGTCAAAAAGCTCGCCTCTGGGAAACTGGAGAGCAGATCTGAGAAATGTATCTTTGTCGGTTACCCTAAGGAAACTAAGGGTTATTATTTCTACGATCCCAAAGAGAACAAGGTTTTTGTTGCTCGGACGGCTATTTTTCTTGAGAAGGAGTTTCTTCTGCAAGAGGCCAGTGGGAGAGAAATAAAGCTGGATGAGAATCCAGAGGAAGGACAAAGTAGTCAAGCACAGTTGGATGAGCCTGAGCCGGTTGAACAGGTTATTGAACTACCTGAGGCTCAGATATCACGGGAACCGCGAAGATCGGGAAGGATCCGTCGACAGCCTGAGCGCTATGACGGAGTCTACATCATTGATAATGATGAACCCCTCACTTATGCGGATGCGGTCAGTGGACCGGAGTCAGCTAGATGGCTTGAAGCTATGCGAGCCGAGATGGACTCCATGTCAGATAACCAAGTCTGGGATTTGGTTGATCCGCTTCCGGGAGTAATCCCTATAGGCTGTAAGTGGATCTTCAAGAAGAAGATTGACATGGATGGTAACGTGGTTACCTATAAAGGCAGGCAAGTTGCGAAAGGTTTCAAACAAATCTACGGGATAGATTATGATGAAACTTTCTCTCCTGTAGCCATGTTCAAGTCTATTCGGATTCTTTTCGCAATAGCTGCATATTATGATTATGAGATCTGGCAAATGGATGTGAAGACGGCTTTCCTTAATGGAAATCTGGATGAGGATGTGTATATGACACAACCAGAAGGTTTCACTAATCCATCAGATCGTCATAAGATATGCAAGTTAAAGAAGTCTATTTATGGACTTAAGCAAGCATCAAGAAGCTGGAATATTCGTTTTGATGAATCAATCTCTGAGTTTGGTTTCATCAAGAACGAAGATGACCCGTGTGTATATAAGAGGTTTAGTGGGAGCGTGATTACTTTCCTAGTCCTCTACGTCGATGATATCTTAATCATTGGAAACGATATTCCTGAAATGCATGCGGTTAAGGCATGGTAAGGAAATGTTTCCAGATGAAAGATCTAGGAGAAGCAGCCTATGTGTTAGGTGTGAAGATCTACAGGGATAGATCTAAGAGACTTCTTGGGCTGTGCCAAAGTACTTACATCGATAAAGTCCTGGAGAGATTTCATTTAGAGAATTATAAAAGAGGATATCTTCCAGTCAGACATGGTCTGAATCTTTCGAAGAGTCAGTGTCCACAAACACAGACTGAGAAAGATGAAATGGACAATACGCCTTATGCTTCGGCTATTGGGTCCATTATGTATGCGATGTTGTGTACTCGCCCAGACGTTGCTTACGGGTTAAGAGTGACCAGTCGGTTCCAAAGTAATCTAGGTATGGCGCACTGGATTGCAGTCAAGAACATTTTAAAATATCTGCGGAGGACCAAAGATATGTTCTTGATATATGGTGGTCAGGAAGAACTCAGTATTGAAGGATATACTGACGCTTCATTCCAGTCGGACCAGGATGATTTTCGATCGCAATCAGGCTATGTTTTTAGCTTGAATGGTGGAGCAGTGGTGTGGAAAAGTTTCAAACAGTCTACTGTTGCTGATTCCACAACAGAAGCCGAGTATGTTGCAGCCTCGGAAGCATCCAAGGAGGCAGTGTGGATTCGTAAGTTCATTAAGGAACTTGGTGTCGTTCCTTCGAGTGGAGATCCTTTGGTTATCTTCTGTGATAACACTGGAGCAATCGCACAAGCAAAGGAACCACGGTCGCACCAGAAGTCCAAGCACATACAGAGACGGTTTCACTTGATCAGGGAGATCATAGATCGTGGCGAGATCAAAATCTGCAAGGTTCATACAGATGACAATCTGGCAGACCCGCTTACCAAGCCTCTGGCGCAGCAGAAGCATGAGAAGCACTGTAATAATATGGGTTTGAGATTTCTCAACCATTAGATTAAGTGCAAGTGGGAGATTGTTGGGGAATGCCCTTAAGCCTAATGTTTGAGGCATTGGGTTTGTATCAGTATCATGTAATAAACTCTTATGTTTATAAAGGCATGGTTGTTATTCAGTTTGTTACCTTGTCTGCTGTAATAAGTGTACTTCTGAATAATGTCTCAAAGCTGATCAGCTAGGCTGACATGCTATATGTCCTTAGTCGATGTATCTTGGTGAACATGAGACAGCCTTGATATGGTTAAGACTAATATGTGTTCTAATCTTATAGGATGCTTCGAGCATGGAATAAGATGTAGACTCATGGGTACATTGGATGTACTGGACAGACCCTACTAGGATATTCAATTGTTTGTCACAATGTGAATAATCCTTGAATGCAACAAGTGGCACATTTCCTCTGACTTGAGATCACTTGTGTTTTCTAAATGATGATTGCCATTGTTTTGAGGTAGTTCAATATCATTTGAAATATAATGGTTATAGACTATCTTGAATGATGAGCTTGAATCAGGTTAGGGCACTAGTGATAGACATAGGATTGCCGTCTCCTTGTTTAAGGATTGTGATGTTCTAAAAGGGCCCCCCCTAGATGAGATGATTGAGAAAGTGTATGGCCATACCCAGGTGACTGTGTTCATCTGATCTAATTATGCTCATCGTATTGGAGTTACAGGCTTGACATGCTTGTCCAATAAGAACATCCAATGGCAAAGGAAACATGTATGCCTTGTGAGTTTGATTCACACTTGTGCTGTGGTTTGGGTGTAGTCTTGGAAGACTCTTTCCTCTATATCGGGAGACAGTGATGTGTTGCTAGATACCCCTCACTGATCGTGATAATGTGAGTTATCGTTACCGACATTTAAAGGAAACCCTCAGGGTCGCACAATTTGATGATATGACTTACTTAAGTCAGATCGTGTGGACTAAATTGTTTTGGTTCAGTTTAAAGGGATTTAATCTCTGATTGTAAGTGAGATCTGGTCTGATCATGTATGATTGATTAGGGCTTGAGATCGGTAAGCTTCGATCGAAAGAGTTGATGCTAGATCGGTGCGATCAGGAGCATCGAGAGATGAACGGTCAGATCTTGAATCTTAGGGTTTGATTTTATCTGGACCAATGCTTGGGCTAACTTGGTTTAGTCATTGAACCGAATGCTTTGAACCGGCTCATGTGAGCGCATGGTTCATATGGGAGTATGCGTTTGGTTCACTTGGTGAACGCTTGAACGCAAAGCTTTGAGGGCTTTCCAAATTTGGAAAGCGGTTTGCTAATTTGAGAGTAACGCCCACGTTTGTGTGGAACGCCTCTCTTAACGCCTCATTGATTCGTTCTCCCTCTCATTCGACAACGCTCTTGCGTGGTGAAGGAGACTCACGATTTTGGAGAGTTCTTTCGGAAAGGCAAGAAAAGCTTCATCCATCCCTTTGATTTCGATCAACGACACCTCTTGGAACCTTGCTAGCACAAGGAGTACCAAGGAAGTGAGCGCATCCTCATCTTGTGTGCGCATCCTTTGGAGGAGATCTTTCTTGCTCTCTCTTTCAAGACGCCATCCAACACATGGCTTCGGTATGAATTTCTCATGTTGTTGTAGTTGATCATATTGCATGCGATGATCATTATGAAACCCTTATTCCGCTGCTATAACATAACCCACAAGGTCACTTGCGCCTCCTTAGGGTTTCGCTCCCCCTTGAAGGGGACTCTTCAATTGGTATCAGAGGCCGGTTGATGCATGTTTTATGATTGCTATACCATGTTTTGTGATCCATGTTTGCGCATCATGCTTAGATCTATAACGGAGTCTACATCATTGATCATGATGAACCCCTCACTTATGCGGATGCGATCAGTGGACCGGACTCAGCAAGATGGCTTGAAGCTATGCGCGCCGAGATGGACTCCATGTCAGATAACCAAGTTTGGGATTTGGTTGATCCGCCTCCGGGAGTAATCCCTATAGGCTGTAAGTGGATCTTCAAAAAGAAGATAGACATGGATGGTAACGTGGTTACCTATAAAGGCAGGCTAGTTGCGAAAGGTTTCAAACAAATCTACGGGATAGATTATGATGAAACTTTCTCTCCTGTAGCTATGTTCAAGTCTATTCGGATTATTCTTGCGATAGCAGCATATTATGATTATGAGATCTGGCAGATGGATGTGAAGACCGCTTTCCTTAATGGAAAACTGGATGAGGATGTGTATATGACACAACCTGAAGGTTTCACAAATCCATCAGATCGTCATAAAATATGCAAATTAAAGAAGTCCATTTATGGACTTAAACAAGCATCAAGAAGCTGGAATATTCGTTTTGATGAATCAATCAGTGAATTTGGTTTCATCAAGAATGAAGATGACCCGTGTGTATATAAGAGGTTTAGTGGGAGCGTAATTACTTTCCTAGTCCTCTACGTCGATGACATCTTGATCATTGGAAACGACATTCCTAAACTGCATGCTGTCAAGGCATGGTTAAGAAAATGTTTCCAGATGAAAGATTTAGGAGAAGCAGCCTATGTATTAGGTGTGAAGATCTACAGGGATAGATCTAAGAAGCTTCTCGGGCTGTGCCAGAGTACTTACATCGATAAAGTCCTGGAGAGATTCCATTTAGAGAATTCTAGAAGAGGATATCTTCCAGTCAGACATGGTCTGAATCTTTCAAAGAGTCAGTGTCCACAAACACAGACTGAGAAAGATGAAATGGACAATACGCCTTATGCTTCGGCTATTGGGTTCATTATGTATGCGATTTTGTGTACTCGCCCAGACGTTGCTTACGGGTTAAGCGTGACCAGTCGATTCCAAAGTAGTCCAGGTAAGGCACACTGGATTGCAGTCAAGAACATTTTAAAATATCTGCGGAGGACCAAAGATATGTTCTTGGTGTATGGTGGTCAGGAAGAACTCAGTATTGAAGGATATACTGACGCTTCATTCCAATCTGACCAGGATGATTTCCGATCGCAATCAGGCTATGTTTTTAGCTTGAATGGAGGAGCAGTGGTGTGGAAAAGTTTCAAACAGTCTATTGTTGCTGATTCCACAACAGAAGCCGAGTATGTTGCAACCTCAGAAGCATCCAAGGAGGCAGTGTGGATTCGTAAGTTCGTTCAGGAACTTGGTGTTATTCCTTCGAGTGCTGATCCATTGGTTATCTTCTGTGATAACACTGGAGCAATCGCACAAGCAAAGGAACCACGGTCGCACCAGAAGTCCAAGCATATACAGAGAAGGTTTCATTTGATCCGAGAGATCATTGATCGAGGAGAGATTAAAGTCTGCAAGGTTCATACAGATGACAATCTGGCTGACTCGCTTACAAAGCCTCTGGCGCAGCAGAAGCATGAGAAGCACTGTAATAATATGGGTTTGAGATTTCTCAACCATTAGATTAAGTGCAAGTGGGAGATTGTTGGGGTATGCCCTTAAGGCTAATGTTTGAGGCCTTGGGATTATATCAGTATCATGTATAAACTCTATGTTTATAAAGGCAATGGTTGTTATTCAGGTTGTTATATTATCTGCTGCAATACATATACTTCTGAATAATGTCTCAATGCTGTTCAGCTTGGCCGACATGCACTTTTGTCCTTAGTCGAGATATCTTGGTGAACATGAGACAGCCTTGATATGATTGAGACTAATATGTGTTCTAATCTTATAGGATGCTTCGAGCATGGAATAAGATGTAGACTCATGGGTACATTGGATGTACTGGACAGACCCTACTAGGATATTCAATTGCTTGTCACAATGTGAATAATCCTTGTATGCAAACAAGTGGCATACTTCCTCTGACTTGAGATCACTTGTGTTTCTAAATGATGATTGGCATTGTTTTGAGGTAGTTTAATATCATTTGAAACATAATGGTAATAGACTATCTTGGATGATGAGCATGAGTCATGTTAGGGTGCTAGTGATAGATATAGGATTGCCGTCTCCTAGTTTGGAGTGTGATGTTCTATAGGGGCCCCCTGGATGAGATGATTGAGAAAGTGTATGGCCATACCCAGGTGACTATGTTCATCTGATCTAATCATTCTCATCATATTGGAGCTACAGGCTTGACTCGCTTGTCCAATAAGAACATCCAGTGGCAAAGGAAACATGTATGCCTAGTGAAGTGGATTCACACTTGTGCTGTGGTTTGGGTGTAGTCTTGGAAGACTCTTTCCTTTATATCGAGAGATAGTGATGTGTTGCTAGATACCCCTCACTGATCGTGATAACGTAAGTTGTCGTTACCGACATTTAAAGGAAACCCTTAGGGTCGCACAATTTGATGATATGGCTTACTTAAGTCAGATCGTGTGGACTGAATTGTTTGGGTTCAGTTTAAAGGGATTTAAACTCTGATTGTAAGTGAGATCTGGTCTGATCATGTTTGATTGATTAGGGCTTGAGATCGGTAAGCTTTGATCGAGAGAATGGATGCTAGATCAGTGAGATCAGGAGCATCAAGAGATGAACGGTTAGATCTGGAGCCTTAGGGTTTATTGTGATCTAGACCAAATTGCTTGGGTTAATTGGTCTTTGAACCAGACCAAATTGAACCGGCTCATCAAGTGAGCGCATGGTTCAAGAGGAGAGGAATTTGCGATTGGGGTAAACTCATGGTCGCATCACAAGTTGAGATTTTTCTATTTTTAGAAAACATGTCTCTAAACGTGGGCACGCCTCACGTTCTCTCTTTCACGCCTCTTGTCGCCTCTTTGGCTTGGTCTCTACACACATTCTCGAGAGGAGAAGTTGAGACGACAAGGGAGAGGTTTTTCGCCAAGCAAAGTTGTCTTCTCTTCCCTTCCATACGACAAGGACCCTTGGAGAACCTTGCTAGCACAAGGATCAACAAGGAGTAGGCGACATCACCTTGTGTGCGCACCATTTGGAGGAGAAGCATTCGACTCTCTTCTTCCTAGCCGCCATCCAAGAAATGGCATTGGTAAGAATCGATCCTCATGTATATGAAAAATTTAAAGTTGATCATACTGCATGCATCGATCTAGAAACCTATTCCGCTGCGTTAAATCCTCTACATGCGCCTATTAGGGTTTCGCCCCCATGTTAGGGGACTTTCATATAGAACATCACACTCCAAACAAGGAGACGGCAATCCTATATCTATCTCTAGCGCCCTAACATGACTCATGCTCATTATCCAAGATAGTCTATAACCATTATGTTTCAAATGATATTGAACTACCTCAAAACAATGCCAATCATCATTTAGAAACACAAGTAATCTCAAGTCAGAGGAAGTATGCCACTTGTTTGCATATAAGGATTATTCACATTGTGACAAGCAATTGAATATCCTAAGTAGGGTCTGTCCAGTACATCCAATGTACCCATGAGTCTACATCTTATTCCATGCTCGAAGCATCCTATAAGATCAGAACACATATTAGTCTCAATCATATCAAGGCTGTCTCATGTTCACCAAGATATCTCGACTAAGGACAAAACTGCATGTCAGCCAAGCTGAACAGCTTTGAGACATTATTCAGAAGTATACATATTGCAGCAGATAATGTAACAACCTGAATAACAACCATTGCCTTTATAAACATTGAGTTTATACATGATACTGATATAATCCCAAGGCCTCAAACATTAGCCTTAAGGGCATACCCCAACAACATGCACCAAAGCTGTCCTATATCGGCTAAGGCACCTTGACCGGGGATTACTTATGAGAATGGATCCAATCCAAACTCCTGGGACATTATCTATGCAATTCAATACATCAACGCAGGCAAAGCAATCTGCATAATAACGACCATGCCTTTATTGATTATATCAATTTCATTAATTCTATCAAAGTACATTCAAAACATGCCTGACCATGTCCATACATTGGTCTGCAGGGCATATACACCAATAATCTCCCACTTGCACTAAGACCTAGGGTAACTGATGTTTAATCAGTTCCTATGTCTCTAGTGTGACTTATTTAGCTTCCGCTATGCCAGAGGCTATGTCAGTGGGTTTTCTAGACTGTTATCTGTGTTTATTTAAACAAGTTTGAATCATCATCTTTATCCATGATCTCTAAGATCAGATGATATCGCTACAGTATATACTTGAGTGCTAAGTTCCTTTACACATGCTTACGGCCCCAGTAAGAACTATACTGGACCATCAAGCACCAGGGACTAAATCAAGTTCAAATGAATAAAGCTGCTTCCTTGGCTGCCACAAGAAGCTGCAATGTACTCAGCCTTATTGTTGAATTTGCCACTGCGGTTTGCATAAAGCTCTTTCAGCCAACAACACCACATCAAGGCAAAAAGCAAATCCTGACTGTGAACGATAATCATTAGATTGGAACGAAGTGTCAATGTACCTAGTACACAAAGTTCTTCCTGTCTATCACAGACTAAAATTCAATCCTTTATACTTCCCAAGTACGAAGGATAGCTTTCACAGCTATCCAGTGTCTGAACACTAGGATCTGATTGAAACTTACGGGCCATGCTCCAAGCATTCGCCACACATAGTCTTGTGTCAGTTGCACAAAACATGATCTATCCTATACCCAACGTACTAGGATTACAGACTCATGTTATCTCTCTCCTGCTGTGTCAAAAGACATTGCATCATGGAGAGAATCAGACCATGTCTCTCTGGAAGGTATCATCCTTTGGAATGATCCAACATGAACCTCTCCAGAATCTCTTGGATGAACGTAGATTGACTAAAGGGCAATGACTTTCTTGGATCCCTTTTGATCCACATTCCTAGGATGTAGGCTGCATTCCCTAGGTCATTCTTCTTGAAATACATTCCAAGCCAGTACTTCACCGCATGAAGAGCTGGGATGTCATTTCATGTGAGGAGAATATCGTCAATCAATTAGAAAAAGAAACACTATGATGTGAAGGTTCCCTTAGACAAGGGGCAAAACCCTAGATAGGCGCATGTTATATTTTTAAGCAGCAGAAAGGGGGTTTCTAGGGATCTGTTCAATGCATATAATATAATCAACTACCGAATGCTTGTATAGAAGTAAAAGATCCATACCAATGCCATTTGTTGGATGGCGTCTAGGAAGAAGAAAGTGAAATCGCTTTCCTCCAAACGGTTCGCACACAAGAAGATCTATGCGCTTACTCCCTTCGGTACACCTTGTGCTAGCAAAGTTCCTTGGTGTCTTTGTTCGTGTGAGAAGGGAAGAAAAAGATCTTGCTTGCTCAGTCCTCGACTCTCCAAAGCGTGAAGCGAAACTTCCACAAGAGGAGGCGACGGGAATAGAAGTGAGGCGACAAGAGATGCGCACTACCCAAAACATGGAGGCGTGGTTGCTAAAAATAGCCAACCTTACTCTTTCATGCGATCATGTGTTCATGCGCTCATGAACCAATCGCATTTTCCTCTCCTCTCTTTGAACCAAGCGCTCATATCATGAGCCGGTTCAACTAGGTCTGGTTCATAGACCAATTAACCCAAGCAATTAGTCCAGATCACATTAAACCCAAAGGCTCTTGATCTGACCGTTGATCTCTTGATGCTCCTGATCTCACTGATCTAGCATCCATTCTCTCGATCGGAGCTTACCGATCTCAAGCCCCAATCAATCAAACATGATTAGACCAGATCTCACTCACAATCAGAGATTAAATCCCTTTAAACTGAACCCAAATAATTCAGTCCACACGATCTGACTTAAGTAAGCCATATCATCAAATTGTGCGACCCTAAGGGTTTCCTTTAAATGTCGGTAACGATAACTTACGTTATCACGATCAGTGAGGGGTATCTAGCAACACATCACTGTCTCCCGATATAAAGGAAAGAGTCTTCCAAGACTACACCCAAACCACAGCACAAGTGTGAATCCAAATCACCAGGCATGCATAATTCCTTTGCCACTGGATGTTCTTATTGGACAAGCATGTCAAGCCTGTAACTCCAATATGATGAGCATGATTAGATCAGATGAACATAGTCATCTGGGTATGGCCATACACTTTCTCAATCATCTCATCCAGGGGGCCCCTTTAGAACATCACACTCCTTAAACAAGGAGACGGCAATCCTATGTCTATCACTAGTGCCCTAACCTGACTCAAGCTCACCATCCAAGATAGTCTATAACCATTATGTTTCAAATGATATTGAACTACCTCAAAACATATTAGTCTTAACCATATCAAGGCTGTCTCAAGTTCACCAAGATATCTCGACTAAGGACTTTATAACATGTCAGCCCAGCTGAACAGCTTTGAGACATTATTCAGAAGTACATTTATTGCAGCAGACAATGTAAGAAACTGAATAATAACCATGCCTTTATAAACATAAAAGTTTATTACATGATACTGATACATTCCCAAGGCCTCAAACATTAGCCTTAAGGGCATACCCCAACAATCTCCCACTTGCACTTAATCTAATGGTTGAGAAATCTCAAACCCATATTATTACAGTGCTTCTCATGCTTCTGCGCCCGCCAGAGGCTTGGTAAGCGGGTCTGCCAGATTGTCATCTGTATGAACCTTGCAGACTTTGATCTCGCCACGATCAATGATCTCCCGGATCAAATGAAACCGTCTCTGTATGTGCTTGGACTTCTGGTGCGACCGTGGTTCCTTTGCTTGTGCGATTGCTCCAGTGTTATCACAGAAGATAACCAAAGGATCTGCACTCGAAGGAACAACACCAAGTTCTCTCACGAACTTACGAATCCACACTGCCTCCTTGGATGCTTCCGAGGCTGCAACATACTCGGCTTCTGTTGTGGAATCAGCAACAGTTGACTGTTTGAAACTCTTCCACACCACTGCTCCTCCATTCAAGCTAAAAACATAGCCTGATTGCGATCGGAAATCATCCTGGTCAGACTGGAACGAAGCGTCAGTATATCCTTCAATACTGAGTTCTTCCTGACCACCATATATCAAGAACATATCTTTGGTCCTCCGCAGATATTTTAAAATGTTCTTGACTGCAATCCAGTGCGCCATACCTGGATTACTTTGGAACCGACTGGTCACGCTTAACCCGTAAGCGACGTCAGGGCGAGTACACAACATCGCATACATTATGGACCCAATAGCCGAAGCATAAGGCGTATTGTCCATTTCATCTTTCTCAGTCTGTGTTTGTGGACACTGACTCTTCGAAAGATTCAGACCATGTCTGACTGGAAGATATCCTCTTTTAGAATTCTCTAAATGAAATCTCTCCAGGACTTTATCGATGTAAGTACTCTGGCACAGCCCGAGAAGCCTCTTAGATCTATCCCTGTAGATCTTCACACCTAATACATAGGCTGCTTCTCCTAGATCTTTCATCTGGAAACATTTCCTTAACCATGCCTTAACCGCATGCATTTCAGGAATGTCATTTCCAATGATCAAGATATCATCGACGTAGAGGACTAGGAATGTAATCACGCTCCCACTAAACCTCTTATATACACACGGGTCATCCTCGTTCTTGATGAAACCAAATTCACTGATTGATTCATCAAAACGAATATTCCAGCTTCTCGATGCTTGTTTAAGTCCATAAATAGACTTCTTTAATTTGCATATCTTATGACGATCTGATGGATTAGTGAAACCTTCTGGTTGTGTCATATACACATCCTCATCCAGATTTCCATTAAGGAAAGCTGTCTTCACATCCATTTGCCAGATCTCATAATCATAATATGCAGCTATCGCAAAAAGAATCCGAATAGACTTAAACATAGCTACAGGTGAGAAAGTTTCATCATAATCTATCCCGTAGATTTGTTTGAAACCTTTCGCAACTAGCCTGCCTTTATAGGTAACCACGTTACCATCCATGTCAATCTTCTTCTTGAAGATCCATTTACAGCCAATAGGGATAACTCCCGGAGGCGGATCAACCAAATCCCAAACTTGGTTATCTGACATGGAGTCCATCTCGGCGCGCATAGCTTCAAGCCATCTCGCTGACTCCGGTCCACTGACCGCATCCGTATAAGTGAGGGGTTCATCATTATCAATGATGTAGACTCCGTCATAGCGCTCAGGCTGTCGACGGATCCTTCCCGATCTTCGCGGTTCCCGTGATATCTGAGCCTCAGGTTGTTGAATAACCTGATCTACCGGCTCAGGCTCATCCAACTGTGCTTGAGCACTTTGTCCTTCCTCTGGATTCTCATCCAGCTTTATTTCTCTCCCACTGGCCTCTTGCAGAAGAAACTCCTTCTCAAGAAATATGGCCGTCCGAGCAACAAATACCTTGTTCTCTTTGGGATCGTAGAAATAATAACCCTTAGTTTCCTTAGGGTAACCGACAAAGATACATTTCTCAGATCTGCTCTCTAGTTTCCCAGAGGCGAGCTTTTTGACATAAGCCTCGCAGTCCCAGATCCTGATAAATGTTAAGCTCGGCTGTTTCCCATACCATAACTCATATGGCGTCTTAGAAACTGCCTTGGATGGCACTCGGTTTAGTACCTTTGCAGCTGTTTCCAGTGCAAAACCCCAAAAGGAATATGGAAGAGTAGCCTGACTCATCATAGAACGAACCATATCAAGTAACGTTCTATTTCTCCTCTCGGACACACCATTCCATTGTGGTGTTCCTGGCGGAGTGAGCTGTGAGATAATCCCACACTCCTTTAGATAGTCAGTAAACGTATGACTCAAGTATTCTCCACCTCGATCAGAACGAAGTGCCTTGATATTTTGGCCTAGCTGATTCTGTACTTCATTCTTGAACTCTTTGAACTTGTCAAAAGATTCACTTTTATGTCTCATAAGATAGACATACCCATACCTACTGAAATCATCAGTAAAGGTAATGAAGTACTGTTAGCCACCTCTGGCATGTTTACTAAATGGCCCACACACATCACTGTGTATAAGGTCAAGTAAACCTGAAGCCCTTTGACCTTTATTAGGAAAAGGTGACTTCGTCATTTTACCCATTAAACAAGCTTTGCATGTATCAATCTCCTCATAGGAGAATGATCCCAGCAGTCCATGATCATGCAACTGCTTAATGCGTTTCTTGTTAATATGGCCTAAACGACTATGCCATAGCAAGGTGCTGTCATCAGCATACTTGGCTTTCTTAATATCAATATTTTGTATAGAACATTCCATGTCCAACATGAATAACCCATTGTTAATTGAACCAGTAGCATAAACAATATTATCAAAAGATAAAACACACTTCGAAATATTGCATTCAAAGGAAAATCCCTTCCTGACAAGAGCAGGAATGGAGATAATATTTTTAGTAATGTTGGGAACAAAGTAACAATTGTTCAGTTCTAATACAAGCCCAGATGGCAAAGAGATGAAATAGTCTCCTACAGCAATAGCAGCATCCCGTGCCCCGTTTCCAACGCGTAGGTCCACCTCATGCTGTCCCACCTGCCTTCTTCTCTTGAGTTCCTGTACATTTGAACAAATGTGAACTCCACATGTAGTGTCCAACACCCATGATACAGAAGAAGAAGAAACCATGACTTCCGTCACGTATATACCTGAGCCAGAAGCAATGCTTCCCCTCTTATCTCCTTGGAGCGCTTTACAGTCCTTTTTCCAGTGACCCAGCTGGCCACAGTGGAAACATCTGTATTCCTTTGACCGCTTGACTTTTTGCTTCAGAGCCTTGCTGTAACTCTTGACAGGGGCCTTGCCCTTCTTCCCCTTCTTCTTGTTCCTAGAAGGAACCATTAAGACAGAGGTCGAAGGCTTTCCCTTCAGAGTCTCCTCAGTAGTCAAGAGCATATTCAGCAGCTCTACCGGAGTACAGTCGATTTTGTTCATATTAAAGTTAATAATGAACGCATCGAAAGAGGGCGGAAGAGACTGCAGAATGATGTCTACAGCAAGCTCCTGATTGATGGTATGCCCCAGTTTCTCTAGAGCCTCCTTGTGCCCAATCATCTTGAGCACGTGAGCTCCCACTGGGCTCCCTTCAGCCAGTTTGCTCTGAAAGAACAGCTTTGTCAGATTATAGCGTTCTGTCCTCGCCTGTGCAGCATACAGCATCTTGAGGTTTGCTATCATGTCTATAGCAGACATATCCTCATGCTGACGCTGCAGCGGTGGCGTCATAGACGCTAGCATCAGGCAAGCGACATCAATGCTATCATTGACGTGCTTTTCATAAGCTTCCCGAACCGCCCTTGCGGCGTTCGGAGCGGGTTGAGGCGGTATAGCCGTTTCGAGGACATACAGTTTCCTCTCTGCCTTAAGAACAATCTTAAGGTGTCCGAACCAGTCTGAGAAGTTCGGCCCAGCAAACTTCTCTCTTTCCAGTAGGGATCGCACATTGAAGCTCATGGTGTTCGTTGCTGCAGGTATCTACAACAATGCAAGAACAGCAAGGTCAGTATCAATGTTAAGAATCAATCAGGACTTAAGAAAGATTCTTTTTCTCACTATTTTATCTGGCTGAAAAATCCAGCAAAACAGCCCGAAAGAGTAGTACTCTTTTAGTGAGATGGGATCCAGATTTCATACTTGGTCTCCGCGTCCCGCTCAGGCGAGATAAGATGCACAGAGAGTACAAGCACTAATCTCTGGTAGGCAGTCCCTGCCAATCGCCAACCCGTGCGATTCCCCTTCATCTGGGCAATCCAGCAGACTGTGCCAACTGAGTTGGTACAACACAATCTCTGACCCCACAGATGGCTGCCTCCATGCGCTACCATATGCGCCACATATGTAGCCTACATGGTCAAGCTGACCCGACCTACTCCCTGGACCACCACGTGCTATGCTGAGCAACGAGAAGCGATAAATCCCTTCTCTGTAACACGCAGGTGTAATCCCGCACCGTCTGAAGATAGATGGACGTGCCCACTGAGTGGGTACAACACGGCTCCAACGATAATCAGAACAGTGAGGTTTCGCGTCAGAAGGCATACGAGCTTGATATTTTAGCGTTGGATTTTAACGGTCTTTTATCTTCTTCACTATCATGCAATTCCTATGGTGATAGCAGAAGATAAATAAATCATGCTGTTCTACTTATTTAAACAATAAAAGAAAGCATGGATCTTATGTGGTAAAAGCCCATAGCCTAAGTAAGACCTTAATTAACTTAAGTCTTCACTTGCTTTTCTTCATGGGTCTTTTGCTGCTCATCTGGCCCAACCCAGGGCCCAAGCGCCATCTGCAGCTCAGGTGCGCCTACCAGGGAAAATGCGCCTGGTCCCAGAGTCGAACCCTGGACCTCCCACCTGGTCAAGCCTCTGCTGCAAGCGCCTCTGCCAAGTGTGCTCTGTGCTCTTGTCTGATTAATTTACAAATTAATCTATCTAGACAAGCTTGACACGCAGGTCAATTACACTTTATAAATTAAATACAATGTGATACGTAGATCACAATAATTAATTTACAACTATAAATTCCAGGCACGCAGGCCCCAGCACAGCACACATTAAATATGGGCAGCCCACATAAGAATAAATAAACAAACATAGGCATCAATCAACATGTGATCCAATCATGAAAATTAAATTTCGAAAAACCCCATAGGCATCAATTTTAATTTCCTTATTTGCCCTACAACCTTACAACGGTCCATTACTAGGGATCCACTCATCCAACCTAGTCAGATCCACTGCCCTTGCATGCACCAAGTCCTAACTGACTTGAGTCGACCAAAGGTCAACCATGCATGCGCCAGGGCCGAACAACCCTCATGAGTTCTGGCAAGCGGGTGTGACCCCGGGCCTAACTCATGTGTGTTCACTAGTCGTCTCAATAAGACATCGCTACACGCCTGTCTGCAGTTGACCTATAGCCATCTCGTGCTTGCGCACAGATGCTATCTGGTCGACCCATCAAGGCTGTCAGATAGTCTGATCAGACTGTTTGGATCTAACCTAGGGGATGACTTCAACCCTAATAACCCGTCTAAGGGTTTATAGCAGGCGCCTCTTAGATCTAATGAGAGTCGCGCAAGTTTTTTTTTTTTGTTTTGAAAACATAATGAAACAAGCGCCAAGAACATGCGCCAACATAAAAATGTAACATGAAATATTTGTCGCATGAAACATCTAATATGCGCATGTTATAGATCTAAGCATAATCATACTTTCGCATATATGGATCACAAAGTCTTAAGCAATCATAGAAACATGCAAACAACCGCCTCTGATACCAATTGAAGGTTCCCTTAGACAAGGGGCGAAACCCTAGATAGGCGCATGTTATATTTTTAAGCAGCGGAAAGGGGGTTTCTAGGGATCTGTTCAATGCATGTAATATAATCAACTACCGAATGCTTGTATAGAAGTAAAAGATCCATACCAATGCCATTTGTTGGATGGCGTCTAGGAAGAAGAAAGTGAAATCGCTTTCCTCCAAACGGTTCGCACACAAGAAGATCTATGCGCTTACTCCCTTCGGTACACCTTGTGCTAGCAAAGTTCCTTGGTGTCTTTGTTCGTGTGAGAAGGGAAGAAAAAGATCTTGCTTGCTCAGTCCTCGACTCTCCAAAGCGTGAAGCGAAACTTCCACAAGAGGAGGCGACGGGAATAGAAGTGAGGCGACAAGAGATGCGCACTACCCAAAACATGGAGGCGTGGTTGCTAAAAATAGCCAACCTTACTCTTTCATGCGATCATGTGTTCATGCGCTCATGAACCAATCGCATTTTCCTCTCCTCTCTTTGAACCAAGCGCTCATATCATGAGCCGGTTCAACTAGGTCTGGTTCATAGACCAATTAACCCAAGCAATTAGTCCAGATCACATTAAACCCAAAGGCTCTTGATCTGACCGTTGATCTCTTGATGCTCCTGATCTCACTGATCTAGCATCCATTCTCTCGATCGAAGCTTACCGATCTCAAGCCCCAATCAATCAAACATGATTAGACCAGATCTCACTCATAATCAGAGATTAAATCCCTTTAAACTGAACCCAAATAATTCAGTCCACACGATCTGACTTAAGTAAGCCATATCATCAAATTGTGCGACCCTAAGGGTTTCCTTTAAATGTCGGTAACGATAACTTACGTTATCACGATCAGTGAGGGGTATCTAGCAACACATCACTGTCTCCCGATATAAAGGAAAGAGTCTTCCAAGACTACACCCAAACCACAGCACAAGTGTGAATCCAAATCACCAGGCATGCATAATTCCTTTGCCACTGGATGTTCTTATTGGACAATGATGGAGGTGGGATCACTCACAAGTATGGGAGCATTCAAACAACGCTTTCAGAAAATATTTTTTTGTATTTTTGATAAAAAACCAAAATTACTCTAAACGGAGTTGGAAAATATGTTTTGTATTTTTATAAATAAAGAAAACGACACTAAACTATTTAGACTACTTAAAAGAAATAGCAATTACCTACAAATTGAAAGACAAGTAGGAATACTCACAGTGCGATCCTTGAGCATAGAAGGATCGTATCGTCCCGATCTTCAACGGTCCTACTCTGATGGAAGGTATTGCATCATTACAAGCAAACACAGACAAACGGGATCCGCACACACCACGGATTCATATTACAAAGCAAAACTAAGGGGGAGGTTAAGCCTCACAAGTTCCCTTAACACTTAACTAAAGAGAGAGAGGGGGAGGGGAGAAAGCTTGCGCTTAGTGAAGAGTCCTCCAAGTCCTTGCGCCCTTTCAAACAAAGTTTAGATTAGTGTAGAAAACAAGTTCTAGAATCTATAGATGGAAGAGGGGAAAGAACTTAGCCGAATTTGAAGTCTTGTTGGTGTAGCCTTCATGCAAGCCGAAAGTGAAGAACCCCTAAGGGTCTTTGTTGATTGCCGAGGACAAAGGATGAAGCTTCTTAGAGTCCCTCCAAAGGTGCGCAAGATCCTTCAAGTGGTTGAGTTGCGTTGAAGACTTGAGAAGAAAGGGGGGAGAAGGGAAAGGGCTCGGCCCTTTAGAGAAGGGGGGAGATAGAATACTCTTAGGCGACAATCACCAATGCTAACACAAGGATTCTTTTCACTAGGCAACTAATAGACAAAGAGAGGGGAGGTTACAATTTATAGGCTCAACAAGCCATGGGCAAGGGTGACAATTCACCCTAGGCGCAATCATAAGGTTTAAGGAAGAAATTAATGACATTTAATACATTTCCTTTAGCCCTTTTGAATTTCGAATTCTTTCTTGATGGAGCTTCCTTGTAGCCGAATTCTTTATGAGCTCCTTCCTTGTTTGCATGGATGAGATGGCGCCTTCATGCCTTGGACTTATTTGAATTCGAAAATCTTCCTTCAAGAGCATGGGCGGTTAAGAGGTTTCCAAGGGTGATTCCTCAAATTGTGGATCTAGATGATGATCCCTTGATTTGTGGATCTAAATGGTGATCCCTTGATTTGTGGATCTAGATTGTTGATGGCTAGGCGCATTAAATTGTGGGCTGATTTCTTGCATTCGAATCATCATCATATTGAGTGGCGCCTAGGTTGATATGGAAGGTGGAGTTGCATTGATTGTAAGCCCCTTCAACTTGGAGTCTTTAGTTGAAGTAGTTGAAGTGCCTCCTTCCATAATTGGAGCTCTACTTGAGTGGCTTTAGCTTGAGCTTCCTAGCTTCCCTTGAGCTGGGCTATAACCTGCCCAATTATTAACACAAAGGCCAGTAGACTATTCTAGAAGCAAATAAGGACACTACACAATGCACTAGAGCTTTATTCAATGCAAATAAGGAAAGTGCAAATAAGGTAAGAAAGATGACCTAGGGGGGAAAGCCATATCTGATGGGCTTCCTCCTAGTCCTTCCAGACCTCCTTGGGGCAGGGTTGGCCCCTCCATCATTTCTCCCCGGGTGGGAAGAATTCTCCTCTGGAGAATTATCCTTGTACCCTTGGAGTAATTCCGGAGCGGCCTGTGCCAACTCTTCTTCGGGAAGCCAAGCCTCCTCACCCGACGTAAATTTAACACGGTAAAACACTTGTACCTTGTCTGGGGTGAGTCGGGTCTGATCTTCAAGTATGCTCTGCAGCTCAGGCCTGTCAGTCAACTCCCCGATGTGCACCGGCTCCTCATAGTGCGTGAGATCCTCCACATTGACAGTGGTGGGGATCCCCAAGTCCGGTGGTAGATCTAAGATGTAGGCGTTGTCGTTGATCTTTTCTACAATGGTGAATGGCCCGATTCCTTTTGGGTCCAACTTGCGGCCAGATCCATGGATGCGCTCCTCCCTGACCCGCAGTATAACCTGTTCACCTACAGAGAATTTCCTTTCTCGGCGTTTTCTGTTAGCACTCTTGCGATAGGAATTTACAGCATCAAGCATTTGACAGTGAATTTCATGATGTAAATGGGACATGTGAGTAGCAAAATCTTTAGCAGACATAGAAATATGAGAGTGCCTAGGTAAAGGAAACAAATCAACAGGTTTTCTGGGCTGGTACCCTAAGTTGGCCTGAAAAGGGGACAATCCTGTGGTTTTGTTGACAACACTATTATAGGAGAACTCGGCAATGGGCAACAGCTTATCCCATGTGCCTGGGTGTTCTCCTACCAAACTCCTCAAAATGCTCCCTAGTGATCGATTGACCACTTCGGTCTGCCCATCCGTCTGAGGATGATAGGCCGTGGAGAATTTGAGTTTGGTTCCCAACATAGCCCATAGGGTTTTCCAGAAATGTCCAACAAACCTGGAATCCCTATCAGAAACTATAGTCAGAGGGGTACCTCTATGTTTAACAACCTCCTTAAAGAATAACCTAACTACATGTGATGCATCTGTGGTTTTGTAGCAAGGTATAAAGTGTGCCATCTTGGTAAACCTATCCACTACGACAAAAATGGAGTCATGTCTGGAGGGAGTCCTTGGTAAACCTAAGATGAAGTCCATGCTAAGGTCTTGCCATGGTGCTTGAGGGATAGGTAGGGGTGTGTACAGACCATAGTTATGTTTCTGAGTTTTCCTGGTCTGACAGGTCCTACAATGTCTAACAACCTTAGCTACATCCCTGTAGAGGTTCGGCCAGAAGAACCGTTCCTCCACTAAGGCTTGAGTCTTGTCTCGGCCATGGTGCCCGGCAGACCCTCCTCCGTGGATCTCCCAAACAAGGAAGTCTCGGATTGAGGTCTTGGGAATGCACAACTTTGGCCCAAGAAACAGAAACTCATCCCTTAGGGTATAGAGGGGATGACTCAAAGGATCTATGCTAAGCTCAGAATAAATGCTTGAAAAATCAGGGCATTCTAGGTATTCATGTTTCATGCAATCAAATCCAACTACTTCAACAGATAAAGTTTGCATAAGTAAAACTACTCTACTCAAAGCATCAGCAACTTTATTTTCAATTCCAGATTTATGCTTCAAAACAAAAGTATACTGTTGAAGGTACTCTACCCATTTAGCATGCCTAGCATTTAATTTCTTTTGAGCATTTAGAAAAGATAAAGCTGTTGGGGTATGCCCTTAAGGCTAATGTTTGAGGCCTGTGGGAATGTATCTGTATCATGTAATAAACTGTTATGTTTATAAAGGCATGGTTATTATTCGGTTGTTTACATTGTCTGCTGCAATATATGTTCTTCTGAATAATGTCTCAAAGCTGTTCAGCTGGGCTGACATGCTATTATGTCCTTAGTCGATGTATCTTGGTGAACATGAGACAGCCTTGATATGGTTAAGACTAATATGTGTTCTAATCTTATAGGATGCTTCGAGCATGGAATAAGATGTAGACTCATGGGTACATTGGATGTACTGGACAGACCCTACTAGGATGTTCAATTGTTTGTCACAATGTGAATGTTCCTTGATTAAGACAAGTGGCACATTTCCTCTGACTTGAGATCACTTGTGTTTTCTAAATGATGATTGTCATTGTTTTGAGATGGTTCAATATCATTTGAAACATAATGATTATAGACTATCTTGGATGGTGAGCTTGAGTCAGGTTAGAGCACTAGTGATAGACATAGGATTGCCGTCTCCTTGTTGAAGGAGTGTGATGTTCTAAAGGGGCCCCCTGGATGAGATGATTGAGAAAGTGTATGGCCATACCCAGGTGACAGTGTTCATCTGTTCTAATCATGCTCATCATATTGGAGTTACGAGCTTGACAGGCTTGTCCAATAAGAACATCCAGTGGTAAAGGAAATATGCATGCCTTGTGAATTGATTCACACTTGTGCTGTTTTTGGGTGTAGTCTTGGAAGACTCTTTCCTTGATATCGGGAGACAGTGATGTGTTGCTAGATACCCCTCACTGATCGTGATAATGTGAATTATCGTTACCGACGTTTTAAGGAAACCCTCAGGGTCGCACAATTGATGATATGGCTTACTTAAGTCAGATCGTGTGGACTGAATTGTTCAGGTTCAGTTTAAAGGGATTTAATCTCTGATTGTAAGTGAGATCTAGTCTGATCATGTTTGATTGATTAGGGCTTGAGATCGGTAAGCTTCGATCGAGAGAATGGATGCTAGATCGGTCAGATCAGGAGCATCAAAGAGATCAACGGTTAGATCTGGAACCTTAGGGTTTTAATGTGATCTAGGCCATGTCGATTGGTTTATTTGGTTATTGAACCAAAATTAAATTGAACCAAAATGGTTCAAGACTAGGCGACAAGTTCACTTAGCGTGAACATGTTGGGCGGTGAGTGGTGCTATTTTTAGCAACCATGACTCTCACGTTCGAACAGAGAGGGTTCTCTATTCTCGCCTCTTGAACGCATATTCCTCTCGTTCTTTTGGGTGACGGCGCCTTGGAGCTTGAGGAGAATTCGGCAAAGAGAAAAGATCTCCTTCCCTTTCCATTTCAATCAAAGACTTCTTTGGATCTTGCTAGCACAAGAATCGCAAAGAGGAGTAGGCGACATCAACTGTGTGCGTCACCTCTGGAGAAGATCTGCTTTGATCTTTGCTTCCTAGACGCCATCTTGAAATGGCTATGGTATGAGTTTTATCTCTTCTATGCAATCGAATTTTTATGGTTGATCATATCACATGAAGCCGATCCATGAAACCCTAATCCGCTGCCTAAATGTTTATAATGCGCCATGCTGGGTTTCGCCCCCCTCTAGAAAGGGGTTCTTTCAAAAGCTTGGTGATCACTATTTAGAATAAATTCGTTATGTATCAAATAGTGCCTCCAGTGCCTTAAGGATTGCACTACAGCATAGAACTCCTTATCATAGGTAGTATATCTTTGTTTAGCCTCATTTAACTTCTCACTAAAGTAGGCTATGGGGTGACCTTCCTGACTAAGGGTACCTCCTATTCCTACTCCTGAGGCATCACAGTCCACTATGAAAACTTTAGAGAAGTCAGGTAACTTTAGGACAGGGGCAATGGTCATTCTAGACTTAAGCTCCACAAAAGCTCTACTAGCAGACTTAGGCCAACTAAACTCACCTTGTTTCATACAGTTGGTTATAGGGGCTACTATGGTGCTAAAGTTTCTAATGAACCTCCTATAAAAGGCAGCTAGACCATGGAAGCTCCTAATTTCAGTTAAAGTCTTGGGTTCAGGCCAGTCTAAGATGGCTTGGATTTTGCTAGGGTCAGCTTGAAGTCCTTGGTCTGAAACTATGAAGCCTAAAAAGACAACCCTAGGGGATAGGAAAGAACACTTCTTCAGGTTTAGGTATAGCTTTTCTTCCTGAAGTAAGTCTAGGATTTTTCTAAGGTGTTCCATGTGTTCTTCTCGGGTCTTGCTATAGATTAGGATGTCATCAAAGTAAACTACTAAGAATCTTCCTATGTAAGGCTTCAAGACATGGTTCATTAACCTCATGAAGGTTGAGGGGGCATTAGAAAGGCCAAAGGGCATGACTAGCCATTCATACAAACCATCCTTAGTTTTAAAGGCAGTCTTCCACTCATCCCCAAGTCTGATCCTAACTTGGTGGTACCCACTTCTAAGGTCTAGCTTGCTAAACCACTTAGAACCTACCAGCATGTCAAGCATGTCATCTAATCTTGGGATGGGAAATCTATACTTGATGGTTATTCTGTTCATGGCCCTACAGTCTATACACATGCGCCAGCTTCCATCCTTCTTTGGGGTAAGAAGGGCGGGTACTGCACACGAGCTAAGGCTTTCCCTAATGAAACCCTTGTCTAACAGTTCATCTACTTGTCTTTTGAGCTCTTGATGCTCAGTAGGGTTCATCCTATAGTGGGGTAAGTGTGGGAGAGTAGAACCCGGGACAAGGTCTATGGCATGTTGGATTTCTCTAAGGGGGGGTAAGCCATTGGGAAGTTCTTCCCTGGTGAGCTCAGAGTACCCTGAGAGTAGGGTCTCAACTTCTTTGGGTATGGGTGACTCCTCATCTGGATTGGTTCCCTTAATGACTAAGGAGTACACTTGCTTGGATTCTAAGCAGTCTTGGGTAAAGGCATGGGACCTTATGAGTTGGATGGTTGGCTTGGGTTCCTTAGGTTCCTCTATCCTACCCTTGTTGGTGGCAGCCTTAAGTTCCTTAGGCATGGAAGGCTTCAGTTTGATCTTTTGTCCGTCATGGCTAAAGACATAGGTGTTAGTCCGACCGTAGTGGATAACATCCATATCGTATAACCACGGGCGACCGAGTAAGACTTGGGCGACATCCATGGTTATGACGTCACACCAAATCTTGCCTTGGTAGATGGCAAACTGAAGGGGCACTAAGCACCTATGGGTGACTGGGACACTAGACTGGTTGACCCAGGATATGCTATAGGGATTAGGGTGCGGTTCTGCCTTAAGGTTGAATTTTACTAAGGCAGTGTGAGAGACTGCGTTTAGACTACTTCCCCCATCTATCACTACTTTGCACATGTTACCATTGCATTTCGTGTAGGTGTGGAAAATACTGGTCCTACGCCAGTCCTCGGTTGGGGTAGGTTTGATTAGGGTGCACCTAACCACTCCTAATGTGTCGTGGGTTTGTTCTTCACCACTATCATAAGCTAGTTCTTCCCAAACCGTACAACCAGAGTCAGGGTTATGGATTTCCTCATGGTTTTCCTCATAGGTTTCTTCACATTTTTCCTCACCTAAGTACAGGACTCTCTTGGGACAGTCTTTCATATAGTGTCCTACTTGGTGGCAAGCATGGCAAACGACTCTAGGTTCTTGGACAGTCCTAGGTCTAGAGGGTGTTGGGGTTGGGGCTTTGGGTTGAGAACTTGAGGGGCTTGAGGAGGGTGCCTTGGGGTAAGTTCTAGGGGAGCTTAACTCTCTCCTAAAGGCTCTCTTTATGTTTTCCTCTACCTCTAAGGCTCTTTGGTAGGCGACTTCTCTAGACTCTATTTGGAAATAGGTCATTCCTCTTTTGATCTCGGGTCTAAGTCCATTCTTATACCTACTAAGGGAGACATGGGCTTCTTCATGGATGCCACTCCTCAGAAGGAGTTCATCAAACCTAGTGGTGTAATCGGTGACGGTCTGACTACCCTGGACTAGGCTCATGGCTTCATCGATAATCTTAAGTTGGAAATAGGGAGGGACATATTTTTCCCTAAGTTTGTCTCGCATGTCTTCCCATCTCTCAATAGGAGGGCGTCTAAACAACTCTATGTTCTTCTCTATGCTAGTCCAGTATAACCTAGCAGTACCTTCTAGGAGACATCGGGTGAACCTAACCTTGGATTGACTAGGCATCATGCTCCAGTCAAAATACCGTTCAAGTTTATCTACCCAATCTAGGAATTCTCTAGGGTCAAGGGAACCACTAAAGGTTGGTGGTGAGAGTTTGATGTTGCGTTGCACTTCATCCTCTCTAGGTCTGTGGTAGGTTTGAGCACGTGGCTCATTCCACTCAGGGTTTTGGTCTTCCCTAGGTCTTTGATAGGGTCGAGCATGTGGATCTTCCCATTCAGGTTCTTGGACTCTCCTATTAGGGTTCCTATTGTTTTGGGGATGTTCACCTAGGATGGGTTCACTTGAGGGCCGACTAGGGGGTCTATCATCCCTAAGATTTTCAGGATTTGGGAGTCTAGCTCTAATATCCCTAAGTTCCTCTTGGAAGGATGCTATCATGTTAAAGAGTCTAGCCATGTCATTAGGTTCAGCTTGCCTAGTAATATCATTGGATTCAGGGTGGTTATTATAATTTGCTCCTGATCTAGTAGTCATGGTCAAAGATAGTTTTGAAAGAAATTTAGTTTTTGAAAATAAGGCTCCTAGAAATGATATATTAGATAATAGCCTTTTATGAGATCAACTTCTTTCAAACAACTAGGTCCAAGAAAAGTCTTAGAATTTGAAAAATAGCTTTTAGGCCAAAAATCTATTCTAAGAAAGGCTCTGATACCAAACTGATGGAGGTGGGATCACTCACAAGTATGGGAGCATTCAAACAACGCTTTCAGAAAATATTTTTTTGTATTTTTGATAAAAAACCGAAATTACTCTAAACGGAGTTGGAAAATATGTTTTGTATTTTTATAAATAAAGAAAACGACACTAAACTATTTAGACTACTTAAAAGAAATAGCAATTACCTACAAATTGAAAGACAAGTAGGAATACTCACAGTGCGATCCTTGAGCATAGAAGGATCGTATCGTCCCGATCTTCAACGGTCCTACTCTGATGGAAGGTATTGCATCATTACAAGCAAACACAGACAAACGGGATCCGCACACACCACGGATTCATATTACAAAGCAAAACTAAGGGGGAGGTTAAGCCTCACAAGTTCCCTTAACACTTAACTAAAGAGAGAGAGGGGGAGGGGAGAAAGCTTGCGCTTAGTGAAGAGTCCTCCAAGTCCTTGCGCCCTTTCAAACAAAGTTTAGATTAGTGTAGAAAACAAGTTCTAGAATCTATAGATGGAAGAGGGGAAAGAACTTAGCCGAATTTGAAGTCTTGTTGGTGTAGCCTTCATGCAAGCCGAAAGTGAAGAACCCCTAAGGGTCTTTGTTGATTGCCGAGGACAAAGGATGAAGCTTCTTAGAGTCCCTCCAAAGGTGCGCAAGATCCTTCAAGTGGTTGAGTTGCGTTGAAGACTTGAGAAGAAAGGGGGGAGAAGGGAAAGGGCTCGGCCCTTTAGAGAAGGGGGGAGATAGAATACTCTTAGGCGACAATCACCAATGCTAACACAAGGATTCTTTTCACTAGGCAACTAATAGACAAAGAGAGGGGAGGTTACAATTTATAGGCTCAACAAGCCATGGGCAAGGGTGACAATTCACCCTAGGCGCAATCATAAGGTTTAAGGAAGAAA
Organism: Costus lasius; assembly: GCA_027563935.2. NCBI lineage: Eukaryota > Viridiplantae > Streptophyta > Magnoliopsida > Zingiberales > Costaceae > Costus > Costus lasius. Next base: position 41,739,216 of record CM050448.1, read on the forward strand.
TTAATGACATTTAATACATTTCCTTTAGCCCTTTTGAATTTCGAATTCTTTCTTGATGGAGCTTCCTTGTAGCCGAATTCTTTATGAGCTCCTTCCTTGTTTGCATGGATGAGATGGCGCCTTCATGCCTTGGACTTATTTGAATTCGAAAATCTTCCTTCAAGAGCATGGGCGGTTAAGAGGTTTCCAAGGGTGATTCCTCAAATTGTGGATCTAGATGATGATCCCTTGATTTGTGGATCTAAATGGTGATCCCTTGATTTGTGGATCTAGATTGTTGATGGCTAGGCGCATTAAATTGTGGGCTGATTTCTTGCATTCGAATCATCATCATATTGAGTGGCGCCTAGGTTGATATGGAAGGTGGAGTTGCATTGATTGTAAGCCCCTTCAACTTGGAGTCTTTAGTTGAAGTAGTTGAAGTGCCTCCTTCCATAATTGGAGCTCTACTTGAGTGGCTTTAGCTTGAGCTTCCTAGCTTCCCTTGAGCTGGGCTATAACCTGCCCAATTATTAACACAAAGGCCAGTAGACTATTCTAGAAGCAAATAAGGACACTACACAATGCACTAGAGCTTTATTCAATGCAAATAAGGAAAGTGCAAATAAGGTAAGAAAGATGACCTAGGGGGGAAAGCCATATCTGATGGGCTTCCTCCTAGTCCTTCCAGACCTCCTTGGGGCAGGGTTGGCCCCTCCATCATTTCTCCCCGGGTGGGAAGAATTCTCCTCTGGAGAATTATCCTTGTACCCTTGGAGTAATTCCGGAGCGGCCTGTGCCAACTCTTCTTCGGGAAGCCAAGCCTCCTCACCCGACGTAAATTTAACACGGTAAAACACTTGTACCTTGTCTGGGGTGAGTCGGGTCTGATCTTCAAGTATGCTCTGCAGCTCAGGCCTGTCAGTCAACTCCCCGATGTGCACCGGCTCCTCATAGTGCGTGAGATCCTCCACATTGACAGTGGTGGGGATCCCCAAGTCCGGTGGTAGATCTAAGATGTAGGCGTTGTCGTTGATCTTTTCTACAATGGTGAATGGCCCGATTCCTTTTGGGTCCAACTTGCGGCCAGATCCATGGATGCGCTCCTCCCTGACCCGCAGTATAACCTGTTCACCTACAGAGAATTTCCTTTCTCGGCGTTTTCTGTTAGCACTCTTGCGATAGGAATTTACAGCATCAAGCATTTGACAGTGAATTTCATGATGTAAATGGGACATGTGAGTAGCAAAATCTTTAGCAGACATAGAAATATGAGAGTGCCTAGGTAAAGGAAACAAATCAACAGGTTTTCTGGGCTGGTACCCTAAGTTGGCCTGAAAAGGGGACAATCCTGTGGTTTTGTTGACAACACTATTATAGGAGAACTCGGCAATGGGCAACAGCTTATCCCATGTGCCTGGGTGTTCTCCTACCAAACTCCTCAAAATGCTCCCTAGTGATCGATTGACCACTTCGGTCTGCCCATCCGTCTGAGGATGATAGGCCGTGGAGAATTTGAGTTTGGTTCCCAACATAGCCCATAGGGTTTTCCAGAAATGTCCAACAAACCTGGAATCCCTATCAGAAACTATAGTCAGAGGGGTACCTCTATGTTTAACAACCTCCTTAAAGAATAACCTAACTACATGTGATGCATCTGTGGTTTTGTAGCAAGGTATAAAGTGTGCCATCTTGGTAAACCTATCCACTACGACAAAAATGGAGTCATGTCTGGAGGGAGTCCTTGGTAAACCTAAGATGAAGTCCATGCTAAGGTCTTGCCATGGTGCTTGAGGGATAGGTAGGGGTGTGTACAGACCATAGTTATGTTTCTGAGTTTTCCTGGTCTGACAGGTCCTACAATGTCTAACAACCTTAGCTACATCCCTGTAGAGGTTCGGCCAGAAGAACCGTTCCTCCACTAAGGCTTGAGTCTTGTCTCGGCCATGGTGCCCGGCAGACCCTCCTCCGTGGATCTCCCAAACAAGGAAGTCTCGGATTGAGGTCTTGGGAATGCACAACTTTGGCCCAAGAAACAGAAACTCATCCCTTAGGGTATAGAGGGGATGACTCAAAGGATCTATGCTAAGCTCAGAATAAATGCTTGAAAAATCAGGGCATTCTAGGTATTCATGTTTCATGCAATCAAATCCAACTACTTCAACAGATAAAGTTTGCATAAGTAAAACTACTCTACTCAAAGCATCAGCAACTTTATTTTCAATTCCAGATTTATGCTTCAAAACAAAAGTATACTGTTGAAGGTACTCTACCCATTTAGCATGCCTAGCATTTAATTTCTTTTGAGCATTTAGAAAAGATAAAGCTGTTGGGGTATGCCCTTAAGGCTAATGTTTGAGGCCTGTGGGAATGTATCTGTATCATGTAATAAACTGTTATGTTTATAAAGGCATGGTTATTATTCGGTTGTTTACATTGTCTGCTGCAATATATGTTCTTCTGAATAATGTCTCAAAGCTGTTCAGCTGGGCTGACATGCTATTATGTCCTTAGTCGATGTATCTTGGTGAACATGAGACAGCCTTGATATGGTTAAGACTAATATGTGTTCTAATCTTATAGGATGCTTCGAGCATGGAATAAGATGTAGACTCATGGGTACATTGGATGTACTGGACAGACCCTACTAGGATGTTCAAGTTTGGGAATGAGTTTCTATTTCTTGGGCCAAAGTTGTGCATTCCCAAGACCTCAATCCGAGACTTCCTTGTTTGGGAGATCCACGGAGGAGGGTCTGCCGGGCACCATGGCCGGGACAAGACTCAAGCCTTAGTGGAGGAACGGTTCTTCTGGCCGAACCTCTACAGGGATGTAGCTAAGGTTGTCAGACATTGTAGGACCTGTCAGACCAGGAAAACTCAGAAACATAACTATGGTCTGTACACACCCCTACCAATCCCTCAAGCACCATGGCAAGACCTTAGCATGGACTTCATCTTAGGTTTACCAAGGACTCCCTCCAGACATGACTCCATTTTTGTCGTAGTGGATAGGTTTACCAAGATGGCACACTTTATACCTTGCTACAAAACCACAGATGCATCACATGTAGCTAGGTTATTCTTTAAGGAGGTTGTTAAACATAGAGGTACCCCTCTAACTATAGTTTCTGATAGGGATTCCAGGTTTGTTGGACATTTCTGGAAAACCCTGTGGGCTATGTTGGGAACCAAACTCAAATTCTCCACGGCCTATCATCCTCAGACGGATGGGCAGACCGAAGTGGTCAATCGATCACTAGGGAGCATTTTGAGGAGTTTGGTAGGAGAGCACCCAGGCACATGGGATAAGCTGTTGCCCATTGCCGAGTTCTCCTATAATAGTGTTGTCAACAAAACCACAGGATTGTCCCCTTTTCAGGCCAACTTAGGGTACCAGCCCAGAAAACCTGTTGATTTGTTTCCTTTACCTAGGCACTCTCATATTTCTATGTCTGCTAAAGATTTTGCTACTCACATGTCCCATTTACATCATGAAATTCACTGTCAAATGCTTGATGCTGTAAATTCCTATCGCAAGAGTGCTAACAAAAAACGCCGAGAAAGGAAATTCTCTGTAGGTGAACAGGTTATACTGCGGGTCAGGGAGGAGCGCATCCATGGATCTGGCCGCAAGTTGGACCCAAAAGGAATCGGGCCATTCACCATTGTAGAAAAGATCAACGACAACGCCTACATCTTGGATCTACCACCGGACTTGGGGATCCCCACCACTGTCAATGTGGAGGATCTCACGCACTATGAGGAGCCGGTGCACATCGGGGAGTTGACAGACAAGCCTGAACTGCAAAGCATACTTGAAGATCAGACCCGACTCACCCCAGACAAGGTACAAGTGTTTTACCGTGTTAAATTTACGTCGGGTGAGGAGGCTTGGCTTCCCGAAGAAGAGTTGGCACAGGCCGCTCCGGAATTACTCCAAGGGTACAAGGATAATTCTCCGGAGGAGAATTCTTCCCACCCGGGGAGAAATGATGGAGGGGCCAACCCTGCCCCAAGGAGGTCTGGAAGGGCTAGGAGGAAGCCCATCAGATATGGCTTTTCCTCCTAGGTCATCTTTCTTTCCTTATTTGCACTTTCCTTATTTGCATTGAATAAAGCTCTAGTGCATTGTGTAGTTTCCTTATTTGCTCCTAGAATAGTCTACTGGCTTTTGTGTTAATAATTGGGCAGGTTATAGCCCAGCTCAAGGGAAGCTAGGAAGCTCAAGCTAAAGCCACTCAAGTAGAGCTCCAATTATGGAAGGAGGCACTTCAACTACTTCAACTAAAGACTTCAAGTTGAAGGGGCTTACAATGAATGCAACTCCACCTTCCAAATAAACCAAGGCGCCACTCAATAGGATGATTGATTCGAATGCAAGAGATCAGCCCACAATTCAATGCGCCTAGCCATCAAGAATTAATCTAGATCCACAAATCAAGGGATCACCATTTAGATCCACAATTTGAGGAGCTATCTTTGGAAGCCTTAGCCGCCCTTGCTCTTGAAGGAATTCGAAATTCAAAGTGGGCGCCTTCTCATCCAAACAAATAAGGAAGGAGCTCAAGAAGAAATCGGCCACAAGGAGCTCCATCAAAAGAAGGATTTCGAAATTCAAATTTTCCAAGGAAATGAATTAATTGTGCATTAACTTCTTTCCCTACCTTTGTGATTGCGCCTAGGGTAAATTGTCACCCTTGCCCATGGCTTGTTGAGCCTATAAATTGTAATCCTCCCCTCTTTGTCTATTAGTTGCCTAGTGAAAAAAGAATTCTTGTGTTAGCATTGGTGTTTGTCGCCTAAAGAAGTTCTACCTCCCCTCTCCTCTAAAGGGCCGAGCCCTTTCCCTTCTCCCCCCTTTCTTCTCAAGTCTTCAACGCAACTCAACCACTTGAAGGATCTTGCGCAACTTTGGAGGGACTCTAAGGAAGCTTCATCATCCTTTGTTCTCGGCAATCAACAAAGACCCTTAGGGGTTCTTTCACTTTCGGCTAGCAAGAGAGCAACATCAATCAAGCTTCAAATCGGCTAAGTTCCTTCCCCTCTCCCTACCTTGATTTCTAGAACTTGATTTCTACACTAATCTGAACTTTATTTGAAGGTGGCGCAAGGACTTGGAGGACTCTTTCTCTAAGCGCAAAGCTATCTCCCTCCCTCTCCTCTCTTTAGTTAAGTGTTAAGGGAACTTGTGAGGCTTAACCTCCCCCTTAGTTTTGTCTTGTAATATGAATCCGTGGTCTGTGCGGATCTCGATTGTCTGTGTTTGCTTGTAATGATGCAATACCTTCCATCAGAGTAGGACCGTTGAAGATCGGGACGATACGATCCTTCTATGCTCAAGGGTCGCACTGTAAGTACTCCTACTAGTCATTTCATTTCATAGCTTAGAGTGTTATTTCTTATAGTAGCAAATAGTGTCGTTTTCTTTACTTATAAAAATACAAAACATATTTTCCAACTCCGTTAGAGTAATTTCGGTTTTTATCTAAAACTACAAAAAATATTTTCTTAAAAGCGTTGTTTGAATGCATCCTTATTTGTGAGTGATCCCACCTCCATCACAATTTAATTAGGACTTTCCATATATGATTGGCCAAATCTTTGCTTGAATAAATCAAGCCATATTTGCCAACATATCAGGCCCACACGTCCAAGATAATTTCCAATTGAGGGAACCGATTTCCAAAAGGATTCATACACCCTAATTGGCACAAATACCATATATGGAATTATCCCAAGCGCCAAGTGTATTTCCAACTCTTATTAGGATTCAAACTTGCCTCAATTAGATTTAATCCACAATCCCTAATTGGATTTGGATCTCAACACTTATTAGGCCCATGGAAATAAATCCTTATTGGATTAGGATTTGCGCCCAACACAATGAGCCTTATCCAAATCCAATTCTCTTTAGGATTTGAATCCTAGTTGGATTAGGATTTGCGCCCAACCACTATGGGCCTTATCCAAATCTAATTCTCATTAGGATTTGAATCCTAATTATATTAGGATTCTCATTTCTAGTAGAATTAGAATTCCAACTCCTAATTAAAGTAGGATTCCAATTCCTAGTTGGAATAGGACTCTATTTCCCAATAGGGTTAGGATTCTAACTCCTAATTAAATTAGGATTCCAACTCCTAGTTGGATTAGGATTCCAATTCCTAATAGGGTTAGGATTCCAACTCCTAATTAGATTAGGATTTTAACTCCTAGTTGGATTAGGATTCCAATTCCTAATAGGATTAGGATTCTAACTCCTAACTAAATTAGGATTCGAATCCAACATAGTATATAATCCCTTGTTCAAGTACAACTTGACTAGGATATATATACAAACCCATGAATCCCAATTGGACTCAGATTCAACCATGAATCTGTCTTGGACTCAGAATAATGAACTCAAATATATTCCAAGATTTCCAGATCATAAAACAACGTCAAGAGTCTATTGCGTCTGACCCGGTAGCATCCTAATGACGATGGCAATGATGATTGAATATCATCATAAGTAGTGAGAGGTATCTAGCAACACATCACTACTACCCATGTTATAGGACTTAAGTCATCTAGCAACAACTCCCTAACAAGCAACGAGGATTCCCATGCATTCTACATCCCTTTGCCTAAACTGATACCCCGCCATTGGATTAGTCCATATTTATTAATCCAATCTATTGGTCATGACTCAATCAGTGTGGTCACACATTCCTGTCATGCACCAATGAGGTGGGGCGCCCCAAAGTGGATATCAAACTTCCAGTTAAGGAAGGGGCAAATCCTACTATTGGTCATCCATATCTCTACATGACTTATGATATGTCCAATGACAGTTGTTTTGATCACCCATTTACGGAGAGACGTAAGACTGTATCAAAACATACCCATCATCATATCTAGACATGAATACCTCAAGTCTAAGGATCAATGCAAACCTCTTGCATGTGAGATTGACTTGTTGACTAGACAAGTCAATCCTCACGGTGGATCACTCCAGTGCATCCAATGCACCTGTATGTCTGCATTATTGTGCCCATACACCAGTCTCACATGCACCAAAGCTGTCCCATATCGGCTAAGGCACCTTGACCGGGGATTACTTATGAGAATGGATCCAATCCAAACTCTTGGGACATTATTTATGCAATTCAATACATCAACGCAGGTAAAGCAATCTGCATAATAACGACCATGCCTTTATTGATTATATCAATTTTATTAATTCTATCAAAGTACATTCAAACAATGCCTAACCATGTCCATACATTGGTCTGCAGGGCATATACACCAACAAACTAAAGGATATTACTTCTATATTCCCAGTGAGAATAAAGTTTTTGTTGTTCGGGGTGCTGTCTTTCTAGAGAAAGAATTTCTCATGAAAGAAGTCAGTGGGAGGAACTTTGACTTGGACGAGGTCCAAGTGCAACCACAAGACATTAAGATGGAACCTAAGCCTCCTGCACTAGTTGCTGGGTAACCAAAGGCTCAGACAGAGGCCCCGTGTAGGTCTGAGAGGATTCATCGTGCACCTGAGACGTATGGGTCGCTGCCGATCCAACACGACAGGATCTTCATCGTTGAGGATGAACCCAGGACCTATGATGAGGTGATCAGTGGACTGGACTCCGAGAAATGGCTTGAGGCCATGAGATCCGAGATGGATTCCATGTTGGCTAACCAAGTATGAGATTTGGTTGTGCTACCTGATGGAGTAAAACCTATAGGGTGTAAATGGGTCTTCAAGAGGAAGACTGACATCGATGGCAACATAGTTACCTATAAGGGTAGACTTGTGGCTAAAGGATTCAGACAGGTCTATGGGGTGGACTATGATGAAACCTTTTCGCCAGTTGCCATATTCAAATCCATTCGAATCTTGCTTGTTATAGCTGCATATCACAATTATGAGATATGACAGATGGATGTAAAGACAACATTCCTTAACAGAAAGCTGACGGAGGATGTGTATATGACATAGCCTGATGGCTTCATCCATCCTGCAGAGGCCAATCAGGTTTGCAGGCTAAAGTGATCCATTTATGGATTAAAGCAAGCTTCTCAAAGTTGGAATCTTTGATTTGATAAGGTAGTAAGAGATTACAGCTTCATTAAGAGCGAAGATGATGTCTGTGTATATAGAAAATTCAGTGGGAGCTTGGTGACAATTCTGGTCCCGTATGTCGACGACATACTACTCATCGGAAATGACATCCCTAGTCTTCAAGCTGTGAAGACATGGTTGGGGAAGTGTTTCTAGATGAAAGACTTTGGGGAGGGCGCCTATATCCTAGGCATGAGGATATACTGGGATAGATCCAAGAAGCTCCTAGCCGTTAGTTAGAGTACTTGCATTGATAAGGTCCTGGAGAGGTTTAGCTTGGAGCAATATAAGAAAGGATACCTTCCAGTGAGACATGGCCTTATTCTCTCCAAGAGCCAGTGTCCCACCACACAAGCTAAGAGAGACGACATGAGTCGAGTGCCCTATGCTTCGGCAGTAGGTTCGATCATGTATGCAATGTTATGTACTAGACCAGATGTGGCTTATGCTGTGAGTATAACCTGCAGATACCAATCCAATCCAGGACTGCAGCACTAGGTGGCTGTAAAGAACATTCTATGTTTTTGAGAAGAACTAAGGAGTGGTTATTGGTCTATGGGGGACAGGAAGAGCTCAGTGTTTAGGGCTACACTGAGGTATCGTTCTAGTCAAACCCTGATAACTTAAGATCACAGACAGGCTATGTGTTCAGATTAAGTGGCGGTGTTGTGAGCTGAGAGAGCTCTAAGCAGTCCATTGTAGCTGATTCTACAATTGAGGCTGAGTATGTAGTTGTTTCTGAGACAGCCAAATAAGTCGTTTGGATAAGGAAGTTCATTTATGAACTTCAGGTGGTTCCAACTGCTGTGGATCCGATTGAACTCTATTGTGACAACAATAAAGTGATGGCACAGGCAAAGGAACCACAGTCTCATCAAAAATCCAAACATATACTCAGGAGAATTCACATGATCTTGGAGATCATTGACAGAGGTGATGTCGAGATTAGCAAAATTGACACAGACGACAATCTAGTAGACCCACTGACCATGGCTTTGGCGCAGCAGAAGCATGATGGTCATACGAGGGACATGGGGTTGAGATTTCTCAACAACTGAGTCTAAGTGCAAGTGGGAGATTGTTGGTGTATATGCCCTTATACCCATTGTTGGTCTTGTTTATACTACTTGAAATTGATATTTAATATATCATTCTGGCATTGTCGTTATTATGCTATGTTTACATCTGCGATTATGTACATGGATAATAATCTCCGTGGAGATAGATTGTATCTGTGCTCAAACGGTGTGTCCCCAGTCAAGTATCTGAGTGGATAAGGGACAGCTCTGGTATATGTGAGACTGGTATATGGGCTGGTTAGGCATGGGGTGCTAACGCAGGCATATGGGTATATTAGTGGTGGATATACTGGACCGACCCGCTGTGAGGCTCTAACTTAGTGTCATGAATTAAGCTCACAAGTGACAGGAGATGCATTGATCCCTTGACTTGAGGTCATTGACTCTTCTATATGGTTAAGGACATGCTTTGATATAACCTAATGCATCGCCGTAGTTGGGAGGTCATAACGGTTATCATTGGGTATGTCACGACCCATATGAGAAGATCAATGGACAGACATAGGATTTGCCCCTTCCTACGGGAAGCTTGATATCCACGGGGCCCCCCTATGGTTGCATGACTGAGAGTGTATGGCCATACCCAGGTAAAAGCCTGATCTAGTCATGACCATGAGATTGGGTGAAAACAAAGTGGTGACACACTTTGTCCAATCGGATATCAGTTTAGCAAAGAGACTGTAATGCATCGGTATCTTGTTGCGATGATGGGGATATCGATGCTGATATCCATTCCGAAGACTTGGGTAGCAGCGATGGACTGCTATGTGAAAGGAAACCCTTATTAAGGGGGTGAAACCCTAAACATGCGCATCTAGCAAGCATGACGGAAAGAGGGTTTCTAAAAGATCGTATATGACAACCATATGATCAACTTGAAGCTATGAGTTTAGATCTATACCATAGCCATAGATTGGAGGTCGGCTTGGAAGAAGAGAGCAACTTTGATCTCCTCCAAAAGTTCACACACAAAGGCGATGAAGACTCCCAACTTGCGCACCTCTTGTGCTAGCAAAAGTGCCAAGATGTCAATGATCGAGTGTAGGGAAGAGATGAAGACTATCTTTTGCTTGGCCGGTTCCTCCTCTTCTCGTCAACACCCTCACTTGCTCGAGAGCAAAAATCGTTTTTTTTTAAAACCAGAGAGAGGTGTAACCGAAAAACATTAGGGAGACTTCAAGCCATGAACGCATATGCGTTTTCATTTTGGAACTTTCCAAAAATGGCAACCATTAAGAGTATGCGTTCATGCGTTCATGTCTCCATGAACCAAACGCAACTCCTTCTCCCTCTTGAACCATTCGCTCAACCCATGAGCCGGTTCAATACCCTTGGTTCAATAGCGAAACCAAATCAGCCCAAGCATTAAGTCTAGATCAAATTAGACCCCAAAGTCCAAGATCTGACCATTCATCATCTGACGCTTCTGATCGCATCGATCTAGCATCATCTCTCTCGATCGAAGCTTACCGATCTAAAGCCCTAATCAATCAAACATGATCAGACCAGATCTCACTTACAATCAGAGATTAAATCCCTTTAAACTGAACCGAAACAATTCAGTCCACACGATCTGACTTAAGCAAGCCATATCACCAAATTGTGCGACCCTAAGGGTTTCCTTTAAATGTCGGTAACGATAACTTTCGTTATCACGATCAGTGAGGGGTATCTAGCAACACATCACTGCCTCCCGATATAAAGGAAAGAGTCTTCCAAGACTACACCCAAACCATGGCACAAGTGTGAATCAAACTCACGAGGCATGCATGTTTCCTTTGCCACTGGATGTTCTTATTGGATAAGCATGTCAAGCCTGTAACTCCAATACGATGAGCATGATTAGATCAGATGAACACAGTCATCTGGGTATGGCCATACACTATCACAATCATCTCATATAGGGGGGGGCCCTTTAGAACATCACACTCCTTAAACAAGGAGACGGCAATCCTTTATCTATCACAAGTGCCCTAACCTGACTCAAGCTCACCATCCAAGATAGTCTATAATCATTATGTTTCAAATGATATTGAACTACCTCAAAACAATGACAATCATCATTTAGAAACACAAGTGATCTCAAGTCAAAGGACATGTGCCACTTGCTGCTTACAAGGATCATTCACATTGTGACAAGCAATGGAATATCCCAGTAGGGTCTGTCCAGTACATCCAATGTACCCATGAGTCTACATCTTATTCCATGCTCGAAGCATCCTATAAGATTAGCACACATATTAGTCTCAATCATATCAAGGCTGTCTCATGTTCACCAAGATATCTCGACTAAGGACATATAGCCTGTCAGCCTAGCTGAACAGCTTTGAGACATTATTCAGAAGTACACTTATTACAGCAGACAAGGTAACAACCTGAATAATAACCATGCCTTTATAAACACAAGAGTTTATTACATGATACTTATTACAATCCCAAAGGCCTCAAACATTAGCCTTAAGGGCATACCCCAACAATCTCCCACTTGCACTTAATCTAATGGTTGAGAAATCTCAAACCCATATTATTACAGTGCTGCTCATGCTTCTGCTGCGCCAGAGGCTTGGTAAGCGGGTCTGCCAGATTGTCATCTGTATGAACCTTGCATATTTTGATCTCGCCTCGATCAATGATCTCCCGGATCAAGTGAAACCGTCTCTGTATGTGCTTGGACTTCTGGTGCGACCGTGGTTCCTTTGCTTGTGCGATTGCTCCAGTGTTATCACAGAAGATAACCAAAGGATCAGCACTCGAAGGAACGACACCAAGTTCTCTCACGAACTTACGAATCCACACTGCCTCCTTGGATGCTTCCGAGGCTGCAACATACTCGGCTTCTGTTGTGGAATCAGCAACAGTTGACTGTTTGAAACTCTTCCACACCACAGCACCTCCATTCAAGCTAAAAACATAGCCTGATTGCGATCGGAAATCATCCTGGTCCGTCTGGAACGAAGCGTCAGTATATCCCTCTATACTGAGTTCTTCCTGACCACCATATATCAAGAACATATCTTTGGTCCTCCGCAGATATTTTATAATGTTCTTGACTGCAATCCAGTGCGCCATACCTGGATTACTTTGGAATCGACTGGTCACGCTTAACCCGTAAGCGACGTCTGGGCGAGTACACAACATCGCATACATGATGGACCCAATAGCCGAAGCATAAGGCGTATTGTCCATTTCATCTTTCTCAGTCTGTGTTTGTGGACACTGACTCTTCGAAAGATTCAGACCATGTCTGACTGGAAGATATCCACGTTTAGAATTCTCTAAATGGAATCTCTCCAGGACCTTATCGATGTAAGTACTCTGGCACAGCCCGCGAAGCCTCTTAGATCTATCCCGGTAGATCTTCACACCTAACACATAGGCTGCTTCTCCTAGATCTTTCATCTGGAAATATTTTCCTAACCATGCTTTAACAGCATGCAGTTCAGGAATATCATTTCCAATGATTAAGATATCATCGACGTAGAGGATTAGGAATGTAATTACGCTCCCACTAAACCTCTTATATACACACGGGTCATCCTCGTTCTTGATGAAACCAAACTCAGAGATTGATTCATCAAAACGAATATTCCAGCTCCTAGATGCTTGTTTCAATCCATAAATGGATTTCTTTAACTTGCATATTTTATGACGATCTGCTGGATTAGTGAATGTTGGGGTATGCCCTTAAGGCTAATGTTTGAGGCCTTGGGATTGTATTAGTATCATGTAATAAACTCTTAAGTTTATAAAGGCATGGTTATTATTCAGGTTGTTACCTTGTCTGCTGTAATAAGTGTACTTCTGAATAATGTCTCAAAGCTGTTCAGCTAGGCTGACAGGCTATATGTCCTTAGTCGAGATATCTTGGTGAACATGAGACAGCCTTGATATGATTGAGACTAATATGAGTGCTAATCTTATAGGATGCTTCGAGCATGGAATAAGATGTAGACTCATGGGTACATTGGATGTACTGGACAGACCCTACTGGGATATTCCATTGCTTGTCACAATGTGAATAATCCTTGTAAGCAGCAAGTGGCACATGTCCTTTGACTTGAGATCACTTGTGTTTCTAAATGATGATTGTCATTGTCTTGAGGTAGTTCAATATCATTTGAAACATAATGATTATAGACTATCTTGGATGGTGAGCTTGAATCAGGTTAGGACACTAGTGATAGACATAGGATTGCCGTCTCCTTGTTTAAGGAGTATGATGTTCTAAAGGGCCCCCTTATGAGATGATTGAGATAGTGTATGGCCATACCCAGATGACTATGTGCATCTGATCTAATCATGCTCATCGTATTGGAGTTACAGGCTTGACATGCTTGTCCAATAAGAACATCCAGTGGTAAAGGACATATGTATGCCTTGTGAATTGAGTCACACTTGTGCTATGGTTTGGGAGTAGTCTTGGAAGACTCTTTCCTTTATATCGGGAGACAGTGATGTGTTGCTAGATACCCCTCACTGATCGTGATAACGTAAGTTATCGTTACCGACATTTAGAGGAAACCCTCAGGGTCGCACAATTTGGTGATATGGCTTACTTAAGTCAGATCGTATGGACTGGATTCTTTGAGTTCAGATTAAAGGGATTTAATCTCTGATTGTAAGTGAGATCTGGTCTGATCATGTTTGATTGATTAGGGCTTGAGATCAGTAAGCTTCGATCGAGAGAGGTGATGCTAGATCGGAGAGATCAGGGGCATCAGGAGATGAACGGTTGGATCATAAGCCTTGGGGTTCGATTTGGTCTAGACCAAGTGGCTTGAGCTATTTCGGTTTGGTTTGATGAACCAAAGCCGATTTGACATTTTGGATTGAACCGGTTCACAAATATGAACGCTTGGTTCAATGCCAAAATGCGTTTTGGGTTGGCTTGAACGCATGGCTTGATTGACTTCCATTTATGGAAAGTCATCAAGGGCCGGTTTTGCTTCAATGCCAAAACGCTTATGCGTTGAGCTCCTCACTTCAACGCCTTGATTCTTTTCGAGGTGTGGTTGACGAAGGTGTGGAGTAGACATCCAAGAGAAGCTCTCGGCCGAACGGATTCATCTCATCAAACCCTTTCCATTCGACAAGAGAAGGCTTGGGTGTCTTGCTAGCACAAGAGATCTCAAGGAAGTGAGCATCTTCATCTTGTGTGTGGACTTGTGGAGGAGACCTAGTTTGATCTCTTCTTCCAAGCCGAATTCCAAGCTTATGGCGTTGGTATGATTTCTCATAACTTAAGTTGATCATATAGTTTCATATGCGATTTTGAAACCCTATTTTCCGCCATGCATGCTAGATGCGCATGATTAGGGTTTTTCCCCCCCCTTTATGTTAGGGGTTCCTTCAATTGGTATCAGAGGTAGGCTCTTGATATGATCTATATGATTGCTTTGAAGTGTTTGTGATCCATACATATTGCGCTTACTTGATGCATGCTTTGTTTACATGAAGTTTGCGCTTGTATCATGCTAACATGAAGTTTGCGCTTGTATCATGCTAACATGTAGTTTGCGCTTGTATCATGGCTTTGATGAAGTATGCGCTCCCCCTAGAAGGGGACCCCCTAAAGTTTGCGCTCCCCCTTGAAGGGGACCCCCTTAGATCTAAGGGTTATCAACATGCTAGAAGATATATCTTATGGATGTTCTAGATGTTTGCGCATGTCAAAATGTTTTCTAAAACTTACATCTTGCGCGCATGATTAGATCTAAGGTGCCACTACATTAAATCCTTAGATGGGTTGATGGGGTTGAAAGCATCTTCTAGGTTAGATCCAACTAGTCTGATCAGACCATCTGACAGCCTAGATGGGTTGACCAGATAGCACCTGTGCGCAAGCACGAGGTGGCTATAGGTCGACTGCATCCAAGGCGTGTAGCGAGGTCTGGTTGAGACAACTACTGAACACACATGAGTTAGGCCCGGGGTCACACCCGCTTGCCAAAACTCATGAGGGTGGTTCAGCCCTTGGCGCATGCATGGTTGACCATCAGGTCAACTCGGGTCAGTTAGGACTCGGTGCATGCAGGGGCAAAGGATCTAACTAGATGGATGAGTGGATCCCTATCAATGGACCATTGTAAGGTTGTAGGGCACATAAGGAAATTAAAATTGATGCCATGGGGTTTTTCAAAAATTTAATTTCTTGATTGGATCACATGATGATTTGATGCCATGATGCTTGTCTATTTAGTCTTATGTGGGTTGCCCTATTGTGTGCTGTGCTGGGGCCTGCGTGCCTGGTAAATTATAAGTTAATTTTATTGTGATCTGCGAATCACTTTTTCATTAATTTATTGTATAATTGACCTGCGAGTCAACCTTGTCTAGATAGATCAAATGTACTTTGATTAGACAAGAGTACAAATGCACACATCCCAAAGGAGCATTCAGCTGGTGGCGCACCTGAGGTGCTCTTGGCGCTAGGGCCCTAGGTTGGACCAGATGAGATGCCAAGGAGCTCAAGTGAAGACTTAAGTAAAATTAAGGTCTTACTAGGGTTCATGGGCTTTTACCACATAAGATCATGCTTTCTACTTATTGCTAATAATTAGAATTGCATGTTTAAGTTTATCTTCTACTATAGCCATAGGATATGCCTGATAGTAAGAAGATAAAAGACCGTTAAAATCCAACGCTAACATATCAAGCTCGATAAGCCTTCTGACGCGAAACCTCACCTTTCTGATTATCGTTGGAGCCGTGTTGAACCCACTCAGTGGGCACGTCCATCTATCTTCAGACGGTGCTGGATTTCACCTGCGTGTTACAGAGTAGGGATTTATCACTGCTCGTTGCTCAGCATAACACGTGGTGGTCCAGGGAGTAGGTCGGGTCAGCTTGACCATGTAGGCTACATATGTGGCGCATATGGTAGCGCATGGAGGCAGCCATCTCTGGGATCAGAGACTGTGTTGTACCAACTCAGTTGGCACAGTCTGCTGGATTGCCAAGATGAAGGGGAATCGCACGGGTTGGCGATTGGCTGGGACAGCCTACCAGAAATTAGTGCTTGTCATCTCTGTGCATCTTATCTCGCCTGAGCGGGACGCGGAGACCAAGTATGAAATTTGGATCCCATCTCACTAAAAGAGTGATACTCTTTCGGACTGTTTACTGGATTTTTCAGTCAGACAAAATAGTGAGAAAAGAATCTTTCTTAAGTCCTGGATTGATTCTAAACATTGATACTGACCTTGCTGTTCTTGCTTGTTGTAGATTCCTGCAGCAACGAACACCATGAGCTTCAATGTGCGATCCCTACTGGAAAGGGAGAAGTTTGCTGGGCCGAACTTCTCTGACTGGTTCGGACACCTTAAGATCGTTCTTAAGGCAGAGAGGAAACTGTATGTCCTCGAGACGGCGATACCGCCGCAGCCCGCTCCGAACGCCGCAAGGGCGGTTCGGGATGCCTATGAAAAGCACGTCAATGATAGCATTGATGTCGCTTGCCTGATGCTAGCGTCTATGACGCCACCGCTGCAGCGTCAGCATGAGGATATGTCGGCTATAGAAATTATAGCGAACCTCAAGATGTTGTATGCTGCACAGGCGAGGACAGAACGCTATAATCTGACGAAGCTCTTCTTTCAGAGCAAACTGGCTGAGGGGAGCCCAGTGGGAGCTCACGTGCTCAAGATGATTGGGCACAAGGAGGCTCTGGAGAAACTGGGGCATACCATCAACCAGGAGCTTGCTGCAGATATTATTCTGCAGTCTCTTCCGCCTTCTTTCGATGCGTTCATCATTAACTTTAATATGAACAAAATCGATTGTACGCCGGCAGAGCTGCTGAATATGCTCTTGACTACTGAGGAAACTCTGAAGGGTAAGCCTTCAACCTCTGTCTTGTTGGTTCCTTCTAGGAACAAGAAGAAGGGGAAGAAGGGCAAGGCCCCTGTCAAGAATTACAGCAAGGCCCTGAAACAGAAGGTGAAGCGGTCGAAGGATAACAGGTGTTTCCACTGTGGCCACTGGAAAAAGGACTGTAAAGCGCTCCAAGGAGATAAGAGGGGAAGCATTGCTTCTGGCTCAGGTATATACGTGACGGAAGTCATGGTTTCATCTTCTTCTATATCATGGGTGTTGGACACTGCATGTGGAGTTCACATTTGTTCAAATGTGCAGGAACTCAAGAGAAGAAGGCAGGTGGGACAGCATGAGGTAGACCTACGCGTTGGAAACGGGGCACGGGTTGCTGCTGTTGCTGTAGGAGACTATTTCATCACTTTACCATCTGGCATTGTATTAGAATTGAACAATTGTTATTTTGTACCCAGTATTACCAAGAATATTATCTCTATTCCTGCTCTTGTCAGGAAAGGATTTGCCTTTGAATGCAAGATTTCAAAGTGTGTTTTAACTTATGATAATATTGTGTATGCAACTGGTTCAATTAACAATGGGTTATTCATGTTGGACATGGAATATTCTATACAAAACATTGATAATAAGAAAGCCAAGTATGCTGATGACAGCACCTTGCTATGGCATAGTCGTTTAGGCCATATAAACACGAAGCGCATTAAGCGGTTGCATGATCATGGACTGCTGGGATCTTTCTCCTATGAGGAGATTGATACATGCAAAGCTTGTTTAATGGGTAAAATGACGAAGTCTCCTTTTCCTCACAAAGGTCAAAGGACTTCAGGTTTACTTGACCTGATACACAGTGATGTGTGTGGGCCTTTCAGTAAACATGCCAGAGGTGGCTATCAGTACTTCATTACCTTCACTGATGATTTCAGTAGGTATGGATATGTCTATTTAATGAGACATAAAAGTGAATCTTTTGACAAGTTCAAAGAGTTCAAAAATGAAGTACAAAATCAGTTAGGCCGAAATATCAAGGCACTTCGTTCTGATCGAGGTGGAGAATACCTGAGTCATACGTTTACTGACTATCTGAAGGAGTGTGGGATTATCTCACAGCTCACTCCGCCAGGAACACCGCAGTGGAATGGTGTGTCCGAGAGGAGAAATAGAACGTTACTTGATATGGTTCGTTCTATGATGAGTCAGGCTACTCTTCCATATTCCTTTTGGGGTTTTGCACTGGAAACAGCTGCAAAGGTACTAAACCGAGTGCCATCCAAGGCAGTTTCAAAGACGCCATATGAGCTATGGTATGGGAAACAGCCTAGCTTGACATTTATCAGGATCTGGGGTTGCGAGGCTTATGTCAAAAAGCTCGCCTCTGGGAAACTGGAGAGCAGATCTGAGAAATGCATCTTTGTCGGTTACCCTAAGGAAACTAAGGGTTATTATTTCTACGATCCCAAAGAGAACAAGATATTTGTTGCTCGGACGGCCATATTTCTTGAGAAGGAGTTTCTTCTGCAAGAGGCCAGTGGGAGAGAAATAAAGCTGGATGAGATTCCAGAGGAAGGACAAAGTAGTCAGGCAGAGTTGGATGTGCCTGAGCCAGTAGATCAGGTTACTGAACAACCTGAGGCTCAGATATCACGGGAACCGCGAAGATCGGGTAGGATCCGTCGACAGCCTGAGCGCTATGTCAGAGTCTACATCATTGATAATGATGAACCCCTAACTTATGCGGATGCGGTCAGTGGACCGGAGTCAGCTAGATGGCTTGAAGCTATGCGAGCCGAGATGGACTCCATGTCAGATAACCAAGTCTGGGATTTGGTTGATCCGCCTCCGGGAGTAATCCCTATAGGCTGTAAATGGATCTTCAAGAAGAAGATTGACATGGATGGTAACGTGGTTACCTATAAAGGCAGGCTAGTTGCGAAAGGTTTCAAACAAATCTACGGGATAGATTATGATGAAACTTTCTCACCTGTAGCCATGTTTAAGTCTATTCGGATTCTTTTCGCGATAGCTGCATATTACGATTATGAGATCTGGCAGATGGATGTGAAGACAGCTTTCCTTAATGGAAATCTGGATGAGGATGTGTATATGACACAACCAGAAGGTTTCACTAATCCATCAGATCGTCATAAAATATGCAAGTTAAAGAAGTCCATTTATGGACTTAAACAAGCATCTAGGAGCTGGAATATTCGTTTTGATGAATCAATCTCTGAGTTTGGTTTCATCAAGAACGAGGATGACCCGTGTGTATATAAGAGGTTTAGTGGGAGCGTGATTACATTCCTAATCCTCTACGTCGATGATATCTTGATCATTGGAAATGATATTCCTGAACTGCATGCTGTTAAGGCATGGTTAGGAAAATGTTTCCAGATGAAAGATTTAGGAGAAGCAGCCTTTGTATTAGGTGTGAAGATCTACAGGGATAGATCTAAGAAGCTTCTCGGGCTGTGCCAGAGTACTTACATCGATAAGGTCCTGGAGAGATTCCATTTAGAGAATTCTAAACGTGGATATCTTCCAGTCAGACATGGTCTGAATCTTTCGAAGAGTCAGTGTCCACAAACACAGACTGAGAAAGATGAAATGGACAATACGCCTTATGCTTCGGCTATTGGGTCCATTATGTATGCGATGTTGTGTACTCGCCCAGACGTCGCTTACGGGTTAAGCGTAACCAGTCGATTCCAAAGTAATCCAGGTTTGGCGCACTGGATTGCAGTCAAGAACATTTTAAAATATCTGCGGAGGACCAAAGATATGTTCTTGATATATGGTGGTCAGGAAGAACTCAGTATAGAGGGATATACTGACGCTTCATTCCAGTCGGACCAGGATGATTTCCGATCGCAATCAGGCTATGTTTTTAGCTTGAATGGTGGAGCAGTGGTGTGGAAGAGTTTCAAACAGTCAACTGTTGCTGATTCCACAACAGAAGCCGAGTATGTTGCAGCCTCGGAAGCATCCAAGGAGGCAGTGTGGATTCGTAAGTTCGTGAGAGAACTTGGTGTCGTTCCTTCGAGTGCTGATCCTTTGGTTATCTTCTGTGATAACACTGGAGCCATCGCACAAGCAAAGGAACCGCGGTCGCACCAGAAGTCCAAGCACATACAGAGACGGTTTCACTTGATCCGGGAGATCATTGATCGAGGCGAGATCAAAATATGCAAGGTTCATACAGATGACAATCTGGCAGACCCACTTACCAAGACTCTGGCGCAGCAGAAGCATGAGAAGCACTGTAATAATATGGGTTTGAGATTTCTCAACCATTAGATTAAGTGCAAGTGGGAGATTGTTGGGGTATGCCCTTAAGGCTAATGTTTGAGGCCTTGGGATTGTATTAGTATCATGTAATAAACTCTTAAGTTTATAAAGGCATGGTTATTATTCAGGTTGTTACCTTGTCTGCTGTAATAAGTGTACTTCTGAATAATGTCTCAAAGCTGTTCAGCTAGGCTGACAGGCTATATGTCCTTAGTCGAGATATCTTGGTGAACATGAGACAGCCTTGATATGATTGAGACTAATATGAGTGCTAATCTTATAGGATGCTTCGAGCATGGAATAAGATGTAGACTCATGGGTACATTGGATGTACTGGACAGACCCTACTGGGATATTCCATTGCTTGTCACAATGTGAATAATCCTTGTAAGCAGCAAGTGGCACATGTCCTTTGACTTGAGATCACTTGTGTTTCTAAATGATGATTGTCATTGTCTTGAGGTAGTTCAATATCATTTGAAACATAATGATTATAGACTATCTTGGATGGTGAGCTTGAATCAGGTTAGGACACTAGTGATAGACATAGGATTGCCGTCTCCTTGTTTAAGGAGTATGATGTTCTAAAGGGCCCCCTTATGAGATGATTGAGATAGTGTATGGCCATACCCAGATGACTATGTGCATCTGATCTAATCATGCTCATCGTATTGGAGTTACAGGCTTGACATGCTTGTCCAATAAGAACATCCAGTGGTAAAGGACATATGTATGCCTTGTGAATTGAGTCACACTTGTGCTATGGTTTGGGAGTAGTCTTGGAAGACTCTTTCCTTTATATCGGGAGACAGTGATGTGTTGCTAGATACCCCTCACTGATCGTGATAACGTAAGTTATCGTTACCGACATTTAGAGGAAACCCTCAGGGTCGCACAATTTGGTGATATGGCTTACTTAAGTCAGATCGTATGGACTGGATTCTTTGAGTTCAGATTAAAGGGATTTAATCTCTGATTGTAAGTGAGATCTGGTCTGATCATGTTTGATTGATTAGGGCTTGAGATCGGTAAGCTTCGATCGAGAGAGGTGATGCTAGATCGGAGAGATCAGGGGCATCAGGAGATGAACGGTTGGATCATAAGCCTTGGGGTTCGATTTGGTCTAGACCAAGTGGCTTGAGCTATTTCGGTTTGGTTTGATGAACCAAAGCCGATTTGACATTTTGGATTGAACCGGTTCACAAATATGAACGCTTGGTTCAATGCCAAAATGCGTTTTGGGTTGGCTTGAACGCATGGCTTGATTGACTTCCATTTATGGAAAGTCATCAAGGGCCGGTTTTGCTTCAATGCAAAAACGCTTTTGCGTTGAGCTCCTCACTTCAACGCCTTGATTCTTTTCGAGGTGTGGTTGACGAAGGTGTGGAGTAGACATCCAAGAGAAGCTCTCGGCCGAACGGATTCATCTCATCAAACCCTTTCCATTCGACAAGAGAAGGCTTGGGTGTCTTGCTAGCACAAGAGATCTCAAGGAAGTGAGCATCTTCATCTTGTGTGTGGACTTGTGGAGGAGACCTAGTTTGATCTCTTCTTCCAAGCCGAATTCCAAGCTTATGGCGTTGGTATGATTTCTCATAACTTAAGTTGATCATATAGTTTCATATGCGATTTTGAAACCCTATTTTCCGCCATGCATGCTATATGCGCATGATTAGGGTTTTTCCCCCCCCCCTTTATGTTAGGGGTTCCTTCAGTGAAACCCTCAGGTTGTGTCATATACACATCCTCATCCAGATTTCCATTAAGGAAAGCTGTCTTCACATCCATCTGCCAGATCTCATAATCATAATATGCTGCTATCGCGAAAAGAATCCGAATAGACTTAAACATGGCTACAGGTGAGAAAGTTTCATCATAATCTATCCCGTAGATTTGTTTGAAACCTTTCGCAACTAGCCTGCCTTTATAGGTAACCACGTTACCATCCATGTCAATCTTCTTCTTGAAGATCCATTTACAGCCTATAGGGATTACTCCCGGAGGCGGATCAACCAAATCCCAGACTTGGTTATCTGACATGGAGTCCATCTCGGCTCGCATAGCATCAAGCCATCTAGCTGACTCCGGTCCACTGACCGCATCCGCATAAGTTAGGGGTTCATCATTATCAATGATGTAGACTCCGTCATAGCGCTCAGGCTGTCGACGGATCCTTCCCGATCTTCGCGGTTCCCGTGTTATCTGAGCCTCAGGTTGTTCAATAACCTGATCCACTGGCTCAGGCTCATCCAACTGAGCTTGACTACTTTGTCCTTCCTCTGGATTTTCATCCAGCTTTATTTCTCTCCCACTGGCCTCTTGCAGAAGAAACTCCTTCTCAAGAAATATGGCCGTCCGAGCAACAAAAACTTTGTTCTCCTTGGGATCGTAGAAATAATAACCCTTAGTTTCCTTAGGGTAACCGACAAAGATGCATTTGTCAGATCTGCTCTCTAGTTTCCCAGAGGCGAGCTTTTTGACATAAGCCTCGCAACCCCAGATCCTGATAAATGTCAAGCTTGGCTGTTTCCCATACCATAATTCATATGGCGTCATTGAAACTGCCTTAGATGGCACTCGGTTTAGTACCTTTGCAGCTGTTTCCAGTGCAAAACCCCAAAAGGAGTATGGAAGTGTAGCCTGACTCATCATAGAACGAACCATATCAAGTAACGTTCTATTTCTCCTCTCGGACACACCATTCCATTGCGGTGTTCCTGGCGGAGTGAGCTATGAGATAATCCCACACTCTTTCAGATAGTCAGTAAACGCATGACTTAGGTATTCTCCACCTCGATCAGAACGAAGTGCCTTGATATTTCGGCCTAACTGATTTTGTACTTCATTCTTGAACTCTTTGAACTTGTCAAAAGATTCACTTTTATGTCTCATTAAATAGACATACCCATACCTACTGAAATCATCAGTAAAGGTAATGAAGTACTGATAGCCACCTCTGGCATGTTTACTAAATGGCCCACACACATCACTGTGTATAAGGTCAAGTAAACCTGAAGCCCTTTGACCTTTCTTAGAAAAAGGTGACTTCGTCATTTTACCCATTAAACAAGCTTTGCATGTATCAATCTCCTTATAGGAGAATGATCCCAGCAGTCCATGATCATGCAACCGCTTAATGCGCTTCTCGTTTATATGGCCTAAACGACTATGCCATAGCAAGGTGCTGTCATCAGCATACTTGGCTTTCTTATTATCAATGTTTTGTATAGAATATTCCATGTCCAACATGAATAACCCATTGTTGATTGAACCAGTTGCATACACAATATTATCATAAGATAAAACACACTTTGAAATTTTGCATTCAAAGGCAAATCCTTTCCTAACAAGAGCAGGAATAGAGATAATATTCTTGGTAATACTGGGTACAAAATAACAATTGTTTAATTCTAATACAATGCCAGATGGTAAAGAAATGAAATAGTCTCCTACAGCAACAGCAGCAACCCGTGCCCCGTTTCCAACTCGTAGGTCTACCTCATGCTGTCCCACCTGTCTTCTTCTCTTGAGTTCCTGTACATTTGAACAAATGTGAACTCCACATGCAGTGTCCAACACCCATGAAATAGAAGAAGAAGATAACATGACCTCAGTCACATATATACCTGAGCCAGAAGCGATGCTTCCCCTCTTATCTCCTTGGAGCGCTTTACAGTCCTTTTTCCAGTGACCCAGCTGGCCACAGTGGAAACACCTGTTATCCTTCAACCGCTTCACCTTCTGTTTCAGAACCTTGCTGTAATTCTTGACAGGGGCCTTGCCCTTCTTCCCCTTCTTCTTGTTCCTAGAAGGAACCATCAAGACAGAGGTTGAAGGCTTACCCTTCAGAGTTTCCTCAGTTGTCAAGAGCATATTCAGCAGCTCTGCCGGCGTGCAATCGATTTTGTTCATATTAAAATTAATGATGAACGCATCGAAAGAGGGCGGGAGAGACTGCAGAATAATATCAACAGCAAGCTCCTGGTTGACGGTATGCCCCAGTTTCTCCAGAGCCTCCTTGTGCCCAATCATTTTGAGGCCGTGAGCTCCCACTGGGCTCCCCTCAGCCAGTTTGCTCTGAAAGAAGAGCTTTGTCAGATTATAGCGTTCTGTCCTCGCCTGTGCAGCATACAGCATCTTGAGGTTCGCTATAATCTCTATAGCCGACATATCCTCATGCTGACGCTGCAGCGGTGGCGTCATAGACGCTAGCATCAGGCAAGCGACATCAATGCTATCATTGACGTGCTTTTCATAGGCATCCCGAACCGCCCTTGCGGCGTTCGGAGCGGGCTGCGGCGGTATCGCCGTCTCGAGGACATACAGTTTCCTCTCTGCCTTAAGAACGATCTTAAGGTGTCCGAACCAGTCAGAGAAGTTCGTGAAAGAAACCCTTATTAAGGGGGTGAAACCCTAAACATGCGCATCTAGCAAGCATGACGGAAAGAGGGTTTCTAAAAGATCGTATATGACAACCATATGATCAACTTGAAGCTATGAGTTTAGATCTATACCATAGCCATAGATTGGAGGTCGGCTTGGAAGAAGAGAGCAACTTTGATCTCCTCCAAAAGTTCACACACAAAGGAGATGAAGACTCCCAACTTGCGCACCTCTTGTGCTAGCAAAAGTGCCAAGATGTCAATGATCGAGTGTAGGGAAGAGATGAAGACTATCTTTTGCTTGGCCGGTTCCTCCTCTTCTCGTCAACACCCTCACTTGCTCGAGAGCAAAAATCGTTTCCACCAAGCAACAAGAGAGAGGTGTAACCGAAAAACATTAGGGAGACTTCAAGCCATGAACGCATATGCGTTTTCATTTTGGAACTTTCCAAAAATGGCAACCATTAAGAGTATGCGTTCATGCGTTCATGTCTCCATGAACCAAACGCAACTCCTTCTCCCTCTTGAACCATGCGCTCAACCCATGAGCCGGTTCAATACTCTTGGTTCAATAGCGAAACCAAATCAGCCCAAGCATTAAGTCTAGATCAAATTAGACCCCAAAGTCCAAGATCTGACCATTCATCATCTGACGCTTCTGATCGCATCGATCTAGCATCATCTCTCTCGATCGAAGCTTACCGATCTAAAGCCCTAATCAATCAAACATGATCAGACCAGATCTCACTTACAATCAGAGATTAAATCCCTTTAAACTGAAACGAAACAATTCAGTCCACACGATCTGACTTAAGCAAGCCATATCACCAAATTGTGAGACCCTAAGGGTTTCCTTTAAATGTCGGTAACGATAACTTTCGTTATCACGATCAGTGAGGGGTATCTAGCAACACATCACTGTCTCCCGATATAAAGGAAAGAGTCTTCCAAGACTACACCCAAACCATGGCACAAGTGTGAATCAAACTCACGAGGCATGCATGTTTCCTTTGCCACTGGATGTTCTTATTGGACAAGCATGTCAAGCCTGTAACTCCAATACGATGAGCATGATTAGATCAGATGAACACAGTCATCTGGGTATGGCCATACACTATCTCAATCATCTCATATAGGGGGGGGGCCTTTAGAACATCACACTCCTTAAACAAGGAGACGGCAATCCTTTATCTATCACAAGTGCCCTAACCTGACTCAAGCTCACCATCCAAGATAGTCTATAATCATTATGTTTCAAATGATATTGAACTACCTCAAAACAATGACAATCATCATTTAGAAACACAAGTGATCTCAAGTCAAAGGACATGTGCCACTTGCTGCTTACAAGGATCATTCACATTGTGACAAGCAATGGAATATCCCAGTAGGGTCTGTCCAGTACATCCAATGTACCCATGAGTCTACATCTTATTCCATGCTCGAAGCATCCTATAAGATTAGCACACATATTAGTCTCAATCATATCAAGGCTGTCTCAGGTTCACCAAGATATCTCGACTAAGGACATATAGCCTGTCAGCCTAGCTGAACAGCTTTGAGACATTATTCAGAAGTACACTTATTACAGCAGACAAGGTAACAACCTGAATAATAACCATGCCTTTATAAACACAAGAGTTTATTACATGATACTTATTGCAATCCCAAAGGCCTCAAACATTAGCCTTAAGGGCATACCCCAACAATCTCCCACTTGCACTTAATCTAATGGTTGAGAAATCTCAAACCCATATTATTACAGTGCTGCTCATGCTTCTGCTGCGCCAGAGGCTTGGTAAGCGGGTCTGCCAGATTGTCATCTGTATGAACCTTGCATATTTTGATCTCGCCTCGATCAATGATCTCCCGGATCAAGTGAAACCGTCTCTGTATGTGCTTGGACTTCTGGTGCGACCGTGGTTCCTTTGCTTGTGCGATTGCTCCAGTGTTATCACAGAAGATAACCAAAGGATCAGCACTCGAAGGAACGACACCAAGTTCTCTCACGAACTTACGAATCCACACTGCCTCCTTGGATGCTTCCGAGGCTGCAACATACTCGGCTTCTGTTGTGGAATCAGCAAGAGTTGACTGTTTGAAACTCTTCCACACCACAGCACCTCCATTCAAGCTAAAAACATAGCCTGATTGCGATCGGAAATCATCCTGGTCCGTCTGAAACGAAGCGTCAGTATATCCCTCTATACTGAGTTCTTCCTGACCACCATATATCAAGAACATATCTTTGGTCCTCCGCAGATATTTTATAATGTTCTTGACTGCAATCCAGTGCGCCAAACCTGGATTACTTTGGAATCGACTGGTCACGCTTAACCCGTAAGCGACGTCTGGGCGAGTACACAACATCGCATACATGATGGACCCAATAGCCGAAGCATAAGGCGTATTGTCCATTTCATCTTTCTCAGTCTGTGTTTGTGGACACTGACTCTTCGAAAGATTCAGACCATGTCTGACTGGAAGATATCCACGTTTAGAATTCTCTAAATGGAATCTCTCCAGGACCTTATCGATGTAAGTACTCTGGCACAGCCCGAGAAGCCTCTTAGATCTATCCCGGTAGATCTTCACACCTAACACATAGGCTGCTTCTCCTAGATCTTTCATCTGGAAACATTTTCCTAACCATGCTTTAACAGCATGCAGTTCAGGAATATCATTTCCAATGATTAAGATATCATCGACGTAGAGGATTAGGAATGTAATTACGCTCCCACTAAACCTCTTATAAACACACGGGTCATCTTCGTTCTTGATGAAACCAAACTCAGAGATTGATACATCAAAACGAATATTCCAGCTCCTAGATGCTTGTTTCAATCCATAAATGGATTTCTTTAACTTGCATATTTTATGACGATCTGCTGGATTAGTGAAACCCTCAGGTTGTGTCATATACACATCCTCATCCAGATTTCCATTAAGGAAAGCTGTCTTCACATCCATCTGCCAGATCTCATAATCATAATATGCTGCTATCGCGAAAAGAATCCGAATAGACTTAAACATGGCTACAGGTGAGAAAGTTTCATCATAATCTATCCCGTAGATTTGTTTGAAACCTTTCGCAACTAGCCTGCCTTTATAGGTAACCACGTTACCATCCATGTCAATCTTCTTCTTGAAGATCCATTTACAGCCTATAGGGATTACTCCCGGAGGCGGATCAACCAAATCCCAGACTTGGTTATCTGACATGGAGTCCATCTTGGCTCGCATAGCATCAAGCCATCTAGCTGACTCCGGTCCACTGACCGCATCCGCATAAGTTAGGGGTTCATCATTATCAATGATGTAGACTCCGTCATAGCGCTCAGGCTGTCGACGGATCCTTCCCGATCTTCGCGGTTCCCGTGTTATCTGAGCCTCAGGTTGTTCAATAACCTGATCCACTGGCTCAGGCTCATCCAACTGAGCTTGACTACTTTGTCCTTCCTCTGGATTTTCATCCAGCTTTATTTCTCTCCCACTGGCCTCTTGCAGAAGAAACTCCTTCTCAAGGAATATGGCCGTCCGAGCAACAAAAACTTTGTTCTCCTTGGGATCGTAGAAATAATAACCCTTAGTTTCCTTAGGGTAACCGACAAAGATGCATTTGTCAGATCTGCTCTCTAGTTTCCCAGAGGCGAGCTTTTTGACATAAGCCTCGCAACCCCAGATCCTGATAAATGTCAAGCTTGGCTGTTTCCCATACCATAATTCATATGGCGTCATTGAAACTGCCTTAGATGGCACTCGGTTTAGTACCTTTGCAGCTGTTTCCAGTGCAAAACCCCAAAAGGAGTATGGACGAGTGGCCTGACTCATCATAGAACGAACCATATCAAGTAACGTTCTATTTCTCCTCTCGGACACACCATTCCATTGCGGTGTTCCTGGCGGAGTGAGCTGTGAGATAATCCCACACTCCTTCAGATAGTCAGTAAATGCATGACTTAGGTATTCTCCACCTCGATCAGAACGAAGTGCCTTGATATTTCGGCCTAACTGATTTTGTACTTCATTCTTGAACTCTTTGAACTTGTCAAAAGATTCACTTTTATGTCTCATTAAATAGACATACCCATACCTACTGAAATCATCAGTAAAGGTAATGAAGTACTGATAGCCACCTCTGGCATGTTTACTAAATGGCCCACACACATCACTGTGTATAAGGTCAAGTAAACCTGAAGCCCTTTGACCTTTCTTAGAAAAAGGTGACTTCGTCATTTTACCCATTAAACAAGCTTTGCATGTATCAATCTCCTTATAGGAGAATGATCCCAGCAGTCCATGATCATGCAACCGCTTAATGCGCTTCTCGTTTATATGGCCTAAACGACTGTGCCATAGCAAGGTGCTGTCATCAGCATACTTGGCTTTCTTATTATCAATGTTTTGTATAGAATTTTCCATGTCCAACATGAATAACCCATTGTTAATTGAACCAGTTCCATACACAATATTATCTAGAGATAAAACACACTTTGAAATATTGCATTCAAAGGCAAATCCTTTCCTGACAAGAGCAGGAATAGAGATAATATTCTTCGTGATACTTGGTACAAAATAACAATTGTTTAATTCCAATACAATGCCAGATGGTAAAGAAATGAAATAGTCTCCTACAGCAACAGCAGCAACCCGTGCCCCGTTTCCAACTCGTAGGTCTACCTCATGCTGTCCCACCTGTCTTCTTCTCTTGAGTTCCTGTACATTTGAACAAATGTGAACTCCACATGCAGTGTCCAACACCCATGAAATAGAAGAAGAAGATAACATGACCTCAGTCACATATATACCTGAGCCAGAAGCGATGCTTCCCCTCTTATCTCCTTGGAGCGCTTTACAGTCCTTTTTCCAGTGACCCAGCTGGCCACAGTGGAAACACCTGTTATCCTTCGACCGCTTCACCTTCTGTTTCAGAGCCTTGCTGTAATTCTTGACAGGGGCCTTGCCCTTCTTCCCCTTCTTCTTGTTCCTAGAAGGAACCATCAAGACAGAGGTTGAAGGCTTACCCTTCAGAGTTTCCTCAGTTGTCAAGAGCATATTCAACAGCTCTGCCGGTGTACAATCGATTTTGTTCATATTAAACTTAATAATGAACGCATCGAAAGAAGGCGGGAGAGACTGCAGAATAATATCAACAGCAAGCTCCTGGTTGATGGTATGCCCCAGTTACTCCAGAGCCTCCTTGTGCCCAATCATCTTGAGCACGTGAGCTCCCACTGGGCTCCCCTCAGCCAGTTTGCTCTGAAAGAAGAGCTTTGTCAGATTATAGCGTTCTGTCCTCGCCTGTGCAGCATACAGCATCTTGAGGTTCGCTATAATCTCTATAGCCGACATATCCTCATGCTGACGCTGCAGCGGTGGCGTCATAGACGCAAGCATCAGGCAAGCGACATCAATGCTATCATTGACGTGCTTTTCATAGGCATCCCGAACCGCCCTTGCGGCGTTCGGAGCGGGCTGCGGCGGTATCGCCGTCTCGAGGACATACAGTTTCCTCTCTGCCTTAAGAACGATCTTAAGGTGTCCAAACCAGTCAGAGAAGTTCGGCCCAGCAAACTTCTCCCTTTCCAGTAGGGATCGCACATTGAAGCTCATGGTGTTCGTTGCTGCAGTTATCTACAACAATGCAAGAACACTATTTGGTCGGTAGGGCTAAGGAACCCCGCGTGCTTTCTCAAAGCGTTGCTAGCTGAACGGCTGAAACAACTAGCTTTAGGCTTACTCGTAGCGTTGCTAGCTTGACAACTTTATGTTCACTTTCTGGATTTATAAAGAGCTTTGCCACCAACATATGTTCATACTATGCATGCGCCAAGGGCTGAACCATGCATGCGCCAAGGGCTGAACCACCCTCATGAGTTTTGGCAAGCGGGTGTGACCCCGGGCTTAACTCATGTGTGTTCAGTAGTTGTCTCAACCAGACCTCGCTACACGCCCTGGATGCAGTCGACCTATAGCCACCTCGTGCTTGCGCACAGGTGCTATCTGGTCAACCCATCTAGGCTGTCAGATGGTCTGATCAGACTAGTTGGATCTAACCTAGAAGATGCTTTCAACCCCATCAACCCATCTAAGGATTTATAGTAGGGGCACCTTAGATCTAAGTAGGCGCGCAAGATGTAAGTTTTATAAAACATCTAGAACATGCGCAAACAAACAAAACAACATGCTTCACTTGAGAACATAAGATATATCTCATATCTAGCATCTTGATAACCCTTAGATCTAAAGGGAGTCCCCTTCAAGGGGGAGCGCAAACTTTAGGGGGTCCCCTTCAAGGGGGAGCGCAAACTTCATGTAACCATGATACAAGCGCAAACATAGCCAATGTAAACCATGCATCATGAAAACAAAGCATCAAGTAAGCGCAACATGTATGGATCACAAACACTTCAAAGCAATCATATAGATCATATCGAAAGCCTAGCTCTGATACCAATTGAAAGAAACCCTTATTAAGGGGGTGAAACCCTAAACATGCGCATCTAGCAAGCATGACGGAAAGAGGGTTTCTAAAAGATCGTATATGACAACCATATGATCAACTTGAAGCTATGAGTTTAGATCTATACCATAGCCATAGATTGGAGGTCGGCTTGGAAGAAGAGAGCAACTTTGATCTCCTCCAAAAGTTCACACACAAAGGCGATGAAGACTCCCAACTTGCGCACCTCTTGTGCTAGCAAAAGTGCCAAGATGTCAATGATCGAGTGTAGGGAAGAGATGAAGACTATCTTTTGCTTGGCCGGTTCCTCCTCTTCTCGTCAACACCCTCACTTGCTCGAGAGCAAAAATCGTTTCCACCAAGCAACAAGAGAGAGGTGTAACCGAAAAACATTAGGGAGACTTCAAGCCATGAACGCATATGCGTTTTCATTTTGGAACTTTCCAAAAATGGCAACCATTAAGAGTATGCGTTCATGCGTTCATGTCTCCATGAACCAAACGCAACTCCTTCTCCCTCTTGAACCATGCGCTCAACCCATGAGCCGGTTCAATACTCTTGGTTCAATAGCGAAACCAAATCAGCCCAAGCATTAAGTCTAGATCAAATTAGACCCCAAAGTCCAAGATCTGACCATTCATCATCTGACGCTTCTCATCGCATCGATCTAGCATCATCTCTCTCGATCGAAGCTTACCGATCTAAAGCCCTAATCAATCAAACATGATCAGACCAGATCTCACTTACAATCAGAGATTAAATACCTTTAAACTGAACCGAAACAATTCAGTCCACACGATCTGACTTAAGCAAGCCATATCACCAAATTGTGCGACCCTAAGGGTTTCCTTTAAATGTCGGTAACGATAACTTTCGTTATCACGATCAGTGAGGGGTATCTAGCAACACATCACTGTCTCCCGATATAAAGGAAAGAGTCTTCCAAGACTACACCCAAACCATGGCACAAGTGTGAATCAAACTCACGAGGCATGCATGTTTCCTTTGCCACTGGATGTTCTTATTGGACAAGCATGTCAAGCCTGTAACTCCAATACGATGAGCATGATTAGATCAGATGAACACAGTCATCTGGGTATGGCCATACACTATCTCAATCATCTCATATAGGGGGGGGGCCTTTAGAACATCACACTCCTTAAACAAGGAGACGGCAATCCTTTATCTATCACAAGTGCCCTAACCTGACTCAAGCTCACCATCCAAGATAGTCTATAATCATTATGTTTCAAATGATATTGAACTACCTCAAAACAATGACAATCATCATTTAGAAACACAAGTGATCTCAAGTCAAAGGACATGTGCCACTTGCTGCTTACAAGGATCATTCACATTGTGACAAGCAATGGAATATCCCAGTAGGGTCTGTCCAGTACATCCAATGTACCCATGAGTCTACATCTTATTCCATGCTCGAAGCATCCTATAAGATTAGCACACATATTAGTCTCAATCATATCAAGGCTGTCTCAGGTTCACCAAGATATCTCGACTAAGGACATATAGCCTGTCAGCCTAGCTGAACAGCTTTGAGACATTATTCAGAAGTACACTTATTACAGCAGACAAGGTAACAACCTGAATAATAACCATGCCTTTATAAACACAAGAGTTTATTACATGATACTTATTGCAATCCCAAAGGCCTCAAACATTAGCCTTAAGGGCATACCCCAACAGTTCGGCCCAGCAAACTTCTCCCTTTCCAGTAGGGATCGCACATTGAAGCTCATGGTGTTCGTTGCTGCAGTTATCTACAACAATGCAAGAACAGCAAGGTTAGTATCAATGTTCAGAATCAATCCAGGACTTAAGAAAGATTCTTTTCTCACTATTTTGTCTGACTGAAAAATCCAGTAAACAGTCCGAAAGAGTAACACTCTTTTAGTGAGATGGGATCCAGATTTCATACTTGGTCTCCGCGTCCCGCTCAGGCGAGATAAGATGCACAGAGATGACAAGCACTAATTTCTGGTAGGCTGTCCCAGCCAATCGCCAACCCGTGCGATTCCCCTTCATCTGGGCAATCCAGCAGACTGTGCCAACTGAGTTGGTACAACACAGTCTCTGATCCCTCAGATGGCTGCCTCCATGTGCTACCATATGCGCCACATATGTAGCCTACATGGTCAAGCTGACCTGACCTACTCCCTGGACCACCACGTGCTATGCAGAGCAACGAGAAGGGATAAATCCCTACTCTGTAACACGCAGGTGTAATCCCGCACCGTCTGAAGATAGATGGACGTGCCCACTGAGTGGGTTCAACACGGCTCCAACGATAGTCAGAACAGTGAGGTTTCGCGTCAGAAGGCATTACGTGCTTGATATATTAGCGTTGGATTTTAACGGTCTTTTATCTTCTTACTATCAGGCATATCCTATGGCTATAGCAGAAGATAAACACATGCAATTCTAATTATATAAGCAATAAATAGAAAGCATGATCTTATGTGGTAAAAGCCCATGAACCCTAGAAAGACCTTAATTTTACTTAAGTCTTCACTTGAGCTCTTTTGCATCTCATCTGGTCCAACCCAGGGCCCTAGCGCCAAGAGCACCTCAGGTGCGCCACCAGGTGAATGCCCCTCTAGGATGTGTGCCTTTATGCTCTTGTCTAATCAAAAACATTTTGATCTATCTAGACAAGCTTTGACTCGCAGGTCAATTATACAATAAATTAATAAAACAATGTGATTCGCAGATCACAATAATATTAACTTGTAATTTACCAGGCACGCAGGCCCCAGCACAGCACACATTAGGGCAACCCACATAAGATTAAATAAACAAGCATATGGTATCAAAACAACATGTGATCCATTCATGAAATTAAATTTTGAAAAATCCCATGGTATCAATTTTAATTTCCTTATGTGCTCTACAACCTTACAATGGTCCATTGATAGGGATCCACTCATCCATCTAGTCAGATCCTCTGCCCTTGCATGCACCGAGTCCTAACTGACCCGTGTTGACCTAATGGTCAACCATGCATGCGCCAAGGGCTGAACCACCCTCATGAGTTTTGGCAAGCGGGTGTGACCCCGGGCCTAACTCATGTGTGTTCAGTAGTTGTCTCAACCAGACCTCGCTACACGCCCTGGATGCAGTCGACCTATAGCCACCTCGTGCTTGCGCACAGGTGCTATCTGGTCAACCCATCTAGGCTGTCAGATGGTCTGATCAGACTAGTTGGATCTAACCTAGAAGATGCTTTCAACCCCATCAACCCATCTAAGGATTTATAGTAGGGGCACCTTAGATCTAAGTAGGCGCGCAAGATGTAAGTTTTATAAAACATCTAGAACATGCGCAAACAAACAAAACAACATGCTTCACTTGAGAACATAAGATATATCTCATATCTAGCATATTGATAACCCTTAGATCTAAGGGGGGTCCCCTTCAAGGGGGAGCGCAAACTTTAGGGGGTCCCCTTCAAGGGGGAGCGCAAACTTCATGTAACCATGATACAAGCGCAAACATAGCCAATGTAAACCATGCATCATGAAAACAAAGCATCAAGTAAGCGCAACATGTATGGATCACAAACACTTCAAAGCAATCATATAGATCATATCGAAAGCCTAGCTCTGATACCAATTGAAAGGAAACCCTTATTAAGGGGGTGAAACCCTAAACATGCGCATCTAGCAAGCATGACGGAAAGAGGGTTTCTAAAAGATCGTATATGACAACCATATGATCAACTTGAAGCTATGAGTTTAGATCTATACCATAGCCATAGATTGGAGGTCGGCTTGGAAGAAGAGAGCAACTTTGATCTCCACCAAAAGTTCACACACAAAGGCGATGAAGACTCCCAACTTGCGCACCTCTTGTGCAAGCAAAAGTGCCAAGATGTCAATGATCGAGTGTAGGGAAGAGATGAAGACTATCTTTTGCTTGGCCGGTTCCTCCTCTTCTCGTCAACACCCTCACTTGCTCGAGAGCAAAAATCGTTTTTTTTTAAAACCAGAGAGAGGTGTAACCGAAAAACATTAGGGAGACTTCAAGCCATGAACGCATATGCGTTTTCATTTTGGAACTTTCCAAAAATGGCAACCATTAAGAGTATGCGTTCATGCGTTCATGTCTCCATGAACCAAACGCAACTCCTTCTCCCTCTTGAACCATTCGCTCAACCCATGAGCCGGTTCAATACCCTTGGTTCAATAGCGAAACCAAATCAGCCCAAGCATTAAGTCTAGATCAAATTAGACCCCAAAGTCCAAGATCTGACCATTCATCATCTGACGCTTCTGATCGCATCGATCTAGCATCATCTCTCTCGATCGAAGCTTACCGATCTAAAGCCCTAATCAATCAAACATGATCAGACCAGATCTCACTTACAATCAGAGATTAAATCCCTTTAAACTGAACCGAAACAATTCAGTCCACACGATCTGACTTAAGCAAGCCATATCACCAAATTGTGCGACCCTAAGGGTTTCCTTTAAATCTCGGTAACGATAACTTTCGTTATCACGATCAGTGAGGGGTATCTAGCAACACATCACTGTCTCCCGATATAAAGGAAAGAGTCTTCCAAGACTACACCCAAACCATGGCACAAGTGTGAATCAAACTCACGAGGCATGCATGTTTCCTTTGCCACTGGATGTTCTTATTGGATAAGCATGTCAAGCCTGTAACTCCAATACGATGAGCATGATTAGATCAGATGAACACAGTCATCTGGGTATGGCCATACACTATCTCAATCATCTCATATAGGGGGGGCCCTTTAGAACATCACACTCCTTAAACAAGGAGACGGCAATCCTTTATCTATCACAAGTGCCCTAACCTGACTCAAGCTCACCATCCAAGATAGTCTATAATCATTATGTTTCAAATGATATTGAACTACCTCAAAACAATGACAATCATCATTTAGAAACACAAGTGATCTCAAGTCAAAGGACATGTGCCACTTGCTGCTTACAAGGATCATTCACATTGTGACAAGCAATGGAATATCCCAGTAGGGTCTGTCCAGTACATCCAATGTACCCATGAGTCTACATCTTATTCCATGCTCGAAGCATCCTATAAGATTAGCACACATATTAGTCTCAATCATATCAAGGCTGTCTCATGTTCACCAAGATATCTCGACTAAGGACATATAGCCTGTCAGCCTAGCTGAACAGCTTTGAGACATTATTCAGAAGTACACTTATTACAGCAGACAAGGTAACAACCTGAATAATAACCATGCCTTTATAAACACAAGAGTTTATTACATGATACTTATTACAATCCCAAAGGCCTCAAACATTAGCCTTAAGGGCATACCCCAACACTATGTGCCACTCACTGCTTGTGATGACCTGAGTTCATCACTGCCAACATCTGAGGAACCTACAGGGTAGCATAACTTGAATGTCGGGTCCTCGTATTGATCGGGTAGCCTAATGATCGAGTTATTGGATAACTTGGATCTTTTTGGAAGAATCTATCAGCGCCATTGTGCCTGATGAGATAGAAGGAACTTATTGGAGCTAACTTCATTTTTGGGCCAAATGGGCCCAATAGGCCAATAGGCCCAATAGGCCAATAGGCCAAATGGGCCAAATTGGCCCAATAGGTCATTTGGGCCAAATGGCCTAATGAAGTCTAAGCTTATAACATGGACCAATGGGCCTCCATGCCCAATGGGGGTGAAGCCCAGTTGGGGCATGAGGCCTAATGGGCCTTGAGGCCCAATGGGCCGTCAGGCCTGATGGGCCATGACAATAAGTTGCCTAGCCTAATAGACATCTTGATGAATTAAATACTGCATTTAATTCTAAGAATTAATTATGTATTTAATTCTATAATTAATTCTAAGTTTAATGATGAATTGAATTCTGAATTGAAGAGTCACATCATTAATGATCATTATGAAACTTTAATTCAAAGTTTTAATGAGTCATTATGAAACTTTAATTCATAGTTTAATTCTATAATTAATTCTGAATTCAATTCTATTATTATGATGAATTAATTCAGAGAATTTATTGTGGAATTCCAAAGGTCTCAGCGGAATTCCAAGGGTCACCATGTTTTCTATAAAAGAAGAAGGGGAGAGGAGTTGGCACGGACTTGGTCTTTTGGAAGATATTTTTCTCCTATAAGCCTACTCCCTTCTCCCCTCTCCTCTTGGTATTCGCAAGGTTGAACCTTGGCAAAATTTCTATCACCTCTCCTTGGCATCTTCTCTTAGAGGGTGGCGCAAGTTCTTGAGGACTCCTTGAGGCGTGGATCTTCTTCCCGAGGCTAGCAACGGGCGTGGAAGAAGAGATCTCAAGCGTCGGCTGTGTGCGAGACTACAGAGGGTGAACACTTGGGCGCCTGCATCACTTCCTTCTTCTTAGCTTTGAGGTATCATATCTTACTCACCGTGTCGATTCTTTCGCAAGACTCGATCTTCTAGGTTTTTGGGACTGGCCTATTTTGGGGATTGCTTCCGCTGTGCTTGTCTTTAAAATTTTTAAATCCCTAGGGTTTACCAACATAGGGGTGTCGTTCCGATGAGTAGTATGTCATCGACATACAACACCAAAAAAGTCACCAAGCTCCCACTGAATTTTCTGTATACACAGGCATCATCTTCAAAAGCCATAATCTCTCACAGCTTCATCAAATCGAAGATTCCAACTTCGAGATGCTTTTTCAATCCATAAATTGATTTATTTTGCCTGCAGACCTTATTAGCATCTACAGGATGGATGAAGCCATCAGGCTGTGTCATATACACATCCTCCATCAGCTTCCCATTAAGGAATGATGTTTTAACATCCATTCGGTGGACTTGTCAGAATCCTTTAGCCATAAGTCTACCTTTACAGGTAATTATGTTGCCATCCATGTCGGTCATCCTCTTGAAGACCCATTTGCACCCTATGGGTTTTACCCCATGATGGAGGCAGGGATCATAGGCCTCGAAGATACAAGTGGAGCCTACGACTACCCTAGTCTAAGGCTCGGAAGCTCTCAAATAAGCTAGCAAGCTCAATCCTAATGCTAGCACAATAATGGGGAAAGAACTACCATCAAATACTTCAAGTGAGGCTCAAGACACTTTCCAAATAACTAGTTGCTACATACTCCAATCCTGACCTGCATCCACGCCAAAGGAAACAAAGCAAGCAATAACGTTTAAATCAGCCAATTAAGGATCTCCTTGCAGCCAAATCAACGCTAGACTTCAAGGCCCCAAATAATTGAAATACCGTCTCCAGCCACCTTCTCTCAGCCCACAAGGAAACTCCTCCAATGTCTCTTTGCTGTCGAAGAAGGAAATTGCAACGTTCATTTCCAAGCTTCACCCTATTTGTATCACGTTTACAACCTTGTTACGAACAGACAGATCTTGATGAATTTGAGTAATGAAATAGTTTTCTAGTATAATTCCTTTTGTATCTGATGTTCTTCTTCTTCTTCTCCTTCTAGGGTCGAGCCCCTTCCTCCTCTCCTCTTCCCTTCCTCTATTATCTACCCTCTCCTTCCTCCAGAAGTCAAGCCAACCAGTCATGGTTCCCAGTTTCCAGAATTCTGAAATTTTGTGAGTTCGTCGCCGACCATCTACTAGTCCGATTCTCATGAAACTTCCGGCATCACTCATCCTCTCCAATACAAAACCATAGCCTCCGGCATCTGTCCATTCACCGCGCCGATCGCCGGAATCAAACTTCCATTTCAATCCCCTGTTCTCGCACAGCCTTCTGCCCAGTTCCGCCTTTCCACGTCGTTCTCCTCCAACAGGCCGCTGTTCGATCCGAAACTTCATCCACGTCCTCGCCTCCTTCATGCGAGCCTCCAGTCGTAGCAGATTTTGATTTCGTGCACCACCGGCCGCCCGGCGATAAATCCTATTCTACTCGCGTACTACCCTGTTCTAACAGAACACCCTCCACCATCCGCCAGTGTTTCCGTCGCCATCCTCGTTTCGCTCCACCGCCATCCGCCGGAGCTCTGACGCCGACAGGACCATCTTGTCATCCCCTTGTCTCCAACACCGCCCATAATCGATCCAAGCCCCGCCGTCGTTGACCGGCGCATGCTAACCTGCGTCCAGATCTCTCTGCTTCCTGTAGCCTGTCTTCTCTTTTCAATAACAATCTGATTAAGTTTTTCTTTGCAGGTACCTTGAGCATTCGGTGAAACAAAAATATTGAGCTCAGGCCTCAATAGGAAGAACTCACCTTGCTCTACGAGAGGGATGAGTTGATCGAACTGCAACGACAATAAATCAACCTCAAAAACAGAAGAACTTTTCTTATCTGAATAACTCCTACAAATATTTTTTAAGTACAATTCTGAGTATTGCTTTTGTTGCGGGTATTTTAAAAAGTCAGGCAAACAAAACTCTTCATCTTGTGCACCGATAGAAAGACCAAACATTGCTTAATCTTCCAGACTAGTTGGGTCGAGACCAGATTAAACAGATCAGCTTGCATGACCTACCAACTTTTGAAGAATGATACATTTCTGCACTCATTTATTGTCTGATCTGAATAGCCAATTAATTGCAGATGTTCCAATTGCCTGACAATTCTTAAACCTCCAATTTTTATATGATTCAAAATAATTAGTCTTGTTCTACATGCTTGTTTAATCTATTCGAATTTTTTATGCATGGATTTTTCTACAAGACATAGCTACTTTTCTTAAATGATATCTTTCTGTAGCACTGAATTTTGGCTGATTTCTGAATTTTGACTTTTTCTAAAAAATCCCAAAAATAAATAATTGAATTTTGAATTAACTGCTTTTGTCACTCGCTTCCATCCTACATTAGTTTGGTATCAGAGCGGGCAAGTGGTCAACTCTTGTCTGCCCACACGATCCTTTGCTTTGCTCATTGCATAGAAAAAAATATGCTTTCATGTTTCTTGTTTTTAGTTTGCATATTTTAAGTTATTTGCTCATTGAAGTTTGTTTGTATAAAAAAAAATTATATGCTCTCACGTTTAGTTGCTTTTGCACGTTTGTTGATTTATTTGCTAGAAAAAAAAATCATTATGTGCTTTCATGCTTAGTTGTTTATTGCTTTTGCATGCTAGTGTGTTTTATCATAGATTTGTCTTCTCTTACTAGCCTAAATCATTTCTGTCATCCTAGGGAGCTCTATTTTCAAAATCTTATATTGTGTTTTCAAAGCATCCCATGGCCACTAGTATCAATCAAGAACAAATGCTCAAACTTTATGACAACCTCAAGACCATGAACAACAATCTCAAAACCTGTTACAACTGCATAGAAGACATGAGACAAACTCTACACAACCAATATCTAGAGAAACTTTCAACATACAAGGTCACTCTTAGAAATGATTTTTTCCATACCTATATCAAAATGAAAGATAAGATGTGTAAGGTCGCCATAGATGAATCCATAGGCTTCAACTTCATAACCCCTAGTGCCATTGATAGATTTGGCTTTACCACTGAGCCTAACCCAAACCCTTACACCATTAGTAGGGATGATGGAACCAAAACCTTAGTGAACCATATGTGCCTAGTTCCTATTTTGTTAGGTACCCTTCTACTAGAAGTTTGGTGTTATGTCTTACCCTTAGAAGATACATACCATGTCCACCTAGGAGAACCTTGGTTATATGATGTCAATGGGTATTACCAAAGGCAAGATGATTCATATGTCTTAAGGTGCCAAAACCCAAAGATTAAGATCAAGAGGTCCAAACCTAAAACCCCTAAGGTACCTACTTCCTCAAACTTTTAGGAGACTATACAAACCTTAGAGCCTACCATAGAAACTAAAACAAGCCAAGATAACACATGTGAAAGTCAAGAGGCATACCATGTTGAACCAAAACCTCAGGTGGAACAAATACTTCTACATTCGATTTTAGGGCCCATACCCATTTGTCCTGAACTTGAGTCTAGCATTCGAGCTAAAGAACACATAGTTGACTTGTCTGAGAGTCATACTACCCCTAAGTCGCCCATAGAGATTGTTGTAGACTTGTCTCAACTTAAGAGTGAAATAGAACCATCACAATTACCTTCAATTCTAGGGCCCATACCCACAGGTTCCCAAGCCCAAAATTGCACTACTATTAGAGAACCTAAAACTGAACCCAAACCCATAGGTCCTCTTGAACCATATTTTGAACCTAAGTTAGAGCCTTTTGTGCTTGACCTGGACGCTAAATGTCAACCCTTAGGAACACCCATAAGCTTAGAAAATTTCTCTCAGGACCCTATGATCCTTGAATCTTGTCTTTTAGGTCCTTCTACCCACACCCTTAAGCCACCATTAGTATCAACAATACATAATGAACTCAAACAAGCTTTGCACTATGCTCTTATTGAAATTGAGTATTTTGATTTCATCATTCCTTGTTCTTTTCTAATTCCTATGATTTTCTATGACAAACTTACTAATGAGTATGGCCGAGAAAGGGAATTTTCTACAGATGTCCCTGACTTGTAGCTTGGACTATAGATATTGTCTGTTGAACTCCTCCACCTAAGCAAGGACAATTCTTCGGGGAAGAATTTTTTTCATCCGGGGAGAACTGATGGAGGCAGGGATCACAGGCCTCGAAGATACAAGTGGAGCCTACGACTACCCTAGTCAAAGGCTCGGAAGCTCTCAAATAAGCTAGCAAGCTCAATCCTAACGCTAGCACAATAATGGGGAAAGAGCTACCATCAAATACTTCAAGTGAAGCTCAAGACACTTTCAAAATAACTAGTTGCTGCATACTCCAATCGTGACCTGCATTCATGCCAAAGGAAACAAAGCAAGCAATAATGTTCAAATCAGCCAATTAAGGATCTCCTTGCCGCCAAATCAATGCTAGACTTCAACGGCCCAAAGAATGGAAATACTGTCTCCAGCCACCTTCGCTTAGCCCACAAGGAAACTCCTCCAACGTCTCTTTGCTGTCGAAGAAGGAAATTGCAATGTTCACCCAACAACATTTGTTTCCAAGCTTATCCCTATTTGTATCACGTTTACAACCTTGTTACGATAGACAGATCTTGATGAATTTGAGTAATGAAATAGTTTTCTAGTATAATTCCTTTTCTATTGGATGTTCTTCTTCTTCCTCTCCTTCTAGGGCCGAGCCCCTTCCTCCTCTCCTCTTCTCTTCCTCTATTCTCTACCCTCTCCTTCCTCCAGAAGTCAAGCCAACCAGTCTTGGTTCCCAGTTTCTAGAATTCTAAAATTTCGTGAGTTTGTCGTCGACCGTCTACTAGTCTGATCCTCATGAAACTTCCGGCATCATTTATCCTTCCAATACAAAACCATAGCCTCTGGCATCTGTCCATCCACCACACCGATCACCGGAATCAAACTTCCGTTACAATCCCCTATTCTCGCCCAACCTTTGGCCCAGTTCTGCCTTTCCACATCGTTCTCCTCTGACAGGCCGCTGTTCGATCCAAAACTTCATCCACGTCCTCGCCTCCTTCATGCTAGCCTCCAGTCGTAGTAGATTTTGATTTCACGCACCACTGGCTGCCTGGCGACAAACCCTGTTCCACTCGAGTACTTCCCTGTTGTAACAGAACACTTCTCTCGTTTCGCTCCACCGCCATCCGCTGGAGCTCTAATGCTGACAGGACCATCTTGTCATCCCCTTGTCACCAACGCCGCCCACAATTGATCCAAGCCCCGCCGATGTTGATCAGCGCATGCTAACCTGTGTCCAGATCTCTCTATTTCCTACATCCTGTCTTCTCTTTTCAATAACAATCTGATTAAGTTTTTCTTTGCAGGTACCTTGAGCATTCGATGAAACAAGAATATTGAGGTCAGGCCTCAATAGGAA
The DNA here is from genome assembly GCA_027563935.2 of Costus lasius. NCBI lineage: Eukaryota > Viridiplantae > Streptophyta > Magnoliopsida > Zingiberales > Costaceae > Costus > Costus lasius. Next base: position 41,782,161 of record CM050448.1, read on the forward strand.
GAAGTCACCTTACTCTACGAGAGGGACGAGTTGATCAAACTGCAACGACAATAAATCAACCACAAAAACATAAGAACTTCTCTTATATGAATATCCCCTGCAAATATTTTTTATGTACAATTATGAGTATTGCTTTTGTCGCAGGTATTTTAAAAAGTCGGGCAAACAAAACTCTTCATCTTGTGCACTGATAGAAAGACCAAACATTGCTCGATCTTCCAGACTAGTTGGGTCGAGACCAGATTAAACAGATCAGCTTGCATGACCTACCAACTTTTGAAGAATGATACATTTCTGCACTCATTTATTGTCTGATCTGATTAGCCATTTAATTGCAGATGTTCCAATTGCCTAACAGTTCTTAAACCTCCAATTTTTATATGATTCAAAATAATTAGTCTTTTTCTACATGCTTGTTTAATCGGTTCAAATTTTTGATGCATGTATTTTCCTACAAGACATAGCTACTTTTTTTAAATGATATCTTTCTGTAGCACTGAATTTTAGCTGATTTCTGAATTTTGCCTTTTTCTTAAAAATCCAAAAATAAATAATTGAATTTTAAATTAACTACTTTTGTCACATGTTTCCGTCATACACCACCCCATCAGGTAGCTCTACCAAATCCCAAACTTGGTTAGCTGATATGGAATCCATCTCAGATCGCAAGGCCTCAAGTCATCTCTCGGAGTTCGGTCCACTGACCGCCTCATCATAGGTCCTGGGCTCATCTTGAATGATGAATATCCCGTTGTGTTGGGTCGGCAGCAACCCATACCTCTCAAGTGCACGACAAATCCTCTCAGACCTACGTGGGACCTGTGTCTAAGCCTCAGGTTGCCTAGCAACCGGTGCAGGTGGCTCAAGTTCTATCTCTTTGTCTTGTGGTTGTACTGGACCTCGTCCAAATCAAACTTGCTCCTACTGACTTCTTTCATGAGAAATTTTTTCTCTAGAAGATATCACCTCGAGCAACAAAAACTTTGTTCTCGGTGGGGACATAGAAGTAGTATCCTTTAGTTTCCTTAGGATACCCCCACAAAGACACATTTATCAGATTTAGGTTCTAGCTTGCAAGAATCCTGATAAAAGAGAGATTAGGGCACCTCCCACTCCATACCTCATGTGGAATCTTGGAGACACTCTTAGGTAGGACATTATTCAGTATAAGAGAAGGTGTCTCAAGTGCATGACCCCAGAATGAGGGTGGTAGAGTTGCATGACTCATCATAGATCGAACCATGTCCAACAAAGTTTGATTTCTTCTTTCAGACACACCATTCCATTGGGGTGTTCTAGGAGGAATGAGTTGGGATAAGATCCCACACTCTCTCAAATAGTCAAATAACTCACCACTCAGGTACTCTCCACCACGATCTAATCAAAGAGTTTTAATGGATCTTCCAAGTTGGTTCTCTACTTCATTTTTTAACTCCTTAAATTTCTCAAAGGATTCAAAATTATGTTTCATCAAGTAGACATAGCCATATCTATTGAAGTCATAAGTGAATGTAATGAAGTAGCTATATCCTCCTCTGGCTTGTTTATTGAATGGCCTACACACATTAGTATGTATGAGATCCAATAATCCTTATGCCCTCTCACCAGTTATGGTGAAGGGTGCTTTTGTCATTTTTCCTAATAAACAAGCTTCACATGTGACAAATTCCTCTAAGGAACTTGAATCTAACAATCCATTTGCATGGAGTTATTGAATGCAATTCATGTTTATATGGGCTAATCGACAATACCATAGGAAAGCACCTACAGAACCACTTAGTTTTGTCCTCTTACTATTTATGTTACAGACAGAGCTATTAATGTCCAAGACATACAAATCATTGCACAATGTACCCTTCCCATAAAATATATTTGCAAATGAAAAAGAACAAACGTTCTCCTTTATTTCAAATTTAAAACCTTTCCTTGTTAAGCAAGGAATGGATATAATGTTTTTGCTAAGCGAAGGTAGATAATAGCAATTGTCTAGCTCTAATTGAAGTCCAGAAGGCAAGGAGTGAGTCAAAACTTCTATAGTAATAGCAGCAAGTTGTACCCCGTTTCCAACTCGTAGGTCAATCTCTCTAGGCCATACCGATATACTTTTCTTAAGCCCCTGCATATTTGTACATATATGAGCTCTACATGCGGTATCCAATACCCATGACATAGAAGTAGAAAGGTTGACTTCAGGAACATAAATACCTGAGCTAGAAGCTAAGGCCAAGCCCTTCTTCTCCTCATTCTGAAGTTGCCGGCATTCCCTTCTCCAGTGGCCCTACTCGCCATAATGGAAGAGCACCTCTGTTCCTTTAACTTCTTTGCCCTTTTCTTCAGTGCTTTGGTAGGACCCTTGGCACGTGCCTTACCCTTCTTCTTCATCTTCTTGCCTGCAGGGACTAGAAGAACAGAATTAGGTTTGGTCTTACCTATTTCTTGCTTGGCTATTTGCAGCATTTTCAATAGTTCTTCCCGTGTGCATTCAATCCGGTTCATGTTAAAATTTATAATAATCGGACTGAAGCTAGGGGGCAGGGACTATAGAAAAAGATCCACAACCAGCTCATTATCTATGGTATGTCCCAGTCTTCTGAGATGATCCACGTTCCCAATTAACTTGAGTACATGGCGTCTCATTGGTGCACCCTCAGATAACTTGCACCGAAAGACTACTTTGGCAGTGTCATATCTCTCAGTTCTAGCCTGAGCCTCGAACATTTGTTTCAAATGAGTAATCATATGAAAAGCGTTCTGCTCCTCGTATTGCACCTGTAGCTCAGGTGCCATAGTGGCTAGTATGAGACATGCTACTTCCAAAGAGTCATCTTGATGCTTTCTAAAAGCATCCCTTTCTACCATACGGGCATTAGGCACATGAGTTGTAGGAAGAGGTTGCTCAAGGACGTACAGCTTATTCTCGAACTTGAGGGCTATCCTCAAGTTCTGATGCCAGTCCATGAAGTTGGATCCAACCAACTGAAAGTCCCTAAAGGGGGGCGAAAACCCTAATAGGCACATATCAGAGTTTTCACAAGCGGAAGCTAGGGTTTCTACAAGATCGATTGGTATGCTAATATATGATCAACTTAAAACTTTGTAAAGATCAACACAAGATCATACCGATGCCATTGCTTGGATGGCTACTTGGAAGCAGAGAACAATGCGGCTCTCCTCCAAAGCGTGCGCACACAAGATGAGAGAGGCTTCTCCTTGTCGTTCCTTGTGCTAGCAAGGATTTCCAAGTCTCCTGATCGAGTGAAGGGATGAGATCTCTTAGCTTGTCGAATTCTTCTTGACGTGAAGAAGAACTTCACAACACGAGAGAGGAGAGGCGAGTATAGAGCAATGCTCTCGAACGTGGAGGCGTGAAGACTATTTTGGAAAGCATGACTTCCAAAAATAGTAAACCCTCAACGTTCATGCGATCATGCGATCACCCATGCGTTCACCCCAAGTGAACCAATCGCTTCTCTTCTCCCCTTGAACCATGCGCTCACATTAAGTGAACCGGTTCATTGAATTTGGTTCAAAGACCAAATTAAACCAAGCCTTGTCCTAGATCATATTGAACCAAAAGGTTCAAGATCTAACCATCCATCTCTTGATGCTCTTGATCTCACCGATCTAGCATCATTTCTCTCGATCGAAGCTTACCGATCTCAAGCCCTAATCAATCAAACATGATCAGACCAGATCTCACTTACAATCAGAGTTTAAATCCCTTTAAACTGAACCAAAACAATTCAGTCCACACGATCTGACTTAAGTAAGCCATATCATCAAATTGTGAGACCCTAAGGGTTTCCTTTAAATGTCGGTAACGATAACTTACGTCATTACGAACAGAGAGGGGTATCTAGCAACACATCACTGTCTCCCGATATAAAGGAAAGAGTCTTCCAAGACTACACCCAAACCATAGCATAAGTGTGAATTCAATTCACTAGACATACTTGTTTCCTTTGCCACTGGATGTTCTTATTGGATAAGCATGTCAAGCCTGTAACTCCAATATGATGAGAGTGGTTAGATCAGATGAACATAGTCATCTGGGTATGGCCATACACTTTCTCAACCATCTCATCCAGAGGGCCCCTATAGAACATCACACTCCAATCAAGGAGAAGGCAATCCTATATCTATCACTAGCGCCCTAACATAACTCATGTTCATTATCCAAGATAGTCTATAACCATTATGTTTCAAATGATATTGAACTACCTCAAGACAATGCCAATCATCATTTAGAAACACAAGTGATCTCAAGTCAGAGGAAATATGCCACTTGCTTGCATATAAGGATTATTCACATTGTGACAAGCAATTGAATATCCTAAGTAGGGTCTGTCCAGTACATCCAATGTACCCATGAGTCTACATCTTATTCCATGCTCGAAGCATCCTATAAGATTAGAACACATATTAGTCTCAATCATATCAAGGCTGTCTCATGTTCACCAAGATATCTCGACTAAGGACAATACTGCATGTCAGCCAAGCTGAACAACATTGAGACATTATTCAGAAGTATACATATGGCAGCAGATAATGCAACAACCTGAATAACAACCATTGCCTTTATAAACATTGAGTTTATACATGATACTGATATAATCCCAAGGCCTCAAACATTAGCCTTAAGGGCATACCCCAACACCAACTTATCCTTCTCAAGAAGGGATTACAGTGTTAATCCACCAATGTATGTAGCCATTGTTCTACAACAACCAAGAAATAGCATATTAGTACTACTTTCAGATCATTTAATCTGGACTTATATAAAATGATCATGGCTCCCACTATTTTATTCGAATATAAGATTTACTAGTGAGATGGGATCCTTATTTTACATGAGGCTTTTGTTGGTGTGTATACCTTGAGACCTAGTATTGGTCTATCTTTTGTACTACTTGACCCTAATATTTATATCATTCTGGCATTGTCATTATCAATGTTTACCTATATCTACGATTATGTACTTGCATGATAATGTCCCTGGTGACAGATTGGATCTGTGCTCAAATGGTTGTGCATAGTCGATGTACCTGATGACACCAAAATATATAGTATATTTTGTATCATTTTAGATATATTTTCATGCTAAATTGAGGATCTTTTACTAGTTTTTATGTTGAATACGTCAAATATTGCAAAGTCTACTTCTATTTTGGTTTTTCATATTTTTCAGGTAAAAAGACACTATTTTGAGGCATTTTCAAGCAAAATCAAAGACATGAAAGAGTTACCGTCATCAATATAAGATCACCTAAAAAATTCCACGCAAAATAGAGCAACTCAGAAAAATACAGTAGTGTTGTATTCTATTTTACGGTACCGTATTTTCGTACGCTACCGTAAAATCAGGAACACTGTCGTAATTTGGAAAGAGCCCGAATAGAAGATTTTGCCAAAAATACGGCACTGCCGTAAACCATTTTACAGGCCATATTTTTGAGCGTTTTCAGAACAGAGACCTTTGCTGATTTTACGACACTGCCGTAAGGAATTACCCGGGCCGTATTTTCCAGACGTTTTTGACCAGAGAGTTCAACCGATTTTATGGCAGTGCCATAAACCATTTTATTGGCCAAATTTTCGAGACAACATCAGAACAGAACACGCAAGCGAAAATACGGCACTGCCGTAAAATATAACACAGCCGTATTTTCAAGTCAAATTCGCGAGTTTTGCGGGTCCGATTATTGTGCGGACCATTACTTTTGATCTAGAGCTCCAAATTGAGATCCGAAAGTTGCTGTGGACTCATCCTTAAGATGAGAAGACACACGCACCGAAAGAATGAATTTTATCCAGTATCAAAGGAGCAATTGACAGAGAGGTGGTTAGGGTTTGGCCTCACACCGAGAGGCGTAGAGGGCACCTGAGGCCATGATTTTCACTCAGAAGCTTCATCTGGAGGAGAGGAGGATGCACCAGAAGTTTCAGAGCAAAAGGAGTTCGATTGTTGGAGGAATCAATGAATGAACACCACTGGCACTATTCATGCGCATGATTACGTCTGTAATTTCTATTACAGCTATGTTGTAACGTATATTCTCTCCTTCTTTTTGATTTCTAATGCTTTGAAACTATGGTTGATTGTATTTCTTTCTCCATGAAAGCTTAAACATATTTGGGACATGGGTGTAATCCCTTTGATTTTATATGATTAGATAACTTTTTATTTCGTCAAGATAATTTTGCCATGATAATTTTACCTATGTGATTATTGTTCTAAATTTCTCCTTAGTTTACTTCTTGTCATAATGTTTAGAGTTCTCGTAATAAGGACCGAAAGGTGACTTGCTTGAGAATTGGAACCCTAAAATTGATAAATAGGAACTCACCGTAAGAGATTAGGTTAAAGTTCTTATTTCTTTATTTTAGTGACGTGATTGCCATGTTGATAATTATGAACCTAGGATTAAGTTAGTTTGTCAAACGTGGAGATCTTGCACGAAAGTAAGGATCGGAACGTTGGAGAACCATAGGTAGAACTTGTGTCGAGTCTCGGATGCACGAAAGTGATCCTTGAGATTCCGCTAGAGACATTCAACTTAGAATTCGGATGCACGAAAGTGATCTTAGAATTCTTTGATTGATGGTTTACTTATTTACAGCGTTGGGATAAATCTTGCGCTAAAGCGAGGATTGGTCCCTGCATGATTGTCTGCACGAAAGTGAGATAATGCTTTTATGAGGTAAATTAAGCCTTTATCATGATAGGATTTGATTGACGACCTTTTATTATATCTAATCATTGAATTATGGTGGATGAAACCCTAGTCCCAATTTATCTCTCTGATTATTTTCCCGTGTGTTTATTGTTTATTCGCATCATACTCGGTTTGCTTAGCTAGTTAGAATACAACTATTTGGTACTTAACACGTAGGTCTCTATGGGATCGACATTTTCTTTATTACTTCGAGTATCCGTGCACTTGCGGACACTACAAGTTTAGGGACAACAAGATTTTGGAGCCGTATCTGGGTTGATATATCCCTGTGCGCCAAACAAGTTTTGGCTGCGACTCCTTAAATTAGTCTACCTACTTGTATTTAAAAGTGTGTCCTTTCGGATCACAACAAGTTTTTGGCGCCGTATCCGGGGATTAGTCCTAGGTACACACCAAACAACTTGGGATACATCAAGTTTTTGGCGCCGTTGCTGGGGATTAGTCCAAGGTACATGCCAAACAACTTGGGATACAACAAGTTTTTGGCGCCGTTGTCGGGGACCTTAGTTTTGTTAATATCAAAATAGTTGTTAGTATTGCTAGACTAGGTTTTATTTGTTTTAGATTTAACTCTGTTTTTTGTTTTTGCAGGTTTTGGATCTTCACAAACTATGAGAGAGCTTTGATTTCTAAAATCTGTGATTTTATTAGTGATTTCTATTTTTTTATATATTATGAAAAAAAAATCAACCTGATTGATTGGTGTTGGATTATCTCTCTGTTTTTGATAGATTTGAAATTATGTCTTTTCATCACAATTCATGGGCATCTAAAAGAAGTAAGGTATACATGCTACAAGGTAAGCATGAAGATTATTCACAATACACTCTTGCGGACATATTGAAATTACACTCTATTCCTTCTATTACATGCAATATTTGTAAATCCAATGATCATTATACTTATGAATGTCAATTTAGATATCATGCAAATCACAATTCATCATGGTATCAAGATAATCAACATGATTCTAGATCTTTTTATGATGATTGCTCTGATCATGTTTCTAAACTATGCTTTCAGGACACTGGAAATTCTAGCTTAGAGTCGATGCTTGAGAAATTGAAGATCATAACAAATAGAATTAAGGAAATTGAAAATCTTAAGGGGATGATTAGTCAACTTGCTTCCCAAGTAGAATCTTTAACTGCTAATTCTAAAATTTTGGAAACCCAGAGAGCACAACAAGATTGTTTATTTGAGTTTGATTTGGAAACTGAAAAACTTGATATAGAAAATTCCCCCACTGATTATGATTGTTTTGAGATTGAGCCTTATGTGAATATTCATGAATCTCACTCTAATTTTGATGATTGTGAAATTGATTTATCTAACAATTTAATTATGGAAAAGTTTGAGGAAATTGAATCTGAAAAACCCTCTTTTGATGAAATTGATGCTTTTGATGATATATCATTCATGGTTAAATATGATGAATTTGAAAATTGTGATATTCATGTACCTCAATCTGATTTTGGTGATATTTTTGAAATTAATGATAAATCTCTTGTGGTTAACTCTGATTCTATTAATTATTTTTCATTTGATTTTGATTTTGATTCTTCTAATGATGAATTATTTGTGGGGAAGCATGAGGAAATTAATTTTGAAGAGTCTCATCTTGACTTTAGTGATGATTTTGAAATTGATATATTGTTTGATGAAGTGCATGAGGAAATTGATAAAAATTTGAATGTTATAAACACTAATGGATCTCATTATGATGTTTTGCCCATATCTTTTGTTAAATCTCCTGATATATTTGAAAATTTGTGCTTTATTGAGGAATCTAATGAAAGACATAAAACTTATTTTGTTGATCCAATACTCATATCTTGTGATCAAAGTCCTATTGCCAAAGACATAAATTTGAAGAAAAGACTAATGATTTTACTCTTAGACAAATATAGGAAGATTATTGAATATATTGATTTTGATTTCTACATATTTTAGAAAGCCACTTTGATTGTGATTTACCTGAAATTCTGGATTTTTGCATTAGTGGCTAAACTTTTTAGACAAAGGAAAAGGAGGAAAATACATGCTATCTACTTTGGAACTGATTCACTTGCTTCACCATGATGTTTGAGTTTTGGTCAAGCTATGGACCTAAAATTAGCGCTTCTTTGGAGGCAACCCAAGCACTTTTACCTTAGTTTAGTTTCTTTTATTTTAGTTTATTTTTAGAACTAATTTTTCTTCTCTTTTTGTAGGTGAAAACAATTTTTGCACAAAATACGGCACTGCTGTAATCCATTTTACAGCACCGTATTTTTGGTCCGATTTCCACCCGAGAGTTTTTTTTTTTTTGGTATTTTACGGCACTGCCGTAACATTTTTGACGTGCCGTAATTTTGAGTGATTTCTTCCCTGAGAGTTCTTTGTAAATTACGGCACTGCTGTAAAGCATTTCACGGTACCGTATTTTAAAGCTGCATTCTGCTTATCTGACTGGGTGTTTTCTCGCTGCGATTTTAAGAAACTGGGATGGCAAAATTTTTGACCTTTGACACAAACATGAACTACTCATCTTTGTCTATCATCTGGATATTTTTTCTGAATTTTTAAGTTCATAGATCATTCTGAAACACATAGCAACTTTTCAATCCTGATTAATTTCTACAGCAGTTTTCTTTTGACTATTTTGATTTACACTTTTGCTGCAACTTTTTAAGATGCTTAAATAAGTTGAAACCCAGATTTTTCACTTGGAATATGAAGATGGAAGCCTCCCCAGATTTGAAGCACTTGTGTCCTTAAATAAGATGGAAGCACTTGTGTCCTTAAATAAGAGAAAGATTTTGTCTTCAGTTTTCTTCAGTTTTGGGGGCCACCCTAGATTTCAGTCCCGAGTTGCTCCTCCTTGCTATTGTGATTTACACATAAGGACACAAGTGCTTTGAAAAATCTTTCTCTTATGGACAGGAACGATGACATCAAGAAAGCTGAAGACAACCTCCATACATTGGGGTGGCCCCCAAAACTGGAACTCTGTAACAAAGATCACCTAGGTTTCCCTAACCGAGATGATCTTTGCACCTTGGGTTGGCCACCAGAAGCTACAATGCGGGCTCTCACTTTAATTCTTCAGGAGAAGAATTCTTTTACCCCTGGGAAAGCTGATGCAGGAGCATCCCATGATTTATTATGTTTTGATATTGTGTTTACCTTTAGCATTTGAACTTGTTTACATTTCACCATTCGGTTCTACCTAGTCTTGTTTGTTGCAAAACTAGCTTGTAGAACAATTTTGTAATACAACTTAATTCTCTGCTTTGGATGTTTTATGTTGTAGTTAGGTTGTAGCCTAGGTTTATTTTCACATCTTTGTTTTTCTTTGTAGTGAATGTAATAGGTTGTTTAGCATAGGATTATATGCACCTGTACTTGCACTACAAGGCACCCTAGCTCCTCAACAATCCTACCTCTAGTCAAAGTCAACTTCAAGACAAATCTCCAACCAATTCAAGACATCCACCAGCAGCCTAAAGCAGTTCAAAGTAAAATTCAGCTTCGGTCAACATTCGCCCACAACTCACCAAGCAACATCAATTTCCATACAAGGCCAAGTCAACACGTGTACGTAAGAGCCCAACTCTCGTCGGCTGCAACGGCAAACCAAGGCGCCCTTTCATGGCAACCATTCAAAATACACATGCAGCTTTAGCCAATCAACATTGCCCGCATGTGACATCCCTACTTTCCACCGCCTCAACAAGAAATCCAGCCAGCATATCTCGGCTACAGCTACAACGCACAACCGCCCTTCTCCACCAATGGAAAAACTTCATATTTCGTTCAATGCTCTGCCGTCCACCTCCTTAGCAAGAGCCCAAGCAAATTCGACACACTACCGCCCATTGTACCTAATGAAATAGCTGGATGCACCATCTCATATCAGCCATCCAAATTCAAATCAGGAGAGAAGAACCATTAGATGAACTTGAGGATATTTTTGTAATGTTGAGGACTAGGGGTTTTAAGCCCTTGTATTTTCCATACTTTGGACTAAGTCTATGATTTGAGAAAAAAACATTATGTGTTGATGCGTGAGCATTGCCTTGGTTTGGTGGACTCCAAACGAAACTATTCTTCTCTTCCCCTTCTCTTCCTCTAAGTGCCGAGAGCTCCTTCCTCTCTTCTCTTCTTCCTCTTCTCCACAAAGCTACCTCTCTCTTCTTGAAGTCCTATTACGTGTGATCATCATCAAATCAATAAGTGGGAGCAGGGGGATTCAAAGAAAGGGGTCTTGGCCCCCTTCCCTAAAGGGGGCCTTAGGTATTTTCTATCCTAGTAGAGTAATCTCCATAGGTGGCATGTTAGTCTTCTTTCACTGCCACTTAGTTAAATTGAACTTGCGCATGTTTAATTGTAAACTTAGAGAGCTCCATACCTTAGGTTTGGTCGTTGGCACTTACTCCCTTCTTCAGTGGTATCAGAGCAGCCCTAAGGTGCTCTTGTTGTTTGCGCAAGAAAGGTTACGTGTGTTTGCAAGCTCTGTCTGCTGAGTTTACGTGTTCTCTGGATTGGTTTGCAAAGTTTCATTGTATCCTTGTATCCTGATAATTGACTATTGTTGTGCTTTCTAAAATATACTGACTCCCACGAGAACTTGCTCGGCGGTGTCTGCACACGCTTTTCTGAACATTTCTGTTAAAACTAGTTTCTCTAAATCTGCTTCCTGCTGCTGGGAATTTCTGAAGTTTTTTAATCTGCTTATTGTTGCATCTCCGCTGAATTTGGTTGTTGGGGAAAGATCTTCACCCCAAGCTATACATCATATAGCCTTGTGGAAGGATCAATCTACCTCATACTTGGACTGTGTTCTGATTTCGGTGTTGAGTTCTTTGTGCTACTGAAATTGGCTGGTGCTCCTTTATCAGAATATGAAGTTCGTGTGTCGTTCTATCTCGTGGAATAGTTATTTTCATAAAAATATTTTCTGATCATTCTAGGACACATAGCAACTTTTCGAATTTGATTAACTTTTGTGCAGTTTTTGTAGTTTTGTAATATGAGTAGCCTTCTTTCTGTTGATACCCTAAATTCCTGACATATTTTGATCCTTTAATTTTCATACGTCTAAAAAGAACATATCTTATTCTACAACTTGCTTCTGTCCATTTTATATTTGGATCATTAAATTTTATTTTAGGGTATGGCTACTTTTCATAAAAAATTCAAAAACTACACAGTTTGCTTTCTACCAGTTATTGCTTATTTTGCCTCCAGATTCAGAAATCATCAAGAGCAACTGTCTTCCACCGCTAGCCACCACTGCATCTACATCTGACATCACTGTATCCAGCCGTTGACACTGGATTATACCATCTGCAGATTCTTACTTCTTTTGCTGCCTCTTATTCCATTCATTTCATTTATGTAGCAGACTCTTCATTGGTGACTAATTTCTTTTTCTATGTAGTGCTATCTCTCGCACCCACCGGCCGACGATCTCACCTCCAGGACTGTATTCTCTAGCAAGCCACTAGATATTACTCATTCTACTGTCGGCACCATCACCACCATTGCTAGCAGCTTTTCAGCTAGCCTCTGTTCCACTTTTGCTTCTCAGCTGCATCAGCTTTTTCCACCGGCATCCTCTTTAGACCTCTGGCGACATCTCTAATTCTCTCTTGAGAAAATTATTTTTATCATTATTATTTTTAGAGACTATTTTTAGACTGAGCCTTATGTATCTTAAATTGTGCAGGTAAAATTTTCAAAAGGCACATCCTTGGACCTAGCAGCATCTACCCCGACACTATTTTTGATCTGAGCCTTATGTATTTTCAGTCAGAGCTTGCTATATAGTTTTGTGAGTATTGTTTGCACTTTCCTGTGATTATTTGATTTGATATGATTATCTACACTTTTCTTCTCTTAGATCTATCACTTTACATCCTTTGCATTGTTTGAGCCTTATGTGATTATACAGATATATCACTCTACATCTGATGATTGTTGAGTTTGATGCTTCTACACCTCTATAACCACCGACACTGCTATTCTGTTTCAAATGCTTTTTCGATGAGGTTGTATTATGATATTTCTATATTCTGATGAGCTATATTCGATATGGTTATAGTATACATGATGACATATTTAGTGTTTACGATGATATATTTTTTGATATTTTGTGATGATGATGAGTATATTCTTGTTTTATATTGTTAATGACTTGATTGATTGATAATGAATGGATTCAAATTCATGATTAGAGAAAAACCCTATCATGTTAGATTTATTTCTTCAATGCATATATATCTCTGAAATTTGACATTGGTTGAAGCATGAAATTTTGGGTAGTTGTATTATTTGAGGAATAAGATCTAAGGCGAACCTATTCTTTTGAATAAAATGAGTATATGAGTATGATTTGGGAATTAAGATCAATTGATCAACCTAGTAGATGTTAGTCTATTTTTGCTATTTGTTGGGAAATAAGAATCCAATATCCACAAAAATAGTGAGAGACTCCCCTACTTGGCACTATGTAAAATTGATAGTGGTACCTAAGACATGGGTTGAAGTCTATAAAAAAAATAATGAGAGTGGAAAAGAATAAGACTCCTCTACTTGGCACTATGTAAAATTGACAGTGGTACCTAAGAAAAGAGTTGAATTCAAAATAAAAAGCATGTATCTATGTGGGTACATGCCATCCATGCAAAAACAACAAAATACATGGCAAAACAAAATGTATGAAAAAGAAAATATATATATATATATATATGCGTGAAAAAAGATCTTGGAAGCCTAATTCCTGTAAACAAAAGCATGATAGATTGAGCTGAAATTAGGTGAAGTCTTGAGAATGAAAATTCTATTTATTATACAAGTTGCAAAGTTTTATTTGATTGAATTGTGGAGCTAGAGGGTTGAGTTATAAGGATGATATGTTTACTTGAAGTTTTGTGAAACAATCGATGGAATTTTTCATTGATGATTGTATTTTAGAAATTTATTGTGCATGAAAAGGTTTATCTTTTAATCAATTTATGATTTTTTCTTGAGGACAAGCAAAGTTTGAGCCTTATGTATTTTGATGACACCAAAATATACAGTATATTTTGTATCATTTTAGATATCTTTTCGTGCTAAATTGAGGATCTTTTACTAGTTTTTATGTTGAATACGTCAAATATTGCAAAGTCTACTTCTATTTTGGTTTTTCATATTTTTTATGTAAAAAGGCACTATTTTGAGGCATATCAAAGACATGAAAGAGTTACCGTCATCAAGAGAAGATCATCTGAAAAATTCCAAGCAAAACGGAGCAACTCAGAAAAATATCATATTTTCGTACGCTACCGTAAAATCAAGAACACTGCCGTAATTTGGAGAGAGCCCGAACAAAAGATTTTGCCAAAAATACGACACTGCCATAAACCATTTTACGGGCCATATTTTTTAGCGTTTTCAGAACAGAGACCTTTGCTGATTTTACGGCACTGCCGTAAGAAATTACACGGGCTGTATTTTCCAAACGTTTTTGACCAGAGAGTTCAGCCGATTTTATGGAAGTGCCATAAAACATTTCACTGGCCGTATTTTTGAGACAACATCAGAATATAACACGCGAGCGAAAATACGGCACTGCCGTAAAATATAACACAGCCGTATTTTCAAGTCAAATTCGCGAGTTTTACGGGTCCGATTCTTGTGTAGACCATAACTTTTGATCCAGAGCTCCAAATTGAGAAACAAAAGTTGCTGCGGATGCATATTTAAGAGGAGAGTAAACATGCACTGAAAGAATGAATTTTTATCCAGTATCGAAGGAGCAATCGAAAGAGAGGTGGTTAGGGTTTGGCCTCATACCGAGAGGCATAGAGGACACCTCAGGCCATGATTTTCACTCAGAAGCTTCGCCTAGAGTAAAGGAGGATGCACCAGAAATTTTAGAGTAAAAGGTGTTCGATTGGAGGAGGAATCAACGAAAGAACGCCACTGGCACTATTCATACGCGTGATTACGACTGTAATTTCTATTACAGCCGTGTTGTAACTGTAGAGTCCCCTTCAAGGGGGAGCGCAAGCGGATAAAACCCCTTTCAAGAGGGGGGCGCAAAACCCTAAGACATGCATGTAGAACACTTTTGCATGGGCGGAAATTAGGGCATCAAGAATCGGTTGCATGATATATATGATCAACTCAAAAGATTGAAATCATGAGACAAGATTCATACCATTGCCATCATATGGATGGTATCTTGGAAGCAAAGACCGAAAGGGATCTTCTCCCTAGTCGACGCACACAAGGTGATGTGCTTACTCCTTGGAGATCCTTGTGCTAGCAAGGTTCTTCAAGGGCCTTTTCGTATGGAAAGGGAAGGAGAGCTGATCTCTAGACTTGTCGAACTTCTCTCCAAGACTTCTTCTCGTCCACACCAAGATGTCGTCAAGCGAGAGAGAGAGGAGCCAAAAAGAGTGAATCCAACGCTTAGCCAACCGAACATGCGTTACTCTTTTGGACTTTCCAAAATTAGCATGCGCAAACGTTTATGCATTTAAGCGTTCAAGCGTTTGAGCTTTCACATGAAGTGAACCAAACGCTTATCTCACTCTAATTGAACCAAGCGCTCAACCATGAGCCGGTTCACAAGTGTATGGTTCAATGACCAAACCGAAATCAGCCCAAGCTTTTAGTCCAGATCAAAATAAACCCTAAGGTTCTAGATCTGACCATTCACCTCTTGATGCTCCTGATCTTTCTGATCTAACATCAACACTCTCGATCGAAGCTTACCGATCTCAAGCCCTAATCAATCAAACATGATCAGACCAGATCTCACTTATAATCAGAGTTTAAATCCCTTTAAACTGAACCAAAACAATTCAGTCCACACGATCTGACTTAAGTAAGCCATATCATCAAATTGTGCGACCCTAAGGGTTTCCTTTAAATGTCGGTAACGATAACTTACGTTTATCACGATCAGTGAGGGGTATCTAGCAACACATCACTGTCTCCCGATATAAAGGAAAGAGTCTTCCAAGACTCCACCCAAACCATAGCACAAGTGTGAATCCACTTCACAAGGCATACATGTTTCCTTTGCCACTGGATGTTCTTATTGGACAAGCATGTCAAGCTTGTAACTCCAATATGATGAGCATAATTAGATCAGATGAACACAGTCACCTGGGTATGGCCATACACTTTCTCAATCATCTCATCCAGGGGGCCCCTTTAGAACATCACACTCCTTAAACAAGGAGACGGCAATCCTTTATCTATCACTAGTGCCCTAACCTGACTCAAGCTCACTATCCAAGATAGTCTATAATCATTATCTTTCAAATGATATTGAACTACCTCAAAACAATGACAATCATCATTTAGAAACACAAGTGATCTCAAGTCAAAGGACATGTGCCACTTGCAGCAAACAAGGATTATTCACATTGTGACAAGCAATTGAATATCCTAGTAGGGTCTTGTCCAGTACATCCAATGTACCCATGAGTCTACATCTTATTCCATGCTCGAAGCATCCTATAAGATTAGAACACATATTAGTCTTAACCATATCAAGGCTGTCTCATGTTCACCAAGATATATCGACTAAGGACATCAGTACATGTCAGCCTAGCTGAACAGCTTTGAGACATTATTCAGTAGTACACTTATTACAGCAGACAAGGTAACAACCTGAATAACAACCATTGCCTTTATAAACTTAAGAGTTTATACAATGATACTATTACAATCCCAAGGCCTCAAACATTAGCCTTAAGGGCATACCCCAACAGTAACGTCTATTCTCTCCTTTTTGATTTCGGACACTTTGAAAATATGGTTGATTGTATTTCTTTCTCCATGCAAGCTTAAATATATTTGGAACATGGGTGTAATCCCTTTGATTTCTATTCTCTCCTAATACATAGGCTGCTTCTCCTAGATCTTTCATCTGGAAACATTTTCCTAACCATGCTTTAACAGCATGCAGTTCAGGAATATCATTTCCAATGATTAAGATGTCATCGACGTAGAGGACTAGGAATGTAATCACGCTCCCACTAAACCTCTTATATACACACGGGTCATCCTCGTTCTTGATGAAACCAAACTCAGAGATTGATTCATCAAAACGAATATTCCAGCTTCTAGATGCTTGTTTAAGTCCATAAATGGACTTCTTTAACTTGCATATTTTATGACGATCTGATGGATTAGTGAAACCTTCAGGTTGTGTCATATACACATCCTCGTCCAGATTTCCATTAAGGAAAGCTGTCTTCACATCCATCTGCCAGATCTCATAATCATAATATGCAGCTATTGCGAAAAGAATCCGAATAGACTTGAACATGGCTACAGGAGAGAAAGTTTCATCATAATCTATCCCGTAGATTTGTTTGAATCCTTTCGCAACTAGCCTGCCTTTATAGGTAACCACGTTACCATCCATGTCAATCTTCTTCTTGAAGATCCATTTACAGCCTATAGGGATTACTCCCGGAGGCGGATCAACCAAATCCCAGACTTGGTTATCTGACATGGAGTCCATCTCGGCTCGCATAGCATCAAGCCATCTAGCTGACTCCGGTCCACTAACCGCATCCGCATAAGTGAGGGGTTCATCATTATCAATGATGTAGACTCCGTCATAGCGCTCAGGCTGTCGACGGATCCTTCCCGATCTTCGCGGTTCCCGTGATATCTGAGCCTCAGGTTGTTCAGTAACCTGATCTTCCGGCTCAGGCTCATCCAACTGTGCTTGACTACTTTGTCCTTCCTCTGGATTCTGATCCAGTTTTATTTCTCTCCCACTGGCCTCTTGCAGAAGAAACTCCTTCTCAAGAAATATGGCCGTTCGAGCAACAAATACCTTGTTCTCTTTGGGATCGTAGAAATAATAACCCTTAGTTTACTTAGGGTAACCGACAAAGACACATTTCTCAGATCTGCTCTCCAGTTTCCCAGAGGCGAGCTTTTTGACATAAGCCTCGCAACCCCATATCCTGATAAATGTCAAGCTTGGCTGTTTCCCATACCATAACTCGTATGGAGTTTTAGAAACTGCCTTGGATGGCACTCGGTTTAGTACCTTTGCAGCTGTTTCCAGTGCAAAACCCCAAAAGGAGTAAGGTAGTGTAGCCTGACTCATCATAGAACGAACCATATCAAGTAACGTTCTATTTCTCCTCTCGGACTCACCATTCCATTGCGGTGTTCCTGGCGGAGTGAACTGTGAGATAATCCCACACTCCTTCAGATAGTCAGTAAACGCATGACTCAAGTATTCTCCACCTCGATCAGAACGAAGTGCCTTGATATTTCGGCCTAGCTGATTTTGTACTTCATTTTTGAACTCTTTGAACTTGTCAAAAGATTCACTCTTATGTCTCATAAGATAGACATAACCATACCTACTGAAATCATCAGTAAAGGTAATGAAGTACTGATAGCCACCTCCGGCATGTTTACTAAATGGCCCACACACATCACTGTGTATAAGGTCAAGTAAACCGGAAGCCCTTTGACCTTTGTTAGGAAAAGGTGACTTCGTCATTTTACCCATCAAACAAGCTTTGCATGTATCAATCTCCTCATAGGAGAAAGATCCCAGCAGTCCATGATCATGCAACCGCTTAATGCGCTTCTTGTTAATATGGCCTAAACGACTATGCCATAACAAGGTGCTGTCATCAGCATACTTGGCTTTCTTATTATCAATGTTTTGTACAGAATATTCCATGTCCAACATGAATAACCCATTGTTAATTGAACCAGTTCCATAAACAATATTATCATAAGATAAAACACACTTTGAAATGTTGCATTCAAAGGCAAATCCTTTCCTGACAAGAGCAGGAATAGAGATAATATTTTTGGTGATACTCGGTACAAAATAACAATTGTTTAATTCCAGTACAATGCCAGATGGTAAAGAAATGAAATAGTCTCCTACAGCAACAGCAGCAACCCGTGCCCCGTTTCCAACGCGTAGGTCTACCTCATGCTGTCCCACCTGCCTTCTTCTCTTGAGTTCCTGTACATTTGAACAAATGTGAACTCCACATGCAGTGTCCAACACCCATGAAATAGAAGAAGAAGATAACATGACCTCAGTCACAAATATACCTGAGCCAGAAGCGATGCTTCCCCTCTTATCTCCTTGGAGTGCTTTACAGTCCTTTTTCCAGTGACCCAGCTGGCCACAGTGGAAACACCTGTTGTCCTTCGCTCGCTTCACCTTTTGTTTCAGAGCCTTACTGTAGTTCTTGACAGGGGCCTTGCCCTTCTTCCCCTTCTTCTTGTTCCTTGAAGGAACCATCAAGACAGAGGTTGAAGGCTTTCCCTTCAGAGTTTCCTCAGTAGTCAAGAGCATATTCAGCAGCTCTGCCGGAGTACAATCGATTTTGTTCATATTAAAGTTAATAATGAACGCATCGAAAGAAGGCGGGAGAGACTGCAGAATAATATCTACAGCAAGCTCCTGGTTGATGGTATGCCCCAGTTTCTCCAGAGCCTCCTTGTGCCCAATCATCTTGAGCACGTGAGCTCCCACTGGGCTCCCTTCAGCCAGTTTGCTCTGAAAGAAGAGCTTCGTCAGATTATAGCGTTCTGTCCTCGCCTGTGCAGCATACAGCATCTTGAGGTTCGCTATAATTTCTATAGCCGACATATCCTCATGCTGACGCTGCAGCGGTGGCGTCATAGACGCTAGCATCAGGCAAGCGACATCAATGCTATCATTGACGTGCTTTTCATAGGCATCACGAACCGCCCTTGCGGCGTTCGGAGCGGGTTGAGGCGGCACAGCCGTCTCGAGGACATACAGTTTCCTCTCAGCCTTAAGAACAATCTTAAGGTGTCCGAACCAGTCTGAGAAGTTTGGCCCAGCAAACTTCTCCCTTTCCAGTAGGGATCGCACATTGAAGCTCATGGTGTTCGTTGCTGCAGGAATCTACAACAATGCAAGAACAGCAAGGTCAGTATCAATGTCTAGAATCATTCCAGGACTTAAGAAAGATTCTTTTCTCACTATTTTGTCTGACTGAAAAATCCAGTAAACAGTCCGAAAGAGTAACACTCTTTTAGTGAGATGGGATCCAGATTTCATACTTGGTCTCCGCGTCCCGCTCAGGCGAGATAAGATGCACAGAGATGACAAGCACTAATTTCTGGTAGGCTGTCCCAGCCAATCGTCAACCCGTGCGATTCCCCTTCATCTGGGCAATCCAGCAGACTGCGCCAACTGAGTTGGTCCAACACAGTCTCTGATCCCACAGATGGCTGCCTCCATGTGCTACCATATGCGCCACATATGTAGCCTACATGGTCAAGCTGACCCGACCTACTCCCTGGACCACCACGTGCTATGCTGAGCAACGAGAAGGGATAAATCCCTACTCTGTAACACGCAGGTGAAATCCCGCACTGTCTGAAGATAGATGGACGTGCCCACTGAGTGGGTACAACACGGCTCCAACGATAGTCAGAACAGTGAGGTTTCGCGTCAGAAGGCATTACGCGCTTGATATTTTTAGCGTTGGATTTTAACGGTCTTTTATCTTCTTACTATCAGGCAAATCCTATGGCTATAGCAGAAGATAAATAAATCATGCTGTTCTACTTATATAAACAATAACAGAAAGCATGGATCTTATGTGGTAAAAGCCCATAGCCTAAGTAAGACCTTAAGATACTTAAGTCTTCACTTGCTCTTCATGGGTCTTTAGCACCTCATCTGGTCCAACCCAGGCCCCTTGCGCCAAGAGCACCTCAGGTACGCCACCAGCTGAATCCCCCTCTAGGATGTGTGCCTTTGTGCTCTTGTCTAATCAAATACAATTTGATCTATCTAGAAACGTTTGACTCACAGGTCAATTATACAATAAATTAATTACAAATGTGATTCGCAGATCACAATACAAATTAATTTACAAGTTTAATTCCAGGCACGCAGGCCCCAGCACAGCACACATTAGGGCAATCCACATAAGATTAAATAAACAAGCATCATGGCATCATTCAATCAATCATGTGATCCATAGACAAAATAAAATTTTTGAAATCCCATTGGAGTCAATTTTACTTGTCTTATGTGCCCTACTACCTTACAACGGTCCATTGATAGGGATCCACTCATCCAACTAGTCAGATCCACTGCCCTTGCATGCACCAAGTCCTAACTGACTCGAGTTGACCTAATGGTCAACCATGCATGCGCCAAGGGCTGAACAACCCTCATGAGTTCTGGCAAGCGGGTGTGACCCCGGGCCTAACTCATGTGTGTTCATTGAGTTGTCTCAACCAGACCTCGCTACACGCCTGTGATGCAATCGACCTATAGCCACCTCGTGCTTGCGCACAGGTGCCATCAGGTCGATCCATCTAGGCTGTCAGATGGCCTGATCAGACTAGTTTGATCTAACCTAGAGGATGCTTTCAACCCCATCAACCCGTCTAAGGGTTTACAATAGGTACAACTTAGATCTAATCCATAGGCGCGCAAGATAAGTTTTTTTTTTTATAAAACTACATGAACTAAGCGCCAATAACAAGACATGCGAGAGCATGAATAAACAACATGTAAGTTTCGCATGTCAACAAGATCTAAGCATACATTGAGATGCAAGCATACATTTAGATGCGCAAACATGGATCACAAAGTATATCAAGCAATCATATTAACATGCTTTAACCCGCTCTGATACCAACTGTAGAGTCCCCTTCAAGGGGGAGCGCAAGCGGATAAAACCCCTTTCAAGAGGGGGGCGCAAAACCCTAAGACATGCATGTAGAACACTTTTGCATGGGCGGAAATTAGGGCATCAAGAATCGGTTGCATGATATATATGATCAACTCAAAAGATTGAAATCATGAGACAAGATTCATACCATTGCCATCATATGGATGGTATCTTGGAAGCAAAGACCGAAAGGGATCTTCTCCCTAGTCGACGCACACAAGGTGATGTGCTTACTCCTTGGAGATCCTTGTGCTAGCAAGGTTCTTCAAGGGCCTTTTCGTATGGAAAGGGAAGGAGAGCTGATCTCTAGACTTGTCGAACTTCTCTCCAAGACTTCTTCTCGTCCACACCAAGATGTCGTCAAGCGAGAGAGAGAGGAGCCAAAAAGAGTGAATCCAACGCTTAGCCAACCGAACATGCGTTACTCTTTTGGACTTTCCAAAATTAGCATGCGCAAACGTTTATGCATTTAAGCGTTCAAGCGTTTGAGCGTTCACATGAAGTGAACCAAACGCTTATCTCACTCTAATTGAACCAAGCGCTCAACCATGAGCCGGTTCACAAGTGTATGGTTCAATGACCAAACCGAAATCAGCCCAAGCTTTTAGTCCAGATCAAAATAAACCCTAAGGTTCTAGATCTGACCATTCACCTCTTGATGCTCCTGATCTTTCTGATCTAACATCAACACTCTCGATCGAAGCTTACCGATCTCAAGCCCTAATCAATCAAACATGATCAGACCAGATCTCACTTATAATCAGAGTTTAAATCCCTTTAAACTGAACCAAAACAATTCAGTCCACACGATCTGACTTAAGTAAGCCATATCATCAAATTGTGCGACCCTAAGGGTTTCCTTTAAATGTCGGTAACGATAACTTACGTTTATCACGATCAGTGAGGGGTATCTAGCAACACATCACTGTCTCCCGATATAAAGGAAAGAGTCTTCCAAGACTCCACCCAAACCATAGCACAAGTGTGAATCCACTTCACAAGGCATACATGTTTCCTTTGCCACTGGATGTTCTTATTGGACAAGCATGTCAAGCTTGTAACTCCAATATGATGAGCATAATTAGATCAGATGAACACAGTCACCTGGGTATGGCCATACACTTTCTCAATCATCTCATCCAGGGGGCCCCTTTAGAACATCACACTCCTTAAACAAGGAGACGGCAATCCTTTATCTATCACTAGTGCCCTAACCTGACTCAAGCTCACTATCCAAGATAGTCTATAATCATTATCTTTCAAATGATATTGAACTACCTCAAAACAATGACAATCATCATTTAGAAACACAAGTGATCTCAAGTCAAAGGACATGTGCCACTTGCAGCAAACAAGGATTATTCACATTGTGACAAGCAATTGAATATCCTAGTAGGGTCTTGTCCAGTACATCCAATGTACCCATGAGTCTACATCTTATTCCATGCTCGAAGCATCCTATAAGATTAGAACACATATTAGTCTTAACCATATCAAGGCTGTCTCATGTTCACCAAGATATATCGACTAAGGACATCAGTACATGTCAGCCTAGCTGAACAGCTTTGAGACATTATTCAGTAGTACACTTATTACAGCAGACAAGGTAACAACCTGAATAACAACCATTGCCTTTATAAACTTAAGAGTTTATACAATGATACTATTACAATCCCAAGGCCTCAAACATTAGCCTTAAGGGCATACCCCAACAGTAACGTCTATTCTCTCCTTTTTGATTTCGGACACTTTGAAAATATGGTTGATTGTATTTCTTTCTCCATGCAAGCTTAAATATATTTGGAACATGGGTGTAATCCCTTTGATTTTATATGATTAGATGACTTTTTATTTCGTCAAGATAATTTTGCCATGATAATTTTACCTATGTGATTATTGTTCTAAATTTCTCCTTAGTTTACTTCTTGTCATAATGTTTAGAGTTCTCGTAATAAGAACCGAAAGGTGACTTGCTTGAGAATTGGAACCCTAAAATTGATAAATAGGAACTCACCGTAAGAGATTAGGTTAAAGTTCTTATTTCTTTATTTTAGTGACGTGATTGCCATGTTGATAATTATGAACCTAGGATTACGTTAGTGTGTCAAACGTGGAGATCTTGCATGAAAGTGAGGATCGAAATGTTGGAGAACCATAGGTAGAACTTGTGTCGAGTCTCGGATGCACGAAAGTGATCCTTGAGATTCCGCTCGAGACAATCAACTTAGAATTCGGATGCACGAAAGTGATCTTTGAATTCTTTGATTGATGGTTTACTTATTTACAGCGTTGGGATAAATCTTGCGCGAAAGCAAGGATTGGTCCCTGCATGATTGTGTGCACGAAAGTGAGATAATCCTTTTATGTGGTAAATTAAGTCTTTATCATGATAGGATTTGATTGACGACCTTTTATTATATCTAATCATTGAAATTAAGGTGGATCAAACCATAGTCCCAGTTTATCTCTCTGATTATTTTCCCGTGTGTTTATTGTTTATTTGCATCATACTCGGTTTGCTTAGCTAGTAAGAATACAACTATTTGGTACTTAACACGTAGGTCTTTGTGGGATCGATATTTTTTTTATTACTCCGAGTATTCGTGCACTTGCAGACACTACCAGTCTAGGCTGTGCGCCAAACAAGTTTTGGCTGCTGATGACACCAAAATATGTAGTATATTTTGTATCATTTTAAATATCTTTTCATCCTAAATTGAGGATCTTTTGCTTATTTTTATGCTGAATTTATCAAATATTGCAAAGTCTACTTCTATTTTGGTTTTTCATGATTTTCAGGTAAAAAGGTACTATTTTAAGGAATTTTTAAGCAAAATCAAATATATAGAAGGATTCCCAATATCAAGAAGAGATCACACAAGAAATTTCACGCAAAACGAAGCAAATCAGCCAAAATACGGCAGGCCGTAAATAATTTTACGGTACCGTATTTTCCTGGCAACTGTATTATAATTTAAACTGCCGTATTTTGGTGATTTCTCAAACAGAAAGTTTTCCTAATTTTACGGCATTGCCGTAAAGAATTACACTGTCGTATTTTTCAGCGCTTTCAGAACAGAGAACTTTGCAGATTCTACGGCACTACCGTAACTCATTTTACGGGCCGTAATTCCCAGCTGATTCAGACCAGAGAACTCGTCTGATTTTATGGCACCATCGAGAAATATTTTACGGGCCATAATTTTGACCTAGTGTTCACATAATGATTTTACAATACTGCCGTAAATTATTACACAGCCGTAATTCCCAATCAAAATCGCGAGTTTTCCGCGGCTGAAATTTGTTTGGGCCATAACTTTTGATCCAGAGCTCCAAATCGAGATCCGAAAGATGTTCCGGACTCGTCTATACGAGGCAAAGACGCTCAAAGTGAAAGCAGAAACTTTTATCCAGTATCGAGGGAGAAAGCGCCAGAGAGGTGGCTAGGGTTTGTTCTTGTACTGAGAGGCATAGAGGGCTCCTCAGGCAATCATTTTCACATAAAAGCTTTGCCTAGAGGAGAGAAAGACACCACAGAAGTTTCAGAGCGTTTGGAGTCCGATCGGAGGAGAAATCGACGAAACAGCGGTGATAGCGCTGTTGATCACGAAATTACGGGTGTAATATACATTACACCCGTGTTGTAACGTTGTTTTCTTCTTCTTCTCTGATTTCTAATTGTTCTAATCTATACCTTATTGTAATCCTTCCTCCATGCAAGCTTAAACATATTTTGGGACATAGGGTTTAATCCCTTTGATTTTTAATGATTAGATAACTTTTTCTTTCGTCATGATAATCATCGTTGTGATAATTCTACTCTTGTGATAAATTGTGCTTAGATTCTCTATAATTGCATGTTATTAATTATCTTCTTAGAGTTTTCACAATGAGACTGAAAGGTGATTTGCTTGAGAGCTTGGACCCCTAGAATTGCATATTAGGATCCCTTCCCTAGGTTAGATCTAATTTGATCTGTTCTAGTAAATTAATTGCCATAATTATAACATGAATCTATAGATCGAGTCTATTTGCCAAACGTGGAGATCTTGCACGAAAGTGAGGATCGGAACGTCGGAGATCCATGCGTAAAACTAGTGTTGAGGCTCGGATGCACGAAAGTGATCCTTGAGATTCCACTAGAGATTATCAACCTAGAATTTGGATGCACGAAAGTGATTTTTGAATTATCTTATTGATGATTTACTTATCTTTAGCCTGGGATAAATCTTGCGCAAAAGTGATGATTTATCTCTGCGTGATTGTCTGCACGAAAGTGAGATAATCCCTTTTTTAAGTAAACTAGATCTTTATCGTAGTAAGATTTGAATGACGAACCTTTTTATATATCTAATCATTGAAATTAAGGTGGATGAAACCCGAGTCCCATGTTTATCTCTCTGATTATCTTTTGAGTTATTTCTATTACCTATTTGCATCATATTTGGTTTACTTAGCTAGTAAGAATACGATTATTTGGTACTTAACAATAAGGTCCCTGTGGATTCGATACTTTTCTTTATTTCTTCGATAGTTCCGTGCACTTGCGGAATCCGATCAAGTTTTTGGCGCCGTTGCTGGGGACCTTAGTTTTGTTAATATCAAAATAGTTGTTAGTATTGCTAGACTAAGTATTTTTGTTTTAGATTTAACTTTGTTTTTTTTCTTTTTGCAGGTTTTGGATTTTCACAGTTGTGACAGAACTGTGATATCTGAAGATTTGTGGATTTGCTTGTGTTTTAGATTTTCTATTTTTTTTCTATATTCTGAAAAAAAAAATCTTATTTGACTAGTGTTGGATTATTTTTAGATTTGAAGATACGTCTTTCTATCATAATTCATGGGCTTCTCAAAGAGGTAAGGGATACATGCAACAAGGTGAGCATAAAGATTATTCAGGACTCTCTATTGAAGAAATAGCAAAATTACAACCTTGTTTGGCCCAGCAAACTTCTCCCTTTCCAGTAGGGATCGCACATTGAAGCTCATGGTGTTCGTTGCTGCAGGAATCTACAACAATGCAAGAACAGCAAGGTCAGTATCAATGTCTAGAATCATTCCAGGACTTAAGAAAGATTCTTTTCTCACTATTTTGTCTGACTGAAAAATCCAGTAAACAGTCCGAAAGAGTAACACTCTTTTAGTGAGATGGGATCCAGATTTCATACTTGGTCTCCGCGTCCCGCTCAGGCGAGATAAGATGCACAGAGATGACAAGCACTAATTTCTGGTAGGCTGTCCCAGCCAATCGTCAACCCGTGCGATTCCCCTTCATCTGGGCAATCCAGCAGACTGCGCCAACTGAGTTGGTCCAACACAGTCTCTGATCCCACAGATGGCTGCCTCCATGTGCTACCATATGCGCCACATATGTAGCCTACATGGTCAAGCTGACCCGACCTACTCCCTGGACCACCACGTGCTATGCTGAGCAACGAGAAGGGATAAATCCCTACTCTGTAACACGCAGGTGAAATCCCGCACTGTCTGAAGATAGATGGACGTGCCCACTGAGTGGGTACAACACGGCTCCAACGATAGTCAGAACAGTGAGGTTTCGCGTCAGAAGGCATTACGCGCTTGATATTTTTAGCGTTGGATTTTAACGGTCTTTTATCTTCTTACTATCAGGCAAATCCTATGGCTATAGCAGAAGATAAATAAATCATGCTGTTCTACTTATATAAACAATAACAGAAAGCATGGATCTTATGTGGTAAAAGCCCATAGCCTAAGTAAGACCTTAAGATACTTAAGTCTTCACTTGCTCTTCATGGGTCTTTAGCACCTCATCTGGTCCAACCCAGGCCCCTTGCGCCAAGAGCACCTCAGGTACGCCACCAGCTGAATCCCCCTCTAGGATGTGTGCCTTTGTGCTCTTGTCTAATCAAATACAATTTGATCTATCTAGAAACGTTTGACTCACAGGTCAATTATACAATAAATTAATTACAAATGTGATTCGCAGATCACAATACAAATTAATTTACAAGTTTAATTCCAGGCACGCAGGCCCCAGCACAGCACACATTAGGGCAATCCACATAAGATTAAATAAACAAGCATCATGGCATCATTCAATCAATCATGTGATCCATAGACAAAATAAAATTTTTGAAATCCCATTGGAGTCAATTTTACTTGTCTTATGTGCCCTACTACCTTACAACGGTCCATTGATAGGGATCCACTCATCCAACTAGTCAGATCCACTGCCCTTGCATGCACCAAGTCCTAACTGACTCGAGTTGACCTAATGGTCAACCATGCATGCGCCAAGGGCTGAACAACCCTCATGAGTTCTGGCAAGCGGGTGTGACACCGGGCCTAACTCATGTGTGTTCATTGAGTTGTCTCAACCAGACCTCGCTACACGCCTGTGATGCAATCGACCTATAGCCACCCTCGTGCTTGCGCACAGGTGCCATCAGGTCGATCCATCTAGGCTGTCAGATGGCCTGATCAGACTAGTTTGATCTAACCTAGAGGATGCTTTCAACCCCATCAACCCGTCTAAGGGTTTACAATAGGTACAACTTAGATCTAATCCATAGGCGCGCAAGATAAGTTTTTTTTTTTATAAAACTACATGAACTAAGCGCCAATAACAAGACATGCGAGAGCATGAATAAACAACATGTAAGTTTCGCATGTCAACAAGATCTAAGCATACATTGAGATGCAAGCATACATTTAGATGCGCAAACATGGATCACAAAGTATATCAAGCAATCATATTAACATGCTTTAACCCGCTCTGATACCAACTGTAGAGTCCCCTTCAAGGGGGAGCGCAAGCGGATAAAACCCCTTTCAAGAGGGGGGCGCAAAACCCTAAGACATGCATGTAGAACACTTTTGCATGGGCGGAAATTAGGGCATCAAGAATCGGTTGCATGATATATATGATCAACTCAAAAGATTGAAATCATGAGACAAGATTCATACCATTGCCATCATATGGATGGTATCTTGGAAGCAAAGACCGAAAGGGATCTTCTCCCTAGTCGACGCACACAAGGTGATGTGCTTACTCCTTGGAGATCCTTGTGCTAGCAAGGTTCTTCAAGGGCCTTTTCGTATGGAAAGGGAAGGAGAGCTGATCTCTAGACTTGTCGAACTTCTCTCCAAGACTTCTTCTCGTCCACACCAAGATGTCGTCAAGCGAGAGAGAGAGGAGCCAAAAAGAGTGAATCCAACGCTTAGCCAACCGAACATGCGTTACTCTTTTGGACTTTCCAAAATTAGCATGCGCAAACGTTTATGCATTTAAGCGTTCAAGCGTTTGAGCGTTCACATGAAGTGAACCAAACGCTTATCTCACTCTAATTGAACCAAGCGCTCAACCATGAGCCGGTTCACAAGTGTATGGTTCAATGACCAAATCGAAATCAGCCCAAGCTTTTAGTCCAGATCAAAATAAACCCTAAGGTTCTAGATCTGACCATTCACCTCTTGATGCTCCTGATCTTTCTGATCTAACATCAACACTCTCGATCGAAGCTTACCGATCTCAAGCCCTAATCAATCAAACATGATCAGACCAGATCTCACTTATAATCAGAGTTTAAATCCCTTTAAACTGAACCAAAACAATTCAGTCCACACGATCTGACTTAAGTAAGCCATATCATCAAATTGTGCGACCCTAAGGGTTTCCTTTAAATGTCGGTAATGATAACTTACGTTTATCACGATCAGTGAGGGGTATCTAGCAACACATCACTGTCTCCCGATATAAAGGAAAGAGTCTTCCAAGACTCCACCCAAACCATAGCACAAGTGTGAATCCACTTCACAAGGCATACATGTTTCCTTTGCCACTGGATGTTCTTATTGGACAAGCATGTCAAGCTTGTAACTCCAATATGATGAGCATAATTAGATCAGATGAACACAGTCACCTGGGTATGGCCATACACTTTCTCAATCATCTCATCCAGGGGGCCCCTTTAGAACATCACACTCCTTAAACAAGGAGACGGCAATCCTTTATCTATCACTAGTGCCCTAACCTGACTCAAGCTCACTATCCAAGATAGTCTATAATCATTATCTTTCAAATGATATTGAACTACCTCAAAACAATGACAATCATCATTTAGAAACACAAGTGATCTCAAGTCAAAGGACATGTGCCACTTGCAGCAAACAAGGATTATTCACATTGTGACAAGCAATTGAATATCCTAGTAGGGTCTTGTCCAGTACATCCAATGTACCCATGAGTCTACATCTTATTCCATGCTCGAAGCATCCTATAAGATTAGAACACATATTAGTCTTAACCATATCAAGGCTGTCTCATGTTCACCAAGATATATCGACTAAGGACATCAGTACATGTCAGCCTAGCTGAACAGCTTTGAGACATTATTCAGTAGTACACTTATTACAGCAGACAAGGTAACAACCTGAATAACAACCATTGCCTTTATAAACTTAAGAGTTTATACAATGATACTATTACAATCCCAAGGCCTCAAACATTAGCCTTAAGGGCATACCCCAACAGTAACGTCTATTCTCTCCTTTTTGATTTCGGACACTTTGAAAATATGGTTGATTGTATTTCTTTCTCCATGCAAGCTTAAATATATTTGGAACATGGGTGTAATCCCTTTGATTTTATATGATTAGATGACTTTTTATTTCGTCAAGATAATTTTGCCATGATAATTTTACCTATGTGATTATTGTTCTAAATTTCTCCTTAGTTTACTTCTTGTCATAATGTTTAGAGTTCTCGTAATAAGAACCGAAAGGTGACTTGCTTGAGAATTGGAACCCTAAAATTGATAAATAGGAACTCACCGTAAGAGATTAGGTTAAAGTTCTTATTTCTTTATTTTAGTGACGTGATTGCCATGTTGATAATTATGAACCTAGGATTACGTTAGTGTGTCAAACGTGGAGATCTTGCATGAAAGTGAGGATCGAAATGTTGGAGAACCATAGGTAGAACTTGTGTCGAGTCTCGGATGCACGAAAGTGATCCTTGAGATTCCGCTCGAGACAATCAACTTAGAATTCGGATGCACGAAAGTGATCTTTGAATTCTTTGATTGATGGTTTACTTATTTACAGCGTTGGGATAAATCTTGCGCGAAAGCAAGGATTGGTCCCTGCATGATTGTGTGCACGAAAGTGAGATAATCCTTTTATGTGGTAAATTAAGTCTTTATCATGATAGGATTTGATTGACGACCTTTTATTATATCTAATCATTGAAATTAAGGTGGATCAAACCATAGTCCCAGTTTATCTCTCTGATTATTTTCCCGTGTGTTTATTGTTTATTTGCATCATACTCGGTTTGCTTAGCTAGTAAGAATACAACTATTTGGTACTTAACACGTAGGTCTTTGTGGGATCGATATTTTTTTTATTACTCCGAGTATTCGTGCACTTGCAGACACTACCAGTCTAGGCTGTGCGCCAAACAAGTTTTGGCTGCTGATGACACCAAAATATGTAGTATATTTTGTATCATTTTAAATATCTTTTCATCCTAAATTGAGGATCTTTTGCTTATTTTTATGCTGAATTTATCAAATATTGCAAAGTCTACTTCTATTTTGGTTTTTCATGATTTTCAGGTAAAAAGGTACTATTTTAAGGAATTTTTAAGCAAAATCAAATATATAGAAGGATTCCCAATATCAAGAAGAGATCACACAAGAAATTTCACGCAAAACGAAGCAAATCAGCCAAAATACGGCAGGCCGTAAATAATTTTACGGTACCGTATTTTCCTGGCAACTGTATTATAATTTAAACTGCCGTATTTTGGTGATTTCTCAAACAGAAAGTTTTCCTAATTTTACGGCATTGCCGTAAAGAATTACACTGTCGTATTTTTCAGCGCTTTCAGAACAGAGAACTTTGCAGATTCTACGGCACTACCGTAACTCATTTTACGGGCCGTAATTCCCAGCTGATTCAGACCAGAGAACTCGTCTGATTTTATGGCACCATCGAGAAATATTTTACGGGCCATAATTTTGACCTAGTGTTCACATAATGATTTTACAATACTGCCGTAAATTATTACACAGCCGTAATTCCCAATCAAAATCGCGAGTTTTCCGCGGCTGAAATTTGTTTGGGCCATAACTTTTGATCCAGAGCTCCAAATCGAGATCCGAAAGATGTTCCGGACTCGTCTATACGAGGCAAAGACGCTCAAAGTGAAAGCAGAAACTTTTATCCAGTATCGAGGGAGAAAGCGCCAGAGAGGTGGCTAGGGTTTGTTCTTGTACTGAGAGGCATAGAGGGCTCCTCAGGCAATCATTTTCACATAAAAGCTTTGCCTAGAGGAGAGAAAGACACCACAGAAGTTTCAGAGCGTTTGGAGTCCGATCGGAGGAGAAATCGACGAAACAGCGGTGATAGCGCTGTTGATCACGAAATTACGGGTGTAATATACATTACACCCGTGTTGTAACGTTGTTTTCTTCTTCTTCTCTGATTTCTAATTGTTCTAATCTATACCTTATTGTAATCCTTCCTCCATGCAAGCTTAAACATATTTTGGGACATAGGGTTTAATCCCTTTGATTTTTAATGATTAGATAACTTTTTCTTTCGTCATGATAATCATCGTTGTGATAATTCTACTCTTGTGATAAATTGTGCTTAGATTCTCTATAATTGCATGTTATTAATTATCTTCTTAGAGTTTTCACAATGAGACTGAAAGGTGATTTGCTTGAGAGCTTGGACCCCTAGAATTGCATATTAGGATCCCTTCCCTAGGTTAGATCTAATTTGATCTGTTCTAGTAAATTAATTGCCATAATTATAACATGAATCTATAGATCGAGTCTATTTGCCAAACGTGGAGATCTTGCACGAAAGTGAGGATCGGAACGTCGGAGATCCATGCGTAAAACTAGTGTTGAGGCTCGGATGCACGAAAGTGATCCTTGAGATTCCACTAGAGATTATCAACCTAGAATTTGGATGCACGAAAGTGATTTTTGAATTATCTTATTGATGATTTACTTATCTTTAGCCTGGGATAAATCTTGCGCAAAAGTGATGATTTATCTCTGCGTGATTGTCTGCACGAAAGTGAGATAATCCCTTTTTTAAGTAAACTAGATCTTTATCGTAGTAAGATTTGAATGACGAACCTTTTTATATATCTAATCATTGAAATTAAGGTGGATGAAACCCGAGTCCCATGTTTATCTCTCTGATTATCTTTTGAGTTATTTCTATTACCTATTTGCATCATATTTGGTTTACTTAGCTAGTAAGAATACGATTATTTGGTACTTAACAATAAGGTCCCTGTGGATTCGATACTTTTCTTTATTTCTTCGATAGTTCCGTGCACTTGCGGAATCCGATCAAGTTTTTGGCGCCGTTGCTGGGGACCTTAGTTTTGTTAATATCAAAATAGTTGTTAGTATTGCTAGACTAAGTATTTTTGTTTTAGATTTAACTTTGTTTTTTTTCTTTTTGCAGGTTTTGGATTTTCACAGTTGTGACAGAACTGTGATATCTGAAGATTTGTGGATTTGCTTGTGTTTTAGATTTTCTATTTTTTTTCTATATTCTGAAAAAAAAAATCTTATTTGACTAGTGTTGGATTATTTTTAGATTTGAAGATACGTCTTTCTATCATAATTCATGGGCTTCTCAAAGAGGTAAGGGATACATGCAACAAGGTGAGCATAAAGATTATTCAGGACTCTCTATTGAAGAAATAGCAAAATTACAACCTTGTTTTTGTTATATTTGTGAGTCTTCTGATCATTATACTTATGAATGTCAGTTTAGAAATCAAACTTCTTCTTATGATGATTACTCAAATCATGTTTCTGTACCATACTATGAGGATACTAATGATGACTTGAATCAGACCATTAAACTACTCAATTCTAGGTTGGATGACATGATTGCACATATTGAATTGCTAGAAACCCAGAAAGCACAACAAGCATTTTTATTTGAATTAGAAACTGAAAAGCTAAATTCTTCTTATTCTCCCATTAGATGTGATATTAGTGGATACTTAGATCATTGTACCTCTAATTGTCCATTTTTAAATCCCAATTTGTCATATAAGGAATCTTATGAAATGTATGATAGATGGAAAAATCATCAATCCTTGACTGTTAATATACTGAACTGCTAGAAACCCAGATTGCACAGCATGATTGGTTATTTGAGTTTGATACTGAAAAACTTGATTTATAAAATTACCCATGTGATCATGATTGTTTTGAGATTGAGCCTTATGTGGATATTCATGAATCTCATTTTTATGATTGTGAAATTGATTTATCCGATAATTTATTTGAGGAAAAGGTTGAGAAAATTGAAATTGAAAACCCTTCTTTTGATGATAATTCTGATTTTGATGTTGTATCATTTATGGTTAAATCTGATGAGTTTGATAAAGGGTTGAAAATTACAGACATTGATGTACCTCACATTGATTTTGGTGCTATTTTAGAAATTAATGATAAATCTCTTGTGGTTAAATCTGATTCTATAAATTCTTTTTCGTATGATTCTGATTTTGACTGTTCTGATGATGAATTATTTGTGGGGAAGCATGAGGAAATTGATTTTGAAGAGCCTCATCTTGATTTTGATATTGATAAATTATTTGATGATGAACATGAAGAAATTGACAAGGATTTGAATATTGTGAAAATTGATGAACCTCACCATGATGATGTTTTGCCCATAGCTATTGATGAAAATTTTGATCTATTTGAAAATTTGAGCTTTATTGATGTATCTGATGTAGAACAGAAAGACTATTATTATGATGATCCAATGCTTGAATATTTTAATAAAAGTCCTAGTAAGATTGAAGGTCTAATTTTGAAGAAAGGGCTTATGATTCTGCTTGGTGACAAACATAGGAAGATTATTGAAAATTTTGATTCTGATTTCTACATATTTGAGAAAGCCACTTTGATTTTGATTTATTTGAAATTCTGTATTTTTGAATTAGTGGCTAAAATTTTTGGACAACGGAAGAGGAAGAAATTGCATGCAATCTACTTTGGTACTAATTCACCTACTTCACCATGATTTGATTTTTGGTTAAGCTAATGACCTAAAATTAGCGCTTCTTGGGAAGCAACCCAAGCCCGCTATCTTACTTTAGTTTCTTTTATCCTAGTTTATTTTTAGTATTAATTTTTTGTGTTATTTTTGAAAAAAAAAACTGCATTTTTCCTTCTGTTGATTGCTTACTGAGTAGGTGTTTTCTCGCAGCAATTTTTATAAATTAGGTTTAGAAAAATTTTGATCTTTGGCACAGCATTGAACTACTCATCTTTGTCTATCATCTAGATATTTTTTCGGAATTTTAGAGTCCGTCGATCATTCCAAAACATACAACAACTTTTTCATTATGATTAATTTCTACAGCAGTTTTTTTTTCTGACTGTTCTGAGTAGCACTTCTGCTGCCACTTTTTAAGATGTTTTGGTGACTTGAAACCCAGATTTTTCACTTGGAATATGAAGCTCGTGTGTCGTTCTATCTCGTGGAATAGTTATTTTCATGAATATATTTTCCGATCATTCTAGGGCACATAGCAACTTTTCGAATTTGATTAACTTTTGTGCAGTTTTTGCAGTTTTTGCAGGTTTGTAATCTGAGTTGCCTTCTTTCTGCTGATGCCCTAAATTTCTGATTGATTTTGATCCTTTGATTTTTATACTTCTGAAAATAACTTATCTTATTCTGTTTTATGGTTCTGTCTATTTTCTATTTTGATCATTAAATTTTATTCTAGGGTATGGCTACTTTTCATAAAAAATTCAAAAACTGCATAGCTTGCTTTCTACCAGTTATTGCTTAATTTGCATCCAGATTCAGAAATCTTCAAGAGCAACTGTCTTCCACATCTAGCCACCACTCCATCTACCTCTGACATCACTGTTTCCAGCCATCGACACTGGATCATACCATATGCAGACTCTTACTTCTTCTACTACCTCTTATTCCATTTATTTTATTTATGCAATAGAATATTCATTTGTGACTGATTTTCTATTTTTGCAGTATTATCTCTTACATAGCCCGACATTCTCACCTCCAGGACTGTGATCTCTAGTAGGCCACTAGAGATTGCTCACTCTACTGTCGGCATCATCATTGACAGCAGCTTTTCAGCTAGCCTCTGTTCACCCTCTACTTCTTGCCACCGGCATCCTCTTCAAACTTTGGGCAACATCTCTGATCCTCTCTTGAGATTATTATTTATCATTATTATTTTTTTGAGACTGTTTTTGATTTGAGCCTTATGTACCTTAAATTTTGTAGGAAATTTTCAAAAGGCATATCTTTGGACCTAGCTGCATTGGCCTGACAATGATTGAGCATGATCTATTTAATTTTGTCAGTATCACTTGCACTCTCTTATTAATGACTATTTCTTATAGTGCATCTTTGACTTTATCATATTTATACTACTATTTGGTTTTGTCTTGAAAAATGATTTTTTTTTTTGGGATATATGGAACTCATTGTTTTGATGATGATATTATTCAAATTTATTGTTAAAATTGATGAAAGCATATGATCCACTTTCTACTATATGATGGCATGATTTATTGATAAAGTTTCTATTGATAAAATATCTTCCTTGATGATGTGAGTATTTATACTTGTGATTAGAGAAAAACCCTATCATGTTAGATTTATTTCTTCAATGCATATCAATCTTTGAAATTTGACATTGGTTGATGCATGAAAATTTGGGTAGATGTGTTATTTGAGGAATAAAATCTAAAGGTGAAACTATTCTTTTGGATAAAATGAGCATATGAGTATGATTACTAAATTGAGATCAATTGATCAACCTAGTAGATGTTTAGTCTATTTTTGCTATTTGTTGGAAAGAAGGAATCCAAGATCCACAAAAATAGTGAGAGACTCCCCTACTTGATACTATGTAAAATTGATAGTAGTACCTAAGACATGGGTTGAAGCCTATGCATGAAAAATAATGAGAGTGAAAAATAATAAGACTCCTCTACTTGGCACTGTGTAAAATTGACAGTGGTACCAAAGACAAGAGTTGAAGTCAAAAATAAAAAGTGTGTATCTAAGTGGGTACATGCCATCTTCAAAGAAAAAGAAATAAAAGAAATAAATAAATAAATAATAAAAAAAATAAAAATAAAAAATCATGTGTGGAAAAAGATCTTGGAAACCTAATTCCTATAAACAAAAGCATGATAGATTTGAACTGAAAGTTGGGTGAAATCATGAGATTGAAAATTCCATTTATTATACAAGTTGCAAAGTTTTATTTAATTGAATTGTGGATCTAGAGGGTTGAGTTCTAAGGATGATATGTTTACTTGAAGTTTTGTGAAACAATTGATGGAATTTTTCATTGATGATTGTATTTTAGAAATTTATTGAGCATGAAAAGGTTTATCTTTTAATCAATTTTTGATTTTTGCTCCAGGACAAGAAAAGTTTGAGCCTTATGTATTTTGATGACACCAAAATATGTAGTATATTTTGTATAATTTTAGATATCTTTTCATCCTAAATTGAGGATCTTTTGCTTATTTTTATGCTGAATTTATCAAATATTGCAAAGTCTACATCTATTTTGGTTTTTCATGATTTTCAAATAAAAAGGCACTATTTTTAGGCATTTTCAAGCAAAATTAAATACATAGAAGGATTCCCAACATCAAGAAGAGACCACACAAGAAATTTCACGAAAAATGGAGCAAATCAGCCAAAATACGGTAGGGCCGTAAATAATTTTACAGTACCGAATTTTCCCGGCTACCATATTATCATTTACACTGCCGTATTTTGGTGATTTCTCAAACATAAAGTTTTCCTTATTTTACGGCACTGCCGTAAATAATTACACTGCCGTATTTTTCAGCGCTTTCAGAACAGAGAACTTTGCAGATTCTACGACACTACCGTAACCCATTTTACGGGCCGTAATTTTGACTCAGCGTTCACAGAATGATTTTACGGCACTGCCGTAAATTATTACACGGCCGTAATTTCTAGTCAAAATCGTAATTTTTCCGCGGCTGAAAATTGTTTGGGTCATAACTTTTGATCCAGAGCTCCAAATTGAGATCTGAAAGATGTTCCAAACTCATCTTTAAGAGGCGAAGATGCACGATGTAAAACCAAAAATATTTATCCCGTATCGAGGGAGAAATTGCCAGTGAGGTGGCTAGGCTTTGTTCTCATGCTGAGAGGCATAGAGGGCACCTCAGGTCATGATTTTCACACAGAAGCTTTGCCTGGAGGAGAGAAAGACACCACAGAAGTTTTAGAGTGTTTGGAGTCTGATCGGAGAAGAAATCAAAGAAACAGCAGTGACAGCGCTATTGATCACAAAATTACGGGTGTAATATACATTACACCCGTATTGTAATGTATATTATTTGACTGGTATTGGATTATTTTTAGATTTGAAGATATGTCTTTCTATCATAATTCATGGGCTTCTCAAAGAGGTAAGGGATACATGCAACAAGGTGAGCATAAAGATTATTCAGGACTCTCTATTGCATAAATAGCGAAATTACAACCTTGTTTTTGTTATATTTGTGAGTCTTCTGATCATTATACTTATGAATGTCAGTTTAGAAATCAAACTTCTTCATATGATGATTACTCAAATCATGTTTCTGTACCATACTATGAGGAAACTAATGATGACTTGAATCAGACCATTAAACAACTCAGTTATAGGTTGGATGACATGTTTGCACATAATGAATTGCTAGAAACCCAGAAAGCACAACAAGCATGTTTATTTGAATTTAAAACTGAAAAGCTAAATTCTTCTTATTCTCCCATTAGATGTGATATTTGTGCATACTTAGATCATTGTACCTTTGATTGTCCATTTTTAAATCCCAATTTGTCATATAAGGAATCTTATGAAATGTATGATAGATGGAAAAATCATTAATCCTTGACTATTAATACTGAACTGCTAGAAACCCAGATTGCACAGCATGATTGCTTATTTGAGTTTGATACTGAAAAACTTAATTTAGAAAATTCCCCATGTGATCATGATTGTTTTGAGATTGAGCCTTATGTGGATATTCATGAATCTCATTTTTATGATTGTGAAATTGATTTATCCGATAATTTATTTGAGGAAAAGGTTGAGAACATTGAAATTGAAAACCCTTCTTTTGATGATAATTCTGATTTTCATGTTGTATCATTTATGGTTAAATCTGATGAGTTTGATAAAGGGTTGAAAATTACAGACATTGATGAACCTCACTTTGATTTTGGTGCTATTTTAGAAATTAATGATAAATCTCTTGTGGTTAAATCTGATTCTATAAATTCTTTTTCGTATGATTCTGATTTTGACTCTTATGATGATGAATTATTTGTTGGGAAGCATGAGGAAATTGATTTTGAAGAGCCTCATCTTGATTTTGATATTGATAAATTATTTGATGATGAACATGAAGAAATTGACAAGGATTTGAATATTGTGAAAATTGATGAACCTCACCATGATGATGTTTTGCCCATAGCTATTGATGAAAATTTTGATCTATTTGAAAATTTGAGCTTTATTGATGTATCTGATGCAGAACAGAAAGACTATTATTATGATGATCCAATGCTTGAATATTTTAATAAAAGTCCTAGTATGATTGAAGGTCTAATTTTGAACAAAGGGCTTATGATTCTGCTTGGTGACAAACATAGGAAGATTATTGAAAATTTTGATTTTGATTTCTACATATTTGAGAAAGCCACTTTGATTTTGATTTATTTGCAATTCTGTATTTTTTAATTAGTGGCTAAAATTTTTGGACAATGAAAGAGGAAGAAATTTCATGCAATCTACTTTGGTACTGATTCACCTACTTCACCATGATTTGATTTTTGGTCAAGCTAATGACCTAAAATTAGCGCTTCTTGGGAGGCAACCCAAGCCCTCTATCTTACTTTAGTTTCTTTTATCCTAGTTTATTTTTAGTATTAATTTTTCTGTTATTTTTGAAAAAAAAACTGCATTTTTCCTTCTGTTAATTGCTTATTGAGTAGGTGTTTTCTCACAACAATTTTTATAAATTGGGTTTAGAAAAATTTTGATCTTTGGCACAGCATTGAACTACTCATCTTTGTCTATCATATAGATATTTTTTTTGAATTTTAGAGTCCGTCGATCATTCTAAAACATACAGCAACTTTTTCATTATGATTATATTTTTCCGCAGCAGTTTTTTTTTCTGACTGTTCTGACTAGCACTTTTGCTACCACTTTTTAAGATGTTTCGGTGACTTGAAACCTATATTTTTCACTTGGAATATGAAGCTCGTGTGTCGTTCTATCTCGTGGAATAGTTATTTTCATGAATATATTTTTCGATCATTCTAGGACACATAGCAACTTTTCGAATTTGGTTAATTTTTGTGCAGTTTTTGCATGTTTGTAATCTGAGTAGCCTTCTTTCTGCTGATGCCCTAAATTTCTGATAGATTTTGATCCTTTCATTTTTATACTTATGAAAAGAACATATCTTATTCTATTTCGTGGTTCTATCCATTTTCTATTTTGATCATTAAATTTTATTCTAGCGTATGGCTACCTTTCATAAAAAATTTAAAAACTGCACAGCTTGCTTTCTACCAGTTATTGCTTATTTTGCATCCAGATTCAGAAATCTTCAAGAGCAACTGTCTTCCACATCTAGCCACCACTACATCTGCCTCTGACATCACTGTTTCCAGCCGTCGACACTGGATCATACCATATGCAGACTCTTACTTCTTCTACTGCCTCGTTTTCCATTTATTTTATTTATGCAGTAGCATATTCATTAGTGAATGATTTTCTATTTTTGCAGTATTATTTCTTACATAGCCTGACATTCTCACCTCCAGCACTGTGATCTCTAGCAGGCCACTAGAGATTGCTCACTCTACTGTCGGCATCATCATTGACAGCAGCTTTTCAGCTAGCCTCTATTCACCCTCTACTTCTTGCCTGCTCGACTCTTTCCACCGGCATCCTCTTCAAACTTCGGGCAACATCTCTGATCCTCTCTTGAGGTTATTTTTTATCATTATTATTTTTTTGAGACTATTTTTGATCTGAGCCTTATGTGAGCCTTATGTACCTTAAATTTGTTGGGTATGCCCTTAAGGCTAATGTTTGAGGCCTTGGGATTCTTTCAGTATCATGTATAAACTCTTATGTTTATAAAGGCAATGGTTGTTATTCAGTTTGTTACATTGTCTGCTGCAATAAGTGTACTTCTGAATAATGTCTCAATGCTGTTCAGCTAGGCTGACATGCTCTATGTCCTTAGTCGAGATATCTTGGTGAACATGAGACAGCCTTGATATGATTGAGACTAATATGTGTTCTAATCTTATAGGATGCTTCGAGCATGGAATAAGATGTAGACTCATGGGTACATTGGATGTACTGGACAGACCCTACTAGGATATTCCATTGCTTGTCACAATGTGAATAATCCTTGTTTGCAACAAGTGG
Source organism: Costus lasius (assembly GCA_027563935.2). NCBI lineage: Eukaryota > Viridiplantae > Streptophyta > Magnoliopsida > Zingiberales > Costaceae > Costus > Costus lasius. The sequence goes on from CM050448.1 coordinate 41,823,116, forward strand.
CACATGTCCTCTGACTTGAGATCACTTGTGTTTCTAAATGATGATTGTCATTGTTTTGAGGTAGTTCAATATCATTTGAAACATAATGGTTATAGACTATCTTGGATAATGATCATGAGTCAGGTTAGGACACTAGTGATAGATATAGGATTGCCGTCTCCTTGTTTAAGGAGTGTGATGTTCTAAAGGGGCCCCCCCGAATGAGATGATTGAGAAAGTGTATGGCCATACCCAGGTGACTATGTTCATCTGATCTAATCATGCTCATCATATTGGAGCTACAGGCTTGACACGCTTGTCCAATAAGAACATCCAGTGGCAAAGGAATCATGTATGCCTCGTGAAGTGGATTCACACTTGTGCTGTGGTTTGGGTGTAGTCTTGGAAGACTCTTTCATTTATATCGGGAGATAGTGATGTGTTGCTAGATACCCCTCACTGATCGTGATAACGTAAGTTATCGTTACCGACATTAAAAGGAAACCCTTAGGGTCGCACAATTTGATGATATGGCTTACTCATGTCAGATCGTGTGGACTGAATTGTTTTGGTTCAGTTTAAAGGGATTTAAACTCTGATTGTAAGTGAGATCTGGTCTGATCATGTTTGATTGATTAGGACTTGAGATCGGTAAGCTTCGATCGAGAGAGATGATTCTAGATCGGTGAGATCAGGAACATTAAGAGATGAACGGTCAGATCTAGAACCTTAGGGTTTAATTTGATCTGGACTAAAGGCTTGGCTTGATTGGTTTTTGAACCAAACCAATATGAACTGGCTCATACGTGAGCGCATGGTTCAAAGGGGAGAAGAATGTGCGTTCGGTTCACTTGGGTGAACGCATCAACGCATGAAGTGAAGGCTTGCTATTTTTGGAAGTGGCGGTTTCCAAAATAGCCTCTCAACGCCTCACGTTCACTTCTCTTCGCTAAAAATTGGTCGCCCATTCCTCTTGACGCATACACTCTCGTGTGATCGAAGGGGTTGACGACAAGGAGCTCTCGGCCAAGAAAACATCTCCTCTTTCCTTCCATTCGACAAGCAGACTTGAAGATCTTTGCTAGCACAAGGATCAACAAGGAGGCGCCATCTATCTTCTTGTGTGCGGTACCTTCGGAGGAAAGCCCTTTTGCGATCTTCTTCCAAAGCTCCATCAAAGCGATGGCCATGGTATGAATCTTTTCTGATCTATACTAGTTCATGAAAGTTGATCATATGACATGCAAAAGATCATGAGAAATCCTTGCTTCCGCTAAAAATTTTTGTTATGCGCCTATCTAGGGTTTCGCTCCCCCTTGAAGGGGACCCTTACAAAATTTTGCAGGAAATTTTCAAAAGGCATATCTTTGGACCCAGCTGCATTGGCCTGACATTGATTGAGCATGATCTATTTAGTTTTGTGAGTATCACTTGCACTCTCTTATTAATGACTATTTCTAATAGTGCATCTTTGACTTTATCATATTTATACTACTATTTGGTTTTGTCTTGAAAAATGATTTTTTTTTTCGGATATATGGAACTCATTGTTTTGATGATGATATTATTCAAATTTTTTGTTAAAATTGATGAAAGCATATGATCCACTTTCTACTATATGATGGCATGATTTATTGATAAAATTTCTATTGATAAAATATCTTCCTTGATGATGTGAGTATTTATACTTGTGATTAGAGAAAAACCCTATCATGTTAGATTTATTTCTTCAATGCATATCAATCTTTGAAATTTGACATTGGTTGATGCATGAAATTTTGGGTAGATGTGTTATTTGAGGAATAAAATCTAAAGGTGAAACTATTCTTTTGGATAAAATGAGCATATGAGTATGATTACAAAATTGAGATCAATTGATCAACCTAGTAGATGTTTAGTCTATTTTTGCTATTTGTTGGAAAGAAGGAATCCAAGATCCACAAAAATAGTGAGAGACTCCCCTACTTGACACTATGTAAAATTGATAGTGGTACCTAAGACATGGGTTGAAGCCTATGCATGAAAAATAATGAGAGTGAAAAATAATAAGACTCCTCTACTTGGCATTGTGTAAAATTGACAGTGGTACCAAAGACAGGAGTTGAAGTCATAAATAAAAAGTGTGTATCTAAGTGCGTACATGCCATCTTCAAAGAAAAAGAAATAAAATAAATAAATAAATAATAATAAAAAAAAAATCATGTGTGGAAAAAGATCTTGGAAACCTAATTCCTGTAAACAAAAGCATGAAAGATTTGAACTGAAAGTTGGGTGAAATCATGAGATTGAAAATTCTATTTTTTATACAAGTTGCAAAGTTTTATTTAATTGAATTGTGGATCTAGAGGGTTGAGTTCTAAGGATGATATGTTTACTTGAAGTTTTGTGAAACAATTGATGGAATTTCTCATTGATGATTGTATTTTAGAAATTTATTGAGCATGAAAAGGTTTATCTTTTAATCAATTTTTGATTTTTGCTTCAGGACAAGCAAAGTTTGAACCTTATATATTTTGATGACACCAAAATATGTAGTATATTTTATATCATTTTAGATATCTTTTCATCCTAAATTGAGGACCTTTTGCATATTTTTATGCTGAATTTATCAAATATTGCAAAGTCTACTTCTATTTTGGTTTTTCATGATTTTCAGGTAAAAAGGCACTATTTTTAGGTGTTTTCAAGCAAAATCAAATACATAGAAGGATTCCCAACATCAAGAAGAGATCACACAAGAAATTTTACGCAAAACAGAGCAAATCAGCCAAAATACGGCAGGGCCGTAAATAATTTTATAGTACCGTATTTTCCTGGCTACCGTATTATCATTTACACTGCCGTATTTTGGTGATTTCTCAAACAGAAAGTTTTCCTAATTTTACGGCACTGCCGTAAATAATTACACTGCCGTATTTTTCAGCGCTTTCAGAACAAAGAACTTTGCAGATTCTACGGCACTACCGTAACCCATTTTACGGGCCGTAATTCCCAGCTGATTCAGATCAGAGAACTCATCCGATTATACGGCACCATCAAGAAATATTTTACGGGCCATAATTTTGACTCAGCGTTCACAGAATGATTTTACGGCACTGTCGTAAATTATTACACGGCCGTAATTTCCAGTCAAAATCGTGAGTTTTCCGCGGCTGAAAATTGTTCGGGCCATAACTTTTGATCCATACCTCCAAATCAAGATCTGAAAGATGTTCCAGACTCATCTTTAAGAGGCGAAGATGCACGATGTGAAAGCAGAAATATTTATCCCGTATCGAGGGAGAAATTGCTAGTGAGGTGGCTAGGGTTTGTTCACACGTTGAGAGGCGTAGAGGGCCCCTCAGGTCATGATTTTCGCACAGAAGCTTCGCCTGGAGGAGAGAAAGACACCACAGAAGTTTTAGAGTGTTTGGAGTCTGATCGAAGGAGAAATCAAAGAAACAGCGGTGACAGCGCTGTTGATCACGAAATTACGGGTGTAATATACATTACACCCGTGTTGTAACATTGTTTTCTTCTTCTTCTCTGATTTCTAATTGTTCTAAACTATGCCTTATTGTAATCCTTCCTCCATGCAAGCTTAAACATATTTTGGGACATAGGGTTTAATCCCTTTGATTTTTAATGATTAGATAACTTTTTCTTTCATCATGATAATCTTCGTTGTGATAATTTTACTCTTGTGATAAATTGTGCTTAGATTCTCTATAATTGCATGTTATTAATTATGTTCTTAGAGTTTTCGCAATGAGACTGAAAGGTGATTTGCTTGAGAGCTTGGACCCCTAGAATTTCATATTAGGATCCCTTCCCTAGGTTAGATCTAATTTGATCTGTTCTAGTAAATTAATTGCCATAATTATAACATGAATCTATAGATCGAGTCTATTTGTCAAACGTGGAGATCTTGCAGGAAAGTGAGGATCGGAATGTTGGAGATCTATGAGTAAAACTAGTGTTGAGGCTCGGATGCACGAAAGTGATCCTTGAGATTCCACTAGTGATTATCAACCTAGAATTCGGATGCACAGAAGTGATCTTTGAATTCTCTGATTGATGATTTACTTATCTTTAGCCTGGGATAAATCTTGCGCAAAAGTGAGGATTTATCTCTGCGTGATTGTCTGAACGAAAATGAGATAATCCCTTTATTAAGTAAATTAGGTCTTTATCGTAGCAAGATTTGATTGACGAAACTTTTTATATATCTAATCAATGAAATTAAGGTGGATGAAACCCTAGTCCCATGTTTATCTCTCTGATTATCTTTTGAGTTATTTCTAATACTTATTTGCATCATATTTAGTTTACCTAGCTAGTAAGAATACGATTATTTGGTACTTAACAATCAGGTCTCTGTGGATTCGATACTTTTCTTTATTACTTCGATAGTTCGTGCACATGCGGAATCCTATCAAGTTTTTGGCACCGTTGCCGGGGACCTTAGTTTTGTTAATATTAAAATAGTTGTTAGTATTGCTAGACTAAGTATTTTTGTTTTAGATTTAACTTTGTTTTTTTCTTTTTGCAGGTTTTGGATTTTCACAGTTGCAACAGAACTGTGATATATGAAGATTTGTGAATTTACTTGTGTTTTAGATTGTCGATTTTTTTTCTATATTCTGAAAAAAAAAATCTTATTTGACTGGTATTGGATTATTTTTAGATTTGAAGATATGTCTTTCTATCATAATTCATGGGCTTCTCAAAGAGGTAAGGGATACATGCAACAAGGTGAGCATAAAGATTATTCAGGACTCTCTATTGCATAAATAGCGAAATTACAACCTTGTTTTTGTTATATTTGTGAGTCTTCTGATCATTATACTTATGAATATCAGTTTAGAAATCAAACTTCTTCTTATGATGATTACTCAAATCATGTTTCTGTACCATACTATGAGGATACTAATGATGACTTGAATCAGACCATTAAACAACTCAGTTATAGGTTGGATGACATGATTGTACATAATGAATTGCTAGAAACCCAGAAAGCACAACAAGCATGTTTATTTGAATTTAAAACTGAAAAGCTAAATTATTCTTATTCTCCCATTAGATGTGATATTTGTGCATACTTAGATCATTGTACCTTTGATTGTCCATTTTTAAATCCCAATTTGTCATATAAGGAATCTTATGAAATGTATGATAGATGGAAAAATCATTAATCCTTGACTGTTAATACTGAACTGCTAGAAACCCAGATTGCACAACATGATTGCTTATTTGAGTTTGATACTGAAAAACTTGATTTAGAAAATTCCCCATGTCATCATGATTGTTTTGAGATTGAGCCTTATGTGGATATTCATGAATCTCATTTTTATGATTGTGAAATTGATTTATACGATAATTTATTTGAGGAAAAGTTTGAGAAAATTGAAATTGAAAACCCTTCTTTTGATGATAATTCTGATTTTCATGTTGTATCATTTATGGTTAAATCTGATGAGTTTGATAAAGGGTTGAAAATTACAGACATTGATGAACCTCAATTTGATTTTGGTGCTATTTTAGAAATTAATGATAAATCTCTTGTGGTTAAATCTAATTCTATAAATTCTTTTTAGTATGATTCTGATTTTGACTCTTATGATGATGAATTATTTGTGGGGAAGAATGAGGAAATTGATTTTGAAGAGCCTCATCTTGATTTTGATATTGATAAATTATTTGATGATGAACATGAAGAAATTGACAAGGATTTGAATATTGTGAAAATTGATGAACCTCACCATGATGTTGTTTTGCACATAGCTATTGATGAAAATTTTGATCTATTTGAAAATTTGAGCTTTATTGATGTATCTGATGTAGAACAGAAAGACTATTATTATGATGATCCAATGCTTGAATATTTTAATAAAAGTCCTAGTATGATTGAAGGTCTAATTTTGAACAAAGGGCTTATGATTCTGCTTGGTGACAAACATAGGAAGATTATTGAAAATTTTAATTTTGATTTCTACATATTTGAGAAAGCCACTTTGATTTTGATTTATTTGCAATTCTGTATTTTTGAATTAGTGGCTAAAATTTTTGGACAACGGAAGAGGAAGAAATTGCATGCAATCAACTTTGTTACTAATTCACCTACTTCACCATGATTTGATTTTTGGTCAAGCTAATGACCTAAAATTAGCGCTTCTTGGGAGGCAACCCAAGCCCTCTATCTTACTTTAGTTTCTTTTATCCTAGTTTATTTTTAGTATTAATTTTTCAGTTATTTTTGAACAAAAAAACTGCAATTTTCCTTCTGTTAATTGCTTATTGAGTAGGTGTTTTCTCACAACAATTTTTATAAATTGGGTTTAGAAAAATTTTGATCTTTGGCACAGCATTGAACTACTCATCTTTGTCTATCATCTAGATATTTTTTCGAAATTTTAGAGTCCGTCAATCATTCTAAAACATACAGCAACTTTTTCATTATGATTATATTTTTCCGCAGCAGTTTTTTTTTTCTGACTGTTCTGACTAGCACTTTTCCTACCACTTTTTAAGATGTTTCGGTGACTTGAAACCTAGATTTTTCACTTGTAATATTAAGATCGTGTGTCGATCTATCTCGTGGAATAGTTATTTTCATGAATATATTTTTCGATCATTCTAGGACACATTGCAACTTTTCGAATTTGATTAACTTTTGTGCAGTTTTTGTAGGTTTGTAATCTGAGTAGCCTTCTTTCTGCTGATGCCCTAAATTTCTGATAGATTTTGATCCTTTGATTTTTATACTTATGAAAAGAACATATCTTATTCTATTTCGTGGTTCTGTCCATTTTCTATTTTGATCATTAAATTTTATTCAAGCGTATGGCTACTTTTCATAAAAAATTCAAAAACTACAGCATGCTTTCTACCAGTTATTGCTTATTTTGCATCCAGATTCAGAAATCTTCGAGAGCAACTGTCTTTCACATCTAGCCACCACTACATCTGCCTCTGAAATCACTGTTTCCAGCTGTAGACACTGGATCATACTATATGCAGACTCTTACTTCTTCTACTGCCTCTTATTCCATTTATTTTATTTATGCAGTAGAATATTCATTAGTGACTGATTTTCTATTTTTGCTGTATTATCTCTTACATAGCCTGACGTTCTCACCTCCAGGACTGTGATCTCTAGCAGGCCACTAGAGATTGCTCACTCTACTGCCGACATCATCATTGACAGCAGCTTTTCAGCTATGCTCTGTTCACCCTCTACTTCTTGCCTGCTCGACTCTTTGCACCGGCATCCTCTTCAAACTTCGGGCAACATCTCTGATCCTCTCTTGAGATTATTTTTTATCATTATTATTTTTTTGAGACTATTTTTGATCTGAGCCTTATGTGAGCCTTATGTACCTTAAATTTTGCAGGAAATTATCAAAAGGCATATATTTGGACCCAGCTGCATTGGCCTGACAATGATTGAGCATGATCTATTTAGTTTTGTGAGTATCAATTGCACTCTCTTATTAATGACTATTTCTTATAGTGCATCTTTGACTTTATCATATTTATAATACTATTTGGTTTTGTCTTGAAAAATGATTTTTTTTTTTTTTTTTTGGGATATATGGAACTCATTGTTTTGATGATGATATTATTTAAATTTTTTGTTAAAATTGATGAAAGCATATTATCCACTTTCTACTATATGATGGCATGATTTATTGATAAAGTTTCTATTGATAAAATATCTTCCTTGATGATGTGAGTATTTATATTTGTGATTAGAGAAAAACCCTATCATGTTAGATTTATTTCTTCAATGCATATCAATCTTTGAAATTTGACATTGGTTGATGCATGAAATTTTGGGTAGATGTGTTATTTGAGGAATAAAATATAAAGGTGAAATTATTCTTTTGGATAAAATGAGCATGAGTATGATTACAAAATTGAGATCAATTGATCAACCTAGTAGATGTTTAGTCTATTTTTGCTATTTGTTGGAAAGAAGGAATCCAAGATCCACAAAAATAGTGAGAGACTCCCCTACTTGACACTATGTAAAATTGATAGTGGTACCTCACTATGTAAAATTGACAGTGGTACCAAAGACCAGAGTTGAAGTCAAAAATAAAAAGTGTGTATCTAAGTGGGTACATGCCATCTTCAAAGAAAAAGAAATAAAATAAATAAATAAATAATAAAAAAATAAAAATAAAAAATCATGTGTGGAAAAAGATCTTGGAAACCTAATTCCTATAAACAAAAGCATGATAGATTTGAACTGAAAGTTGGGTGAAATCATGAGATTGAAAATTCTATTTTTTATACAAGTTGCAAAGTTTTATTTAATTGAATTGTGGATCTAGAGGGTTGAGTTCTAAGGATGATATGTTTACTTGAAGTTTTGTGAAACAATTGATGGAATTTTTCATTGATGATTGTGTTTTAGAAATTTATTGAGCATGAAAAGGTTTATCTTTTAATCAATTTTTGATTTTTGCTTCAGGACAAGCAAAGTTTGAGCCTTATGTATTTTGATGACACCAAAATATGTAGTATATTTTATATCATTTTAGATATCTTTTCATCCTAAATTGAGGATCTTTTGCATATTTTTATGCTGAATTTATCAAATATTGCAAAGTCTACTTCTATTTTGGTTTTTCATGATTTTCAGGTAAAAAGGCACTATTTTTAGGTGTTTTCAAGCAAAATCAAATACATAGAAGGATTCCCAACATCAAGAAGAGATCACACAAGAAATTTCACTTAAAACGGAGCAAATCAGCCAAAATACGGCAGGGCCGTAAATAATTTTACGGTACCGTATTTTCCCGGCTACCGTATTATCATTTACACTGCCGTATTTTGGTGATTTCTCAAACATAAAGTTTTCCTGATTTTACGGCACTGCCGTAAATAATTACACTGCCGTATTTTTCAGCGCTTTTAGAACAGAGAACTTTGCAGATTCTTTGGCACTACCGTAACCCATTTTACGGCCGTAATTCCCAGCTGATTCTGACCAGAGAACTCATCCGATTTTATGGCACCATCAAGAAATATTTTACGGGCCGTAATTTTGACTCAGCATTCACAGAATGATTTTACGGCACTGCTGTAAATTATTACACGGCCGTAATTTCCAGTCAAAATCGCGAGTTTTCCGCCGCTGAAAATTGTTCGGGCCATAACTTTTGATCCAGAGCTCCAAATCGAGATCTGAAAGATGTTGCAGACTCATCTTTAAGAGGCGAAGACGCACGATGTGAAAGCAGAAATATTTATCCCGTATCGAGGGAGAAATTGCCAGTGAGGCGGCCAGGGTTTGTTCTCACGCTGAGAGGCGTAGAGAACAAGTTGTAGATCAAATGACAACGAACAATAGTGGATGGTCACTGCGATCTATCCTGGAAAGGAACAAGTTGGTTGAACCTGATAGGTTTCTGCAAGTGCACGGAATTATCAAAGTAATAAAGAAAGATATCGAACCACAGAGACGTCATTGTTAAGTACCAAATAACTGCTTTCTTACGAGCTAAGTAAACCGAATATGATGCAAGTGATTAATAGAAAAAGCGTAAAGATAAACAGAGAGATAAACATGGGACTAGGGTTTCATCAACCTTGATTTCAATGACTATATATATATAAAAGGTCGTCAATCAAATCCTATCATGATAAAGATTTAATTTACTTCATAAAGGGATCATCTCACTTTCGTGCAGATAACCATACAGAGATAAATCCTCAGTTTCGTGCAAGATTCATCCCAAGCTAATGATAAGTAAATCATCAATCAGAGAATTCAAAGATCACTTTCGTGCATTCGAATTCTAATTTGATTGTCTCAAGCAGAATCTCAATGATCACTTTCGTGCATCCGAGACTAAACACAAGTTCTACTTATGGTTCTCCAATGTTCCGATCCTCACTTTCATTCAAGATCTCCACGTTTGACACAATAACTCTATCCTAGATAAATATTATTAAGCATGGCAATTAATCTACTAGAACATATCAAATTAGATCTAACCTAAGGAAGGGATCCTAACATGCAATTATAGGGTTCCAAGTTCTTAAGCAAATCACCTTTCAGTCTCATTGCGAAAACTCTAAAACATGGATAATAACATAGATCTATGGAGAATTAAAGACAATTCATCACAAAAGTAGAATTATCACAACGAAGATTATCATGATGAAAGAAAAACATTATTTAGTCATACAAAATCAAGGGGATTACACCCCACATCCCAAATATGTCTAAGCTTCCATGGAGGAAGCAATATAGTGAATCATAGTCTCAGAGTTATCATAAAATGAAAAAAAAAGGAGAAACAACTTTACACCACGGCTGTAAAAGAGTTTACAGCCATAATTTGCTTCGATGAACAGCGCTGTCACCGCTGTTTTGTTGGTTTCTCCTTGGATCAAACTCCGAATGCTCTGAAACTTCTGTGGTGTCTTCCTCTCCTTCAGGCAAAACGTTTGGTAAAAATCACGGCCATAGATGTGAAGTGTCCCCTTCATGGGGGAGCGCAAGTAAACAAAATCCCTTTCAAGAGGGGGGCGAAAACCTTAAAGGGGTGGCGCATCACCATTGCAAGCGGAAGCAAAAGGTTTTCAAGAATCTTAGCATAAACATATGTTCAACTTGGTGAAGTTGAGACTCATACCATAGCCATCTCGGTTTAGATGGAGCTTTGGAAGCAAAGGCGCAAGTGCCCCTTCTCCGAAGATAATCACACACAAGAGAAGATGGCTTCTCCTTGGATCTCCTTGTGCTAGCAAGGATGCGCAAGGTGTCCTTGATCGAATGTTAGGATGATGGAGAAGTTTCCTTGGCCGAGCGCTTGTTCTTGTCGTCCACTTCCTTCCACACGAGATGGCAAGCAAGCTCTCTTTTCCCAAAAACAAAACGCAAAGACAAGAGAGCAAATGCACTTCGGCGACATCAAGACAAATGACGTTACATGACTTCCCAAAATGGAAAGTCATGAAGCCACTCTCCAACGCCAAAACGCCCCTCTTGATGAACCATGCGTTCACCTAGTGAACCGGTTCATGCTTTGGTTCAATTCGATTTGGCCCAAAGACCAAACTCAAACCAAGCCAAGCCAAGGCATGGTCTAGACCCTCTATGAACCAAATGGCTCATGATCTAGCCGTTCATCTCCTGATGCTCCTGATCTCACCGATCTAGCATCATCTCTCTCGATCGAAGCTTACCGATCTAAAGCCCTAATCAATCAAACATGATCAGGCTAGATCTCACTTGCAATCAGAGATTAAACCCCTTTAAACTGAACCCATACAATTCAGTCCACACGATCTGACTCAAGAAAGCCATATCATCAAATTGTGCGACCCTAAGGGTTTCCTTTAAATGTCGGTAACGACAACTTACGTTATCACGATCAGTGAGGGGTATCTAGCAACACATCACTGTCTCCCGATATAAAGGAAATAGTCTTCCAAGACTACACCCAAACCATGACACAAGTGTGAATCAAAACTCACAAGGCACACATATGTCCTTTGCCACTGGATGTTCTTATTGGACAAGCATGTCAAGCTTGTAACTCCAATACGATGAGCATGATTAGATCAGATGCACATAGTCATCTGGGTATGGCCATACACTACCTCAATCATCTCATATAGGGGGGCCTTTAGAACATCACACTCCTTAAACAAGGAGACGGCAATCCTTTATCTATCACTAGTGTCCTAACCTGATTCAAGCTCACCATCCAAGATAGTCTATAATCATTATATTTCAAATGATATTGAACTACCTCAAAACAATGACAATCATCATTTAGAAACACAAGTGATCTCAAGTCAAAGGACATGTGCCACTTGCTGCTTACAGGGATCATTCACATTGTGACAAGCAATGCAATATCCCAGTAGGGTCTGTCCAGTACATCCAATGTACCCATGAGTCTACATCTTATTCCATGCTCGAAGCATCCTATAAGATTAGCACTCATATTAGTCTCCATCATATCAAGGCTGTCTCATGTTCACCAAGATATCTCGACTAAGGACTTATAGCCTGTCAGCCTAGCTGAACAGCTTTGAGACATTATTCAGAAGTACACTTATTACAGCAGACAAGGTAACAACCTGAATAACAACCATGCCTTATTATAAACTTAAGAGTTTATTACATGATACTTATACAATCCCAAGGCCTCAAACATTAGCCTTAAGGGCATACCCCAACAAGATGGTCTCTATGCCTCTCGGTGCAAGAACAAACCCTAACCACTTCTCTGCCAATTGCTCTATGGATACGTCATAATTATCTCACTTTTCAGTGTGTGTGTCTTCTCCTCTTAAAGACGAAGTGGTAGCAACTTTTGTATTCCAATTTGGAGCTCTAGATCAAAAGTTATGGCCCGAACAAGTTTCTGCCGCGGAAAACTCACAATTTTGACTGGAAATTATGGCCGTGTAATATTTTACGGCAGTGCCGTATTTTCATTCTATGCACCGAAAGTCAAAATTACGACCTGTAAAATATTTCTCGATGGTGCCATAAAATCGAACGAGTTCTCTGGTCTGGATCGCCTGGGAAATACGGTACCGTAGAATCGTTTACAGCCGTGCCGTAAAATCAGCAAATGTTTCTATTCTGAAAGCGCTAAAAGATACAACAGTGTAATTCTTTACGGCAGTGCCATAAAATCACAAAAACTTTCTGTTTAGAAAATCCTCCAAATTACGGTAGTGTTCTAATTTTACGGTACTGTCTGAAATTACGGTACCTTAAAATGGATTACAGCACTGCCGTATTTTGCTGAGTTGCTCCGTTTTGCGTAAAATTTCTTTGGTGACTTCCTCTTGATGATGGTAACTCTTTTTTGTGTTTGATTTTGCTTGAAAATGCTTGAAATAGTGCCTTTATACCTGAAAACTATGAAAAAACCAAAATAGAAGTAGACTTTGCAATATTTGATGAATTCAGCATAAAAATAAGCAAAAAGATCCTCAATTTAGCATGAAAAGATACAAAATATACTATATATTTTGGTGTCATCAAAATACATAAGGCTCAAACTTTGCTTGTCCTCAAGCAAAAATCAAAACTTGATTAAAAGAATAACCTTTTGATGCTCAATAAATTTCTAAAATACAATCATCAATGAAAAATTCCATCAATTGTTTCAAAAAACTTCAAATAAACATATCATTCTAAGAATTCAATCCTCTAGATCCACAACTCAATCAAATAAAACTTTGCAACTTGTATAATAAATAGAATTTTCAATCTCATGATTTCACCTAGTTTTCAGTTCAACTCTATCATGCTTTTGTTTACATGAATTAGGTTTCCAAGATCATTTTCCACACATAATTTTTTCCTTTTTTTATGTATTTTGTTTGTTTTTGTAAAGAAGGCATGTACCCACTTAGATACACTCTTTTTATTTTTGACTTCAACTCTTATCTTCAGTACCACTATCAATTTTGCATAGTGCCAAGTAGAGGAGTCTTATTCTTTTTATCTCTCATTATTTTTCATGCATAGACTTCAAACCATATCTTAGGTACCACAATCAATTTTACATAGTGCCAAGTAGGGAAGTCTCTCACTATTTTTATGAATCTTGGATTCTTCCTTCGCAACAAATAGCAAAATAGACTAAACATCTACTAGGCTGATCAATTGATATCAATTCACAAATCATACTCATATACCTATTTTATTCAAATGAGTAGTTTCACCTTTAGATTTTATTCCTCAAATAATACATCTACCCAAAATTTCATGCATGAACCAATGTCAAATTTCAAAAGATAGATATGAATTGAAGAAATAAATCTAACATGATAGGTTTCTTTCTAATCACTGTCATGAACACATTCATCATCAATCAATCAAGTCCTCAACAATATAAAACAAGAATACTCATCATCACCACAAAACCTCATGGAAAAGAAAAATAAGCATGTGAAATAGAATAGCAGTGGTGGCGGTCACAGAGGTGTAGAAGCATCAAACTCAACAATCATGAGATGTAAAGTGATATATTCACATAAGGCTCAGACAATGCAAATGATGTAAAGTGATAAATCTAAGAAAAGAAAAGTGTAGACAATCATATCAAATCAAATAATCACAGGGAAGTGCAAACAATACTCACAAAACTATATAGCAGGTTCTAACTGAAAATACATAAGGCTCAGATCAAAAACAGTGTCGGGGTAGATGCTGCAAGGTCCAAATATGTGCCTTTTTTTAAAAATTTTACCTGCAAATTTAAGGTACATAAGGCTCAGTCTGAAAATAGTCTCTAAAAATAATAATGATAAAAATATTTTTCTCAAGGAAGAGTCAGAGATGTCGCCGGAGGTCTGAAGAGGATGCCGGTGGAAAGAGTCGAGCAGGCAAGAAGCAGAGGGTGAACAGAGGCTAGTTGAAAAGCTGCTGTCAATGATAATGATGCTGACAGTAGAGTGAGTAATCTCTTGTGGCCTGCTAGAGATCACAGTCCTAGAGGTGAGATCGTCAGCCAGTGGGTGTGAGAGATAGCTTTGCAGGAATAGAAAATCAGTCACTAATGAATATTCTACTACATAAATAAAATAAATGGAATAAGAGGCAGCAAAAGAAGTAAGAATCTGCAGATGGTATAATCTAGTGTCAACGGTTCAATAGAGTGATGTCAGAGGTAGATGCAGTGGTGGCTAGAGGTGGAAGACAGTTGCTCTTGAGGATTTCTAAATCTGGAGCCAAAAGAAGCAACACAGGTAGAAAACAAACAAAGCAGTTTTTGAATTTTTTATGAAAAGTAGCCATGCCCTAGAATAAAATTTAATGATCCAAATAGAAAATGGACAGAACCAAGTTGTAGAATAAGAAATATTGTTTTCAGACGTATGAAAACTAAAGGATCAAAATCTGTCAGGAATTTAGGGTATCAACAGAAAGAAGGCAACTCAGATTACAAAACGGCAAAAACTACACAAAAATTAATCAAATTCAAAAAGTTGATATGTGTCCTAGAATTATCAGAAAATATTTTCATGAAAATAATTAATCCACAAGATAGAATGACACATATTCTTCATATCCCATGTGAAAAATCTGGGTTTCAAGTCACCGAAACATCTTAAAAAGTGGCAGCAAAAGTGCTAGTCAGCACAGTCAGAAAAAAACTACTGCAGAAATTAATCAGAATCAAAAAGTTGCTATGTGTTTTAAAATGATCCATGGACTTTAAAATTCAGCAAAAATAACAAAAAGTTAGACAAAGATGAGTACTTCCATGCTGTTTCAAAGATCAAAAATTTTTGCAACCCAATTTCTTAAAATCACAGCGAGAAAACACCTACTCAATAAGCATAAAGCAGCTTTAAAATACGGTACCGTGAAAGGCCTTACGGCAGTGCCGTAATTTACAAAGAACTCTTGGGTTAAAAACTACTAAAAAATATGGTACCGTGAACAATATTACGGTAGTGCCGTAAAATACCAAAAACTCTTGGGTGGAAATCAGATCAAAAATACGGTACCGTAAAGTAGATTACGCCAGTGCCGTATTTTGCACAAAAATTGATTTTCTCTGCAAAATAAAAAGAAAAATTAATTCTAAAAATAAAATAAAATAAAAGAAACTAAGCTAAGTGATAATGCTTGGGTTGCCTCCAAAGAAGCGCTAATTTTAGGTCATTAGCTTGACCAAAAATTAAAAATCATAATGAAGCAGGTGAATATGTACCAAAATAGATAGCATGTAATTTTTTCCTTTTTCGCTGTCCAAAAAGTTTAGCCACTAATCTAAAAATCCAGAATTTCATATAAATCACAATTGATGTGGCTTTCTCAATTTTTTGGAAATCAAAATCACAATTTTCATTGATCTTCCTATGTTTATCAGTAAGCAAAATTATAACTCCTTTCTTCAAATTTATCTTTTCAATTTCAATAGAAGTAAGACTTTGATCAAAATAATCAAGCATTGGATCATCATAATAAAGATTCCTCAATAAAACACACTTTTTCAAATAGATCAAAATTTTCAACAATTGATATGGGCAAAACATCAGAGTGAGATTGATCAATTTTCATAATTTTCAAATCATCTACAGGTTCTTCATGCACTTCATCAAACAATTTATCAATTTCAAAATCATCATTAAAGTCAAGATGAGACACTTCAAAATTAATTTCCTCATGCTTCTCCACAAATAATTCATCATCAGAAGAGTCAAAATCAGAATCATATGAGAAATAAGATTTATCAATCTTTACAATAGAATCAGAGTTAGCCTCAAAAGTTTTATCATAAATTTCAACAATATCACCAAGATCACAGTGGAGTTCATCAATTTCAAAATTTTCACCCAAATCAGATTGATGTACATGAATATCACAATTTTCAAACTCATCAGAATTAACCATGAATGATATATCATCAAAAGCATCAATGTCATCAAAAGAGGTTTTTTCAATTTCAATTTCCTCTTCAAATAAATTATCAGATAAATCAATATCACAACAGTCAACATCTAAAGGAGATTCATTAATATTCACATAAGGCTCAATCTCAAAACAATCATGATCACAGGGGGAATTTTCTAAATCAAGTTCCTCAGTTTCAAACTCAAATAAACAATCTTCTTGTACTCTCTGGGTTTCCAAAATTTTAGAATTAGCAGTTAAAGATTCTACCCGAGAAGCAAATTGACTTATAATTCCTTTGAGATCCTCAAATTTTTTATTTTGACTTGTCATAAATTGGTTTTGATTTGACATTAATTTTTCAAGCATAGTTTCTAACCTAGATTCTTTAGTGTCTTCATGTTGGGGTATGCCCTTAAGGCTAATGTTTGAGGCCTTGGGATTCTTTCAGTATCATGTATAAACTCTTGTGTTTATAAAGGCGATGGTTGTTATTCAGTTTGTTACATTGTCTGCTGCAATAAGTGTACTTCTGAATAATGTCTCAATGCTGTTCAGCTAGGCTGACATGCTCTATGTCCTTAGTCGAGATATCTTGGTGAACATGAGACAGCCTTGATATGATTGAGACTAATATGTGTTCTAATCTTATAGGATGCTTCGAGCATGGAATAAGATGTAGACTCATGGGTACATTGGATGTACTGGACAGACCCTACTAGGATATTCCATTGCTTGTCACAATGTGAATAATCCTTGTTTGCAACAAGTGGCACATGTCCTCTGACTTGAGATCACTTGTGTTTCTAAATGATGATTGTCATTGTTTTGAGGTAGTTCAATATCATTTGAAACATAATGGTTATAGACTATCTTGGATAATGATCATGAGTCAGGTTAGGACACTAGTGATAGATATAGGATTGCCGTCTCCTTGATTGGAGTGTGATGTTCTAAAGGGGCCCCCTCGAATGAGATGATTGAGAAAGTGTATGGCCATACCCAGGTGACTATGTTCATCTGATCTAATCATGCTCATCATATTGGAGCTACAGGCTTGACACGTTTGTCCAATAAGAACATCCAGTGGCAAAGGAATCATGTATGCCTCGTGAAGTGGATTCACACTTGTGCTGTGGTTTGGGTGTAGTCTTGGAAGACTCTTTCCTTTATATCGGGAGACAGTGATGTGTTGCTAGATACCCCTCACTGATCGTGATAACGTAAGTTATCGTTACCGACATTTAAAGGAAACCCTTAGGGTCGCACAATTTGATGATATGGCTTACTCATGTCAGATCATGTGGACTGAATTGTTTTGGTTCAGTTTAAAGGGATTTAAACTCTGATTGTAAGTGAGATCTGGTCTGATCATGTTTGATTGATTAGGACTTGAGATCGGTAAGCTTCGATCGAGAGAGATGATTCTAGATCGGTGAGATCAGGAACATTAAGAGATGAACGGTCAGATCTGGAACCTTAGGGTTTAATTTGATCTGGACTAAAGGCTTGGCTTGATTGGTTTTTGAACCAAACCAATATGAACCGGCTCATACGTGAGCGCATGGTTCAAAGGGGAGAAGAATGTGCGTTCGGTTCACTTGGGTGAACGCATCAACGCATGAAGTGAAGGCTTGCTATTTTTGGAAGTGGCGGTTTCCAAAATAGCCTCTCAACGCCTCACGTTCACTTCTCTTCGCTAAAAATTGGTCGCCCATTCCTCTTGACGCATACACTCTCATGTGATCGAAGGGGTTGACGACAAGGAGCTCTCGGCCAAGAGAACATCTCCTCTTCCCTTCCATTCGACAAGGAGACTTGAAGATCTTTGCTAGCACAAGGATCAACAAGGAGGCGCCATTTATCTTCTTGTGTGCGGTACCTTCGGAGGAAAGCCCTTTTGCGATCTTCTTCCAAAGCTCCATCAAAGCGATGGCCATGGTATGAATCTTTTCTGATCTATACTAGTTCATGAAAGTTGATCATATGACATGCAAAAGATCATGAGAAACCCTTGCTTCCGCTCAAAATTTTTGTTATGCGCCTATCTAGGGTTTCGCTCCCCCTTGAAGGGGACCCTTACAATTGGTATCAGAGCATGCGGTTATTGCTTGTTCATATGATTGCTTGATCTTCATGTTTGATCCATGAATGCGCTTATGAATAGATCTAGGGTTAACATGCGAAAATACATGCTTGTATGTTTTTACTCATGTTGGCGCATGTTTTATGTTGGCGCTTGTTAATGTTGTTTTTACCAAAACATATATATCTTGCGCGCTCCATCTAGATTTATAAGCGCCTGCTGTAAACCCTTAGACGGGTTAGTAGGGTTGAAGTCACAGTCGAGTCTAGATCCAAATAGTCTGATCAAACCATCTGACAGCCTAGATGGGTCGACCAGATAGCACCTGTGCGCAAGCACGAGGTGGCTATGGGTCGACTGCAGACAGGCGTGTAGCGAGGTCTGGTTGAGACGACCAGTGAGCACTCACGAGTTAGGCCCGGGGTCACACCCGCTTGCCAGAACTCATGAGGGTTGTTCAGCCCTTGGCGCATGCATGGTTGACCATTGGGTCGACTCAAGTCAGTTAGGACTTGGTGCATGCAAGGGCAGTGGATCTGACTAGACATGATGAGTGGATCCCTATTAATGGACCGTTGTAAGGTAGTAGGGCACATAAGAAAAATAAAATTGATTCCAATGGGATTTTGAAAAATTTTATTTGGTTGATGGATCACATGTTGAATGGATGCCATGATGCTTGTTTATTTCATCTTATGTGGGTTGCCCAATTACTGTGTGCTGTGCTGGGGACTGCGTGCCTGGATTAAATTGTAAATTAATATTTATTGTGATCTGCGCATCACATGTCATTTAATTTATAAAGTGTAATTGACCTGCGAGTCAATCTTGTCTAGATAGATTAAATTGTATTTTAATCAGACAAGAGCACAGAGCACACATGGCAGAGGCGCATGCAGCAGTGGCTTGACCAGGTGGGAGGTCCAGGGTTCGACTCTGGGATAGGCGCCATTTACCTGGTGGGCGCACCTGAGCTGCACTGGGCGCTATGGCCCTGGGCTGGGCCAGATGAGAGGCAAAAGACCCAAGAAGAGCTCAAGTGAAGACTTAAGTTAACTTAAGGTCTTACCTAGGCTTAATGGGCGTTTACCACATAAGAACATCATGCTTTCTTTTATTGTTTAAATAATTAGACTTGCATGATTTATTTATCTTCTGCTATCACCATAGGGTTTGCAAGATAGTTAAGAAGATAAAAGACCGTTAAAATCCAACGCTAAAATATCAAGCTCGATAGCCTTCTGACGCGAAACCTCACTGTTCTGACTATCGTTGGAGCTGTGTTGTACCCACTCAGTGGGCACGTCCATCTATCTTCAGATGGTGTGTGATTTCACCTGCGTGTTACAGAGAAGGGATTTATCGCTTCTCGTTGCTCAGCATAGCACGTGGTGGTCCATGGAGTAGGTCGGGTCAGCTTGACCATGTAGGCTACATACTGAGCATATGTGAGCTATATGGAGGCAGCCATCTGTGGGATCAGAGACTGTGTTGTACCAACTCAGTTGGCACAGTCGGCTGGATTGCCCAGATGAAGGGGAATCGCACGGGTTGGCAATTGGCAGGGACTGCCTACCAGAAATTAGTGCTTGTACTCTCTGTGCATCTTATCTCGCCTGAGCGGGACGCGGAGACCAAGTATGAAATCTGGATCCCATCTCACTAAAAGAGTTTTACTCTTTCGGGCTATTTTGCTGGATTTTTCAGCCAGATAAAATAGTGAGAAAAGAATCTTTCTTAAGTCCTGGATTGATTCTAAACATTGATACTGACCTTGCTGTTCTTGCATTGTTGTAGATTCCTGCAGCAACGAACACCATGAGCTTCAATGTGCGATCCCTACTGGAAAGGGAGAAGTTTGCTGGGCCAAACTTCTCAGACTGGTACGGACACCTTAAGATCGTTCTTAAGGCTGAGAGGAAACTGTATGTCCTCGAGACGGCTATACCGCCTCAACCCGCTCCGAACGCCGCAAGGGCGGTTCGGGATGCCTATGAAAAGCATGTCAATGATAGCATTGATGTCGCTTGCCTGATGCTAGCGTCTATGATGCCACAGCTGCAGCGTCAGCATGAGGATATGTCTGCTATAGAAATGATTGCAAACCTCAAGATGCTATATGCTGCATAGGCGAGGACTGAGCGCTATAATTTGACCAAGCTTTTCTTTCAGAGCAAACTGGCTGAAGGGAGTCCAGTGGGAGCTCATGTGCTCAAGATGATTGGGCACAAAGAGGCTCTAGAGAAACTGGGGCATACCATCAATCAGGAGCTTGCTGTAGACATTATTCTTCAGTCTCTCCCAGCCTCTTTCGATCCGTTCATTATTAATTTTAATATGAACAAGATTGATTGTACTCCGGTAGAGTTGCTGAATATGCTCTTGACTACAGAGGAGACTCTAAAGGGAAAGCCTTCAACCTCTGTCTTGATGTTTCCTTCCAGGAACAAGAAGAAGGGGAAGAAGGGCAAAGCCCCTGTCAAGAATTACAACAAGGCTCTGAAACAAAAGGTTAAGCGGTCGAAGGAATACAGGTGTTTCCATTGTGGCCAGCTGGGTCACTGGAAAAAGGACTGTAAAGCGCTCCAAGGAGACAAGAAGGGAAGCATTGCTTCTAGCTCAGGTATTTTTGTGACTGAAGTCATGATATCTTCTTCTTCTATTTCATGGGAGTTGGACACTGCATGTGGAGTTCACATTTGTTCAAATGTACAGGAACTCAAGAGAAGAAGACAGGTGGGACAGCATGAGGTGGACCTACGAGTTGGAAACGGGGCACGGGTTGCTGCTGTTGCTGTAGGAGAATATTACATCTCATTACCATCTGGACTTGTATTGGAACTAAACAATTGTTATTTTG
Source organism: Costus lasius (assembly GCA_027563935.2). Taxonomy (NCBI): domain Eukaryota; kingdom Viridiplantae; phylum Streptophyta; class Magnoliopsida; order Zingiberales; family Costaceae; genus Costus; species Costus lasius. The sequence goes on from CM050448.1 coordinate 41,844,413, forward strand.
TACCTAGCATTACCAAGAATATTATCTCTATTCCTGCTCTTGTCAGGAAAGGATTTTCCTTTGAATGCAATATTTCAAAGTGTGTTCTTTCTTTAGATAATATTGTTTATGCTACTGGATCAATTAACAATGGGTTATTCATGTTGGACATGGAATGTTCTATACAAAACATTGATAATAAGAAAGCCAAGTATGCTGATGACAGCACCTTGCTATGGCATAGTCGTTTAGGCCATATTAACAAGAAGCGCATTAAGCGGTTGCATGATCATGGACTGCTGGGATCATTCTCCTATGAGGAGATTGATACATGCAAAGCTTGTTTATTGGGCAAAATGACGAAGTCTCCTTTTCCTCATAAAGGTCAAAGGGCTTCAGGTTTACTTGACCTTATACATAGTGATGTGTGTGGGCCATTTAGTAAACATGCCAGAGGTGGCTATTCATACTTCATTACCTTTACTGATGATTTCAGTAGATATGGTTATGTCTATCTGATGAGACATAAGAGTGAATCTTTTGACAAGTTCAAAGAGTTCAAAAATGAAGTACAGAATCAGCTAGGCCGAAATATCAAGGCACTTCGCTCAGATTGAGGTGGTGAATACCTAAGTCGAGAGTTTACTGACTATCTGAAGGAGTGTGGGATTATCTCACAGCTCACTCCGCCAGGAACACCGCAATGGAATGGTGTATCCGAGAGGAGGAACAGAACCTTACTGGATATGGTTCGTTCTATGATGAGTCAGGCTACTCTACCTTACTCCTTTTGGGGATTTGCACTGGAAACAGCTGCAAAGGTACTAAACCGAGTGCCATCCAAGGCAGTTTCAAAGACTCCGTATGAGTTATGGTATGGGAAACAGCCGAGCTTGACATTTATTAAGATCTGGGGTTGCGAGGCTTATGTCAAAAAGCTCGCCTCTGGGAAACTAGAGAGCAGATCTGAGAAATGCATCTTTGTCGGTTACCCTAAGGAAACTAAGGGTTATTATTTCTACGATCCCAAAGAGAACAAGGTATTTGTTGCTCGGACGGCTATTTTTCTTGAGAAGGAATTTCTTCTGAAAGAGGCCAGTGGGAGAGAAATAAAGCTGGATGAGAATCCAGAAGAAGGACAAAGTAGTCAAGCACAGTTGGATGAGCCTGAGCCAGTAGAACAGGTTATTGAACAACCTGAGGCTCAGATATCACGGGAACCGCGAAGATCGGGAAGGATCCGTCGACAGCCTGAGCGCTATGACGGAGTCTACATCATTGATAATGATGAACCCCTTACTTATGCGGATGCGGTCAGTGGACCGGAGTCAGCTAGATGGCTTGAAGCTATGCGAGCCGAGATGGACTCCATGTCAGATAACCAAGTCTGGGATTTGGTTGATCCGCCTCCGGGAGTTATCCCTATAGGCTGTAAATGGATCTTCAAGAAGAAGATTGACATGGATGGTAACGTGGTTACCTATAAAGGCAGGCTAGTTGCGAAAGGTTTCAAACAAATCTACGGGATAGATTATGATGAAACTTTCTCTCCTGTAGTCATGTTCAAGTCAATTCGGATTATTCTTGCGATAGCAGCTTATTACGATTATGAAATCTGGCAAATGGATGTGAAGACCGCTTTCCTTAATGGAAAATTGGATGAGGATGTGTATATGACACAACCTGAAGGTTTCACTAATCCATCAGATCGTCATAAAATATACAAGTTAAAGAAGTCCATTTATGGACTTAAACAAGCATCAAGAAGCTGGAATATTCGTTTTGATGAATCAATCAGTGAGTTTGGTTTCATCAAGAATGAAGATGACCCGTGTGTATATAAGAGGTTTAGTGGGAGCGTGATTACTTTCCTAGTCCTCTACGTCGATGATATCTTAATCATTGGAAATGATATTCCTGAACTGCATGCTGTTAAGGCATGGTTGAGAAAATGTTTCCAGATGAAAGATCTAGGAGAAGCAGCCTATGTATTAGGTGTGAAGATCTACAGGGATAGATCTAAGAGGCTTCTCGGGCTGTGCCAGAGTACTTACATCGATAAAGTCCTGGAGAGATTTCATTTAGAGAATTCTAAAAGAGGATATCTTCCAGTCAGACATGGTCTGAATCTTTCAAAGAGTCAGTGTCCACAAACACAGACTGAGAAAGATGAAATGGACAATACGCCTTATGCTTCGGCTATTGGGTCCATTATGTATGCGATGTTGTGTACTCGCCCAGACGTCGCTTACGGGTTAAGCGTGACCAGTCGATTCCAAAGTAATCCAGGTCAGGCGCACTGGATTGCAGTCAAGAACATTTTGAAATATCTTCGGAGGACCAAAGATATGTTCTTGATTTATGGAGGTCAGGAAGAACTCAGTATAGAAGGATATACTGACGCTTCGTTCCAATCGGACCAGGATGATTTCCGATCGCAATCAGGCTATGTTTTTAGCTTGAATGGTGGAGCAGTGGTGTGGAAAAGTTTCAAACAGTCTGTCGTTGCTGATTCCACAACAGAAGCCGAGTATGTTGCAGCCTCAGTGTTGGTGTATATGCCCTAGGACCTAGTTTTGGTCCACTTATGTACTACTTGACTTTGATATTTATATATATCATTCTGGCATTGTCATTATCAATGTTTGTTTACATCTGCGCACATGTACTGACATGATAATGTCCCTGGAGATAGATTGGATCTGTGCTCAAACTATTGTCCCCAGTCGATGTACCTTAGTGGATATGGGACAGCTATGGTACTTGTGATACTGGTTTGTGAGCTGGTTAGGCACGTGGTGCTAACGCAGACACATGGGTATATCATTGGAGGTTATACTGGAAAGACCCGCTGTGAGGCTATGACTTGGTGTCATAAGTTATCCTCACAAGTGACAGGAGATGCATTGATCCCTTGACTTGATGTCATTGATCGTTCTATATGGTTAGCGACTTGCTTTGATACAACCTAACACCTCGCCGTAGTTGGGAGGTCATAACGGTTGTCATTGAGCATGTCACGACCCATATGAGAAGGTCAATGGACAGACATAGGATTTTGCCCCTTCCTTAGGGAAGTATGATATCCATGGAGCTCCTCTATGGTTCTATGACTGAGAGTGTATGGCCATACCCAGGTAAGAACCTGTTTTAGTCATAGCCATGTGATTGGGTGAAAACAAGTGGTGACACACTTGTCCAATCGGATATCAGTCCGGCAAAGAGACTGTAATACATCTGTAACTAGTTGCGATGATGGGGATGTCGATGTCGATATCCATTCCAATGACCTGGGTAGCAGCGATGCACTGCTAGGTGCCACTCACTGCTTGTGGTGACCTTTGGTCAGCACTGCCAGCGTCAGAAGAACCTACAGGGTCGCACACCTTGATACTTGAGTTCTCGTATTGATCGAGAAGCCTTATGATCAAGTTATTGGATAACTCGGATCTAATTGGGAGATTTCATCAGCACCAATGGGCCTGATGAGATGGAAGAATGTTATTGGAGCCAAACTTCATTTTTGGCTGGTTGACCCATATTTGACCATGGTTGGTCACACTTGGATTAGGGTTGCATTGGATTGGATCCAAATGCTTAATCAACCCATAGGATGAAGTTTGGGCTAGCTCATTATCCAATGAAGCCCAATAACAAGTTCTCATGAAGAGAAGAGAGGCTAAAAGGGTATAATGGGGAGAAACCCAACCCCATTGGCGCCTAAGGGGCATAATGGGGTTAGGGTGGCAAAATTGCTTCATTAAGGAAGCAATTTGCGCCTAGCCCTTCTCCCTTGATGGTATGAATGCCTTTAAGGCATGTCTTGGGCTGATATGGTACTTGGGCAATTATGGAAAGGTTGAATGAAGTTTATGGTAAAGTCTTGGAGACTTTCCTTGCATAAAACCTCCTCATCCTAGCCCTACACTTGTCATGATCCTAGCCCTTGCCCTAATCGCCTCTTGCCCTATATATGTGACCCTAGCCGCCCCCTCTTATATGATTCATCCTTGGAGGCGTGAACATAAGAAGGGAGTGAGAGCAAGGAGCATTGGCGCAATCTCTTCCTCTTCCATCAAGTGGCCGCAAGCTTCTCCTTCCTTACCACTTGGCGCATCTTTCTTTCTTGGTGGCGCAAGGTGGTTGGAGCATCTCCCTAAGGCTTGGATCTTCTTCCCGAGGCTAGCACCGGGCGTGGAAGAAGGGGACTCGAGGCATCCGTGTGTGTGAGACTGCAGAGGGCGCACAGTTGGGCGCCTATCACGACATCGACCTCATCTTGCTCTGAGGTATTTTCTAACTCATCGTGTCGACCCCCTTGCATGCGATCTTCACTGGGTTTTTGGGACGGACCTATTTCGGGGACATTCTTCCGCTGTGCAATGTATGTATGTGTCTCTGAAAAATTGTAAAATGTCCCCGGGGTTTCCCAACACTCAGAAGCATCTAAGGAGGCAGTATGGATTCGTAAGTTCGTTCAGGAACTTGGTGTTGTTCCATCGTGTGCAGATCCTTTGGTTATCTTCTGTGATAACACTGGAGCAATCGCACAAGCAAAGGAACCACGGTCGCACCAGAAGTCCAAGCACATACAGAGACGGTTTCACTTGATCCGGGAGATCATTGATCATGGTGAGATCAAAATCTGCAAGGTTCATACAGATGATAATCTGGCTGACCCGCTTACCAAGCCTCTGGCGCAGCAGAAGCATGAGAAGCACTGTAATAATATGGGTTTGAGATTTCTCAACCATTAGATTAAGTGCAAGTGGGAGATTGTTGGGGTATGCCCTTAAGGCTAATGTTTGAGGCCTTGGGATTCTTTCAGTATCATGTATAAACTCTTGTGTTTATAAAGGCGATGGTTGTTATTCAGTTTGTTACATTGTCTGCTGCAATAAGTGTACTTCTGAATAATGTCTCAATGCTATTCAGCTAGGCTGACATGCTCTATGTCCTTAGTCGAGATATCTTGGTGAACATGAGACAGCCTTGATATGATTGAGACTAATATGTGTTCTAATCTTATAGGATGCTTCGAGCATGGAATAAGATGTAGACTCATGGGTACATTGGATGTACTGGACAGACCCTACTAGGATATTCCATTGCTTGTCACAATGTGAATAATCCTTGTTTGCAACAAGTGGCACATGTCCTCTGACTTGAGTTCACTTGTGTTTCTAAATGATGATTGTCATTGTTTTGAGGTAGTTAAATATCATTTGAAACATAATGGTTATAGACTATCTTGGATAATGATCATGAGTCAGGTTAGGACACTAGTGATAGATATAGGATTGCCGTCTCCTTGATTGGAGTGTGATGTTCTAAAGGGGCCCCCTCGAATGAGATGATTGAGAAAGTGTATGGCCATACCCAGGTGACTATGTTCATCTGATCTAATCATGCTCATCATATTGGAGCTACAGGCTTGACACGCTTGTCCAATAAGAACATCCAGTGGCAAAAGAATCATGTATGCCTCGTGAAGTGGATTCACACTTGTGCTGTGGTTTGGGTGTAGTCTTGGAAGACTCTTTCCTTTATATCGGGAGACAGTGATGTGTTGCTAGATACCCCTCACTGATCGTGATAACGTAAGTTATCGTTACCGACATTTAAAGGAAACCCTTAGGGTCGCACAATTTGATGATATGGCTTACTCATGTCAGATCGTGTGGACTGAATTGTTTTGGTTCAGTTTAAAGGGATTTAAACTCTGATTGTAAGTGAGATCTGGTCTGATCATGTTTGATTGATTAGGACTTGAGATCGGTAAGCTTCGATCGAGAGAGATGATTCTAGATCGGTGAGATCAGGAACATTAAGAGATGAACGGTCAGATCTGGAACCTTAGGGTTTAATTTGATCTGGACTAAAGGCTTGGCTTGATTGGTTTTTGAACCAAACCAATATGAACCGGCTCATACGTGAGCGCATGGTTCAAAGGGGAGAAGAATGTGCATTCGGTTCACTTGGGTGAACGCATCAACGCATGAAGTGAAGGCTTGCTATTTTTGGAAGTGGCGGTTTCCAAAATAGCCTCTCAACGCCTCACGTTCACTTCTCTTCGCTAAAAATTGGTCGCCCATTCCTCTTGACGCATACACTCTCGTGTGATCGAAGGGGTTGACAACAAGGAGCTCTCGGCCAAGAGAACATCTCCTCTTCCCTTCCATTCGACAAGGAGACTTGAAGATCTTTGCTAGCACAAGGATCAACAAGGAGGCGCCATTTATCTTCTTGTGTGCGGTACCTTCGGAGGAAAGCCCTTTTGCGATCTTCTTCCAAAGCTCCATCAAAGCGATGGCCATGGTATGAATCTTTTCTGATCTATACTAGTTCATGAAAGTTGATCATATGACATGCAAAAGATCATGAGAAACCCTTGCTTCCGCTCAAAATTTTTGTTATGCGCCTATCTAGGGTTTTGCTCCCCCTTGAAGGGGACCCTTACACTTCAAAGTATGGTTCAGAAACGTGATTTGAGCAATCATCATACAAAGGAGTTCGGTTTTCCCATCTAGAATACAATTGATAAGATTCTTCCCATGATAAATTAGGATTTAAAAATGGGCAATCAGAGGAGCAATGATCAAAATATCCACAGATATCAGATCTAACAGGGGAATAAGAGTTCATAGCTGGGTGCATATTCAAAGTGTCTAATTTATGAGCCAAATAATCTAACTTATCTGCAATAGTGCACCATGAATCATCTTCATACCTTCCTTGTGGCATGTGTACCTCATCTCTTTCAGTTGCCCATGAGTAGTGATTAAAAGACCTCTCTTCAAAACAGAAAGATTATCCAACACCAATCAATCAGAGAATAATTTTTTTTCAGAATATATAAAAAAAAGAAAATATAAAATACAAGCAAATTCACAAATTTTAGAAATCGCAGTTCTGTCACAACTGTGAAAATCCAAAACCTGTAAAAAGAAAAAATAAAGTTAAATCTAAAACAAATAAAACTTACTCTAGCAATACTAACAACTATTTTGATATTAACAAAACTAAGGTCCCGGCAACGGCACAAAAAACTTGATAGGTTTCTGCAAGTGCATAGAATTATCGAAGTAATAAAGAAAAATATTGAACCACAGAGACCTTATTGTTAAGTACCAAATAACTGATTTCTTACCAGCTAAGTAAACCGAATATGATGCAAGTGATTGATAGAAAAAGCGTAAAGATAAACAGAGAGATAAACATGGGACTAGGGTTTCATCAAGCTTGATTTCAATGACTATATATATATAAAAGGTCGTCAATCAAATCCTATCATGATAAAGACTTAATTTACTTCGTAAAGGGATCATCTCACTTTCGTGCAGATAACCATGCAGAGATAAATCCTCACTTTCGTGCAGATAACCATGCAGAGATAAATCCTCACGTGCAAGATTCATCCCAAGCCAATGATAAGTAAATCATCAATCAGAGAATTCAAATATCACTTTCGTGCATCTGAATTCTAAGTTGATTGTCTCAAGCAGAATCTCAATGATCACTTTCGTGCATCCAAGACTAAACACAAGTTCTACTTGTGGTTCTCCAACGTTCCGATCCTCACTTTCGTGCAAGATCTCCACGTTTGACACAATAACTCTATCCTAGATCAATATTATTAAGCATGAAAATTAATCTACTAGAACAGATCAAATTAGATCTAACCTAAGGAAGGGATCCTAACATGCAATTATAGGGTTCCAAGTTCTCAAGCAAATCACCTTTCAGTCTCATTGCGAAAACTCTAAAACATAGATAATAACATAGATCTATGGAGAATTAAAGACAATTCATCACAAAAGTAGAATTATCACAACGAAGATTATCATGACGAAAGAAAAAGATTATCTAGTCATACAAAATCAAGGGGATTACACCCCACGTCCCAAATATGTCTAAGCTTGCATGGAGGAAGAAATATAGTGAATCATAGTCTTAGAGTGATCAGAAAACGAAAATAAAGGAGAAACAACTTTACACCACGGCTGTAAAAGAGTTTACAGCCGTAATTTGCTTCGATGAACAGCGCTATCACCGTTGTTTTGTTGGTTTCTCCTCGGATCGGACTCCAAATGCTATGAAACTTCTGTGGTGTCTTCCTCTCCTTCATGCGATGCTTCTGTGTAATACTCACAGCCGGAGATGGTCTCTACGCCTCTCGGTGTGTGAACAAACCCTAACAACCTCTCTGCTGATTGCTCTATGGATACGTGATAATTAGCTGCTTTTTCAGTGTGTGTGTCTTCTCCTTTTAAAGATGAAGCGGCAGAAACTTTCGGATTCTAATTTGGAGCTCTGGATCAGAAGTTATGGCCCGAACAAGTTTCAGCCGTGGAAAATTTGCGATTTTGACAGGCAATTACGGCCGTGTAATATTTTACGGCAGTGCCGTATTTTCATTCTGTGCACCGAAAGTCAAAATTACGGCCTGTAAAATATTTCTCGATGGTGCCATAAAATTGGACGAGTTCTCTGGTCTGGATCGCGTGGGAAATATGGTACCGTAGAATCGTTTACGGTCGTGCCATAAAATCAGCAAAGGTTTCTGTTCTGAAAGCGCTGAAAGATACGACAGTGTAATTCTTTACGGCGGTGCCGTAAAATCACAAAAACTTTCTGTTCGGAAAATCCTCCAAATTACGGCAGTGTTCTGATTTTACGGTACTGTTTGAAATTATGATACCATAAAATGGATTATGGCACTGCCGTATTTTGCTGAGTTCCTCCGTTTTGTGTGAAATTGCTTGGGTGACCTCCTCTTCATGATGGTAACTCTTTTTTGTGTTTGATTTTGCTTGAAAACGCCTTGAAATAGTGCTTTTTTACCTGAAAACTATGAAAAACCAAAATAGAAGTAGACTTTACAATATTTGATGAATTCAGCATAAAAATAAGCAAAAAGATCCTCAATTTAGCATGAAAGGATACATAAAATGATACAAAATATACTATATATTTTGGTGTCATCAGAACCCCACATATTGGACTGGTATCTCAACTTGAGAATTGTCCTCAAGAATGAGAAGAGGTTATATGTCCTTGAGCAGCCTATTCCTGAATCTCTTCGATGCTCAGCCTCAGCGGCCGAGATTGATGCTTTTCATAAGCATCGGAAGGATGCATCTGAGGTTATAAATCTATTGCTAACCAACATGTCACTTTGAGATCATAGGAGATCTAAAGCAACTTTTCGATGAAACGGTTAGTGATCATATATCTAAAGTAGTCCATCAATGCGATAGTAAGCCAAAGGGTTTGACTAAAGCATTGAAAATAAAGTTGGAAAGGATAAGGAAAGATAAGCGCTATAATTGTGGAAAGCCAATCCACTTTAAAGAGCACCTAGTACAACTTCAGAACGAGGTGAAGAGAAGCAGGGCTTCATCTTCTGGCTTAGGTATTTATGTTACCGAAGTCAACCTTTCTACTTCTATGTCATGGATATTGGATACTACAAGCGGAGCTCATATTTGTACAAATATTCAGGGGCTCAAGAAAAGTAGATCGGTGCGGCCTAGAGAGATTGACCTATGAGTAAGAAATGGAGCACAGGTTGCTGCTGTTGCTGTAGGAATTCTGACACTCTCCTTGAAATCTGGACTTCAGTTAGGTTTTAAATTAGAAATAAAGGAGAACTCTTGTTTTTTTCATTTGCAAATATGTTTTATGGGAAGGGTACTTTATGTAATGGATTATATGTCTTGGACATGGATAACTTTATATGTAACATAAATAATAAAAGGATCAAACTGAGTGGTTCAGTTGGTGCATATCTTTGGCATTGTGGATTAGCCCATATAAACAAGAATTGCATTCAATAACTCAATGCAAATGGATTGTTAAATTCAACCTCCTTGGAGGAGTTTGATACTTCTGAGCTGTTGGGAAACCCTGGGGACATTTTATAATTTTCAGAGTCATGGACATACATTTTACGCAGCGGAAGAATGTCCCCGAAACAGGCCAGTCCCAAAAACCCAATGAAGATCGCAAGCAAGGGAGTCGACACGATGAGTTAGGAAATACCTTAAGAACAATGTGGAGTGATGCCGATGTAGGTGCCCAAGTGTGCGCCCTCTGCAGTCTCACACACACGGATCTCTTGAGTTCTCTTCTTCCACGCCCAGTACTAGCCTCGGGAAGAAGATCCAAGCCTTAGGGAGATGCTCTACTTCACTTGCGCCACCAAGAGAAAAGATGCGCCAAGGGAAGAGGGAAACTACCCAAGCCGCCAAGCCCTAAATCTCCTTGCGTCAACAGGAAAGGAGGGAGAGACTTGCGGTTATGGAAGAATGAAGATGCGCCCTTGCTCCTAGCACTCGCCCCTCTTCTTGTGTTCATGCCATCAAGGATTGATCACACACAAGAGGGCTCGGCTAGGTGCTCTTTTATAGGGCAAGAGGCGGTTTATGAAAGGCTAGGATCAAGACAAGTGGGCGGCTAGGATGAGAAGGTTTGAGACAAGGAAAGTCTCAAAGACATTTCCATAATTCTCATTCAACCATTCCTTTTAGAGCCCATGTCTTTCTTTGTGCGCCAATGCCTTGCCTTGCGCCCCAAGTAATGCCATAGAGGCATTCATACCATAAGGGATTAAGGGGGAGGCGCCAACTGCTTCCTTATGAAGCAAATTGCACCACTTCTCCCCATTATGCCAATAGGTGCCTAGGGGAGAAGATTTGTCCCCATTATACCCTTTTAGCCTTTCTTCTCTTCATGACAACTTATTATTGGGCCTCATTGGATAATGAGCTAGCCCAAACTTCATTACATGGGTTGATTAAGCACTTGGATCCACTCCAATGCAACCCTAATCCAAATGTGACCAACCATGGTCAAATACGGGTCAACCTACCAAAAATGAAATTTAGCTCCAATAATATTCTTCCATCTCATCAGGCCCATTGGTGCTGATGATATCTCTCAATTAGATCCGAGTTATCCAATAACTCGATCATAAGGCTTCCCGATCAATACGAGAACTCAAGTATCAAGGTGTGCGACCCTGTAGGTTCCTCTAACGCTGGCAGTGCTGACCAAAGGTCATCACAAGCAGTGAGTGGCACCTAGCAGTGCTTCGCTGCTACCCAGGTCATTGGAATGGATATCGACATCGACATCCCCATCATCGCAACTAGGTACAGATGCATTACAGTCTCTTTGCCGAACTGATATCCGATTGGACAAGTGTGTCACCACTTGTTTTCATCCAATCACATGGCTATGACTAAAACAGGTTCTCACCTGGGTATGGCCATACACTCTCAGTCATAGAACCATAAAGGAGCTCCATGGATATCATACTTCCCTAAGGAAGGGGCAAATCCTATGTCTGTCCATTGACCTTCTCATATGGGTCGTGACATGCTCAATAACAACCGTTATGACCTCCCAACTACGGCAAGGTGTTAGGTTGTATCAAAGCAAGTCCCTAACCATATAGAATGATAAATGACCTCAAGTCAAGGGATCAATGCATCTCCTGTCACTTATGAGGATAACTCATGACACCAAGTCATAGCCTCATAGCGGGTCTATCCAGTATATACTCCAATGATATACCCATGTGTCTGCGTTAGCACCACGTGCCTAACCAACCCACATACTAGTCTCACAAGTACCAGAGCTATCCCATATCCACTCAGGTACATTGACTGGGGATAATTATTTGAGCACAGATCCAATCTATCTCCAGGGACATTATCATGTAAGTACACAATCGCAGGTGTCGACAAACAATGATAACGACAATGCTAGAATGATATATAAATATCAATGTCAAGTAGTACATAAGTTGACCAAAACTAGGTCCTAGGGTATATACACCAACAATCTCCCACTTGCACTAAGACCTAGAAGTTGAGGAATCTCAACCCCATATCTCTAGCGTGACCATCATGCCTCTGCTGCGCCGAAGCCATGGTCAATGGGTCTGCCAGATTGTTCTCTGTGTCTACTCTGCTAATCTTGACATCACCTCTGTCAATGATCTCTCTGATTAGGTGAAATCTTCTGAGTATGTGTTTGGATCTTTGATGAGACCGTGGTTCCTTGGCTTGTGCAATTGCTCCATCGTTGTCACAGTAGAGTTCAATGGGATCCATTGCACTAGGTACCACCTGAAGATCACATAAGAACTTCCTTTTCCAAACAGCTTCCTTGGCTGCCTCAGAAGCAGCCACATACTCAGCTTCGGTTGTAGAATCTGCTATGGTGGATTGCTTGAAGCTCTTCCAACATACAGCGCCTCCATTTATCTTGAACACATAGCCGGCCTGCGATCTAAAGTCGTCAGGGTCAGACTGGAACGATGCGTCAGTATAGCCCTGCATACTGAGCTCTTCCTGTCCCCCATAGACCAAGAACAGATCCTTAGTTCTTCTCAGATACTTTAAGATGTTCTTTACAACCACCCAGTGCTACAGACCTGGATTGGATTGGTATCGGCTGGTTATGCTCACAGCATATGCCACATCTGGTCTAGTACACAACATTGCATACATGATCGATCCTACTGCCGAAGCATAAGGAATTCGACTCATGTCATCCCTCTCAGCCTGTGTTGTAGGACACTAGCTCTTTGAGAGAGTAAGGCCATGTCTCACTGGAAGGTATCCTTTCTTGGATTGCTCCATGTAGAACCTCTCCAGTACCTTATCAATGTAGGAACTCTGACTAAGGGCCAGAAGCCTCTTGGATCTATCCCGGTAGATCCTTATGCCTAGAATATAGGCGGCCTCCCCTAAGTCTTTCATCTCGAAACACATCCCCAACCATGTCTTCACAGCTTGAAGACTAAGGATGTCGTTTCCGATGAGCAGTATGTCATCAACATACAAGACCAGAAAAATCACCAAGCTCCCACTGAATTTTCTATATACACAGGCGTCATCTTCGCTTTTGATAAAGCCATAATCTCTCACGGCTTCATCAAATCGAAGATTCCAACTTCGAGATGCTTGCTTTAATCCATAAATGGACCTCTTCAGCCTGCAGACCTTATTAGCCTCTGCATGATGGATGAAGCCATCAGGTAGTGACATATATACATCCTCAGTCAGCTTCCCGTTAAGGAACGCTGTCTTCACATCCATCTGCCATATCTCATAGTCGTGATATGCAGCTATAGCAAGCAGAATCCGAATGGATTTAATCATGGCAACTGGTGAAAAGGTTTCATCATAGTCCACCCCGTGGACTTGTTTAAATCCTTTAGCCACTAGTCTACCCTTATAGGTAACTATTTTTCCATCCATGTCTGTCTTCCTCTTGAAGACCCATTTACACCCTATGGGTTTTACCCCATCAGGCAGCTCAACCAAATCCCAGACTTGGTTAGCCGACATAGAATCCATCTCGGATCGCATGGCGTCAAGCCATTTCTCGGAGTCCGGTCCACTGACCACCTCATCATAGGTTCTGGGTTCATCCTCAATGATGAAGATCCCATCGTGTTGGGTCGGCAGCGACCCATACCTTTCAGGTGCACGACGAATTCTCCCAGACCTACGCGGGACCTGTGTCTGAGCCTCAGGTTGCCTAGCAACCGGTGCAGGTGGCTCAGATTCCATCTCCTTGTCTTGTGCCTGCACTTGGACCTCATCCAAGTCAAACTTCCTCCCACTAACTTCTTTCATAAGAAATTCTTTCTATAGAAAGACAGCACCCCGAGCAACAAAAACTTTGTTCTCGGTTGGGACATAGAAGTAGTATCCTTTAGTTTCCTTAGGATACCCCACAAACACACACTTATCAGATCTAAGTTCTAGCTTGCTAAAATCCTGACGTTTGACATAAGCCTCACATCCCCAGATCTTGATAAACGTGAGATTAGGGCGTCTCCCACTCCACATCTCGTATGGTATTTTGGAGACACTCTTAGATGGAACATTATTCAGTATCAGAGAAGCTGTTTCTAGTGCATGCCCCCAGAATGATGAAGGTAGAGTTGCATGACTCATCATAGATCGAACCATATCCAATAAAGTTCGATTTCTCCTTTTAGACACACCATTCCATTGAGGTGTTCCAGGAGGAGTGAGTTGGGATATGATCTCACACTCTCTCAGATAGTCAAAGAACTCACCGCTCAGGTATTCTCCACCTCGATCTGATCGAAGAGCTTTAATGGATCTTCCAAGCTGGTTCTCTACTTCATTCTTGAACTCCTTGAATTTCTCAAAGGATTCAGATTTATGTCTCATTAAGTAGACATAGCCATACCTACTAAAGTCATCAGTAAAGGTAATGAAGTAGTTGTACCCTCCTCTGGCTTGTTTATTGAAGGGCCCACACACATCAGTATGTATGAGATCTAATAAACCTTCTGCCCTCTCACCAAACTTGGTGAAGGGCGCCTTTGTCATCTTCCCTAATAAACAAGGTTCACAAGTATCAAATTCCTCCAAGGAACTTGAATCTAACAATCCATTTGCATGGAGTTGTTAGATGCGATTCTTGTTTATATGGGCTAATCGACAGTGCCATAGTAAAGCACCAACTGAACCACTCAGTTTGGTCCTTTTATTGCTTATATTACAAATAGAACTTTCCATATCCAAGATATACAGACCAATGCACAAAGTACCCTTCCCATAGAACATATTTGCAAATGAAAAAGAACAGGAGTTCTTATTTATTACAAATTTAAATCCTTTCCTTGCTAAGCAAGGAATGCATACAATGTTCTTAGTAAGCGAAGGTACACAAAAGCAATTATCTAGTTCTAATTGAAGTCCAGAAGGCAAGGAGAGAGTCAAAACGCCTACAGCAACAGTAGCAACCTGTGCCCCGTTTCAAACGCGTAGGTCAATCTCTCCAAGCCGCACCGATCTACTTTTCTTGAGCCTCTGCATATTTGTACAAATATGAGCTCCACATGCAGTATCCAATACGGGTGACATAGAAGTAGAAAGATTGACTTCTGTAACATAGATACCTGAGCATGAAGACGAAGCCTTGCCTCTCTTCTTCTCATTCTGAAGTCGTACTATGTCCTTTATCATGTGAGGTGGTCCTCCACATGAGTAGCACTTATTATTCCTGACTCTTTCCATCTTTGTTTTCAATGTATTAGTTAAGCCTTTGGGCTCAACACACTGAATGTCTACTTTAGGAGGGTTGAGCTCAACCACTGCATCAAAGAGCTGCCTTAGATTAGAAATAATTTCAAAGGCACTCTTAGATTCATATTGCCCTCTAAGCTCGGGCGACATGTTGGTTAGCAT
Organism: Costus lasius; assembly: GCA_027563935.2. Lineage (NCBI taxonomy): Eukaryota > Viridiplantae > Streptophyta > Magnoliopsida > Zingiberales > Costaceae > Costus > Costus lasius. The sequence goes on from CM050448.1 coordinate 41,859,637, forward strand.
CAATTGTGCAATCTCCAAAGTATCAGCTTGATGCTTATCATAAGCATCCTTCTCAGCCGCTGAGGCCAAGCATGGAAGTGGCTCAGGAATTGGCTTTTCAAGGACATATAGCTTCCTCTCGAGCTTGAGCACAATTCTCAAGTTCATATACTAATCCTTTTAGTTGGATCCAACTGACTTATCCCTTTCCAGGGCAGATCGCAGTGACCATCTGCCATTGTTCACAGTCATTGTTCTACAACATCCAAGAAATAGTAGATTAGTACTACTTCAAATCATTTAAACTGGACTTGTTTTAAATGATTTCTGCTCCCACTATTTTAAATTCTAATTGACAACCCACAAAGTCAATCGGGAAGTTTAAGACTTCCTAGTGAGATGGGATCCTTATTTCACATGAGGCTTCGCGTCCCATGAGGGTGGGATGAGATGCACAAAGTAACCCATGCTTCCTAAGGTGGGCGCGCCGGCCAGTTGCTCCAAGCAACTCCCCTTGTCGAGACAGTCTGGGCATTTCATGTCCAGCGAGGGCTGGATACAACATGAAACCTTTACCTCTCAACGATGCCTCTAGACTTTCACCATGTGCCCAGCACATGTGAACTTCTAGTCAAGTCAATTCCTAACCGTTATGCCCAGGGCCAACGAGTTTCCTTGCGAAGGCACGCCCAGGTTAAAACTGGACTGAGGAAACCATTGCCACCACACACTTTCTAAAGATAAGTGGGTGTGTCCCACGAGGGTGGGAAACAATTCACAACTCCACTGATCGATAGCTTAGTGAGGGCTACGCGTTAGAAGGCTACCAGACTTGATATTTTAATTGAGGGTTTTTGTTTAAGGTCTCATCATCTCAGTTTTATCTTATGTCTATCATTACAGGCATACAATCCTATGGTGATAACATAACGGTAAAACATTTCAGGCATGCTTCTGCAGATAATAATAAAAGCAGTAAAGAATGATGTGATCATATCCTATTCAAGACATTGAACCAATCCATGCCATGAAATAGGTTCAACTCTTGTCCTAGAACTCAAGCCCCAAAAACTAGACCTAGTCTAGCCGACCTCTATCTTGAACTTCAAGGTTGGCTCCAAGGTCCTTCTCTCATGGTTTAGCTCTCAAACCTTAGAGGTACACTTTTAAAGTTCCCCATAGGTTCGGCCAAAGCCATGGTCTTCCTCCAATGAGGATGCGCCACAATGCAAAAAGCCAAGTTAGCTAGCTCCCAAACCCAAGGGTTCGGCCATGCCTAACTTGCGCCACTAAGAAGGCTTGCGCCAAGTTCCAAGTATATGTGCCACCCTATTCTTCTTCTTAGTCAAAAGTAAAAAGAAAAGCGACACGCAGGCCTCACGAAGATACATCGCAGGCATGCTAAAGGGGGCTTGACTAATGATCACAACATTATGCACAGTCAAGGCATTTACTCATGCAATTATACAAGCTCATGAAAAACATAAAATCTGAAATTTTACTTTTTTTCATAAAACTAGTCTCTTTTTCTCATCTTCTTCTCACAAATCTTTTGGCTTATTGCGATTTATTTTTCATGATGATTTCAGAGATCCTTTCGGCTGGCAATTTTGTCAGATCAAGAGACTTGGCCAGTCCGAAGACACAATGCCCATCCTACTTGACAAAATTACGTGCGCCTTTGATCTTTAAATCAAACTAGAAAAATAGTCCAAAAATCCAAAAGAGATTGAGAGGATGATAGAAACAAGAAACCCTAATTTTTCCTACTTAGAAAAATCGTTTGCCATGCATCATGCTATTTATGAAAATAGAGATATGGCATGTGAGCATGAAAGAAAAGCATAAAACATCGTTCGAGTCTTGCAAGTCGCTCTGATACCACTGTTGGGAAACCCCGGGGACATTTTAGAATTTTCAAAGTCATGGACATACATTTTACGCAGCGGAAGAATGTCCCCGAAACGTCGGTCCCAAAAACCCAGTGAAGATCGCAAGCAAGGGAGTCGACATGATGAGTTAGGAAATACCTTAAGAGCAATGTGGAGTGATGCCGATGTAGGCGCCCAAGTGTGCGCCCTCTGTAGTCTCACACACACGGATCTCTTGAGTTCTCTTCTTCTACGCCCGGTGCTAGCCTCGGGAAGAAGTTCCAAGCCTTAGGGAGATGCTCTACTTCACTTGCGCCACCAAGAGAAAAGATGCGCCAAGGGAAGAGGGAAACTACCCAAGCCGCCAAGCCCTAAATCTCCTTGCGCCAAGAGGAAAGAAGGGAGAGGCTTGCGGTTATGGAAGAAGGAAGATGCGCCCTTGCTCCTAGCACTCGCCCCTCTTCTTGTGTTCACGCCTTCAAGGATTGATCACACACAAGAGGGCTCGGCTAGGTGCTCTTTTATAGGGCAAGAGGCGGTTTATGAAAGGCTAGGATCAAGACAAGTTGGCGGCTAGGATGAGAAGGTTTGAGACAATGAAAGTCTCCAAGACATTTCCATAATTCTCATTCAACCATTCCTTTTAGAGCCCATGTCTTTCTTTGTGCGCCAAGGCCTTGCCTTGCGCCCGAAGTAATGCCATAGAGGCATTCATACCATAAGGGATTAAGGGGGAGGCGCCAATTGCTTCCTTATGAAGCAAATTGCACCACTTCTCCCCATTATGCCCATAGGCGCCTAGGGGAGAAGATTTGTCCCCATTATACCCTTTTAGCCTTTCTTCTCTTCATGACAACTTATTATTGGGCCTCATTGGATAATGAGCTAGCCCAAACTTCATTACATAGGTTGATTAAGCACTTGGATCCAATCCAATGCAACCCTAATCCAAATGTGACCAACCATGGTCAAATACGGGTCAACCTGCCAAAAATGAAGTTTGGCTCCAATAATGTTCTTCCATCTCATTAGGCCCATTGGTGCTAATGAAATCTCCCAATTAGATCCGAGTTATCCAATAACTCGATCATAAGGCTTCCCGATCAATACGAGAACTCAAGTATCAAGGTGTGCGACTCTGTAGGTTCCTCTGACGCTGGCAGTGCTGACCAAAGGTCATCACAAGCAGTGATTGGCACCTAGCAGTACATCGCTGCTACCCAGGTCATTGGAATGGATATCGACATCGACATCCCCATCATCGCAACTAGGTACAGATGCATTACAGTCTCTTTGCCGAACTGATATCCGATTGGACAAGTGTGTCACCACTTGTTTTCATCCAATCACATGGCTATGACTAAAACAGGTTCTCACCTGGGTATGGCCATACACTCTCAGTCATAGAACCATAAAGGAGCTCCATGGATATCATACTTCCCTAAGAAAGGGGCAAATCCTATGTCTGTCCATTGACCTTCTCATATGGGTCGTGACATGCTCAATAACAACCGTCATGACCTCCCAACTACGGCAAGGTGTTAGGTTGTATCAAAGCAAGTCCCTAACCATATAGAATGATCAATGACCTCAAGTCAAGGGATCAATGCATCTCCTGTCACTTATGAGGATAACTCATGACACCAAGTCATAGCCTCATAGCGGGTCTATCCACTATATCCTCCAATGATATACCCATGTGTCTGCGTTAGCAACACGTGCCTAACCAGCCCACATACTAGTCTCACAAGTACCAGAGCTGTCCCATATCCACTCAGGTACATTGACTGGGGATAATTATTTGAGCACAGATCCAATCTGTCTCCAGGGACATTATCATGTAAGAACACAATCGCAGGTGTAGACAAACAATGATAACGACAATGCTAGAATGATATATAAATATCAATGTCAAGTAGTACATAAGTTGACCAAAACTAGGTCCTAGGGCATATACACCAACAAGCCTTGTTTATTAGGGAAAATGACAAAAGCACCCTTCACCAAGATAGGTGAGAGGGCAGGAGGTTTATTGGATCTCATACATAGCGATGTGCGTGGGCCATTCAGTAAATAGGCTAGAGGAGGCTACAACTACTTCATCACATTTAATGATGACTTCAGTATATATGGTTATGTCTATTTGATGAGACATAAGTCAGAATCTTTTGAGAAATTTATGGAGTTCAGACTTGAAGTAGAGAACCAGCTTGGTAGATTTATCAAAACTCTTCGATCAGATCATGGGGGAGAGTGCCTAAGCTATGAGTTCTTTGACTATCTTAGAGAGTGTGGGTTCCTATCCCAACTCACTCCTCCTATAACACCTCAATGGAATGGTGTGTCAAAAAGGAGAAATGAAACTTTGTTGGACTTGGTTCGATCTATGATGAGTCATGTAACTCTACCACCCTCACTTTGGGGGCATGTACTTGAAATAGCTCCTCTCATACTGAATAAATTCCATCTAAGAGTGTCTCCAAGATTCCATATAAGGTATGGAGTGGGAGATGCCCGATTCTCAATTTTATCAAAATTTGGTGATGTGAGGCTTATGTCAAACGTCAGGATTCTAGTAAGCTTGACCCCAGATCTGATAAATGTGTGTTTATGGGGTATCATAAGGAAACTAAAGGATACTACTTATATGTTCCCACCGAGAACAAAGTCTTTGTTGCTTGGGGTGCTGTCTTTCTAGAGAAGGAATTTCTCATGAAAGAAGTTAGTGGGAAGAAGTTTGACTTGTTAGAGGTCCAAGTGCAACCACAAGATACAGAGATTGAAGCTTGATGACATGCAAAAATATGATATTTCGTGACAAAATTCTATTATTATTTTGGAGTAAAATGCATGTTTTGTCTCATTTATGCACTAAAATATTTCATATTCTTTAGAGTCTTCACTTTTCCCTTGTTTTATGAAAATGTAGATTTTTGGCCTCAAAGTTGATGGAATTTGGAGAATCTGAAGGCATGAGACGATTTCTCATGATGAGACGAAGCTACACGCCAAATTTCAGCTTAAATGAAGCCTTCTATAGAGTGCACAACCATGGGTGTGCATCCATGCACGGCTGTGCATCGTAAGTCGTCAGAATAATGTTAACCGAGCCATGCACGGGCATGCCCACGCACCGATACACGGCTGTGCATCGCCCCGCGTCCTGCATGACAGGCGCTCGGTATTTCGGCCATAACTTTCTATTCCTGGCTCGGAATTGAACAAAATTTGAGGGAGACCTTTCCAACTGGGATACCCATGTTTTGGGGCTGGAATCATCGTTTTTGATTAAGGGGTTGAGGAGAACGAAGCAAAACGGCGACAACCTATGGTTTTGCGGTGATTTTTGGGGTGACAACTAATAACACCAAAATATATAGTATATTTTGTATCATTTTAGATATCTTTTCATGCTAAATTTAGGATCGTATTACTTGTTTTCATGCTAAATTCATCGAATATTGCAAAGTCTACTTCTATTTTGGTTTTTCATGATTTTCAGGTAAAAAGGCATTATTTCAATTAGTTTTCAAGCAAAATCAAACACATAGAAGAGTTACCATCATCAAGAGGAGACCACCCAAGAATTTGCACATAAAACGGAGCAACTCAGCAAATTACGGCAGTGCCATAATCTATTTTACGGTACCGTATTTTCATACGCTACCGTAAAATCCGAGCCACTGCCGTATTTTGAGGAGTTTCCGAATAGAAGGTTTTTCGAATTTTACGGTAGTACTGTAAACCAGATTACGGTACCGTATTTCAGAGCGCTTAAGAACAGAAACTTTCCTTGATTTTATGGCACCACCATAAAGGATTACACGGGCTGGATTTTCCAGTCACTTCTGAACAGAGAGTTCAGCCGATTTTACGGCAGTATCGTAAACCAGATTACGGTGCCGTATTACCCAAACAACATCAGATCAGAAAACTCGATCGATTTTACGGCAGTGCTGTAAACTATTACACTGTCGTATTTCTGTTGTTAATCGCGATTTCTAGGTCAATTCTGAAGTCCGATTCTTGCGGAGATGATTGCAGGCAAACCAGAGGTTTATATTCGAAGCCGTAAGAAGCAATCAAGGAGTTTTAAACGAGAGGATTACACACACACCAAAAGCCCCAATTTTCATCGACTGTAGAAGGGGAAATCGTCATTCACGCCGCCGCCTAGGGTTCCACCACCGCAACGAATCTAGGGCATCTCCGGCCGTGAAATTCATACCAAAGCTACATCTGAAGGAGGAGACGATGTGCCAGATGTTTCAGAAGAAAAAGAAATCAATCGAAGGAGAATTCAAGGAAAGAAGGGAGACAGCCACTATTTACCGAGATCAATCGAAATTACGGCTGTGAAATACTTCACAGCCGTCCTGTATTTTTCCAAAACTCTTCTTTCGTTGATTTTTTAACTTCTGAAATTATGGAATTTTGTAACTCCTTTACCATGCTAGCTTAAACTACCCTTGGGACATGGGAGAGTAATTTACTTGATTTTTAATGACTAGATGACTTTTTTTTCACTATTTCGTTGCGTTTAATCTTAGCATGATGATTTTGCTCATGTGATATTTGTGCTTAGACTCTCTATAGATCCATGTTACTAATCATGTTTTTAGAATTTTCGCTATTGACTGAAAGGTAATTGCTTGAGAATTCAGAACCCTAGAATTGCATGTTAGAAACCCTTCCTTAGGTTAGATCCAATTTGTTCAGTTCTAGTAGATTAATTGCCATGATAATAACATGAATATATAGATTGATGTAGGGGGGAAGCGTGTGACAACAAACTACTAAATTAAAATTCAGTTACTTATTTTTTGAATTTTCAGAAAACAGCATATTCATGAAAACAGCTAGAATTACAGGAGTTCAGAAAATTATTATTTAGCAAATGTGGCAATGTCATAGAGGGGGTTCCAATCATTCTGTAACATACCACATTCTTAACCCCAAACAAATGGCACAATTCACAATTGATACAGGATGTTTCATATAAGATCGATCATATGCTAGGTAAAACCGAGTTCAAGAAACACGATCTGAAAAATTTCATAAATCCATACACACAAATTCACAAAACTCAAATCTCATAAATCTCGTAAGGGTACCTGCCACCACGCAATACTTGCACTAGACATATGCAAGTTACAGTTATATCAAAACCGATTACAATTCATAAAATCCATAAAGGTACCTGCCACCAGGCAATACTTGCACTAGACATATGCAAGTTACAGTTGTATCAAAACCGATTGCAAAAATACACATCAACTTCAATCTCAAAACAAATCCACAAAAATCGATTTTATAAACTGACTCCAAACACCGAAACCAGGCTGATGCCCGCGGTGCCACAAAAATCAAATTCATAAGACTGCCATAACTGGCAACATACTTCACATAGTTCACATGGTTCACAAAGTTCATATAACTCGTAGGGTTTAGCCACAACCGGCATCATAAGCATAAACACATTAAGGCCACAACCGGCATCATAAATTCAATAAGCATAATTCACAGCATCCATATAATGCTAACTGCGCCCCTGCTCTACACCTGAAAATAGTGAGGGGTGAGCTACACAGCCCAGTGAGTGGATAGTCTAATTGACCATCCATAACATACTCTCAAAAACATATGCAGATTATTTTAAAAATCTTTAACAGGATATCATGTCAACACATAATAACAAATTCAATGCAAAAGCCATATAAGCAGTCAAATATACACACCAACATATAATAACCTCAAGTTCTGGAATTATACTCTAAACCAACCGAACACACATATTCTAAACCAACTAAACATACCAACACATTTTTAACCTAGTTGTCCAGCATATTCACAAAGTGACCAATATGGTCTAACCCGGCTTGGCCAAAGCACTGGGAGCTGCAAATCACATGCAACACAAACATGGACAGTGAATAGAATCAAGAGGTGGCCCCCGCCTGGTCAAGACGTGGCACGTTGGTCTATCACGCCATAACATAAAACGAGAATGAAGACATCAAGAGGTGGCCCCTGTCTGATCAGGACATGGCACTTTGGGTCTTATATCATTCCCAACACATAAAACGAGAATGATGACATCAAGAGGTGGCCCCTGTCTGATCAAGACATGGCACTTTGGGTCTTATATCATTCCCAACACATAAAAGAGTAATGACATCAAGAGGTGGCCCCTGTCTGACCAAGACATGGCACTTTGGGTCAAAACCCGTTCTCCCAAAAGGTTACTACTGGACAACAGACATATCTTATTTCATATTTCACAAAGGTGGACATATTTCACAAAGGTGGACTCCTAAGTGTAAACTAGACTCTAGGATAGTCATCACACAAATCATATCGGGCAGGCTGAACATCAACCCCCATCACAATAATCATAATAGGCAGGCTGATCATCAACCCCCTCACATATCACAATACAGGGTTGAAATTCAAACCCTTAACATATCACATAAGGACTATCCCCTTGAGTTCATAGTTACACCTAGCCTTAGTCCTAACCATCACATAACCACCTAATTTTCCAAATTCACATAATCCATAATTTTCCAAATTCACAAAACCCATCACATAACATAGAAAATCACATAACATAGTGTAGTCCTTAAATTTCAGGCTGGTCAGTTCAGTGTAGTTTTGCTAAATTATCACCCAATGTTCTCAAACATGAATACATGGTCTTAATTAAATAAACATGAGTTTTATAACATAACATTGCATTCATAAAATTAAATCATCACCCAATGTCCTCAAGCATTCATAAAATTACATAAAACTAAACCATATGTCCATATAATTTTACACATTATTCCATGTAACTACAAACATCAAAATTCAGTTTTCACAAACAATTAACATAAATTTCATACTAATAAAGCACTGATTTAATATTACCAAAATCATACCAAAATCACTGATTTAATATTACCAAAATCACATACAATAAGTACCCTAAATTCGGTTTTCATGGAAACATGCCTCACATTCGGTTTTCATGAAAAATCCCCTAAACTATGTTTTCATGGAGAATTATCAAGATTCAATTCACATGTAAACATGTTAACCACAATATCAAAATTAAAATCAAGTTTCGGTTTTTCAGAAATAAATAGCACAAATTCGCTTCTTAGCATGATAAAACTTTCCAACTTAAATTAAACCCCTAGTTAACAAAAATCTCATGAAGACATATCCTTAAATTCGATTTTCCATAACAAACATACCATTGTAACTTTCGGTTTATAACAAAAATAAGACTTGAATTTTCGGTTTTTTTACATTACAAATTTCTAATCCATCTAAAGCATCAAATAACACAACCCAATTGATAGGAATCAAAAAGACACACCACTCACCTTGAAACTTAGGTTAAAATCCCCTCAACAAAATCGTTCAAAGCCTTTGAAATTCTTCTAGGAAGACGCCAAAGAAACTCCACCACCCACTCAAGAATTTCGGCCAAGGGAAGAAGATGAAGGAAGAACACCAAAAAATCATCTCCAAGCTTTCCAAGAGTCGCCAATTTCTTCCAAGCCGCCACCTTAATTTTCTCAAGACTCCAAAATCGCCAATAATCTCACCCTAGTCGAATTTACCACTTAAACTTTGGGTTTCTAAATTTTAAACCCTTCAACCCATTAATTCCAATAGGTTTAACCCACTTAACTAATAATTTCGAATTTTCAAACCCAATTAGCTAATTCGAATTTTTATTCCAATATCCCATAGTTAACCAATTAATTTAATTAACTTATCCAATAACCAATTACTTAACCGAAAATCCAATAAGGATTTAAGTTAACATCCAATAAGGATTAAATTAATTAACCAATAAGGTCTAATTAATTAACCAATAAGTTCTAATTAATTAACTCACAATTTACAACCATAAATCCTAATTAATTTAACATGAACAACCAATAATAATTTATCATAAAATATCAGCCAACAAACAAATAAATACTCTCTAATTAATTTACAATAAATTAACAACCAAATAACCTCAAATCAATTAATTACAAATTAACAATCAATAAGCCAATTAATTAGCACCCAACAATTTTATTTAAATCATAATACAATATCAAAGCTAATGATTTTATTTAAATCCAAATAATTTATCATAATTTATCATAGAAAATAATGCTTACCAGAACTTAAGATCCTTGGATCTTACATTCCTCCCTCCTTATAAAGCTTTAGTCCTCTAAAGCTCAGCATCCATATCATCAAAAAGGTAAGCATAATTTTTCCTCATATCAGCTTCAGTCTCCCAAGTCGCTTCTTCAACTGATTGATTTCCCCAGATAACCTTTACCAAAGGTATAGTCTTGTTCCTCAGAACTTTATCCTTTCTATCCACAATCCGGAGAGGTCTTTCCTCAAAAGTCAAGTCACTCTGAATCTGAAGAGGTTCCAACTCCAACACATGAGATGGATCAGGATGATATTTCCTCAAAGCAGAGACATGGAATACATTATGCACATGATCCATAGCAGGAGGTAAAGCTAAACGGTAAGCTACTGGACCAACTCTCTCAATAATATCAAAAGGGCCTACAAACCTAGGGCTCAACTTTCCCTTTTTGCCAAATCTCATAACACCCTTAGTAGGTGACACCTTCAAGAACACATGATCCCCTACCATAAACTCCAAGGGACGACGATGGTCATCAGCATAACTCTTCTGTCTGTCCCGAGCAATCTTCAGTTTATCCCGGATCTCTCTAACCTTATCAGTAGTCTCCTGTACTGCATCAGATCTCAAAATCATTCTGTCACCAGTTTCCTCCCAACACAAGGGAGTCCTACACCTTCTTCCATACAAAGCCTCATAAGGAGCCATCTGAATACTGGAGTGGAAACTATTATTATAAGTGAACTCTATCAAAGATAGATCCCGGTTCCACTCAGAACTCCAATCAACCACATAAGCTCTCAACAAATCCTCTAGAGTCTGTATAGTACGCTCCGTCTGGCCATCAGACTGAGGATGGTATGCTGTACTAAAACTCAACTTAGTACCCAAACCTTCCTGTAAGCTCTTCCAAAATCTGGACAAAAACCGAGAGTCCCTATCAGACACAATATCAACTGGCACTCCATGCAGTCTGACTACCTCATCAATATACAATCTAGCCAGTCTCTCTAAAGAATAAGTCATCTTGATTGGAAGAAAATGGGCTGATTTAGTGAGTCTATCAACAATCTGTTGGGGTATGCCCTTAAGGCTAATGTTTGAGGCCTATGGGAATGTATTTGTATCATGTAATAAACTGTTATGTTTATAAAGGCATGGTTGTTATTCAGTTAGCTACATTGTCTGCTGCAATATATGTTCTTCTGAATAATGTCTCAAAGCTGTTCAGCTCGGCTGACATGCTATTATGTCCTTAGTCGATATATCTTGGTGAACATGAGACAGCCTTGATATTGTTAAGACTAATATGTGTTCTAATCTTATAGGATGCTTCGAGCATGGAATAAGATGTAGACTCATGGGTACATTGGATGTACTGGATGAAAGAACCCCTAAATAAGGGGGGCGAAACCCTAGATAGGCGCATGTAATTTTTAAAGCAACGGAAAGGAGGGTTTCTAGGACCTTTGATGCATGTATTATTATCAACTTAAAAACCGATTGCACAAGAGATAAAATCATACCATTGCCATCGGTTTGATGGTGTCTTAGAATCAAAGACGCAAGTGCCTCTTCTCCTTAGATGACGCACACAATGAGAAGGCGACTACTTCCTTGGCGACTTTGTGCTAGCAAATCTTCAAGGAGTCCTTCGTATGGGAAATGAGAGAGAGCTTGCTTGTTTTTCTTCTCGACTCTTCAAGGCGTGAAGAATAATGATCAACACGAGAGGAGGCGACGAGAATAGAGAGGAGGCCACACGATATGCGCTCCACACAAGACATGGAGACGTGGTTGCTAAAAATAGCCAACCTCACTCTTTCATGCGATCATGTGTTCATGCATTTAACCAATCGCATTTTCCTCTCTTCTTTGAATTGAACCAAGCGCTCATCCATGAGCCGGTTCACTTAAGTTTGGTTCAATAACCAAATAAACCAAGCAATCAGTCCAGACCACAATAAACACTTAAGTTCTTGATCTGACCGTCAATCTCTCGATGCTCCTGATCTGACCGATCTAGCATCCAATCTCTCGATCAAAGCTTACCGATCTCAAGCCCTAATCAATCAAACATGATTAGACCAGATCTCACTTACAATCAGAGATTAAATCCCTTTAAACTGAACCCGAACAATTCAGTCCACACGATCTGACTTAAGTAAGCCATATCATCAAATTGTGCGACCCTGAGGGTTTCCTCTAAATGTCGGTAACGATAATTCTCATTATCACGATCAGTGAGGGGTATCTAGCAACACATCACTGTCTCCCGATATAAAGGAAAGAGTCTTCCAAGACTACACCCAAACCATAGCACAAGTGTGAATCAATTCACAAGGCATGCATATTTCCTTTGCCACTGGATGTTCTTATTGGACAAGCCTGTCAAGCTTGTAACTCCAATATGATGTGCATGATTAGATCAGATGAACACAGTCACCTGGGTATGGCCATACACTTTCTCAATCATCTCATCCAGGGGGCCCCTTTAGAACATCACACTCCTTAAACAAGGAGACGGCAATCCTATGTCTATCACTAGTGCCCTAACCTGATTCAAGCTCACCATCCAAGATAGTCTATAATCATTATGTTTCAAATGATATTGAACTACCTCAAAACAATGGCAATCATCATTTAGATAACACAAGTGATCTCAAGTCAGAGGAAATGTGCCACTTGTCACATTCAAGGAATATTCACATTGTGACAAACAATTGAACATCCTAGTAGGGTCTGTCCAGTACATCCAATGTACCCATGAGTCTACATCTTATTCCATGCTCGAAGCATCCTATAAGATTAGAACACATATTAGTCTTGACCATATCAAGGCTGTCTCATGTTCACCAAGATATATCGACTAAGGACATAATTGCATGTCAGCCCAGCTGAACAGCTTTGAGACATTATTCAGAAGAACATATATTGCAGCAGACAATGTAACTAACTGAATAACAACCATGCCTTTATAAACATAACAGTTTATTACATGATACTGATACATTCCCATAGGCCTCAAACATTAGCCTTAAGGGCATACCCCAACAATCTCCCACTTGCACTTAATCTAATGGTTGAGAAATCTCAAACCCATATTATTACAGTGCTTCTCATGCTTCTGCTGCGCCAGAGGCTTGGTAAGCGGGTCAGCCAGATTGTCATCTGTATGAACCTTGCAGATTTTGATCTCGCCACGATCTATGATCTCCCTGATCAAATGAAACCGTCTCTGTATGTGCTTGGACTTCTGGTGCGACCGTGGTTCCTTTGCTTGTGCAATTGCTCCAGTGTTATCACAGAAGATAACCAAAGGATCTGCACTCGAAGGAACGACACCAAGTTCTCTCACGAACTTACGAATCCACACTGCCTCCTTGGATGCTTCCGAGGCTGCAACATACTCGGCTTCTGTTGTGGAATCAGCAACAGTTGACTGTTTGAAACTCTTCCACACCACTGCACCTCCATTAAAGCTAAAAACATAGCCTGATTGCGATCGGAAATCATCCTGGTCAGACTGGAACGAAGCGTCAGTATATCCTTCAATACTGAGTTCTTCCTGACCACCATATATCAAGAACATATCTTTGGTCCTCCGCAGATATTTTAAAATATTCTTGACTGCAATCCAGTGCGCCATACCTGGATTACCTTGGAAACGACTGGTCACGCTTAACCCGTAAGCGACGTCTGGGCGAGTACACAACATCGCATACATAATGGAACCAATAGCCGAAGCATAAGGCGTATTGTCCATTTCATCTTTCTCAGTCTGTGTTTGTGGACACTGACTCTTCGAAAGATTCAGACCATGTCTGACTGGAAGATATCCTCATTTAGAATTCTCTAAATGAAATCTCTCCAGGACCTTATCGATGTAAGTACTCTGGCACAGCCCGAGAAGCCTCTTAGATCTATCCCTGTAGATCTTCACACCTAATACATAGGCTGCTTCTCCTAAATCTTTCATCTGGAAACATTTCCTCAGCCATGCTTTAACAGCATGCATTTCAGGAATGTCATTTCCAATGATCAAGATGTCATCGATGTAGAGGACTAGAAAAGTAATTACGCTCCCACTAAACCTCTTATATACACACGGGTCATCCTCGTTCTTGATGAAACCAAATTCGGTGACTGATTCATCAAAACGAATATTCCAGCTTCTAGATGCTTGCTTAAGTCCATAAATAGACTTCTTTAACTTGCATATCTTATGACGATCTGCTGGATTAGTGAAACCCTCTGGTTGTGTCATGTACACATCCTCATCCAGATTTCCATTAAGGAAAGCTGTTTTCACATCCATCTGCCAGATCTCATAATCATAGTATGCAGCTATCGCGAAAAGAATCCGAATAGACTTAAACATGGCTACAGGTGAGAAAGTTTCATCATAATCTATCCCGTAGATTTGTTTGAAACCTTTCGCAACTAGCCTGCCTTTATAGGTAACTACGTTACCATCCATGTCAATCTTCTTCTTGAAGATCCATTTACAGCCTATAGGGATAACTCCCGGAGGCGGATCAACCAAATCCCAAACTTGGTTATCTGACATGGAGTCCATCTCGGCGCGCATAGCTTCAAGCCATCTCGCTGACTCCGGTCCACTGACCGCATCCGCATAAGTGAGGGGTTCATCATGATCAATGATGTAGACTCCGTCATAGCGCTCAGGCTGTCGACGGATCCTTCCCGATCTTCGCGGTTCCCGTGATATCTGAGCCTCAGGTTGTTCAATAACCTGTTCTACCGGCTCAGGCTCATCCAACTCTGCTTGGTCACTTTGTCCTTCTTCTGGATTCTCATCCAGCTTTATTTTTCTCCCACTGGCCTCTTGCAGAAGAAACTCCTTCTCAAGAAATATGGCCGTCCGAGCAACAAAAACCTTGTTCTCCTTGGGATCGTAGAAATAATAACCCTTAGTTTCCTTAGGGTAACCGACAAAGATACATTTGTCAGATCTGCTCTCTAGTTTCCCAGAGGCGAGCTTTTTGACATAAGCCTCGCAGCCCCAGATCCTGATAAATGTCAAGCTCGGCTGTTTCCCATACCATAACTCATATGGAGTCTTAGAAACTGCCTTGGATGGCACTCGGTTTAGTACCTTTGCAGCTGTTTCCAGCGCAAAACCCCAAAAGGAGTATGGAAGAGTAGCCTGACTCATCATAGAACGAACCATATCAAGTAACGTTCTATTTCTCCTCTCGGACACACCATTCCATTGCGGTGTTCCTGGCGGAGTGAGCTGTGAGATAATCCCACACTCCTTCAGATAGTCAGTAAACGTATGACTCAAGTATTCACCACCTCGATCTGAGCGAAGTGCCTTGATATTTCGGCCTAGCTGATTTTGTACTTCATTCTTGAACTCTTTGAACTTGTCAAAAGATTCACTCTTATGTCTCATCAGATAGACATAGCCATACCTACTGAAATCATCAGTAAAGGTAATGAAGTACTGATAGCCACCTCTGGCATGTTTACTAAATGGCCCACACACATCACTGTGTATAAGGTCAAGTAAACCTGAAGCCCTTTGACCTTTATGAGGAAAAGGTGACTTCGTCATTTTACCCATCAAACAAGCCTTGCATGTATCAATCTCCTTATAGGAGAATGATCCCAGCAGTCCATTATCATGCAACCGCTTAATGCGTTTCTCGTTAATATGGCCTAAACGACTATGCCATAACAAGGTGCTGTCATCAGCATACTTGGCTTTCTTAATATCAATTTGCTGTATCGAACATTCCATGTCCAACATGAATAACCCATTGCTAATTGAACCAGTTGCATAAACAATATTATCTAAAGATAAAACACACTTTGAAATATTGCATTCAAAGGAAAATCCCTTCCTGACAAGAGCAGGAATGGAGATAATATTTTTAGTAATACTGGGAACAAAATAACAATTGTCTAGTTCCAATACAATGCCAGATGGTAAAGAAATGAAGTAGTCTCCTACAGCAACAGCAGCAACCCGTGCTCCGTTTCCAACGCGTAGGTCCACCTCATGCTGTCCCACCTGCCTTCTTCTCTTGAGTTCCTGTACATTTGAACAAATGTGAACTCCACATGCAGTGTCCAACACCCATGATATAGAAGAAGAAAACATGACCTCAGTCACGAATATACCTGAGCCAGAAGCGATGCTTCCCCTCTTATCTCCTTGGAGCGCTTTACAGTCCTTTTTCCAGTGACCCAGCTGGCCACAGTGGAAACACCTGTATTCCTTGGACCGCTTCACCTTTTGCTTCAGAGCCTTGCTGTAGCTCTTGACAGTGGCCTTGCCCTTCTTCCCCTTCTTCTTGTTCCTGGAAGGAACCATTAAGACAGAGGTCGAAGGCTTACCCTTCAGAGTCTCCTCAGTGGTCAAGAGCATATTCAGCAGCTCTGCCGGAGTACAATCGATTTTGTTCATATTAAAATTAATAATGAACGCGTCGAATGAAGGCGGGAGAGACTGCAGAATAATGTCCACAGCAAGCTCCTGGTTGATGGTATGCCCCAGTTTCTCTAGAGCCTCCTTGTGCCCAATCATCTTGAGCACGTGAGCTCCCACTGGGCTCCCTTCAGCCAGTTTGCTCTGAAAGAAGAGCTTCGTCAAATTGTAGCGCTCAGTCCTTGCCTGTGCAGCATACAGCATCTTGAGGTTCGCTATAATCTCTATAGCCGACATGTCCTCATGCTGACGCTGCAGCGGTGGCGTCATAGACGCTAGCATCAGGCAAGCGACATCAATGCTATCATTGACGTGCTTTTCATAGGCTTCCCGAACCGCCCTTGCGGCGTTCGGAGCGGGCTGCGGCGGTATCGCCGTCTCGAGGACATACAGTTTCCTCTCTGCCTTAAGAACGATCTTAAGGTGTCCAAACCAGTCAGAGAAGTTCGGCCCAGCAAACTTCTCCCTTTCCAGTAGGGATCGCACATTGAAGTTCATGGTGTTCGTTGCTGCAGGTATCTACAACAATGCAAGAACAGCAAGGTCAGTATCAATGTATAAGAATCAATCAGGACTCAAGAAAGATTCTTTTTCTCACTATTTTATCTGGCTGAAAAATCCAGCAAAACAGCCCGAAAGAGTAGAACTCTTTTAGTGAGATGGGATCCAGATTTCATACTTGGTCTCCGCGTCCCGCTCAGGCGAGATAAGATGCACAGAGAGTACAAGCACTAATCTCTGGTAGGCTGTCCCAGCCAATCGCCAACCCGTGCGATTCCCCTTCATCCGGGCAATCCAGCAGACTGTGCCAACTGAGTTGGTACAACACAGTCTCTGACCCCACAGATGGCTGCCTCCATGTGCTACCATATGCGCCACACATGTAGCCTACACGGTCAAGCTGACCCGACCTACTCCCTGGACCACCATGTGCTATGCTGAGCAACGAGAAGGGATAAATCCCTACTCTGTAACACACAGGTGTAGTCCCGCACCGTCTGAAGATAGATGGACGTGCCCACTGAGTGGGTACAACACGGCTCCAACGATAATCAGAACAGTGAGGTTTCGCGTCAGAAGGCTTACGAGCTTGATATTTGATCGTTGGATTTTAACGGTCTTTTATCTTCTTCACTATCATGCAATTCCTATGGTGATAGCAGAAGATAAACTAATCATGCAATTCTAATATTTAAACAATAAAAGAAAGCATGAATCTTATGTGGTAAAAGCCCATAGCCCTAGTGAGACCTTAACTTAAATTAAGTCTTCACTTGCTCTTCATGGGTCTTTAGCTGCTCATCTGGCCCAAACCAGGGCCCAAGCGCCATCTGCAGCATAGGTGCGCCCACCAGGAATATGCGCCTGGTCCTAGGGTCGATCCCTAGACCTCCCACCTGGTCCAGCCACTGCTGCATGCGCCTCTGCCAAGTGTGCTCTGTGCTCTTGTCTAATTAAATTACAAATTTAACTATCTAGACAAGATTGACACGCAGGTCAATTTCACATTATAAATTAATTAAACTGTGATTCGCAGATCACAAAAATAAAAATTAATTTACAATTAACTCCCAGGCACGCAGGCCCCAGCACAGCACACATTAATAACGGGCAGCCCACATAAGAAGAAATAAACAAGCATATGCAACAACCAACATGTGATCCACTCATGAAAAATTAAATTTCGAAAACCCCTTGGGATCAATTTTAATTTTCCTTATTCGCCCTACTACCTTACAATGGTCCATTACTAGGGATCCACTCATCAGACCCAGTCAGATCCACTGCCCTTTCATGCACCAAGTCCTAACTGACTTGAGTTGACCATAAGGTCAACTATGCATGCGCCAGGGCTGAACAACCACAATGAGGTCTGGCAAGCGGGTGTGACCCCGGGCCTAACTCATGTGTGTTCATTAGTTGTCTCAATCAGACATCGCTACACACCTGTCTGCAGTCGACCTATAGCCACCTCAGGCTTGCGCCAAGGTGCTATCTGGTCGACCCATTCAGGCTGTCAGATAGTCTGATCAGACTGGTTGGATCTTGACTAGACTGAGATTTCAACCCTAATAACCCATCTAAGGGTTTACAGTAGGT
Source organism: Costus lasius (assembly GCA_027563935.2). Taxonomy (NCBI): domain Eukaryota; kingdom Viridiplantae; phylum Streptophyta; class Magnoliopsida; order Zingiberales; family Costaceae; genus Costus; species Costus lasius. The sequence goes on from CM050448.1 coordinate 41,878,202, forward strand.
GCCTTAGATCTAAGGTTATACGCGCATGTGATATAAGTTTTTGAGAAAAACATACAAAAACAAGCGCCAAGAACATGCGCCAAGGTTTGAATGTAACATGATATATTTTTTCGCATGGAACATCTAATATGCGCATGTTATAGATCTAAGCATACTTATACATGGATCACAAAGTTTTAAGCAATCATAGAAACATGCAAACAATGGCTCTGATACCAATTGAAAGAACCCCTAAATAAGGGGGGCGAAACCCTAGATAGGCGCATGTAATTTTTAAAGCAACGGAAAGGAGGGTTTCTAGGACCTTTGATGCATGTATTATTATCAACTTAAAAACCGATTGCACAAGAGATAAAATCATACCATTGCCATCGGTTTGATGGTGTCTTAGAATCAAAGACGCAAGTGCCTCTTCTCCTTAGATGACGCACACAATGAGAAGGCGACTACTTCCTTGGCGACTTTGTGCTAGCAAATCTTCAAGGAGTCCTTCGTATGGGAAATGAGAGAGAGCTTGCTTGTTTTTCTTCTCGACTCTTCAAGGCGTGAAGAATAATGATCAACACGAGAGGAGGCGACGAGAATAGAGAGGAGGCCACACGATATGCGCTCCACACAAGACATGGAGACGTGGTTGCTAAAAATAGCCAACCTCACTCTTTCATGCGATCATGTGTTCATGCATTTAACCAATCGCATTTTCCTCTCTTCTTTGAATTGAACCAAGCGCTCATCCATGAGCCGGTTCACTTAAGTTTGGTTCAATAACCAAATAAACCAAGCAATCAGTCCAGACCACAATAAACACTTAAGTTCTTGATCTGACCGTCAATCTCTCGATGCTCCTGATCTGACCGATCTAGCATCCAATCTCTCGATCAAAGCTTACCGATCTCAAGCCCTAATCAATCAAACATGATTAGACCAGATCTCACTTACAATCAGAGATTAAATCCCTTTAAACTGAACCCGAACAATTCAGTCCACACGATCTGACTTAAGTAAGCCATATCATCAAATTGTGCGACCCTGAGGGTTTCCTCTAAATGTCGGTAACGATAATTCTCATTATCACGATCAGTGAGGGGTATCTAGCAACACATCACTGTCTCCCGATATAAAGGAAAGAGTCTTCCAAGACTACACCCAAACCATAGCACAAGTGTGAATCAATTCACAAGGCATGCATATTTCCTTTGCCACTGGATGTTCTTATTGGACAAGCCTGTCAAGCTTGTAACTCCAATATGATGTGCATGATTAGATCAGATGAACACAGTCACCTGGGTATGGCCATACACTTTCTCAATCATCTCATCCAGGGGGCCCCTTTAGAACATCACACTCCTTAAACAAGGAGACGGCAATCCTATGTCTATCACTAGTGCCCTAACCTGATTCAAGCTCACCATCCAAGATAGTCTATAATCATTATGTTTCAAATGATATTGAACTACCTCAAAACAATGGCAATCATCATTTAGATAACACAAGTGATCTCAAGTCAGAGGAAATGTGCCACTTGTCACATTCAAGGAATATTCACATTGTGACAAACAATTGAACATCCTAGTAGGGTCTGTCCAGTACATCCAATGTACCCATGAGTCTACATCTTATTCCATGCTCGAAGCATCCTATAAGATTAGAACACATATTAGTCTTGACCATATCAAGGCTGTCTCATGTTCACCAAGATATATCGACTAAGGACATAATTGCATGTCAGCCCAGCTGAACAGCTTTGAGACATTATTCAGAAGAACATATATTGCAGCAGACAATGTAACTAACTGAATAACAACCATGCCTTTATAAACATAACAGTTTATTACATGATACTGATACATTCCCATAGGCCTCAAACATTAGCCTTAAGGGCATACCCCAACACTGGACAGACCCTACTAGGATGTTCAATTGTTTGTCACAATGTGAATGTTCCTTGATTAAGACAAGTGGCACATTTCCTCTGACTTGAGATCACTTGTGTTTTCTAAATGATGATTGTCATTGTTTTGAGATGGTTCAATATCATTTGAAACATAATGATTATAGACTATCTTGGATGGTGAGCTTGAGTCAGGTTAGAGCACTAGTGATAGACATAGGATTGCCGTCTCCTTGTTGAAGGAGTCTGATGTTCTAAAGGGGCCCCCTGGATGAGATGATTGAGAAAAGTGTATGGCCATACCCAGGTGACTATGTTCATCTGTTCTGATCATGCTCATCATATTGGAGTTACGAGCTTGACAGGCTTGTCCAATAAGAACATCCAGTGGCAAAGGAAATATGTATGCTTTGTGAAATGATTCACACTTGTGCTGTGGTTTGGGTGTAGTCTTGGAAGACTCTTTCCTTTATATCGGGAGACAGTGATGTGTTGCTAGATACCCCTCACTGATCGTGATAATGTGAATTATCGTTACCGACATTTAAAGGAAACCCTCAGGGTCGCACAATTTGATGATATGGCTTACTTAAGTCAGATCGTGTGGACTGAATTGTTCAGGTTCAGTTTAAAGGGATTTAATCTCTGATTGTGAGTGAGATCTGGTCTGATCATGTTTGATTGATTAGGGCTTGAGATCGGTAAGCTTAGATCGGGAGAATAGATGCCAGATCGGTCAGATCAAGAGCATCGAAGAGATTGACGGTTAGATCTGAAGCCTTAGGGTTTAAGTAAGATCTAGACCATATTGCTTGGGTTAATTGGTCTTGGACCAAACCGATGTGAACTGGCTCATTAGTTGAGCGCATGGTTCAAGTGATGTGGCATTTGCGATTGGGTAAACCCAAGAGCGCACGTTGAGAAGTGGATGCTATTTTTGGATAGCACTTCTACTAATCGTGGCCATGACTCACGATTGCCACACTTCACGCCCCCCTTCTCTTTGTTCGTGGCCAACGCTTGGCTTAGACGAGACAACATCTCGGCTAGAGAAGAGGAGGACGACAAGAGAGAAAAACTCACTCAAGCAAGGCGATCTCTTCTCCCTTCCATTCGACAAAGGCTTCTTGGAACCTTGCTAGCACAAGGAGCACCAAGGAAAGTAGGCGACACCAATTGTGTGCGTCACCTTAGGAGAAGGCTCGCTTGCGCCTTTCCTTCCAAGTTTTCATCCAACGCATATGGCTATGGTATGAATTCAAGTTTACTTAAGTTGATCATATATCATGCAATAGATTCTTTCAAACCCTTAATTCTGCTGCAAAAGTTTTATGCGCCATATGTCTAGGGTTTTTGCTCCCCCTAGAAGGGGACCCCCCTTAGGTTAAGGGGTACTTTCAATTGGTATCAGAGGCAAGGTTGATGCATGCATTTTATGATTGCTTCATGTTGTGTGATCCATGTTTTAGATCTAGAATTATCAACATGCGAATATACATGTTTCATACCGAAGCTTGTCTATGTTATTTTGCTTGTTGGCGCTTTCAGGTTTTATCTAAAATCCTTATTACATGCGCGCTCCAAATAGATCTAAGCCCATACTTTAAACCCTTAGACGGGTTACTAGGGTTGAAGTCACCCCCTAGGTTAGATCCAGAATGTCTGATCAGATCATCTGACAACCTGAATGGGTCGATCAGATAGCACCTTGGCGCAAGCCTATGGTGGCTATAGGTCGACTGCACACAGGTGTGTAGCGATGTCTGATTGAGACAACTAATGAACGCACCTGAGTTAGGCCCGGGGTCACGCCCGTTTGCCAGACCTCAGTGTGGTCGTTCAGCCCTGGCGCATGCATAGTTGACCTTATGGTCGACGCAAGTCAGTTAGGACTTGGTGCGTGCAAGGGCAGTGGATCTGACTAGGTTGGATGAGTGGATCCCTAGTAATGGACCGTTGTAAGGTAGTAAGGGCGAATAAGGAAATTAAAATTGATACCTATGGGTTTTTCGAAATTTAATTTTCTTGGTTGGATCACATGTTTGAATGTTGCATATGCTTGTTTATTTCTTCTTATGTGGGCTGCCCATATTAATTGTGTGCTGTGCTGGGGCCTGCGTGCCTGTATTAAAAATTGTAAATTAATTATTGTGATCTGCGCATCACATTGTTTTAATTTATAAAATGTTAGTGACCTGCGTGTCACTCTTGTCTAGATAGTTAAATTTGTAATTTAATTTGACAAGAGCACAGTGCACACTTGGCATAGGCGCATGCAGCAAGTGGCTGGACCAGGTGGGAGGTCTAGGGTTCGACCCTAGGACCTGGCGCATATTCCTGGTGGGCGCACCTGTGCTGCAGATGGCGCTTGGGCCCAGGTTTGGGCCAGATGAGCAGCAAAAGACCCATGAAGAGCAAATGAAGACTTAAGTTAGGTTAAGGTCTTCTAGGGCTATGGGCTTTTACCACATAAGATTCATGCTTTCTTTTATTGCTTAATATTAGAATTGCATGATTAAATTATCTTCTGCTATCACCATAGAAATTGCATGATAGGCAAGAAGATAAAAGACCGTTAAAATCCAACGCTAAAATATCAAGCTCGTAAGCCTTCTGACGCGAAACCTCACTGTTCTGATTATCGTTGGAGCTGTGTTGTACCCACTCAGTGGGCACGTCCATCTATCTTCAGACGGTGCGGGATTACACCTGCGTGTTACAGAGTAGGGATTTATCCCTTCTCGTTGCTCAGCATAGCACGTGGTGGTCCAGGGAGTAGGTCGGGTCAGCTTGACCGTGTAGGCTACATATGTGGCGCATATGGTAGCACATGGAGGCAGCCATCTGTGGGGTCAGAGATTGTGTTGTACCAACTCAGTTGGCACAGTCTGCTGGACTGCCCAGATGAAGGGGAATCGCACGGGTTGGCGATCGGCAGGGACTGCCTACCAGAAACTAGTGCTTGTACTCTCTGTGCATCTTATCTCGCCTGAGCGGGACGCGGAGACCAAGTATGAAATCTGGATCCCATCTCACTAAAAGAGTTCTACTCTTTCGGGCTGTTTTGCTGGATTTTTCACGCCTGATAAAATAGTGAGAAAAAGAATCTTTCTTAAGTCCTGATTGATTCTTATACATTGATACTGACCTTGCTGTTCTTGCATTGTTGTAGATACCTGCAGCAACGAACACCATGAACTTCAATGTGCGATCCCTACTGGAAAGAGAGAAGTTTGCTGGGCCGAACTTCTCTGACTGGTTTGGACACCTTAAGATCGTTCTTAAGGCAGAGAGGAAACTGTATGTCCTCGAGACGGCGATACCGCCGCAGCCCGCTCCGAACGCCGCAAGGGCGGTTCGGGAAGCCTATGAAAAGCACGTCAATGATAGCATTGATGTCGCTTGCCTGATGCTAGCGTCTATGACGCCACCGCTGCAGCGTCAGCATGAGGATATGTCAGCTATACAGATTATAGCAAACCTCAAGATGCTGTATGCTGCACAGGCGAGGACTGAACGCTATAATTTGACTAAGCTCTTCTTTCAGAGCAAACTGGCTGAAGGGAGCCCAGTGGGAGCTCACGTGCTCAAGATGATTGGGCACAAGGAGGCTCTGGAGAAACTGGGGCACACCATCAACCAGGAACTTGCTGTGGACATTATTCTGCAGTCTCTCCCGCCATCATTCGACGCGTTCATTATTAATTTTAATATGAACAAAATCGATTGTACTCCGGCAGAGCTGCTGAATATGCTCTTGACCACTGAGGAGACTCTGAAGGGTAAGCCTTCGACCTCTGTCTTGATGGTTCCTTCAAGGAACAAGAAGAAGGGGAAGAAGGGCAAGGCCCCGGTCAAGAATTACAGCAAGGCTCTGAAGCAGAAGGTGAAGCGGTCCAAGGAATACAGGTGTTTCCACTGTGGCCAGCTGGGTCACTGGAAAAAGGACTGTAAAGCGCTCCAAGGAGATAAGAGGGGAAGCTTTGCTTCTGGCTCAGGTATATTTGTGACTGAGGTCATGTTATCTTCTTCTATATCATGGGTGTTGGACACTGCATGTGGAGTTCACATTTGTTCAAATGTACAGGAACTCAAGAGAAGAAGACAGGTGGGACAGCATGAGGTGGACCTACGAGTTGGAAACGGGGCACGGGTTGCTGCTGTTGCTGTAGGAGACTACTTTATTTCTTTACCATCTGGACTTGTATTGGAACTAAACAGTTGTTACTTTGTTCCCAATATAACTAAAAATATTATCTCCATTCCTGCTCTTGTCAGGAAGGGATTTTCCTTTGAATGCAATATTTCAAAGTGTATTTTGTCTTTTGATAATATTGTTTATGCAACTGGTTCAATTAACAATGGGTTATACATGTTGGACATGGAATGTTCGATACAGCAAATTGATATTAAGAAAGCCAAGTATGCTGATGACAGCACCTTGCTATGGCATAGTCGTTTAGGCCATATTAATGAGAAACGCATTAAGCGGTTGCATGATCATGGACTGCTGGGATCATTCTCCTATAAGGAGATTGATACATGCAAAGCTTGTTTAATGGGTAAAATGACGAAGTCACCTTTTCCTCACAAAGGTCAAAGGGCTTCAGGTTTACTTGACCTTATACACAGTGATGTGTGTGGGCCATTTAGTAAACATGCCAGAGGTGGCTATCAGTACTTCATTACCTTTACTGATGATTTCAGTAGATATGGGTATGTCTATCTGATGAGACATAAGAGTGAATCTTTTGACAAGTTCAAAGAGTTCAAGAATGAAGTACAGAATCAGCTAGGCCGAAATATCAAGGCACTTCGCTCAGATCGAGGTGGAGAATACCTAAGTCATGCATTTACTGACTATCTAAAGGAGTGTGGGATTATCTCACAGCTCACTCCGCCAGGAACACCGCAATGGAATGGTGTGTCCGAGAGGAGAAATAGAACGTTACTTGATATGGTTCGTTCTATGATGAGTCAGGCTACTCTTCCATACTCCTTTTGGGGTTTTGCGCTGGAAACAGCTGCAAAGGTACTAAATCGAGTGCCATCCAAGGCAGTTTCAAAGACGCCATATGAGTTATGGTATGGGAAACAGCCGAGCTTGACATTTATCAGGATCTGGGGCTGCGAGGCTTATGTCAAAAAGCTCGCCTCTGGGAAACTAGACAGCAGATCTGACAAATGTATCTTTGTCGGTTACCCTAAGGAAACTAAGGGTTATTATTTCTACGATCCCAAAGAGAACAAGGTTTTTGTTGCTCGGACGGCCATATTTCTTGAGAAGGAGTTTCTTCTGCAAGAGGCCAGTGGGAGAGAAATAAAACTGGATGAGAATCCAGAGGAAGGACAAAGTGATCAAGCACAGTTGGATGAGCCTGAGCCGGTAGAACAGGTTATTGAACAACCTGAGGCTCAGATATCACGGGAACCGCGAAGATCGGGTAGGATCCGTCGACAGCCTGAGCGCTATGACGGAGTCTACATCATTGATAATGATGAACCCCTCACTTATGCGGATGCGGTCAGTGGACCGGAGTCAGCGAGATGGCTTGAGGCTATGCGCGCCGAGATGGACTCCATGTCAGATAACCAAGTTTGGGATTTGGTTGATCCGCCTTCGGGAGTTATCCCTATAGGCTGTAAATGGATCTTCAAGAAGAAGATTGACATGGATGGTAACGTGGTTACCTATAAAGGCAGGCTAGTTGCGAAAGGTTTCAAACAAATCTACGGGATAGATTATGATGAAACTTTCTCACCTGTAGCCATGTTTAAGTCTATTCGGATTCTTTTCGCGATAGCTGCATATTATGATTATGAGATTTGGCAGATGGATGTGAAAACAGCTTTCCTTAATGGAAATCTGGATGAGGATGTGTATATGACACAACCAGAGGGTTTCACTAATCCAGCAGATCGTCATAAGATATGCAAGTTAAAGAAGTCCATTTATGGACTTAAGCAAGCATCTAGAAGCTGGAATATTCGTTTTGATGAATCAGTCACTGAATTTGGTTTCATCAAGAACGAGGATGACCCGTGTGTATATAAGAGGTTTAGTGGGAGCGTGATTACTTTCCTAGTCCTCTACGTCGATGACATCTTGATCATTGGAAATGACATTCCTGAAATGCATGCTGTGAAGGCATGGCTGAGGAAATGTTTCCAGATGAAAGATTTAGGAGAAGCAGCCTATGTGTTAGGTGTGAAGATCTACAGGGATAGATCTAAGAGGCTTCTCGGGCTGTGCCAGAGTACTTACATCGATAAGGTCCTGGAGAGATTTCACTTAGAGAATTCTAAGAAAGGATATCTTCCAGTCAGACATGGTCTGAATCTTTCAAAGAGTCAGTGTCCACAAACACAGACTGAGAAAGATGAAATGAACAATACGCCTTATGCTTCGGCTATTGGTTCCATTATGTATGCGATGTTGTGTACTCGCCCAGACGTCGCTTACGGGTTAAGCGTGACCAGTCGTTACCAAAGTAATCCAGGTATGGCGCACTGGATTGCAGTCAAGAACATCTTAAAATATCTGCGGAGGACCAAAGATATGTTCTTGATATATGGTGGTCAGGAAGAACTCAGTATTGAAGGATATACTGACGCTTCGTTCCAGTCGGACCAGGATGATTTCCGATCGCAATCAGGCTATGTTTTTAGCTTGAATGGAGGTGCAGTGGTGTGGAAAAGTTTCAAACAGTCAACTGTTGCTGATTCCACAACAGAAGCCGAGTATGTTGCAGCCTCGGAAGCATCCAAGGAGGCAGTGTGGATTCGTAATTTCGTGAGAGAACTTGGTGTTGTTCCTTCGAGTGCAGATCCTTTGGTTATCTTTTGTGATAACACTGGAGCAATCGCACAAGCAAAGGAACCACGGTCGCACCAGAAGTCCAAGCACATACAGAGACGGTTTCATTTGATCAGGGAGATCATAGATCGTGGCGAGATCAAAGTATGCAAGGTTCATACAGATGACAATCTGGCAGACCCGCTTACCAAGCCTCTGGCGCAGCAGAAGCATGAGAAGCACTGTAATAATATGGGTTTGAGATTCCTCAACCATTAGATTAAGTGCAAGTGGGAGATTGTTGGGGTATGCCCTTAAGGCTAATGTTTGAGGCCTATGGGAATGTATTTGTATCATGTAATAAACTGTTATGTTTATAAAGGCATGGTTGTTATTCAGTTAGCTACATTGTCTGCTGCAATATATGTTCTTCTGAATAATGTCTCAAAGCTGTTCAGCTCGGCTGACATGCTATTATGTCCTTAGTCGATATATCTTGGTGAACATGAGACAGCCTTGATATTGTTAAGACTAATATGTGTTCTAATCTTATAGGATGCTTCGAGCATGGAATAAGATGTAGACTCATGGGTACATTGGATGTACTGGACAGACCCTACTAGGATGTTCAATTGTTTGTCACAATGTGAATGTTCCTTGATTAAGACAAGTGGCACATTTCCTCTGACTTGAGATCACTTGTGTTTTCTAAATGATGATTGTCATTGTTTTGAGATGGTTCAATATCATTTGAAACATAATGATTATAGACTATCTTGGATGGTGAGCTTGAGTCAGGTTAGAGCACTAGTGATAGACATAGGATTGCCGTCTCCTTGTTGAAGGAGTCTGATGTTCTAAAGGGGCCCCCTGGATGAGATGATTGAGAAAAGTGTATGGCCATACCCAGGTGACTATGTTCATCTGTTCTGATCATGCTCATCATATTGGAGTTACGAGCTTGACAGGCTTGTCCAATAAGAACATCCAGTGGCAAAGGAAATATGTATGCTTTGTGAAATGATTCACACTTGTGCTGTGGTTTGGGTGTAGTCTTGGAAGACTCTTTCCTTTATATCGGGAGACAGTGATGTGTTGCTAGATACCCCTCACTGATCGTGATAATGTGAATTATCGTTACCGACATTTAAAGGAAACCCTCAGGGTCGCACAATTTGATGATATGGCTTACTTAAGTCAGATCGTGTGGACTGAATTGTTCAGGTTCAGTTTAAAGGGATTTAATCTCTGATTGTGAGTGAGATCTGGTCTGATCATGTTTGATTGATTAGGGCTTGAGATCGGTAAGCTTCGATCGGGAGAATAGATGCCAGATCGGTCAGATCAAGAGCATCGAAGAGATTGACGGTTAGATCTGAAACCTTAGGGTTTAAGTAAGATCTAGACCATATTGCTTGGGTTAATTGGTCTTGGACCAAACCGATGTGAACTGGCTCATTAGTTGAGCGCATGGTTCAAGTGATGTGGCATTTGCGATTGGGTAAACCCAAGAGCGCACGTTGAGAAGTGGATGCTATTTTTGGATAGCACTTCTACTAATCGTGGCCATGACTCACGATTGCCACACTTCACGCCCCCCTTCTCTTTGTTCGTGGCCAACGCTTGGCTTAGACGAGACAACATCTCGGCTAGAGAAGAGGAGGACGACAAGAGAGAAAAACTCACTCAAGCAAGGCGATCTCTTCTCCCTTCCATTCGACAAAGGCTTCTTGGAACCTTGCTAGCACAAGGAGCACCAAGGAAAGTAGGCGACACCAATTGTGTGCGTCACCTTAGGAGAAGGCTCGCTTGCGCCTTTCCTTCCAAGTTTTCATCCAACGCATATGGCTATGGTATGAATTCAAGTTTACTTAAGTTGATCATATATCATGCAATAGATTCTTTCAAACCCTTAATTCCGCTGCAAAAGTTTTATGCGCCATATGTCTAGGGTTTTTGCTCCCCCTAGAAGGGGACCCCCCTTAGGTTAAGGGGTACTTTCACAATCACCCAAATAGCATCATGACCCAATCTGGTTCTAGGCAAACCACACACAAAATCCATACTGATGCATTCCCACTTCCACTCAGGAATAGGAAGGGGCTGCAACAAACCACCAGGCTTTTGATGTTCAGCCTTTATAGTCTGACAGGTCAAACACCTAGAGACAAAATCAAGCACTTCTTTCTTCATACCCGGCCACCAAAAATTTTTCTTGAGGTCCTGATACATCTTAGTCACGCCAGGATGTAGAGAATATTTGGAGTTATGGCTGTCCTCCAATATTTCTTTCCTCAAGCTTGGTTCCTCAGGGACACATACCCTTCCACGAAACCGCAGAATACCATCATCAGACAGGCTAAAATCCTGAACTGCGCCATCAACCAGATTATCCCTGATCTGAACTAATTTCGGATCTACAGACTGTTGATCTCTGATCTTCTGCAACAAAGCAGACTGTACTCTGAGAAAAGCCACATAACCAGTCTGAACTCTAGGAGAAATGCTGATCCTGAGATCTCTGAACTCCTGCAGTAACTGCCACTCACTGACCCGTAGTGCAGCTACTGAAGTAACTGGATGTCTGCTCAGTGCATCCGCTACTACATTGGCCTTTCCAGCCTGATACTGAATAGAGAAGTTATAATCTTTGATCAACTCCATCCATCTCCTCTGTCTCATGTTCAACTCCTTCTGAGTGAAGATATACTTAAGACTCTGGTGATCAGTAAACAGATCAAACTCTTGACCCAACAAATAATGACGCCATATCTTCAAAGCAAAGACTACGGCCGCCAACTCTAAATCATGAGTAGGGTAGTTCAGTTCATATACTTTCAATTGTCTCGAGGCATAGGCTACCACAGAACCCTTCTGCATCAAGACACAACCCAACCCTTTGCCTGAAGCATCTGTATAAACAGTAAACCTTTCCCCATCACTAGGAATAATGAGGATCGGTGTACTAGTCAACCTTCTTTTCAGCTCTTGAAAGCTCTCTTCACACTTGTCATCCCAAATAAACTTAGCCTCTTTTCTGGTTAATTTAGTTAAAGGACCCGCCAGCTTGGAGAATCCCTCAACAAATCGCCGGTAGTAACCTGCCAAACCCAGAAAACTCCTGATCTCAGTAGCACTAGTCGGTCTTCCCCAATTAAGAATGGCTTGCACTTTAACTGGATCCACAGACACCCCTTGACCAGAAATCACATGCCCAAGGAAACTAATCTTTTCCAGCCAGAATTCACACTTACTAGCCTTGGCATATAATCGGTTCTTCCTCAGAACCTCCAGCACTCTGCGCAAGTCTCTGACATGATCTGAAGTAGTCCGTGAGTATACCAAAATATCGTCTATAAAGACTACCACACAAGAGTCAAGCAATTCATGGAATACCCTGTTCATCAAATCCATGAAAACAGCAGGTGCATTCGTCAGTCCAAAAGGCATAACTAAAAATTCGAAATGCCCATACCTGGTCCTGAAAGCAATCTTAAATATATCCTCATCCTTGACTCTAAGCTGATAATATCCTGATCTCAGATCAATCTTAGAGAACACTGTCGCTCCCTGTAATTGATCAAATAGATCATCAATTCTGGGAAGAGGATACTTATTCTTGATAGTCACTTGGTTCAGTTGTCTGTAGTCTATACACATCCTCAGGGTTCCATCTTTCTTCTTCACAAATAGCACTGGCGCTCCCCAGGGAGAAGCACTAGGCCGAATGTATCCTTTCTCTAGCAATTCCTCCAGTTGTTTCTTAAGCTCGGCCAGCTCTGAGGTAGCCATACGATAAGGAGCTCTGGAGATAGGTGCCGTACCTGGCGCCAACTCAATGCCAAACTCTACTTCTCTAATCGGTGGTAAACCTGAAAATTCCTCAGAGAACACCTCAGGAAATTCTTTCACCACCGCCATCTGAGTCAAATCAGAAGTAGAATCATCCTGCACCTTAATATGTGCAAGGTAACCCTTGCACCCATTAGCAAGTAATTTCCTGGCCTGCAGGAAAGATATCACATGCGGTCCTTGGTCTGACACTAGACCTCTCACAAACAGTCGATTCCCATCTAACAAATTCAAAGTGATTACTTTCTCAAAGCAATCCACAGAGGCATGATGCGAAGACAACCAATCCATACCTAGAATGACATCATAGTCTTGCATGTCTAAGAGGATTAGATCCACTAGAAACTCATAACCCTCTACATGTACTACACAGTGAGCACAAACAGTATCTGTAGATAACGATTTTCCTAAGGGAGTACTCACAGACACAGCATAATTCATCACCTTAGGTAACACAGGTAAACATGCAGCAAACTTAACAGATACAAAAGATAAATTTGCACCAGGGTCAAATAATATGCGGGCTAACTGATCAAATACGAATAAAGTACCTTCCACGACGGATCGGGAAGCTCGTGTATCCTTCTCAGCCACAGCATACACTCTAGTCTGGACTGTAGGCTTATCTGCGCCTCTAGGTTGCATCTCAGGTTCTCTGCAGTCCTTAGCCATGTGCCCTGGTTTCTTACACCTGAAGCATACACCATTCTTCCTATGGCAGTCTTTCACTAGATGTCCCTTGAGCCCACAATGACTACAAGTGATACCGTTTCTTGCATCCCTAGCATCCCTGAACTGCTACGGTGCATCCCTGGTCTGCTGCGGTGCCTTGTAGGAGTAAGGCTTATACCTGCTCTTCTTGTAGTCTTTATGCTTAGGGTACTTCTTACCCTTGCCGCCACTACCATACTGAGGAACCACCGCCTCAGCTGCAGGAACCACTGCCTCGGCAACATGAGAATTCCTCTCAGCTATGTATCTCTCAATGGTGCGTGCTCGCCCAACAGTCTCAACATAGGTCTCCAAATGTTGAGCACCAACCTGCTCTCTAATGTCCCATCTGAGACCTCTGAGAAACTTAGTAGCTCTCCTCTTTTCAGTGTTTATCAGATGAGGAGCATACTTTCCCAATTTCGTGAACTGTAGCTCATACTGGTCCACTGTCATATCACCCTGCTCCAGGTGAATAAATGCCACCTCTCGGTCCTCTACCAAGCTATCTGGAAAATACTTCTCATTAAATTGAGATAGGAAGTAAGGCCAATCTACTGTCTCCTGTCTTTCTGCTGCTAGTCTCACAACTCCTTTCCACCACTCATCTGCGTCGCCACGCATCATATAGGTGGACAGACATAGCTTATCCTCATCTGAGCAGCGCATAACTTGGAAAATCTTTTCCAAGACCAACTGCCAGTTCTCAGCAGTGCTGGATTCTGAGCCTCCATAAAATGAGCTAGGACCCAGTTTCTGGAATTCACTCACAAGTGAAGCATAGCGCCTGTGAGCGCCCTCCTGAGAGTCATCCCCCACTGCCCGAGTAGTAGTCTGGGGTCTCTCTCGAGTCAGCTGCTGCAAAAGCTGCTGTTGTGCTTCTTGGTGCTGAGTCTGCTGCTGCTGCAGCATCTGAGCTTGTCTCTCTATCATAGGACCTTGTTGCTGAACCATGCCAGTCAGAGCCTCAATAGTTCTCGTGAGGTTCGGGGTCTGCTCGCCCTCATCACTAGCATTTCCTCTGGTTCGCACCATCTTAAATGCCTACACACGCATATCATAGTCACACACATATCATAGTCAGGCAAACAATCATAAACCTATTAGGTGTCTAGCAATACACAAACATGTTTTCCCCCAAACTAAGTTTTAGCTAGCCAACTCCTCTGATACCATTCTGTAACATACCACATTCTTAACCCCAAACAAATGGCACAATTCACAATTGATACAGGATGTTTCATATAAGATCGATCATATGCTAGGTAAAACCGAGTTCAAGAAACACGATCTGAAAAATTTCATAAATCCATACACACAAATTCACAAAACTCAAATCTCATAAATCTCGTAAGGGTACCTGCCACCACGCAATACTTGCACTAGACATATGCAAGTTACAGTTATATCAAAACCGATTACAATTCATAAAATCCATAAAGGTACCTGCCACCAGGCAATACTTGCACTAGACATATGCAAGTTACAGTTGTATCAAAACCGATTGCAAAAATACACATCAACTTCAATCTCAAAACAAATCCACAAAAATCGATTTTATAAACTGACTCCAAACACCGAAACCAGGCTGATGCCCGCGGTGCCACAAAAATCAAATTCATAAGACTGCCATAACTGGCAACATACTTCACATAGTTCACATGGTTCACAAAGTTCATATAACTCGTAGGGTTTAGCCACAACCGGCATCATAAGCATAAACACATTAAGGCCACAACCGGCATCATAAATTCAATAAGCATAATTCACAGCATCCATATAATGCTAACTGCGCCCCTGCTCTACACCTGAAAATAGTGAGGGGTGAGCTACACAGCCCAGTGAGTGGATAGTCTAATTGACCATCCATAACATACTCTCAAAAACATATGCAGATTATTTTAAAAATCTTTAACAGGATATCATGTCAACACATAATAACAAATTCAATGCAAAAGCCATATAAGCAGTCAAATATACACACCAACATATAATAACCTCAAGTTCTGGAATTATACTCTAAACCAACCGAACACACATATTCTAAACCAACTAAACATACCAACACATTTTTAACCTAGTTGTCCAGCATATTCACAAAGTGACCAATATGGTCTAACCCGGCTTGGCCAAAGCACTGGGAGCTGCAAATCACATGCAACACAAACATGGACAGTGAATAGAATCAAGAGGTGGCCCCCGCCTGGTCAAGACGTGGCACGTTGGTCTATCACGCCATAACATAAAACGAGAATGAAGACATCAAGAGGTGGCCCCTGTCTGATCAGGACATGGCACTTTGGGTCTTATATCATTCCCAACACATAAAACGAGAATGATGACATCAAGAGGTGGCCCCTGTCTGATCAAGACATGGCACTTTGGGTCTTATATCATTCCCAACACATAAAAGAGTAATGACATCAAGAGGTGGCCCCTGTCTGACCAAGACATGGCACTTTGGGTCAAAACCCGTTCTCCCAAAAGGTTACTACTGGACAACAGACATATCTTATTTCATATTTCACAAAGGTGGACATATTTCACAAAGGTGGACTCCTAAGTGTAAACTAGACTCTAGGATAGTCATCACACAAATCATATCGGGCAGGCTGAACATCAACCCCCATCACAATAATCATAATAGGCAGGCTGATCATCAACCCCCTCACATATCACAATACAGGGTTGAAATTCAAACCCTTAACATATCACATAAGGACTATCCCCTTGAGTTCATAGTTACACCTAGCCTTAGTCCTAACCATCACATAACCACCTAATTTTCCAAATTCACATAATCCATAATTTTCCAAATTCACAAAACCCATCACATAACATAGAAAATCACATAACATAGTGTAGTCCTTAAATTTCAGGCTGGTCAGTTCAGTGTAGTTTTGCTAAATTATCACCCAATGTTCTCAAACATGAATACATGGTCTTAATTAAATAAACATGAGTTTTATAACATAACATTGCATTCATAAAATTAAATCATCACCCAATGTCCTCAAGCATTCATAAAATTACATAAAACTAAACCATATGTCCATATAATTTTACACATTATTCCATGTAACTACAAACATCAAAATTCAGTTTTCACAAACAATTAACATAAATTTCATACTAATAAAGCACTGATTTAATATTACCAAAATCATACCAAAATCACTGATTTAATATTACCAAAATCACATACAATAAGTACCCTAAATTCGGTTTTCATGGAAACATGCCTCACATTCGGTTTTCATGAAAAATCCCCTAAACTATGTTTTCATGGAGAATTATCAAGATTCAATTCACATGTAAACATGTTAACCACAATATCAAAATTAAAATCAAGTTTCGGTTTTTCAGAAATAAATAGCACAAATTCGCTTCTTAGCATGATAAAACTTTCCAACTTAAATTAAACCCCTAGTTAACAAAAATCTCATGAAGACATATCCTTAAATTCGATTTTCCATAACAAACATACCATTGTAACTTTCGGTTTATAACAAAAATAAGACTTGAATTTTCGGTTTTTTTACATTACAAATTTCTAATCCATCTAAAGCATCAAATAACACAACCCAATTGATAGGAATCAAAAAGACACACCACTCACCTTGAAACTTAGGTTAAAATCCCCTCAACAAAATCGTTCAAAGCCTTTGAAATTCTTCTAGGAAGACGCCAAAGAAACTCCACCACCCACTCAAGAATTTCGGCCAAGGGAAGAAGATGAAGGAAGAACACCAAAAAATCATCTCCAAGCTTTCCAAGAGTCGCCAATTTCTTCCAAGCCGCCACCTTAATTTTCTCAAGACTCCAAAATCGCCAATAATCTCACCCTAGTCGAATTTACCACTTAAACTTTGGGTTTCTAAATTTTAAACCCTTCAACCCATTAATTCCAATAGGTTTAACCCACTTAACTAATAATTTCGAATTTTCAAACCCAATTAGCTAATTCGAATTTTTATTCCAATATCCCATAGTTAACCAATTAATTTAATTAACTTATCCAATAACCAATTACTTAACCGAAAATCCAATAAGGATTTAAGTTAACATCCAATAAGGATTAAATTAATTAACCAATAAGGTCTAATTAATTAACCAATAAGTTCTAATTAATTAACTCACAATTTACAACCATAAATCCTAATTAATTTAACATGAACAACCAATAATAATTTATCATAAAATATCAGCCAACAAACAAATAAATACTCTCTAATTAATTTACAATAAATTAACAACCAAATAACCTCAAATCAATTAATTACAAATTAACAATCAATAAGCCAATTAATTAGCACCCAACAATTTTATTTAAATCATAATACAATATCACAGCTAATGATTTTATTTAAATCCAAATAATTTATCATAATTTATCATAGAAAATAATGCTTACCAGAACTTAAGATCCTTGGATCTTACACATTCAATATTCAAACTAAATGAACTGCATTGTAGAACTAAATTAGTTCTTTGCATGCGTATCAAAATGGAGAGTAGACTCCTACTCGAGCATATAGATTTAGTGCAACCAATATAACTAGTCAGATCGGTAAGTTAAAAGTGCACAGAAATATTTCAGATTGCAAATTTTGCAATGCTTGTTAGATTGAACCGTTGAACTCGGGCTCGCATCAACTAACCCAAATGAAAGTACTAGATGTGTGCTTCATTATCTGACCAAAGTCCAAGATCTTTGTTGCATAGATTGCTCAAAGTACCTGCACAAAACATGCTAATCAGATTAGTTGAGAAAATAAATGCAGGACTTAATCATTTACGAAAAGTTGATGTGTCTTGGAGGATGATCTAGTCGATTTGCGTTTCTCCCAACTAATCCGAATGATAGAGGAGGATCAGGTCTTGCTAATGGATCCAATGATCAGAGCTTGGGGCTTTTCTGACCATGCCAAAACCTGTGGCAATAAGGGTAATCAGATTAATATGAAAGAGCAAAACGGAAGACAGCGGCAAGAAGCAGAGTCTGGAAATAGGCAAGGATGGTCTGCGCCATTCAATGATGCCGGAGCTAGTGGTTTGTCGGTGACTCTGGTACAGTAGGTGGTGGAGAAGGTGATGGCGGCGTCAGAGCACTGGCAGCGGCGGAGAAACAACTGTTCAGGCGGAACAGGGGAATCTGCGAAAAGGAGGCGGCTGTTCGAACAGGACAGGGGAGGTTGGCGAGCATAGCAGGGGTGATCGCTGTTCACCGGATGGTGGACGAAATCAAAACCTGCTATAAGTGGAAGTTGTCATCATAGATGAGAAGACGTGGCCAGAGTTTTGGGTCGATTGGTGGTCTGTCGGAGGAGAACAACGATGAAGGGCGGAAGGCTGCGGAGGCGGAGGGTGTTCTGTTGGAACAGGGCAGTACGCGAGTGGAGCATGGTTCGTCGCCGGAAGGCCGGTGGTGCGCGAACTCGGAACCTGCTACAACTGCAGATCCTCGTGATGGTGTCGGAGTGGTGGCCGGAGTTTGGTGACGGGCGGTGGCTGGTCGGAGACGCACGATGCGGAAGGGCGGAGCTAGGTCGCGGGCAGGGCAGAAACAGGGGATGTCGGGTTGGAGAAGGATTTGTTGCCGGCCGGCCAGTGGTTGACCAAATGAAAAACTGCTACTACTGGAGGTTGGTATGGTTGTGGTGACGACGTGGCCGGAGTTTCGGGGTGGACGGTGGCCGGTCGGAGGAGGACGACGGTGAAAGGCGGGAGTAGGGCAGAAACTGGGCGGAAACAGGGGAACACGTCTGTGTTTCGATTCTGGCGATCGGCGTGGCGGATGGGCGGATGCCGGCGGCTGAAGGTTCAACTATGGGAGGCGAAGAGACGTCTCAAGTTTCGTGGAGATCCGACGGTGGGATCGTCGGTGGCAAGGTCGCGAACTTCTGGAAATCTTGTGAACACGTAACTGGTTGGCTGGGAGCGTAGGTTTCGGAGGAAGAAGCTTGTAGAGAAGAAGGGAAAGAAGGAGGGCTCGGCCCTAGAAGGAGGTGAGGGGAAGGATAGGCGACACAAGCGCCTCAGAGGAGAAGAAGATCGGAGACATCCGATTGAGGACGAAAAACCATTTCCATTCAACAAAATCTGCAAATCTGCTGTTACAAGGATGCAAGCGAGTGATACATATAGGTGAAACTTCGGCAAACATTGCAGGCGGACGTTTGCAGGGTGAACGTTGTAGTTTCCTTGTGGGCTGAGCGAGGGAGACGTTGATGTTTCCTTTGCTGGCTGCATGTGAACGTTGTAGCGTTTCCTTGTTTGTAGCGTGAGTGCGCCAGATGAAGTGCTGAGATGAGCGTTGGCTGCAAAGAACTCCGAGATTTGTGTGATGAGAATAGTTGCATCTTGATTTTATTGCTGGTTGATCGCATGGAATAGTCTTGGGCCTCTTTTGTGGCAAATTATTCCTGATAAGTGGGCTTCGCATGGGCCCTTTTGAAGTGGTTATTTATTGAGCTAGCTTTGTTGATTGAGCTTGCTAGCTTATTAGAGGAACCTCCAGGCCTTTGACTAGGGTACTCTTAAACTCCACTTGTGCCTTCTTGGCCTGTGGTCCCTGCCCCCATCATAGATCGAGTCTAATTATCAAACGTGGAGATCTTGCATGAAAGTGAGGATCGGAACATTGGAGATCCATGAGTAAAACTAGTGTTGAGGCTCGGATGCACGAAAGTGATCCTTGAGATTCCACTAGAGATTATCAACCTAGAATTCGGATGCACGAAAGTGATCTTTGAGTTCATTGATTGATGATTTACTTATCTTCAGCATTGGGATGAATCTTGTGCGAAAGCGAAGATTAATCCCTGCTTGGTTGTTAGCACGAGAGTGAAACAATCCTTTTATTAAGTAATTTGCATCTTCATCATGATAAAATTAAACTGACGAATTCTTTATTCATGTCTAGTCATAGAAATTATAATGAATGAAACCCTAGTCCCAGTTTTCTCTCCGATAGTATTCTTCTGTGTGTTTGCGATATTTGCTTGACTTTCATTCGACTACCTAGATAGTAAGAAATCAATTGATCAGTACTTGACAACATAGGTCTCTATGGGTTTGATATCTTTCTTTGTTACTTCGAGTATCCGTGCACTTGCGGATCACAACAAGTTTTTGGTGCCGTTGCTGGGGATTAGTCCATGGTACACGCCAAACAACTTGGGATACAACAAGTTTTTGGTGCCGTTGTCGGGGACTTTAGTTTGTCAATATTGAAGATATTGAGATTATTGCTAGACTAGGTTTTATTTACTGTTTTTATTTATTTCTGTTATTTTTTGTTTTTCTTGAAATCACTTGATCCGATTACTTTGCATGCGCAGAAGTTTTAGGTCAGGACCACTTGTTCAATTGGATCCTAAAATCAATAGAACACTTAGAGCGCGCAGGAAATTGAGATTAGAAGAGACATCACCAGAAGACTTACAAGAGATATCTCAAGAGACATCACCAGAAGAAATTGTAGAGATGGGGAATAATAAGAGAACACTTAGGGACTATGCAGCCCCTAATCCCCAAGAAATTCATTCAAGCATTGCTAGACCAGCAATAGAGGCTAAAAACTTTGAGATTAAGCCTGCTTTTATTTAAATGATTCAACAGAACTAGTTTGGAGGATCTCCTCTGGAAGATCCCAACCAACACTTGTCTTTATTTTTGGAATTATGCGATACTATCAAAATAAATGGTGTTTCTAACGATGCTTTGAAATTAAGACTTTTTCCTTTTTCTCTTAGGGACCGGGCAAAGGCATATGGCTTCATTCTCATCCAACCGGTACCTTCATAACTTGGAATCAACTGTCAAATTCCTTCTTGATGAAATACTTCCCCCCAAGCAAGACACTTCAATTGAGAAATCAAATTACAAACTTTTCACAAAAAGATGGGGAGTCATTCAGCGAGGCCTAGGAGAGATTCAATGAACTACAGTGGAAGTGTCCTCACCATGGCATTGAAGATTGGGTTTTACTGCAAAATTTTTACTATGGATTATCAAATAATATCAAATTAACTGTGGATGCTGCTGTAGGTGGAGCTCTTATGAGCAAAACACCAGATGCTGCCTTCAGACTGCTAGAGGAGTTGGCATTGAATCACAATCAATGGACTGCAAAGAGAGGAGTACTTTACAAGCCTTCTCAAGGTAAGGGTGATGGTGATGGATGGCGATCCTTAGCAGAGAAGGTAGACTTTTTGTGCAGTAAGTTTAATTCAATGCAGACTGCTTCTATTTCTTCTTTCATTTGTGAAATTTGTGGCAATGATGGTCATACTTTTGAAAATTGTAGAATAGTTGCTGATCAGGGTAATGAACATGTGAATGCTATAGGGAACTATAATCAAAGTAGATCTAATGATCCCTATTCTAGTACATATAACCCTTGATGGAGAAACCACCCCAACCTTTCATGAAAAAACAATAACAATGTAGGGGGAAACACTGAGAATAAAGGATATCAAAGACCAAATTAGAATTTTAATCAAAATCAAAATCAAAATCGGAATTCAAATATAGAATCTATCCTTGAAAAAATTATGGCCAGTCAAAATCAGTTTATGTCTAAGCAAGACCAACTCATGTCAAATCAAAATCGACAAATTAGAGAGTTTATGTCTAAGCAAGACCAACTCATGTCAAATCAAAATAGACAAATTGAAGAATTTAAGGAAAGTTTTCATCAAATCAACTCCAGACTGGAAAGAGTAGAAGCCCACAACAAAATTCTTGAAAATCAGATTGCCCAGCAAGCTAGTGCACCTTACAGACCCCCTGGGAAATTGCCTGCAAAACCTGAGATAAACCCTAGGGAGCACTATAATGCCATCATGACTAGAAGTGGGAAACAACTAGGAGAACCTAGAGGGAGGTTTGAAAACACTGAAAAAAAGCCTTGATGATAATGAAGAGGAATTAGAGTTAGGAGAATCCTCTTCACATGAGTAGCCCCAAACTTGTTTACCACCTCAAAAGGGTGATAAACCTAAAGGAGATGAATCATGTGAAAAAGACAATCCTAAACCTAATTTGTCTGCTCCTTACCAGCCACCTATACCTTTTCCTCAAAGGTTAGTTTAGAATAAATTAGACAAAAAGTTTGGTAAATTCCTTGAAATCCTGAAAAAGCTTTATGTTAACATTCCATTTACTGAAGCTATTTCTGAAATGTCATCTTATGCCATGTCTTTAAAAGAGATTTTGTCTAACAAAAGGAAATTAGATGATTATGGCACATGCACTGTTACTTTAACTGAAGATTGTAGTGCTATCATACAGAACAAACTGCCACCTAAACTGAAGGATCCAGGTAGTTTTTCTATACCTTGTTCAATAGGCACTATGGCTTTTGACCGAGCTGTGGGGTCATTTTTGTTACATTAGGAATGTATTATGACCGTTTCAAATCCACCTTAAATTAATAAGGTTTTTTTTTTTAATGGGTTATGGCTTCCAATGAGCGCAAGCGCTCATTGTTAATTACCCCTAAAATTAGGGAACCTTTGATTAAGAGATCTATAATACGCAACAAGATAAGAGCGATAATCAGATGATGTCATTTATAAATTTCATTCATAAATTTGATTTGACGTGATACATATTTCGACATGATAAGAGAAAAAGAGTTTTCATCATGATGGGCAATTTGTGTTGGTCGAACTTTAGCCTTGTAACGGCGTGTTGGGTAATATCCGGCCCAAGCAGTACAACGTTATATCGAGGAGCTACGCCCCGATGGTAAACATCGACGTACGCACCTCCCAAACGATATCCCATCGTAATACATTAAGGCGTGTTGGATATTGGACTGGAAAGATCACCCGGCCTTGATGGCGCGTTGGATGACTTGAAGTAGAGAAAGATCATTCGGCCTCGACGGCGTATTGGGTAATTGGGTTTGGGGTTTTATCGAGCCTTGCGGCGTATTGGATGATTTGGTTTTGGAATTTATCCGGCCTTGCGGCGTATCGGATAATTTGGTTTTGGAATTTATCCGGCCTTGCGGCATATTGGATAATTTGGTTTGGAATTTATCCGGCCTTGCGGCATGATGGATAATTTGATTTGGAATTTTATCCGGCCTTGCGGCGTGTTGGATAATTTGATTTGAGAATTTATCCGGCCTTGCGGCGTGTTGGATGATTTGGTTTTGAGAATTTATCCGGCCTTGCGGCGTGTTGGATAATTTGATTTGAGAATTTACCCGGCCTTGCGGCGTGTTGGATAATTTAATTTGGAACCTTAAGATACTTAAACTTTTAACGAATGCAACGTTATATCGAGGAGCTACGCCCCGACGATAGACATCGACGTACGCACCTCCCAAACAATATTCCATCGCGATGCGTCAAAATTTTGGTATTATGAGGACTTTCCTTCCAGGATTAACACTTGGTCAGATGCGACTTGTTGAGTACGAGCGATAGCAAAATAGTACTAGTCCGACGTGTTTATAATTATTTCGGGTGTCGGTTCGTCGCCACGTCTCATTAGTCTTGGGTTTACGCTTTGGACGCGTATGCTGGGCTAAAACGAGCACGAATGCAGTTTAACGTTGGTTCAATCCCTTCACTATGAATTGGACATAGGCCCAAACTTGGTCCGCTTAGACTGAGTCCCGACAAGGCATAGTCGCGCCGGGCTTTACTACGTCGGACGAGGCGACCCATCATCTCGTATCACGCCAAGCCAATCGATTTATTATTTCCGATTTTATTACTCTCAGCAAAAGGGTAAAGCTATTTCTTCGTGTCCGCATAAGCCTCGATCGAGGAGTGAGGTTTTTTTGTTACTCGGTCGGCGGATAGAACTCAGGCAACCCCTCTCAGTGAAAGCGACTGGGGGTCCTTATCTCAAGCAGAAAGGAAGGATTAACGGCGAGATCCGGCGATACTGCGGAGGAAGGTTAGCGACATCACAACATCCTCGGCCGCGCTAGACCTTGAGTCGTCAGGCTGCCGGCGACCGTAGCGTCACCTCCGCCACCTTTTGAGATGCGACGTTTTCCGGGCGATATAGTGCTGCTAGGGTAGAAGAAAAGTCTGGCGGCTGGAAGCACGAGAGACGGTCAGTGACCCTTTCTTCAGGCAAGCAAAAAAAAAATAGGGTTTTGTTTTTTTCGTTTCCACCTTCTTTTTACCATCCCTCTGGCGATATAGCAACTTCTGCCTGAGAAATTTTGTCTCTAATCTAGCTCTCGCATGATTGTTTCGTTGTTACTTCTCTTGCTATGTGACGAGGCTCTTCTAAGGTTTTCGCCACTTGTCCCTTTTCGTTGTTTGTCACAATGCCTGGAATGATTCCTTTTTGTTTACGGTTGTCTGTTTTCAAGTTTATCTCATCTTTTTATCCCTCTTGTTCATGGTTGTCCGCCCTGCAGCGTTCTGACGAGGGATGTCCCTCATCCTTAGTTCACTTTGGTGATTTCTTATTCTTGTCCGAATAATTCTTTCAAGGAGAAGAACTAAGTGAGGGATCAGAAACAATCCCACTTCTACAGGTAATACTTGCTAACCCCTCTTTCAAATACTCGTTGACTTCTTCAGTTTTTTTTTTTAAGTTGGAGTCTAATTTTTCTATGCTCTGCCAGCAGCGCTTGTGACTGGTGAATGAGTGAACGGTAGTGGCAGCAAACAGCCCGCATCAGGTTAGCTCTCTCCTTCCTTTTCGTATCTTTTAACGTATCGAGCGTCCCTTTTTCTTCTTCTTTTCTCTCTTTTCCCTTTTTTCATCGTTTCCTCCTCTTTGACGCATCCTTTAACATATCGAGCGTTTTTTTTCTCTTTTTTTTTTTTTTTCTACAGCACGTCGTTTCCTCCTCTTTTACGAGTTCCTCCAAGTAGACGATTATTTACACCATGTTAGCTTGCACAATGCAAGCTGGAGAAGATCGAAGGAGGGTGATGTATATTTTCTTTGTGGTGCCAGGACGCTTAATGCGTCCATGAAGCCTAAAGAAAAGAACGAGTAATCGAGAAGGGAATGCTACATTTCTTCATGGTGCCAGGACGCTTAATGCGTCCATGAAGCCTAAAAGCGAGTAAGGTAAAGTAAAGAGGAACTCCCTTTCGTTTACCTTTCTCCTGCTTCTTCTTGCCGCCTTCGATGATGTGTTTTTTTTTAGTCTCCTGCCCCCCCTTTTTATATGTCTTTCAGCCCCATAGAGTGGCTATTTTATTAACAGCCGGCTTTCCCTCCCTTTTTACTTCTTTTATCGATTGATTTTTCTTTAATTGTTATGAGGGTTTTCCATCCCTCTCTCCAAGCACTCCTTCATCGGTTAGGAACTGACCCCTCCTTTCTTGTTAACAGGTTATCTTTTGCCATATCTTCTTCTGATTTTTTTTGTCTTGTTCGCAGATTGGTAGGTGGGATTGGGTAATATATTTTCATATTTCTTATTTACATACCTGATGGCGTATATCAGAATTTTTTATTTGTTGATTGTTTGTTTGTCTCTTCTCCCCTCTTTCCCCTTTCCATTTATTTCCAGTCGTTGGCGTATAGCTTCTCTTACTTTCATGCACATTCCAGCTTTGCTCTCTGTTGGTATATGCCTATTTATGGTCGAAGTAGGTCTTGACATTCTTCTCTTCTTTTACTAACCCGGTTTGTAGCTCTTGATCTCCTTGTAGGGTTGGGAAAAATGATCTGGTGGCTCAACAGCCGGTTACACCAGGATCTTGCACAGATTGAGAAACAGATGGTGAACGGAAGACAGATGCATCGTGATATGGAGATGGTGGAGAGGCTGTAGGCGTTCGACGCTGAAACTGAGAGACAGATGCAATTCCATATGCTCTTGGTGAAGATCTCCTTGTAGGTAACATGTTCATCTTGACCTTGTTGTGAGCATCAACGTACTCGTCTATCTCGTCTAAAATTTCTGCCACGGGCTTCATTGTGGCTCCTACTCTGGTCCATTATGTTGTCTGAGTCGCCAATTCTGTTCTTTGGTATGTCATTAGCTTTCGTGTGCTTGACAACTACAGCTATGTGACTGTGTCCTTTCTGAAATTCATTTAGTATGCCATAGAGCGGCAAATCATCATGGACCATGAATAACATGTGGAGTACTATACATCATCTCTTGTGTGTGGATATCATTCTCATGCCAGATCTCATACTTTTGTGTTTGCAGAGCAATTTGTTGCTGGTATAGCAAATTCCTTGGTTCATCTATTGTAGACTTCAAAATTGATACTAAAAAAAAAGGGTGTATGTTCAAACGCTTTAGGAGTTTTGTGTATTTGTCACTCCACTCATTTGTTTTAGGATCGTTACTGTGCCTCTGGGTATATTTCTCTTGCTATTTCTGGGTGGAATAGGTGGTTCAACACGAGCCTTATGTGACCTAGGTGCCAGTGTGAGTCTAATGTCTCTTTCTACTTATAGGAAACTAAATCTTGGAGAGCTAAAGCATACATCCATATCCTTATAGCTCGCGGATTCATCAGTAAAGTATCCTGTAGGTATATTAGAGAATGTTCCTGTACAAATTGGTAAGTTTTTCATTCCTACAGATTTTGTAGTGTTAGACATGGAGGAAAATTCTAGAAATCCTATAATTCTTGGTAGACCACTATTGGCCACTGCTAAGGCGAACATAGATGTGAAAGAAGGAAAGATTACTTTTGATATATGTGACAACAAGATTGAATTTAATCTTAATGATTTATTGAACAAGCTTTCATACTCAGGATCTTGTTGTAGTGTTCAGATATTTAATGATGATATTTATGATGTTTCAAGTTTATTTGATGAAACCTCAAATAATGAATCTAGCAATCTTTCTGAGGGTATTGATAATAAATTGCAGAAGAAAAAGACAAGGAGGAAGAGAAGAAGAGGAAGCTCTAGATTAATTGACAAAATAGAAAGGATTATGAGCAAATTTGGATATTGTTTCAAGATTGAGCCTTATGTTAAAAAATCAGAAGGGCAATTCATGAGTTCATGATCAAATTCGAGTGTTAAAGCTAATGACCTTTAAATTAGCCCTTCTTCAGTGGCAACCCAAGCTTTCTAACCTCTATTTTGTTTTCTTTAAGTTAATTTCAGCTTAATACTATTTTTTTTCTTTTATTTTTGTAGGAAAATTGAGATTTGATGCAAAATATGGCACTACCGTAAAGTCGATTACGGTACAGTATTTTCAGTCGGCTTTTATCAGAGAGCTTCAGCGAAATTACGGCACTACCGTATACTTTTACACGGTACTGTATTTGTCATCAAAAATCACCCAAGAGTTTTGTCATTTTTATGGTAGTGCCGTAAGTTATTTTACGTGTCGTAATTTGAGTTTTCATATGTCAAAAAAAAAGGCTGTTTGATTTTTACGGTGGTACCGTAAACCTCTTTACAGTACTGTATTTTCATGTCGTTTTTGATCAGAGGACTGCCGAGATTTTACGGCGGTACCGTAAACTGTTTTACGGTACCGTATTATCAAACCAGTTTCAACCCAAGAGCAGTCAAGATTTTACGGCAGTGCCATAAGATGTTATAGTGCCGTAATCTGTTTTCTGACATGCGAGTTCTATGCCGTATTTAGGGTTTCTACCGAGCCATTTTTAGTGTTTTGCCCTCGTTCTCACTCGCTCTCGTGCCACTCTTGAATTTCCGATCATCCCTGACCATCTGTGGATGCCGGCGACCTTTCCCATTCAACTCTCGCCGTCAATTAGGTACTCGATTCACTGGTTTTACTGCTTTAACGAGTTTTTACTCACTTTTCGCCCCTTTCACTCGTTCTCGCTCGATTCTAAACCATTTAGAGTGATTCTTGTTTCCATTTACTCGTTAGGCAATGAACTTTCAACCCTTTGCTGTATGAAAAGAGTTTGGACTATTTCTGCCACCGATTTGAGCTGAAATGTGTTGAACGTTTTCAAAATTACTATTCAGCGACATGCTCTGTTTTTACTCGATTTTTATAATGATTGAACATGTTGATGAGATGCTCGTGGGCTTGATTTGAACTGTTATATTGTTATGTTGTCATTAAATTGTGAGTTTGCAGTTTGTGCATACACTCATGGCACCAAGGACAAAGACAATTTTTCCAAGGTGGAAAGGGAAAGCCCCTGCAGAGCCATCTCAGTCACAAAACCCCCATGGAATTATATTCAGAAATGAAATGCAGGAATCCAGATACAACAAACTATTGGAAAGAAGAATCGTCAATACCAAGTATGCTAATCAGAGGACTCTTGAAGCCTTGGGGCTTTATGATGATGTGCTTTGGATGTTTGAGAGAATCCAAGCCAGGAAGTTCTTCCAGATGACTCTGCACACCTATCTTCCACTTGTTTTGGAATTCTTGAGCAGTTTGACCATAGACTTAAAAGAGTATTCCAATGGTCCTGCTGATGGGGAAATCACATTCAGATTAGCAAATGAGGAAAGGAAACTTACAGGCCAAGAAATCAGGGATATATTTGGACTGAGCACAGGAGGGTACACTGAGATACCCTTATGATTCATTGAGAACATATTTTGGAACCAGATCACCAACAAGAACCACTTTTATGCTGTCTCTGCTAGAGCCTCAAAAATCATGAACCCTTGTATCAAGTATGCTCATCGGGTTCTAGCACAGACAGTATTTGGGAGAGGAGATAGTGATGGCATCGTTCGTCAGCTTGAACTCTATTTTCTTTGGGGGATGCTCAATGGATTCGCAGTTGATGTTGCTTACTTCATGATCAAGCACATGGATAAGGTGGCCAGAGCGACTAGAGGATCTATGGTGATAGGAGGTTTGATTACTCCTATAGCTAGATATTATGGGATTGAGCCCTATGGAGTTGAGTTGGCAAGAGGAAATGCAAGACTTGACATTGAGTCTTGCATAGCAATGAAAATGATTGTTAGAGAGGGGGACACTTTTTGTTTGGTCCTTGGACCAAATATCCCTCATCTACCTCTACCTCACGATGAGAAGACTACGGTCAAAGAAAGAGCCAACTGGAAGTTATATCCTAGTGCAGCAAAAGCAGCCTTTACTCCACCACTAGACACAGTTCCACCGCCACCCACCAGGGGTGGAAGCAGTGATCCTTTCAGTATGAGTATGGATTCACCTCCTCCTGATTCTTCACAGGCTGCTGGTACTTCTTCATAGAGAACTAGGGGAGGATTTGCTAGCCATCACGATCCAGGTTTTCATGCACTTACAGCACAGATGTACAACCAAGAACGCCGCCAGGAGAGGATGGAAGAGACTCTAGGGAACATCCAAAGGGATATGGAGAGATTGTGCAATCATATGGAAGACATGGGCAACTTCCTTTATGACCGTTTCGGTTATGCAGATCACAGAGATTATGGATATCAAGGTGATCAAGGAGGGACGCCATATTATGATCCCGTGGAGGCTACTGCTAGAGATTCTAAGGCTACACGGTCAGATGGCGACGAGTAGATGCTTTGTGAGTGTCATCTTCCCTTACTTCTTACTATTTTGTTTATCTTATCTTATTGATGTCTTATGATTTAAAGGGAAGGATGATGCTTCACAACCACCACCACTGCTACTCTACTTACACGCTTATTTTTATTTTTTTTCGATGTGGTTTTATGATAAATATTGATATTTTGGTTTACTTTTCGATATGGTTGTACTACATGATGATATTATTTCTTTTTGATATGATGTGATGTTGAAAATATTTTGATATATGGTCATGTTTTGAGATGTGTTGATGATTTTTGATGATGAAATAAATCAAATTCATGATTAGAGATATAGCCCTATCATGTTAAATTTATTTCTTCAATACATACTTGTCTATTGAAATATGACATTAGTTGATGCATGAAATTTTGGATAGATGTACTGTTTGAAGAATAAAATCTAAAAGTGAACCTTTTCTTTCGAATAAAATAAGTATATGAGTATGATTGGTGAATTGAGATCAATTGATCAACCTAGTAGATGTTTAGTCTATTTTGCTATTTGTTGGGAAGGAAGAATCCATGGTCCATAAAAACAGTGAGAGACTCCCCTACTGGGCACTATGAAAAATTGATAGTGATACCTAAGACATAGGTTGAAGTCTATAAAAAATAGTGAGAGTGGAAAAGAATAAGACTCTTCTACTTAGCATTGTGTAAAATTGACAGTGGTACCTAAGAAAAGAGTTGAAGTCAAAATAAATAGCATGTATCTATGCGGGTACATGCCGTCCATGCAAAAACAACAAAATACATGGCAAAACAAAATGCAAAAAAAAAGTGTGGAAAAATATCTTGGAAACCTAATTCCTCTAAACAAAAGCATGATGGATGTGAACTAAAATTGGGTGAAGTCCTGGGATTGAAAATTCTAATTATTATACAAGTTGCGAAGTTTTATTTGATTGAATTATGAATCTAAAGGATTGAGTTCTAAGGATGATATGTTTATTTGAAGTTTTATAAATCAATTGATAGAATTTTTCATTGATGAGTTGTATTTTAGAAATTTATTGAGCATGAAAAAGTTATTCTTTTGATCAAATTTTGATTTCAATGAAAAATTCTGAGCCAAGTTTGAGCCTTATGTATTTTCATGACACCAAAATATATAGTATATTTTGTATCATTTTAGATATCTTTACATGCTAAATTGAGGATCTTATTACTTGTTTTCATGCTAAATTCATCGAATATTGCAAAGTTTACTTCTATTTTGGTTTTTCACGATTTTCAGGTAAAAAGACATTATTTCAAGGAGTTTTCAAGCAAAATCAAACACATAGAAGAGTTACCATCATCAAGAGGAGATCACCCAAGAAATTTCACGCAAAATGGAGCAACTCAACAAATTACGACAGTGCCGTAACCTAATTTATGGTACCGTATTTTCATACGCTACCGTAAAATCCGAGCCACTGCCGTATTTTGAGGAGTTTTCGAACAGAAGTTTTTTTGAATTTTACAGCAGTACCGTAAACCAGATTACGGTACCGTATTTCAGAGCGCTTTAGAACAGAAACTTTGCTTGATTTTACAGCACCACCGTAAAGGATTACACGGGCCGTATTTTCTAGTCACTTCCGAACAGAGAGTTCAGCCGATTTTACAGCAGTACCGTAAACCAGATTATGGTGCCATATTACCCAGACAACATCAGATCAAAAAATTCGATTGATTTTACGGCAGTGCCGTAAACTATTACACAGCCGTATTTCTATTGTTAAACGCGATTTCCAGGTCAATTCTGAAGTCCGATTCTTGCGGAGATGATTGCGGGTGAAATAGAGGTTTATATTCGAAGCTATAAGAAGCAATCAGGGAGTTTTAGACGAGAGGATTACACACACACCAAAAGCCCCAATTTTCATCGACTATGGAGGGAGAAATCGTCATTCATGCTGCCGCCTAGGGTTCCACCACCGCAATGAATCCAGGGCATCCCCGGCCGTGAAATTCATACCAAAGCTACATTTGAAGGAGCAGACGATGTACCAGAAGTTTCAGAAGAAAAAGAAATCAATCGAAGGAGAATTCAAGGAAAGAAGGGAGACAGCCACTATTTACCGAGATCAATCGAAATTACGGCTGTGAAATACTTCACAGCCGTCCTGTATTTTTCCAAAACTCTTCTTTCGTTGATTTTTGAACTTTTGAAATTATGGAATTTTGTAACTCCTTTACCATGCTAGCTTAAACAACCCTTGGGTCATGGTGATAGGTTTCCGCAAGTGCACGGAATTATCGAAGTAATAAAGAAAGATATCGAACCACAGAGACCTTATTGTTAAGTACCAAAGAACTGCTTTCTTACTGGCTAAGCAAATCGAATATGATGCAATGATGAACGAAAAGAGTATAAAGTAAATCAGAGAGATAAATATGGGACTAGGGTTTCATCCACCTTAATTTCAATGACTAGACATAAAGAAAAGGTTGTCAAACTAATTTTATCATGATAAAGACTTAATTTACTTCATAAAGGGATTATCTCACTTTCGTGCAGACAATTATGCAGGGATCAATCCTCGCTTTCGCGCAAGATCTATCCCAATGCTAAAGATAAGTAAATCATCAATCAAAGAACTCAAAGATCACTTTCGCGCATCCGAGTTCTAAGTTGATTGTCTCTAGTGGAATCTCAAGGATCACTTTCGTGCATCTGAGCCTCAACACTAGTTTTGCTCATGGATCTCTAACGTTCCGATCCTCACTTTCGTGCAAGATCTCCATGTTTGACAATTAGATTCGATCTATAGATTCATGTTATTATCATGGCAATTAATCTACTAGAACTGAACAAATTGGATCTAACCTAAGGAAGGGTTCCAAACATGCAATTATAGGGTTCTGAATTCTCAAGCGATTACCTTTCAGTCAATAGTGAAAATTCTAAAAACATGATTAGTAACGTGGATCTATAGAGATTCTAAGCACAAATATCATATGAGCAAAATTATCAAGGCAAAATTATCATGACGAAAAAGAAGATTATTTAATCATTAAAAATCAAGGAGAACTACTTCCCCGTGTCCCAAAAGACTATTAAGCTAGCATGGAAAAAGAAATACAATCAACCATAGTTTCAAAGTGGAAGAAATTGAAGAAGAAGAGGAAAACAACTTCACAACACAGCTGTAATAAAAATTACAGCCGTATTTTTGTAAGTCCCCTTCAAGGGGGAGCAAAACCCTAATAGGCGCATAACAAAAATTCGAAGCGGAAGCAAGGGTTTCTATATCGCATGCATGTCATATGATCAACTTGTTAAAAACTTGCAAAGATCGACAAGTGATCTTACCATAGCCATTGCTTTGGATGGCGGCTTGGAAATGAGAGAACGAAATGGTTCTCCTCCAAAGATGACGCACACAAGACGATGGATCGGCTACTTCTTGTTGCTCCTTGTGCTAGCAAGGATCTCCAAGTCTCCTGATCGCGTTGAGGGGATTTATATGATCTCCTTTCTTGGCTAAAACTCTCTCCAAAGCGTGAAGAAGTTCTCCCACGAGAGAAGAGGCGACAAGACGTGAAGAGACGAGAGAGGGCGTAACTCTCTCGAACGTGTAGTGCGTTACCCTATTTTGGAAAACCAAAAATAGAAACCGCCTAACGTTCATGCGTTCATGCGTTCATGGGTTTACCCCAACGCATTTTGCTCTCTCCCTTGAACCATGCGCTCACTCAATGAGCTGGTTCAATGTCGGTTTGGTTCAAAGACTAATTAACCCAAGCCATATGGTCTAGATCACAATAAACCCTAAAGGTTCAAGATCTAACCGTTCATCTCTTGATGCTCTTGATCTCACCGATCTAGCATCCAATCTCTCGATCGAAGCTTACCGATTGTAAGATCCAAGGATCTTAAGTCCTGGTAAGCATTATTTTTGATTTAAATAAACTCATTGGCTGTGATATTTTGTTCATGATTTAAATAAAATTATTGACTGTGATATTTTGCTATGTATTGGTTGTTAATTTATAGTTAATTAACTAGAGATTTTTGGTTGTTAATTTATAGTTAATTAACTAGAGATTTTTGGTTATTAATTTATAGTTAATTAAATTAGAGATTATTTGTTGTTAATTTTTGTTGGGCGTTAATTAGCTTAATGGATGTTAAATTTAATTAGTTAACTAGCTTATTGGATGTTAGTTTAACCCTTATTGGATTTTCACTTAAACTTTGGATTATTGGGTTGCAATGAAATAAAATGATATTGGGTTTAAAAATTCGAAATCATTAGTTAAATGGGTTAAACCCTATTTGAATTAATTGGTTAATGGGTTTAAAATTTAAAAACCCAAAGTTTAAGTAGTAATTTTCGGCTAGGGTAGAGATTTTGGCGTTTTGTTTGGCTCAGAGGAAAACTTAGTCCTAAGCATGGTGAGAGGCCAATAGGAAAGGGCTACCGAGGATGGTGGAGCCACCTTTGGGCTGACCTCACATGCTGCCGACTAAGGGATGATTCTTGGGCATGTGTTAAGGTTTGGGCTTGACGAGGACGTCAAGTCTTAAGGGGGGGAGATTGTAATACCCCGAGTATAGTCCCACATTGCAAGTGGGAGAAACTATTATGTGGTTTATAAGGCTTAGTGAGCTTGCTATTGTTAACTTGGGCTTAAGCATTTTAATAGATTGAGCCACGTTGCAAATCGGCTCACCAAGTTAATAAATAGTTTGCTTAGTAAGCAGGTTAAAACAGAATGGTATCAGAGGAGTTGGCTAGCTAAAACTTAGTTCGGGGGGAAAACATGTTTGTGTATTGCTAGACACCTGATAGGTTTATGTTTGTTTTCCTGACTATGGCATGTGTGTGTAGGAATTTAAGATGGTGCGAACCAGAGGAAATGCTAGTGGCGAGGATGAGCAGCCTTCGAACCTCACGAGAACTATTGAGGCTCTGACTGGCATGGTACAGCAACAAGGTGCCATGATAGAGAGGCAAGCTCAGATGCTGCAGCAGCAACAGACTCAGCATCAAGAGGCGCAACAGCAGCTCTTGCAGCAGTTGACTCAAGAGAGACCCCAGACTACTACTCGGGCGGTGGGGGATGACTCTCAGGAGGGCGCTCACAGGCGCTATGCCTCACTTGTGAGTGAATTCCAGAAACTGGGTCCCAGCTCTTTTTATTGGGGCTCAGAATCCAGTACTGCCGAGAACTGGCAGTTGGTCTTGGAAAAGATTTTCCAAGTTATGCGGTGCTCGGACGAAGACAAGCTGTGTCTGGCCACCTATATGATGCGTGCTGACGCAGATGAGTGGTGGAAGGGCGTGGTGAGACTTGCCAAAGAAAGACATGAGACTGTAGATTGGCCTTACTTCTTGTCTCGATTTAACGAGAAGTACTTCCCAGATAGTTTGGTGGAGGACTGAGAGGTGGCATTTATTCACCTGGAGCAAGGTGATATGACAGTGGACCAGTATGAGTTGCAGTTCACTAAGTTGGGAAAGTATGCTCCTCACCTGATAAACACTGAAAAGAGGAGAGCTACCAAGTTTCTCAGAGGTCTCAGATGGGACATTAGAGAGCAGGTTGGTGCTCAGCACTTGGAGACCTATGTTGAGACTGTTGGGCGAGCACGCACCATTGAGAGATACATAGCTGAGAGGAGTTCTCATGTTGCCGTGACAGTGGTTCCTGCAGCTGAGGCGGCGGTTCCTCAGTATGGTAGTGGCGGCAAGGGTAAGAAGTACCCTAAACATAAGGACTACAAGAAGAGCAGGTATAAGCCTTACTCTTACAAGGCACCGCAGCAGTCCAGGGATGCACCGCAGCAGTTCAGGGATGTCAGAGATGTAAAGAACAGTATCACAGAGGATAGGACTTGTAATTATTGTGGGATCAAGGGACATTTGGTGAAGGACTGTCATAAGAGGAATGGTGTATGCTTCAGGTGTAAGAAACCTGGACACATGGTCAAGGACTGCAAAGAGCCTGAGATACAGAATAGAGGCGCAGAAAAGCCTACAGTCCAGACACGAGTTTATGCTGTGGCTGAGAAGGACACACGAGCTTCCCGATCCGTCGTGGAAGGTACCTTATTTGTATTTGATCAGTTAGCTCGTATCTTATTTGACCCTGGTGCAAATTTATCTTTTGTATCTGTTAAATTTGCTGCATGTTTACCTGTTGTACCTAAGATGCTAGATTATGTTGTGTCTGTCAGTACTCCCTTAGGAAAATCATTGTCTACAGATACTGTTTGTGCTAATTGTGTAGTGCATGTAGAGGGTTATGAGTTTCTGGTAGATCTAATCCTCTTAGACATGCAAGATTATGATGTCATCCTAGGTATGGATTGGTTATCCCCACATCATGCTACTGTGGATTGCTTTGAGAAAGTAATCACTTTAAATCTGCTAGATGGGAGTAGGATTTTTGTGAGAGGTCTAGTGTCAGACCAAGGACCGCATGTAATATCTTTCCTGCAGGCCAGGAAGTTACTTGCTAGTGGATGCAAGGGTTATCTTGCGCATGTTAAGGTGCAGGATGATTCTACTTCTGATTTGACTCAGATGGCGGTGGTGAAAGAATTTCCTGATGTGTTCTCTGAAGAATTTTCAGGCTTGCCACCAATTAGAGAGGTAGAGTTTGGCATTGAGTTGGCGCCAGGTACGGCACCTATCTCTAGAGCTCCTTATCGCATGGCTACCTCAGAGCTGGCTGAGCTTAAGAAACAACTGGAGGAATTGCTAGAGAAAGGGTACATTCGGCCTAGTGCTTCTCCCTGGGGAGCGCCAGTGCTGTTCGTAAAGAAGAAGGATGGAACCCTGAGGATGTGTATAGACTACAGGCAGTTGAACCAAGTGACTATCAAGAATAAGTATCCTCTTCCCAGAATTGATGATCTGTTTGATCAATTACAGGGAGCTACAGTGTTCTCTAAGATTGATATGAGATCAGGGTATTATCAGCTTAGAGTCAAGGATGAGGATATATTTAAGACTGCTTTCAGGACCAGGTATGGGCATTTTGAATTTTTAGTTATGCCTTTTGGACTGACGAATGCACCTGCTGTCTTCATGGATTTGATGAACAGGGTATTCCATGAATTGCTTGACTCTTGTGTGGTAGTCTTTATAGACGATATTTTGGTATACTCACGGACTACTTCAGATCATGTCAGTGACTTGCGCAGAGTGCTGGAGGTTCTGAGGAAGAACCGATTATTTGCCAAGGCTAGTAAGTGTGAGTTCTGGCTAGAGAAGATCAGCTTCTTGGGACATGTGATTTCTGGTCAAGGGGTGTCTGTGGATCCAGTTAAAGTGCAAGCCATCCTTGATTGGGGAAGACTGACTAGTGCTACTGAGATCAGAAGTTTCTTGGGTTTAGCAGGTTACTACCGGAGATTTGTTGAGGGATTCTCCAAGCTGGCGGGTCCTTTAACTAAATTAACCAGAAAGGAGGCTAAATTTATTTGGGATGACAAGTGTGAAGAGAGCTTTCAAGAGCTGAAGAGGAGGTTGACTAGTACACCGATCCTCATTACTCCTAGTGATGGGGAAAGGTTTACTGTTTATACGGATGCTTCAGGCAAAGGGTTGGGTTGTGTCTTGATGCAGAAGGGTTCTGTAGTAGCCTATGCTTCGAGACAACTGAAGGAGTATGAATTGAACTATCCTACTCATGATTTAGAGTTGGCGGCCGTAGTCTTTGCTTTGAAGATATGGCGCCACTATTTACTGGGTCAGGAGTTCGATCTGTTCACTGACCACCAGAGTCTCAAGTACATCTTCACTCAGAAGGAGTTGAACATGAGACAGAGAAGATGGATGGAGTTGATCAAAGACTATGACTTCTCTATTCAGTATCAGGCTGGAAAGGCCAATGTGGTGGCTGATGCACTGAGCAGACATACAGTTACTTCAGTAGCGGCACTACGAGTCAGTGAGTGGCGGTTATTGCAGGAGTTCAGCGATCTCAGGATCAGTGTTTCTCCTAGAGTTCAGTCGGGTTATGTGGCCTTTCTTAGAGTACAGTCTGCTTTGTTGGAGAAGATCAGAGATCAGCAGTCTGTGGATCCGAGATTAGTTCAGATCAGGGATAGTTTGGTTGATGGAGCAGTTCAGGATTTTAGCTTGTCTGATGATGGTATTCTTCGGTTTCGTGGAAGGGTATGTGTCCCTGAGGAACCGAGCTTGAGGAAAGAAATATTGGAGGATAGCCATAACTCCAAATATTCTCTACATCCTGGCGTGACTAAAATGTATCAGGACCTCAAGAAAAATTTTTGGTGGCCGGGTATGAAGAAAGAGGTAATCGATTTTGTCTCTAGGTGTTTAACTTGTCAGACTGTAAAGGCTGAACACCAGAAGCCTGGTGGTTTGTTGCAGCCCCTTCCTATTCCTGAGTGGAAGTGGGAATGCATCAGTATGGATTTTGTGTGTGGTTTGCCTAGAACCAGATTAGGTCATGATGCTATTTGGGTGATCGTTGATAGACTCACTAAATCAGCCCATTTTCTTCCGATTAAGATGACTTATTCTTTAGAGAGGCTGGCTAGATTATACATTGATGAGATAGTCAGACTGCATGGAGTGCCTGTCGATATTGTGTCTGATAGGGACTCTCGGTTTTTGTCCAGATTTTGGAAGAGCTTACAGGAGGGTTTGGGTACTAAGTTGAGTTTTAGTACAGCATACCATCCTCAGTCTAATGGCCAGACGGAGCGTACTATACAGACTCTAGAAGACTTGTTGAGAGCTTATGTGGTTGATTGGAGTTCTGAGTGGAACCGGGATCTATCTTTGATAGAGTTCACTTATAATAATAGTTTCCACTCAAGTATTCAGATGGCTCCTTATGAAGCTTTGTATGGAAGAAGGTGTAGGACTCCCTTGTGTTGGGAGGAGACTGGTGATAGAATGATTTTGAGATCTGATGCAGTACAGGAGACTACTGATAAGGTCAGAGAGATTCAGGATAAATTGAAAATTGCTCGGGACAGACAGAAGAGTTATGCTGATGACCGTCGTCGTTCCCTGGAGTTTATGGTAGGGGATCATGTTTTCTTAAAGGTATCACCTACTAAGGGTGTTATGAGGTTTGGCAAAAAGGGCAAGTTGAGCCCTAGGTTTGTAGGCCCTTTTGATATTATTGAGAGAATTGGTCCAGTGGCTTACCGGTTAGCTTTACCTCCTGCTATGGATCATGTGCATAATGTGTTCCATGTTTCTGTTTTGAGGAAATATCATCCTGATCCATCTCATGTATTGGAATTAGAATCTCTTCAGATTCAGAGTGATTTGACCTTTGAGGAAAGACCTCTCCGGATTGTGGATAGAAAGGATAAAGTTTTGAGGAATAAGTCTATACCTTTGGTAAAGGTTATCTGGGGAAATCAGTCGACTGAGGAGGCGACTTGGGAGACTGAAGCTGATATGAGGAAGTTTTATGCTTATCTTTTTGATGATATGGATGCTGAGCTTTAGAGGACTAAAGCTTTATAAGGAGGGAGGGATGTAAGATCCAAGGATCTTAAGTCCTGGTAAGCATTATTTTTGATTTAAATAAACTCATTGGCTGTGATATTTTGTTCATGATTTAAATAAAATTATTGACTGTGATATTTTGCTATGTATTGGTTGTTAATTTATAGTTAATTAACTAGAGATTTTTGGTTGTTAATTTATAGTTAATTAACTAGAGATTTTTGGTTATTAATTTATAGTTAATTAAA
Source organism: Costus lasius (assembly GCA_027563935.2). Lineage (NCBI taxonomy): Eukaryota > Viridiplantae > Streptophyta > Magnoliopsida > Zingiberales > Costaceae > Costus > Costus lasius. The sequence goes on from CM050448.1 coordinate 41,917,613, forward strand.
TTAGAGATTATTGGTTGTTAATTTTTGTTGGGCGTTAATTAGCTTAATGGATGTTAAATTTAATTAGTTAACTAGCTTATTGGATGTTAGTTTAACCCTTATTGGATTTTCACTTAAACTTTGGATTATTGGGTTGCAATGAAATAAAATGATATTGGGTTTAAAAATTCGAAATCATTAGTTAAATGGGTTAAACCCTATTTGAATTAATTGGTTAATGGGTTTAAAATTTAAAAACCCAAAGTTTAAGTAGTAATTTTCGGCTAGGGTAGAGATTTTGGCGTTTTGTTTGGCTTGGAGGAAAACTTTGGGCGACGGCTTGAAGAGTTGGCGATTCTTGAAGCCTTGGGCGATCTTCTTCTTCATCTTCCTTCTCTCTTGGCCGGAGTCTTTGGTGTTGGAGGTGTTTCCTTCCATTGGCGGCGATTCTTGGTGGAACTTCAAGCCTTAGACGAAATTTTTGGAGAGTTTTTCACCTTAGTGTTCACGGTTAAGAGGTGAGTGGGGTGTTTAATCGATTTCTATCTATTTGTTTGTGTTAAATGATGTGTTAGACGATACATTTGCTTGTTGGAAACCTTACTGTAACGCCCTTGATTTTCTGAATTAAGGTTAGAAATTCAGTTTCTGTATTTTTATCGGTTAAAATTTTGGGATTTTTGCCTAATTGTAGGACTTTTCCCTACAGGGCAAAAATAATTATTTTTGTTGGGGCTTCGAACCCTCAACCTTGACTATTTGCTCCTGGAATTCTTCCACCATGGTGGCGCATATTTCTGTGTTATTGGAGTGGCGCATGGTGGTTAAGCCCAGGTAAGCCCATTAAAGCCGATTTCCACTTAAGTTAATTGGGTTATTGGATCTTGGATCCGTTTGGGGTGGAAAAAAAATAAAAAAAGGGGGAAAATTCGTGAGAGCTCCTCTCCCTCACGATTTTTGGTTTGTTTCTTGCCCTAGCCGCCTGTGTTGTCGCCCCTCACTGTGCTTGGCGCCTCCTGCAAATTTCTGACGCTGGTGGTGGCAGACTGGTGGTGGACGAACTTTCTGGAGACCCCTGATCCCCTGTTTTGGCGTTTTCTCTGTGGGCGATTTTTCTGGTGAGTAATTCGATCCTAAGGAGTCTAATCCGAATTAAAATTCGTTATTTGCCATGATTATTCGTATGGGGTTGAATTCAAATAATTATAGGGTTTTAAAATCCTGTTCTGCTGAAATCTGCATTCGTTAATCTGACCTTTGTGTACTATAACCCCAATATCTCATGGTCTATAGATCCAAATCGCACGAAATAAATTTTGTATGAAACTAGATACATTCGGCTTTAATTTGAATCTGATATCGACCATATCCGAGCTGTATTCGTATTTCAATCTGTATTGTAATCTAGCTGTACAAAATCAGTTTTCTGGAAATCTGGATTTCGACCTTTATGTGTTCGAACCATCATATCTCCCTAGGTATAGCTCGAAATCTTGTCAAATCAGTTTTATTAGACCGTAGACTCGAAGAGATTTATTTTGAATCCCATAACGCCTATTTTCGATTAGTTATTGGATCTGAAATAAATGTCGCAAGTCTGATATATGAATCTGTTTTCTTGAAATCTGAAATTCTGACCTTCCTATGTTCGAACCCTTATATCTTCCTGTCTAAAATTCGAAATCTTGTGAAACCAGTTTTATTGGAAACTAGATTCAGAGAGCTTCATTTTGAATACAATATTGACTAGCTTTGGTTCGAAATTGGACTAAAAATATATTTTGCAAACTGACAATATAAATCTGCTATGTTTTGGTTAGACGAATATTCCTTTGTGAGAAAAATTTACATTGTATGGTTTAACCTCTTAAATTGTGGTCTGTAGTTCTTCTAAAATTTATTTGTTTGATGAGAAATTTTAGAGAAAACAAAATTGGGGATTTAACTAAGAACTTAGGAATTTTCGAAAATATAGTTCGAGCCAATTTTGGGGCTTTTGTCAATTTTCTTCACGAACGTGTAATTAAAATTATCTGTAGTGGGGGACTGAAATTATTTACATGAAATTTGTACGTTCTGTTAAGGTTCTGAAAGTGGCGCCCTTACAGTAATTTTATAACTCACGGTTTTAGGAATTTTGAGGAGATTATTTCATGAATAACTTCTGTTCTGTGTTTAAATGTTTGTTATATGAATAATTTCTGTTCTGTATTTAATTGTTTGTTATGTGGATATTTCCTGTTCTGTTTATATGTTGTGAATTTTCTGAAAACCTTGAATGTGTTAAAACATTTGTGAGAACATAGAATGGTTTGACATGAATTAAGTTTAGTTGTAAGGAATTCACTCATATAATTTCCGTTCTGTGTTTAAGGACTGGATATTGGGGTGTGTCATTTTCTGGTTTGTTAGACTTTGGGCATAATGCAAGAATTAAGTAGTGGTTGATCCTACTTCTCTGTTTCAGTATAATCTGTTCTGTAAAATTATGCCCTAGTGTAGCACTCTTCCGTGTCCTTACCCTCCTTCTGTGGCGCTGTAATGGTGCTGATAGTCTACTACGACCCTTGAGACACTATTTCTGTTCTGGGTATTGGAGGCCAGAGTGCCATGTCCTAACAAGACGGGGGCCACCCACTGATACCTCCTCTACCATTCAGTTCTGGGTTTTGGAGGCCAGAGTGCCACGTCCTAACAAGACGGGGGCCACCCACTGATACCTCCTCTACCATTCAGTTCTGGGTTTTGGAGGCCAGAGTGCCACGTCCTAACAAGACGGGGGCCACCCACTGATACCTCCTCTACCATTCTGTTCTGGGTATTGGAGACCAGAGTGCCACGTCCTGACAAGACGGGGGCCACCCACTGATATCTCCTTTACCATTCTGTTTCTGATATGCATGCATTGTCTCGTCCTCGGCAGAGGTGGGGTCAGACCTTCTGTGGTCATCAGGCCTTCTGTGGCCTTTCTGTTTCCGATGTAGACTATCCGTTTGGACTCTGAAAATTCTGATTTTCTGTCTGTCAGTTCTGATTTCTGTAGTTCTGTTTCGATCTGTATTTAGATGTATTAGGCGGTGTGGTTAGTTGGTATGGGTTGGTATATTCATATCCTACCTGTTTGATGCCTATTGTTACAAGTATCTGTATTTGATTGTGTTTGTTTCTGATATGAGCATGCATGTTAAGTTGATTTATCTTATCTGTTAAATAAAAAGAATTTCAACTTAAGTATGATATTTTTGATGTGTACTATGGATGACTTTTAGTGTCTTTTACTCACTGAGCTTTTTAGCTCACCTCCGTTGTTTAAATGTTTTCAGGTGAGACATCAAGACAGTAATTGCTACAGCTAATATGACGCTAATGTTTGATGTCATTTCTAAGAATAGTCTTCTAAAGATTTATCAGGCCTGCGTGCCTAATTTATTATGACCTATATGACATGTTTTATCTCCTGAGGGCTTATGCCTGTTTTCAGGATATTATATTATAGTTGTTTCGTTTAAATTATTGGATACAAGTCTTGGATTCTTTTATTGAATTGGTTCTTATTTTGAAATGTCCGATTTGAGATGTGTAACCGAATTTGTGTTGTTTATTTTAGTATCTGAATAATCAGTTCTGTATATTTCTGAAATTCCACATATGTGTAGTGTGGACGTTTGTTGTTGTTACAAGATATGTGTGTCTGTGCAGCAGTAGTTTAGAATACTTGCTGCCGGATTTTTTCTGGATTTCCGGATTTCTATTTCCTAGTAATCGATCCTATTCAGTTTTGTGCGGTTTTCTGTTCCGTAGTAATGTCCTTCGATGCCGCTTTCTTCTTGTGTTTTAATGGAAGAGTAAAAAATTTTTGAAACCCCGTATTTTACTTGTATGCGTGTGGGGTGTGATTCTGAGGGATGTTACAGATGGTATCAGAGCCAATTTTACTAGCAATTAGAAACTCCGGGGAAGGAAAACTCTGTTTGTGTATTGCTAGAAACCAAGTTAGGATCTGATTTGTGATTGAATATTGGTTGTTATTCTACTGTGTTATGTGATGCAGGTAAAAATGGTGCGACCAAGAGCTAGCAGTAGCAACGGTGATCAACAGCCTGATCTGAGGCAGACCATGGAGGCTATGACTGCTATGATGCAACAACAGAACGCATTCATTCAGCAGCAAACTCAGATGATGCAGCAGCAGCAGGCGCAGCACATGGAGGTTCAGCAACAGTTATTGCAGCGGCTGTCGCAGACACAGTCTCAGTCACAAGCACAACCGGCTGGTTCTCCTCTGGGTGATGGCGCACATCAACGATATGCTCGGTTGGTTCGAGAGTTTCAGCACCTGAACCCGACGGCATTTTATGGTAGTCCGGGGCCCAGAGCGGCTGAAGATTGGCTTTTGACACTGGAAAAGATTTTCCAGGTTTTGCGCTGTGATGATGCAGACAAGCTATGTTTGTCTGTCTTCATGTTGCGTGGAGATGCCGAAGACTGGTGGAAGGGAGTCGTCAGACTGGCGGCAACTGAATCCAGAGTTGTTGATTGGCAGTACTTCATGATGAAGTTCAATGCCAAGTTTTTCCCCTCTAGCTTATCTGAGGAGCGCGAGGTGGAGTTTATTCATCTTGAGCAGGGCGACCTGACGGTGGATCAGTATGAGGCCACATTCGCTCGGTTGTCGGGGTATGCTCCTCACTTAGTCAACACCGAGGAAAGAAGAGCCAAGAAGTTTCAGCGGGGTTTGAGGAAAGATATCAGGACAAGGGTAGCTATGCTACACTTGGAAACTTATGCTGAAGTGGTAGACAGGGCTCGCACTGCTGAGAGGTGCATTGCGGAGATGGCTGCAGATACTATTCCAGTCACTGCACCCGCCCCTACTTATGTGACTTACGCACCCACTTTGGGTGGTAAGGATAAGAAGAATTTCAAGAGGAAGAAAGACAATAAGGGCAGATACCAACCTTATCAGAAGCCAGCTAGCACAGTTTCTCAGAATGGCAAGAAGTGTCTCCACTGTGGGAGCACTAAACATCAGGATAATGAGTGCTACAGGAAGACTGGCGCTTGCTTCAGATGTGGTAAGGCGGGGCATATGATTAGGGACTGTCCTATGCCGGATGCTAGAGGACAGGGTCAGGGTGAGAAGCCTACTGTGCAGACTCGCGTGTATGCCATCGCGGAGAGGGATGCTTCGGCTTCGAAGTCCGTGGTGGAAGGTACACTTTATGTGTTTAGTTATTTGGCACGCATTCTTTTTGATCCTGGTGCCAATTTATCCTTTGTGTCTGCATGTTTTGCATCATGTCTGCCTGTGTTGCCTAGGATACTTGATTTCTGTATTTCTGTTCATACACCTATGGGTGAGGCCGTATCTACAGATATAACATACCCTGACTGTTTGATTAAGGTAGAAGGATATGATTTACCTATTGACTTGATTAGTCTTTCTATGAAAGACTATGACATCATTCTGGGCATGGATTGGCTGTCTGCCTATCATGCTACTTTAGATTGTTTTGAAAAGTTAATTACTCTGCATCTAAGTGATGGACAGCAACTGGTTATCCAAGGCCGGATTTCAGAACAAGAGCCTTTGGTGATATCTCATCTGCAGGCCAGGAAGCTTTTAGCCCAGGGCTGCAAGGGGTATTTGGCGCATGTCAAGGTGCAGACTGAGCCTGATTTGGATCTGGCTAAAATTCCTGTGGTAAGAGAGTTTGCTGACGTCTTCTCTGATTTATCTGGGTTACCACCCAGCAGAGAAGTTGAGTTTGGTATCGAGTTGTTGCCAGGCACAGCACCGATATCTAAAGCTCCTTACAGGATGGCAACTTCAGAACTGACAGAGCTGAAGAAGCAACTGGAAGAACTATTAGAGAAGGGGTATATTCGGCCTAGTGTTTCTCCATGGGGAGCACCTGTGTTATTTGTGAAGAAGAAGGATGGTACTTTGCGCATGTGCATCGATTACCGTCAACTCAATCAAGTGACTGTTAAGAATAAGTACCCATTACCCCGTATTGATGATCTCTTTGATCAGTTGCAGGGTGCTACTGTATTCTCTAAAATTGACCTGAGGTCTGGCTATTATCAGATGAGTGTTCGGGAGGAGGATGTACCTAAAACTGCATTCAGGACCAGGTATGGGCACTATGAATTTCTTGTTATGCCCTTTGGACTGACAAATGCTCCTGCGGTGTTTATGGATCTGATGAACAGGGTATTTCATGAGCTCCTGGACAAATGTGTGGTCGTCTTCATTGATGATATTCTGATCTACTCCAAGAATGCGCAAGACCACTCTCAGGATTTGCGCAAGGTGCTGGAGATTCTGCGGCTGAAGCGGCTATATGCTAAGGCCAGCAAATGTGAGTTCTGGCTAGATCAGATTGGTTTTCTGGGGCACATTATTTCTAGCCAGGGTGTGTCTGTGGATCCAGTGAAGGTGGAGGCCATTCTTCACTGGGGAAGACCAACTACAGCGACTGAGGTCAGAAGTTTTCTGGGCTTAGCTGGATACTACCGCCGTTTTGTGGAAGGTTTTTCCAAGTTGGCTGGTCCTCTGACTAAGTTAACTAAAAAGAATTTGAAGTTTGAGTGGTCTGATGATTGTGAGTCTAGTTTTCAGGAACTGAAAAAGAGACTGACCAGTGCTCCTATCCTCATCATTCCCTGTGATGGAGAGAAGTTCATTGTTTACACTGATGCCTCTGGTAAGGGTCTGGGTGCTGTACTGATGCAGCAAGGAAAAGTAGTCGCTTATGCTTCAAGGCAACTCAAACATTACGAAGTAAACTACCCCACTCATGATCTGGAGTTGGCAGCTGTAGTTTTTGCCTTGAAAATCTGGAGGCACTATCTGTTTGGACAGACATTTGAATTGTTTACAGATCACCAGAGTTTGAAGTATATCTTCACTCAGAAAGAGCTGAATATGAGACAGAGGCGATGGCTTGAATTGATAAAGGATTATGACTTCACCATCCAATATCAGTCTGGTAAAGCCAATGTGGTGGCTGATGCTCTTAGTCGGTATCCTGTGACTCAGATAGCTGCATTGCGAGTCCAGGAGTGGCGACTATTGCAGGAGTTCAGTGACATGCATCTGAGTGTGACTCCGGGTGAGAGAGGCGGTCTTCTGGCTTCTCTCAGGGTTCAGTCAGACTTACTGCAGAGACTGAGATCAGGGCAACAGTCAGATCAGGATATTCTATGGTGGAAAGAGAGGTCTGAGCAAGGCTGGGATGAGAATTTCAGTATGTCGGATGATGGTCTCCTCAGATTTCGTGGAAGGGTCTGTGTCCCTGAGGACCCTGAGTTGAGAAATGAAATTCTTAAGGAAAGTCATTGCACTAAGTATACCGTTCATCCTGGTAGTACCAAGATGTATCAGGATCTGAAAAAGACTTTCTGGTGGCACGGTATGAAGAAGGATGTGCATTTGTTTGTGTCCAGATGTTTGACTTGCCAAACCGTGAAGGCTGAGCATCAGAGGCCGGGCGGTTTGATGCAGTCTCTCCCTATTCCTCAGTGGAAGTGGGAGCATATCAGTATGGACTTTGTGTGTGGACTGCCCAATACCAGAAGGAATCATGATGCCGTATGGGTGATTGTGGACAGACTCACGAAGTCAGCTCACTTCTTACCGATCAAAATGACTTACAGTTTGGATCGGTTAGCAAAACTGTACATCGATGAGATTGTCAGATTACATGGAGTTCCCTTGGACATTGTCTCTGATCGTGATCCTCGATTTCTATCCAGGTTTTGGAAGAAATTACAGGAAGATTTGGGAACTAATCTGAGTTTCAGCACTGCATATCATCCTCAATCTGATGGTCAGACAGAGAGAACTATTCAGACACTTGAGGATCTTCTGAGATCTTATGTGATTGACTGGTCTGTTGAGTGGGATATGGACTTATCACTGATAGAGTTCACCTACAACAATAGCTTCCACTCTAGCATACAGATGGCTCCGTATGAGGCCCTATATGGGAGGAAATGCAGAACACCTATATGCTGGGAGGAAACTGGGGACAGAACAGTGCTAAAGTCTGATGCTGTTCAGGAAGCCACTGAGAAGATCAGAGAAATTCAGAAAAAGATGAAGATTGCTCAGGATAGACAGAAGAGTTATGCTGATGTGAGGCGGCGTCCTCTTGAGTTTTTGGTGGGAGAGCATGTTTTCCTAAAGGTCTCGCCTATGAAAGGGGTGATGAGATTTGGGAAGAGAGGAAAATTGAGTCCCAGGTACATTGGTCCCTTTGATATCATTGAGAGGATTGGACCTGTGGCATATCGACTTGCTCTGCCCCCATCACTGGAACACCTCCATAATGTGTTCCATGTTTCTGCACTCAGAAAATATTGTTCTGATCCTTCTCATGTTCTGGAGTTGGAACCTCTCCAGCTTGAAGAGAACATGACTTTTGTGGTGAAACCTCTCAGAATTGAAGATAGAAAAGAGAAAGTGCGGAGGAATAAGGTTATACCACTTGTGAAAGTCATCTGGGGAAATCAGTCTGTTGAAGAAGCCTCTTGGGAGGTTGAAGCAGAGATGAGAAAGGAGCATCCTCACCTGTTCAGTGACGGGCTTGGTCAGCTTTAGAGGACTAAAGCTCTATAAGGGGGGGAGGATGTAACGCCCTTGATTTTCTGAATTAAGGTTAGAAATTCAGTTTCTGTATTTTTATCGGTTAAAATTTTGGGATTTTTGCCTAATTGTAGGACTTTTCCCTACAGGGCAAAAATAATTATTTTTGTTGGGGCTTCGAACCCTCAACCTTGACTATTTGCTCCTGGAATTCTTCCACCATGGTGGCGCATATTTCTGTGTTATTGGAGTGGCGCATGGTGGTTAAGCCCAGGTAAGCCCATTAAAGCCGATTTCCACTTAAGTTAATTGGGTTATTGGATCTTGGATCCGTTTGGGGTGGAAAAAAAATAAAAAAAGGGGGAAAATTCGTGAGAGCTCCTCTCCCTCACGATTTTTGGTTTGTTTCTTGCCCTAGCCGCCTGTGTTGTCGCCCCTCACTGTGCTTGGCGCCTCCTGCAAATTTCTGACGCTGGTGGTGGCAGACTGGTGGTGGACGAACTTTCTGGAGACCCCTGATCCCCTGTTTTGGCGTTTTCTCTGTGGGCGATTTTTCTGGTGAGTAATTCGATCCTAAGGAGTCTAATCCGAATTAAAATTCGTTATTTGCCATGATTATTCGTATGGGGTTGAATTCAAATAATTATAGGGTTTTAAAATCCTGTTCTGCTGAAATCTGCATTCGTTAATCTGACCTTTGTGTACTATAACCCCAATATCTCATGGTCTATAGATCCAAATCGCACGAAATAAATTTTGTATGAAACTAGATACATTCGGCTTTAATTTGAATCTGATATCGACCATATCCGAGCTGTATTCGTATTTCAATCTGTATTGCAATCTAGCTGTACAAAATCAGTTTTCTGGAAATCTGGATTTCGACCTTTATGTGTTCGAACCATCATATCTCCCTAGGTATAGCTCGAAATCTTGTCAAATCAGTTTTATTAGACCGTAGACTCGAAGAGCTTTATTTTGACTCCCATAACGCCTATTTTCGATTAGTTATTGGATCTGAAATAAATGTCGCAAGTCTGATATATGAATCTGTTTTCTTGAAATCTGAAATTCTGACCTTCCTATGTTCGAACCCTTATATCTTCCTGTCTAAAATTCGAAATCTTGTGAAACCAGTTTTATTGGAAACTAGATTCAGATAGCTTCATTTTGAATACAATATTGACTAGCTTTGGTTCGAAATTGGACTAAAAATATATTTTGCAAACTGACAATATAAATCTGCTATGTTTTGGTTAGACGAATATTCCTTTGTGAGAAAAATTTACATTGTATGGTTTAACCTCTTAAATTGTGGTCTGTAGTTCTTCTAAAATTTATTTGTTTGATGAGAAATTTTAGAGAAAACAAAATTGGGGATTTAACTAAGAACTTAGGAATTTTCGAAAATATAGTTCGAGCCAATTTTGGGGCTTTTGTCAATTTTCTTCACGAACGTGTAATTAAAATTATCTGTAGTGGGGGACTGAAATTATTTACATGAAATTTGTACGTTCTGTTAAGGTTCTGAAAGTGGCGCCCTTACAGTAATTTTATAACTCACGGTTTTAGGAATTTTGAGGAGATTATTTCATGAATAACTTCTGTTCTGTGTTTAAATGTTTGTTATATGAATAATTTCTGTTCTGTATTTAATTGTTTGTTATGTGGATATTTCCTGTTCTGTTTATATGTTGTGAATTTTCTGAAAACCTTGAATGTGTTAAAACATTTGTGAGAACATAGAATGGTTTGACATGAATTAAGGTTAGTTGTAAGGAATTCACTCATATAATTTCCGTTCTGTGTTTAAGGACTGGATATTGGGGTGTGTCATTTTCTGGTTTGTTAGACTTTGGGCATAATGTAAGAATTAAGTAGTGGTTGATCCTACTTCTCTGTTTCAGTATAATCTGTTCTGTAAAATTATGCCCTAGTGTAGCACTCTTCCGTGTCCTTACCCTCCTTCTGTGGCGCTGTAATGGTGCTGATAGTCTACTACGACCCTTGAGACACTATTTCTGTTCTGGGTATTGGAGGCCAGAGTGCCACGTCCTAACAAGACGGGGGCCACCCACTGATACCTCCTCTACCATTCAGTTCTGGGTTTTGGAGGCCAGAGTGCCACGTCCTAACAAGACGGGGGCCACCCACTGATACCTCCTCTACCATTCAGTTCTGGGTTTTGGAGGCCAGAGTGCCACGTCCTAACAAGACGGGGGCCACCCACTGATACCTCCTCTACCATTCAGTTCTGGGTTTTGGAGGCCAGAGTGCCACGTCCTAACAAGACGGGGGCCACCCACTGATACCTCCTCTACCATTCAGTTCTGGGTTTTGGAGGCCAGAGTGCCACGTCCTAACAAGACGGGGGCCACCCACTGATACCTCCTCTACCATTCTGTTCTGGGTATTGGAGACCAGAGTGCCACGTCCTGACAAGACGGGGGCCACCCACTGATATCTCCTTTACCATTCTGTTTCTGATATGCATGCATTGTCTCGTCCTCGGCAGAGGTGGGGTCAGACCTTCTGTGGTCATCAGGCCTTCTGTGGCCTTTCTGTTTCCGATGTAGACTATCCGTTTGGACTCTGAAAATTCTGATTTTCTGTCTGTCAGTTCTGATTTCTGTAGTTCTGTTTCGATCTGTATTTAGATGTATTAGGCGGTGTGGTTAGTTGGTATGGGTTGGTATATTCATATCCTACCTGTTTGATGCCTATTGTTACAAGTATCTGTATTTGATTGTGTTTGTTTCTGATATGAGCATGCATGTTAAGTTGATTTATCTTATCTGTTAAATAAAAAGAATTTCAACTTAAGTATGATATTTTTGATGTGTACTATGGATGACTTTTAGTGTCTTTTACTCACTGAGCTTTTTAGCTCACCTCCGTTGTTTAAATGTTTTCAGGTGAGACATCAAGACAGTAATTGCTACAGCTAATATGACGCTAATGTTTGATGTCATTTCTAAGAATAGTCTTCTAAAGATTTATCAGGCCTGCGTGCCTAATTTATTATGACCTATATGACATGTTTTATCTCCTGAGGGCTTATGCCTGTTTTCAGGATATTATATTATAGTTGTTTCGTTTAAATTATTGGATACAAGTCTTGGATTCTTTTATTGAATTGGTTCTTATTTTGAAATGTCCGATTTGAGATGTGTAACCGAATTTGTGTTGTTTATTTTAGTATCTGAATAATCAGTTCTGTATATTTCTGAAATTCCACATATGTGTAGTGTGGACGTTTGTTGTTGTTACAAGATATGTGTGTCTGTGCAGCAGTAGTTTAGAATACTTGCTGCCGGATTTTTTCTGGATTTCCGGATTTCTATTTCCTAGTAATCGATCCTATTCAGTTCTGTGCGGTTTTCTGTTCCGTAGTAATGTCCTTCGATGCCGCTTTCTTCTTGTGTTTTAATGGAAGAGTAAAAAATTTTTGAAACCCCGTATTTTACTTGTATGCGTGTGGGGTGTGATTCTGAGGGATGTTACACTTACCATGCTAAAACCGAAATTCAAGACTTCACTATGATGAAAACCGAATTTTGTAAAGGTGATTATGTGATGAAAACCGAATTTTGTAAAGGTGATTATATCATGAAAACTGAATTTTGTAAAGGTGATTATATGATGAAAACCGAATTTAAGGTATTAGATGTTTCTTCATGTGAAAAACCGAAAAGTTACAAGGATGTATGTATCATGAAAAAAACCGAAATTAAGGAAATTCTTGTTAACTAGGGTTGCACTTTTGAAATAGATAATATGCTTGAAATCGTGGGCTATATGTGTTGTAATTTTAATCCTATGTAATGTATTCTTAAATGGTTAACTAGGGTTTAAATTTATATATATATGTTGTATTTTAAATCTTATGTTAAATTTTTGAATGCCCTGATAATTGCCAGTAATGCTAATAATTTTATGGTCATGCATTTTTATTGAAGAAATTTGGGTGATAACATAGCAAGGTTAGACTGAACTAATCAGCATGAAACCTAAGGACTACACTACAATGTGATTTTTATGAAGTTTATGTGGTTCTTAAATATTATGTGATTTGTGATTTTTGGAATATTATGTGGTTATGGGAATTTAGAATATTATGTGTTATGTGATGGGTAGGACTAAGGCTAAGTGTGACTGTGTACTCAAGGGGATAGTATGTGTAATATGTTAAGGGTTTGAGATTTTAGCCCTGTATTGTGATATGTGAGGGGGTTGATGTTCAGCCTACCTATTATGATTATTGTGATGGGGGTTGATGTTCAGCCTGCCCGATATGATTATTGTGATGACTATCCTAGAGTCTAGTTGACACTTAGAAGTCCACCGTTGTGAAATAAGATATAAGATGTGTCTGTTGTCCAATAGGAACCTTTTGGGAGAACGGGTTTTGACGCAAAGTGCCATGTCTTGGTCGGACAGGGGCCACCTCTTGATGTCATCACTCTTTTTGTGATATGGGGTGTCGTAGAGCAAAGTGCCACGTCGTGACCCGGCGGGGGCCACCTCTTGAATCTACACACTATCCATCGATGTGTTATGGGGTGTTTTAGAGCAAAGTGCCACGTCGTGACCTGGCGGGGGCCACCTCTTGATTCTACTCACTGTCCATGTTTATATGTTGCATGAAATTTTGCAGTCTCCCAGTGCTTAGGCCAAAGCCGGGTTAGACCATAATGGTCACTACTGAATATGCTGGACAACTAGGTTAATTAAGTGTTGGTGTGTACATCTGAGTTGGTTTAGAGTATAACTCTAGAACCTGAGTTTGTTATATGTTGGTGTGTACATCTGACTGTTTATATGACTTCTGTTTTCTTTATGTTGTTATATGTTGACATAATGTTCCTGTTATATTTTTGAGTGTATATTATGGATGGTCGATTTAGACTATCCACTCACTGGGCTGTGTAGCTCACCCCTCACTATTTTCAGGCATAGAGCAGGGGTGCATTTCTTGAGTTAGCATTGGCATGGATATCGCTAGTTTGCTGTTTAAGAACTTTTGTGCTTAATTATTTGGGGCCGATTGTGGCCGAACTATATGAATTATGTGAACTATATGAACTATGTGAACTATGTGAATTATGAGAATTTGGGTTGCCAGTGTGGCTAAACTATGTGATATTATGTTGCCGGTTGTGGCAGTTTTATGAGTTTGATCTTTGTGTCACCGCGGGCTTTGGCCTGGTTTCGGTGTTTGGTATGAGTTTATAAAAATCTATTTTTGTGGCTTTGCTTTGAATTTCGAATCGAATTGTATTTATGCCAACGGTTTTGATATACCTGTAACTTGCATATGTCCAGTGCAAGTATTGCCTGGTGGCAGGTACCTTTATGGATTTTATGGATTTTATGGATTTGATACGGATTTGATATAACTGTTGCCTTGCATATGTCTGGTGCAAGGAATGCGTGGTGGCAGGTACCTTTATGAAATTGTGTTTACCTGGAGATTTATATGTATGGATTTTCGAAATTTTCAGATCGGGTTTCCTGAACGGGGTTTTACCTAGCATATGTATCGATCTTGTATGATAACATCCTGTTTCTTTCATGAATTGTGTTGCTTGTTTGGGGTTAAGATAACGGGATGTTACACCGATCTCAAGCCCTAATCAATCAAACATGATCAGACCAGATCTCACTTACAATCAGAGTTTAAATCCCTTTAAACTGAACCCAAACAATTCAGTCCACACGATCTGACTTAAGTAAGCCATATCATCAAATTGTGCGACCCTAAGGGTTTCCTTTAAATGTCGGTAACGATAACTTACGTTATCACGATCAGTGAGGGGTATCTAGCAACACATCACTGTCTCCCGATATAAAGGAAAGAGTCTTCCAAGACTACACCCAAACCACAGCACAAGTGTGAATCCACTTCACTAGGCATACATGTTTCCTTTGCCACTGGATGTTCTTATTGGACAAGCGTGTCAAGCCTGTAGCTCCAATATGATGAGCATGATTAGATCAGATGAACATAGTCACCTGGGTATGGCCATACACTTTCTCAATCATCTCATTCAGGGGGGGCCCCAGTAGAACATCACACTCCAATCAAGGAGACGGCAATCTTATATCTATCACTAGTGCCCTAACATGACTCATGATCATTATCCAAGATAGTCCATAACCATTATGTTTCAAATGATATTGAACTACCTCAAAACAATGACAATCATCATTTAGAAACACAAGTGATCTCAAGTCAGAGGACATGTGCCACTTGTTGCAAACAAGGATTATTCACATTGTGACAAGCAATTGAATATCCTAGTAGGGTCTGTCCAGTACATCCAATGTACCCATGAGTCTACATCTTATTCCATGCTCGAAGCATCCTATAAGATTAGAACACATATTAGTCTCAATCATATCAAGGCTAACTCATGTTCACCAAGATATCTCGACTAAGGACATTACAGCATGTCAGCCAAGCTGAACAGCATTGAGACATTATTCAGAAGCACACTTATTGCAGCAGACAATGTAACAAACTGAATAACAACCATTGCCTTTATAAACATAAGAGTTTATACATGATACTGAAAGAATCCCAAGGCCTCAAACATTAGCCTTAAGGGCATACCCCAACAATCTCCCACTTGCACTTAATCTAATGGTTGAGAAATCTCAAACCCATATTATTACAGTGCTTCTCATGCTTCTGCTGCGCCAGAGGCTTGGTAAGCGGGTCAGCCAGATTGTCATCTGTATGAACCTTGTAGATTTTAATCTCACCACGATCAATGATATGCACTCGAAGGTTATCACAGAAGATAACCAAAGGATCTGCACTCGAAGGAACAACACCAAGTTCCTGAATGAACTTACGAATCCACACTGCCTCCTTAGATGCTTCTGAGGCTGCAACATACTCGGCTTCTGTTGTGGAATCAGCAACAATAGACTGTTTGAAACTTTTCCACACCACTGCTCCTCCATTCAATCTAAAACATAGCCTGATTGCGATCGGAAATCATCCTGGTCCGATTGGAACGAAGCGTCAGTATATCCTTCAATACTGAGTTCTTCCTAACCACCATATACCAAGAACATATCTTTGGTCCTCCGCAGATATTTCAAAATGTTCTTGACCGCAATCCAGTGCGCCTGACCTGGATTACTTTGGAATCGACTGGTCACGCTTAACCCGTAAGCGATGTCTGGGCGAGTACATAACATCGCATACATAATGGACCCAATAGCCGAAGCATAAGGCGTATTGTCCATTTCATCTTTCTCAGTCTGTGTTTGTGGACACTGACTCTTTGAAAGATTCAGACCATGTCTGACTGGAAGATATCCTCTTTTAGAATTCTCTAAATGGAATCTCTCCAGGACTTTATCGATGTAAGTACTCTGGCACAGCCCGAGAAGCCTCTTAGATCTATCCCTGTAGATCTTCACACCTAACACATAGGCTGCTTCTCCTATATCTTTCATCTGGAAACATTTTCTTAACCATGCTTTAACAGCATGCAGTTCAGGAATATCGTTTCCAATGATTAAGATATCATCGACGTAGAGGACTAGGAAAGTGATCACGCTCCCACTAAACCTCTTATATACACACGGGTCATCTTCATTCTTGATGAAACCAAATTCACATATTGATTCATCAAAACGAATATTCCAGCTTCTTGATGCTTGCTTAAGTCCATAAATGGACTTCTTTAACTTGCATATTTTATGACGATCTGATGGATTAGTGAAACCTTCAGGTTGTGTCATATACACATCCTCATCCAGTTTTCCATTAAGGAAAGCGGTCTTCACATCCATCTGCCAGATCTCATAATCGTAATATGCTGCTATCGCGAAAAGAATCCGAATAGACTTGAACATGGCTATAGGAGAGAAAGTTTCATCATAATCTATCCCGTAGATTTGTTTGAAACCTTTCGCAACTAGCCTACCCTTATAGGTAACCACGTTACCATCCATGTCAATCTTCTTCTTGAAGATCCATTTACAGCCTATAGGGATTACTCCCGGAGGCGGATCAACGAAATCCCAGACTTGGTTATCTGACATGGAGTCCATTTCGGCTCGCATAGCTTCAAGCCATCTAGCTGACTCCGGTCCACTGACCGCATCCGCATAAGTGAGGGGTTCATCATGATCAATGATGTAGACTCCGTCATAGCGCTCAGGCTGTCGACGGATCCTTCCCGATCTTCGCGGTTCCCGTGATATCTGAGCCTCAGGTTGTTCAATAACCTGTTCTACCGGCTCAGGCTCATCCAACTGTGCTTGACTACTTTGTCCTTCCTCTGGATTCTCATCCAGCTTTATTTCTCTCCCACTGGCCTCTTGCAGAAGAAACTCCTTCTCAAGAAAAATGGCCGTCCGAGCAACAAATACCTTGTTCTCTTTGGAATCGTAGAAATAATAACCCTTAGTTTCCTTAGGGTAACCGACAAAGATACATTTCTCAGATCTGCTCTCTAGTTTCCCAGAGGCGAGCTTTTTGACATAAGCCTCGCAACCCCAGATCTTAATAAATGTCAAGCTCGGCTATTTCCCATACCATAATTCGTATGGAGTCTTTGAAACTGCCTTGGATGGCACTCGGTTTAGTACCTTTGCAGCTGTTTCCAGTGCAAATCCCCAAAAGGAGTAAGGTAGAGTAGCCTGACTCATCATAGAACGAACCATATCCAGTAAGGTTCTGTTCCTCCTCTCGGACACACCATTCCATTGCGGTGTTCCTGGTGGAGTGAGCTGTGAGATAATCCCACACTCCTTCAGATAGTCAGTAAATTCTCGACTTAGGTATTCTCCACCTCGATCTGAGCGAAGTGCCTTGATATTTCGGCCTAGCTGATTCTGTACTTCATTTTTGAACTCTTTGAACTTGTCAAAAGATTCACTCTTATGTCTCATTAGATAGACATACCCATATCTACTGAAATCATCAGTAAAGGTAATGAAGTATGAATAGCCACCTCTGGCATGTTTACTAAATGGCCCACACACATCACTGTGTATAAGGTCAAGTAAACCTGAAGCCCTTTGACCTTTGTTAGGAAAAGGAGACTTCGTCATTTTACCCATTAAACAAGCTTTGCATGTATCAATCTCCTCATAGGAGAATGATCCCAACAGTCCATGATCATGCAACCGCTTAATGCGCTTCTGTTAATATGGCCTAAACGACTATGCCATAACAAGGTGCTGTCATGAGCATACTTGGCTTTCTTATTATCAATATTTTGTATAGAACATTCCATGTCCAACATGAATAATCCATTGTTAATTGATCCAGTAGCATAAACAATATTATCATTAGAAAGAACACACTTTGAAATATTACATTCAAAGGAAAATCCTTTCCTGACAAGAGCAGGAATAGAGATAATATTTTTCGTAATACTCGGAACAAAATAACAATTGTCCAGTTCTAATACAAGTCCAGATGGTAATGAGATGTAATAAACCCCTACAGCAACAGCAGCAACCCGTGCCCCGTTTCCAACTCGTAGGTCCACCTCATGCTGTCCCACCTGTCTTCTTCTCTTGAGTTCCTATACATTTGAACAAATGTGAACTCCACATGCAGTGTCCAACACCCATGAAATAGAAGAAGAAGATATCATGACCTCAGTCACAAAAATACCTGAGCCAGAAGCGATGCTTCCCTTCTTGTCTCCTTGGAGCGCTTTACAGTCCTTTTTCCAGTGACCCAGCTGGCCACAATGGAAACATCTGTATTACTTTGACCGCTTGACCTTTTGTTTCAGAGCCTTGTTGTAATTCTTGACAGGGGCTTTGCCCTTCTTCCCCTTCTTCTTGTTCCTTGACGGAAACATCAAGACAGAGGTTGAAGGCTTTCCCTTTAGAGTTTCCTCTATAGTCAAGAGCATATTCAGCAACTCTGCCGGAGTACAGTCGATCTTGTTCATATTAAAATTAATAATGAACGGATCGAAAGAGGCCGGGAAGGACTGCAGAATAATGTCTACAGCAAGCTCCTGATTGATGGTATGCCCCAGTTTCTCTAGAGCCTCTTTGTGCCCAATCATCTTGAGCACATGAGCTCCCTCTGGACTCCCTTCAGCCAGTTTGCTCTGAAAGAAAAGCTTGATCAAATTATAGCGTTCAGTCCTCGCCTGTGCAGCATACAGCATCTTGAGGTTTGCTATAATTTCTATAGCAGACATATCCTCATGCTGACGCTGCAGCTGTGGCGTCATAGACGCTAGCATCAGGCAAGCGACATCAATGCTATCATTGACATGCTTTTCATAGGCATCCCGAACCGCCCTTGCGGCGTTCGGAGCGGGTTGAGGCGGTATAGCCGTCTCGAGGACATACAGTTTCCTCTCTGCCTTAAGAACAATCTTAAGGTGTCCGTACCAGTCTGAGAAGTTTGGCCCAGCAAACTTCTCCCTTTCCAGTAGGGATTGCACATTGAAGCTCATGGTGTTCATTGCTGCAGGAATCTACAACAATGCAAGAACAGCAAGGTCAGTATCAATGTTTAGAATCAATCCAGGACTTAAGAAAGATTCTTTTCTCACTATTTTGTCTGACTGAAAAATCCATTAAAACAGTCCAAAAGAGTAAGACTCTTTTAGTGAGATGGGATCCAGATTTCATACTTGGTCTCCGCGTCCCGCTCAGGCGAGATAAGATGCACAGAGAGTACAAGCACTAATTTCTGGTAGGAAGTCCCTGCCAATCGCCAACCCGTGCGATTCCCCTTCATCTGGGCAATCCAGCAGACTGTGCCAACTGAGTTGGTGCAACACAGTCTCTGATCCCACAGATGGCTGCCTCCATATAGCTGACATATGCCCCATATGTAGCCTACATGGTCAAGCTGACCTGACCTACTCCCTGGACCACCACGTGCTATGCTGAGCAACGAGAAGCGATAAATCCCTTCCCTGTAACACGCAGGTGTAATCGCACACCGTCTGAAGATAGATGGGCGTGCCCACTGAGTGGGTACAACACGGCCCCAACGATAGTCAGAACAGTGAGGTTTCACGTCAGAAGGCTTACGTGCTTGATATTATAGCGTTGGATTTTAACGGTCCTTTTATCTTCTTAACTATCATGCAAACCCTATGGTGATAGCAGAAGATAAATCATGCAATTCTAATTATAAAAATTATAAGTATAAAGCATGCTGATCTTATGTGGTATAAGCCCATTAACCCTAAGTAAGACTTTAATTTTAACTTAAGTCTTCACTTGAGCTCTTCATGGGTCTTTTGCATCTCATCTGGCCCAACCCAGGGCCCAAGCGCCCTCTGCAGCTCAGGTGCGCCCACCAGGTAAAATGCGCCTGTCATAGGGTCGAACCCTAGACCTCCCACCTGGTCAAGCCTCTACTGCATGCGCCAATGCCATGTGTGCTCTGTGCTCTTGTCATGATTAAAATTACAATTTAATCTATCTAGACAAGATTGACACGCAGGTCAATTACACAATAAATTAATTAAAATGTGATGCGCAGATCACAAATATAATAATTTACATTTTTAATCCAGGCACGCAGGCCCCAGCACAGCACACATTAATTGGGCAACCCACATAAGATAAAATAAACAAGCACATGGCATCCAATCAACATGTGATCCATCAACAAAATAAAATTTTCAAAATCCCATTGGAATCAATTTTATTTGTCTTATTTGCCCTACTACCTTACAACGGTCCATTGATAGGGATCCACTCATCATGTCTAGTCAGATCCACTGCCCTTGCATGCACCAAGTCCTAACTGACTTGAGTCGACCTAATGGTCAACCATGCATGCGCAAAGGGCTGAACAACCTTCATGAGTTCTGGCAAGCGGGTGTGACCCCGGGCCTAACTCAAGAGTGCTCACTGGTTGTCTCAACCAGACCTCGCTACACGCCTGTCTGCAGTCGACCTATAGCCACCTCGTGCTTGCGCACAGGTGCCATCTGGTCGACCCATCTAGGCTGTCAGATGGTCTGATCAGACTGGTTGGATCTTACCTAGAAGATGACTTCAACCCCATCAACCCGTCTAAGGGTTTATAGTAGGCGCTTAGATCTAATATGGGGCGCGCAAGTGATCAAGTTTTTTAGAAAAACTACAACAAGCGCATACATGATACATGCGCCAAGATACATCAAATTCACAACAATAAGCATGTAGATAGGCATGTAATTTACCATTAGATCTATTCATAAGCGCATTCATGGATCAAACATGAAGATCAAGCAATCATATGAACAAGCAATAACCGCATGCTCTGATACCAATTGTAAGTCCCCTTCAAGGGGGAGCAAAACCCTAATAGGCGCATAACAAAAATTCGAAGCGGAAGCAAGGGTTTCTATATCGCATGCATGTCATATGATCAACTTGTTAAAAACTTGCAAAGATCGACAGGTGATCTTACCATAGCCATTGCTTTGGATGGCGGCTTGGAAATGAGAGAACGAAATGGTTCTCCTCCAAAGATGACGCACACAAGACGATGGATCGGCTACTTCTTGTTGCTCCTTGTGCTAGCAAGGATCTCCAAGTCTCCTGATCGCGTTGAGGGGATTTAGATGATCTCCTTTCTTGGCTAAAACTCTCTCCAAAGCGTGAAGAAGTTCTCCCACGAGAGAAGAGGCGACAAGACGTGAAGAGACGAGAGAGGGTGTAACTTTCTCGAACGTGTAGTGCGTTACCCTATTTTGGAAAACCAAAAATAGAAACCGCCTAACGTTCATGCGTTCATGCGTTCATGGGTTTACCCCAACGCATTTTGCTCTCTCCCTTGAACCATGCGCTCAGTCAATGAGCTGGTTCAATGTCGGTTTGGTTCAAAGACCAATTAACCCAAGCCATATGGTCTAGATCACAATAAACCCTAAAGGTTCAAGATCTAACCGTTCATCTCTTGATGCTCTTGATCTCACCGATCTAGCATCCAATCTCTCGATCGAAGCTTACCGATCTCAAGCCCTAATCAATCAAACATGATCAGACCAGATCTCACTTACAATCAAAGTTTAAATCCCTTTAAACTGAACCCAAACAATTCAGTCCACACGATCTGACTTAAGTAAGCCATATCATCAAATTGTGCGACCCTAAGGGTTTCCTTTAAATGTCGGTAACGATAACTTAAGTTATCACGATCAGTGAGGGGTATCTAGCAACACATCACTGTCTCCCGATATAAAGGAAAGAGTCTTCCAAGACTACACCCAAACCACAGCACAAGTGTGAATCCACTTCACTAGGCATACATGTTTCCTTTGCCACTGGATGTTCTTATTGGACAAGCGTGTCAAGCCTGTAGCTCCAATATGATGAGCATGATTAGATCAGAGAACATAGTCACCTGGGTATGGCCATACACTTTCTCAATCATCTCATTCAGGGGGGGCCCCAGTAGAACATCACACTCCAATCAAGGAGACGGCAATCCTATATCTATCACTAGTGCCCTAACATGACTCATGATCATTATCCAAGATAGTCTATAACCATTATGTTTCAAATGATATTGAACTACCTCAAAACAATGACAATCATCATTTAGAAACACAAGTGATCTCAAGTCAGAGGACATGTGCCACTTGTTGCAAACAAGGATTATTCACATTGTGACAAGCAATTGAATATCCTAGTAGGATCTGTCCAGTACATCCAATGTACCCATGAGTCTACATCTTATTCCATGCTCGAAGCATCCTATAAGATTAGAACACATATTAGTCTCAATCATATCAAGGCTGTCTCATGTTCACCAAGATATCTCGACTAAGGACATTACAGCATGTCAGCCAAGCTGAACAGCATTGAGACATTATTCAGAAGCACACTTATTGCAGCAGACAATGTAACAAACTGAATAACAACCATTGCCTTTATAAACATAAGAGTTTATACATGATACTAAAAGAATCCCAAGGCCTCAAACATTAGCCTTAAGGGCATACCCCAACAATTTTCTATGATGAACAGTGCTGTCACCGCAGTTTCGTTGATTTCTACTGCACCCGAACTCCTTTTGATCTGAAACTTCTGTGATGTCTTTGTCTCCTCCAGGCGAAGATTCTGCATGAAAATCAAGGCCTGAGGTGCCTTCTACACCTCTCGGCGTGAGGCCAAACCCTAGACGCCTCTCTCTCAATTGCTCCCTTGAAGCAGAAAGCAGCTTTAAAATACGGTACCGTGAAATGCTTTATGGTACTGCCATATTTTTCAAAGAACTCTCAGGAAAGAAATCACTCAAAATTATGGTACGTGAAAGACGTTACGGCCCTACCATAAAAATCACAAAACTTTCTGTCAAAAATGGACCGAAAATACGGTACCGTAAAATGGATTACGGCAGTGCCGTATTTTGCGCCAAAACTTATTTTCACCTACAAAAGAGAAGAAAAATTAGTTCTAAAAACAAACTAAAATAAAAGAAACTAAACTAAGGTAAAAGTGCTTGGGTTGCCTCCCAAGAAGCGCTAATTTTAGGTCCATAGCTTGACAAAAAATCAAACATCATGGTGAAGTAGGTGAATCAATTCCAAAGTAAATAGCATGTAATTTTTTTTTCGCTGTCCAAAAAGTTCCGCTACTAATCCAAAAATCCAGAATTTCGTGTAAATCACAATCACCGTGGCTTTCTCAAATATATAGAAATTAAAATCAAAATTTTCAATGATCTTCCTTTATTTGTCAGTAAGAAAAATCATAAGTCCTTTCTTCAACTTCATGTCTTCAATTGCAATAGGACTTTGACCAAAAGATATAAGCATTGGATCATCAAAATAAGTTTTATGTCTTTCATTACATTCCTCAATAAAGCATAATTTTTTAAATTCATCAAAAGATTCAACAAAAGATATGGGCAAAACATCAGAGTGAGATTCATCATTGTTTGTAATTTTTAAATCATCTTCAGGTTCCTCATGCTCACAATCAAATAGTTTATCAATATCAAAATCATTATCAAAATCAAGATGAGACTCTTCAAAATCAATTTCCTCATGTTTTCCCACAAATAATTCATCATCAGAAGAGTCAAAATCAGAATCATATGAGAAATAAGATTTATCAATGTTTACAATAGGATTAGAGTTATCCTCAAAAGTTTTATCATAAATTTCAACAATATCACCAAAATCACAGTGGGGTTCATTAATGTCTATAATTTTTGAACCTTCATCATGCTCATTAGATTTAACCATAAATAAGTTTTCATCAAAATCAGAATTATCATCAAAAGAAGGTTTTTCAATTTCAATTTTCTCAACCTTTTCCACAAATAAATTAGCAGATGAATCAATTTCACAACAATCAAAATTAGAGTGAGATTCATGATTATTCACATAACGCTCAATCTCAAAACAATCTTAATCATAGGGAGATTTTTCTAAATCAAGTTCTTCAGTTTCAAACTCAAATAAACATGCTTGTTGTGCAATCTGGGTTTCTAGCAATTCAGTATTAGCATTCAAAGATTCTACTCGAGAAGCAAGTTCACTAGTCATCTTCTTAAGATCCTCAATTTTTTATTTTGACTTGTCATAAATTGGTTTTGATTTGACATGAACTTTTCATGCATAGTTTCTAACCTAGATTCTTCAGTGTCCTCAAAATAAGGTTCAGAAACATGATTAGAGCAATTATCATAAAAAAAAGTTTGATTTTTCCAACTAGAATACAATTGATCAGATTCGTTCCACGATAAATTAGGATTTAAAAATTGACAATTAGAGGAACAATGATCAAAATATCTACAGATATCACATCTAATAGGAGAACAAGATTTCATAACAGGGTGCATATTAAAAGTGTCTAATTTATGAGCCAAATAATCTAACTTATCTGCAATAGTGCACCATGAATCATCTTGATAACATGATGAATTAGAATTTTGAGGCATTAAAAATTTGCAATTAGAAGTATTATGTTCAGAAGACTTACAAATATTACATGTAACAAAATAAGAGTGTAATTTAGCTATTTCTGCAAGAGTAAGCTGTGAATAATCTTTATGCTTACCTTGTGGCATGTATACCTTGCCTCTATCTGATGCCCATGAATTGTGATGAAAAGACATATTTACCAAATCTATCAAGAGCAGAAAGATAATCCAACACCAATCAAATAAAGCTTTTTTTTTCAGAATATATAAAAAAAACAAGCAAATTCACAAATTTTAGAAATCGCAGTTCTGCCACAACTATGAAAATCCAAAACCTGCAAAAAGAAAAAAAAAAGTTAAATCTAAAATAAATAAAACTTAGTCTAGCAATACTAACAACTATTTTGATATTAACAAAACTAAGGTCCCCGGCAATGACACCAAATACTTGATAGGTTTCCGTAAGTGCACAGGATTATCGAAGTAATAAAGAAAGATATCAAACCACAGAGACCTTATTGTTAAGTACCAAATAACTGCTTTCTTACTAGCTAAGCAAATCGAATATGATGCAATGATCAACGGAAAGAGTGTAAAGTAAATCAGAGAGATAAATATGGGACTAGGGTTTCATCCACCTTAATTTCAATGATTAGACATAAATAAAAGGTTGTCAAACTAATTTTATCATGATAAAGACTTAATTTACTTCATAAAGGGATCATCTCACTTTCGTGCGGACAATCATGCAGGGATCAATCCTCGCTTTCGCGCAAGATCTATCCCAACGCTAAAGATAAGTAAATCATCAATCAAAGAACTCAAAGATCACTTTCGCACATCCGAGTTCTAAGTTGATTGTCTCTAGTGGAATCTCAAGGAACACTTTCTTGCATCCAAGCCTCAACACTAGTTTTACTCATGGATCTCCAACGTTCCGATCCTCACTTTCGTGCAAGATCTCCACATTTGACAATTAGATTCGATCTATAGATTCATGTTATTACCATGACAATTAATCTACTAGAACTGAATAAATTGGATCTAACCTAAGGAAGGGTTCCTAACCTTTCCGTCAATAGCGAAAATTCTAAAAACATGATTAGTAACGTGGATCTATAGAGAGACTAAGCACAAATATGATATGAGCAAAATTATCATGACGAAAAAGAAGATTATATAATCATTAAAAATCAAGGAGAACTACTTCCCCATGTCCCAATAGAGTATTAAGCTAGCATGGAAAATGAAATACAATCAACCATAGTTTCAAAGTGGAAGAAATTGAAGAAGAAGAAGAAAACAACTTCACAACACGGCTGTAATAAAAATTACAGCCGTATTTTCTGTGATGAACAGTGCTATCACCGCTGTTTTGTTGATTTCTCCTCCACCTGAACTCCTTTTGATTTGAAACTTCTATGGTGTCTTTTTCTCTTCTAGCTGAAGCTTTTGCATGAAAATCAAGGCCTGATGTGCCCTCTATGCCTCATGGCATGAGGCCAAACCCTAGACACCTCTCTCTCGATTTTTCCCTTGATACTAGATACAAATTCCCCCTTTCACTTCGTGTGTGTTCTCCTCTTAAATACGAGTCTGCAGCAACTTTCTGATCTCAATTTAGAGCTCTGGATCAAAAGTTATGGTCCGCGGAAGTTTTGGACCCGTAAAAAATTACGTTTTTGAGTGTAATTACAATACCGTAAAATATATTACGGTAGTGCCATATTTTTTGGGTAACTTTGTGGTCAAAAATTGCTCAAAATATGGTACCATAAAATATTTTATGGCAGTGCCATAAAATCGGACGAGTTATCTGGTCTGAATTGACTGGAAAATACGGCACTGTGAAATCGTTTACGGCAGTGTCGTAATTTCGGCAAGTGTCTCTGTTCTGAAGCACTCCAAATTACGGCAGTGTAATTTCTTACGGCGGTGCCATAGAATTGTGAAAACCTTCTGTTTGGAAAACTCCCCAAATTACGGCAGGTGCTCTGATATTACGGTAGCGTACGAAAATACGGTACCATAATATAGATTACGGCCATGCCGTATTTTGGTTTTTTTGCTCCGTTTTGCATGAAATTTGACATATGATCTCCTCTTGATGATGGTAACTCTTCTATGTCTTTGATTTTGCTTGAAAACACCTCAAAATAGCACCTTTACAGTACTGAAAAAAATAAAAAACTAAAATAGAAGTAGACTTTGCAATATTTGATGAATTCGACATAAAAACAACTAAAAGATCCTCAATTTAACATGAAGATTTATATAAAATGATACAAAATATACTATATATTTTGGTGTCATCACATGGGAGAGTAATTCACTTGATTTTTAATGACTAGATGACTGTTTTTCACGATTTCGTTGCGTTTAATCTTAGCATGATGATATTGCTCATGTGATATTTGTACTTAGACTCTCTATAGATCCATGTTACTAATCATGTTTTTAGAATTTTCGCTATTCACTGAAAGGTAATTGCTTGAGAATTCAAAACCCTATAATTGCATGTTAGGAACCATTCCTTAGGTTAGATCCAATTTGTTCAGTTATAGTAGATTAATTGTCTTGATAATAACATGAATCTATAGATCGAGTCTAATTGTCAAACATGGAGATCTTGCACGAAAGTGAGTATCGAAACTTTGGAGATCCATGAGTAAAACTAGTGTTGAGGCTCGGATGCACGAAAGTGATCCTTGAGATTCCACTAGAGATTATCAGCCTAGAATTCGGACGCACGAAAGTGATCTTTGAGTTCATTGATTGATGATTTACTTATCTTCAGCATTGGGACGAATCTTGTGCGAAAGCGAAGATTAATCCCTGCTTGGTTGTTAGCACGAGAGTGAAACAATCCTTTTATTAAGTAATTTGCATCTTCATCATGATAAAATTAAACTGACGAATTCTTTATTCATGTCTAGTCATAGAAATTATAGTGAATGAAACCCTAGTCCCAGTTTTCTCTCCGATAGTATTCTTCTATGTGTTTGCGATATTTGCTTGACTTTCATTCGACTACCTAGATAGTAAGAAATCAATTGATCTGTACTTGACAACATAGGTCTCTATGGGTTTGATATCTTTCTTTGTTACTTCGAGTATCCGTGCACTTGCGGATCACAACAAGTTTTTGGCGTCGTTGCCGGGGATTAGTCCATGGTACACGCCAAACAACTTGGGATACAACAACAACACTGTTCCAGCTCGATTTCTTCATCGTTCTAATGTGGATCTTCATGATGGACCTTCTTCGATCAAGGATCTACCCTTCCCTTTAGTTTGAATTCATTTACATGAGTGATTTGATGTATTTTACAATGTATACGATAGCGTAAACTTTCTTTTCGGGGTTTGGGCATAGCCCACTGTATGAATATTGAATATTTTGACTTGATCTATATATTTCTCTATTTATTTTTGTTCTTATTCATGTATAGGATGTTTTATTTCATGTTTATGTACTGGCCACATGTATGCATGCCCTAGATGCGTGGAAAGGGACTGAGAGATGAACCACAGTCATCGGAACCCCTTAGACTGGACTGGTAATTTCGTTTAGCAAGAGCACTCGAAATCACCCGAGGAACCCTAATCCTTCACAGATCCCATTGGATCTGACTTAACACGGAAAGCCACGAGAGTAGGAGACTTGGGTTAAGTCGGATACCGGACCGTGTCCAGAGATGGAGCACGTCTGTACCCTAGGAAGGATTACCTTGAGAACTTAGATAAAACTTGATTAGAACATCAAACTCTAATAATTCTGCATGCCTTAGTGTGGTGAAACCTAAAGCCCCGAATCTCTCTCATAGATTTAAAACCCCGTTTGCTTTGCTCTCTGTTCTGTTTGCTTTCAATCAACTTTACCAAGCTATTAGTTGACTGATCAGTTAGTACTTGACCCCTAGTCTTCGTGGGATCGATACTTATTGCAATACGCGATAGACCGTGCACTATAAGGACTATGTGGCACTGATGCCATTTTTCCATGACTTATTGCACAATTATATGCTTTTTTGGATGCTTGATCAATTGTATCATGTGTGTGAGATGTAGTGTAGAGGTTTTTGGTAATGTAGCTTGGCATGCTCTAATAGATTATATTCATGATAATTGGTTTAATTTGCTTTCCATACTGCATTATAACCTAAAGACTTGTTGTGATTAACCTATAACATCACTAGACCTACTTAAGCTATTTGAGATTCCCTATTCCGTGTCATCATTGTATTCCAGACAATTCAACTGCTTGAGGACAAGCAAAACTTTAAGTTCGATGTATTTGATGACATGCAAAAATATGATATTTCGTGACTTAATTCTATTATTATTTTGGAGTAAAATGCATGCTTTATCTCACTTATGCACTCAAATGCTTCATATTCTTCAGAGTCTTCACTTTTCCCATATTTTATGAAAATGTAGGTTTTTGGCCTCAAAATTGATGGAATTTGGAGAATCTGAATGTATGGGACGATTTCTCATGATGAGACGGAGCTACACGCAAAATTTTAGCTCAAACGGAGCCTTCTACAGAGTGCACAGTCATGGGTGTGCATCCATGCACGGCCGTGCATCGTAAGTCATCAGAATAATCTTAACTGAGCCATGCACGAGCATGCTCGTGCATTGATACACGGCCGTGCATCGTCCCGCGTTCTATATGACAGGTGCCCGGTATTTCGGCCATAACTTTCTATTCCTGGCTCGGAATTGAACAAAATTTTAAGGAGAGCTTCCCAACTGGGATACACACGTTTTGGGACTCGAATCATTGGATTTAATCAAGGGGTTGAGGAGAACAAAGCAAAAAGGTGACAACCTAGGGTTTTTGGGCGATTTTTGGGGCAACAACACTATTCCGGCTTGATTTCTTCGTCGTTTTGATGTGGATCTTGACAGTCCCTAAAGGGGGGGCGAAACCCTAATATGCGCAGATTAAAATTTTTGCATAGCGGAAGCTAGGGTTTCTAAGATCGGTTTGCATGTCATATAATCAACTTATATAGATCAAAAGAGAGATCATACCAATGCCATTTCTTGGATGGCAACTTGGAAGCAAAGAAGCGTGTGCTTCTTCTCCAAAGGAACCGCACACAAGGTGATTGATGGCTTTCTCCTTGTCGTTCCTTGTGCTAGCAAGGATCTCCAAGTCTCCTGATCGTGGGAAAGGAATGTGATGATGTCTTTTGCTTGTCACACAACCTCCTTGGCGTGAAGACTCTCCTCACACGAGAGAGGCGTCGAAAGGAGAAGAGAGGCGAGCGTTCATCTCGAACGTGAGGCGTGAAGTCTATTTTGGAAACCATGACTTCCAAAAATAGCAAGTCATCACTTCATGCGTTCATTCGTTCATGAACCAACCGCAAACTCCTTCTTTTGAACCATGCGCTCATGTGATGAGCCGGTTCAATTATATTTGGTTCAAAGACCAAATCAAACCAAGCCTTGGTCTAGATCATATAAAACCAAATGGCTCAAGATCTAACCACACATCTCTTGATGCTCTTGATCTCATCGATCTAGCATCAGTTCTCTCGATCGAAGCTTACCGATCTCAAGCCCTAATCAATCAAACATGATCAGACCAGATCTCACTTACAATCAGAGTTTAAACTCCTTTAAACTGAACCAAAACAATTCAGTCCACACGATCTGACATAAGTAAGCCATATCATCAAATTGTGCGACCCTAAGGGTTTCCTTTAAATGTCGGTAACGATAACTTATGTTATCACGAACAGAGAGGGGTATCTAGCAACACATCACTGTCTCCCGATATAAAGGAAAGAGTCTTCCAAGACTACACCCAAACCATAGCACAAGTGTGAATCCAATTCACATGACATACATGTTTCCTTTGCCACTGGACGTTCTTATCGGATAAGCGTGTCACATCCCGTTATCTTAACCCCAAACAAGTAACACAAGTCACAAAGGAACAGGATGTTTTCACACAGGATCGATGCACATGCTAAGTAAAACCAAGTTCAGGAAAAGTCGATCTGAAAATTTTTCGAGAATCCACACATTGAATCTCCAAAAAACACAAATTCACAAATGTACCTGCCACCACGCAATACTTGCACTAGACATATGCAAGTTAACAGTTATATCAAAACCACATAAAATCCGTAAAATCCATAAATCACGTAAGGGTACCTGCCACCAGGCAATACTTGCACTAGACATATGCAAGTTCAAAATTATATCAAATCTGATCGCAAAATACGAATCAATTCGAAATTCGAAGCAAAACCACAATATCGATTTTATAAACTCATGGAACTAACATCAATGACCCAAACACCGAAAACAGGCCAAAGCCCTCGGTGACACAAAAATCATAATCTCAAAACTGCCACAACCGGCAACACTGGTTCACAAAGTTTAGCCATAACTGGCCCCTGTTAACTAAACACAAAAAATCTTATACATTGCACCAGCATAGTTGTAGAGAAAATCATAATATCCATAACATACGCTAACTCAGGCAATGCGCCCCTGCTCTACACCTGAAAAGAATGAGGGGTGAGCTACACAGCCCAGTGAGTGGATAGTCTCAATCGACCATCCATAACATACACTCAAAGATACATGCAGATTGTTTTTAAAAATCTTTAGCAGAACATTATGTCAACATATAACTAAAACAAAGAACAGTAAACAAGAACATAACTCATATAAACAATTAAATGTACAGGCATCACACAAATGTCACCCCAAAGTAACCAAAATTCTAGAGCCATACTCTAAACTAACTAAACACACCAACCACTTAATTGTTGTTGTCCAGCATAAATCAAGAGTGACCACTATGGTCCAACCCGGCTCTTGTTGGGGTATGCCCTTAAGGCTAATGTTTGAGGCCTGTGGGAATGTAACAAGTATCATGTAATAAACTATTATGTTTATAAAGGCATGGTTGTTATTCAGTTAGTTACATTGTCTGCTGCAATATATGTTCTTCTGAATAATGTCTCAAAGCTGTTCAGCTGGGCTGACATGCTGTTATGTCCTTAGTCGATGTATCTTGGTGAACATGAGACAGCCTTGATATGGTTAAGACTAATATGTGTTCTGATCTTATAGGATGCTTCGAGCATGGAATAAGATGTAGACTCATGGGTACATGGGATGTACTGGACAGACCCTACTAGGATGTTCAGTTGTTTGTCACAACGTGAATATTCCTTGTATAAGACAAGTGGCACATTTCCTCTGACTTGAGATCACTTGTGTTTTCTAAATGATGATTGTCATTATTTTGAGTTAGTTCAATATCATTTGAAACATAATGATTATAGACTATCTTGGATGGTGAGCTTGAGTCAGGTTAGGGCACTAGTGATAGACATAGGATTGCCGTCTCCTTGTTTAAGGAGTGTGATGTTCTAAAGGGGCCCCCTGGATGAGATGATTGAGAGAGTGTATGGCCATACCCAGGTGACAGTGTTCATCTGATCTAATCATGCTCATCATATTGGAGTTACAAGTTTGACAGACTTGTCCAATAAGAACATCCAGTGGCAAAGGAAATATGTATGCTTTGTGAAATGATTCACACTTGTGCTATGGTTTGGGTGTAGTCTTGGAAGACTCTTTCCTTTATATCGGGAGACAGTGATGTGTTGCTAGATACCCCTCACTGATCGTGATAATGTGAATTATCGTTACCGACATTTAAAGGAAACCCTTAGGGTCGCACAATTTGATGATATGGCTTACTTAAGTCAGATCGTGTGGACTGAATTGTTTGGGTTCAGTTTTAAGGGATTTAATCTCTGATTGTAAGTGAGATCTGGTCTGATCATGTTTGATTGATTAGGGCTTGAGATCGGTAAGCTTCGATTGAGAGAATGGATGCCAGATCGGTCAGATCAGGGGCATTAAAGAGATCGACGGTTAGATCTAAAGCCTTAGGGTTTATTTGATCTAGGCCTTGTCGCTTGGCTTGGTTGGTTCTTAAACCGAACCAAATTGAACCAGCTCACTAAAAGAGCGCTTGGTTCATAGGGAGAGGAGTGGGCGACGAGTTCACATAGCGTGAACGTTGGGATGAGGAGAGGTTACTATTTTTAGTAACCATGATCTCCATGTCGAGTGGGCACTCATCCGAAATAGAGTATTCTCTATTTTCGCCAATTCACTTATTCCTCTCGCAAGTTTTTCCTCTCGACTTGGTGTGCGGCGACGCTTGAAGGTTGAGGAGGATTCGGCCAAGGAGAAAGACATCTCTTTTCCCTTCACTCGACAAGGACCTCTTGGAACCTTGCTAGCACAAGGAGCACCAAGAGAGATAGCAACATCATCTTGTGTGTGACGACAAGGAGAAGATCTACTTTGATCTTTGCTTCCAAGGAAACATCTTTCCATGGCGATGGTATGAATGTTTTCTTATTGTTATCAAGTTGATCTTTTGCATGCGTATCGATCTTATAACCCTAATTCCGCAAGAGAACAATTTTATGCGCCATATGCTCTAAGGGTTATGCTCCCCCATGAAGGGGACCCCCCTTATTTAAGGGGTTCTTTCAACTGGTATCAGAGCAGGTTGAATGCATGTTATCTTGATTGCTTAATGATTTGCGTGATCCATATATGCGAATGTATGCTTAGATCTTCAACATGCGAAAGTTACATGATGAAAATCTTGTCTATATGTTTATCTTGCGCATGTTAGTTGGCGCTTCTAAGTTGTAGTTTTCTTTTCAAAACTTATACACTTGCGCGACTAATGCTAGATCTAAAGACCTTACTGTAAACCCTTAGACGGGTTACTGGGGTTGATGTCACCCCCTAGGTTAGATCCAATCATGTCTGATCAGATCATCTGACAGCCTGAAAGGGTCGACCAGATAGCACCTTGGCGCAAGCCTATGGTGGCTATAGGTCGACTGCAGACAGGTGTGTAGCGATGTCTGATTGTGACGATTAATGAACGCACCTGAGTTAGGCCCGGGGTCACTCCCGTTTGCCAGACCTCAGTGTGGTCGTTCAGCCCTAGCGCATGCATAGTTGACCTTTTGGTCGACTCGAGTCAGTTAGGACTTGGTGCATGCAAGGGCAGTGGATCTGACTAGGTTGGATGAGTGGATCCCTAGTAATGGACCGTTGTAAGGTTGTAGGGCAAATAAGGAAAAATTAAAATTAATCCCATGGGGTTTTCGAAAATTTTAATTTTTATCATGGATCACATGTTTGCTGATTTGATACATATGTTTGTCTATTTAGTCATATGTGGGCTGCCCATATTAATTGTGTGCTGTGCTGGGGCCTGCGTGCCTGTATTAAAATTGTAAATTAATTATTGTGATCTGCGAATCACTGGGTTTTAATTTATAAATGTAAGTGACCTGCGTGTCACTCTTGTCTAGATAGTTAAATTTGTAATTTAATTAGACAAGAGCACTGAGCACACTTGGCACAGGCGCATGCAGCAATGGCTGGACCAGGTGGGAGGTCTAGGGTTCGACCCTAGGACCTGGCGCATTTCCTGGTGGGCGCACCAGAGCTGCAGATGGCGCTTGGGTCCAGGTTTGGGCCAAATGAGCAGCAAAAGACCCATGAAAAGCAAGTGCAGTCTTAAGTTAGGTTAAGGTCTCACTAGGGCTATGGGCTTTTACCACATATGACACATGCTTTCTTTTATTGCATAAATATTAGAAATGCATGATAGATTTATCTTTTGCTATCACCATAGGGATTGAATGATAGTAATAAAGATAAAAGACCGTTAAAATCCAACGCTAAAAATATCAAGCTCGTAAGCCTTCTGACGCGAAACCTCACTGTTCTGATTATCGTTGGAGCCGTGTTGTACCCACTCAGTGGGCACGTCCATCTATCTTCAGACGGTGCGGGATTACACCTGTGTGTTACAGAGCAGGGATTTATCCCTTCTCGTTGCTCAGCATAGCACATGGTGGTCCAGGGAGTAGGTCGGGTCAGCTTGACCGTGTAGTCTACATATGTGGCGCATATGGTAGCACATGGAGGCAGCCGTCTGTTGGGGTCAGAGATTGTGTTGTACCAACTCAGTTGGCACAGTCTGCTGGACTGCCCAGATGAAGGGGAATCGCACGGGTTGGCGATCGGCAGGGACTGCCTACCAGAAACTAGTGCTTGTACTCTCTGTGCATCTTATCTCGCCTGAGCGGGACGCGGAGACCAAGTATGAAATCTGGATCCCATCTCACTAAAAGAGTTCTACTCTTTCGGGCTGTTTTGCTGGATTTTTCACGCCTGATAAAATAGTGAGAAAAAGAATCTTTCTTAAGTCCTGATTGATTCTTATACATTGATACTGACCTTGCTGTTCTTGCATTGTTGTAGATACCTGCAGCAACGAACACCATGAACTTCAATGTGCGATCCCTACTGGAAAGGGAGAAGTTTGCTGGGCCGAACTTCTCTGACTGGTTTGGACACCTTAAGATCGTTCTTAAGGCAGAGAGGAAACTGTATGTCCTCGAGACGGCGATTCCGCCGCAGCCCGCTCCGAACGCCGCAAGGGCGGTTCGGGAAGCCTATGAAAAGCACGTCAATGATAGCATTGATGTCGCTTGCCTGATGCTAGCGTCTATGACGCCACCGCTGCAGCGTCAGCATGAGGATATGTCTGCTATAGACATGATAGCGAACCTCAAGATGCTGTATGCTGCACAGGCGAGGACTGAGCGCTATAATTTGACAAAGCTCTTCTTTCAGAGCAAACTGGCTGAAGGGAGCCCAGTGGGAGCTCACGTGCTCAAGATGATTGGGCACAAGGAGGCTCTAGAGAAACTGGGGCATACCATCAACCAGGAGCTTGCTGTGGACATTATTCTACAGTCTCTCCCGCCTTCATTCGACGCGTTCATTATTAATTTTAATATGAACAAAATCGATTGTACTCCGGCAGAGCTGCTGAATATGCTCTTGACCACTGAGGAGACTCTGAAGGGTAAGCCTTCAACCTCTGTCTTGATGGTTCCTTCAAGGAACAAGAAGAAGGGGAAGAAGGGCAAGGCCCCGGTCAAGAACTACAGCAAGGTTCTGAAGCAGAAGGTGAAGCGGTCCAAGGAATACAGGTGTTTCCACTGTGGCCAGCTGGGTCACTGGAAAAAGGACTGTAAAGCGCTCCAAGGAGATAAGAGGGGAAGCTTTGCTTCTGGCTCAGGTATATTCGTGACTGAGGTCATGTTTTCTTCTTCTGTATCATGGGTGTTGGACACTGCATGTGGAGTTCACATTTGTTCAAATGTACAGGAACTCAAGAGAAGAAGGCAGGTGGGACAGCATGAGGTGGACCTACGCGTTGGAAACGGGGCACGGGTTGCTGCTGTTGCTGTAGGAGACTACTTTATTTCTTTACCATCTGGACTTGTATTGGAACTGAACAGTTGTTACTTTGTTCCCAGTATAACTAAAAATATTATCTCCATTCCTGCTCTTGTCAGGAAGGGATTTTCCTTTGAATGCAATATTTCAAAGTGTGTTTTATCATTTGATAATATTGTTTATGCAACTGGTTCAATTAATAATGGGTTATTCATGTTGGACATGGAAAGTTCCATACATAATGTTGATATTAAGAAAGCCAAGTATGCTGATGACAGCACCTTGCTATGGCATAGTCGTTTAGGCCATATAAACGAGAAACGCATTAAGCGGTTGCATGATCATGGACTGCTGGGATCATTCTCCTATAAGGAGATTGATACATGCAAAGCTTGTTTGATGGGTAAAATGACGAAGTCTCCTTTTCCTCACAAAGGTCAAAGGGCTTCAGGTTTACTTGACCTTATACACAGCGATGTGTGTGGGCCTTTTAGTAAACATGCCAGAGGTGGCTATCAGTACTTCATTACCTTTACTGATGATTTCAGTAGATATGGGTATGTCTATCTGATGAGACATAAAAGTGAATCTTTTGACAAGTTCAAAGAGTTTAAGAATGAAGTACAAAATCAGCTAGGCCGTAATATCAAGGCACTTCGCTCAGATCGAGGTGGTGAATACCTAAGTCATGCATTTACTGACTATCTAAAAGAGTGTGGGATTATCTCACAGCTCACTCCGCCTGGAACACCGCAATGG
Source organism: Costus lasius (assembly GCA_027563935.2). NCBI lineage: Eukaryota > Viridiplantae > Streptophyta > Magnoliopsida > Zingiberales > Costaceae > Costus > Costus lasius. Next base: position 41,954,161 of record CM050448.1, read on the forward strand.
AATGGTGTGTCCGAAAGGAGAAATAGAACATTACTAGATATGGTTCGTTCTATGATGAGTCAGGCTACTCTTCCATACTCCTTTTGGGGTTTTGCACTGGAAACAGCTGCAAAGGTACTAAACCGAGTGCCATCCAAGGCAGTTTCAAAGACGCCATATGAGTTATGGTATGGGAAACAGCCAAGCTTGACATTTATCAGGATCTGGGGCTGCGAGGCTTATGTCAAAAAGCTCGCCTCTGGGAAACTAGAGAGCAGATCTGACAAATGTATCTTTGTCGGTTACCCTAAGGAAACTAAGGGTTATTATTTCTACGACCCCAAAGAGAACAAGGTTTTTGTTGCTCGGACGGCCATATTTCTTGAGAAGGAATTTCTTCTGCAAGAGGCAAGTGGGAGAGAAATAAAGCTGGATGAGAATCCAGAAGAAGGACAAAGTGACCAAGCACAGTTGGATGAGCCTGAGCCGGTAGAACAGGTTATTGAACAACCTGAGGCTCAGATATCACGGGAACCGCGAAGATCGGGTAGGATCCGTCGACAGCCTGAGCGCTATGACGGAGTCTACATCATTGATAATGATGAACCCCTTACTTATGCGGATGCGGTCAGTGGACCGGAATCAGCGAGATGGCTTGAAGCTATGCGCGCCGAGATGGACTCCATGTCAGATAACCAAGTTTGGGATTTGGTTGATCCGCCTCCGGGAGTTATCCCTATAGGCTGTAAATGGATCTTCAAGAAGAAGATTGACATGGATGGTAACGTGGTTACCTATAAAGGCAGGCTAGTTGCGAAAGGTTTCAAACAAATCTACGGGATAGATTATGATGAAACTTTCTCACCTGTAGCCATGTTTAAGTCTATTCGGATTCTTTTCGCGATAGCTGCATATTATGATTATGAGATTTGGCAGATGGATGTGAAAACAGCTTTCCTTAATGGAAATCTGGATGAGGATGTGTATATGACACAACCAGAAGGTTTCACTAATCCAGCAGATCGTCATAAAATATGCAAGTTAAAGAAGTCTATTTATGGACTTAAACAAGCATCGAGAAGCTGGAACATTCGTTTTGATGAATCAGTCACTGAATTTGGTTTCATCAAGAACGAGGATGACCCGTGCGTATATAAGAGGTTTAGTGGGAGCGTGATTATTTTCCTAGTCCTCTACGTCGATGACATCTTGATCATTGGAAATGACATTCCTGAAATGCATGCTGTTAAAGCATGGCTGAGGAAATGTTTCCAGATGAAAGATCTAGGAGAAGCAGCCTATGTGTTAGGTGTGAAGATCTACAGGGATAGATCTAAGAGGCTTCTCGGGCTGTGCCAGAGTACTTACATCGATAAGGTCCTGGAGAGATTTCGCTTAGAGAATTCTAAGAAAGGATATCTTCCAGTCAGACATGGTCTGAATCTTTCGAAGAGTCAGTGTCCACAAACACAGACTGAGAAAGATGAAATGAACAATACGCCTTATGCTTCGGCTATTGGTTCTATAATGTATGCGATGTTGTGTACTCGCCCAGACGTCGCTTACGGGTTAAGCGTGACCAGTCGTTACCAGAGTAATCCAGGTTTGGCGCACTGGATTGCAGTCAAGAACATCCTAAAATATCTGCGGAGGACCAAAGATATGTTCTTGATATATGGTGGTCAGGAAGAACTCAGTATTGAAGGATATACTGACGCTTCGTTCCAGTCTGACCAGGATGATTTCCGATCGCAATCAGGCTATGTTTTTAGCTTGAATGGAGGTGCAGTGGTGTGGAAAAGTTTCAAACAGTCAACTGTTGCTGATTCCACAACAGAAGCCGAGTATGTCGCAGCCTCGGAAGCATCCAAGGAGGCAGTGTGGATTCGTAAGTTCGTGAGAGAACTTGGTGTTGTTCCTTCGTGTGCAGATCCTTTGGTTATCTTTTGTGATAACACTGGAGCAATCGCACAAGCAAAGGAACCACGGTCGCACCAGAAGTCCAAGCACATACAGAGACGGTTTCATTTGATCAGGGAGATCATTGATCGTGGCGAGATCAAAGTATGCAAGGTTCATACAGACGACAATCTGGCAGACCCGCTTACCAAGCCTCTGGCGCAGCAGAAGCATGAGAAGCACTGTAATAATATGGGTTTGAAGTTTTTCAACCATTAGATTAAGTGCAAGTGGGAGATTGTTGGGGTATGCCCTTAAGGCTAATGTTTGAGGCCTGTGGGAATGTAACAAGTATCATGTAATAAACTATTATGTTTATAAAGGCATGGTTGTTATTCAGTTAGTTACATTGTCTGCTGCAATATATGTTCTTCTGAATAATGTCTCAAAGCTGTTCAGCTGGGCTGACATGCTGTTATGTCCTTAGTCGATGTATCTTGGTGAACATGAGACAGCCTTGATATGGTTAAGACTAATATGTGTTCTGATCTTATAGGATGCTTCGAGCATGGAATAAGATGTAGACTCATGGGTACATGGGATGTACTGGACAGACCCTACTAGGATGTTCAGTTGTTTGTCACAACGTGAATATTCCTTGTATAAGACAAGTGGCACATTTCCTCTGACTTGAGATCACTTGTGTTTTCTAAATGATGATTGTCATTATTTTGAGTTAGTTCAATATCATTTGAAACATAATGATTATAGACTATCTTGGATGGTGAGCTTGAGTCAGGTTAGGGCACTAGTGATAGACATAGGATTGCCGTCTCCTTGTTTAAGGAGTGTGATGTTCTAAAGGGGCCCCCTGGATGAGATGATTGAGAGAGTGTATGGCCATACCCAGGTGACAGTGTTCATCTGATCTAATCATGCTCATCATATTGGAGTTACAAGTTTGACAGACTTGTCCAATAAGAACATCCAGTGGCAAAGGAAATATGTATGCTTTGTGAAATGATTCACACTTGTGCTATGGTTTGGGTGTAGTCTTGGAAGACTCTTTCCTTTATATCGGGAGACAGTGATGTGTTGCTAGATACCCCTCACTGATCGTGATAATGTGAATTATCGTTACCGACATTTAAAGGAAACCCTTAGGGTCGCACAATTTGATGATATGGCTTACTTAAGTCAGATCGTGTGGACTGAATTGTTTGGGTTCAGTTTTAAGGGATTTAATCTCTGATTGTAAGTGAGATCTGGTCTGATCATGTTTGATTGATTAGGGCTTGAGATCGGTAAGCTTCGATTGAGAGAATGGATGCCAGATCGGTCAGATCAGGGGCATTAAAGAGATCGACGGTTAGATCTAAAGCCTTAGGGTTTATTTGATCTAGGCCTTGTCGCTTGGCTTGGTTGGTTCTTAAACCGAACCAAATTGAACCAGCTCACTAAAAGAGCGCTTGGTTCATAGGGAGAGGAGTGGGCGACGAGTTCACATAGCGTGAACGTTGGGATGAGGAGAGGTTACTATTTTTAGTAACCATGATCTCCATGTCGAGTGGGCACTCATCCGAAATAGAGTATTCTCTATTTTCGCCAATTCACTTATTCCTCTCGCAAGTTTTTCCTCTCGACTTGGTGTGCGGCGACGCTTGAAGGTTGAGGAGGATTCGGCCAAGGAGAAAGACATCTCTTTTCCCTTCACTCGACAAGGACCTCTTGGAACCTTGCTAGCACAAGGAGCACCAAGAGAGATAGCAACATCATCTTGTATGTGACGACAAGGAGAAGATCTACTTTGATCTTTGCTTCCAAGGAAACATCTTTCCATGGCGATGGTATGAATGTTTTCTTATTGTTATCAAGTTGATCTTTTGCATGCGTATCGATCTTATAACCCTAATTCCGCAAGAGAACAATTTTATGCGCCATATGCTCTAAGGGTTATGCTCCCCCATGAAGGGGACCCCCCTTATTTAAGGGGTTCTTTCAGCTCTGGCCTAAGCACTGGGAGAAGCCTGCAAATCACATGCAACACAAACATGGACAGTGTGTAGACTCAAGAGGTGATCCCCATCCGGTCAAGATGTGATACCTTGATCTACACCACCCCATAACACAAAAATCTAAAAGTCTAAGAGTGATGATATCAAGAGGTGGCCCCTGTCCGACCAAGACATGGCACTTTGCATCAATCACTCGTTCTCCCAAAGGGTTCCTTATCTGGACAACCACTAGACACAACTTATATCTTATTTCACAAAAGTGGACTCCTAAGTGTCGACCAGACTCTAGGATAGTCATTTTTATCACAATAATCACAACAGGCAGGCTGAACATCAACCCCCTCACATATCACAATACACCGGGCTGAAATCTCCAACCCCTAACATATCACATATAGACTATCCCCTTGAGTACACAGTTACACTTAGCCTTAGTCCTAACCATAATGGGTACACAAACCACAACACATAACGTTTGAAACCACATAATCATATAATGTTTTGTAGAGTCCTTAGGTTTCATGCTGATCAGTTTGGTTTAACCTTGCTAAATTATCACCCAAGTTTCTCAAACAAAGATACATGGCCATAAAAATATAACATGCTACACATAGAGAAATTCATAAAAATTAACATAGGATATAATAATTATATAACATGCTGCACATAGAGAAACAAAAATCAACTTAGGATTAAAATTTGTATTCTTACAATCTACATTACATAATATCACAAGTAGTCCACGGTTTCTACGATTTACATGCTATAATCTACTTTAAAATTTAACCCTGGTTAATAAGAATTTCATGCCCAAGAATCACTGATTTAGAGCTACCTAAATTCCATATAAAAGATATCTTAAATTTCATGTTGTCAAATTTCGGTCTTCATGATAGATACATCTTGGGTTTCGGTTTTTAGCATGATGAAGTTTCTAAGAAATCAAAATTATTTATCTATCACAACCAAAAGGATAAAATTCGAACAAGACACCCCACTCACCTATTATCTTGAACCGTGTACACCAAGATGATCCAAAAACTCGTCTAAGGCCTTGAAATTCCACCAATGTCGCCACCAATGGAAGAAGAAGCGCCACCAAACACCAAAGAACGCCAGCCAAGGGAAAAGGAAGAGGAAGAAGGGGAAATTCGTCCAAGCCTCCAAGAGATCGCCCAAGCCTTCAAGCCGCCGCCCCCAAGGTTTCCTCCAAGCCAAAAACGCTAACTCTCCTTCCCTAACCGCAATTACCTACTTAAAATTTCGGTTTTTAATTTTAAACCCGCTAACTAATTAATCCGAATTTTAAATCTAATTTAAGTGTAAACCCAATAACCCATAGTTAAGCGAAAATCCAATAAGGATTAAATTAACATCCAATAAGCTCCAATTAATTAATTATAAATTAGTAACCAATAAGCACTAATTAATTAATTATAATTTAACAACCAATAAGCTCTAATTAATTAATTATTAGGGTCAAAATCAAAACATAGGAAAATATCCCCGCCAACACTTTTATTTAAATCAAAAATAGTACTTACCAGGACTTAGGATCCTTGGATCTTACATCCCTCCCTCCTTATAAAGCTTTAGTCCTCTAAAGCTCAGCATCCATATCATCAAAAAGATAAGCATAAAACTTCCTCATATCAGCTTCAGTCTCCCAGGTCGCCTCCTCAACCGACTGATTTCCCCAGATAACCTTTACCAACGGTATAGACTTGTTCCTCAGAACTTTATCCTTTCTATCCACAATCCGGAGAGGTCTTTCCTCAAAGGTCAAATCACTGTGAATCTGAAGAGGATCCAACTCCAATACATGAGATGGATCAGGATGATACTTCCTCAAAGTAGAAACATGGAATACATTATGCACATGTTTCAAAGCAGGAGGTAAAGCTAACCTGTAAGCCACTGGACCAACTCTCTCAATAATGTCAAAAGGTCCCACATACCTCGGGCTCAGCTTTCCTTTCTTGCCAAACCGCATAACACCCTTAGTCGGTGACACCTTTAAGAAGACATGATCCCCTACCACAAACTCTAGGGAACGACGACGGTCATCAGCATAGCTCTTCTGTCTGTCCCGAGAAATGTTCAGTTTATCCTGAATCTCTCTGACCTTATCAGTAGTCTCCTGTACTGCATCAGATCTCAAAATTAATCTATCACCGGTTTCCTCCCAACACAAGGGAGTCCTACACCTTCTCCCATACAAAGCCTCATAAGGAGCCATCTGAATACTGGAGTGGAAGCTATTATTATAGGTGAACTCTATCAAAGATAGATCCCGGTTCCACTTAGAACTCCAATCAACCACATAAGCTCTCAATAGGTCTTCCAGAGTCTGGATAGTACGCTCCGTCTGGCCATCAGACTGAGGATGGTATGCTATACTAAAACTCAGCTTAGTACCCAAACCCTCCTGTAAGCTCTTCCAAAACCTGGACAGAAACCGAGAGTCCCTATCAGACACAATATCAACAGGCACTCCATGCAGTCTGACTATCTCATCAATATACAACTTAGCCAGTCTCTCCAAAGGATAAGTCATCTTGATCGGGAGAAAGTGGGCTGATTTAGTGAGTCTATCAACAATCACCCAAATAGCATCGTGACCCAATCTGGTTCTGGGCAAACCACACACAAAGTCCATACTAATACATTCCCACTTCCACTCAGGAATAGGAAGGGGCTGCAACAAACCACCAGGCTTCTGGTGTTCAGCCTTTACAGTCTGACAGGTTAAACACCTAGAGACAAAATCAACTACCTCTTTCTTCATACCCGGCCACCAAAAGCTCTTCTTAAGGTCTTGATACATCTTAGTCACACCAGGGTGTAGAGAATATTTGGAGTTATGGCTATCCTCCAATATTTCTTTCCTCAAGCTCGGTTCCTCAGGGACACACACCCTTCCACGGAACCGGAGAACACTATCATCAGACAAGCTAAAATCCTGAACTTCACCCGCAACCAAACTATCCCTGATCTGAGCTAATTTCGGATCCACAGACTGCTGATCTCTGATCTTCTGCAACAAAACAGACTGTACTCTAAGGAAAGCCACATAACCCGACTGAACTCTAGGAGAAACACTGATCCTGAGATCTCTGAACTCCTGCAATAACTGCCACTCACTGACCCGTAGTGCCGCTACTGAAGCTACTGGATGTCTGCTCAGTGCATCAGCCACTACATTGGCTTTTCCAGCCTGATACTGAATAGTGAAGTCATAGTCTTTGATCAACTCCATCCATCTTCTCTGTCTCATGTTCAACTCCTTCTGAGTGAAGATGTACTTGAGACTCTGGTGGTCAGTGAACAGATCAAACTCTTGACCCAACAAATAGTGGCGCCATATCTTCAGAGCAAAGACTACGGCCGCCAACTCCAAGTCATGAGTAGGGTAGTTCAACTCATACTCCTTCAGTTGTCTCGAAGCATAAGCTACCACATTACTCTTCTGCATCAAGACACAACCCAACCCCTTGCCTGAAGCATCCGTATAGACAGTAAACCTTTCCCATCACTAGGAATAATGAGGATCGGTGTACTAGTCAACCTTCTCTTTAGCTCCTGAAAGCTCTCTTCACACTTGTCATCCCAATTAAACTTGGCCTCCTTTCTGATCAATTTAGTTAAAGGACCCGCCAGCTTGGAGAATCCCTCTACAAACCTCCGGTAGTAACCTGCTAGACCCAGGAAACTTCTGATCTCAGTAGCACTAGTCGGTCTTCCCCAATTAAGGATGGCTTGCACTTTAACTGGATCCACAGACACCCCCTGACCAGAAATCACATGCCCAAGGAAGCTGATCTTTTCTAGCCAAAACTCACACTTACTGGCCTTGGCATATAATCGGTTTTTCCTTAGGATCTCCAGCACTCTGCGCAAATCACTGACATGATCCGAAGTAGTCCGAGAGTACACCAAGATATCATCTATGAAGACTACCACACATGAATCAAGTAATTCATGAAATACCCTGTTCATCAAATCCATGAAGACAGCAGGTGCATTCGTCAGTCCAAAAGGCATAACTAGAAATTCAAAATGCCCATACCTGGTCCTGAAAGCAGTCTTAAATATATCCTCATCCTTGACCCTAAGCTGGTAATACCCTGATCTCAGATCAATCTTAGAGAACACTGTAGCTCCCTGTAATTGATCAAATAGATCATCAATTCTGGGGAGAGGATACCTATTCTTGATAGTCACTTGGTTCAGTTGCCTGTAGTCTATACACATCCTCAGGGTTCCATCCTTCTTCTTTACGAACAGCACTGGTGCTCCCCAGGGAGAAGCACTAGGCCGGATGTAACCTTTCTCCAGCAATTCCTCCAGTTGCTTCTTAAGTTCAGCCAACTCTGAGGTAGCCATGCGGTAAGGAGCTCTGGAGATAGGTGCAGTACCTGGCACCAACTCAATGCCAAACTCTACCTCTCGTATTGGTGGCAAGCCTGAAAATTCTTCAGAGAACACATCAGGAAACTCTTGCACCACCGCCATCTGGGTCAAATCAGGAGTAGAATCATCCTGCACCTTAACATGTGCTAGGTAACCCTTACACCCACTAGCAAGTAACTTTCTGGCCTGCAAGAAAGATATCACATGTGGTCCTTGGTCTGACACTAGACCTCTCACAAAAAGCCGATTCCCATCTAGTAGATTCAAGGTGATTACTTTCTCAAAGCAATCCACAGTGGCATGATGTGAGGATAACCAATCCATACCTAGGATGACATCATAGTCTTGCATGTCTAAAAGGATTAGATCTACAAGAAACTCATAACCCTCTACATGCACTACACAATCAGCACAAACAGTGTCTGTAGATGATGTTTTTCCTAAGGGAGTACTTACAGACACAACATAATCCAGCAGCTTAGGTAATACAGGTAAACATGCAGCAAATCTAACAGATACAAAAGATAAATTTGCACCAGGGTCAAATAAGATGCGAGCTAACTGATCGAATACAAATAAAGTACCTTCCACGACGGATCGGGAAGCCCGTGTATCCTTCTCAGCCACGGCATAAACTCGAGTCTAGACTGTAGGCTTATCTGTGCCTCTCTGCTGCATCTCAGGCTCCTTGCAGTCTTTGATCATGTGCCCAGGTTTCTTACACCTGAAGCATACACCATTCTTCTTATAACAATCCCTCATCAGATGTCCTTTGAGCCCACAATGATGACAAATCCGATCCTCTGTGTTACCGTTCCTTGCACCCCTGGATTGCTGCGGTGCATCCTTGGACTGCTGCGGTGCCTTGTGAGAGTAAGGCTTATACCTGCCTTTCTTGTAGTCCTTATGCTTAGGGTACTTCTTACCCTTGCCGCCATCACCCAACTGAGGAGCTGCCGCCTCAGCTGCAGGAATCACAGTCATGGTCCTCTCAGATATGTATCTCTCGATGGTGCGTGCTCGCCCAACAGTCTCACTATATGTCTCCAAGTGCTGAGCACCAACCTGTTCTCGAATGTCCCATCTAAGACCTCTAAGAAACTTGGTAGCCCTCCTCTTTTCAGTATTTATCAGGTGAGGAGCATACTTTCCCAATTTAGTGAACTGCAACTCATACTGGTCCACAGTCATATCACCCTGCTCCAGGTGAATAAATTCCACCTCTCGGTCCTCTACCAAGCTATCAGGGAAATACTTCTCGTTAAATTGAGACAAGAAGTAGGGCCAATTTACTGTTTCTTGTCTTTCCACAGCTAGCCTCACCACGCCCTTCCACCACTCATCTGCGTCACCACGCATCATATAGGTGGCCAGACACAGCTTGTCCACATCTGAGCAACGCATGACTTGAAAAATCTTTTCCAAAACCAGCTGCCAGTTCTCTGCAGTACTTGATTCTGGGCCCCCATAAAAAGAGCTAGGACCCAGTTTCTAGAATTCACTCACAAGCGAGGCATAGCGCCTGTGAGCGCCGTCCTGAGAGTCATTCCCCACCACCCGAGTAGTAGTCTGGGATCTCTCCTGAGTCAATTGCTGCAAAAGCTGCTGTTGCGCTTCTTGATGTTGAGTCTGTTGCTGCTGCAGCATCTGAGCTTGCCTCTCTATCATGGCACCCTGTTGCCGTACCATGCCTGTCAGAGCCTCAATGGTTCTCGTGAGATCTGAGGTCTGCTCACCCTCGTTGCTAGCATTTCCTCTGGATCGCACCATCTTAAATTCCTACACACACACCATAGTAAGGAAAACAAACATAAACCTATCAGGTGTCTAGCAATACACAAACATGTTTTCCCCCGAACTAAGTTTTAGCTAGCCAACTGCTCTGATACCATTCTGTCACATCCCGTTATCTTAACCCCAAACAAGTAACACAAGTCACAAAGGAACAGGATGTTATCACACAGGATCGATGCACATGCTAAGTAAAACCAAGTTCAGGAAAAGTCGATCTGAAAATTTTTCGAGAATCCACACATTGAATCTCCAAAAAACACAAATTCACAAATGTACCTGCCACCACGCAATACTTGCACTAGACATATGCAAGTTAACAGTTATATCAAAACCACATAAAATCCGTAAAATCCATAAATCACGTAAGGGTACCTGCCACTAGGCAATACTTGCACTAGACATATGCAAGTTCACAATTATATCAAATCTGATCGCAAAATACGAATCAATTCGAAATTCGAAGCAAAACCACAATATCGATTTTATAAACTCATGGAACTAACATCAATGACCCAAACACCGAAAACAGGCCAAAGCCCTCGGTGACACAAAAATCATAATCTCAAAACTGCCACAACCGGCAACACTGGTTCACAAAGTTTAGCCATAACCGGCCCCAGTTAACTAAACACAAAAAATCTTATACATTGCACCAGCATAGTTGTAGAGAAAATCATAATATCCATAACATACGCTAACTCAGGCAATGCGCCCCTGCTCTACACCTGAAAAGAATGAGGGGTGAGCTACACAGCCCAGTGAGTGGATAGTCTCAATCGACCATCCATAACATACACTCAAAGATACATGCAGATTGTTTTTAAAAATCTTTAGCAGAACATTATGTCAACATATAACTAAAACAAAGAACAGTAAACAAGAACATAACTCATATAAACAATTAAATGTACAGGCATCACACAAATGTCATCCCAAAGTAACCAAAATTCTAGAGCCATACTCTAAACTAACTAAACACACCAACCACTTAATTGTTGTTGTCCAGCATAAATCAAGAGTGACCACTATGGTCCAACCCGGCTCTGGCCTAAGCACTGGGAGAAGCCTGCAAATCACATGCAACACAAACATGGACAGTGTGTAGACCCAAGAGGTGATCCCCATCTGGTCAAGATGTGATACCTTGATCTACACCACCCCATAACACAAAAATCTAAAAGTCTAAGAGTGATGATATCAAGAGGTGGCCCCTGTCCGACCAAGACATGGCACTTTGCATCAATCACTCGTTCTCCCAAAGGGTTCCTTATCTGGACAACCACTAGACACAACTTATATCTTATTTCACAAAAGTGGACTCCTAAGTGTCGACCAGACTCTAGGATAGTCATTTTTATCACAATAATCACAACAGGCAGGCTGAACATCAACCCCCTCACATATCACAATACACCGGGCTGAAATCTCCAACCCCTAACATATCACATATAGACTATCCCCTTGAGTACACAGTTACACTTAGCCTTAGTCCTAACCATAATGGGTACACAAACCACAACACATAACGTTTGAAACTACATAATCATATAATGTTTTGTAGAGTCCTTAGGTTTCATGCTGATCAGTTTGGTTTAACCTTGCTAAATTATCACCCAAGTTTCTCAAACAAAGATACATGGCCATAAATATATAACATGCTACACATAGAGAAATTCATAAAAATTAACATAGGATATAATTATATAACATGCTGCACATAGAGAAACAAAAATCAACTTAGGATTAAAATTTGTATTCTTACAATCTACATTACATAATATCACAAGTAGTCCACGGTTTCTACGATTTACATGCTATAATCTACTTTAAAATTTAACCCTAGTTAATAAGAATTTCATGCCAAAGAATCACTGATTTAGAGCTACCTAAATTACATATAAAAGATATCTTAAATTTCATGTTGTCAAATTTCGGTCTTCATGATAGATACATCTTGGGTTTCGGTTTTTAGCATGATGAAGTTTATAAGAAATCAAAATTATTTATCTATCACAACCAAAAGGATAAAATTCGAACAAGACACCCCACTCACCTATTATCTTGAACCGTGTACACCAAGATGATCCAAAAACTCGTCTAAGGCCTTGAAATTCCACCAATGTCGCCACCAATGGAAGAAGAAGCGCCACCAAACACCAAAGAACGCCGGCCAAGGGAAAAGGAAGAGGAAGAAGGGGAAATTCATCCAAGCCTCCAAGAGATCGCCCAAGCCTTCAAGCCGCCGCCCCCAAGGTTTCCTCCAAGCCAAAAACGCTAACTCTCCTTCCCTAACCGCAATTACCTACTTAAAATTTCGGTTTTTAATTTTAAACCCGCTAACTAATTAATCCGAATTTTAAATCTAATTTAAGTGTAAACCCAATAACCCATAGTTAAGCGAAAATCCAATAAGGATTAAATTAACATCCAATAAGCTCCAATTAATTAATTATAAATTAGTAACCAATAAGCACTAATTAATTAATTATAATTTAACAACCAATAAGCTCTAATTAATTAATTACTAGGGTCAAAATCAAAACATAGGAAAATATCCCCGCCAACACTTTTATTTAAATCAAAAATAGTACTTACCAGGACTTAGGATCCTTGCATCTTACAAAGCGTGTCAAGCCTATAAATCCAATATGATGAGAGTGGTTAGATCAGATGAACATAGTCATCTGGGTATGGCCATACACTTTCTCAACCATCTCATCCAGGGGGCCCCTTTAGAACATCACACTCCAAACAAGGAGAAGGCAATCCTATATCTATCACTAGCGCCCTAACATGACTCATGTTCATTATCCAAGATAGTCTATAACCATTATGTTTCAAATGATATTGAACTACCTCAAGACAATGCCAATCATCATTTAGAAACACAAGTGATCTCAAGTCAGAGGAAATATGCCACTTGTTAGCATGTAAGGATTATTCACATTGTGACAAGCAATTGAACATCCTAAGTAGGGTCTGTCCAGTACATCCAATGTACCCATGAGTCTACATCTTATTCCATGCTCGAAGCATCCTATAAGATTAGAACACATATTAGTCTCAATCATATCAAGGCTGTCTCATGTTCACCAAGATATCTCGACTAAGGACTATACTACATGTCAGCCAAGCTAAACAGCATTGAGACATTATTCAGAAGTATACATATGGCAGCAGATAATGCAACAACCTGAATAACAACCATTGCCTTTATAAACATAGAGTTTATACATGATACTGATAACAACCCAAGGCCTCAAACATTAGCCTTAAGGGCATACCCCAACAATCTCCCACTTGCACTTAATCTAATGGTTGAGAAATCTCAAACCCATATTATTACAGTGCTTCTCATGCTTCTGCTGCCCCAGAGGCTTAGTAAGCGGGTCAGCTAGATTGTCATCTGTATGAACCTTGCAGATCTTGATCTCTCCTCGATCAATGATCTCTCGGATCAAGTGAAACCTTCTCTGTATGTGCTTGGACTTCTGGTGCGACCGTGGTTCCTTTGCTTGTGCTATTGCTCCAGTGTTATCACAGAAGATAACCAATGGATCTGCACTCGAAGGAATAACACCAAGTTCCTGAACGAACTTACGAATCCATACTGCCTCCTAGGATGCTTCTGAGGCTGCAACATACTCGGCTTCTGTTGTGGAATCAGCAACAATTGATTGTTTGAAACTTTTCCACACCACTGCTCCTCCATTCAAGCTAAAAACATAGCCTGATTGCGATCGGAAATCATCCTGGTCAGATTGGAACGAAGCGTCAGTATATCCTTCAATACTGAGTTCTTCCTGACCTCCATATATCAAGAACATATCTTTGGTCCTCCGAAGATATTTTAAAATGTTCTTGACTGCAATCCAGTGTGCCTTTCCTGGATTACTTTGGAATCGACTGGTCACGCTTAACCCGTAAGCGACGTCTGGGCGAGTACACAACATCGCATAGATAATGGACCCAATAGCCGAAGCATAAGGCGTATTGTCCATTTCATCTTTCTCAGTCTGTGTTTGTGGACACTGACTCTTTGAAAGATTCAGACCATGTCTGACTGGAAGATATCCTCTTTTAGAATTTTCTAAATGGAATCTCTCCAGGACTTTATCGATGTAAGTACTCTGACACAGCCCGAGAAGCCTCTTAGATCTATCTCTGTAGATCTTCACACCTAATACATAGGCTGCTTCTCCTAAATCTTTCATCTGGAAACATTTTCTTAACCATGCCTTGACGGCATGCAGTTCAGGAATATCGTTTCCAATGATCAAGATATCATCGACGTAGAGGACTAGGAAAGTAATCACGCTCCCACTAAACCTCTTATATACACACGGGTCATCTTCATTCTTGATGAAACCAAACTTACAGATTGATTCATCAAAACGAATATTCCAGCTTCTCGATGCTTGTTTAAGTCCATAAATAGACTTCTTTAATTTGCATATTTTATGACGATCTGGATTGATGAAACCTTCAGGTTGTGTCATATACACATCCTCTTCTAGTTTTCCATTAAGGAAAGCGGTCTTCACATCCATCTGCCAGATCTCATAATCATAATATGCTGCTATCGCAAGAATAATCCGAATAGACTTGAACATGGCTACAGGAGAGAAAGTTTCATCATAATCTATCCCGTAGATTTGTTTGAAACCTTTCGCAACTAGCCTGCCTTTATAGGTAACCACGTTACCATCCATGTCAATCTTCTTCTTGAAGATCCACTTACAGCCTATAGGGATTACTCCCGGAGGCGGATCAACCAAATCCCAGACTTGGTTATCTGACATGGAGTCCATCTCGGCTCGCATAGCTTCAAGCCATCTCGCTGATTCCGGTCCACTGACCGCATCCGCATAAGTGAGGGGTTCATCATCAATGATGTAGACTCCGTCATAGCGCTCAGGCTGTCGACGGATCCTTCCCGATCTTCGCGGTTCCCGTGATATCTGAGCCTCAGGTTGGTCAGTAACCTGTTCTATTGGCTCAGGCTCATCCAACTGTGCTTGACTACTTTGTCCTTCCTCTGGATTCTCATCCAGCTTTATTTCTCTCCCACTGGCCTCTTGCAGAAGAAATTCCTTCTCAAGAAAAATAGCCGTACGAGCAACAAATACTTTGTTCTCCGTGGGATCGTAGAAATAATAACCCTTAGTTTCTTTAGGGTAACCGACAAAGATACATTTATCAGATCTGCTCTCCAGTTTCCCAGAGGCGAGCTTTTTGACATAAGCCTCGCAACCCCAGATTTTAATAAATGTCAAGCTCGGCTGTTTCCCATACCATAACTCATATGGCGTCTTTGAAACGGCCTTGGATGGCACTCGGTTTAGTACCTTTGCAGCTGTTTCCAGTGCAAATCCCCAAAAGGAGTAAGGTAGAGTAGCCTGACTCATCATGTTGGGGTATGCCCTTAAGGCTAATGTTTGAGGCCTTGGGATTCTTTCAGTATCATGTATAAACTCTTATGTTTATAAAGGCAATGGTTGTTATTCAGTTTGTTACATTGCCTGCTGCAATAAGTGTGCTTCTGAATAATGTCTCAATGCTGTTCAGCTTGGCTGACATGCTGTAATGTCCTTAGTCGAGATATCTTGGTGAACATGAGACAGCCTTGATATGATTGAGACTAATATGTGTTCTAATCTTATAGGATGCTTCGAGCATGGAATAAGATGTAGACTCATGGGTACATTGGATGTACTGGACAGACCCTACTAGGATATTCAATTGCTTGTCACAATGTGAATAATCCTTGTTTGCAACAAGTGGCACATGTCCTCTAACTTGAGATCACTTGTGTTTCTAAATGATGATTGTCATTGTTTTGAGGTAGTTCAATATCATTTGAAACATAATGGTTATAGACTATCTTGGATAATGATCATGAGTCAGGTTAGGACACTAGTGATAGATATAGGATTGCCGTCTCCTTGATTGGAGTGTGATGTTCTAAAGGGGCCCCCTTGAATGAGATGATTGAGAAAGTGTATGGCCATACCTAGGTGACTATGTTCATCTGATCTAATCATTCTCATCATATTGGAGTTACAGGCTTGACACGCTTGTCCAATAAGAACACCCAGTGGCAAAGGAAACATGTATGCCTTGTGAAGTAGATTCACACTTGTGCTGTGGTTTGGGTGTAGTCTTGGAAGACTCTTTCCTTTATATCAGGAGACAGTGATGTGTTGCTAGATACCCCTCACTGATCGTGATAACATGAGTTGTCGTTACCAACATTTAAAGGAAACCCTTAGGGTCGCACAATTTGATGATATGGCTTACTTAAGTCAGATCGTGTGGACTGAATTGTTTGGATTCAGTTTAAAGGGATTTAATCTCTGATTGTAAGTGAGATCTGGTCTGATCATGTTTGATTGATTAGGGCTTAAGATCGGTAAGCTTTGATTGAGAGAATGGATGCTAGATCGGTGAGATCAAGAGCATCAAGAGATGAACGGTTAGATCTTGAACCTTTAGGGTTTATTGTGATCTAGACCAAATGGCTTGGGTTAATTGGTCTTTGAACCAAACCAAATTGAACCAGCTCATCAAGTGAGCGTGTAACATCCCGTTATCTTAACCCCAAACAAACAACATAATTCATAAAAGAAACAGGATGTGTCATACAAGATCGATTCATATGCTAGGTAAAACCAAGTCCAGGAAACCCGATTTGAAAATTTCGAAAATACATACATACGAATCTCCACAAAACACAATTTCATAAAGGTACCTGCCACCACGCATTCCTTGCACTAGACATATGCAAGGCAACAGTTATATCAAAT
Organism: Costus lasius; assembly: GCA_027563935.2. NCBI lineage: Eukaryota > Viridiplantae > Streptophyta > Magnoliopsida > Zingiberales > Costaceae > Costus > Costus lasius. The sequence goes on from CM050448.1 coordinate 41,971,067, forward strand.
CCGTATCAAAACCATAAAATCCATAAAGGTACCTGCCACCAGGCAATACTTGCACTAGACATATGCAAGTTACAGATATATCAAAACCGATTACAAAGAATACACCACAAACTGAAATTCAAAACAAAATCACAAAATCGATTTTATAAACTCATACCAAACACCGAAACCAGGCCAAAGCCCGCGGTGACACAAAAATCAAAATCATTTAACTGCCACAATCCGGCAACACAAATTCATATAGTTTAGCCATAGTCGGCAGCACATGTTCACATAATTCAGATATTAAGGCCACAACCGGCATCATAAGTTCATTAAGCATAAATCACGATATCCATATAATGCTAACTGCGCCCCTGCTCTAGACCTGAAAATAATGAGGGGTGAGCTACACAGCCCAGTGAGTGGATAGTCTAAATCAACCATCCATAACATACACTCAAAAATATAGACAGATTAATTTAAAAATCTTTAACAGGAACATTATGTCAACATATAACAACATAAAGAAAACAGAAGTCATATAAACAGTCAGATGTACACACCAACATATAACACACTCAGGTTCTAGAGTTATACTCTAAACCAACTAAACACACCAACACTTAATTAACCTAGTTGTCCAGCATATTCAGTAGTGACCATTATGGTCTAACCCGGCTTTGGCCTAAGCACTGGGAGACTGCAAAATTTCATGCAACATATTAACATGGACAGTGAGTAGAATCAAGAGGTGGCCCCCGCCAGGTCACGACGTGGCACTTTGCTCTAAAACACCCCATAACACATCGATGGATTGTGTGTAGATTCAAGAGGTGGCCCCCGCCGGGTCACGACGTGGCACTTTGCTCTACGACACCCCATATCACAAAAAGAGAGTGATGACATCAAGAGGTGGCCCCTGTCCGACCAAGACATGGCACTTTGCGTCAAAACCCGTTCTCCCAAAAGGTTCCTACTGGATAACAGACACATCTTATATCATATATCACAAAGGTGGACTCCTAAGTGTCAACTAGACTCTAGGATAGTCATCACAATAATCATATCGGGCAGGCTGAACATCAACCCCCATCACAATAATCATAGCAGGTAGGCTGAACATCAACCCCCTTCACATATCACAATACAGGGCTGAAAATTCAAACCCTTAACACATCACATATTGACCATCCCCTTGAGTACACAGCTACACTTAGCCTTAGTCCTAACCAACACATGATCACAACAGATAATATTCGAAAATCCCATATCAACATAATTTTCGAAATTCACATAACCACATAATATTCACATATTCAAAGATCACTTAACATTCCAAAAATCACAAATCACATAATATTTAAAAATCACATAACATAGTGTAGTCCTTAAGTTTCAGGCTGGTCAGTTCAGTGTAGTCTTGCTAAGTTATCACTCAATTTCTCAAACAAAGTTACATAACCATAAATATATAACCATAAAACATGCTACACTCATAAAGGAACATAAAATTAAAACAAGCATCCATAAAATCAACATAAAATGTAAAACATATATTCTTATAAACTACTTTACAAATTACCACATGTAAACATGTTAACTACAAATATCAAGAATTCGGTTTTCATAAACAATTTTCAAAATTTCGGTTTTCATGCATATTATCAATATTTCGGTTTTTAGGTTTTCATGGTAAATACCTTAAATCCGATTTTCATGAAGAACAAGGAATACCTTAAATTCGGTTTTCAAGAAAAATATACCTTTGCAACTTTCGGTTTATAACAAGATGAAGTCTTGAGTTTTCGGTTTTAGCATGGTAAAAATTCCAACAAGCAAATGTATCATCTAACACATTATCTAACACTAACAAATAGATGGAAATCAAATAGACACCCCACTCACCTTGAACCGTGAACACTAAGGTGAAAACTCTCCAAAAAAACGTCTAGAGCCTTGGCACCACCAATGGAAAAGAACGCCACCCAAATCAAAGATGCCGGCCAAGGAAAAGGAAGAGGAAGAAAGGAAAATTCCTCCAAGCCCTCAAGAATCGCCTAAGTTCTTCAAAAATCGCCCCAAGCCTTCAAGCCGTCGCCCAAGATTTTCCTTCAAGCCAAAAAAATCGCCAACTCTCCTACCCTAACCGAAATATCAATTTGAATTTTCGGTTTTTAATTCTTTAACCCGTTAACCAACTAATTCCAATAGGGTTTAACCCATTTAACTAACTAAATTTGAATTTTAAACCCAATTCGTGCAAACCCAATAACCCATGATTAACTAATTAATTTAACCATTAACTAACCATTCACTTAATGAAAATCCATTAAGGATTTAATTGACATCCAATAAGGATTAATGTCCAATAACTCCAATTAATTAACAATTGATTAACTTAAATTAACAAGCAATAAACTCTAATTAATTAACTGAAAATTAGCATCCAATAAGCTAGTTAATTAATTAACATTAACATCCAAAAATCTCTAATTTAATTAACTATAATTTATCAACCAAAAATCTCTAGTTAATTAACTATTAATTAACAACCAAAATCTCTAGTTAATTAACTATAAATTAACAACCAATACATAGAAAAATATCACAGTCAGTAATTTTATTTAAATCATGAACACAATATCACAGCCAACGAGTTTATTTAAATCAAAAAATAATGCTTACCAGGACTTAAGATCCTTGGATCTTACATCCCTCCCTCCTTATAAAGCTTTAGTCCTCTAAAGCTCAGCATCCATATCATCAAAGAGATAAGCATAAAACTTCCTCATATCAGCTTCAGTCTCCCAAGTCGCCTCCTCAACCGACTGATTTCCCCAGATAACCTTTACCAAAGGTATAGTCTTGTTCCTCAGAACTTTATCCTTTCTATCCACAATCCGGAGAGGTCTTTCCTCAAAGGTCAAATCACTCTGAATCTGAAGAGGTTCTAATTCCAACACATGAGATGGATCAGGATGATAATTCCTCAAAGCAGAGACATGGAACACATTATGCACATGATCCATAGCAGGAGGTAAAGCTAACCGGTAAGCCACTGGACCAATTCTCTCAATAATGTCAAAAGGGCCTACAAACCTAGGGCTCAACTTGCCCTTTTTGCCAAACCTCATAACACCCTTAGTAGGTGACACCTTTAAGAAAACATGATCCCCTACCATAAATTCCAAGGGACGACGACGGTCATCAGCATAACTCTTCTGTCTGTCCCGAGCAATTTTCAATTTATCCTGAATCTCTCTGACCTTATCAGTAGTCTCCTGTACTGCATCAGATCTCAAAATCATTCTATCACCAGTCTCCTCCCAACACAAGGGAGTCCTACACCTTCTTCCATACAAAGCCTCATATGGAGCCATCTGAATACTGGAGTGGAAACTATTATTATAAGTGAACTCTATCAAAGATAGATCCCGGTTCCACTCAGAACTCCAATCAACCACATAAGCTCTCAACAAGTCTTCTAGAGTCTGTATAGTACGCTCCGTCTGGCCATCAGACTGAGGATGGTATGCTGTACTAAAACTCAACTTAGTACCCAAACCCTCCTGTAAGCTCTTCCAAAATCTGGACAAAAACCGAGAGTCCCTATCAGACACAATATCAACCGGCACTCCATGTAGTCTGACTATCTCATCAATGTATAATCTAGCCAGCCTCTCTAAAGGATAAGTCATCTTGATTGGAAGAAAATGGGCTGATTTAGTGAGTCTATCAACGATCACCCAAATAGCATCATGACCCAATCTGGTTCTAGGCAAACCACACACAAAATCCATACTGATGCATTCCCACTTCCACTCAGGAATAGGAAGGGGCTGCAACAAACCACCAGGCTTCTGGTGTTCAGCCTTTACAGTCTGACAGGTTAAACACCTAGAGACAAAATCAGATACTTCTTTCTTCATTCCCGGCCACCAAAAACTTTTCTTGAGGTCCTGATACATCTTAGTTACACCAGGATGTAGAGAATACTTGGAGTTATGGCTGTCCTCCAATATTTCTTTCCTCAAGCTCGGTTCCTCAGGGACACATACCCTTCTACGAAACCGAAGAATACCATCATCAGACAGACTAAAATCCTGAACTGCGCCACCAACTAAACTATCCCTGATCTGAACTAATCTCGGATCCACAGACTGCTGATCTCTGATCTTCTGCAACAAAGCAGACTGTACTCTGAGAAAAGCCACATAACCCGACTGAACTCTAGGAGAAACACTGATCCTGAGATCGCTGAACTCCTGCAGTAACTGCCACTCACTGACCCGTAAAGCAGCTACTGAAGTAACTGGATGTCTGCTCAGTGCATCCGCCACTACATTGGCCTTTCCAGCCTGATACTGAATAGAGAAGTCATAGTCTTTGATCAACTCCATCCATCTTCTCTGTCTCATGTTCAACTCCTTCTGAGTGAAGAAGTACTTGAGACTCTGGTGATCAGTGAACAGATCAAACTCCTGACCCAACAAATAGTGACGCCATATCTTCAAAGCAAAGACTATGGCCGCCAACTCTAAGTCATGAGTAGGGTAGTTCAATTCATACTCTTTCAGTTGTCTCGAAGCATAGGCTACTACAGAACCCTTCTGCATCAAGACACAACCCAACCCCTTGCCTGAAGCATCCGTATAGACAGTAAACCTTTCCCCATCACTAGGGATAATGAGGATCGGTGTACTAGTCAACCTCCTTTTTAGCTCTTGAAAGCTCTCTTCACACTTATCATCCCAAATAAACTTGGCCTCCTTTCTGGTCAATTTAGTTAAAGGACCCGCCAACTTGGAGAATCCCTCAACAAACCTCCGGTAGTAACCTGCTAAACCAAAGAAACTCCTGATCTCAGTAGCACTAGTCGGTCTTCCCCAATTGAGAATGGCTTGCACTTTAACTGGATCCACAGACACCCCCTGACCAGAAATCACATGCCCAAGGAAACTGATCTTCTCTAGCCAGAACTCACACTTACTAGCCTTGGCATATAATCGGTTCTTCCTCAGAACCTCCAACACTCTGCGCAAGTCACTGACATGATCTGAAGTAGTCCGAGAGTATACCAAGATATCATCTATAAAGACTACCACACAAGAGTCAAGCAAATCATGGAATACCCTGTTCATCAAATCCATGAAGACAGCAGGTGCATTCGTCAGTCCAAAAGGCATAACTAAAAATTCGAAATGCCCATACCTGGTCCTGAAAGCAGTCTTAAATATATCCTCATCCTTGACTCTAAGCTGATAATACCCTGATCTCAGGTCAATCTTAGAGAACACTGTAGCTCCCTGTAATTGATCAAACAGATCATCAATTCTGGGAAGAGGATACTTATTCTTGATAGTCACTTGGTTCAACTGCCTGTAGTCTATACAAATCCTCAGGGTTCCATCCTTCTTCTTTACGAATAGCACTGGCGCTCCCCAGGGAGAAGCACTAGGCCGAATGTACCCTTTCTCTAGCAATTCCTCCAGTTGTTTCTTAAGCTCCGCCAGCTCTGAGGTAGCCATGCGATAAGGAGCTCTGGAGATAGGTGCCGTACCTGGCGCCAACTCAATGCCAAACTCCACTTCTCTAATTGGTGGCAAGCCTAAAAATTCTTCAGAGAACACATCAGGAAATTCTTTCACCACCGCCATCTGAGTCAAATCAGAAGTAGAATCATCCTGCACCTTAACATGCGCAAGATAACCCTTGCATCCACTAGCAAGTAACTTCCTGGCCTGCAGGAAAGATATTACATGCGGTCCTTGGTCCGACACTAGACCTTTCACAAAAATCCTACTCCCATCTAGCAGATTTAAAGTGATTACTTTCTCAAAGCAATCCACAGTAGCATGATGTGAGGATAACCAATCCATACCTAGGATGACATCATAATCTTGCATGTCTAATAGGATTAGATCTACCAGAAACTCATAACCCTCTACATGCACTACACAATTAGCACAAACAGTATCTGTAGACAATGATTTTCCCAAGGGAGTACTGACAGACACAACATAATCTAGCATCTTAGGTACAACAGGTAAACGTGCAGCAAACTTAACAGATACAAAAGACAAATTTGCACCAGGGTCAAATAAGATACGAGCTAACTGATCAAATACAAATAAGGTACCTTCCACGACGGATCGGGAAGCTCGTGTATCCTTCTCAGCCACAGCATAAACTCTAGTCTGGACTGTAGACTTATCTGCGCCTCTCTGCTGCATCTCAGGTTCTTTACAGTCCTTGACCATGTGTCCAGGTTTCTGACACCTGAAACATACACCATTCCTCTTATGACAGTCTTTCACTAGATGTCCCTTGAGCCCACAATAATTACAAGTCCGGTCCTCTGTGATACTGTTTCTTACATCCCTGGCATCCCTAAACTGCTGCGGTGCATCCCTGGACTGCTGCGGTGCCTTGTAGGAGTAAGGCTTATACCTGCTCTTTTTGTAGTCCTTATGTTTAGGGTACTTCTTACCCTTGCCGCCACTACCATACTGAGGAACCGCCGCCTCAGCTGCAAGAACCACTGTCACGGCAACATGAGAACTCCTCTCAGCTATGTATCTCTCAATGGTGCGTGCTCGCCCAACAGTCTCAACATAGGTCTCCAAGTGCTGAGCACGAACCTGCTCTCTAATGTCCCATCTGAGACCTCTGAGAAACTTGGTAGCTCTCCTCTTTTCAGTGTTTATCAGGTGAGGAGCATACTTTCCCAACTTAGTGAACTGCAACTCATACTGGTCCACTGTCATATCACCCTGCTCCAGGTGAATAAATGCCACCTCTCGGTCCTCCACCAAACTATCTGGGAAGTACTTCTCGTTAAATCGAGACAAGAAGTAAGGCCAATCTACAGTCTCATGTCTTTCTTCGGCAAGTCTCACCACGCCCTTCCACCACTCATCTGCGTCCCCACGCATCATATAGGTGGTCAGACATAACTTATCTTCATCTGAGCAGCGCATGACTTGGAAAATCTTTTCCAAGCACAACTGCCAGTTCTCGGCAGTACTGGATTCTGAGCCCCCATAAAAAGAGCTAGGACCCAGTTTCTGGAATTCACTCACAAGTGAGGCATAGCGCCTGTGAGCGCCCTCCTGAGAGTCATCCCCCACCGCCCGAGTAGTAGTCTGGGGTCTCTCTTGAGTCAACTGCTGCAAGAGCTGCTGTTGCGCCTCTTGATGCTGAGTCTGTTGCTGCTGCAGCATCTGAGCTTGCCTCTCTATCATGGCACCTTGTTGCTGTACCATGCCAGTCAGAGCCTCAATAGTTCTCATGAGGTTCGAAGGCTGCTCATCCTCGCCACTAGCATTTCCTCTGGTTCGTACCATCTTAAATTCCTACACACACATACCATAGTCAGGAAAACAAACATAAACCTATCAGGTGTCTAGCAATACACAAACATGTTTTCCCCCCGAACTAAGTTTTAGCTAGCCAACTCCTCTGATACCATTCTGTAACATCCCGTTATCTTAACCCCAAACAAACAACATAATTCATAAAAGAAACAGGATGTGTCATACAAGATCGATTCATATGCTAGGTAAAACCAAGTCCAGGAAACCCGATTTGAAAATTTTGAAAATACATACATACGAATCTCCACAAAACACAATTTCATAAAGGTACCTGCCACCACGCATTCCTTGCACTAGACATATGCAAGGCAACAGTTATATCAAATCCGTATCAAAACCATAAAATCCATAAAGGTACCTGCCACCAGGCAATACTTGCACTAGACATATGCAAGTTACAGATATATCAAAACCGATTACAAAGAATACACCACAAACTGAAATTCAAAACAAAATCACAAAATCGATTTTATAAACTCATACCAAACACCGAAACCAGGCCAAAGCCCGCGGTGACACAAAAATCAAAATCATTTAACTGCCACAATCCGGAAACACAAATTCATATAGTTTAGCCATAGTCGGCAGCACATGTTCACATAATTCAGATATTAAGGCCACAACTGGCATCATAAGTTCATTAAGCATAAATCACGATATCCATATAATGCTAACTGCGCCCCTGCTCTAGACCTGAAAATAATGAGGGGTGAGCTACACAGCCCAGTGAGTGGATAGTCTAAATCAACCATCCATAACATACACTCAAAAATATAGACAGATTAATTTAAAAATCTTTAACAGGAACATTATGTCAACATATAACAACATAAAGAAAACAGAAGTCATATAAACAGTCAGATGTACACACCAACATATAACACACTCAGGTTCTAGAGTTATACTCTAAACCAACTAAACACACCAACACTTAATTAACCTAGTTGTCCAGCATATTCAGTAGTGACCATTATGGTCTAACCCGGCTTTGGCCTAAGCACTGGGAGACTGCAAAATTTCATGCAACATATTAACATGGACAGTGAGTAGAATCAAGAGGTGGCCCCTGCCAGGTCACGACGTGGCACTTTGCTCTAAAACACCCCATAACACATCGATGGATTGTGTGTAGATTCAAGAGGTGGCCCCCGCCGGGTCACGACGTGGCACTTTGCTCTACGACACCCCATATCACAAAAAGAGAGTGATGACATCAAGAGGTGGCCCCTGTCCGACCAAGACATGGCACTTTGCGTCAAAACCCGTTCTCCCAAAAGGTTCCTACTGGACAACAGACACATCTTATATCATATATCACAAAGGTGGACTCCTAAGTGTCAACTAGACTCTAGGATAGTCATCACAATAATCATATCGGGCAGGCTGAACATCAACCCCCATCACAATAATCATAGCAGGTAGGCTGAACATCAACCCCCTTCACATATCACAATACAGGGCTGAAAATTCAAACCCTTAACACATCACATATTGACCATCCCCTTGAGTACACAGCTACACTTAGCCTTAGTCCTAACCAACACATGATCACAACAGATAATATTCGAAAATCCCATATCAACATAATTTTCGAAATTCACATAACCACATAATATTCACATATTCAAAGATCACTTAACATTCCAAAAATCACAAATCACATAATATTTAAAAATCACATAACATAGTGTAGTCCTTAAGTTTCAGGCTGGTCAGTTCAGTGTAGTCTTGCTAAGTTATCACTCAATTTCTCAAACAAAGTTACATAACCATAAATATATAACCATAAAACATGCTACACTCATAAAGGAACATAAAATTAAAACAAGCATCCATAAAATCAACATAAAATGTAAAACATATATTCTTATAAACTACTTTACAAATTACCACATGTAAACATGTTAACTACAAATATCAAGAATTCGGTTTTCATAAACAATTTTCAAAATTTCGGTTTTCATGCATATTATCAATATTTCGGTTTTTAGGTTTTCATGGTAAATACCTTAAATCCGATTTTCATGAAGAACAAGGAATACCTTAAATTCGGTTTTCAAGAAAAATATACCTTTGCAACTTTCGGTTTATAACAAGATGAAGTCTTGAGTTTTCGGTTTTAGCATGGTAAAAATTCCAACAAGCAAATGTATCATCTAACACATTATCTAACACTAACAAATAGATGGAAATCAAATAGACACCCCACTCACCTTGAACCGTGAACACTAAGGTGAAAACTCTCCAAAAAAACGTCTAGAGCCTTGCCACCACCAATGGAAAAGAACGCCACCCAAATCAAAGATGCCGGCCAAGGAAAAGGAAGAGGAAGAAAGGAAAATTCCTCCAAGCCCTCAAGAATCGCCTAAGTTCTTCAAAAATCGCCCCAAGCCTTCAAGCCGTCGCCCAAGATTTTCCTTCAAGCCAAAAAAATCGCCAACTCTCCTACCCTAACTGAAATATCAATTTGAATTTTCGGTTTTTAATTCTTTAACCCGTTAACCAACTAATTCCAATAGGGTTTAACCCATTTAACTAACTAAATTTGAATTTTAAACCCAATTCGTGCAAACCCAATAACCCATGATTAACTAATTAATTTAACCATTAACTAACCATTCACTTAATGAAAATCCATTAAGGATTTAATTGACATCCAATAAGGATTAACGTCCAATAACTCCAATTAATTAACAATTAATTAACTTAAATTAACAAGCAATAAACTCTAATTAATTAACTGAAAATTAGCATCCAATAAGCTAGTTAATTAATTAACATTAACATCCAAAAATCTCTAATTTAATTAACTATAATTTATCAACCAAAAATCTCTAGTTAATTAACTATTAATTAACAACCAAAATCTCTAGTTAATTAACTATAAATTAACAACCAATACATAAAAAAATATCACAGTCAGTAATTTTATTTAAATCATGAACACAATATCACAGCCAACGAGTTTATTTAAATCAAAAAATAATGCTTACCAGGACTTAAGATCCTTGGATCTTACAGAGCGCATGGTTCATGGGAGAAGAGATTTGCGATTTGTTCATGAGCGCATTTCATGATGAGAAGTGGTTTTGCTATTTTTAGATAGCATGTCCCTTACGTGACCACATCTCACGTCGCCTCTCTTCACGCCTCCCTCTCGCCCTCTTGTCGCCGGTTGGTTTTTGGTTCTTGACACATTCGTGTGGTAGAGCTTCTTGACGACAAGGGAGAGGTCTCGCTAAGCAAGGAAAATCTTCTCTTCCCTTTCATACGACAAAGACCTTTGAAGAACCTTGCTAGCACAAGGATCAACAAAGAGTAGGCGGCATCACCTTGTGTGCGTCACTTTTGGAGAAGATCCCTTTCGATCTTTGCTTCCAAGGCACCATCCAAAGGATGGCGATGGTATGATCCTTCTTATGTTTGCAATCGGGGTTTTTGTAGTTGATCATATCTCATGCAATCGATCCCTAGAAATCCATTCCGCTGCTTTAAAACCTCCATATGCGCCAGTAGGGTTTTGCCCCCCCCCCTCTTGTTTAGGGGACTTTCAAACTGGTATCAGAGGAGGTTCTTATGCATGTTAATATGATTGCTATGTTTGATTTGTGATCCATGTTTGCGCCATATTGCTAGATCTATAGGTTACATGCGAAAAGTTACATGTTGTATATTAATCTTGGCGCATGTATGAAGGTAGCGCTTCTTTCATATTGTTGTTAAAGTTTTTCACAAAACTTAATGACTTGCGCGCTTTGTTGGGGTATGCCCTTAAGGCTAATGTTTGAGGCCTTGGGATTGTATCAGTATCATGTAATAAACTCTTGTGTTTATAAAGGCATGGTTATTATTCAGGTTGTTACCTTGTCTGCTGTAATAAGTGTACTACTGAATAATGTCTCAAAGCTGTTCAGCTAGGCTGACATGCTAAATGTCCTTAGTCGATATATCTTGGTGAACATGAGACAGCCTTGATATGATTGAGACTAATATGTGTTCTAATCTTATAGGATGCTTCGAGCATGGAATAAGATGTAGACTCATGGGTATATTGGATGTACTGGACAGACCCTACTAGGACATTCAATTGCTTGTCACAATGTGAATGATCCTTGATTGCATCAAGTGGCACATGTCCTCTGACTTGAGATCACTTGTGTTTCTAAATGATGATTGTCATTGTTTTGAGGTAGTTCAATATCATTTGAAAGATAATGATCATAGACTATCTTGGATAATGATCTTGAGTCATGTTAGGGCACTCGTGATAGATACAGGATTGCCGTCTCCTTTTTGAAGGAGTGAGATGTTCTAATGGGGCCCCCCCTTTAGATGAGATGATTGAGAAAGTGTATGGCCATACCCAGGTGACTATGTTCATCTGATCTAATCATGCTCAACGTATTGGAGTCACAGGCTTGACACGCTTGTCCAATAAGAACATCCAGTGGCAAAGGATACATACATGCCTTGTGAAGTGGATTCACACTTGTGCTATGGTTTGGGTGTAGTCTTGGAAGACTCTTTCCTTTATATCGGGAGACAGTGATGTGTTGCTAGATACCCCTCACTGATCGTGATAATGTAAGTTATTGTTACCGACATTTAAAGGAAACCCTTAGGGTCGCACAATTTGATGATATGGCTTACTTAAGTCAGATCGTGTGGACTGGATTGTTTTGATTCAGTTTAAAGGAGTTTAAACTCTGATTGTAAGTGAGATCCAGTCTAATCATGTTTGATTGATTAGGGCTTGCGATCGGTAAGCTTCGATCGAGAGGATTGATGCTAGATCGGTGAGATCAAGAGCATCATGAGATGAACTGTTAGATTGGAAACCTTAGGGTTTAGTTGATCTAGACCGATTGGCTTGGGCTGGCTTGGTTTGGCCTTTGGACCGAACACATTTACTTTGAACCGGTTCAAGAGCTTGAACGTATGGTTCATTGTTTTGGCGTTTTGATCGATTTAGTGATCATGAACGCATGGCTTAATGGATTTTCCAATTTTGGAAAGTCATTTAGCGCATGTTCCCTTGAACGCCAAATGACTTGAACGCTCCATTCAACTCTCGTCTCCGGGCTCTTGCTTGACGAGACTTTGGCGTGGAGAAGGCGAGGTCTTGGTGGAGGTTCGGCAAGCCTAGACATCATCTCTCATTTCCTTACCATACGAGAGGGACCCTTGAAGGACCTTGCTAGCACAAGGATCTCCAAGGAGCAAGCACATCATCTTGTGTGCGTCAACTAGGGAGAAGATCCCTTTCGATCTTTCTCTTCCAAGTCGCCATCTTCCTCATGGCTTTGGTATGGATCTAAACTTCATCAAGTTGATCATATTATCTTGCTAAGATCCATGAAAAACCCTTGCTTCCGCTTGCGATTTTTATGCGCCACCCTTAAGGGTTTTTCGCCCCCCCCCCCCCCTCTTGAAAGGGGTTTCATCTGCTTGCGCTCCCCCTTGAAGGGGACTCTTCACGCTTACCATTAGATCTAAGTGGCGCCTACTTTAAACCCTTAGACGGGTTATTAGGGTTGAAGTCACAGTCTAGTCAAGATCCAACCAGTCTGATCAGACTATCTGACAGCCTAGATGGGTCGACCAGATGGCACCTGTGCGCAAGCACGAGGTGGCTATAGGTCGACTGCGGACAGGCGTGTAGCGATGTCTGGTTGAGAAAACCTGTGAACGCACATGGTTTAGGCCCGGGGTCACACCCGCTTGCCAGAACTCATGACGTCGTTCAGCCCTTGGCGCATGCATGATTGACCATTTGGTCGACTCAAGTCAGTTAGGACTTGGTGCATGCAAGGGCAGTGGATCTGACTAGGTCTGATGAGTGGATCCCTAATAATGGACCGTTGTAAGGTAGTAGGGCACATAAGGAAAAATAAAATGATGCCAATGCGGTTTTTCAAAATTTTATTTTCTTATTGGATCACATGTTGATTGTAAGCATATGCTTGTTTATTTAATCTTATGTGGGCTGCCCGTGTTAATGTGTGCTGTGCTGGGGCCTGCGAGCCTGGATTAATTATAAATTATTATTTTTGTGATCTGCGCATCACATTTTAATTAATTTATTGTGTAATTGACCTGCGTGTCAATCTTGTCTAGATAGATTAAATTGTAATTTTAATCAGACAAGAGCACAGAGCACACATGGCATTGGCGCATGCAGCAGTGGCTTGACCAGGTGGGAGGTCCAGGGTTCGACTCTGGGACAGGCGCATTTACCTAGTGGGCGCACCTGAGCTGCAAAGGGCGCTAGGGCCCTGGGTTGGGCCAGATGAGATGCAAAAGACCCATGAAGAGCTCAAGTGAAGACTTAAGTTAAAATTAAGGTCTTACTTAGGGTTAATGGGCTTTTACCACATAAGATCAGCATGCTTTCTACTTATCGTTTTTATAATTAGAATTGCATGATTTAATCTTCTGCTATCGCCATAGGGTTTGCATGATAGTTAAGAAGATAAAAGACCGTTAAAATCCAACGCTATAATATCAAGCACGTAAGCCTTCTGACGCGAAACCTCACTGTTCTGACTATCGTTGGGGCCGTGTTGTACCCACTCAGTGGGCACGCCCATCTATCTTCAGACGGTGTGTGATTACACCTGCGTGTTACAGGGAAGGGATTTATCGCTTCTCGTTGCTCAGCATAGCATGTGGTGGTCCAGGGAGTAGGTCAGGTCAGCTTGACCATGTAGGCTACATATGGGGCATATGTGAGCTATATGGAGGCAGCCATCTGTGGGATCAGAGACTGTGTTGTACCAACTCAGTTGGCACAGTCGGCTGGATTGCCCAGATGAAGGGGAATCGCACGGGTTGACGATTGGCAGGGATTGCCTACCAGAAATTAGTGCTTGTACTCTCTGTGCATCTTATCTCGCCTGAGCGGGACGCGGAGACCAAGTATGAAATATGGATCCCATCTCACTAAAAGAGTCTTACTCTTTCGGACTGTTTTAATGGATTTTTCAGTCAGATAAAATAGTGAGAAAAGAATCTTTCTTAAAGTCCTGGATTGATTCTAAACATTGATACTGACCTTGCTGTTCTTGCATTGTTGTAGATTCCTGCAGCAACGAACACCATGAGCTTCAATGTGCGATCCCTACTGGAAAGGGAGAAGTTTGCTGGGCCAAACTTCTCAGACTGGTACGGACACCTTAAGATTGTTCTTAAGGCTGAGAGGAAATTGTATGTCCTCGAGACGGCTATACCGCCTCAACCCGCTCCGAACGCCGCAAGGGCGGTTCGGGATGCCTATGAAAAGCATGTCAATGATAGCATTGAAGTTGCTTGCCTGATGCTAGCGTCTATGACGCCACAGCTGCAGCGTCAGCATGAGGATATGTCTGCTATAGAAATTATAGCAAACCTCAAGATGCTATATGCTGCACAGGCGAGGACTGAACGCTATAATTTGACCAAGCTTTTCTTTCAGAGCAAACTGGCTGAAGGGAGTCCAGTGGGAGCTCACGTGCTCAAGATGATTGGGCACAAAGAGGCTCTAGAGAAACTGGGACATACCATCAATCAGGAGCTTGCTGTAGACATTATTCTGCAGTCTCTCCCGGCCTCTTTCGATCCGTTCATTATTAATTTTAATATGAACAAGATCGACTGTACTCCGGCAGAGTTGCTGAATATGCTCTTGACTACGGAGGAGACTCTAAAGGGAAAGCCTTCAACCTCTGTCTTGATGTTCCCTTCCAGGAACAAGAAGAAGGGGAAGAAGGGCAAAGCCCCAGTCAAGAACTACAACAAGGCTCTGAAACAAAAGGTCAAGCGGTCGAAGGAATACAGATGTTTCCATTGTGGCCAGCTGGGTCACTGGAAAAAGGACTGTAAAGCGCTCCAAGGAGACAAGAAGGGAAGCATCGCTTCTGGCTCAGGTATTTTTGTGACTGAAGTCATGATATCTTCTTCTTCTATTTCATGGGTGTTGGACACTGCATGTGGAGTTCACATTTGTTCAAATGTACAGGAACTTAAGAGAAGAAGACAGGTGGGACAGCATGAGGTGGACCTACGAGTTGGAAACGGGGCACGGGTTGCTGCTGTTGTTGTAGGAGTTTATTATTAGAGTCCCCTTCAAGGGGGAGCGAGAAACCCTAAGGTGAGTACCCCTTTCAAGAGGGGGGCGCAAGTGACCTTTCTTTATTTTAGCAGCGGAATTAGGGTTTCACATTTGATCGCATGCTATACATTCATATGATCAACTTAAACATCAAGTGAAAGATGCGTTACCATGGCCATGAGAAGGAGGTGGCTTGGAAGCAAAGACCAAGAGAGATCTTCTCCACAAGTGACGCACACAAGAAGAGAGATGGCTTCTTCTTGTTGATCTTTGTGCTAGCAAAGATCTTCAAGTGTCCTTGCCGAATGGAAGGGATGGGAGACGAGATCTTGCTTGGGCGAGAGCTCCACACGTTCGTCCACCTCTTCTCCACAGGCGAATTGCAAGAAGCCAAGCGAAGTGAAGTCAAGTGGTGAACGGCTTGGCGTTAGGCGTTTTGAAGAAGAGGCCATGATGACTTACCATAAATGGAAGCATGCACTCATAAACGACCAAAACGCCATCACCCTTTCGAACCATGCGTTCACATAAGTGAACCGGTTCTCTTTTGGTTTAATTGCATTTGGTTCAACAAACCAAATCAAATAAGCCCAAGCCCCCTTTGGTCTAGATCATATCAAACCCTAAGGTTCAAGATCTAACCGTTCATCTCCTGATGCTCCTGATCTCACCGATCTAGCATCACCTCTCTCGATCGAAGCTTACCGATCTCAAGCCCTAATCAATCAAACATGATCAGACCAGATCTCACTTACAATCAAAGATTAAATCCCTTTAAACTGAACCCAAACAATTCAGTCCACACGATCTGACTCAAGTAAGCCATATCATCAAATTGTGCGACCCTGAGGGTTTCCTTTGAATGTCGGTAACGATAACTTTCGTTATCACGATCAGTGAGGGGTATCTAGCAACACATCACTGTCTCCCGATATAAAGGAAAGAGTCTTCCAAGACTACTCCCAAAACACAGCACAAGGGTGAATGCACTTCACTAGGCATACATGTTTCCTTTGCCACTGGATGTTCTTATTGGACAAGCGTGTCAAGCCTGTGACTCCAATATGATGAGCATGATTAGATCAGATGAACATAGTCACCTGGGTATGGCCATACACTTTCTCAATCATCTCATTCAGGGGGGCCCCTTTAGAACACCACACTCCTTGAACAAGGAGACGGCAATCCTTTATCTATCACTAGTGTCCTAACCTGACTCATGATCATTATCCAAGATAGTCTATAATCATTATGTTTCAAATGATATTGAACTACCTCAAAACAATGACAATCATCATCTAGAAACACAAGTGATCTCAAGTCAGAGGACATGTGCCACTTGATGCAAACAAGGATTATTCACATTGTGACAAGCAATTGAATATCCTAGTAGGGTCTGTCCAGTACATCCAATGTACCCATGAGTCTACATCTTATTCCATGCTCGAAGCATCCTATAAGATTAGAACACATATTAGTCTCAATCATATCAAGGCTGTCTCATGTTCACCAAGATATCTCGACTAAGGACATATGCATGTCAGCCTAGCTGAACAGCTTTGAGACATTATTCAGAAGCACAGTTATTGCAGCAGACAATGTAACAAACTGAATAATAACCATTGCCTTTATAAACACAAGAGTTTATTACATGATACTTTTACAATCCCAAGGCCTCAAACATTAGCCTTAAGGGCATACCCTAACAATCTCCCACTTGCACTTAATCTAATGGTTGAGAAATCTCAAACCCATATTATTACAGTGCTTCTCATGCTTCTGCTGCGCCAGAGGCTTGGTAAGCGGGTCAGCCAGATTGTCGTCTGTATGAACCTTGCATATTTTGATCTCGCCACGATCAATGATCTCCCGGATCAAGTGAAACCGTCTCTGTATGTGCTTGAACTTCTGGTGCGACTGTGGTTCCTTTGCTTGTGCGATGGCTCCAGTGTTATCACAGAAGATAACCAAAGGATCTGCACTCGAAGGAATAACACCAAGTTCTCTCACGAACTTACGAATCCACAATGCCTCCTTGGTTGCTTCCGAGGCTGCAACATACTCGGCTTCTGTTGTGGAATCAGCAACAGTAGACTGTTTGAAACTCTTCCACACCACTGCTCCACCATTCAAGCTAAAAACATAGCCTGATTGCGATCGGAAATCATCCTGGTCCGACTGGAACGAAGCGTCAGTATATCCTTCTATACTGAGTTCTTCCTGACCACCATATATTAAGAACATATCTTTGGTCCTCCGCAAATATTTTAAAATGTTCTTGACTGCAATCCAGTGCGCCATACCTGGATTACTTTGGAATCGACTGGTCACGCTTAACCCGTAAGCGACGTCAGGGTGAGTACACAACATCGCATACATAATGGACCCAATAGCCGAAGCATAAGGCGTATTGTCCATTTCATCTTTCTCAGTCTGTGTTTGTGGACACTGACTCTTCGAAAGATTCAGACCATGTCTGACTGGAAGATATCCTCGTTTAGAATTCTCTAAATGAAATCTCTCCAGGACTTTATCGATGTAAGTACTCTGGCACAGCCCGAGAAGCCTCTTAGATCTATCCCTGTAGATCTTCACACCTAATACATAGGCTGCTTCTCCTAGATCTTTCATCTGGAAACATTTCCTTAGCCATGCTTTAACAGCATGCATTTCAGGAATATCGTTTCCAATGATTAAGATATCATCGACGTAGAGGACTAGGAAAGTAATCACGCTCCCACTAAACCTCTTATATACACACGGGTCATCCTCGTTCTTGATGAAACCAAACTCAGAGATTGATTCATCAAAACGAATATTCCAGCTTCTAGATGCTTGTTTAAGTCCATAAATGGACTTCTTTAACTTGCATATTTTATGACGATCTGATGGATTAGTGAAACCTTCAGGTTGTGTCATATACACATCCTCATCCAGATTTCCATTAAGGAAAGCGGTCTTCACATCCATCTGCCAGATCTCATAATCGTAATATGCTGCTATCGCGAAAAGAATCCGAATAGACTTAAACATGGCCACAGGTGAGAAAGTTTCATCATAATCTATCCCGTAGATTTGTTTGAAACCTTTCGCAACAAGCCTACCTTTATAGGTAACCACGTTACCATCCATGTCAATCTTCTTCTTGAATATCCATTTACAGCCTATAGGGATAACTCCCGGAGGCGGATCAACCAAATCCCAGACTTGGTTATCTGACATGGAGTCCATCTCGGCTCGCATAGCTTCAAGCCATCTAGCTGACTCCGGTCCACTGACCGCATCCGCATAAGTCAGGGGTTCATCATTATCAATGATGTAGACTCCGTCATAGTGCTCAGGCTGTCGACGGATCCTTCCCGATCTTCGCGGTTCCCGTGATATCTGAGCCTCAGGTTGTTTAGTAACCTGTTCTACCGGCTCAGGCTCATCCAACTGTGCTTGACTACTTTGTCCTTCCTCTGGATTCTCATCCAGCTTTATTTCTCTCCCACTGGCTTCTTGCAGAAGAAACTCCTTCTCAAGAAATATGGCCATTCGAGCAACAAATACCTTGTTCTCTTTGGGATCGTAGAAATAATAACCCTTAGTTTCCTTAGGGTAACCGACAAAGATACATTTCTCAGATATGCTCTCCAGTTTCCCAGAGGCGAGCTTTTTGACATAAGCCTCGCAACCCCAGATCCTGATAAATGTCAAGCTCGGCTGTTTCCCATACCATAATTCATATGGAGTCTTTGAAACTGCCTTGGATGGCACTCGGTTTAGTACCTTTGCAGCTGTTTCCAGTGCAAATCCCCAAAAGGAGTAAGGAAGAGTAGCCTGACTCATCATAGAACGAACCATATCAAGTAACGTTCTATTTCTCCTCTCGGACACACCATTCCATTGACGTGTTCCTGGTGGAGTGAGCTGTGAGATAATCCCACACTCCTTCAGATAGTCAGTAAACGCATGACTCAAGTATTCTCCACCTCGATCAGAATGAAGTGCCTTGATATTTCGGCCTAGCTGATTCTGTACTTCATTTTTTGAACTCTTTGAACTTGTCAAAAGATTCACTTTTATGTCTCATTAAATAGACATACCCATATCTACTGAAATCATCAGTAAAGGTAATGAAGTACTGATAGCCACCTCTGGCATGTTTACTAAATGGCCCACACACATCACTGTGTATAAGGTCAAGTAAACCTGAAGCCCTTTGACCTTTGTGAGGAAAAGGAGACTTCGTCATTTTACCCATTAAACAAGCTTTGCATGTATCAATCTCCTCATAGGAGAATGATCCCAGCAGTCCATGATCATGCAACCGCTTAATGCGCTTCTTGTTAATATGGCCTAAACGACTATGCCATAGCAAGGTGCTGTCATCAGCATACTTGGCTTTCTTATTATCAATGTTTTGTATAGAATATTCCATGTCCAACATGAATAACCCATTGTTAATTGAACCAGTAGCATAAACAATATTATCAAGAGTAAGATAACACTTTGAAATCTTGCATTCAAAGGAAAACCCTTTCCTGACAAGAGCAGGAATAGAGATAATATTTTTGGTAATACTGGGTACAAAATAACAATTGTTTAATTCTAATACAATGCCAGATGGTAATGAGATGTAATAATCCCCTACAGCAACAGCAGCAACCCGTGCCCCGTTTCCAACGCGTAGGTCCACCTCATGCTGTCCCACCTGCCTTCTTCTCTTGAGTTCCTGCACATTTGAACAAATGTGAACTCCACATGCAGTGTCCAACACCCATGAAATGGAAGAAGAAGATAACATGACCTCAGTCACATATATACCTGAGCCAGAAGCAATGCTTCCCCTCTTATCTCCTTGGAGCGCTTTACAGTCCTTTTTCCAGTGACCCAGCTGGCCACAGTGGAAACACCTGTTGTCCTTTGACCGCTTTACCTTCTGTTTCAGAGCCTTGCTGTAACTCTTGACAGGGGCTTTGCCCTTCTTCCCCTTCTTCTTGTTCCTGGAAGGAACCATTAAGACAGAGGTTGAAGGCTTTCCCTTCAGAGTTTCCTCAGTAGTCAAGAGCATATTGAAAGAAACCCTTATTAAGGGGGTGAAACCCTAAACATGCGCATCTAGCAAGCATGACGGAAAGAGGGTTTCTAAAAGATCGTATATGACAACCATATGATCAACTTGAAGCTATGAGTTTAGATCTATACCATAGCCATAGATTGGAGGTCGGCTTGGAAGAAGAGAGCAACTTTGATCTCCTCCAAAAGTTCACACACAAAGGCGATGAAGACTCCCAACTTGCGCACCTCTTGTGCTAGCAAAAGTGCCAAGATGTCAATGATCGAGTGTAGGGAAGAGATGAAGACTTTCTTTTGCTTGGCCGGTTCCTCCTCTTCTCGTCAACACCCTCACTTGCTCGAGAGCAAAAATCATTTTTTTCAAAAACCAGAGAGAGGTGTAACCGAAAAACATTAGGGAGACTTCAAGCCATGAACGCATATGCGTTTTCATTTTGGAACTTTCCAAAAATGGCAACCATTAAGAGTATGCGTTCATGCGTTCATGTCTCCATGAACCAAACGCAACTCCTTCTCCCTCTTGAACCATGCGCTCAACCCATGAGCCGGTTCAATACTCTTGGTTCAATAGCGAAACCAAATCAGCCCAAGCATTAAGTCTAGATCAAATTAGACCCCAAAGTCCAAGATCTGACCATTCATCATCTGACGCTTCTGATCGCATCGATCTAGCATCATCTCTCTCGATCGAAGCTTACCGATCTAAAGCCCTAATCAATCAAACATGATCAGACCAGATCTCACTTACAATCAGAGATTAAATCCCTTTAAACTGAACCGAAACAATTCAGTCCACACGATCTGACTTAAGCAAGCCATATCACCAAATTGTGCGACCCTAAGGGTTTCCTTTAAATGTTGGTAACGATAACTTTCGTTATCACGATCAGTGAGGGGTATCTAGCAACACATCACTGTCTCCCGATATAAAGGAAAGAGTCTTCCAAGACTACACCCAAACCATGGCACAAGTGTGAATCAAACTCACGAGGCATGCATGTTTCCTTTGCCACTGGATGTTCTTATTGGACAAGCATGTCAAACCTGTAACTCCAATACGATGAGCATGATTAGATCAGATGAACACAGTCATCTGGGTATGGCCATACACTATCTCAATCATCTCATATAGGGGGGGCCCTTTAGAACATCACACTCCTTAAACAAGGAGACGGCAATCCTTTATCTATCACAAGTGCCCTAACCTGACTCAAGCTCACCATCCAAGATAGTCTATAATCATTATGTTTCAAATGATATTGAACTTCCTCAAAACAATGACAATCATCATTTAGAAACACAAGTGATCTCAAGTCAAAGGACATGTGCCACTTGCTGCTTACAAGGATCATTCACATTGTGACAAGCAATGGAATATCCCAGTAGGGTCTGTCCAGTACATCCAATGTACCCATGAGTCTACATCTTATTCCATGCTCGAAGCATCCTATAAGATTAGCACACATATTAGTCTCAATCATATCAAGGCTGTCTCATGTTCACCAAGATATCTCGACTAAGGACATATAGCCTGTCAGCCTAGCTGAACAGCTTTGAGACATTATTCAGAAGTACACTTATTACAGCAGACAAGGTAACAACCTGAATAATAACCATGCCTTTATAAACACAAGAGTTTATTACATGATACTTATTACAATCCCAAAGGCCTCAAACATTAGCCTTAAGGGCATACCCCAACAATCTCCCACTTGCACTTAATCTAATGGTTGAGAAATCCCAAACCCATATTATTACAGTGCTGCTCATGCTTCTGCTGCGCCAGAGGCTTGGTAAGCGGGTCTGCCAGATTGTCATCTGTATGAACCTTGCATATTTTGATCTCGCCTCGATCAATGATCTCCCGGATCAAGTGAAACCGTCTCTGTATGTGCTTGGACTTCTGGTGCGACCGTGGTTCCTTTGCTTGTGCGATTGCTCCAGTGTTATCACAGAAGATAACCAAAGGATCAGCACTCGAAGGAACGACACCAAGTTCTCTCACGAACTTACGAATCCACACTGCCTCCTTGGATGCTTCCGAGGCTGCAACATACTCGGCTTCTGTTGTGGAATCAGCAACAGTTGACTGTTTGAAACTCTTCCACACCACTGCTCCACCATTCAAGCTAAAAACATAGCCTGATTGCGATCGGAAATCATCCTGGTCCGACTGGAACGAAGCGTCAGTATATCCCTCTATACTGAGTTCTTCCTGACCACCATATATCAAGAACATATCTTTGGTCCTCCGCAGATATTTTATAATGTTCTTGACTGCAATCCAGTGCGCCATACCTGGATTACTTTGGAATCGACTGGTCACGCTTAACCCGTAAGCGACGTCTGGGCGAGTACACAACATCGCATACATAATGGACCCAATAGCCGAAGCATAAGGCGTATTGTCCATTTCATCTTTCTCAGTCTGTGTTTGTGGACACTGACTCTTCGAAAGATTCAGACCATGTCTGACTGGAAGATATCCACGTTTAGAATTCTCTAAATGGAATCTCTCCAGGACCTTATCGATGTAAGTACTCTGGCACAGCCCGAGAAGCCTCTTAGATCTATCCCGGTAGATCTTCACACCTAACACATAGGCTGCTTCTCCTAGATCTTTCATCTGGAAACATTTTCCTAACCATGCTTTAACAGCATGCAGTTCAGGAATATCATTTCCAATGATCAAGATATCATCGATGTAGAGGATTAGGAATGTAATTACGCTCCCACTAAACCTCTTATATACACACGGGTCATCCTCGTTCTTCATGAAACCAAACTCAGAGATTGATTCATCAAAACGAATATTCCAGCTCCTAGATGCTTGTTTCAATCCATAAATGGATTTCTTTAACTTGCATATTGTATGACGATCTGCTGGATTAGTGAAACCCTCAGGTTGTGTCATATACACATCCTCATCCAGATTTCCATTAAGGAAAGCTGTTTTCACATCCATCTGCCAGATCTCATAATCATAATATGCTGCTATCGCGAAAAGAATCCGAATAGACTTGAACATAGCTACAGGTGAGAAAGTTTCATCATAATCTATCCCGTAGATTTGTTTGAAACCTTTCGCAACTAGCCTGCCTTTATAGGTAACCACGTTACCATCCATGTCAATCTTCTTCTTGAAGATCCATTTACAGCCTATAGGGATTACTCCCGGAGGCGGATCAACCAAATCCCAGACTTGGTTATCTGACATGGAGTCCATCTCGGCTCGCATAGCATCAAGCCATCTAGCTGACTCCGGTCCACTGACCGCATCCACATAAGTTAGGGGTTCATCATTATCAATGATGTAGACTCCGTCATAGCGCTCAGGCTGTCGACGGATCCTTCCCGATCTTCGCGGTTCCCGTGTTATCTGAGCCTCAGGTTGTTCAATAACCTGATCTACCGGCTCAGGCTCATCCAACTGTGCTTGACTACTTTGTCCTTCCTCTGGATTTTCATCCAGCTTTATTTCTCTCCCACTGGCCTCTTGCAGAAGAAACTCCTTCTCAAGAAATATGGCCGTCCGAGCAACAAAAACTTTGTTCTCCTTGGGATCGTAGAAATAATAACCCTTAGTTTCCTTAGGGTAACCGACAAAGATGCATTTGTCAGATCTGCTCTCTAGTTTCCCAGAGGCGAGCTTTTTGACATAAGCCTCGCAACCCCAGATCCTGATAAATGTCAAGCTTGGCTGTTTCCCATACCATAATTCATATGGCGTGATTGAAACTGCCTTAGATGGCACTCGGTTTAGTACCTTTGCAGCTGTTTCCAGTGCAAAACCCCAAAAGGAGTATGGAAGAGTGGCCTGACTCATCATAGAACGAACCATATCAAGTAACGTTCTATTTCTCCTCTCGGACACACCATTCCATTGCGGTGTTCCTGGCGGAGTGAGCTGTGAGATAATCCCACACTCCTTCAGATAGTCAGTAAATGCATGACTTAGGTATTCTCCACCTCGATCTGAGCGAAGTGTCTTGATATTTCGGCCTAGCTGATTTTGTACTTCATTCTTGAACTCTTTGAACTTGTCAAAAGATTCACTTTTATGTCTCATCAGATAGACATACCCATACCTACTGAAATCATCAGTAAAGGTAATGAAGTACTGATAGCCACCTCTGGCATGTTTACTAAACGGCCCACACACATCACTGTGTATAAGGTCAAGTAAACCTGAAGCCCTTTGACCTTTCTTAGAAAAAGGTGACTTCGTCATTTTACCCATTAAACAAGCTTTGCATGTATCAATCTCCTTATAGGAGAATGATCCCAGCAGTCCATGATCATGCAACCGCTTAATGCGCTTCTCGTTTATATGGCCTAAACGACTATGCCATAGCAAGGTGCTGTCATCAGCATACTTGGCTTTCTTATTATCAATGTTTTGTATAGAATATTCCATGTCCAACATGAATAACCCATTGTTGATTGAACCAGTTGCATACACAATATTATCATAAGATAAAACACACTTTGAAATTTTGCATTCAAAGGCAAATCCTTTCCTGACAAGAGCAGGAATAGAGATAATATTCTTGGTAATACTGGGTACAAAATAACAATTGTTTAATTCCAATACAATGCCAGATGGTAAAGAAATGAAATAGTCTCCTACAGCAACAGCAGCAACCCGTGCCCCGTTTCCAACTCGTAGGTCTACCTCATGCTGTCCCACCTGCCTTCTTCTCTTGAGTTCCTGTACATTTGAACAAATGTGAACTCCACATGCAGTGTCCAACACCCATGAAATAGAAGAAGAACATAACATGACCTCAGTCACATATATGCAGGGAACCCCTTTCAAGAGGGGGGCGAAACCCTAATAGGAGGCGCAACAAAATTTCTAGCGGAATCTAGGGTTTCTTATGCGATCTTAAAGCATGTAATATGATCAACTTATAATGAAAAGCGATACTCACCATTGCCATCACTTGGATGGTGTCTTGGAATGAGAGAGCGAAATGGATCTCCTCCTTAGGTGGCGCACACAAGGTGATGTCGCCTACTCTTTGTTGATCCTTGTGCTAGCAAGGTTCTCCAAAGGTTCTTGTCGAGTGGAAAGGATGAGAGATCTCCTTGGCGAAAACTTCCTTGTCGTCTTAGCTTCTCCTCCACGCGAGAATGCCTCAAGACCCTCTAGCCAAGCGCGGCGACAAGGTGTGAATGAAGCGAGAGAGATGTGACCACGCTTAGGAGTCATGGTTTCTAAAAATAGAAAACCACTCCCACGTTCATGCTCTCATGCGACTTCGGTTTTACCCAAGCGCAAACTTCTCTTCACTTTGAACCATGCGCTCATTCATGAGCCGGTTCATCACGGTTTGGTCCAAGACCAATTATCCCAAGCAATATGGTCTAGATCTTAATTAAACCCTAAGGCTTCAGATCTAACCGTCGATCTCTTTGATGCTCTTGATCTGACCGATCTAGCATCCATTCTCTCGATCGAAGCTTACCGATCTCAAGCCCTAATCAATCAAAGATGATCAGACCAGATCTCACTTACAATCAGAGATTAAATCCCTTTAAACTGAACCTGAACAATTCAGTCCACACGATCTGACTTAAGTAAGCCATATCATCAAATTGTGCGACCCTGAGGGTTTCCTCTAAATGTCGGTAACGATAATTCTCATTATCACGATCAGTGAGGGGTATCTAGCAACACATCACTGTCTCCCGATATAAAGGAAAGAGTCTTCCAAGACTACACCCAAACCACAGCACAAGTGTGAATCAACTCACAAGGCATGCATATTTCCTTTGCCACTGGATGTTCTTATTGGACAAGCTTGTCAAGCTTGTAACTCCAATATGATAAGCATGATTAGATCAGATGAACACAGTCACCTGGGTATGGCCATACACTCTCTCAATCATCTCATCCAGGGGGCCCCTTTAGAACATCACACTCCTTAAACAAGGAGACGGCAATCCTATGTCTATCACTAGTGCCCTAACCTGATTCAAGCTCACCATCCAAGATAGTCTATAATCATTATGTTTCAAATGATATTGAACTACCTCAAAACAATGACAATCATCATTTAGAAAACACAAGTGATCTCAAGTCAAAGGAAATGTGCCACTTGTCACATTCAAGGAATATTCACATTGTGACAAACAATTGAACATCCTAGTAGGGTCTGTCCAGCACATCCAATGTACCCATGAGTCTACATCTTATTCCATGCTCGAAGCATCCTATAAGATTAGAACACATATTAGTCTCAATCATATCAAGGCTGTCTCATGTTCACCAAGATATATCGACTAAGGACTTAACAGCATGTCAGCCTAGCTGAACAGCTTTGAGACATTATTCAGAAGAACATATATTGCAGCAGACAATGTAACTAACTGAATAACAACCATGCCTTTATAAACATAAGAGTTTATTACATGATACTGATACATTCCCATAGGCCTCAAACATTAGCCTTAAGGGCATACCCCAACAATATATACCTGAGCCAGAAGCGATGCTTCCCCTCTTATCTCCTTGGAGCGCTTTACAGTCCTTTTTCCAGTGACCCAGCTGGCCACAGTGGAAACACCTGTTATCCTTCGACCGCTTCACCTTCTGTTTCAGAGCCTTGCTGTAATTCTTGACAGGGGCCTTGCCCTTCTTCCCCTTCTTCTTGTTCCTAGAAGGAACCATCAAGACAGAGGTTGAAGGCTTACCCTTCAGAGTTTCCTCAGTTGTCAAGAGCATATTCAACAGCTCTGCCGGTGTACAATCGATTTTGTTCATATTAAAGTTAATAATGAACGCATCGAAAGAGGGCGGGAGAGACTGCAGAATAATATCAACAGCAAGCTCCTGGTTGACGGTATGCCCCAGTTTCTCTAGAGCCTCCTTGTGCCCAATCATCTTGAGCACGTGAGCTCCCACTGGGCTCCCCTCAGCCAGTTTGCTCTGAAAGAAGAGCTTTGTCAGATTATAGCGTTCTGTCCTCGCCTGTGCAGCATACAGCATCTTGAGGTTCGCTATAATCTCTATAGCCGACATATCTTCATGCTGACGCTGCAGCGGTGGCGTCATAGACGCAAGCATCAGGCAAGCGACATCAATGCTATCATTGACGTGCTTTTCATAGGCATCCCGAACCGCCCTTGCGGCGTTCGGAGCGGGCTGCGGCGGTATCGCCGTCTCGAGGACATACAGTTTCCTCTCTGCCTTAAGAACGATCTTAAGGTGTCCGAACCAGTTAGAGAAGTTCGGCCCAGCAAACTTCTCCCTTTCCAGTAGGGATCGCACATTGAAGCTCATGGTGTTCGTTGCTGCAGTTATCTACAACAATGCAAGAACAGCAAGGTTAGTATCAATGTTCAGAATCAATCCAGGACTTAAGAAAGATTCTTTTCTCACTATTTTGTCTGACTGAAAAATCCAGTAAACAGTCCGAAAGAGTAACACTCTTTTAGTGAGATGGGATCCAGATTTCATACTTGGTCTCCGCGTCCCGCTCAGGCGAGATAAGATGCACAGAGATGACAAGCACTAATTTCTGGTAGGCTGTCCCAGCCAATCGCCAACCCGTGCGATTCCCCTTCATCTGGGCAATCCAGCAGACTGTGCCAACTGAGTTGGTACAACACAGTCTCTGATCCCTCAGATGGCTGCCTCCATGTGCTACCATATGCGCCACATATGTAGCCTACATGGTCAAGCTGACCTGACCTACTCCCTGGACCACCACGTGCTATGCTGAGCAATGAGAAGGGATAAATCCCTACTCTGTAACACGCAGGTGTAATCGCGCACCGTCTGAAGATAGATGGACGTGCCCACTGAGTGGGTTCAACACGGCTCCAACGATAGTCAGAACAGTGAGGTTTCGCGTCAGAAGGCATTACGTGCTTGATATATTAGCGTTGGATTTTAACGGTCTTTTGTCTTCTTACTATCAGGCATATCCTATGGCTATAGCAGAAGATAAACACATGCAATTCTAATTATATAAGCAATAAATAGAAAGCATGATCTTATGTGGTAAAAGCCCATGAACCCTAGAAAGACCTTAATTCTACTTAAGTCTTCACTTGAGCTCTTTTGCATCTCATCTGGTCCAACCCAGGGCCCTAGCGCCAAGAGCACCTCAGGTGCGCCACCAGGTGAATGCCCCTCAAGGATGTGTGCCTTTATGCTCTTGTCTAATCAAAAACATTTTGATCTATCTAGACAAGCTTTGACTCGCAGGTCAATTATACAATAAATTAATAAAAAATGTGATTCGCAGATCACAATAATATTAATTTGTAATTTACCAGGCACGCAGGCCCCAGCACAGCACACATTAGGGCAACCCACATAAGATTAAATAAACAAGCATATGGTATCAAAACAACATGTGATCCATTCATGAAATTAAATTTTGAAAAACCCCATGGTATCAATTTTAATTTCCTTATGTGCTCTACAACCTTACAATGGTCCATTGATAGGGATCCACTCATCCATCTAATCAGATCCTCTGCCCTTGCATGCACCGAGTCCTAACTGACCCGTGTTGACCTAATGGTCAACCATGCATGCGCCAAGGGCTGAACCACCCTCATGAGTTTTGGCAAGCGGGTGTGACCCCGGGCCTAACTCATGTGTGTTCAGTAGTTGTCTCAACCAGACCTCGCTACACGCCCTGGATGCAGTCGACCTATAGCCACCTCGTGCTTGCGCACAGGTGCTATCTGGTCAACCCATCTAGGCTGTCAGATGGTCTGATCAGACTAGTTGGATCTAACCTAGAAGATGCTTTCAAACCCATCAACCCATCTAAGGATTTATAGTAGGGGCACCTTAGATCTAAGTAGGCGCGCAAGATGTAAGTTTTATAAAACATCTAGAACATGCGCAAACAAACAAAACAAAGAACATAAGATATATCTCATATCTAGCATATTGATAACCCTTAGATCTAAGGGGAGTCCCCTTCAAGGGGGAGCGCAAACTTTAGGGGGTCCCCTTCAAGGGGGAGCGCAAACTTCATGTAACCATGATACAAGCGCAAACATAGCCAATGTAAACCATGCATCATGAAAACAAAGCATCAAGTAAGCGCAACATGTATGGATCACAAACACTTCAAAGCAATCATATAGATCATATCGAAAGCCTAGCTCTGATACCAATTGAAAGAAACCCTTATTAAGGGGGTGAAACCCTAAACATGCGCATCTAGCAAGCATGACGGAAAGAGGGTTTCTAAAAGATCGTATATGACAACCATATGATCAACTTGAAGCTATGAGTTTAGATCTATACCATAGCCATAGATTGGAGGTCGGCTTGGAAGAAGAGAGCAACTTTGATCTCCTCCAAAAGTTCACACACAAAGGCGATGAAGACTCCCAACTTGCGCACCTCTTGTGCTAGCAAAAGTGCCAAGATGTCAATGATCGAGTGTAGGGAAGAGATGAAGACTTTCTTTTGCTTGGCCGGTTCCTCCTCTTCTCGTCAACACCCTCACTTGCTCGAGAGCAAAAATCGTTTTTTTCAAAAACCAGAGAGAGGTGTAACCGAAAAACATTAGGGAGACTTCAAGCCATGAACGCATATGCATTTTCATTTTGGAACTTTCCAAAAATGGCAACCATTAAGAGTATGCGTTCATGCGTTCATGTCTCCATGAACCAAACGCAACTCCTTCTCCCTCTTGAACCATGCGCTCAACCCATGAGCCGGTTCAATACTCTTGGTTCAATAGCGAAACCAAATCAGCCCAAGCATTAAGTCTAGATCAAATTAGACCCCAAAGTCCAAGATCTGACCATTCATCATCTGACGCTTCTGATCGCATCGATCTAGCATCATCTCTCTCGATCGAAGCTTACCAATCTAAAGCCCTAATCAATCAAACATGATCAGACCAGATCTCACTTACAATCAGAGATTAAATCCCTTTAAACTGAACCGAAACAATTCAGTCCACACGATCTGACTTAAGCAAGCCATATCACCAAATTGTGCGACCCTAAGGGTTTCCTTTAAATGTCGGTAACGATAACTTTCGTTATCACGATCAGTGAGGGGTATCTAGCAACACATCACTGTCTCCCGATATAAAGGAAAGAGTCTTCCAAGACTACACCCAAACCATGGCACAAGTGTGAATCAAACTCACGAGGCATGCATGTTTCCTTTGCCACTGGATGTTCTTATTGGACAAGCATGTCAAGCCTGTAACTCCAATACGATGAGCATGATTAGATCAGATGAACACAGTCATCTGGGTATGGCCATACACTATCTCAATCATCTCATATAGGGGGGGCCCTTTAGAACATCACACTCCTTAAACAAGGAGACGGCAATCCTTTATCTATCACAAGTGCCCTAACCTGACTCAAGCTCACCATCCAAGATAGTCTATAATCATTATGTTTCAAATGATATTGAACTACCTCAAAACAATGACAATCATCATTTAGAAACACAAGTGATCTCAAGTCAAAGGACATGTGCCACTTGCTGCTTACAAGGATCATTCACATTGTGACAAGCAATGGAATATCCCAGTAGGGTCTGTCCAGTACATCCAATGTACCCATGAGTCTACATCTTATTCCATGCTCGAAGCATGCTATAAGATTAGCACACATATTAGTCTCAATCATATCAAGGCTGTCTCATGTTCACCAAGATATCTCGACTAAGGACATATAGCCTGTCAGCCTAGCTGAACAGCTTTGAGACATTATTCAGAAGTACACTTATTACAGCAGACAAGGTAACAACCTGAATAATAACCATGCCTTTATAAACACAAGAGTTTATTACATGATACTTATTACAATCCCAAAGGCCTCAAACATTAGCCTTAAGGGCATACCCCAACACATATTCAGCAGCTCTGCCGGAGTACAATCGATTTTGTTCATATTAAAGTTAATAATGAACGCATCGAAAGAGGGCGGGAGAGACTGCAGAATAATGTCTACAGCAAGCTCCTGGTTGATGGTATGCCCCAGTTTCTCCAGAGCCTCCTTGTGCCCAATCATCTTGAGCACGTGAGCTCCCACTGGGCTCCCTTCAGCCAGTTTGCTCTGAAAGAAAAGCTTTGTCAGATTATAGCGTTCTGTCCTCGCCTGTGCAGCATACAGCATCTTGAGGTTCGCTATAATCTCTATAGCCGACATATCCTCATGCTGACGCTGCAGCGGTGGCGTCATAGACGCTAGCATCAGGCAAGCGACATCAATGCTATCATTGACGTGCTTTTCATAGGCATCACGAACCGCCCTTGCGGCGTTCGCAGCGGGTTGAGGCGGCACAGCCGTCTCGAGGACATATAGTTTCCTCTCTGCCTTAAGAACGATCTTAAGGTGTCCGAACCAGTCTGAGAAGTTTGGCCCAGCAAACTTCTCCCTTTCCAGTAGGGATCGCACATTGAAGCTCATGGTGTTCGTTGCTGCAGGAATCTACAACAATGCAAGAACAGCAAGGTCAGTATCAATGTTAAGAATCAATCAGGACTTAAGAATGATTCTTTTTCTCACTATTTTATCTGGTTGAAAAATCCCGCAAAACAGCCCGAAAGAGTAGAACTCTTTTAGTGAGATGGGATCCAGATTTCATACTTGGTCTCCGCGTCCCGCTCAGGCGAGATAAGATGCACAGAGATGACAAGCACTAATTTCTGGTAGGCTGTCCCAGCCAATCGCCAACCCGTGCGATTCCCCTTCACCTGGGCAATCCAGCAGACTGTGCCAACTGAGTTGGTACAACACAGTCTCTGATCCCTCAGATGGCTGCCTCCATGCGCTACCATATGCGCCACATATGTAGCCTACATGGTCAAGCTGACCCAACCTACTCCCTGGACCACCACGTGCTATGCTGAGCAACGAGAAGCGATAAATCCCTTCTCTGTAACACGCAGGTGTAATCCCGCACCCTCTGAAGATAGATGGACGTGCCCACTGAGTGGCTACAACACGGCTCCAACGATAGTCAGAACAGTGAGGTTTCGCGTCAAAAGGCATTACGTGCTTGATATTTTAGCGTTTGGATTTTAACGGTCTTTTATCTTCTTACTATCAGGCAAATCCTATGGCTATAGCAGAAGATAAATAACTCATGCAATTATAATTATTAAACAATAAAAGAAAGCATGGATCTTATGTGGTAAAAGCCCATAGCCTAAGTAAGACCTTAATTAACTTAAGTCTTCACTTGCTTTTCTTAGGTCTTTTGCATCTCATCTGGT
This sequence comes from Costus lasius, assembly GCA_027563935.2. Taxonomy (NCBI): domain Eukaryota; kingdom Viridiplantae; phylum Streptophyta; class Magnoliopsida; order Zingiberales; family Costaceae; genus Costus; species Costus lasius. The sequence continues at coordinate 42,003,799 of CM050448.1, forward strand.
CTAACCCAGGGCCCTAGCTCTCAATGCAGCTCAGGTGCGCCCACCAGCTGAATGCGCCTCTGCGATGTGTGCTTTTGTGCTCTTGTCTAATCAAATACATTTTGATCTATCTAGACAAGCTTGACTCGCAGGTCAATTATACAATAAATTAATTAAAAATGTGATTCGCAGATCACAATAAAAATTAATTTACAAGTTTAATTCCAGGCTCACAGGCCCCAGCACAGCACACATTAAATTGGGCATCCCACATAAGATTAAATAAACAAACATCATGGCATCATGCAATCAACATGTGATCCATTATAAAGAAAATAAAAGTTTTGAAAACCCATTGGCATCAATTTTAATTTTCTTATGTGCCCTACAACCTTACAACGGTCCATTGATAGGGATCCACTCATCAATCTAGTTAGATCCATGCCCTTTCATGCACCAAGTCCTAACTGACTCGAGTTGACCTAATGGTCAACCATGCATGCGCCAAGGGCTGAACAACCAACATGAGTTCTGGCAAGCGGGTGTGACCCCGGGCCTAACTCATGTGTGTTCACTGGTTGTCTCAACCAGACCTCGCTACACGCCTGTGATGCAATCGACCTATAGCCACCTTGTGCTTGCGCACAGGTGCCATCTGGTCGATCCATCTAGGCTGTCAGATGGTCTGATCAGACTATTGGATCTAACCTAGAGGGTGACTTCAACCCCATCAACCCGTCTAAGGGTTTATAGTAAGTGCATATAGATCTAAATGTTTGCGCGCAAGTAGATATAAGTTTTGATGAAATACCATTCAACATACTTAACATGCGCCAACAAGAACATGCATAAACATGAACATCACACATGCGCCAAACACCTAAAACCTAGCATGTGGTTGCACATGTGAAATAGATCTATACTAACAAGGATCACAAAACAAACAAAGCAATCATATGAACATATATTAACCCCTCTGATACCAATTGTTAGAGTCCCCTTCAAGGGGGAGCGAGAAACCCTAAGGTGAGTACCCCTTTCAAGAGGGGGGCGCAAGTGACCTTTCTTTATTTTAGCAGCGGAATTAGGGTTTCACATTTGATCGCATGCTATACATTCATATGATCAATTTAAACATCAAGTGAAAGATGCGTTACCATGGCCATGAGAAGGAGGCGGCTTAGAAGCAAAGACCAAGAGAGATCTTCTCCACAAGTGACGCACACAAGAAGAGAGATGGCTTCTTCTTGTTGATCTTTGGGCTAGCAAAGATCTTCAAGTGTCCTTGCCGAATGGAAGGGATGGGAGACGAGATCTTGCTTGGGCGAGAGCTCCACACGTTCGTCCACCTCTTCTCCACACGCGAATTGCAAGAAGCCAAGCGAAGTGAAGTCAAGTGGTGAACGGCTTGGCGTTAGGCGTTTTGAAGAAGAGGCCATGATGACTTACCATAAATGGAAGCATGCACTCATAAACGACCAAAACGCCATCACCCTTTTGAACCATGCGTTCACATAAGTGAACCGGTTCTCTTTTGGTTTAATTGCATTTGGTTCAACAAACCAAATCAAATAAGCCCAAGCCCCCTTTGGTCTAGATCATATCAAACCCTAAGGTTCAAGATCTAACCGTTCATCTCCTGATGCTCCTGATCTCACCGATCTAGCATCACCTCTCTCGATCGAAGCTTACCGATCTCAAGCCCTAATCAATCAAACATGATCAGACCAGATCTCACTTACAATCAGAGATTAAATCCCTTTAAACTGAACCCAAACAATTCAGTCCACACGATCTGACTCAAGTAAGCCATATCATCAAATTGTGCGACCCTGAGGGTTTCCTTTGAATGTCGGTAACGATAACTTTCGTTATCACGATCAGTGAGGGGTATCTAGCAACACATCACTGTCTCCCGATATAAAGGAAAGAGTCTTCCAAGACTACTCCCAAATCACAGCACAAGGGTGAATGCACTTCACTAGGCATACATGTTTCCTTTGCCACTGGATGTTCTTATTGGACAAGCGTGTCAAGCCTGTGACTCCAATATGATGAGCATGATTAGATCAGATGAACATAGTCACCTGGGTATGGCCATACACTTTCTCAATCATCTCATTCAGGGGGGCCCCTTTAGAACACCACACTCCTTGAACAAGGAGACGGCAATCCTTTATCTATCACTAGTGTCCTAACCTGACTCATGATCATTATCCAAGATAGTCTATAATCATTATGTTTCAAATGATATTGAACTACCTCAAAACAATGACAATCATCATCTAGTAACACAAGTGATCTCAAGTCAGAGGACATGTGCCACTTGATGCAAACAAGGATTATTCACATTGTGACAAGCAATTGAATATCCTAGTAGGGTCTGTCCAGTACATCCAAAGTACCCATGAGTCTACATCTTATTCCATGCTCGAAGCATCCTATAAGATTAGAACACATATTAGTCTCAATCATATCAAGGCTGTCTCATGTTCACCAAGATATCTCGACTAAGGACATATGCATGTCAGCCTAGCTGAACAGCTTTGAGACATTATTCAGAAGCACAGTTATTGCAGCAGACAATGTAACAAACTGAATAATAACCATTGCCTTTATAAACACAAGAGTTTATTACATGATACTTTTACAATCCCAAGGCCTCAAACATTAGCCTTAAGGGCATACCCTAACATTTATTACATCTCATTACCATCTGGACTTGTATTGGAACTAGACAATTGTTACTTTGTACCAAGCATTACAAAAAATATTATCTCTATTCCTGCTCTTGTCAGGAAAGGGTTTTCCTTTGAATGCAAGACTTCAAAGTGTTATCTTTCTCTTGATAATATTGTTTATGCTACTGGGTCAATTAACAATGGGTTATTCATGTTGGACATGGAATGTTCTATACAAAACATTGATAATAAGAAAGCCAAGTATGCTGATGACAGCACCTTGCTATGGCATAGTCGTTTAGGCCATATTAACAAGAAACGCATTTAGCGGTTGCATGATCATGGACTGCTGGGATCATTCTCCTATGAGGAGATTGATACATGCAAAGCTTGTTTATTGGGCAAAATGACGAAGTCTCCTTTTCCTCATAAAGGTCAAAGGGCTTCAGGTTTACTTGACCTTATACACAGTGATGTGTGTGGGCCATTTAGTAAACATGCCAGAGGTGGCTATTCATACTTCATTACCTTTACTGATGATTTCAGTAGATATGGTTATGTCTATCTGATGAGACATAAGAGTGAATCTTTTGACAAGTTCAAAGAGTTCAAAAATGAAGTACAGAATCAGCTAGGCCAAAATATCAAGGCACTTCGCTCAGATCGAGGTGGTGAATACCTATGTCGAGAGTTTACTGACTATCTGAAGGAGTGTGGGATTATCTCACAGCTCACTCCGCCAGGAACACCGCAATGGAATGGTGTATCCTAGAGGAGGAACAGAACCTTACTGGATATGGTTCGTTCTATGATGAGTCAGGCTACTCTACCTTACTCCTTTTGGGGATTTGCACTGGAAACAGCTGCAAAGGTACTAAACCGAGTGCCATCCAAGGCAGTTTCAAAGACTCCATATGAGTTATGGTATAGGAAACAGCCGAGCTTGACATTTATTAAGATCTGGGGTTGCGAGGCTTATGTCAAAAAGCTCGCCTCTGGGAAACTAGAGAGCAGATCTGACAAATGCATCTTTGTCGGTTACCCTAAGGAAACTAAGGGTTATTATTTCTACGATCCCAAAGAGAACAAAGTATTTGTTGCTCGGATGGCTATTTTTCTTGAGAATGAGTTTCTTCTGCAAGGAGCCAGTGGGAGAGAAATAAAGTTGGATGAGAATCCAGAGGAAGGACAAAGTAGTCAAGCACAGTTGGATGAGCCTGAGCCAGTAGAACAGGTTATTGAACAACCTGAGGCTCAGATATCACGGGAACCGCGTAGATCGGGAAGGATCCGTCGACAGCCTGAGCGCTATGACGGAGTCTACATCATTGATAATGATGAACCCCTTACTTATGCGGATGCGGTCAGTGGACCGGAGTCAGCTAGGTGGCTTGAAGCTATGCGAGCCGAGATGGACTCCATGTCAGATAACCAAGTTTGGGATTTGGTTGATCCGCCTCCGGGAGTAATCCCTATAGGCTGTAAATGGATCTTCAAGAAGAAGATTGACATGGATGGTAACGTGGTTACCTATAAAGGCAGGCTAGTTGCGAAAGGTTTCAAACAAATCTACGGGATAGATTATGATGAAACTTTCTCTCCTATAGCCATGTTCAAGTCAATTCGGATTATTCTTGCGATAGCAGCATATTACGATTATGAGATCTGGCAAATGGATGTGAAGACCGCTTTCCTTAATGGAAAACTGGATGAGGATGTGTATATGACACAACCTGAAGGTTTCACTAATCCATCAGATCGTCATAAAATATGCAAGTTAAAGAAGTCCATTTATGGACTTAAGCAAGCATCTAGAAGCTGGAATATTCGTTTTGATGAATCAATATGTGAATTTGGTTTCATCAAGAATGAAGATGACCCGTGTGTATATAAGAGGTTTAGTGGGAGCGTGATTACTTTCCTAGTCCTCTACGTCGATGATATCTTAATCATTGGAAACGATATTCCTGAACTGCATGCTGTTAAATCATGGTTAAGAAAATGTTTCCAGATGAAAGATCTAGGAGAAGCAGCCTATGTGTTAGGTGTAAAGATCTACAGGGATAGATCTAAGAGGCTTCTCGGGCTGTGCCAGAGTACTTACATCGATAAAGTCCTGGAGAGATTTCATTTAGAGAATTCTAAAAGAGGATATCTTCCAGTCAGACATGGTCTGAATCTTTCAAAGAGTCAGTGTCCACAAACACAGACTGAGAAAGATGAAATGGACAATACGCCTTATGCTTCGGCTATTGGATCCATTATGTATGCGATGTTGTGTACTCGCCCAGACGTCGCATACGGGTTAAGCGTGACCAGTCGATTCCAAAGTAATCCAGGTCAGGCGCACTGGATTGCAGTCAAGAACATTTTGAAATATCTTCGGAGGACCAAAGATATGTTCTTGATATATGGAGGTCAGGAAGAACTCAGTATTGAAGGATATACTGACGCTTCATTCCAATCTGACCAGGATGATTTCCGATCACAATCAGGCTATGTTTTTAGCTTGAATGGAGGAGCAGTGGTGTTGAAAAGTTTCAAACAGTCTATCGTTGCTGATTCCACAACAGAAGCCGAGTATGTTGCAGCCTCGGAAGCATCCAAGGAGGCAGTGTGGATTCGTAAGTTCGTTCAAGAACTTGGTGTTGTTCCTTCGAGTGCAGATCCATTGGTTATCTTCTGTGATAACACTGGAGCAATCGCACAAGCAAAGGAACCACGGTCGCACCAGAAGTCCAAGCACATACAGAGACGGTTTCACTTGATCCGGGAGATCATAGATCGTGGTGAGATCAAAATCTGCAAGGTTCATACAGATGACAATCTGGCTGACCCGCTTACCAAGCCTCTGGCGCAGCAGAAGCATGAGAAGCACTGTAATAATATGGGTTTGAGATTTCTCAACCATTAGATTAAGTGCAAGTGGGAGATTGTTGGGTATGCCCTTAAGGCTAATGTTTGAGGCCTTGGGATTCTTTCAGTATCATGTATAAACTCTTATGTTTATAAAGGCAATGGTTGTTATTCAGTTTGTTACATTGCCTGCTGCAATAAGTGTGCTTCTGAATAATGTCTCAATGCTGTTCAGCTTGGCTGACATGCTGTAATGTCCTTAGTCGAGATATCTTGGTGAACATGAGACAGCCTTGATATGATTGAGACTAATATGTGTTCTAATCTTATAGGATGCTTCGAGCATGGAATAAGATGTAGACTCATGGGTACATTGGATGTACTGGACAGACCCTACTAGGATATTCAATTGCTTGTCACAATGTGAATAATCCTTGTTTGCAACAAGTGGCACATGTCCTCTGACTTGAGATCACTTGTGTTTCTAAATGATGATTGTCATTGTTTTGAGGTAGTTCAATATCATTTGAAACATAATGGTTATAGACTATCTTGGATAATGATCATGAGTCAGGTTAGGACACTAGTGATAGATATAGGATTGCCGTCTCCTTGATTGGAGTGTGATGTTCTAAAGGGGCCCCCTTGAATGAGATTTTTGAGAAAGTGTATGGCCATACCCAGGTGACTATGTTCATCTGATCTAATCATTCTCATCATATTGGAGTTATAGGCTTGACACGCTTGTCCAATAAGAACATCCAGTGGCAAAGGAAACATGTATGCCTCGTGAAGTAGATTCACACTTGTGCTGTGGTTTGGGTGTAGTCTTGGAAGACTCTTTCCTTTATATCGGGAGACAGTGATGTGTTGCTAGATACCCCTCACTGATCGTGATAATGTGAGTTGTCATTACCGACATTTAAAGGAAACCCTTAGGGTCGCACAATTTGATGATATGGCTTACTTAAGTCAGATCGTGTGGACTGAATTGTTTGGATTCAGTTTAAAGGGATTTAATCTCTGATTGTAAGTGAGATCTGGTCTGATCATGTTTGATTGATTAGGGCTTAAGATCGGTAAGCTTTGATTGAGAGAATGGATGCTAGATCGGTGAGATCAAGAGCATCAAGAGATGAACGGTTAGATCTTGAACCTTTAGGGTTTATTGTGATCTAGACCAAATGGCTTGGGTTAATTGGTCTTTGAACCAAACCAAATTGAACTAGCTCATCAAGTGAGCGCATGGTTCATGGGAGAAGAGATTTGCGATTTGTTCATGAGCGCATTTCATGATGAGAAGTGGTTTTGCTATTTTTAGATAGCATGTCACTTACGTGACCACATCTCACGTCGCCTCTCTTCACGCCTCCCTCTCGCCCTCTTGTCGCCGGTTGGTTTTTGGTTCTTGACACATTCGTGTGGTAGAGCTTCTTGACGACAAGGGAGAGGTCTCGCCAAGCAAGGAAAATCTTCTCTTCCCTTTCATACGACAAAGTCCTTGAAGAACCTTGCTAGCACAAGGATCAACAAAGAGTAGGCGGCATCACCTTGTATGCGTCACTTTTAGAGAAGATCCCTTTCGATCTTTGTTTCCAAGGCACCATCCAAAGGATGGCGATGGTATGATCCTTCTTATGTTTGCAATCGGGGTTTTTGTAGTTGATCATATCTCATGCAATCGATCCCTATAAATTCATTCCGCTGCTTTAAAACCTCCATATGCGCCAGTAGGGTTTCGCCCCCCCCCCCCCTTGTTTAGGGGACTTTCACATCATAGAACGAACCATATCCAGTAAGGTTCTATTTCTCCTCTCGGACACACCATTCCATTGCGGTGTTCCTGGCAGAGTGAGCTATGAGATAATCCCACACTCCTTCAGATAGTCAGTAAACTCTCGACTCAAGTATTCTCCACCTCGATCTGAACGAAGTGCCTTGATATTTCGGCCTAGCTGATTTTGTACTTCATTTTTGAACTCTTTGAACTTGTCAAAAGATTCACTCTTATGTCTCATTAGATACACATAACCATACCTACTGAAATCATCAGTAAAGGTAATGAAGTATGAATAGCCACCTCTGGCATGTTTACTAAATGGCCCACACACATCACTGTGAATGAGATCAAGTAAACCTGAAGCCCTTTGACCTTTATTAGAAAAAGGAGCCTTCGTCATTTTGCCCATTAAACAAGCTTTGCATGTATCAAGCTCCTCATAGGAGAATGATCCCAGCAGTCCATGGTCATGCAACCGCTTAATGCGCTTCTTGTTAATGTGGCCTAAACGACTATGCCATAGCAAGGTGCTGTCATCAGCATACTTGGCTTCCTTATTATCAATTTGTTGTATAGAACATTCCATGTCCAACATGAATAACCCATTGTTAATCGACCCAGTAGCATAAACAATATTATCAAAAGAAATATAACACTTTGAAGTTTTGCATTCAAAGGAAAACCCTTTCCTGACAAGAGCAGGAATAGAGATAATATTCTTAGTTATGCTCGGTACGAAATAACTATTGTCCAGTTCTAATACAAGACCAGATGGTAAAGAGATGTGATATTCTCCTACAGCAACATCAGCAACCCGTGCCCCATTTCCTACTCGTAGGTCCACCTCATGCTGTCCCACCTGTCTTCTTCTCTTGAGTTCCTGTACATTTGAACAAATGTGAACTCCACATGCAGTGTCCAACACCCATGAAATAGAAGAAGAAGATACCATGACTTCAGTCACGAAAATACCTGAGCTAGAAGTGAAAGGCTTGCTTCCCTTCTTATCTCCTTGGAGCGCTTTACAGTCCTTCTTCCAGTGACCCAACTAGCCACAATGGAAACATCTGTATTCCTTCGACCGCTTTATCTTTTGCTTTAGAGCCTTGTTGTAGCTCTTGATAGGGGCTTTGCCCTTCTTCCCCTTCTTCTTGTTCCTGGAAGGAATCATCAAGGCAGAGGATGAAGGCTTTCCCTTCTCAAGAGTCTGCTCTGTAGTATAGAGCATGTTCAGTAACTCCGCCAGCGTACAGTCGATCTTGTTCATATTAAAATTAATGATGAACGGATCGAAAGAGGCCGGGAGAGACTGCAGGATAATGTCTACAACAAGCTCCTGATTGATGGTGTGTCCCAGTTTCTCTAGAGCCTCCTTGTAACCAATCATCTTGAGTACGTGAGCTCCCACTGGACTCCCTTCAGTCAGTTTGCTCTGAAAGAAAAGTTTAGTCAAGTTATAGCGTTCAGTCCTTGCCTGTGCAGCATACAGCATCTTGAGATTTGCTATAATTTCAATAGCAGATAAATCTTCATGCTGACGCTGAAGCTCTGGCGTCGTAGACGCAAGCATAAGGCAAGTGACATCAATGCTATCAATGACATGCTTCTCATAAGCATCCCGAACCGCCCTTGCGGCGTTCGCAGCGAGTTGAGGCGGTATTGCCGTCTCAAGGACATACAACTTCCTCTCAGCCTTAAGAACAATCTTAAGGTGTCCGTACCAGTCTGAGAAGTTTGGCCCAGCAAACTTCTCCCTTTCCAGTAAGGATCGCACATTGAACGCTGTGGTGTTCGTTGCTGCAGTAATCTACAACATTGCAAGAACAACAAGGTCAGTATCAATGTTAGAATCAATCCAGGACTTAAGAATGATTCTTTTCTCACTATTTTATCTGACTGAAAAATCCAGTAAAACAGTCCGAAAGAGTAAAACTCTTTTAGTGAGATGGGATCCAGATTTCATACTTGGTCTCCGCGTCCCGCTCAGGCGAGATAAGATGCACAGAGAGTACAAGCACTAATCTCTGGCAGGCAATCCCTGCCAATCGCCAACCCGTGTGATTCCCCTTCATCTGGGCAATCCAGCAGACAGTGCCAACTGAGTTGGTACAACACAGTCTCTGATCCCACAGATGGCTGCCTCCATATGGCTATCATATGCTCAATATGTAGCCTACATGGTCAAGCTGACCTGACCTACTCCCTGGACCACCACGTGCTATGCTGAGCAACGAGAAGCGATAAATCCCTTCTCTGTAACACGCAGGTGTAATCGCACACCGTCTGAAGATAGATGGGCGTGCCCACTGAGTGGGTACAACACGGCCCCAACGATAGTCAGAACAGTGAGGTTTCGCGTCAGAAGGCTTACGTGCTTGATATTCATCGTTGGATTTTAACGGTCCTTTTATCTTCTTAACTATCATGCAAATCCTATGGTGATAGCAGAAGAATAAATCATGCAGATATAAATTTACTTAAATAGTAAATAGAAAGCATGATGATCTTATGTGGTAAAAGCCCATTAAGCCTAAGTTAGACCTTAAATTAACTTAAGTCTTCACTTGGGCTCTTCATGGGTCTTTATCATTTCATCATCTGGCCCAACCCGGGCCAAAGCGCCCTGTGCAGCTCAGATGCGCCCACCAGGTAAAATGCGCCTGTCCTAGAGTCGAACCCTAGACCTCCCACTGGTGAAGCCACTTGCTGCATGCGCCTCTGCCAAGTGTGCTCTATGCTCATGTCTGATCAAAATACATTTTAATCTATCTAGACATGATTGACACGCAGGTCAATTACACTTTATCATAATCTTAAAATATGATGCGCAGATCACAATAATAATTTACAATTATTAATCCAGGCTCGCAGGCCCCAGCACAGCACACAATAATTGGGCAACCCACATAAGATGAAATAGACATTCAATCATGTTATACAAACATCATGTGATCCAATCAAGAAAATAAAATTTTCGAAAATCCCATTGGCATCAATTTTATTTCCTTATGTGCCCTACTACCTTACAACGGTCCATTAATAGGGATCCACTCATTAGACCTAGTCAGACCCACTGCCCTTGCATGCACCAAGTAATAACTGACTTGAGTCGACCTTATGGTCAACAATGCATGCTTTAAGGGCTGAACGTCCCACATGATTTCTGGCAAGCGGGTGTGACCCCGGGCCTTAATCATGAGCGTTCATTGGTTGTCTCAATCAGACATCGCTACACGCCTTTCTGCAGTCGACCTATAGCCACCTCATGCTTGTGCACAGGTGCTATCTGGTCGACCCATCTAGGTGTTGGGTCCCCTTCTAGGGGGAGCGCAAGCGGATAAAACCCCTTTCAAGAGGGGGGGCCGAAAACCCTATGTAAGGGTGGCGCATAATTCATTCTTGCATGAAGATGCTAGGGTTTCACAAATCGCATGTAATATGTTTTCATGATCAACTTCAAGCGATTGAATGGAACAAGAGGGAGTTCATACCATAGCCATCGGATTGGATGGTGCCTTGGAATCAAGAGAACAAAAGAGGCCTCCTCCTTGTCGTCACACACAAGATGATCAAGGACTACTCTTTGAGATCCTTGTGCTAGCAAAGAGCTTCAAAGGTGCTTGTCGCGTGAGGATGATGAGAGATCAATCTCTTGCCGAGAGCTCCACACCTCTTTTCTTTTTCACACCGTTTCGATATGATCAAAGCCAAGCAAAGTGAAGTCACACATTCAACGGCTTGGCGTTTAGGCGTTATGAAGAGAGGCTTTGATCACTTTCCTTAATTGGAAGTATGCGCTCATCAACAACCAAAACGCTAACACCATTCGAACCAAGCGTTCACATAAGTGAACCGGTTCGAATTTGGTTCACTTTGGTTCAATCAATCTGGTCCAAAGACCACATGAAACCAGCCCAAGCCATGGTCTAGATCTCTCTGAACCAAATGGTTCAAGATCTAACCGTTGATCTCCTGATGCTTCTGATCTCACCGATCTAGCATCACTTCTCTCGATCGAAGCTTACCGATCTCAAGCCCTAATCAATCAAACATGATCAGACCAGATCTCACTTACAATCAGAGATTATATCCCTTTAAACTGAACCCAAATAATTCAGTCCACACGATCTGACTTAAGTAAGCCATATCATCAACTTGTGTGACCCTAAGGGTTTCCTTTAAATGTCGGTAACGACAACTTACGTTATCACGACCAGTGAGGGGTATCTAGCAACACATCACTGTCTCCCGATATAGAGGAAAGAGTCTTCCAAGACTACACCCAATCCACAGCAAAAGTGTGAATCCATTTCACAAGGCTTACATGATTCCTTTGCCACTGGATGTTCTTATTGGACAAGCATGTCAAGCTTGTAGCTCCAATATGATGAGCATGATCAGATCAGATGAACATAGTCATCTGGGTATGGCCATACACTATCTCAATCATCTCATACAGGGGGGCCCTTTAGAACATCACACTCCTTGAACAAGGAGACGGCAATCCTTTATCTATCACTAGTGTTCTAACCTGACTCATGATCATTATCCAAGATAGTTTATAATCATTATGTTTCAAATGATATTGAACTACCTAAAAACAATGACAATCATCATTTAGAAACACAAGTGATCTCAAGTCAAAGGACATGTGCCACTTAGTGCAAACAAGGATCATTCATATTGTGACAAGCAATTGAATATCCTAGTAGGGTCTGTCTAGTACATCCAATGTGCCCATGAGTCTACATCTTATTCCATGCTCGAAGCATCCTATAAGATTAGCACTCATATTAGTCTCAATCATATCAGGGCTGTCTCAAGTTCACCAAGATATCTCGACTAAGGACATAGCAGCATGTCAGCCTAGCTGAACAGCTTTGAGACATTAATCAGAAGTACACTTATTACAGCAGACAAGGTAGCAATCTGAATAATAACCATGCCTTTATAAACATAAGAGTTTATTACATGATACTTATACAATCCCAAGGCCTCAAACATTAGCCTTAAGGGCATACCCCAACAATCTCCCACTTGCACTTAATCTAATGGTTGAGAAACCTCAAACCCATATTATTACAGTGCTTCTCATGCTTCTGCTGCGCCAGAGGCTTGGTAAGCGGGTCTGCCAGATTGTCATCTGTATGAACCTTGCAGATTTTGATCTCGCCTCGATCAATGATCTCCCGGATCAAGTGAAACCGTCTCTGTATGTGCTTGGACTTCTGGTGCGACCGTGGTTCCTTTGCTTGTGCGATGGCTCCAGTGTTATCACAGAAGATAACCAAAGGATCTGCACTCGAAGGAACAACACCAAGTTCTCTCACGAACTTACGAATCCACACTGCCTCCTTGGATGCTTCCGAGGCCGCAACATACTCGGCTTCTGTTGTGGAATCAGCAACAGTTGACTGTTTGAAACTTTTCCACACCACTGCTCCACCATTCAAGCTAAAAACATAGCCTGATTGCGATTGGAAATCATCCTGGTCCGACTGGAACGAAGCATCAGTATATCCTTCTATACTGAGTTCTTCCTGACCACCATATATCAAGAACATATCTTTGGTCCTCCGCAGATATTTTAAAATGTTCTTGACCGCAATCCAGTGCGCCATACCTGGATTACTTTGGAACCGACTGGTCACGCTTAACCCGTAAGCGACGTCTGGGCGAGTACACAACATCGCATACATAATGGACCCAATAGCCGAAGCATAAGGCGTATTGTCCATTTCATCTTTCTCAGTCTGTGTTTGTGGACACTGACTCTTCGAAAGATTCAGACCATGTCTGACTGGAAGATATCCTCTTTTAGAATTCTCTAAATGAAATCTCTCCAGGACTTTATCGATGTAAGTACTCTGGCACAGCCCGAGAAGCCTCTTAGATCTATCCCTGTAGATGTTCACACCTAACACATAGGCTGCTTCTCCTAAATCTTTCATCTGGAAACATTTTCCTAACCATGCTTTAACAGCATGCAGTTCAGGAATATCATTTCCAATGATTAAGATATCATCGACGTAGAGGACTAGGAATGTAATCACGCTTCCACTAAACCTCTTATACACACACGGGTCATCCTCGTTCTTGATGAAACCAAACTCAGAGATTGATTCATCAAAACGAATATTCCAGCTTCTAGATGCTTGTTTAAGTCCATAAATGGACTTCTTTAACTTGCATATTTTATGACGATCTGATGGATTAGTGAAACCCTCAGGTTGTGTCATATACACATCCTCGTCCAGATTTCCATTAAGGAAAGCTGTCTTCACATCCATCTGCCAGATCTCATAATCGTAATATGCAGCTATCGCGAAAAGAATCCGAATAGACTTAAACATGGCTACAGGTGAGAAAGTTTCATCATAATCTATCCCGTAGATTTGTTTGAAACCTTTCACAACTAGCCTGCCTTTATAGGTAACCACGTTACCATCCATGTCTATCTTCTTCTTGAAGATCCATTTACAGCCTATAGGGATTACTCCCGGAGGCGGATCAACCAAATCCCAGACTTGGTTATCTGACATGGAGTCCATTTCGGCTCGCATAGCATCAAGCCATCTAGCTGACTCCGGTCCACTGACCGCATCCGCATAAGTAAGGGGTTCATCATTATCAATGATGTAGACTCCGTCATAGCGCTCAGGCTGACGACGGATCCTTCCCGATCTTCGCGGTTCCCGTGATATTTGAGCCTCAGGTTGTTCAATAACCTGATCCACCGGCTCAGGCACATCCAACTGTGCTTGACTACTTTGTCCCTCTTCTGGAATCTCATCCAGCTTTATTTCTCTCCCACTGGCCTCTTGCAGAAGAAACTCCTTCTCAAGAAATATGGCCGTCCGAGCAACAAATACTTTGTTCTCTTTGGGATCGTAGAAATAATAACCCTTAGTTTCCTTAGGGTAACCGACAAATATACATTTCTCAGATCTGCTCTCCAGTTTCCCAGAGGCGAGCTTTTTGACATAAGCCTCGCAACCCCAGATCCTGATAAATGTCAAGCTCGGCTGTTTCCCACACCATAACTCATATGGCGTCTTAGAAACTGCCTTGGATGGCACTCGGTTTAGTACCTTTGCAGCTGTTTCCAGTGCAAAACCCCAAAAGGAGTAAGGTAGGGTAGCCTGACTCATCATAGAACGAACCATATCAAGTAACGTTCTATTTCTCCTCTCGGACACACCATTCCATTGCGGTGTTCCTGGCGGAGTGAGCTGTGAGATAATCCCACACTCCTTTAGATAGTCAGTAAACGCATGACTTAGGTATTCACCACCTCGATTAGAACGAAGTGCCTTGATATTTCGGCCTAACTGATTTTGTACTTCATTTTTGAACTCTTTGAACTTGTCAAAAGATTCACTTTTATGTCTCATTAAATAGACATACCCATACCTACTGAAATCATCAGTAAAGGTAATGAAGTACTGATAGCCACCTCTGGCATGTTTACTAAATGGCCCACACACATCACTGTGTATAAGGTCAAGTAAACCTGAAGCCCTTTGACCTTTGTTAGGAAAAGGAGACTTCGTCATTTTGCCCATTAAACAAGCTTTGTATGTATCAATCTCCTCATAGGAGAATGATCCCAGCAGTCCATGATCATGCAACCGCTTAATGCGCTTCTTGTTAATATGGCCTAAACGACTATGCCATAGCAAGGTGCTGTCATCAGCATACTTGGCTTTCTTATTATCAATGTTTTGTATAGAATATTCCATGTCCAACATGAATAACCCATTGTTAATGGAACCAGTAACATACACAATATTATCTAGAGAAAGTATACACTTTGAAATCTTGCATTCAAAGGAAAAACCCTTCCTGACAAGAGCAGGAATGGAGATAATATTTTGGTAATACAGGGTACAAAATAACAACTGTTTAATTCTAATACAATGCCAGATGGTAAAGAAATGAAATAGTCTCCTACAGCAACAGCAGCAACCCGTGCCCCGTTTCCAACGCGTAGGTCTACCTCATGCTGTCCCACCTGCCTTCTTCTCTTGAGTTCCTGTACATTTGAACAAATGTGAACTCCACATGCAGTGTCCAACACCCATGAAATAGAAGAAGAAGATAACATGACCTCAGTCACAAATATACCTGAGCCAGAAGCGATGCTTCCCCTCTTATCTCCTTGGAGCGCTTTACAGTCCTTTTTCCAGTGACCCAGCTGGCCACAGTGGAAACACCTGTTGTCCTTGGACCGCTTCACCTTCTGTTTCAGAGCCTTACTGTAGTTCTTGACAGGGGCCTTGCCCTTCTTCCCCTTCTTCTTGTTCCTTGAAGGAACCATCAAGACAGAGGTCGAAGGCTTTCCCTTCAGAGTTTCCTCAGTAGTCAAGAGCATATTCAGCAGCTCTGCCGGAGTACAATCGATTTTGTTCATATTAAAGTTAATGATGAACGCATCGAAAGAAGGCGGAAGAGACTGCAGAATGATGTCTACAGCAAGCTCCTGGTTAATGGTATGCCCCAGTTTCTCCAGAGCCTCCTTGTGCCCAATCATCTTGAGGACGTGAGCTCCCACTGGGCTCCCTTCAGCCAGTTTGCTCTGAAAGAAGAGCTTCGTCAGATTATAGTGTTCTGTCCTCGCCTGTGCAGCATACAGCATCTTGAGGTTCGCTATGATCTCTATAGCCGACATATCCTCATGCTGACGCCGCAGCGGTGGCGTCATAGACGCTAGCATCAGGCAAGCGACATCAATGCTATCATTGACGTGCTTTTCATAGGCATCGCGAACCGCCCTTGCGGCGTTCGCAGCGGGTTGAGGCGGCACAGCCGTCTCGAGGACATACAGTTTCCTCTCTGCCTTAAGAACGATCTTAAGGTGTCCGAACCAGTCAGAGAAGTTCGGCCCAGCAAACTTCTCCCTTTCCAGTAGGGATCGCACATTGAAGCTCATGGTGTTCGTTGCTGCAGGTATCTACAACAATGCAAGAACAGCAAGGTTAGTATCAATGTTCAGAATCAATCCAGGACTTGAGAAAGATTCTTTTCTCACTATTTTTGTCTGACTGAAAAATCCAGTAAACAGTCCGAAAGAGTAACACTCTTTTAGTGAGATGGGATCCAGATTTCATACTTGGTCTCCGCGTCCCGCTCAGGCGAGATAAGATGCACAGAGATGACAAGCACTAATTTCTGGTATGCTATCCCAGCCAATCGCCAACCCGTGCGATTCCCCTTCATCTGGGCAATCCAGCAGACTGTGCCAACTGAGTTGGTACAACACAGTCTCTGATCCCACAGATGGCTGCCTCCATGTGCTACCATATGCGCCACATATGTAGCCTACATAGTCAAGCTGACCCGACCTACTCCCTGGACCACCACGTGCTATGCTGAGCAACGAGAAGCGATAAATCCCTTCTCTGTAACACGCAGGTGTAATCCAGCACCGTCTGAAGATAGATGGACGTGCCCACTGAGTGGGTACAACACGGCTCCAACGATAATCAGAACAGTGAGGTTTCGCGTCAGAAGGCTTACGAGCTTGATATTTTATCGTTGGATTTTACCGGTCTTTTATCTTCTTGACTATCATGCAAGTCCTATGGTGATAGCAGAAGATAAACTCATGCATTTCTAATTATAAAAGCAATAAATAGAAAGCATGGATCTTATGTGGTAAAAGCCCAAAGCCTAAGTAAGACCTTAAGAAACTTAAGTCTTCACTTGCTCTTCTTAGGACTTTTGCATCTCATCTGGTCCAACCCAGGGCCCTAGCGCCAAGAGCACCTTAGGTGCGCCACCAGGTGAATGCCCCTCTTGGATGTGTGCCTTTGTGCTCTTGTCTAATCAAATACAATTTGATCTATCTAGACAAGCTTGACTCGCAGGTCAATTATACATTATAAATTAAGTACAAATGTGATTCGCAGATCACAAATTAATTTACAAGTTTAATTCCAGGCACGCAGGCCCCAGCACAGCACACATTTAACATGGGCAGCCCACATAAGAATAAATAGACAAGCATCATGGCATCAATCAACATGTGATCCAATCATGAAATTAAATTTTGAAAAACCCCATGGCATCAATTTTAATTTCCTTATGTGCCCCTACAACCTTACAATGGTCCATTGATAGGGATCCACTCATCCATCCGATCAGATCCTCTGCCGTTGCATGCACCGAGTCCTAACTGACCCGTATTGACCTAATGGTCAACCATGCATGCGCCAAGGGCTGAACAACCCTCATGAGTTCTGGCAAGCGGGTGTGACCCCGGGCCTAGCTCATGTGTGTTCACTGGTTGTCTCAACCAGACCTCGCTACACGCCTAAGATGCAATCGACCTATGGGCACCTCATGCTTGCGCACAGGTGCCATCTGGTCGATCCATCTAGGCTGTCAGATGGTCTGATCAGACGGTTGGATCTAATCTAGAGGTGACTTCAACCCCATCAACCCATCTAAGGGTTTAGAGTAGGGCCTTAGATCTAGATAGGCGCGCAAGTTCATTTGTTTTGTAAGAAAAACAACACAAGCGCCAACATATGCGCAACAAATGGAAACTTAAGCAAGCGCCAAGATAACTCTCATACATGCGCAACATGAACATACTATCCACTAGTACAATCGCATGAAGAGAAAACATAGATCTAAGCATCAAACATACATGGATCACACAAAGCAATCATAAGAACATATTAGACCTAGCTCTGATACCAATTGTTGGGTCCCTTCTAGGGGGAGCGCAAGCGGATAAAACCCCTTTCAAGAGGGGGGGGGGGGCCGAAAACCCTATGTAAGGGTGGCGCATAATTCATTCTTGCATGAAGATGCTAGGGTTTCACAAATCGCATGTAATATGTTTTCATGATCAACTTCAAGCGATTGAATGGAACAAGAGGGAGTTCATACCATAGCCATCGGATTGGATGGTGCCTTGGAATCAAGAGAACAAAAGAGGCCTCCTCCTTGTCGTCACACACAAGATGATCAAGGACTACTCTTTGAGATCCTTATGCTAGCAAAGAGCTTCAAAGGTGCTTGTCGCGTGAGGATGATGAGAGATCAATCTCTTGCCGAGAGCTCGACACCTCTTTGTTTTTTCACACCATTTCGATATGATCAAAGCCAAGCGAAGTGAAGTCACACATTCAACGGCTTGGCGTTTAGGCGTTATGAAGAGAGGCTTTGATCACTTTCCTTAATTGGAAGTATGCGCTCATCAACAACCAAAACGCTAACACCATTCGAACCAAGCGTTCACATAAGTGAACCGGTTCGAATTTGGTTCACTTTGGTTCAATCAATCTGGTCCAAAGACCACATGAAACCAGCCCAAGCCATGGTCTAGATCTCTCTGAACCAAATGGTTCAAGATCTAACCGTTGATCTCCTGATGCTTCTGATCTCACCGATCTAGCATCACTTCTCTCAATCGAAGCTTACCGATCTCAAGCCCTAATCAATCAAACATGATCAGACCAGATCTCACTTACAATCAGAGATTATATCCCTTTAAACTGAACCCAAATAATTCAGTCCACGCGATCTGACTTAAGTAAGCCATATCATCAACTTGTGTGACCCTAAGGGTTTCCTTTAAATGTCGGTAACGACAACTTACGTTATCACGACCAGTGAGGGGTATCTAGCAACACATCACTGTCTCCCGATATAGAGGAAAGAGTCTTCCAAGACTACACCCAATCCACAGCACAAGTGTGAATCCATTTCACAAGGCTTACATGATTCCTTTGCCACTGGATGTTCTTATTGGACAAGCATGTCAAGCCTGTAGCTCCAATATGATGAGCATGATCAGATCAGATGAACATAGTCATCTGGGTATGGCCATACACTATCTCAATCATCTCATACAGGGGGGCCCTTTAGAACATCACACTCCTTGAACAAGGAGACGGCAATCCTTTATCTATCACTAGTGTTCTAACCTGACTCATGATCATTATCCAAGATAGTTTATAATCATTATGTTTCAAATGATATTGAACTACCTCAAAACAATGACAATCATCATTTAGAAACACAAGTAATCTCAAGTCAAAGGACATGTGCCACTTAGTGCAAACAAGGATCATTCATATTGTGACAAGCAATTGAATATCCTAGTAGGGTCTGTCCAGTACATCCAATGTACCCATGAGTCTACATCTTATTCCATGCTCGAAGCATCCTATAAAATTAGAACTCATATTAGTCTCAATCATATCAGGGCTGTCTCAAGTTCACCAAGATATCTCGACTAAGGACATAGCAGCATGTCAGCCTAGCTGAACAGCTTTGAGACATTAATCAGAAGTACACTTATTACAGCAGACAAGGTACAATCTGAATAATAACCATGCCTTTATAAACATAAGAGTTTATTACATGATACTTATACAATCCCAAGGCCTCAAACATTAGCCTTAAGGGCATACCCCAACAGTTCAATAACCTGATCCACCGGCTCAGGCACATCCAACTGTGCTTGACTATTTTGTCCCTCTTCGGGAATCTCATCCAGCTTTATTTCTCTCCCACTGGCCTCTTGCAGAAGAAACTCCTTCTCAAGAAATATGGCCGTCCGAGCAACAAATACTTTGTTCTCTTTGGGATCGTAGAAATAATAACCCTTAGTTTCCTTAGGGTAACCGACAAATATACATTTCTCAGATCTGCTCTCCAGTTTCCCAGAGGCGAGCTTTTTGACATAAGCCTCGCAACCCCAGATCCTGATAAATGTCAAGCTCGGCTGTTTCCCACACCATAACTCATATGGCGTCTTAGAAACTGCCTTGGATGGCACTCGGTTTAGTACCTTTGCAGCTGTTTCCAGTGCAAAACCCCAAAAGGAGTAAGGTAGGGTAGCCTGACTCATCATAGAACGAACCATATCAAGTAACGTTCTATTTCTCCTCTCGGACACACCATTCCATTGCGGTGTTCCTGGCAGAGTGAGCTGTGAGATAATCCCACACTCCTTTAGATAGTCAGTAAACGCATGACTTAGGTATTCACCACCTCGATCAGAACGAAGTGCCTTGATATTTCGGCCTAACTGATTTTGTACTTCATTTTTGAACTCTTTGAACTTGTCAAAAGATTCACTTTTATGTCTCATTAAATAGACATACCCATACCTACTGAAATCATCAGTAAAGGTAATGAAGTATTGATAGCCACCTCTGGCATGTTTACTAAATGGCCCACACACATCACTGTGTATAAGGTCAAGTAAACCTGAAGCCCTTTGACCTTTGTTAGGAAAAGGAGACTTCGTCATTTTGCCCATTAAACAAGCTTTGCATGTATCAATCTCCTCATAGGAGAATGATCCCAGCAGTCCATGATCATGCAACCGCTTAATGCGCTTCTCGTTTATATGGCCTAAACGACTATGCCATAGCAAGGTGCTGTCATCAGCATACTTGGCTTTCTTATTATCAATGTTTTGTATAGAATATTCCATGTCCAACATGAATAACCCATTGTTAATGGAACCAGTAGCATACACAATATTATCTAGAGAAAGTATACACTTTGAAATCTTGCATTCAAAGGAAAAACCCTTCCTGACAAGAGCAGGAATGGAGATAATATTCTTGGTAATACTGGGTACAAAATAACAACTGTTTAATTCTAATACAATGCCAGATGGTAAAGAAATGAAATAGTCTCCTACAGCAACAGCAGCAACCCGTGCCCCGTTTCCAACGCGTAGGTCTACCTCATGCTGTCCCACCTGCCTTCTTCTCTTGAGTTCCTGTACATTTGAACAAATGTGAACTCCACATGCAGTGTCCAACACCCATGAAATAGAAGAAGAAGATAACATGACCTCAGTCACAAATATACCTGAGCCAGAAGCGATGCTTCCCCTCTTATGTCCTTGGAGCGCTTTACAGTCCTTTTTCCAGTGACCCAGCTGGCCACAGTGGAAACACCTGTTGTCCTTGGACCGCTTCACCTTCTGTTTCAGAGCCTTACTGTAGTTCTTGACAGGGGCCTTGCCCTTCTTCCCCTTCTTCTTGTTCCTTGAAGGAACCATCAAGACAGAGGTTGAAGGCTTTCCCTTCAGAGTTTCCTCAGTAGTCAAGAGCATATTCAACAGCTCTGCCGGTGTACAATCGATTTTGTTCATATTAAAGTTAATGATGAACGCATCGAAAGAAGGCGGAAGAGACTGCAGAATGATGTCTACAGCAAGCTCGTGGTTAATGGTATGCCCCAGTTTCTCCAGAGCCTCCTTGTGCCCAATCATCTTGAGCACGTGAGCTCCCACTGGGCTCCCTTCAGCTAGTTTGCTCTGAAAGAAGAGCTTCGTCAGATTATAGCGTTCTGTCCTCGCCTGTGCAGCATACAGCATCTTGAGGTTCGCTATGATCTCTATAGCCGACATATCCTCATGCTGACGCTGCAGCGGTGGCGTCATAGACGCTAGCATCAGGCAAGCGACATCAATGCTATCATTGACGTGCTTTTCATAGGTTTCACGAACCGCCCTTGCGGCGTTCGCAGCGGGCTGCGACGGTATTGCCGTCTCGAGGACATACAGTTTCCTCTCTGCCTTAAGAACGATCTTAAGGTGTCCGAACCAGTCAGAGAAGTTCGGCCCAGCAAACTTCTCCCTTTCCAGTAGGGATCGCACATTGAAGCTCATGGTGTTCGTTGCTGCAGGTATCTACAACAATGCAAGAACAGCAAGGTTAGTATCAATCTTCAGAATCAATCCAGGACTTGAGAAAGATTCTTTTCTCACTATTTTTGTCTGACTGAAAAATCCAGTAAACAGTCCGAAAGAGTAACACTCTTTTAGTGAGATGGGATCCAGATTTCATACTTGGTCTCCGCGTCCCGCTCAGGCGAGATAAGATGCACAGAGATGACAAGCACTAATTTCTGGTAGGCTGTCCCAGCCAATCGCCAACCCGTGCGATTCCCCTTCATCTGGGCAATCCAGCAGACTGTGCCAACTGAGTTGGTACAACACAGTCTCTGATCCCACAGATGGCTGCCTCCATGTGCTACCATATGCGCCACATATGTAGCCTACATAGTCAAGCTGACCCGACCTACTCCCTGGACCACCACGTGCTATGCTGAGCAACGAGAAGCGATAAATCCCTTCTCTGTAACACGCAGGTGTAATCCAGCACCGTCTGAAGATAGATGGACGTGCCCACTGAGTGGGTACAACACGGCTCCAACGATAATCAGAACAGTGAGGTTTAGCGTCAGAAGGCTTACGAGCTTGATATTTTATCGTTGTATTTTACCGGTCTTTTATCTTCTTGACTATCATGCAAGTCCTATGGTGATAGCAGAAGATAAACTCATGCATTTCTAATTATAAAAGCAATAAATAGAAAGCATGGATCTTATGTGGTAAAAGCCCAAAGCCTAAGTAAGACCTTAAGAAACTTAAGTCTTCACTTGCTCTTCTTAGGACTTTTGCATCTCATCTGGTCCAACCCAGGGCCCTAGCGCCAAGAGCACCTTAGGTGCGCCACCAGGTGAATGCCCCTCTTGGATGTGTGCCTTTGTGCTCTTGTCTAATCAAATACAATTTGATCTATCTAGACAAGCTTGACTCGCAGGTCAATTATACATTATAAATTAAGTACAAATGTGATTCGCAGATCACAAATTAATTTACAAGTTTAATTCCAGGCACGCAGGCCCCAGCACAGCACACATTTAACATGGGCAGCCCACATAAGAATAAATAGACAAGCATCATGGCATCAATCAACATGTGATCCAATCATGAAATTAAATTTTGAAAAACCCCATGGCATCAATTTTAATTTCCTTATGTGCCCCTACAACCTTACAATGGTCCATTGATAGGGATCCACTCATCCATCCGATCAGATCCTCTGCCCTTGCATGCACCGAGTCCTAACTGACCCGTATTGACCTAACGGTCAACCATGCATGCGCCAAGGGCTGAACCACCCTCATGAGTTCTGGCAAGCGGGTGTGACCCCGGGCCTAGCTCATGTGTGTTCACTGGTTGTCTCAACCAGACCTCGCTACACGCCTAAGATGCAATCGACCTATGGCCACCTCATGCTTGCGCACAGGTGCCATCTGGTCGATCCATCTAGGCAGTCAGATGGTCTGATCAGACGGTTGGATCTAATCTAGAGGTGACTTCAACCCCATCAACCCATCTAAGGGTTTAGAGTAGGGCCTTAGATCTAGATAGGCGCGCAAGTTCATTTGTTTTGTAAGAAAAACAACACAAGCGCCAACATATGCGCAACAAATGGAAACTTAAGCAAGCGCCAAGATAACTCTCATACATGCCCAACATGAACATACTATCCACTAGTACAATCGCATGAAGAGAAAACATAGATCTAAGCATCAAACATACATGGATCACACAAAGCAATCATAAGAACATATTAGACCTACCTCTGATACCAATTGTTGGGTCCCCTTCTAGGGGGAGTGCAAGCGGATAAAACCCCTTTCAAGAGGGGGGGCCGAAAACCCTATGTAAGGGTGGCGCATAATTCATTCTTGCATGAAGATGCTAGGGTTTCACAAATCGCATGTAATATGTTTTCATGATCAACTTCAAGCGATTGAATGGAACAAGAGGGAGTTCATACCATAGCCATCGGATTGGATGGTGCCTTGGAATCAAGAGAACAAAAGAGGCCTCCTCCTTGTCGTCACACACAAGATGATCAAGGACTACTCTTTGAGATCCTTATGCTAGCAAAGAGCTTCAAAGGTGCTTGTCGCGTGAGGATGATGAGAGATCAATCTCTTGCCGAGAGCTCCACACCTCTTTTCTTTTTCACACCGTTTCGATATGATCAAAGCCAAGCGAAGTGAAGTCACACATTCAACGGCTTGGCGTTTAGGCGTTATGAAGAGAGGCTTTGATCACTTTCCTTAATTGGAAGTATGCGCTCATCAACAACCAAAATGCTAACACCATTCGAACCAAGCGTTCACATAAGTGAACCGGTTCGAATTTGGTTCACTTTGGTTCAATCAATCTGGTCCAAAGACCACATGAAACCAGCCCAAGCCATGGTCTAGATCTCTCTGAACCAAATGGTTCAAGATCTAACCGTTGATCTCCTGATGCTTCTGATCTCACCGATCTAGCATCACTTCTCTCGATCGAAGCTTACCGATCTCAAGCCCTAATCAATCAAACATGATCAGACCAGATCTCACTTACAATCAGAGATTATATCCCTTTAAACTGAACCCAAATAATTCAGTCCACACGATCTGACTTAAGTAAGCCATATCATCAACTTGTGTGACCCTAAGGGTTTCCTTTAAATGTCGGTAACGACAACTTACGTTATCACGACCAGTGAGGGGTATCTAGCAACACATCACTGTCTCCCGATATAGAGGAAAGAGTCTTCCAAGACTACACCCAATCCACAGCACAAGTGTGAATCCATTTCACAAGGCTTACATGATTCCTTTGCCACTGGATGTTCTTATTGGACAAGCATGTCAAGCTTGTAGCTCCAATATGATGAGCATGATCAGATCAGATGAACATAGTCATCTGGGTATGGCCATACACTATCTCAATCATCTCATACAGGGGGGCCCTTTAGAACATCACACTCCTTGAACAAGGAGACGGCAATCCTTTATCTATCACTAGTGTTCTAACCTGACTCATGATCATTATCCAAGATAGTTTATAATCATTATGTTTCAAATGATATTGAACTACCTCAAAATAATGACAATCATCATTTAGAAACACAAGTGATCTCAAGTCAAAGGACATGTGCCACTTAGTGCAAACAAGGATCATTCATATTGTGACAAGCAATTGAATATCCTAGTAGGGTCTGTCCAGTACATCCAATGTACCCATGAGTATACATCTTATTCCATGCTCGAAGCATCCTATAAGATTAGCACTCATATTAGTCTCAATCATATCAGGGCTGTCTCAAGTTCACCAAGATATCTCGACTAAGGACATAGCAGCATGTCAGCCTAGCTGAACAGCTTTGAGACATTAATCAGAAGTACACTTATTACAGCAGACAAGGTAGCAATCTGAATAATAACCATGCCTTTATAAACATAAGAGTTTATTACATGATACTTATACAATCCCAAGGCCTCAAACATTAGCCTTAAGGGCATACCCCAACACTAGGCTGTCAGATGGTCTGATCAGGCTGTTGGGTCTAGACTGGACGACGACTTCAACCCTAATAACCCGTCTAAGGTTTTTAAAGTAGGCGCTTATAGATCTAAGTGAGTCGCGCAAGATGTTACAAGTTTTGACAAAAACATTTGAACAAAGCGCAAACAAACATCATGCGCCAATAGGTAACATGTATAAACATGAAAATCATACATGCGCCAACATTTCATAACTAGCATGTATTTTCGCATGTTGCTTAGGTTTAGCTCTACAAATCGCAAACATGGATCACACAAAGCAATCATATGAATCATATCAAAACCATGCTCTGATTGCAGGGAACCCCTTTCAAGAGGGGGGCGAAACCCTAATAGGAGGCGCAACAAAATTTCTAGCGGAATCTAGGGTTTCTTATGCGATCTTAAAGCATGTAATATGATCAACTTATAATGAAAAGCGATACTCACCATTGCCATCACTTGGATGGTGTCTTGGAATGAGAGAGCGAAATGGATCTCCTCCTTAGGTGGCGCACACAAGGTGATGTCGCCTACTCTTTGTTGATCCTTGTGCTAGCAAGGTTCTCCAAAGGTTCTTATCGAGTGGAAAGGATGAGAGATCTCCTTGGCGAAAACTTCCTTGTCGTCTTAGCTTCTCCTCCACGCGAGAATGCCTCAAGACCCTCTAGCCAAGCGCGGCGACAAGGTGTGAATGAAGCGAGAGAGATGTGACCACGCTTAGGAGTCGTGGTTTCTAAAAATAGAAAACCACTCCCACGTTCATGCTCTCATGCGACTTCGGTTTTAGCCAAGCGCAAACTTCTCTTCACTTTGAACCATGCGCTCATTCATGAGCCGGTTCATCACGGTTTGGTCCAAGACCAATTATCCCAAGCAATATGGTCTAGATCTTAATTAAACCCTAAGGCTTCAGATCTAACCGTCGATCTCTTTGATGCTCTTGATCTGACCGATCTAGCATCCATTCTCTCGATCGAAGCTTACCGATCTCAAGCCCTAATCAATCAAACATGATCAGACCAGATCTCACTTACAATCAGAGATTAAATCCCTTTAAACTGAACCTGAACAATTCAGTCCACACGATCTGACTTAAGTAAGCCATATCATCAAATTGTGCGACCCTGAGGGTTTCCTCTAAATGTCGGTAACGATAATTCTCATTATCACGATCAGTGAGGGGTATCTAGCAACACATCACTGTCTCCCGATATAAAGGAAAGAGTCTTCCAAGACTACACCCAAACCACAGCACAAGTGTGAATCAACTCACAAGGCATGCATATTTCCTTTGCCACTGGATGTTCTTATTGGACAAGCTTGTCAAGCTTGTAACTCCAATATGATAAGCATGATTAGATCAGATGAACACAGTCACCTGGGTATGGCCATACACTCTCTCAATCATCTCATCCAGGGGGCCCCTTTAGAACATCACACTCCTTAAACAAGGAGACGGCAATCCTATGTCTATCACTAGTGCCCTAACCTGATTCAAGCTCACCATCCAAGATAGTCTATAATCATTATGTTTCAAATGATATTGAACTACCTCAAAACAATGACAATCATCATTTAGAAAACACAAGTGATCTCAAGTCAAAGGAAATGTGCCACTTGTCACATTCAAGGAATATTCACATTGTGACAAACAATTGAACATCCTAGTAGGGTCTGTCCAGCACATCCAATGTACCCATGAGTCTACATCTTATTCCATGCTCGAAGCATCCTATAAGATTAGAACACATATTAGTCTCAATCATATCAAGGCTGTCTCATGTTCACCAAGATATATCGACTAAGGACTTAACAGCATGTCAGCCTAGCTGAACAGCTTTGAGACATTATTCAGAAGAACATATATTGCAGCAGACAATGTAACTAACTGAATAACAACCATGCCTTTATAAACATAAGAGTTTATTACATGATACTGATACATTCCCATAGGCCTCAAACATTAGCCTTAAGGGCATACCCCAACAATCTCCCACTTGCACTTAATCTAATGGTTGAGAAATCTCAAACCCATATTATTACAGTGCTTCTCATGCTTCTGCTGCGCCAGAGGCTTGGTAAGCGGGTCTGCCAGATTGTCATCTGTATGAACCTTGCAGATTTTGATCTCGCCACGATCTATGATCTCCCTGATCAAATGAAACCGTCTCTGTATGTGCTTGGACTTCTGGTGCGACCGTGGTTCCTTTGCTTGTGCGATTGCTCCAGTGTTATCACAGAAGATAACCAAAGGATCTGCACTCGAAGGAACAACACCAAGTTCTCTCACGAACTTACGAATCCACACTGCCTCCTTGGATGCTTCCGAGGCTGCAACATACTCGGCTTCTGTTGTGGAATCAGCAACAGTTGACTGTTTGAAACTCTTCCACACCACTGCACCTCCATTCAAGCTAAAAACATAGCCTGATTGCGATCGGAAATCATCCTGGTCCGACTGGAATGAAGCGTCAGTATATCCTTCAATACTGAGTTCTTCCTGACCACCATATATCAAGAACATATCTTTGGTCCTCCGCAGATATTTTAAAATGTTCTTGACTGCAATCCAGTGCGCCATACCTGGATTACTTTGGAAACGACTGGTCACGCTTAACCCGTAAGCAACGTCTGGGCGAGTACACAACATCGCATACATAATGGACCCAATAGCCGAAGCATAAGGCGTATTGTCCATTTCATCTTTCTCAGTCTGTGTTTGTGGACACTGACTCTTCGAAAGATTCAGACCATGTCTGACTGGAAGATATCCTCGTTTAGAATTCTCTAAATGAAATCTCTCCAGGACTTTATCGATGTAAGTACTTTGGCACAGCCCGAGAAGCCTCTTAGATCTATCCCTGTAGATCTTCACACCTAATACATAGGCTGCTTCTCCTAGATCTTTCATCTGGAAACATTTCCTTAGCCATGCCTTAACAGCATGCATCTCAGGAATGTCATTTCCAATGATCAAGATGTCATCGACGTAGAGGACTAAGAAAGTAATCACGCTCCCACTAAACCTCTTATATACACACGGGTCATCCTCGTTCTTGATGAAACCAAAATCAGTGACTGATTCATCAAAACGAATATTCCAGCTTCTTGATGCTTGCTTAAGTCCATAAATAGACTTCTTTAACTTGCATATCTTATGACGATCTGCTGGATTAGTGAAACCTTCTGGTTGTGTCATGTACACATCCTCAGCCAGATTTCCATTAAGGAAAGCTGTTTTCACATCCATCTGCCAAATCTCATAATCATAATATGCAGCTATCGCGAAAAGAATCCGAATAGACTTGAACATGGCTACAGGTGAGAAAGTTTCATCATAATCTATCCCGTAGATTTGTTTGAAACCTTTCGCAACTAGCCTGCCTTTATAGGTAACCACGTTACCATCCATGTCAATCTTCTTCTTGAAGATCCATTTACAGCCTATAGGGATAACTCCCGGAGGCGGATCAACCAAATCCCAGACTTGGTTATCAGACATGGAGTCCATCTCGGCGCGCATAGCTTCAAGCCATCTCGCTGAATCCGGTCCACTGACCGCATCCGCATAAGTGAGGGGTTCATCATTATCAATGATGTAGACTCCGTCATAGCGCTCAGGCTGTCGACGGATCCTTCCCGATCTTCGCGGTTCCCGTGATATCTGAGCCTCAGGTTGTTCAATAACCTGTACTACCGGCTCAGGCTCATCCAACTCTGCTTGATCACTTTGTCCTTCTTCTGGATTCTCATCCAACTTTATTTCTCTCCCACTGGCCTCTTGCAGAAGAAACTCCTTCTCAAGAAATATGGCCGTCCGAGCAACAAAAACCTTGTTCTCTTTGGGATCGAAGAAATAATAACCCTTAGTTTCCTTAGGGTAACCGACAAAGATACATTTGTCAGATCTGCTCTCTAGTTTCCCAGAGGCGAGCTTTTTAACATAAGCCTCGCAGCCCCAGATCCTGATAAATGTCAAGCTTGGCTGTTTCCCATACCATAACTCATATGGAGTCTTAGAAACTGCCTTGGATGGCACTCGGTTTAGTCCCTTTGCAGCTGTTTCCAGCGCAAAACCCCAAAAGGAGTTGGGTAAAGAAGCCTGACTCATCATAGAACGAACCATATCAAGTAACGTTCTATTTCTCCTCTCGGACACACCATTCCATTGCGGTGTTCCTGGCGGAGTGAGCTGTGAGATAATCCCACACTCCTTTAGATAGTCAGTAAATGCATGACTTAGGTATTCACCACCTCGATCTGAGCGAAGTGCCTTGATATTTCGGCCTAACTGATTCTGTACTTCATTTTTGAATTCTTTGAACTTGTCAAAAGATTCACTTTTATGTCTCATCAGATAGACATAACCATACCTACTGAAATCATCAGTAAAGGTAATGAAGTACTAATAGCCACCTCTGGCATGTTTACTAAATGGCCCACACACATCACTGTGTATAAGGTCAAGTAAACCTGAAGCCCGTTGACCTTTATGAAGAAAAGGTGACTTCGTCATTTTACCCATCAAACAAGCTTTGCATGTATCAATCTCCTTATAGGAGAATGATCCCAGCAGTCCATGATCATGCAACCGCTTAATGCGTTTCTCGTTAATATGGCCTAAACGACTATGCCATAACAAGGTGCTATCATCAGCATACTTGGCTTTCTTAATATCAATTTGCTGTATTGAACATTCCATGTCCAACATGAATAACCCATTGTTAATTGAACCAGTTGCATAAACAATATTATCTAAAGATAAAACACACTTTGAAATATTGCATTCAAAGGAAAATCCCTTCCTGACAAGAGCAG
The DNA here is from genome assembly GCA_027563935.2 of Costus lasius. NCBI lineage: Eukaryota > Viridiplantae > Streptophyta > Magnoliopsida > Zingiberales > Costaceae > Costus > Costus lasius. Next base: position 42,034,078 of record CM050448.1, read on the forward strand.
GAATGGAGATAATATTTTTAGTAATACTGGGAACAAAGTAACAATTGTCTAGTTCCAATACAATGCCAGATGGTAAAGAAATGAAGTAGTCTCCTACAGCAACAGCAGCAACCCGTGCTCCGTTTCCAACGCGTAGGTCCACCTCATGCTGTCCCACCTGCCTTCTTCTCTTGAGTTCCTGTACATTTGAACAAATGTGAACTCCACATGCAGTGTCCAACACCCATGATATAGAAGAAGAAAACATGACCTCAGTCACGAATATACCTGAGCCAGAAGCAATGCTTCCCCTCTTATCTCCTTGGAGCGCTTTACAGTCCTTTTTCCAGTGACCCAGCTGGCCACAGTGGAAACACCTGTATTCCTTAGACCGCTTGACCTTTTGCTTCAGAGCCTTGCTGTAGCTCTTGACAGTGGCCTTGCCCTTCTTCCCCTTCTTCTTGTTCCTAGAAGGAACCATTAAGACAGAGGTCGAAGGCTTACCCTTCAGAGTCTCCTCAGTGGTCAAGAGCATATTCAGCAGCTCTGCCGGAGTACAATCGATTTTGTTCATATTAAAATTAATAATGAACGCGTCGAATGAAGGCGGGAGAGACTGCAGAATAATGTCCAAAGCAAGCTCCTGGTTGATGGTATGCCCCAGTTTCTCTAGAGCCTCCTTGTGCCCAATCATCTTGAGCACGTGAGCTCCCACTGGGCTCCCTTCAGCCAGTTTGCTCTGAAAGAAGAGCTTCGTCAAATTGTAGCGCTCTGTCCTCGCCTGTGCAGCATACAGCATCTTGAGGTTCGCTATAATTTGTATAGCCGACATATCCTCATGCTGACGCTGCAGCGGTGGCGTCATAGACGCTAGCATCAGGCAAGCGACATCAATGCTATCATTGACGTGCTTTTCATAGGCTTCCCGAACCGCCCTTGCGGCGTTCGGAGCGGGCTGCGGCGGTATCGCCGTCTCGAGGACATACAGTTTCCTCTCTGCCTTAAGAACGATCTTAAGGTGTCCAAACCAGTCAGAGAAGTTCGGCCCAGCAAACTTCTCCCTTTCCAGTAGGGATCGCACATTGAAGTTCATGGTGTTCGTTGCTGCAGGTATCTACAACAATGCAAGAACAGCAAGGTCAGTATCAATGTATAAGAATCAATCAGGACTTAAGAAAGATTCTTTTTCTCACTATTTTTATCTGGCTGAAAAATCCAGCAAAACAGCCCGAAAGAGTAGTACTCTTTTAGTGAGATGGGATCCGGATTTCATACTTGGTCTCCGCGTCCCGCTCAGGCGAGATAAGATGCACAGAGAGTACAAGCACTAATCTCCGGTAGGCATTCCCTGCCGATCGCCAACCCGTGCGATTCCCCTTCATCTGGGCAATCCAGCAGACTGTGCCAACTGAGTTGGTACAACACAGTCTCTGACCCCACAGATGGCTGCCTCCATGTGCTACCATATGCGCCACATATGTAGCCCACACGGTCAAGCTGACCCGACCTACTCCCTGGACCACCATGTGCTATGCTGAGCAACGAGAAGGGATAAATCCCCACTCTGAAACACACAGGTGAAATCCCGCACCGTCTGAAGATAGATGGACGTGCCCACTGAGTGGGTACAACACGGCTCCAACGATAATCAGAACAGTGAGGTTTCGCGTCAGAAGGCTTACGAGCTTGATATTTAGCGTTGGATTTTAACGGTCTTTTATCTTCTTTCACTATCATGCAATTCCTATGGTGATAGCAGAAGATAAACTTAGTCATGCAATTCTAATATTTAAACAGTAAATAAAAGAAAGCATGAATCTTATGTGGTAAAAGCCCATAACCCTAGTGAGACCTTAACCTAAATCAAGTCTTCACTTGCTCTTCATGGGTCTTTTGCTGCTCATCTGGCCCAAAACAGGGCCCAAGCGCCTATTGCAGCTCTGGTGCACCCACCAAGAAAATTGCGCCAGGTCCTAGGGTCGAACCCTAGACCTCCCACCTGGTCCAGCCACTGCTGCATGCGCCTCTGCCAAGTGTGCTCAGTGCTCTTGTCTAATTAAATTACAAATTTAACTATCTAGACAAGATTGACACGCAGGTCAATATGACATTATAAATTAATTAAACTGTGATTCGCAGATCACAAAAATAACAATTAATTTACAATTGTAAATCCCAGGCACGCAGGCCCCAGCACAGCACACAATTAATATGGGCAGCCCACATAAGACTAAATAGACAAACATATGCATCATTCAAACATGTGATCCAACCAAGAAAATTAAAATTTTGAAAAAAAACCCCATAGGTATCAATTTAATTTCCTTATTCGCCCTTCAACCTTACAACGGTCCATTACCAGGGATCCACTCATCCAACCTAGTCAGATCCAGTGCCCTAGCATGCACCAAGTCCTAATTGACTTGAGTCGACCATAAGGTCAACCATGCTTGCGTCAGGGCTGAACAACCACATTGAGGTCTGGCAAGCGGGTGTGACCCCGGGCCTAACTCATGTGTGTTCATAGGTTGTCTCAATCAGACATCGCTACACACCTGTCTGCAGTCGACCTATAGCCACCACAGGCTTGCGCCAAGGTGCTATCTGGTCGACCCATTCAGGCTGTCAGATAGTCTGATCAGACCGTTTGGATCTAACTCAGGGGGTGACTTCAACCCTAATAACCCGTCTAAGGGTTTATAGGAGGGCCTTAGATCTATAGTGAGTCGCGCATGTAAAATAGTTTTGAGAAAACCAAGATGCGCCAATATATCATCATACATGCGCAAATGAAACATGAAATAGGTTTCGGCATGAAACAAATCAACATGATAAAATTTCGCATGATATAGATCTAAGCATTCATGGAACACAAAATCAAAGCAATCATATTATCATGCATGAACCTTCGCTCTGATACCAATTGCAGGGAACCCCTTTCAAGAGGGGGGCGAAACCCTAATAGGAGGCGCAACAAAATTTCTAGCGGAATCTAGGGTTTCTTATGCGATCTTAAAGCATGTAATATGATCAACTTATAATGAAAAGCGATACTCACCATTGCCATCACTTGGATGGTGTCTTGGAATGAGAGAGCGAAATGGATCTCCTCCTTAGGTGGCGCACACAAGGTGATGTCGCCTACTCTTTGTTGATCCTTGTGCTAGCAAGGTTCTCCAAAGGTTCTTATCGAGTGGAAAGGATGAGAGATCTCCTTGGTGAAAACTTCCTTGTCGTCTTAGCTTCTCCTCCACGCGAGAATGCCTCAAGACCCTCTAGCCAAGCGCGGCGACAAGGTGTGAATGAAGCGAGAGAGATGTGACCACGCTTAGGAGTCGTGGTTTCTAAAAATAGAAAACCACTCCCACGTTCATGCTCTCATGCGACTTCGGTTTTACCCAAGCGCAAACTTCTCTTCACTTTGAACCATGCGCTCATTCATGAGCCGGTTCATCACGGTTTGGTCCAAGACCAATTATCCCAAGCAATATGGTCTAGATCTTAATTAAACCCTAAGGCTTCAGATCTAACCGTCGATCTCTTTGATGCTCTTGATCTGACCGATCTAGCATCCATTCTCTCGATCGAAGCTTACCGATCTCAAGCCCTAATCAATCAAACATGATCAGACCAGATCTCACTTACAATCAGAGATTAAATCCCTTTAAACTGAACCTGAACAATTCAGTCCACACGATCTGACTTAAGTAAGCCATATCATCAAATTGTGCGACCCTGAGGGTTTCCTCTAAATGTCGGTAACGATAATTCTCATTATCACGATCAGTGAGGGGTATCTAGCAACACATCACTGTCTCCCGATATAAAGGAAAGAGTCTTCCAAGACTACACCCAAACCACAGCACAAGTGTGAATCAACTCACAAGGCATGCATATTTCCTTTGCCACTGGATGTTCTTATTGGACAAGCTTGTCAAGCTTGTAACTCCAATATGATAAGCATGATTAGATCAGATGAACACAGTCACCTGGGTATGGCCATACACTCTCTCAATCATCTCATCCAGGGGGCCCCTTTAAAACATCACACTCCTTAAACAAGGAGACGGCAATCCTATGTCTATCACTAGTGCCCTAACCTGATTCAAGCTCACCATCCAAGATAGTCTATAATCATTATGTTTCAAATGATATTGAACTACCTCAAAACAATGACAATCATCATTTAGAAAACACAAGTGATCTCAAGTCAAAGGAAATGTGCCACTTGTCACATTCAAGGAATATTCACATTGTGACAAACAATTGAACATCCTAGTAGGGTCTGTCCAGCACATCCAATGTACCCATGAGTCTACATCTTATTCCATGCTCGAAGCATCCTATAAGATTAGAACACATATTAGTCTCAATCATATCAAGGCTGTCTCATGTTCACCAAGATATATCGACTAAGGACTTAACAGCATGTCAGCCTAGCTGAACAGCTTTGAGACATTATTCAGAAGAACATATATTGCAGCAGACAATGTAACTAACTGAATAACAACCATGCCTTTATAAACATAAGAGTTTATTACATGATACTGATACATTCCCATAGGCCTCAAACATTAGCCTTAAGGGCATACCCCAACACTGATACCAATTGAAAGTCCCTAAAGGGGGGGGCGAAACCCTAATATGCGCAGATTAAAATTTTTGCATAGCGGAAGCTAGGGTTTCTAAGATCGGTTTGCATGTCATATAATCAACTTATATAGATCAAAAGAGAGATCATACCAATGCCATTTCTTGGATGGCGACTTGGAAGCAAAGAAGCGTGTGCTTCTTCTCCAAAGGAACCGCACACAAGGTGATTGATGGCTTTCTCCTTGTCGTTCCTTGTGCTAGCAAGGATCTCCAAGTCTCCTGATCGTGGGAAAGGAATGTGATGATGTCTTTTGCTTGTCACACAACCTCCTTGGCGTGAAGACTCTCCTCACACGAGAGAGGCGTCGAAAGGAGAAGAGAGGCGAGCGTTCATCTCGAACGTGAGGCGTGAAGTCTATTTTGGAAACCATGACTTCCAAAAATAGCAAGTCATCACTTCATGCGTTCATGCGTTCATGAACCAACCGCAAACTCCTTCTTTTGAACCATGCGCTCATGTGATGAGCCGGTTCAATTATATTTGGTTCAAAGACCAAATCAAACCAAGCCTTGGTCTAGATCATATAAAACCAAATGGCTCAAGATCTAACCACACATCTCTTGATGCTCTTGATCTCATCGATCTAGCATCAGTTCTCTCGATCGAAGCTTACCGATCTCAAGCCCTAATCAATCAAACATGATCAGACCAGATCTCACTTACAATCAGAGTTTAAACTCCTTTAAACTGAACCAAAACAATTCAGTCCACATGATCTGACATAAGTAAGCCATATCATCAAATTGTGCGACCCTAAGGGTTTCCTTTAAATGTCGGTAACGATAACTTACGTTATCACGAACAGAGAGTGGTATCTAGCAACACATCACTGTCTCCCGATATAAAGGAAAGAGTCTTCCAAGACTACACCCAAACCATAGCACAAGTGTGAATCCAATTCACATGACATACATGTTTCCTTTGCCACTGGACGTTCTTATCGGATAAGCGTGTCAAGCCTATAAATCCAATATGATGAGAGTGGTTAGATCAGATGAACATAGTCATCTGGGTATGGCCATACACTTTCTCAACCATCTCATCCAGGGGGCCCCTTTAGAACATCACACTCCAAACAAGGAGAAGGCAATCCTATATCTATCACTAGCGCCCTAACGTGACTCATGTTCATTATCCAAGATAGTCTATAACCATTATGTTTCAAATGATATTGAACTACCTCAAGACAATGCCAATCATCATTTAGAAACACAAGTGATCTCAAGTCAGAGGAAATATGCCACTTGTTAGCATATAAGGATTATTCACATTGTGACAAGCAATTGAACATCCTAAGTAGGGTCTGTCCAGTACATCCAATGTACCCATGAGTCTACATCTTATTCCATGCTCGAAGCATCCTATAAGATTAGAACACATATTAGTCTCAATCATATCAAGGCTGTCTCATGTTCACCAAGATATCTCGACTAAGGACTATACTGCATGTCAGCCAAGCTGAACAGCATTGAGACATTATTCAGAAGTATACATATGGCAGCAGATAATGCAACAACCTGAATAACAACCATTGCCTTTATAAATATAGAGTTTATACATGATACTGATAACAACCCAAGGCCTCAAACATTAGCCTTAAGGGCATACCCCAACAGATCTTCGTGCTGGACCTTCTTCCATCAAGGATCTACCCTTCCCTTTGGTTTGAATTCATTTACATGAGAGATTTGTTGTATTTCATGATGTATACAATACCATAAACTTTCTTTTCGGGGTTTGGGCGTAGCCCACTGTATGAATGTTGAATATTATGACTTGATCTATATATTTCTCTATTTATCTTTGTTCTTATTCATGTCTAGGATGTTTTATTTCATGTTTATGTACTGGCCACATGTATGCATGCCCTAGATGCTGTGGGAAGGAATGAGAGGTGAACTACAGTCATTGGAACCCCTTAGACTGGACTGGTAATTTCGTTTACTGAGAGCACTCGAAATCACCCGAGGAACCCTAATCCTTCGTAGATCTCATTGGATCCGACTTAACCCGGTAAGCCACGAGAGTAGGAGACTTGGGTTAAGTCGGATACTAGACCGTGTCCTAAGAGGGAGCGCGTCTGTACCTTATGAAGGATTACCTTGAGAACTTAGATAAAACTTGATTAGAACATCAAACTCTAATAATTCTGCATGCTTGAGTGTGGTGAAACCTAAAGCCCCGAATCTCTCTCATAGATTTAAAACCCTGTTTGCTTTGCTCTCTGTTCTGTTTTCTTTCAATCAGCTTTAGTTTAAATAATTGTACTAGGATTTAGACATTTCTCCATTAATTGTTAACCTAGCTATTAGTTGACTGATCAGTTAGTACTTGACCCCTAGTCCTCGTGGGATCGATACTTATTGCATTACGCGATAGACCGTGCACTTGCGGTAGCAACTGTCTAGGCCCTATCAAGTTTTTGGCGCCGTTGCTGGGGACTAGGTTGTCAATATTAACACGATCAGAAAATTTGTTGACTAGGTTTAGTTAGATTTCATTTTCTTTTTATTCGATTTGTTTACCTATTGTTTCTTTACTCTTTGTTTTTAGTTGTAATTTTGTTTTGTGCGGTGCTACTAATCTGTTTTGTCTAGGTACTTGTTTATGACCAGGAATACTGCACGAATAGGGGAACTTATACCTGGAGAGCCGGAGATAGAGCATACTTTCCGTTTGGTCAGAAGAAACTTAAAAAGGCTAAAGCTTGTAGGACAATTTTCTGATAGTCAAACGATGGAAGCCATTTGCTCTTTGAAGAACTTTGCAACACCCACCATCTCTGGTGCGCACTCGAGCATATCTCAGCCTTCTATCGAAGCTAACAACTTGGAGATCAAGCCATCACTTGTACAAATGGTGCAACAGAATCAATTCAGCGGAGCAGCCACTAACAATTCTAACCTTCATTTATCTATCTTTTTAGAATGCTGTGACACTTTAAAGATTAACGGCGCTCATCCTGATGCTATCAAACTAAGTCTCTTCCCTTTTTCTCTTAGTGATCGAGCTAGGGCATGGTAGCAGTCTTTACCGCAGGCATCAATCACAATGTGGGAGCAGCTATCGCAAGCTTTTCTGTCAAAGTATTTGCCACCAAGCAAAACCGCCCAGTTCAAGAATCAGATAACCAATTTTGTCCAACGAGAAGGAGAGTCCCTGTATGAAGCATGTGATCGGTTTAAAGAATTGTTGAGGATGTGTCCGCACCATGGTCTACAGAAATGGGTGATCATCCACACCTTCTACAGTGGATTACTGTACCAGACCAGACTTTCTGTAGATGCTGCTACTGGTGGGGCACTAATGAACAAAAATTATGATGATGCGATGAAGTTGATTGGGGACATGACCCTCAACCATTATCAGTGGTCAGGAGAGAGGAGCCAACTAGCTAAAAGTTCAGGGAAGTTGACATGAATATGATGAATTCCCTAGTAGCAAAATTAGATTCACTTTCTAATAAACTTGACTCTATCAATGTTTTTACTTATAACTCTATGACTTGTGATGTTTGTGGAGTGATAGGACATTTCTCTGATGATTGCCACATCTTGAGTGCTCCCTCTGAACAAGTCAATGATTTTGCGAATTTCAGGAACCAGAACGACCCCTACTCAAACACATACAATCCGGGATGGAGAAATCACCCGAATTTCTCCTACAGGTTAAATCAAGGGCAAGTTCCTCCTGCTAATTTTTCTAATCAGAACTTCTCTTCTAATTTCAAGCCTCCTCCTGGGATACAACATCCATTTGCCAATCAAAGACAACAAGATCCTCCTCATAAGTCTAGGTTAGAGTCAATGTTGGAAAACTTCATGGCAACTCAAATGAAACACAATGACTCTATAAGTGAGCAGATTCGCCAATTGAACATGAAAGTGGACTTTGTATCAACCCACTAAAAAATGATGGAGAATCAGATCACGTAGCTTGACCAACGAACCAGTTCAATCCAGGAAAGAATTAACCACAACGAGCATTGTAATGCGATAACGACGAGGAGTGGAATCCAGCTAGAAGATCCAAAGATGCCCGAACCTAAGGAAAGAGCAAAGCAAAATCCACCTTAGGGAGTTCCACTAGATGAGGATTCTGCAGCTAGCTCAGAATTAGAAAAGCAAAACTTGAATGTGCACAAGGAGCATGTTTACGTTCCACCTCCACCAAAAAAACCACCTATCCCATTCCCTCAGCGACTAGCTAAGGCTAAATTGGATCGGCAGTTTGGAAAATTTTTGGAGGTATTAAAAAAACTCTGATGGGGGTAGAAACCACAGGCCAAGAAGGTACAAGTGGAGTTTATGACTACCGTAGACAAAGGTTCAGAGGCTCACAAATAATCTAGCAAATCAATCAATAAAGCTAGCAAAATAACAGAAGAAATCACTTCAACCACAAGAGAAACTCAAGACATTCAAGCACAAGATGTCCAAGCCGAAGCCCAGAAAAGAACATATTTGTGCCAGCACAAGAGGAAACAAAGGATCTCATCCAACGGCCAACGCTCACCCTCACGCCAAAGCAACAATTGCGCCAACTCCAAATCAGCACCATCTCATCCAACGCTCATCCTCACGCCAAAGCAATGTAAGCAACCCTGCGATGGAAAGCTTGCAACATCACAGACCTACAATGGAAAACTCCTCAACGTCTCTATGCTGCCAAACATGGAAGTAGCAATGTTCCCTTCACTCATCCCACAAGGAAGCTTCAACGTCTCTGTCGCCTACAACATCTCAGCAGTGTCACTCCTCTTCTATATGTATCACGTTGATCATTGTAATTGGTAGAATGTTTTGAATGAATTTGGAAATGGTTCTTCTTCCTCTTTATCGGATCTCTCCCTCCCCTCTTTTCTAGGCGCTTGCGTCGCCATTCCTCCTCTCCTTTCCCCTCGAATCTCCTCTACAACCTTAAAATCTCTCTACTTCGCTGCAAACACCCGCACACATCAATCTTCACCCAGATTTTGAAACTTTGCAACATCACCGCCGACGATCCACTGGCCGGATATCCATAAGACTTCGGCCATCAGCTCACCTTCCCCTCAAGAATCCTCAGCCGCCGGCATCCATCCATCTGCTGCTTGGATGGCCGGAATCGAAATGCCGACCAGAACCCCTATTTCCGCCCAGTTTCTGCCCTAGTCCCGCCTTTCGATGCCATCCTCCTCCGATAGCCCACCGCTCGACCTCAAAATCCGGCCACATCTTTGCCATCATCAAAAGGACCTCCAGTCATAATAGGTTCGGCGATTGTGCACCACCGGACGAACGCCGACGATCCCTGTTCCACTCCCGCACTTCCCCTGTTCGGCTGAGCATCCGTTTCTCCGCTTTCGCCTGTACTCCGTCGCAGTCCTCGCCTCCTTTCACCACCTACCATCAGCGCTCCAACAACATCGACACCACCTTGCCTTCTCCTGTGTCTCCTTTGCCTCCAATGAGCAATCCATGCTCCACCGTCGAGGAATGACGCAAACGTCCCCTGTTCCTAATCTGTTTTATTAAGTTTACTGCTTCAGTAATCTGCTTTCTAATCTGATTATGTTTGTTCTCACAGGTATTTTATGCAATCGGCGCCACCAAAATCTTGATCTTTGGCGTCAATAGGAAGAACTCACATTGCTCTAATAGATGGACGAGTATACTGGAACAACCTCAAAAGCTTAACAAATTTTCATATATGATTAATTCCTGCACTGATCTTATTGTCTAATCTAAGTAGCTATATTGGTTGCAGATAATCTTTATGCTCGAGTAGGAGTCTACTCTCCATCTTGATACGCATGCCAAGAACTAATTTTAATTCTACAATGTGGTTCATTTAGTTTGGATATTGGGTGATTGGAACCCCCTCTCAGACATTGCTACTTTTCTTAAAATAATATCTATCTGTAGCACTGAATTCTGGCTGCTTACTATATTTTTAGATTTTAATTACTTTTTTTAGTTTGCTCCTCACGTGTCTCCACCCTACATCAGTTTGGTATCAGAGCAAGTTTGTGGGCAACTCTTGTCTGCCCACACGATCCTTTGCTTTGCTCTTTGCATAAAAAAAATTGCTAGTTTTGTTGCTTCCATTGTTTTTGCATGTTAGTTAAGTATTTGCTATTTACTTCTAATTGAAAAAAAAAATACATGCTTTCATGTTTAGTTGTTCTTATTACTTAGTTTGCATTATTTGCTAGAAAAAAAAAATCTTGCTTACACACTAGTTGCACTCCAAACTACTCATAACACATCATGGTGCATCACTATTATCAAAGGGAAATTACAACAAAAAAAGAACTTGTATCTAAAAGGAATAACTATAAGGTTCTCACACATAGGCCTAATAGTTTTACAACTCATGTTTGGTGTAATGGTTATAAAGGTAAAACTATTATAGATCATCAAGTTAAGTTCAACGTTATATCTATTAGATCACTTGAACAATTTGGCCTCACCATAGAAAAACACAATAACCCTTACTACATAACTTGGGATGATTTGACTATAACTTTAGTTGATTTTCAATGCTTAGTTCCCATTATGCTAAACAATATCAAAACTGAAATTTGGTGTGATGTGATAAGTTTAGAAGGCTTTGACATTTTATTAGGCAATGAATTTAAGGATGATTTTCAGGGATATTATTTTAGTAAACCTTGCTACTATAGCTTCATACATAAAAGGTTTGGAACACATCATTTACCCTAAAAGCCTAAGTGAACAGTGTAATGAGATGTTACAAGAGATAAAGAGTCGTATAGAGCAATCCTTGCAAAAAGAACAAAAGAGTTCAACCCCTTTAGAGCTTAGAGAACAAACCTGGGAGCCTACTTTAGAGCCTAATCCATGTCTTGATGAAACCAGTGAACTTGAAGAAGTAATACATGAAGAACCAAACCTTCAAGTACAACCAATGCCTTCACCTTCAATTTTAGGGCCAACACCTTTACCTTCAATTTTAGGGCCCATACCCGTAGGTTCTCAACTTGAACCTAAGTTAGGTCTAACCTCTTTAGATGAACCTAGTATGGATAAACCTACTATAAGTTTAATGCAACATGAGCCTTACTTAGAAAGCCCATCTTTAAGCTTGATGTTTTATGAGCCATGTCTAGGTCCATCCACTCTCATACTGGAGCATATGTTGACCAAACTTGAGTCTAAGTAATACTTAGAGCCTTTTGAGCTTGACCTGGATCCTAATCCTCAACCTTGAGGTCAACCCCTAGACTTAGAAAATATTTTCCAGGACTCTATGATCCTTGAATCTTGTCTTTTAGGTCCTTCTACCCACACCCTTAAGCCTCCATTAGTATCAACAAAACATAATGAACTCAAACATGCTTTGAACTTTGCACTTATTGAAGTTGAATATATTGATTTCATCATTCCTTGTTTTTTCCTAAGTCCTATGATTTTCTATGACAACTGTACTAATGGACATGGCCGAGAAAGGGAATTGAATGCAGGAGTCATTGGCTTCCAGCATGGACTTTGGATGTTTATTCTTACCCCTCCAAAACTACTCCACCAGCGCAAGAGCAATTCTTCGGGGAAGAATTTTTTTCACCCGGGGAGAATTGATGGGGGTAGAAACCACAGGCCAAGAAGGTACAAGTGGAGTCTATGACTACCATAGACAAAGGTTCATAGGCTCACAAATAAGCTAGCAAGTCAATCAATAAAGCTAGTTAAATAATAGAAGAAATCACTTCAACCACAAGAGAAACTCAAGACATTCAAGCACAAGATGTCCAAGCCCAAGCCCAGTAAAGAACATATTTGCGCCAGCACAAGAGGAAACAAAGGATCTCATCCAACGGCCAACGCTCACCCTCACGCCAAAGCAACAATTGCGCCAACTCCAAATCAGCACCATCTCATCCAACACTCATCCTCGCGCCAAAGAAATGGAAGCAACCCTGCGATGGAAAGCTTGCAACGTCACAGACCAATAATGGAAAACTCCTCAACGTCTCTATGCTGCCAAACATGGAAGTAGCAACGTCTCCTTCTCTCAGCCCACAAGGAAGCTTCAACGTCTATGTCGCCTACAACATCTCAGCAGAGTCGCTCCTCTTCTATATGTATCACGTTGATCATTGTAATCGGTACAATGTTTTGAATGAATTTGGAAATGGTTCTTCTTCCTCTTTATCGAATCTCTCCCTCCCTTCCTTTCTAGGTGCTTGCGTCGCCATTCCTCCTCTCCTTTCCCTTCGAATCTCCTCTACAACCTTAAAATCTCTCTGATTCGTTGCAAACACCCGCACACGTCAATCTTCACCCAGATTTCAAAACTTTGCAACATCGCCACCGACGATCCACTAGCCGGATCTCCACAAGACTTTGGCCATCAGCTCACCTTCCCGTCAAGAACCCTCAGCCGCCGGCATCCATCCATCCGCCACTTGGATGGCTGGAATCGAAACGCCGACCAGAACCCCTATTTCCACCCAGTTTCTACCCTAGTCCTGCCTTTCGACGCCGTCCTCCTCCGACAGCCCACCACTCAACCTCAAACTCTGGCCACATCTTTGGCATCATCATAAGGACCTCCAGTCGTAACAGGTCCGGCGATTGTGCACCACCAGACGAACGCCGACGATCCCTGTTCCACTCCCGTACTTCCCCTATTTGGCTGAGCATCCGTTTCTCCGCTTCCGCCCGTACTCCGTCACCGTCCTCGCCTCCTCTCACCACCTACCGTCAGTGCTCCAGCAACATCGACACCACCTTGCCCTCTCCTGTGTCTCCTTTGCCTCCGATGAGCAATCCATGCTCCACCGTCGAGGAACGACGCAAACGTGCCCTGTTCCTGATCTATTTTATTAAGTTTACTGCTTCAGTAATCTGCTTTCTAATCTGATTACGTTTGTTCTCGCAGGTATTTTAAGCAATCGGCGCCACCAAAATCTTGATCTTTGGTGTCAATAGGAAGAACTCACCTTACTCTAATAGATGGACAAGTATACTGGAACAACCTCAAAAGCTTAACAAATTTTCATATCTGATTAATTCCTGCACTGATCTTATTGTCTAATATGAGTAGCTATATTGGTTGCAGATAATCTTTATGCTCGAGTAGGAGTCTACTCTCCATCTTGATACGCATGCCAAGAACTAATTTTAATTCTACAATGTGGTTCATTTAGTTTGGATATTGGGTGATTGGAACCCCCTCTCAGACATTGCTACTTTTCTTAAAATAATATCTATCTGTAGCACTGAATTCTGGCTGCTTACTGTATTTTTAGATTTTAATTACTTTTTTCTAGTTTGCTCATCACGTGTCTCCACCCTACATCAAACTCTATATCAATATTCCTTTCACTGATGCTCTTTCACAAATGCCAGCGTACGCCAAGTTTTTAAAGGAGATCCTCTCTAAGAAAAGAAAGATTGAGGAGCAAGGGACAGTTTCCTTGACTGAAGAGTGTAGTGCCATCCTCCAGAATAAGCTTCCACCAAAACTGAAAGATCCAGGGAGTTTTTCTATCCCCTGCCAATTTGGGAATATGCCTTTTGATAGAGCCCTATGTGACTTAGGAGCTAGCGTAAGTTTAATCCCCTTATCTATCTGCAGGAAGTTAGGCATGGATGAGATGAAGCCTACCTCTATATCCCTTCAACTAGCTGATCGATTAGTGCGCCGACCGGTCGGGATAATTGAAGATGTGCCGATAAGAGTGGGAGATTTTTTTATCCCTACAGATTTTGTAGTGCTAGAAATGGAAGAGGACACTCGCCTACCCGTCATTCCGGGGCGCCCTTTCCTTGCAACCGCCGGCGTCGTTATTGATGTGAAAAATGGGAAGTTGGCACTGAATGTTGGTGAGGAGAAATTAGAATTTGACTTGTCTTCTGCTCTAAAGAAACCATCTTTTGCAGGGTCTTGCTGCGAAATTGATACATTGGAGGACAACATTGAATCTACCCCACCAACCGCCGAAGACACTTGGGAAGTTTGTCTACTGAATGATGAACATGAGGGTGATACTGATGAGCATCAGGTTCAAGTAGAAAGTTTGGGAGTTGTTCTCTCTGAGAGATTCAGGACAACGCAATTTGAAAGTCTTGGAGAGGTTAAGTCTAGTCCTTCTGCAAAGAAGGAGTTAGAGTTCAAACCCCTTCCTGATAATCATAAATATGAATCCTTGATGCTAACTCTACTTGTCCTATCATCATTAGTGCTAACCTTAATGCAGAAGAGACTGTGAAGCTACTAAAAGAACTACGGCTCCATAAACAGGTAATTGGATACTCATTGGAGGATATTAAAGAAATTAATCCTTCGTTTTGTATGCACATGATTTTCTTGTAGAATGACAGTAAAGCTTCGGTGGAATTCCAGTGCCGGTTAAATCCAAATATGAAAGAAGTGGTCAAGAAGGAGATATTGAAATTACTTGATGCGGAGGTTATTTACCCAATATCAGATAGTGAATGGGTAAGTCCGGTGCATGTCGTGCCTAAGAAAGGTGGGGTCACTGTGGTCAAGAACGAGAACAACGAGCTTATCCCCACCCGCACTGTGACTGGTTGGCACATGTGCATCGACTATAGGAAGCTGAACAAAGCAACGCGCAAGAACCACTACCCACTTCCTTTTATTGACCAAATGCAGGAGCGGCTAGCAAAGAATTCTCATTTTTGCTTCCTTGATGGCTTCTCAAGATTTTTTCTAGATTCCTATTCAGCCGAAAGACCAGGAGAAGACTACCTTCACCTGCCCTTATAGGACATTTGCTTACCGCCGAATGCCATTTGGGCTATGCATCGACCCCGCCACCGTTCAGAGATGCATGGTTTCAATATTCTCGAATTTCATAGAAAATATAATGGATGTCTTCATGGATGATTTCTCAGTTTATGGTACTTCATTTGACATTTGTTTAGCTAATCTCTCTAAAGTGTTGAATAGGTGCAAAGAAGTCAACCTCGTCTTAAAGTGGGAGAAGTGCCATTTTATGGTGCGAGAAGGGATAGTGATTGGACATCTGTTCTCGGAACAGAGCATCAAAGTTGATAGGTCCAAAGTAGACGCCATTGAAAAGATGCCACCGCCCTCATCTGAAAAGGGAGTTCGAAGTTTTCTTGGGCACGCCGGCATGTATCGCCGTTTTCCAAAATTGCTGGACCATTGACTAACTTGCTCGCTAAAGATGTTCCTTTTTCTTCTGACCTGGATTGCATGACATCTTTTGAAAAACTGAAGAAAGCCTTTATCTCGGCCCCTGTCATACAACCACCAAATTGGACACTCCCGTTCGAGCTCATGTGCGACGCCAGTGATTTCGCAGTCGGAGAAGTGTTAGGACAACGGGAAGACAACAAGTTACATGCCATCTATTATGAGAGCCAGACACAGAATGGAGCTCAAATCAATTACGCTACCATAGAAAAGGAGCTCCTTGTTATTATTTTCGCTTTTGACAAGTTTAGACCCTATGTTATTGATTGAAAAGTAATCGTGTACACTAATCATGCAGCTATCAGGTGCCTTCTAATCAAGAAAGATGCAAAACCATGATTGATTCACTGGATCCTCTTGCTACAAGAATTCGATCTGGAAATCCGTGACAAGAAGGGCGTAGAAAACCTGGTGGCTGATCATTTATCCCGATTACTTCCCTGATGAACACCTCTTGGCTTTAACCGAAATTGAAGCCCCATGGTATGCTGACTTTGTTAATTATTTAGTGTCTGACATTGTCCCCTTTGATCTTCCATGGCAGTAAAAGAAGAGATTTCTACACGATGTGAAGCACTACTATTGGGACGACCCTCTTTTGTTTCGAAGATGCGCTGATGGCCTTTTTGGGCGATGTATACCCGAAGAGGAGATCCAAGATATCTTATTTCATTGCCACTCATCTCCTTATGGGGGCCACGCTAGTGCCTCCAAGACAGCCTTCAAAGTACTACAATCCGGACTTTACTGGTCCACTATTTTTTGGGATGTCTGGCGGTTCATTACTCGTTGTGATTAGTGTTAGCGATTAGGCAACATTTCTAAACGAGATGAGTTACCGTTAACCAACATCTTGGAACTAGAGATCTTCGACGTTTGGGGGGTCGACTTTATGGGACCATTCCCATCGTCCTGTGGACAATGATTCATACTGGTGGCCGTGGATTATGTCTCTAAGTGGGTGGAAGCCTCAGTGGAACACACATCTGATGCTAAGGCGGTGACCTGGATGTTTAAATGCACTATCTTCCCCATATTTAGTGTACCGCAAGTCTTGATAAGCGACGGAGACTCTCACTTTCTGAATCACAAGTTAGCCTCTCTACTAAAGAAGTATGGGGTAACCCACAAAGTTGCAACCCCTTACCGTCCACAGGCCAACGGACAAGTAGAAGTATCCAATAGGGAGATAAAGAATATCTTACAAAAGACGGTTAACTTCTCACGAACTGATTGGTCATTGAAACTAGATGACGCACTCTGGGCTTATAGGACAGCATTCAAAACTCCACTAGGAATGTCTCCCTATCAGCTAGTATATGGCAAGTCCTGCCATCTCCTAGTTAAAGTTGAGCATAGAGCCTATTGGGCAGTCTGAAAGCTAAATTATGACCTCCAAAGTGCCGGCGATAATAGGAAACTCCAACTCAATGAACTTGATGAAGTTTGTCTGTCTGCATATCACAATGCAAGGATCTACAAAGAACGGACGAAGCGATGGCATGATAAGCACATTGTTACAAAGAGTTTACAAGAAGGAGATCATGTCCTTCTGTTTAACTCACGTTTGAAACTCTTTCCAGGAAAGTTAAGGACAAGATGGTCTGGACCATTTATTGTGAAGAGAATTTTCCCACATGGAGCTGTTGAAATCTGGAGCCAGTGATTAGGAAATTTTAAAGTGAATGGCCAACGTTTAAAACTCTACTTTGCACATGACATCATCAATAAAGGAGTCTCTTTACATATCTCTGATCCTCCACCACCAGATCCACCAAGAGCATCATGATGGTCAAGCTAATGACCCTAAAGAAGCGCTTGTTGGGAGCCAACCCAACCTCTTGTTTGTTATTTTTACCTTCTCATTTATTTTCATCATTTAGACTTTATTGTTTTCTAGTTTTTATTTCATATTTTTGTTCTTTTAGCTGTACCATGCTGATGGAAATTTTTCTGGATTTTTCAGGAATCACGGAGCCATGCACGGTCGCACCCGTGCATCCATGCACAGCCGTGCATGGCTCGGTACACTCCTTCCAACGCGAGGCCGAGAGCTGCACGGGCGTGGGCAAGAAGGCATGCACGGGCGTGACGCGCAACAGGTTTTGCACCCGCACTTGACCGAGCCATGCACGGTCGCACCCATGCATCCATGCACGGCCGTGCATCATCAGTGAACTCTTTTACTATGATCAGGCCAACAGCTGCACGGGTCGGGGTATGTATGCATGCATAGTCATTCATGATTTTCTTATAAGCATCGCCACTTGCACAGCCTCGTACACACCTGTGTACGAAACGCTAGTCGCTGCCGCCGCCGTCTAGATCCGCCGCCTCCGGTGCCCGATCAACCGTTGGCGACCTCCCATCATCTTCTACATCCGCCGGCTACAATTTCCCCCAACTTTCCGCGCCCGATCCGCGCCTCACGACACCGTTCGCTGCTGCCCTAGCTTCTGTCGCTGCCTGCGATTCCGCCACCGCCGACCTTCCTTCTTCGTCGCCGATGCCTTTGAAGCTTCCTCCTCAGCACCGACTGTCTTCCTATCCTTCTCCTACACCGTCAAGATGTCTCGGCGCAAGCAACCCACCTCAAATCATCGCGTGTCCTCCTCTTCTCAAGCCGCCGCTGAACCTCTTCCGCCGCCAACTTTGCCATCCACACCATATGGGATTATCTGTCGGGATCCGGAGCAACTTACCAGGCTCACTGCCCTTGCACGCCGACCTGTGGTGATGATACGATTCCTTGATCATGTGATGTTGAACACCTTGGGCTTCTACGAAGATGTATAATGGCTCTTTCAACGCATGGGCTAGGAGCAATTCTTTACTATCTGCTACCCCACCTACATTCCCATTGTGCTGGAGTTCTTATCATCCATGGAGTTTCATGCTAGCATTCACACTTATGATGATGATGGTAGCCTATCCTTCCAGCTCAACAATACTGAGTTTGTGCTTACATTGACTGAGCTGAACTCAATCTATGGTTTTCCTACGGATGGGACAAGGCTCACACCAACTGAGTTTAAAGTAAGCAACTTTTGGGCTGACCTGACTAGCTTCCGACCCTTTAACACCAGGGCAGCTAGAGCAACCTGCCTGAGGAACCCTGTGGTGAAATATGTGCACCGTGTCCTAGCACATACTATTTTCGGTCGAGGGGAGTTTGATGGTCTTGTCCGAGCATCTGAGCTTCAGTTTCTTTGGGCTATGCTGCATGGGGTCTGCCTCAACACTACTTTTCACATTGCCCGACAACTCCAGAAGGTATCAAGGGCACTGAAGGTTGCAATAGCTCTCGGGGGACTTCTTATCCCACTTGCTTATGCAGTAGGGATTCATCCCAACTAGATGGAGCAAGCCCGGGGCAACTGCCGACTTGACCTTGATTCTTGCATCTCGATGCGGATGATGGTGAAGGAAGGTGAACTTTACAGCTTGATCTTCCCCGGGAGCGATGTGAAGCTACCACTGAAGAGTCCCCTTCAAGGGGGAGCGCAAGCGGATAAAACCCCTTTCTTGAGGGGGGGCCGAAACCCTAAGTAAGGTTGGCGCATAATTCATTCTTGCATGAAGATGCTAGGGTTTTACCAATCGCATGTAATATGTTTTCATGATCAACTTCAGACAATTGAATGGAACAAGAGGGAGTTCATACCATAGCCATCGGATTAGATGGTGCCTTGGAATCAAGAGAACAAAAGAGGCCTCCTCCTTGTCGTCACACACAAGATGATCAAGGACTACTCTTTGAGATCCTTGTGCTAGCAAAGAGCTTCAAAGGTACTTGTCGCGTGAGGATGATGAGAGATCAATCTCTTGCCGAGAGCTCCACCTTCGTTTTGTTTTTTCACACCTTTTTATATGATCAAAGCCAAGCGAAGTGAAGTCACACACATCAACGGCTTGGCGTTAGGCGTTATGAAGAGAGGCTTTGATCACTTTCCTTAATTGGAAGTATGCGCTCATCAACAAACAAAACGCCATCACCATTCGAACCAAGCGTTCACATGAGTGAACCGGTTCGAATTTGGTTCACTTTGGTTCAATCAATCTGGTCCAAAGACCGCATGAAACCAGCCCAAGCCATGGTCTAGATCTCTCTGAACCAAACGGTTCAAGATCTAACCGTTGATCTCCTGATGCTTCTGATCTCACCGATCTAGCATCACTTCTCTCGATCGAAGCTTACCGATCTCAAGCCCTAATCAATCAAACATGATCAGACCAGATCTCACTTACAATCAGAGATTATATCCCTTTAAACTGAACCCAAATAATTCAGTCCACACGATCTGACTTAAGTAAGCCATATCATCAACTTGTGTGACCCTAAGGGTTTCCTTTAAATGTCGGTAACGACAACTTACGTTATCACGACCAGTGAGGGGTATCTAGCAACACATCACTGTCTCCCGATATAGAGGAAAGAGTCTTCCAAGACTACACCCAAAACACAGCACAAGTGTGAATCCATTTCACAAGGCTTACATGATTCCTTTGCCACTGGATGTTCTTATTGGACAAGCATGTCAAGCCTGTAGCTCCAATATGATGAGCATGATTAGATCAGATGAACATAGTCATCTGGGTATGGCCATACACTATCTCAATCATCTCATACAGGGGGGCCCTTTAGAACATCACACTCCTTGAACAAGGAGACGGCAATCCTTTATCTATCACTAGTGTTCTAACCTGACTCATGATCATTATCCAAGATAGTTTATAATCATTATGTTTCAAATGATATTGAACTACCTCAAAACAATGACAATCATCATTTAGAAACACAAGTGATCTCAAGTCAAAGGACATGTGCCACTTAGTGCAAACAAGGATCATTCATATTGTGACAAGCAATTGAATATCCTAGTAGGGTCTGTCCAGTACATCCAATGTACCCATGAGTCTACATCTTATTCCATGCTCGAAGCATCCTATAAGATTAGCACACATATTAGTCTCAATCATATCAAGGCTGTCTCGTGTTCACCAAGATATCTTGACTAAGGACATATGCATGTCAGCCTAGCTGAACAGCTTTGAGACATTATTCAGAAGTACACTTATTACAGCAGACAAGGTAGCAACCTGAATAATAACCATGCCTTTATAAACATAAGAGTTTATTACATGATACTCATACAATCCCAAGGCCTCAAACATTAGCCTTAAGGGCATACCCCAACAATCTCCCACTTGCACTTAATCTAATGGTTGAGAAATCTCAAACCCATATTATTACAGTGCTTCTCATGCTTCTGCTGCGCCAGAGGCTTGGTAAGCGGGTCTGCCAGATTGTCATCTGTATGAACCTTGCATATTTTGATCTCGCCTTGATCAATGATCTCCCGGATCAAGTGAAACCGTCTCTGTATGTGCTTGGATTTCTGGTGCGACCGTGGTTCCTTTGCTTGTGCGATGGCTCCAGTGTTATCACAGAAGATAACCAAAGGATCGACACTCGAAGGAACAATACCAAGTTCTCTCACGAACTTACGAATCCACACTGCCTCCTTGGATGCTTCCGAGGCTGCAACATACTCGGCTTCTATTGTGGAATCAGCAACAGTTGACTGTTTGAAACTCTTCCATACCACTGCTCCACCATTCAAGCTAAAAACATAGCCTGATTGCGATCGGAAATCATCCTGGTCCGACTGGAACGAAGCGTCAGTATATCCTTCAATACTGAGTTCTTCCTGACCACCATATATCAAGAACATATCTTTGGTCCTCCGCAGATATTTTAAAATGTTCTTGACTGCAATCCAGTGTGCCACACCTGGATTACTTTGGAACCGACTGGTTACGCTTAACCCGTAAGCGACGTCTGGGCGAGTACACAACATCGCATACATAATGGATCCAATAGCCGAAGCATAAGGCGTATTGTCCATTTCATCTTTCTCAGTCTGTGTTTGTGGACACTGACTCTTTGAAAGATTCAGACCATGTCTGACTGGAAGATATCCACGTTTAGAATTCTCTAAATGAAATCTCTCCAGGACTTTATCGATGTAAGTACTCTGACACAGCCCGAGAAGCCTCTTAGATCTATCCCTGTAGATCTTCACACCTAGTACATAGGCTGCTTCTCCTAAATCTTTCATCTGGAAACATTTTCCTAACCATGCTTTAACAGCATGCAGTTCAGGAATATCATTTCCAATGATCAAGATATCATCGACGTAGAGGACTAGGAAAGTAATCACGCTCCCACTAAACCTCTTATATACACACGGGTCATCTTCGTTCTTGATGAAACCAAACTCAGAGATTGATTCATCAAAATGAATATTCCAGCTTCTTGATGCTTGCTTAAGTCCATAAATGGACTTCTTTAACTTGCATATTTTATGACGATCTGATGGATTAGTGAAACCCTCAGGTTGTGTCATATACACATCCTCATCCAGATTTCCATTAAGGAAAGCTGTCTTCACATCCATCTGCCAGATCTCATAATCAAAATATGCTGCTATCGCGAAAAGAATCCGAATAGACTTAAACATGGCTACAGGAGAGAAAGTTTCATCATAATCTATCCCGTAGACTTGTTTGAAACCTTTCGCAACCAGCCTGCCTTTATAGGTAACCACGTTACCATCCATGTCAACCTTCTTCTTGAAGATCCATTTGCAGCCTATAGGGATTACTCCCGGAGGCGGATCAACCAAATCCCAGACTTGGTTATCTGACATGGAGTCCATTTCGGCTCGCATAGCCTCAAGCCATCTCGCTGACTCCGGTCCACTGATCGCATCCGCATAAGTGAGGGGTTCATCATTATCAATGATGTAGACTCCGTCATAGCGCTCAGGCTGTCGACGGATCCTTCCCGATCTTCGCGGTTCCCGTGATATTTGAACCTCAGGTTGTTCAATAACCTGATCTACCGGCTCAGGCTCATCCAACTGCGCTTGACCACTTTGTCCTTCCTCTGGATTCTCATCCAGCTTTATTTCTCTCCCACTGGCTTCTTGCAGAAGAAACTCCTTCTCAAGAAATATGCCGTCCGAGCAACAAAAACTTTGTTCTCTTTGGGATCGTAGAAATAATAACCCTTAGTTTCCTTAGGGTATCCGACAAAAATGCATTTCTCAGATCTGCTCTCTAGTTTCCCAGAGGCGAGCTTTTTGACATAAGCCTCGCAGCCCCAGATCCTGATAAATGTCAAGCTCGGCTGTTTCCCACACCATAACTCATATGGCGTCTTTGGAACTGCCTTGGATGGCACTCGGTTTAGTACCTTTGCAGCTGTTTCCAGTGCAAAACCCCAAAAGGAGTAAGGTAGAGTAGCCTGACTCATCATAGAACGAACCATATCAAGTAACGTTCTATTTCTCCTCTCGGACACACCATTCCATTGCGGTGTTCCTGGCGGAGTGAGCTGTGAGATAATCCCACACTCCTTCAGATAGTCAGTAAACGCATGACTCAAGTATTCTCCACCTCGATCAGAACGAAGTGTTTTGATATTTCGGCCTAGCTGATTTTGTACTTCATTCTTGAACTCTTTGAACTTGTCAAAAGATTCACTTTTATGTCTCATCAGATAGACATACCCATACCTACTGAAATCATCAGTAAAGGTAATGAAGTACTGATAGCCACCTCTGGCATGTTTACTAAAAGGCCCACACACATCACTGTGTATAAGGTCAAGTAAACCTGAAGCCCTTTGACCTTTATTAAGAAAAGGTGACTTCGTCATTTTACCCATTAAACAAGCTTTGCATGTATCAATCTCCTTGTAGGAGAATGATCCCAGCAGTCCATGATCATGCAACCGCTTAATGCGCTTCTCGTTAATATGGCCTAAACGACTATGCCATAGCAAGGTGCTGTCATCAGCATACTTGGCTTTCTTATTATCAATGTTTTGTATAGAATATTCCATGTCCAACATGAATAACCCATTGTTAATTGAACCAGTTGCATACACAATATTATCATAAGATAAAACACACTTTGAAGTCTTGCATTCAAAGGCAAATCCTTTCCTGACAAGAGCAGGAATAGAGATAATATTCTTGGTAATACTCGGTACAAAATAACAATTGTTTAATTCCAATACAATGCCAGATGGTAAAGAAATGAAATAGTCTCCTACAGCAACAGCAGCAACCCGTGCCCCGTTTTCAACTCGTAGGTCTACCTCATGCTGTCCCACCTGCCTTCTTCTCTTGAGTTCCTGTACATTTGAACAAATGTGAACTCCACATGCAGTGTCCAACACCCATGAAATAGAAGAAGAAGATAACATGACCTCAGTCACAAATATACCTGAGCCAGAAGCGATGCTTCCCCTCTTATCTCCTTGGAGCGCTTTACAGTCCTTTTTCCAGTGACCCAGCTGGCCACAGTGGAAACACCTGTTGTCCTTCGCCCGCTTTACCTTTTGTTTCAGCGCCTTACTGTAGTTCTTGACAGGGGCCTTGCCCTTCTTCCCCTTCTTCTTGTTCCTCGAAGGAACCATCAAGACAGAGGTTGAAGGCTTTCCCTTCAGAGTTTCCTCAGTAGTCAAGAGCATATTCAGCAGCTCTGCCGGAGTACAATCGATTTTGTTCATATTAAAGTTAATAATGAACGCATCGAAAGAAGGCGGGAGAGACTGCAGAATAATATCTACAGCAAGCTCCTGGTTGATGGTATGCCCCAGTTTCTCCAGAGCCTCCTTGTGCCCAATCATCTTGAGCACGTGAGCTCCCACTGGGCTCCCTTCAGCCAGTTTGCTCTGAAAGAAGAGCTTCGTCAGATTATAGCGTTCTGTCCTCGCCTGTGCAGCATACAGCATCTTGAGGTTCGCTATAATTTCTATAGCCGACATATCCTCATGCTGACACTGCAGCGATGGCGTCATAGACGCTAGCATTAGGCAAGCGACATCAATGCTATCATTGACATGCTTTTCATAGGCATCCCGAACCGCCCTTGCGGCGTTCGGAGCGGGTTGAGGCGGCACAGCCGTCTCGAGGACATACAGTTTCCTCTCTGCCTTAAGAACGATCTTAAGGTGTCCGAACCAGTCAGAGAAGTTCGGCCCAGCAAACTTCTCCCTTTCCAGTAGGGATCGCACATTGAAGCTCATGGTGTTCGTTGCTGCAGGGATCTACAACAATGCAAGAATAGCAAGGTCAGTATCAATGTTCAGAATCAATCCAGGACTTGAGAAAGATTCTTTTCTCACTATTTTTGTCTGACTGAAAAATCCAGTAAACAGTCCGAAAGAGTAACACTCTTTTAGTGAGATGGGATCCAGATTTCATACTTGGTCTCCGTGTCCCGCTCAAGCGAGATAAGATGCACAGAGATGACAAGTACTAATTTCTGGTAGGCTGTCCCTGCCAATCGCCAACCCGTGCGATTCCCCTTCATCTGGGCAATCCAGCAGACTGTGCCAACTGAGTTGGTACAACACAGTCTCTGATCCCACAGATGGCTGCCTCCATGTGCTACCATATGCGCCACATATGTAGCCTACATGGTCAAGCTGACCCGACCTACTCCCTGGACCACCACGTGCTATGCTGAGCAACGAGAAGCGATAAATCCCTTCTCTGTAACACGCAGGTGTAATCCCGCACCGTCTGAAGATAGATGGACGTGCCCACTGAGTGGGTACAACACGGCTCCAACGATAGTCAGAACGGTGAGGTTTCGCGTCAGAAGGCTTACGAGCTTGATATGTTAGCGTTTGGATTTTAACGGTCTTTTATCTTCTTACTATCAGGCAAATCCTATGGCTATAGCAGAAGATAACTAAACATGCAATTCTAATTATAAATAAGCAATAAGTAGAAAGCATGCGGATCTTATGTGGTAAAAGCCCATAGCCTAAGTAAGACCTTAAATTATCTTAAGTCTTCACTTGCTTTTCTTGGGACTTTTGCATCTCTTCTGGTCCAACCCAGGGCCCTTGCGCCAAGAGCACCTCAGGTGCGCCACCAGTTGAATGCCCCTCTTAGATGTGTGCCTTAGTGCTCTTGTCTAATCAAATAACAATTTGATCTATCTAGACAAGTTTGACTCGCAGGTCAATAATACATTATAAATTAAGTACAAATGTGATTCGCAGATCACAAATTAATTTACAAGTTTAATTCCAGGCTCGCAGGCCCCAGCACAGCACACATTTAACATGGGCAGCCCACATAAGAATAAATAGACAAGCATCATGGCATCAATCAACATGTGATCCAATCATGAAATTAAATTTTTGAAAACCCCATGGCATCAATTTTAATTTCCTTATGTGCCCCTACAACCTTACAATGGTCCATTGATAGGGATCCACTCATCCATCTGATCAGATCCTCTGCCCTTGCATGCACCGAGTCCTAACTGACCCGTGTTGACCTAATGGTCAACCATGCATGCGCCAAGGGCTGAACAACCCTCATGAGTTCTGGCAAGCGGGTGTGACCCCGGGCCTAGCTCATGTGTGTTCATTTGTTGTCTCAACCAGACCTCGCTACACGCCTAAGGTGCAATCGACCTATGGCCACCTCATGCTTACGCACAGGTGCCATCTGGTCGATCCATCTAGGCTGTCAGATGGTCTGATCAGACTATTGGATCTAATCTAGAGGTGACTTCAACCCCATCAACCCATCTAAGGGTTTAGAGTAGGGCCTTAGATCTAGATAGGCGCGCAAGTTCATTTGTTTTGTAAGAAAAACTACACAAGCACCAACATATGCGCAACAAGGAAACTTGCATGGAAACTTAAGCAAGCGCCAAGATAACTCTCATACATGCGCAACATACTATCAACTAGTACAATCGCATGAAGAGAAAACATAGATCTAAGCATCAAACATACATGGATCACACAAAGCAATCATAAGAACATATAAGACCTAGCTCTGATACCAATTGAAGAGTCCCCTTCAAGGGGGAGCGCAAGCGGATAAAAACCCTTTCTTGAGGGGGGGCCGAAACCCTAAGTAAGGTTGGCGCATAATTCATTCTTGCATGAAGATGCTAGGGTTTTACCAATCGCATGTAATATGTTTTCATGATCAACTTCAGACAATTGAATGGAACAAGAGGGAGTTCATACCATAGCCATCGGATTAGATGGTGCCTTGGAATCAAGAGAACAAAAGAGGCCTCCTCCTTGTCGTCACACACAAGATGATCAAGGACTACTCTTTGAGATCCTTGTGCTAGCAAAGAGCTTCAAAGGTACTTGTCGCGTGAGGATGATGAGAGATCAATCTCTTGCCGAGAGCTCCACCTTCGTTTTGTTTTTTCACACCTTTTTATATGATCAAAGCCAAGCGAAGTGAAGTCACACACATCAACGGCTTGGCGTTAGGCGTTATGAAGAGAGGCTTTGATCACTTTCCTTAATTGGAAGTATGCGCTCATCAACAAACAAAACGCCATCACCATTCGAACCAAGCGTTCACATGAGTGAACCGGTTCGAATTTGGTTCACTTTGGTTCAATCAATCTGGTCCAAAGACCGCATGAAACCAGCCCAAGCCATGGTCTAGATCTCTCTGAACCAAACGGTTCAAGATCTAACCGTTGATCTCCTGATGCTTCTGATCTCACCGATCTAGCATCACTTCTCCCGATCGAAGCTTACCGATCTCAAGCCCTAATCAATCAAACATGATCAGACCAGATCTCACTTACAATCAGAGATTATATCCCTTTAAACTGAACCCAAATAATTCAGTCCACACGATCTGACTTAAGTAAGCCATATCATCAACTTGTGTGACCCTAAGGGTTTCCTTTAAATGTCGGTAACGACAACTTACGTTATCACGACCAGTGAGGGGTATCTAGCAACACATCACTGTCTCCCGATATAGAGGAAAGAGTCTTCCAAGACTACACCCAAAACACAGCACAAGTGTGAATCCATTTCACAAGGCTTACATGATTCCTTTGCCACTGGATGTTCTTATTGGACAAGCATGTCAAGCCTGTAGCTCCAATATGATGAGCATGATTAGATCAGATGAACATAGTCATCTGGGTATGGCCATACACTATCTCAATCATCTCATACAGGGGGGCCCTTTAGAACATCACACTCCTTGAACAAGGAGACGGCAATCCTTTATCTATCACTAGTGTTCTAACCTGACTCATGATCATTATCCAAGATAGTTTATAATCATTATGTTTCAAATGATATTGAACTACCTCAAAACAATGACAATCATCATTTAGAAACACAAGTGATCTCAAGTCAAAGGACATGTGCCACTTAGTGCAAACAAGGATCATTCATATTGTGACAAGCAATTGAATATCCTAGTAGGGTCTGTCCAGTACATCCAATGTACCCATGAGTCTACATCTTATTCCATGCTCGAAGCATCCTATAAGATTAGCACACATATTAGTCTCAATCATATCAAGGCTGTCTCATGTTCACCAAGATATCTTGACTAAGGACATATGCATGTCAGCCTAGCTGAACAGCTTTGAGACATTATTCAGAAGTACACTTATTACAGCAGACAAGGTAGCAACCTGAATAATAACCATGCCTTTATAAACATAAGAGTTTATTACATGATACTCATACAATCCCAAGGCCTCAAACATTAGCCTTAAGGGCATACCCCAACAACCACTGCCAAATCTTGCGCTCACCACAGTCCGTGAGTAGCAAAACTAGAGAGTTGAGGCAGTCGAGGATCAGGATGTGCCTCTTGCGACTGAGCCTCCACCCCATTCACAGCAACCTTCTACCCAGCTCGACCACATTGAGACTATGATCCGGTTTGTCCGCGATGCCCAGCAAGAGGCTCACCTGTCTGTCGATGCGGGCAATGACCAGATTCAACATCTTGAGACTGAGGTTGAGCGCCAAGGACGAGTACAGTCCTCTAATTTAGAGTCTGTGCATGACCTTCAGGCGAGGTTGCGTCGGCATTGAGGATGAGCTTCTTTGGTTTCACCTATCACTTGGTCAGTTTTCTGTTTTTCCAATAGTTTTCTATATTCTATTTATTTGTTTTCTTTAGTCACTTCTTGGTAGTTTTAAGTTTGTCGCTTCTATTTCTTGCATGCTTTGTTATGTTGTGGTATCAACATCTTTAGTGTCTTGCCCAAACCCTACCTCTCTTTATGCTATTTGCTTTGTCTTCTCGTATTGCATTGTTCTATGATTACTTGGTTACTCGGGATGGAAATCTTGACTTTTATTTACCTATGGTCTATACTGGTTATGGTTTGCATATATGATTCTTTGGTTTAATGTAGTTGAATGATGTAATTAACCCAATTCATTATCCATATGACCTTGAAGAGTGTGCTTGTTATTTTACCTTATCCTTGATATGCATCTCATGTGTAATGATTGATTGACTCTTGCTTCATAACCGTACTTTACTTGTGCAGTTTGTCATGCAAATCAGAAATAATAATTGTGGTACTGAAGTGTTCTTGTACATTGCACATTGTACTTCCACTTGGCACTATTCATAGCATCTAAATGAAAAAAGGGTTGGTGGTACCTAAGTTCACTGCCCATCATACTTGGCACTAACCCCATACTTCTAAATAATAACAATGGAACCTAAGTGGTACCGATGCAAAGCTTGGCACTTAGCATTGTTCAAAAAAAAAAAGCCACTACATAGGGACTGTGTGGTACTGATGCCATTTTTCCATGACTTATTGCACAATTATATGCCTTTTTGGATGCTTGATCAATTATATCATGTGTGTGAGATGTAGTGTAGGGGTTTTTGGTAATGTAACTTGGCATGCTCTAATAGATTATATTCATGAAAATTGGTTTTATTTGCTTTCCATACTATATTATAACCTGAAGACTTGTTGTGATTAACCTATAACATCACTAGACCTACTTAAGCTATTTGAGATTCCCTATTCCATGTCATCATTGTAATATAGACAATTCAATTGCTTGAGGACAAGCAAAGCTTTAAGTCCGATGTATTTGATGACATGCAAAAATATGATATTTCGTGACTTAATTCTATTCTTATTCGGAAGTAAAATGCATGCTTTGTCTCATTTATGCACTCAAATGCTTCATATTCTTCAGAGTCTTCACTTTTCCCTTGTTTTATGAAAATATAGGTTCTTGGCCTCAAAATTGATGGAATTTGGAGAATCTGAATGTATGAGACGATTTCTCATCATGAGACGGAGCTACAGAGTGAACGGCCATGGGTGTGTATCCATGCACGGCCGTGCATCGTAAGTCATCAAAATAATCTTAACCGAGCAGTGCACAGGCGTGCCCGTGCACCGATACACGGCCGTGCATCATCCCGCGTCCTACATGATAGGCACCCGGTATTTCGGCCATAACTTTCTATTCCTGGCTCAGAATTGAACGAAATTTCAGGGAGACCTTCCCATCTGGGATACTCACGTTTTGGGAACTGAATCATCAGATTTCATTAAGGGGTTGAGGAGAACAAAGCAAAAATATGACAACCTAGGTTTTTTGGGCGATTTTTGCGGCGACAATAGTGTTACGGCTCGATTTCTTTGTCGTTCTGACATGGATCTTCATGCTGGACCTTCTTCCATCAAGGATCTACCCTTCCCTTTAGTTTGAATTCATTTACATGAGTGATTTTATGTATTTCATGATGTATACGTAGCGTAAACTTTCTTTTCGGGGTTTGTGCGTAGCCCACTGTATGAATGTTGAATATTATGACTTGATCTATATATTTTTCTATTTATCTTTGTTCTTATTCATGTCTATGATGTTTTATTTCATGTTTATGTACTGGACACATGTATGCATGCCCTAGATGCTGTGGGAAGGACTAAGAGGTGAACCACAGTCATTGGAACCCCTTAGACTAGACTGGTAATTTCATTTAGTGAGAGCACTCGAAATCACCCGAGGAACCCTAATCCTTCACAGATCCCATTGGATACGACTTAACCCGATAAGCCATGAGAGTAGTAGACTTGGGTTAAGTCGGATACCGGACCGTGTGTTGAGAGGGAGAGTGTCTGTACCCTAAGAAGGATTACCTTGAGAACTTAAATAAAACTTGATTAGAACATCAAACTCTAATAATTCTGCATGCTTCAGTGTGGTGAAACCTAAAGCCCCGAATCTCTCTCATAGATTTAAAACCATGTTTGCTTTGCTCTCTGTTCTGTTTGCTTTCAATCAGCTTTAGTTTAATTAATTGCACTAAGATTTTGACATTTTTACATTAATTGTTTACCTAGCTATTAGTTGACTGATCAGTTAGTACTTGACCCCTAGTCCTCGTGGGATCGATACTTATTGCATTACGCGATAGACCGTGCACTTGCGGTAGCAACCATCTAGGCCCTATCAAACTTGAGCCAACTGCACCGGTTGTTGTACTGGAGGCTCAAACATAGGTCCTTCGTTGGTCTGGGAGGATTCGTCATGCACCTGAGAGGTATGGGTTTGTTGTGTCTATAAGTGCACGGATACTTTGAAGTAATAAAAAGATATTGAACCACAGAGACCTACGTGTTAAGTGCTGAATATTTGTTTTCTCACTTGCTAAGGAAACCGAATACGATGTAAGCAAATGATCAAAAAGTATACGAAGAGTCAGAGAGAAAAGCTAGGGCTTGGGTTTCATCCACCTTAATTTCTATGACTAGAAATAAATAAGCACATCGTCAGTCCACTCTTATTATGATGAAGATATAATTTACTTTATAAAGAAATCATCTCGCTTTCGCGCAGACAATTTACAAAGAATCAATCCTCACATTCGCACAAGATTAATTCGATGCTAAAAATAAGTAAATCACTAACAAAGAAATCAAAGATCACTTTCATGCATCCAATCTTTATGTCAATCATCTCAAGTGAAAACTAAATACTTTCATACTTTAGTTTCACAGGTTCTACTTAAGGTTCTCCAACGATCCGATACTTAATTTTTTACAATATCTTCATGTTTATTTCAATAATTCTTCCTAGATCAGATTATCAACAAGGCAATAAACTTCTAAAATATAGAAATAAGAACAAACCTAATTTCTTACGATGAGTACCTAAATCTTAATTTTAGGGTTTCAAGTTCTCGCAAGTCACTTTTCAGTCCATATCGTAAAAACTCTAATACATGCTGATAAAATGAAACTACAAATAATTAAATGCAATCATCACATAAGTAGAATTATCAAAATAAAAGATCTCTGACGAATCAAGGATCATCTAGTCATTATGAAACTAAGGGGATTACATCCTCTGTCCCAAAAGAAAGTTATGCTACCATGGAGTTAAAAATATAATTCAAATTCATAAAAAATCAAAATTCAGAAAAAAAGAGAGAATAAGGGTTTACTATAATCACACGGGTGTGAAAAATTTCACAGCCTATGATTTTTTCTCGGATAAATAGTAACTACTACAGTATTGCTATAGTGTTCGTGCTATAGTAACTCGCGTTTTCTCCTTCCGCCCAAATCTTCTTTCCTTGATTTCTCCCTCGTCTGAACTCCTTTTGATCTAAAATTTGTGGTGTATCCTCTCCTCCCCTGGGTGAAGCTCTCCTATAAATTTCGCTACCTGTGATGAACTCTATGCCTCTCGGCGTGAGGCCAAGCCCTAGGGACGCCCTTGTTGATTTCTCCCTCGATTGGTGATGAAATTCGATGATTCTTGTCCTCAAATCCTCTCCTCCTCTTATAGAACGATCCCCTTTTTATGGATTTTGAAATTGTTCCCTGGATCTTTCTAATTTGGCATCGAAAAAAAATTAGATTTTGGAGGCGGCGGAAGACTCGTTCAAAAATATAATTTTAGCCCTTAATATTGATTACGACAGTGCCATAGTTTGCTTCTGTGTATTTTGCGTACGATAGTGCCATAATTTGCTTTTGTGTATTCTGCGTAGGAAATTATGGCCTGTGGAAAATATTACGGCAATGGTGTAATCTGGGCCAAAAATTACACCCGTAATATTAATTACGGTAGGGGTGTAATTTTCTGACTATCTCCGATTTCCATGAAAATTGACGAGCGGCTTCGTCTCGACGTCTGGAATCTATTCGTGTGCTTAGATCTTTCCAAATCAATCAAAATATGGCACTTTTTCCATAAAAATGATGAAAAACAAGAAATAGTGTAGATTCTATAATATTTGACAAATAAGGCTTAAAAACAAGCAAAAGAGCATTAATATGACACAAAAGACCAATCAAATCACACCCGTAATATTAATCAATTGACATTAATTCAAAAATTACACTCATATGCTCATTTATTCGAGAAAGATGTTTCACTCTTAGATTGCATTCATCAAATAACATACCTACCCAAAACTACATGCATCAATCAATGAAGGATTTCAACAAGTTGATATATATTGAAGAAATAAATTTGGCATAAGAGGTATATCTCCATTCATAGGCATTGACATGCATAAACATTTATCATCAATATTTAATTCACACACCTCTCATCACATGGATTCAAGTCATAAAAATTTTAAACATCAAAAATGTCAATATCAATGCAAAAGGTGTGAAGCATCCAACTCATACAATCATAATCAAAAGCATAAAAATGATAGATTCAAGCAATGACCTCGAATAGAAATCTTAGTAAGTGATACAATCATAGCAAATAAGATCAATAGAAAGTGCAAATGATACTCACACAACCAAATAGCAAGTTCAATCGTTGTTCGGGGTGAAGCATCGGGTCAGGTGCTTCTAAACCATCCTCAAAGATGCACCTTATGAAAATTTTACCTGCACAATTTTTAGATACATAATGCTCATACCAAAAAAAGTATCTTACTTAAGCAAGAAAAATAATATTTTTCTCAAAGGGTAATCAGAGATATCGCTGGAGGTCCGAAGAGGGTGCCGATGGAAAGAGCAGATGTAGGCGATAAGCAGAGGTGGAACAGAAGCTAGCTGAGGAGTTGCTAGCAATGTAGATGATGGGGCCAATAGTAGAGTGATGATGAGTAGTCTCTAGTGGCTTGCTGAAGACTACAGTCCTGGAAGCAAATTCATCGGCTGGTGGGCGGCGAGAGATGATGCTGCACAGATAAAAAAAAATCAGAGTCACTAATGAAGATTCTGCGGCAAAAATAAAATCAATGGAAACAGAGGCAGTAGAAGAAGTAAGAGGCTGCTGTTGGTGCTCGGCAAATTTTTTCTAGTGGATTGCCGGCTGGGAGATCTGAAGATAACAAGCACTGAAGAAGTGGTTGTGGCTGGTAATCAGAGGCACTGCGAATCTGGAGAAGAAGCTATAGGTGTGCAAGGATAGCAGAGCAGCCTACTGATTCGGTTACGAAAAGTAGCTATACCCAAGAATAAGATTTAATGATCCATAATGAAAATAGATGGAACCATGTCATATAATAAAACTTGTTCTTTCCGGGCGTATGAAAATTAAAGGATCAGAATCTGTCAGGAATTTAGGGTATTATCAAAAAGAGGGATAATCAGATTAAAAACTGTTGGGGTATGCCCTTAAGGCTAATGTTTGAGGCCTTGGGATTGTAACAGTATCATGTATAAACTCTTTTGTTTATAAAGGCAATGGTTGTTATTCAGTTTGTTACATTGTCTGCTGCAATAACTGTGCTTCTGAATAATGTCTCAATGCTGTTCAGCTAGGCTGACATGCTATAAAGTCCTTAGTCGAGATATCTTGGTGAACATGAGACGGCCTTGATATGATTGAGACTAATATGTGTTCTAATCTTATAGGATGCTTCGAGCATGGAATAAGATGTAGACTCATGGGTACATTGGATGTACTGGACAGACCCTACTAGGATATTCAATTGCTTGTCACAATGTGAATAATCCTTGTTTTGCTTCAAGTGGCACATGTCCTCTGACTTGAGATCACTTGTGTTTCTAAATGATGATTGTCATTGTTTTGAGGTAGTTCAATATCATTTGAAACATAATGGTTATAGACTATCTTGGATAATGATCATGAGTCAGGTTAGGGCACTAGTGATAGATATAGGATTGCCGTCTCCTTAATTGGAGTGTGATGTTCTAATGGGCCCCCCCTTAAATGAGATGATTGAGAAAGTGTATGGCCATACCCAGGTGACTATGTTCATCTGATCTAATCATGCTCATCATATTGGAGCTACAAGCTTGACACGCTTGTCCAATAAGAACATCCAGTGGCAAAGGAAATATGTATGCCTAGTGAGTTGATTCACACTTGTGCTGTGGTTTGGGTGTAGTCTTGGAAGACTCTTTCCTCTATATCGGGAGACAGTGATGTGTTGCTAGATACCCCTCACTGATCGTGATAATGTAAGTTATCGTTACCGACATTTAAAGGAAACCCTCAGGGTCGCACAATTTGATGATATGGCTTACTTAAGTCAGATCGTGTGGACTGAATTGTTTAGTTCAGTTTAAAGGGATTTAAACTCTGATTATAAGTGAGATCTGGTCTGATCATGTTTGATTGATTAGGGCTTGAGATCGGTAAGCTTCGATCGAGAGTGTTGATGCTAGATCGGTGAGATCAGAAGCATCAGGAGATGAATGGTCAGATCTGGAACCTTAGGGTTTGATTCGATATGGACTAAAAGCTTGGGCTGATTTGGTTTGGTCATTGAACCAAATACATTGAACCGGCTCATGTGTGAGCGCATGGTTCATATGGGAGAAGGGATATGCGTTTGGTTCATTTCAAGTGAACGCATAACGCATGTAATCAAGTGGTTGCTATTTTTGGAATTTCGGTTTTCCAAAATGGGAACGTCTCCACATTCGAAAGCAACGCCTCTCGATTATCATCTCTCGCCCCTTTGCTCTTGACGAAAAAAACAACTCACGACTCACGGCTTGCGTTGTGAAGGTTGACGACAAGAGAGGATTCGGCCAAGCAAAGAGTAGATCTCTTCCCTTCCATTCGACAAGGACCCTTGAAGCCTTGCTAGCACAAGGAACACAAGGAGTAGCCATCATCCTCTTGTGTGCGCCACCTTTGGAGGAGAGCCTCTTTCGCCCTCTTGCTTCCAAGGCACCATCCAAGCGATGGCTATGGTAAGATCGCATCTTGATCTTAGTAAAACTTAAGTTGATCATATGGTTATACCACATGCGATCTTATGAAGCCCTAGAAAATTTCTTGAATGCGCATGCTTTAGGGTTTCGCCCCCCTCATGAAAGGGGTACTTACAATTGGTATCAGAGCTGATGTTTTCGGTATAATTAATATGATTGCTTGATACTTTGTGTGATCCATGTTTACTCTCATGCTTAGATCTATGGTTGATTACATGCGCAAGTTCATGAAAGTTCATGATGCAAAAACAACATGTATGATGTTTATTGCTCTTTGGCGGATGTATTGGTGCTTGTTGTTGTTTTGTCATAGAAAAACTTAACTTGCGCGCCCCACTTTAGACTAAGCGCCTGCTATAAACCCTTAGACGGGTTGATGGGGTTGAAGTCATCTTCTAGAGTAGCTCCAACCAGTCTGATCAGACCATCTGACAGCCTAGATGGATCGACCAGATGGCACCTGTGCACAAGCACGAGGAGGTGGCTATAGGTCGATTGCATCACAGGCGTGTAGAGAGGTCTGGTTGAGACAACCATTGAACGCACATGAGTTAGGCCCGGGGTCACACCCGCTTGCCAGAACTCATGATGGTTGTTCAGCCCTTGGCGCATGCATGGTTGACCATTAGGTCAACTCAAGTCAGTTAGGACTTGGTGCATGCAAGGGTAATGGATCTAACTAGAAATGATAAGTGGATCCCTATCAATGGACCGTTGTAAGGTTGTAGGGCATATAAGAAAATTAAAATTGATGCCAATGGGTTTTCAAAATTTTATTTTCTTATTATTATTGGATCACATGTTTGAGTGGATGCCATCTGCTTGTTTATTTCATCTTATGTGGGTTGCCCTTTATTGTGTGCTGTGCTGGGGCCTGCGAGCCTGGTTAATTGTAAATTAATATTGAATTGTGATCTGCGAATCACATTGTATTTAATTTATAAGTGTAATTGACCTGCGTGTCAATCTTGTCTAGATAGATTAATTTGTAATTTAATCAGACAAGAGCACAAAGCACACATGGCAGAGGTGCATGCAGCAGTGGCTTGACCAGGTGGGAGGTCTAGGGTTCGACCCTAGGACAGGCGCATTTTCCTGGTGGGCGCACCTGAGCTACAATTGGCGCTTGGGCCCTAGGTTGGGCCAGATGAGAAGAAAAAGCCCCATGAAGAAAGCAAGTGAAGACTTAATTTAGGTTAAGGTCTTACTTAGGCTTAATGGGCTTTTACCACATAAGATCCATGCTTTCTTTTATTGTTGAATAATTAGAATTGCATGAGTTATTTATCTTCTGCTATAGCCATAGGATTTGCCTGATAGTAAGAAGATAAAAGACCGTTAAAATCCAACGCTAAATATCAAGCACGAAATGCCTTATGGCGCGAAACCTCACTGTTCTGACTATCGTTGGGGCCGTGTTGTGCCCACTCAGTGGGCACGCCCATCTATCTTCAGACGGTGTGTGATTTCACCTGCGTGTTACAGAGAAGGGATTTATCGCTTCTCGTTGCTCAGCATAGCACGTGGTGGTCCAGGGAATAGGTCAGGTCAGCTTGACCATGTAGGCTACATATGGGGCATATGTTAGCTATATGGAGGCAGCCATCTGTGGGATCAGAGACTGTGTTGTACCAACTCAGTTGGCACAGTCAGCTGGATTGCCCAGATGAAGGGGAATCGCACGGGTTGGCGATTGGCAGGGACTGCCCACCAGAGATTAGTGCTTGTACTCTCTGTGCATCTTATCTCGCCTGAGCGGGACGCGGAGACCAAGTATGAAATCTGGATCCCATCTCACTAAAAGCGTCTTACTCTTTCGGACTGTTTTACTGGATTTTTCAGTCAGATAAAATAGTGAGAAAAGAATATTTCTTAAGTCCTGGATTGATTCTAAACATTGATACTGACCTTGCTGTTCTTGCATTGTTGTAGATTCCTGCAGCAACGAACACCATGAACTTCAATGTGCGATCCCTACTGGAAAGGGAGAAGTTTGCTGGGCCAAACTTCTCAGACTGGTACGGACACCTTAAGATTGTTCTTAAGGTAGAGAGGAAACTGTATGTCCTCGAGACGGCGATACCGCCTCAACCCGCTGCGAACGCCGCAAGGGCGGTTCGTGAAGCCTATGAAAAGCATGTCAATGATAGCATTGATGTCGCTTGCCTGATGCTAGCGTCTATGACGCCACCGCTGCAGCGTCAGCATGAGGATATGTCTGCTATAGAAATTATAGCAAACCTCAAGATGCTGTATGCTGCACAGGCGAGGACTGAGCGCTATAACTTGACCAAGCTGTTCTTTCAGAGCAAACTGGCTGAAGGGAGCCCAGTGGGAGCTCACGTGCTCAAGATGATTGGGCACAAGGAGGCTCTAGAGAAACTGGGGCATACCATCTATCAGGAGCTTGCTGTAGACATTATTCTGCAGTCTCTCCCGCCTTCTTTCGATGCGTTCATTATTAACTTTAATATGAACAAAATCGATTATACTCCGGCAGAGTTGCTGAATATGCTCTTGACTACTGAGGAAACTCTGAAGGGAAAGCCTTCAACCTCTGTCTTAATGGTTCCTTCTAGGAACAAGAAGAAGGGGAAGAAGGGCAAAGCCCCAGTCAAGAACTACAACAAGGCACTGAAACAAAAGGTTAAGCGGTCGAAGGAATACAGATGTTTCCACTGTGGCCAGCTGGGTCACTGGAAAAAGGACTGTAAAGCGCTCCAAGGAGACAAGAAGGGAAGCATCGCTTCTGGCTCAGGTATATTTGTGACTGAGGTCATGATCTCTTCTTCTTCTATTTCATGGGTGTTGGACACTGCATGTGGAGTTCACATTTGTTCAAATGTACAGGAACTCAAGAGAAGAAGACAGGTGGGGCAGCATGAGGTGGACCTACGAGTTGGAAACGGGGCACGGGTTGCTGCTGTTGCTGTAGGAGAATATTACATCTCATTACCATCTGGACTTGTACTAGAACTTGACAATTGTTATTTTGTTCCAAGTATTACGAAAAATATTATCTCTATTCCTGCTCTTGTCAGGAAAGGATTTTCCTTTGAATGCAATATTTCAAAGTGTGTAATTTCTTATGATAATATTGTTTATGCTTCTGGATCAATTAACAATGGGTTATTCATGTTGGACATGGAATGTTCTATACAAACTATTGATAATAAGAAAGCCAAGTATGCTGATGATAGCACCTTGCTATGGCATAGTCGTTTAGGCCATATTAACAAGAAACGCATTAAGCGGTTGCATGACAATGGACTGCTGGGATCATTCTCCTATGAGGAGATTGATACATGCAAAGCTTGTTTAATGGGCAAAATGACGAAGTCTCCTTTTCTTAATAAAGGTCAAAGGGCTTCAGGTTTACTTGACCTTATACACAGTGATGTGTGTGGGCCATTTAGTAAACATGCCAGAGGTGGCTATTCGTACTTCATTACCTTTACTGATGATTTCAGTAGATATGGGTATGTCTATTTAATGAGACATAAAAGTGAATCTTTTGACAAGTTCAAAGAGTTCAAGAATGAAGTACAGAATCAGCTAGGCCGAAATATCAAGGCACTTCGTTCTGATCGAGGTGGAGAATACTTGAGTCATGCGTTTACTGACTATCTAAAGGAGTGTGGGATTATCTCACAGCTTACTCCGCTAGGAACACCGCAATGGAATGGTGTGTCCGAGAGGAGAAATAGAACGTTACTGGATATTGTTCGTTCTATGATGAGTCAGGCTACTCTACCTTACTCCTTTTGGGGATTTGCACTGGAGACAGCTGCAAAGGTACTAAACCGAGTGCCATCCAAGGCAGTTTCAAAGACTCCATATGAGTTATGGTATGGGAAACAGCCGAGCTTGACATTTATCAGGATCTGGGGATGCGAGGCTTATGTCAAAAAGCTTGCCTCTGGGAAACTGGCGAGCAGATCTGAGAAATGTATCTTTGTCGGATACCCTAAGGAAACTAAGGGTTTTTATTTCTACGATCCCAAAGAGAACAAGGTATTTGTTGCTCGGACGGCTATTTTTCTTGAGAAGGAGTTTCTTCTGCAAGAAGCCAGTGGGAGAGAAATAAAGCTGGATGAGAATCCAGAGGAAGGACAAAGTAGTCAAGCACAGTTGGATGAGCCTGAGCAGGTAGAACAGGTTACTAAACAACCTGAGGCTCAGATATCACGGGAACCGCGTAGATCGGGAAGGATCCGTCGACAGCCTGAGCGCTATGACGGAGTCTACATCATTGATAATGATGAACCCCTCACTTATGCGGATGCGGTCAGTGGACCGGAGTCAGCTAGATGGCTTGAAGCTATGCGAGCCGAGATAGACTCCATGTCAGATAACCAAGTCTGGGATTTGGTTGATCCGCCTCCGGGAGTAATCCCTATTGGCTGTAAATGGATCTTCAAGAAGAAGATTGACATGGATGGTAACGTGGTTACCTATAAAGGCAGGCTAGTTGCGAAAGGTTTCAAACAAATCTACGGGATAGATTATGATGAAACTTTCTCTCCTGTCGCCATGTTTAAGTCTATTCGGATTCTTCTCGCGATATCTGCATATTATGATTATGAGATCTGGCAGATGGATGTGAAGACTGCTTTCCTTAATGGAAAACTGGATGAGGATGTGTATATGACACAACCTGAAGGTTTCACAAATCCATCAGATCGTCATAAAATATGCAAGTTAAAGAAGTCCATTTATGGACTTAAACAAGCATCAAGAAGCTGGAATATTCGTTTTGATGAATCAATCAGTGAATTTGGTTTCATCAAGAATGAAGATGACCCGTGTGTATATAAGAGGTTTAGTGGGAGCGTAATTACTTTCCTAGTCCTCTACGTCGATGATATCTTAATCATTGGAAACGATATTCCTGAAATGCATGCTGTTAAAGCATGCTGAGAAAGATGAAATGGATAATACGCCTTATGCTTCGGCTATTGGGTCCATTATGTATGCGATGTTGTGTACTCGCCCAGACGTCACTTACGGGTTAAGCGTGACCAGTCGATTCCAAAGTAATCCAGGTCAGGCACACTGGATTGCAGTCAAGAACATCTTGAAATATCTGCGGAGGACCAAAGATATGTTCTTGATATATGGTGGTCAGGAAGAACTCAGTATAGAAGGATATACTGACGCTTCATTCCAGTCGGACCAGGATGATTTCCGATCGCAATCAGGCTATGTTTTTAGCTTGAATGGAGGAGCAGTGGTGTGGAAAAGTTTCAAACAGTCTATTGTTGCTGATTCCACAACAGAAGCCGAGTATGTTGCTGCCTCGGAAGCATCTAAGGAGGCAGTTTGGATTCGTAAGTTCATTCAGGAACTTGGTGTTGTTCCTTCGAGTGCAGATCCTTCGGTTATCTTCTGTGATAACACTGGAGCAATCGCACAAGCAAAGGAACCACGGTCGCACCAGAAGTCCAAGCACATACAGAGACGGTTTCACTTGATCCGGGAGATCATTGATCGTGGCGAGATCAAAGTCTGCAAGGTTCATAGAGATGACATTCTGGCTGACCCGCTTACAAAGCCTCTGGCGCAGCAGAAGCATGAGAAGCACTGTAATAATATGGGTTTGAGATTCCTCAACCATTAGATTAAGTGCAAGTGGGAGATTGTTGGGGTATGCCCTTAATGCTAATGTTTGAGGCCTTGGGATTGTAACAGTATCATGTATAAACTCTTTTGTTTATAAAGGCAATGGTTGTTATTCAGTTTGTTACATTGTCTGCTGCAATAACTGTGCTTCTGAATAATGTCTCAATGCTGTTCAGCTAGGCTGACATGCTATAAAGTCCTTAGTCGAGATATCTTGGTGAACATGAGACAGCCTTGATATGATTGAGACTAATATGTGTTCTAATCTTATAGGATGCTTCGAGCATGGAATAAGATGTAGACTCATGGGTACATTGGATGTACTGGACAGACCCTACTAGGATATTCAATTGCTTGTCACAATGTGAATAATCCTTGTTTTGCTTCAAGTGGCACATGTCCTCTGACTTGAGATCACTTGTGTTTCTAAATGATGATTGTCATTGTTTTGAGGTAGTTCAATATCATTTGAAACATAATGGTTATAGACTATCTTGGATAATGATCATGAGTCAGGTTAGGGCACTAGTGATAGATATAGGATTGCCGTCTCCTTAATTGGAGTGTGATGTTCTAATGGGCCCCCCCTTAAATGAGATGATTGAGAAAGTGTATGGCCATACCCAGGTGACT
This sequence comes from Costus lasius, assembly GCA_027563935.2. Taxonomy (NCBI): domain Eukaryota; kingdom Viridiplantae; phylum Streptophyta; class Magnoliopsida; order Zingiberales; family Costaceae; genus Costus; species Costus lasius. Next base: position 42,076,196 of record CM050448.1, read on the forward strand.
ATGTTCATCTGATCTAATCATGCTCATCATATTGGAGCTACAAGCTTGACACGCTTGTCCAATAAGAACATCCAGTGGCAAAGGAAATATGTATGCCTAGTGAGTTGATTCACACTTGTGCTGTGGTTTGGGTGTAGTCTTGGAAGACTCTTTCCTCTATATCGGGAGACAGTGATGTGTTGCTAGATACCCCTCACTGATCGTGATAATGTAAGTTATCGTTACCGACATTTAAAGGAAACCCTCAGGGTCGCACAATTTGATGATATGGCTTACTTAAGTCAGATCGTGTGGACTGAATTGTTTAGTTTAGTTTAAAGGGATTTAAACTCTGATTATAAGTGAGATCTGGTCTGATCATGTTTGATTGATTAGGGCTTGAGATCGGTAAGCTTCGATCGAGAGTGTTGATGCTAGATCGGTGAGATTAGAAGCATCAGGAGATGAATGGTCAGATCTGGAACCTTAGGGTTTGATTCGATCTGGACTAAAAGCTTGGGCTGATTTGGTTTGGTCATTGAACCAAATACATTGAACCGGCTCATGTGTGAGCGCATGGTTCATATGGGAGAAGGGATATGCGTTTGGTTCATTTCAAGTGAACGCATAACGCATGTAATCAAGTGGTTGCTATTTTTGGAATTTCGGTTTTCCAAAATGGGAACGTCTCCACGTTCGAAAGCAACGCCTCTCGATTATCATCTCTCGCCCCTTTGCTCTTGACGAAAAAAACAACTCACGACTCACGGCTTGCGTTGTGAAGGTTGACGACAAGAGAGGATTCGGCCAAGCAAAGAGTAGATCTCTTCCCTTCCATTCGACAAGGACCCTTGAAGCCTTGCTAGCACAAGGAACACAAGGAGTAGCCATCATCCTCTTGTGTGCGCCACCTTTGGAGGAGAGCCCCTTTCGCCCTCTTGCTTCCAAGGCACCATCCAAGCGATGGCTATGGTAAGATCACATCTTGATCTTAGTAAAACTTAAGTTGATCATATGGTTATACCACATGCGATCTTATGAAGCCCTAGAAAATTTCTTGAATGCGCATGCTTTAGGGTTTCGCCCCCCTCATGAAAGGGGTACTTACAATTGGTATCAGAGCTGATGTTTTCGGTATAATTAATATGATTGCTTGATACTTTGTGTGATCCATGTTTACTCTCATGCTTAGATCTATGGTTGATTACATGCGCAAGTTCATGAAAGTTCATGATGCAAAAACAACATGTATGATGTTTATTGCTCTTTGGCGGATGTATTGGTGCTTGTTGTTGTTTTGTCATAGAAAAACTTAACTTGCGCGCCTGCTATAAACCCTTAGACGGGTTGATGGGGTTGAAGTCATCTTCTAGAGTAGATCCAACCAGTCTGATCAGACCATCTGACAGCCTAGATGGATCGACCAGATGGCACCTGTGCGCAAGCACGAGGAGGTGGCTATAGGTCGATTGCATCACAGGCGTGTAGCGAGGTCTGGTTGAGACAACCATTGAACGCACATGAGTTAGGCCCGGGGTCACACCCGCTTGCTAGAACTCATGATGGTTGTTCAGCCCTTGGCGCATGCATGGTTGACCATTAGGTCAACTCAAGTCAGTTAGGACTTGGTGCATGCAAGGGTAATGGATCTAACTAGAAATGATGAGTGGATCCCTATCAATGGACCGTTGTAAGGTTGTAGGGCATATAAGAAAATTAAAATTGATGCCAATGGGTTTTCAAAATTTTATTTTCTTATTATTATTGGATCACATGTTTGAGTGGATGCCATGTGCTTGTTTATTTCATCTTATGTGGGTTGCCCTTTATTGTGTGCTGTGCTGGGGCCTGCGAGCCTGGTTAATTGTAAATTAATATTGAATTGTGATCTGCGAATCACATTGTATTTAATTTATAAGTGTAATTGACCTGCGTGTCAATCTTGTCTAGATAGATTAATTTGTAATTTAATCAGACAAGAGCACAAAGCACACATGGCAGAGGCGCATGCAGCAGTGGCTTGACCAGGTGGGAGGTCTAGGGTTCGACCCTAGGACAGGTGCATTTTCCTGGTGGGCGCACCTGAGCTGCAATTGGCGGTTGGGCCCTAGGTTGGGCCAAATGAGAAGAAAAAGCCCCATGAAGAAAGCAAGTGAAGACTTAATTTAGGTTAAGGTCTTACTTAGGCTTAATGGGCTTTTACCACATAAGATCCATGCTTTCTTTTATTGTTGAATAATTAGAATTGCATGAGTTATTTATCTTCTGCTATAGCCATAGGATCTGCCTGATAGTAAGAAGATAAAAGACCGTTAAAATCCAACGCTAAATATCAAGCACGAAATGCCTTCTGGTGCGAAACCTCACTGTTCTGACTATCGTTGGGGCCGTGTTGTACCCACTCAGTGGGCACGCCCATCTATCTTCAGACGGTGTGTGATTTCACCTGCGTGTTACAGAGAAGGGATTTATCGCTTCTCGTTGCTCAGCATAGCACGTGGTGGTCCAGGGAGTAGGTCAGGTCAGCTTGACCATGTAGGCTACATATGGGGCATATGTTAGCTATATGGAGGCAGCCATCTGTGGGATCAGAGACTGTGTTGTACCAACTCAGTTGGCACAGTCAGCTGTTGGGGTATGCCCTTAAGGCTAATGTTTGAGGCCTTGGGATTGTATCAGTATCATGTAATAAACTCTTGTGTTTATAAAGGCATGGTTATTATTCAGGTTGTTACCTTGTCTGCTGTAATAAGTGTACTACTGAATAATGTCTCAAAGCTGTTCAGCTAGGCTGACATGCTAAATGTCCTTAGTCGATATATCTTGGTGAACATGAGACAGCCTTGATATGATTGAGACTAATATGTGTTCTAATCTTATAGGATGCTTCGAGCATGGAATAAGATGTAGACTCATGGGTACATTGGATGTACTGGACAGACCCTACTAGGACATTCAATTGCTTGTCACAATGTGAATGATCCTTGATTGCATCAAGTGGCACATGTCCTCTGACTTGAGATCACTTGTGTTTCTAAATGATGATTGTCATTGTTTTGAGGTAGTTCAATATCATTTAAAAGATAATGATCATAGACTATCTTGGATAATGATCTTGAGTCATGTTAGGGCACTCGTGATAGATACAGGATTGCCGTCTCCTTTTTCAAGGAGTGAGATGTTCTAATGGGGCCCCCCTTTAGATGAGATGATTGAGAGAGTGTATGGCCATACCCAGGTGACTATGTTCATCTGATCTAATCATGCTCAACGTATTGGAGTCACAAGCTTGACACGCTTGTCCAATAAGAACATCCAGTGGCAAAGGATACATGCATGCCTTGTGAAGTGGATTCACACTTGTGCTATGGTTTGGGTGTAGTCTTGGAAGACTCTTTCCTTTATATCGGGAGACAGTGATGTGTTGCTAGATACCCCTCACTGATCGTGATAATGTAAGTTATTGTTACCGACATTTAAAGGAAACCCTTAGGGTCGCACAATTTGATGATATGGCTTACTTAAGTCAGATCGTGTGGACTGGATTGTTTTGATTCAGTTTAAAGGAGTTTAAACTCTGATTGTAAGTGAGATCCAGTCTAATCATGTTTGATTGATTAGGGCTTGCGATCGGTAAGCTTCGATCGAGAGGATTGATGCTAGATCGGTGAGATCAAGAGCATCATGAGATGAACGGTTACATTGGAAACCTTAGGGTTTAGTTGATCTAGACCGATTGGCTTGGGCTGGCTTGGTTTGGCCTTTGGACCGAACACATTTACTTTGAACCGGTTCAAGAGCTTGAACGTATGGTTCATTGTTTTGGCGTTTTGATCGATTTAGTGATCATGAACGCATGGCTTAATGGATTTTCCAATTTTGGAAAGTCATTTAGCGCATGTTCCCTTGAACGCCAAATGACTTGAACGCTCCATTCAACTCTCGTCTCCGGGCTCTTGCTTGACGAGACTTTGGCGTGGAGAAGGCGAGATCTTGGTGGAGGTTCGGCAAGCCTAGACATCATCTCTCATTTCCTTACCATACGAGAGGGACCCTTGAAGGACCTTGCTAGCACAAGGATCTCCAAGGAGCAAGCACATCATCTTGTGTGCGTCAACTAGGGAGAAGATCCCTTTCGATCTTTCTCTTCCAAGTCGCCATCTTCCTCATGGCTTTGGTATGGATCTAAACTTCATCAAGTTGATCATATTATCTTGCTAAGATCCATGAAAAACCCTTGCTTCCGCTTGCAATTTTTATGCGCCACCCTTAAGGGTTTTTCGCCCCCCCTCTTGAAAGGGGTTTCATCTGCTTGCGCTCCCCCTTGAAGGGGACTCTTCAATTGGTATCAGAGCATGCGGTTCAAGCATGTAATATGATTGCTTGGTATATTTTGTGATCCTTGGTTGCGCATTTACATGTATGCTTAGATCTTGTTGACATGCGAAACTTACATGTTATTTCTTCATGCGAAAGTAAGATGTTTACCTTATGTTGGCGCATGTTGTTTGTTCATCTTGTCGCATGTCTTGTGTTGGCGCTTAGTTCATGTTATTTTATCAAAAACCTAACATGCGCGCCTATGACTAGATCTAAGTGGCGCCTACTATAAACCCTTAGATGGGTTGATGGGGTTGAAGTCACCTCTAGGTTAGATCCAATAGTCTGATCAGACCATCTGACAGCCGAGATGGATCGACCAGATGGCACCTGTGCGCAAGCACGAGGTGGCTATAGGTCGATTGCATCTTAGGCGTGTAGCAAGGTCTGGTTGAGACAACCATTGAACACACATGAGTTAGGCCCGGGGTCACACCCGCTTGCCAGACCTCATGAGGGTTGTTCAGCCCTTGGAGCATGCATGGTTGACCATTAGGTCAACTCGAGTCAGTTAGGACTTGGTGCATGCAAGGGGCAGAGGATCTGACTAGATGAATGAGTGGATCCCTATCAATGGACCATTGTAAGGTTGTAGGGCACATAAGAAAATTAAAATTGATGCCAATGGGGTTTTCAAAATTTATTTTCTTTTAATTGGATCACATGTTGTTTGATGCCTATGCTTGTTTATTTATTCTTATGTGGGCTGCCCATGTTAAATGTGTGCTGTGCTGGGGCCTGCGTGCCTGGAATTAAACCTGTAAATTAATATTATTGTGATCTGCGAATCACTTTTTAATTAATTTATTGTATAATTGACCTGCGAGTCAAACTTGTCTAGATAGATCAAAATGTATTTTGATTAGACAAGAGCACAAAGGCACACATCCCAGAGGGGCATTCAGCTGGTGGCGCACCTGAGGTGCTCTTGGCGCAAGGGCCCTGGGTTGGACCAGATGAGATGCTAAAGACCCAAGAAGAGCAAGTGAAGACTTAAGTATCTTAAGGTCTTACTTAGGCTATGGGCTTTTACCACATAAGATGCATGCTTTCTTTTATTGTTTAAATAAGTAGAACAACATGATTTATTTATCTTCTGCTATAGCCATAGGATTTGCCTGATAGTAAGAAGATAAAAGACCGTTAAAATCCAAACGCTAAAATATCAAGCACGTAATGCCTTCTGACGCGAAACCTCACTGTTCTGACTATCGTTGGAGCCGTGTTGTACCCACTCAGTGGGCACGTCCATCTATCTTCAGACGGTGCGGGATTTCACCTGCGTGTTACAGAGAAGGGATTTATCGCTTCTCGTTGCTCAGCATAGCACGTGGTGGTCCAGGGAGTAGGTCGGGTCAGCTTGACCATGTAGGCTACATATGTGGCGCATATGGTAGCGCATGGAGGCAGCCATCTGAGGGATCAGAGACTGTGTTGTACCAACTCAGTTGGCACAGTCTGCTGGATTGCCCAGGTGAAGGGGAATCGCACGGGTTGGCGATTGGCTGGGACAGCCTACCAGAAATTAGTGCTTGTCATCTCTGTGCATCTTATCTCGCCTGAGCGGGACGCGGAGACCAAGTATGAAATCTGGATCCCATCTCACTAAAAGAGTTCCACTCTTTCGGGCTGTTTTTGCTGGATTTTTCAGCCAGATAAAATAGTGAGAAAAAGAATCTTTCTTAAGTCCTGGATTGATTCTATACATTGATACTGACCTTGCTGTTCTTGCATTGTTGTAGATTCCTGCAGCAACGAACACCATGAGCTTCAATGTGCGATCCCTACTGGAAAGGGAGAAGTTTGCTGGGCCAAACTTCTCAGACTGGTTCGGACACCTTAAGATTGTTCTTAAGGCTGAGAGGAAACTGTATGTCCTCGAGACGGCTGTGCCGCCTCAACCCGCTGCGAACGCCGCAAGGGCGGTTCGTGATGCCTATGAAAAGCACGTCAATGATAGCATTGATGTCGCTTGCCTGATGCTAGCGTCTATGACGCCACCGCTGCAGCGTCAGCATGAGGATATGTCGGCTATAGAAATTATAGCGAACCTCAAGATGCTGTATGCTGCACAGGCGAGGACAGAATGCTATAATCTGACAAAGCTTTTCTTTCAGAGCAAACTGGCTGAAGGGAGCCCAGTGGGAGCTCACGTGCTCAAGATGATTGAGCACAAGGAGGCTCTGGAGAAACTGGGGCATACCATAAACCAGGAGCTTGCTGTAGACATTATTCTGCAGTCTCTCCCGCCCTCTTTCGATGCGTTCATTATTAACTTTAATATGAACAAAATCGATTGTACTCCGGCAGAGCTGCTGAATATGCTCTTGACTACTGAGGAGACTCTGAAGGGAAAGCCTTCAACCTCTGTCTTAATGGTTCCTTCTAGGAACAAGAAGAAGGGGAAGAAGGGCAAAGCCCCTGTCAAGAACTATAGCAAGGCTCTGAAACAGAAGGTAAAGCGGTCGAAGGACAACAGATGTTTCCACTGTGGCCAGCTTGGTCACTGGAAAAAGGACTGTAAAGCGCTCCAAGGAGATAAGAGGGGAAGCATCGCTTCTGGCTCAGGTATATACGTGACGGAAGTCATAGTTTCATCTTCTTCTATTTCATGGGTGTTGGACACTGCATGTGGAGTTCACATTTGTTCAAATGTACAGGAACTCAAGAGAAGAAGACAGGTGGGACAGCATGAGGTGGACCTACGCGTTGGAAACGGGGCACGGGTTGCTGCTGTTGCTGTAGGAGACTATTTCATCTCATTACCATCTGGCATTGTATTAGAACTAAACAGTTGTTACTTTGTTCCCAGTATTACTAAAAATATTGTCTCTATTCCTGCTCTTGTCAGGAAAGGATTTGCCTTTGAATGCAATATTTCAAAGTGTGTTTTATCTTTAGATAATATTGTTTATGCAACTGGTTCAATTAACAATGGGTTATACATGTTGGACATGGAAAGTTCTATACAAAGTGTTGATATTAAGAAAGCCAAGTATGCTGAAGACAGCACCTTGTTATGGCATAGTCGTTTAGGCCATATCAACAAGAAGCGCATTAAGCGGTTGCATGATCATGGACTACTGGGATCTTTCTCCTATGAGGAGATTGATACATGCAAAGCTTGTTTGATGGGTAAAATGACGAAGTCACCTTTTCCTCACAAAGGTCAAAGGGCTTCAGGTTTACTTGACCTTATACACAGTGATGTGTGTGGGCCATTTAGTAAACATGCAAGAGGTGGCTATTCGTACTTCATTACCTTTACTGATGATTTCAGTAGGTATGGGTATGTCTATCTAATGAGACATAAGAGTGAATCTTTTGACAAGTTCAAAGAGTTCAAAAATGAAGTACAGAATCAGCTAGGGCAAAATATCAAGGCACTTCGTTCTGATCGAGGTGGAGAATACTTGAGTCATGCGTTTACTAACTATCTAAAAGAGTGTGGGATTATCTCACAGCTCACTCCGCCAGGAACACCGCAATGGAATGGTGTGTCCGAGAGGAGAAATAGAACGTTACTTGATATGGTTCGTTCTATGATGAGTCAGGCTACTCTTCCATATTCCTTTTGGGGATTTGCACTGGAAACAGCTGCAAAGGTACTAAACCGAGTGCCATCCAAGGCCGTTTCAAAGACGCCATATGAATTATGGTATGGGAAACAGCCGAGCTTGACATTTATCAGGATCTGGGGTTGAGAGGCTTATGTCAAAAAGCTCGCCTCTGGGAAACTGGAGAACAGATCTGAGAAATGCGTCTTTGTCGGTTACCCTAAGGAAACTAAGGGTTATTATTTCTACGATCCCAAAGAGAACAAAGTATTTGTTGCTCGGACGGCCATATTTCTTGAGAAGGAGTTTCTTCTGCAAGAAGCCAGTGGGAGAGAAATAAAGCTGGATGAGAATCCAGAGGAAGGACAAAGTAGTCAAGCACAGTTGGATGAGCCTGAGCCGGTGGATCAGGTTATTGAACAACCTGAGGCTCAGATATCGCGGGAACCGCGTAGATCGGGAAGGATCCGTCGACAGCCTGAGCGCTATGACGGAGTCTACATCATTGATAATGATGAACCCCTTACTTATGCGGATGCGGTCAGTGGACCGGAGTCAGCTAGATGGCTTGAAGCTATGCGAGCCGAGATGGACTCCATGTCAGATAACCAAGTCTGGGATTTGGATGATCCGCCTCCGGGAATTATCCCTATAGGCTGTAAATGGATCTTCAAGAAGAAGATTGACATGGATGGTAACGTGGTTACCTATAAAGGCAGGCTAGTTGCGAAAGGTTTCAAACAAATCTACGGGATAGATTATGATGAAACTTTCTCTCCTGTAGCCATGTTCAAGTCTATTCGGATTCTTTTCGCGATAGCAGCATATTACGATTATGAGATCTGGCAGATGGATGTGAAAACAGCTTTCCTTAATGGAAATCTGGATGAGGATGTGTATATGACACAACCTGAAGGTTTCACTAATCCATCAGATTGTCATAAAATATGCAAACTAAAGAAGTCCATTTATGGACTGAAACAAGCATCTAGAAGCTGGAATATTAGTTTTGATGAATCAATCTCTGAGTTTGGTTTCATCAAGAACGAAGATGACCCGTGTGTATATAAGAGGTTTAGTGGGAGCGTGATTACATTCCTAGTCCTCTACGTTGATGACATCTTGATCATTGGAAATGATATTCCAGAAATGCATGCGGTTAAGGCATGGCTAAGGAAATGTTTCCAGATGAAAGATTTAGGAGAAGCAGCCTATGTATTAGGTGTGAAGATCTACAGGGATAGATCTAAGAGGCTTCTCGGGCTGTGCCAGAGTACTTACATCGATAAAGTCCTGGAGAGATTCCATTTAGAGAATTCTAAAAGAGGATATCTTCCAGTCAGACATGGTCTGAATCTTTCGAAGAGTCAGTGTCCACAAACACAGACTGAGAAAGATGAAATGGACAATACGCCTTATGCTTCGGCTATTGGATCCATTATGTATGCGATGTTGTGTACTCGTCCAGACGTCGCTTACGGGTTAAGCGTGACCAGTCGGTGTTGGGGTATGCCCTTAAGGCTAATGTTTGAGGCCTATGGGAATGTATCAGTATCATGTAATAAACTCTTATGTTTATAAAGGCATGGTTGTTATTCAGTTAGTTACATTGTCTGCTGCAATATATGTTCTTCTGAATAATGTCTCAAAGCTGTTCAGCTAGGCTGACATGCTGTTAAGTCCTTAGTCGATATATCTTGGTGAACATGAGACAGCCTTGATATGATTGAGACTAATATGTGTTCTAATCTTATAGGATGCTTCGAGCATGGAATAAGATGTAGACTCATGGGTACATTGGATGTGCTGGACAGACCCTACTAGGATGTTCAATTGTTTGTCACAATGTGAATATTCCTTGAATGTGACAAGTGGCACATTTCCTTTGACTTGAGATCACTTGTGTTTTCTAAATGATGATTGTCATTGTTTTGAGGTAGTTCAATATCATTTGAAACATAATGATTATAGACTATCTTGGATGGTGAGCTTGAATCAGGTTAGGGCACTAGTGATAGACATAGGATTGCCGTCTCCTTGTTTAAGGAGTGTGATGTTCTAAAGGGGCCCCCTGGATGAGATGATTGAGAGAGTGTATGGCCATACCCAGGTGACTGTGTTCATCTGATCTAATCATGCTTATCATATTGGAGTTACAAGCTTGACAAGCTTGTCCAATAAGAACATCCAGTGGCAAAGGAAATATGCATGCCTTGTGAGTTGATTCACACTTGTGCTGTGGTTTGGGTGTAGTCTTGGAAGACTCTTTCCTTTATATCGGGAGACAGTGATGTGTTGCTAGATACCCCTCACTGATCGTGATAATGAGAATTATCGTTACCGACATTTAGAGGAAACCCTCAGGGTCGCACAATTTGATGATATGGCTTACTTAAGTCAGATCGTGTGGACTGAATTGTTCAGGTTCAGTTTAAAGGGATTTAATCTCTGATTGTAAGTGAGATCTGGTCTGATCATGTTTGATTGATTAGGGCTTGAGATCGGTAAGCTTCGATCGAGAGAATGGATGCTAGATTGGTCAGATCAAGAGCATCAAAGAGATCGACGGTTAGATCTGAAGCCTTAGGGTTTAATTAAGATCTAGACCATATTGCTTGGGATAATTGGTCTTGGACCAAACCGTGATGAACCGGCTCATGAATGAGCGCATGGTTCAAAGTGAAGAGAAGTTTGCGCTTGGGTAAAACCGAAGTCGCATGAGAGCATGAACGTGGGAGTGGTTTTCTATTTTTAGAAACCATGACTCCTAAGCGTGGTCACATCTCTCTCGCTTCATTCACACCTTGTCGCCGCGCTTGGCTAAGAGGGTCTTGAGGCATTCTCGCGTGGAGGAGAAGCTAAGACGACAAGGAAGTTTTCGCCAAGGAGATCTCTCATCCTTTCCACTCGACAAGAACCTTTGGAGAACCTTGCTAGCACAAGGATCAACAAAGAGTAGGCGACATCACCTTGTGTGCGCCACCTAAGGAGGAGATCCATTTCGCTCTCTCATTCCAAGACACCATCCAAGTGATGGCAATGGTGAGTATCGCTTTTCATTATAAGTTGATCATATTACATGCTTTAAGATCGCATAAGAAACCCTAGATTCCGCTAGAAATTTTGTTGCGCCTCCTATTAGGGTTTCGCCCCCCTCTTGAAAGGGGTTCCCTTCAATTGGTATCAGAGCGAAGGTTCATTGTAACATCCCTCAGAATCACACCCCACACGCATACAAGTAAAATACGGGGTTTCAAAATTTTTTTACTCTTCCATTAAAACACAAGAAGAAAGCGGCATCGAAGGACATTACTACGGAACAGAAAACCGCACAGAACTGAATAGGATCGATTACTAGGAAATGGAAATCCGAAAATCCAGAAAAAATCCGGCAGCAAGTATTCTAAACTACTGCTGCACAGACACACATATCTTGTAACAACAACAAACGTCCACACTACACATATGTGGAATTTCAGAAATATGCAGAACTGATTATTCAGATACTAAAACAACACAAATTCGGTTACACATCTCAAATCGGACATTTCAAAATAAGAACCAATTCACTAAAAGAATCCAAGACTCGTATCCAATAATTTAAACGAGACAACTATAATATAATATCCTGAAAACAGGCATAAGCCCTCAGGAGATAAAACGTGTCACATAAGTCATAACAAATTAGGCACGCAGGCCTGATAAATCTTTAGAAGACTATTCTTAGAAATGACATCAAACATTAGCGTCATATTAGCTGTAGCAATTACTGTCTTGATGTCTCACCTGAAAACATTTAAACAACGGAGGTGAGCTAAAAAGCTCAGTGAGTAAAAGACACTAAAAGTCATCCATAGTACACATCAAAAATATCATACTTAAGTTGAAATTCTTTTTATTTAACAGATAAGATAAATCAACTTAACATGCATGCTCATATCAGAAACAAACACAATCAAATACAGATACTTGTAACAATAGGCATCAAACAGGTAGGATATGAATATACCAACCCATACCAACTAACCACACCGTCTAATACATCTAAATACAGATCGAAACAGAACTACAGAAATCAGAACTGACAGACAGAAAATCAGAATTTTCAGAGTCCAAACGGATAGTCTACATCGGAAACAGAAAGGCCACAGAAGGCCTGATGACCACAGAAGGTCTGACCCCACCTCTGCCGAGGACGAGACAATGCATGCATATCAGAAACAGAATGGTAAAGGAGATATCAGTGGGTGGCCCCCGTCTTGTCAGGACGTGGCACTCTGGTCTCCAATACCCAGAACAGAATGGTAGAGGAGGTATCAGTGGGTGGCCCCCGTCTTGTTAGGACGTGGCACTCTGGCCTCCAAAACCCAGAACTGAATGGTAGAGGAGGTATCAGTGGGTGGCCCCCGTCTTGTTAGGACGTGGCACTCTGGCCTCCAAAACCCAGAACTGAATGGTAGAGGAGGTATCAGTGGGTGGCCCCCGTCTTGTTAGGACGTGGCACTCTGGCCTCCAAAACCCAGAACTGAATGGTAGAGGAGGTATCAGTGGGTGGCCCCCGTCTTGTTAGGACGTGGCACTCTGGCCTCCAAAACCCAGAACTGAATGGTAGAGGAGGTATCAGTGGGTGGCCCCCGTCTTGTTAGGACGTGGCACTCTGGCCTCCAAAACCCAGAACTGAATGGTAGAGGAGGTATCAGTGGGTGGCCCCCGTCTTGTTAGGACGTGGCACTCTGGCCTCCAATACCCAGAACAAAAATAGTGTCTCAAGGGTCGTAGTAGACTATCAGCACCATTACAGCGCCACAGAAGGAGGGTAAGGACACGGAAGAGTGCTACACTAGGGCATAATTTTACAGAACAGATTATACTGAAACAGAGAAGTAGGATCAACCACTACTTAATTCTTACATTATGCCCAAAGTCTAACAAACCAGAAAATGACACACCCCAATATCCAGTCCTTAAACACAGAACAGAAATTATATGAGTGAATTCCTTACAACTAACCTTAATTCATGTCAAACCATTCTATGTTCTCACAAATGTTTTAACACATTCAAGGTTTTCAGAAACTTCACAACATATAAACAGAACAGGAAATATCCACATAACAAACAATTAAATACAGAACAGAAATTATTCATATAACAAACATTTAAATACAGAACAGAAATTATTCATGAAATAATCTCCTCAAAATTCCTAAAACCGTGAGCTATAAAATTACTGTAAGGGGCGCCACTTTCAGAACCTTAACAGAACGTACAAATTTCATGTAATTAATTTCAGTCCCCCACTACAGATAATTTTAATTACACGTTTGTGAAGAAAATTGACAAAAGCCCCAAAATTGGCTCGAAACATGATTTTCAAAAATTCCTAAGTTCTTAGTTAAATCCCCAATTTTGTTTTCTCTAAAATTTCTCATCAAGCAAATAAATTTTAGAAGAACTACAGACCACAATTTAAGAGATTAAACCATACAGGATAAATTTTTCTCACAAGGGAATTTTCGTCTAACCAAAACATAGCAGATTTATATTGTCAGATTGCAACATATATTTTTGGTCCAATTTCGAACCAAAGCTAGTCAATATTGTATTCAAAATGAAGCTCTCTGAATCTAGTTTCCAATAAAACTGGTTTCACAAGATTTCGAATTGTAGGCAGGAAGATATAAGGGTTCGAACATAGGAAGGTCAGAATTTCAGATTTCAAGAAAACAGATTCATATATCAGACTTGCGACATTTATTTCAGATCCAATAACTAATCGAAAATAGGCGTTATGGGAGTCAAAATAAAGCTCTTCGAGCCTACGGTCTAATAAAACTGATTTGACAAGATTTCGAGCTATACCTAGGGAGATATGATGGTTCGAACACATAAAGGTCGAAATCCAGATTTCCAGAAAACTGATTTTGTACAGCTAGATTGCAATACAGATTGAAATACGAATACAGCTCGGATATGGTCGATATCAGATTCAAATTAAAGCCGAATGTATCTAGTTTCATAAAAAATTTATTTCGTGCGATTTGGATCTATAGACCATGAGATATTGGGGTTATAGTACACAAAGGTCAGATTAGAGAATGCAGACTTTCAGCAAAACAGGATTTTAAAACCTTATAATTATTTGAATTCAACCCCATACGGATAATCATGGCAAATAACGAATTTTAATTCGGATTAGACTCCTTAGGATCGAATTACTCACCAGAAAAATCGCCCACAGAGAAAACGCCGAAACAGGGGATCAGGGGTCTCCAGAAAGTTCGTCCACCACCAGTCTGCCACCACCAGCGTCAGAAATTTTGCAGGAGCGCCAAGCACAGTGAGGGGCGACAACACAGGCGGCTAGGGCAAGAAACAAACCACAAATCGTGAGGGAGAGGAGCTCTCACGAATTTTCCCCCTTTTTTTTTATTTTTTTTCCACCCCAAACGGATCCAAGATCCAATAACCCAATTAACTTAAGTGGAAATCGGCTTTAATGGGCTTACCTGGGCTTAACCACCATGCGCCACTCCAATAACACAGAAATATGCGCCACCATGGTGGAAGAATTCCAGGAGCAAATAGTCAAGGTTGAGGGTTCGAAGCCCCAACAAAAATAATTATTTTTGCCCTGTAGGGAAAAGTCCTACAATTAGGCAAAAATCCCAAAATTTTAACCGATAAAAATACAGAAACTGAATTTCTAACCTTAAATCATAATTCAGAAAATCAAGGGCGTTACATCCTCCCCCCCTTATAGAGCTTTAGTCCTCTAAAGCTGACCAAGCCCGTCACTGAACAGGTGAGGATTCTCCTTTCTCATCTCTGCTTCAACCTCCCAAGAGGCTTCTTCAACAGACTGATTTCCCCAGATGACTTTCACAAGTGGAATAACCTTATTCCTCAGCACTTTCTCTTTTCTATCTTCAATTCTGAGAGGTTTCACCACAAAAGTCATGTTCTCTTCAAGCTGGAGAGGTTCCAACTCCAGAACATGAGAAGGATCAGAACAATATTTTCTGAGTGCAGAAACATGGAACACATTATGGAGGTGTTCCAGTGATGGGGGCAGAGCAAGTCGATATGCCACAGGTCCAATCCTCTCAATGATATCAAAGGGACCAATGTACCTGGGACTCAATTTTCCTCTCTTCCCAAATCTCATCACCCCTTTCATAGGCGAGACCTTTAGGAAAACATGCTCTCCCACCAAAAACTCAAGAGGACGCCGCCTCACATCAGCATAACTCTTCTGTCTATCCTGAGCAATCTTCATCTTTTTCTGAATTTCTCTGATCTTCTCAGTGGCTTCCTGAACAGCATCAGACTTTAGCACTGTTCTGTCCCCAGTTTCCTCCCAGCATATAGGTGTTCTGCATTTCCTCCCATATAGGGCCTCATACGGAGCCATCTGTATGCTAGAGTGGAAGCTATTGTTGTAGGTGAACTCTACCAGTGATAAGTCCAGATCCCACTCAACAGACCAGTCAATCACATAAGATCTCAGAAGATCCTCAAGTGTCTGAATAGTTCTCTCTGTCTGACCATCAGATTGAGGATGATATGCAGTGCTGAAACTCAGATTAGTTCCCAAATCTTCCTGTAATTTCTTCCAAAACCTGGATAGAAATCGAGGATCACGATCAGAGACAATGTCCAAGGGAACTCCATGTAATCTGACAATCTCATCGATGTACAGTTTTGCTAACCGATCCAAACTGTAAGTCATTTTGATCGGTAAGAAGTGAGCCGACTTCGTGAGTCTGTCCACAATCACCCATACGGCATCATGATTCCTTCTGGTATTGGGCAGCCCACACACAAAGTCCATACTGATATGCTCCCACTTCCACTGAGGAATAGGGAGAGACTGCATCAAACCGCCCGGCCTCTGATGCTCAGCCTTCACGGTTTGGCAAGTCAAACATCTGGACACAAACAAATGCACATCCTTCTTCATACCATGCCACCAGAAAGTCTTTTTCAGATCCTGATACATCTTGGTACTACCAGGATGAACGGTATACTTAGTGCAATGACTTTCCTTAAGAATTTCATTTCTCAACTCAGGGTCCTCAGGGACACAGACCCTTCCACGAAATCTGAGGAGACCATCATCCGACATACTGAAATTCTCATCCCAGCCTTGCTCAGACCTCTCTTTCCACCGTAGAATATCCTGATCTGACTGCTGCCCTGATCTCAGTCTCTGCAGTAAGTCTGACTGAACCCTGAGAGAAGCCAGAAGACCGCCTCTCTCACCCGGAGTCACACTCAGATGCATGTCACTGAACTCCTGCAATAGTCGCCACTCCTGGACTCGCAGTGCAGCTATCTGAGTCACAGGATACCGACTAAGCGCATCAGCCACCACATTGGCTTTACCAGACTGATATTGGATGGTGAAGTCATAATCCTTTATCAATTCAAGCCATCGCCTCTGTCTCATATTCAGCTCTTTCTGAGTGAAGATATACTTCAAGCTCTGGTGATCTGTAAACAATTCAAATGTCTGTCCAAACAGATAGTGCCTCCAGATTTTCAAGGCAAAAACTACAGCTGCCAACTCCAGATCATGAGTGGGGTAGTTTACT
Organism: Costus lasius; assembly: GCA_027563935.2. Classification (NCBI taxonomy): domain Eukaryota; kingdom Viridiplantae; phylum Streptophyta; class Magnoliopsida; order Zingiberales; family Costaceae; genus Costus; species Costus lasius. The sequence goes on from CM050448.1 coordinate 42,092,708, forward strand.
TCGTAATCTTTGAGTTGCCTTGAAGCATAAGCGACTACTTTTCCTTGCTGCATCAGTACAGCACCCAGACCCTTACCAGAGGCATCAGTGTAAACAATGAACTTCTCTCCATCACAGGGAATGATGAGGATAGGAGCACTGGTCAGTCTCTTTTTCAGTTCCTGAAAACTAGACTCACAATCATCAGACCACTCAAACTTCAGATTCTTTCTAGTTAGCTTAGTCAGAGGACCTGCCAGCTTGGAAAAACCTTCCACAAAACGGCGGTAGTATCCAGCTAAGCCCAGAAAACTTCTGACCTCAGTCGCTGTAGTTGGTCTTCCCCAGTGAAGAATGGCCTCCACCTTCACTGGATCCACAGACACACCCTGGCTAGAAATAATGTGCCCCAGAAAACCAATCTGATCTAGCCAGAACTCACATTTGCTGGCCTTAGCATATAGCCGCTTCAGCCGCAGAATCTCCAGCACCTTGCGCAAATCCTGAGAGTGGTCTTGCGCATTCTTGGAGTAGATCAGAATATCATCAATGAAGACGACCACACATTTGTCCAGGAGCTCATGAAATACCCTGTTCATCAGATCCATAAACACCGCAGGAGCATTTGTCAGTCCAAAGGGCATAACAAGAAATTCATAGTGCCCATAACTGGTCCTGAATGCAGTTTTAGGTACATCCTCCTCCCGAACACTCATCTGATAATAGCCAGACCTCAGGTCAATTTTAGAGAATACAGTAGCACCCTGCAACTGATCAAAGAGATCATCAATACGGGGTAATGGGTACTTATTCCTAACAGTCACTTGATTGAGTTGACGGTAATCGATGCACATGCGCAAAGTACCATCCTTCTTCTTCACAAATAACACAGGTGCTCCCCATGGAGAAACACTGGGTCGAATATACCCCTTCTCTAATAATTCTTCCAGTTGCTTTTTCAGCTCTGTCAGTTCTGAAGTTGCCATCCTGTAAGGAGCTTTAGATATCGGTGCCGTGCCTGGCAACAACTCGATACCAAACTCAACTTCTCTGCTGGGTGGTAACCCAGATAAATCTGAGAAGACGTCAGCAAACTCTCTTACCACAGGAATTTTAGCCAGATCCAAATCAGGCTCAGTCTGCACCTTGACATGCGCCAGATAGCCCTTGCAGCCCTGGGCTAAAAGCTTCCTGGCCTGCAGATGAGATATCACCAAAGGCCCTTGTTCTGAAATCCGGCCTTGGATAACCAATTGCTGTCCATCACTTAGATGCAGAGTAATTAGCTTTTCAAAACAATCTAAAGTAGCATGATAGGCAGACAGCCAATCCATGCCCAGAATGATGTTATAGTCTTTCATAGGAAGACTAATCAAATCAATAGGTAAATCATATCCTTCTACCTTAATCAAACAGTCAGGGTATGTTATATCTGTAGATACAGCCTCACCCATAGGTGTATGAACAGAAATACAGAAATCAAGTATCCTAGGCAATACAGGCAGACATGATGCAAAACATGCAGACACAAAGGATAAATTGGCACCAGGATCAAAAAGAATGCGTGCCAAATAACTAAACACATAAAGTGTACCTTCCACCACGGACTTCGAAGCCGAAGCATCCCTCTCCGCGATGGCATACACGCGAGTCTGCACAGTAGGCTTCTCACCCTGTCCTTTAGCATCCGGCATAGGACAGTCCCTAATCATATGCCCCGCCTTACCACATCTGAAGCAAGCGCCAGTCTTCCTGTAGCACTCATTATCCTGATGTTTAGTGCTCCCACAGTGGAGACACTTCTTGCCATTCTGAGAAACTGTGCTGGCTGGCTTCTGATAAGGTTGGTATCTGCCCTTATTGTCTTTCTTCCTCTTGAAATTCTTCTTATCCTTACCACCCAGAGTGGGTGCGTAAGTCACAGAAGTAGGGGCGGATGCAGTGACTGGAATAGTATCTGCAGCCATCTCCGCAATGCACCTCTCAGCAGTGCGAGCCCTGTCTACCACTTCAGCATAAGTTTCCAAGTGTAGCATAGCTACCCTTGTCCTGATATCTTTCCTCAAACCCCGCTGAAACTTCTTGGCTCTTCTTTCCTCGGTGTTGACTAAGTGAGGAGCATACCCCGACAACCGAGCGAATGTGGCCTCATACCGATCGACCGTCATGTCGCCCTGCTCAAGATGAATAAACTCCACCTCGCGCTCCTCAGATAAGCTAGAGGGGAAAAACTTAGCATTGAACTTCATCATGAAGTACTGCCAATCAACAACTCTGGATTCAGTTGCCGCCAGTCTGACGACTCCCTTCCACCAGTCTTCGGCATCTCCACGCAACATGAAGACAGACAAACATAGCTTGTCTGCATCATCACAGCGCAGAACCTGGAAAATCTTTTCCAGTGTCAAAAGCCAATCCTCAGCCGCTCTGGGCCCCGAACTACCATAAAATGCAGTCGGGTTCAGGTGCTGAAACTCTCGAACCAACCGAGCATATCGTTGATGTGCGCCATCACCCAGAGGAGAACCAGCCGGTTGTGACTGTGTCTGAGACGGTGTCTGCGTCAGCCGCTGCAATAACTGTTGCTGAACCTCCATGTGTTGCGCCTGCTGCTGCTGCATCATCTGAGTTTGCTACTGGATGAATGCGTTCTGTTGTTGCATCATAGCAGTCATAGCCTCCATGGCCTGCCTCAGATCAGACTGTTGATCACCGTTGCTACTGCTAGCTCTTGGTCGCACCATTTTTTTTACCTGCATCACATAACACGGTAGAATAACAACCAATGTTCAATCACAAATCAGATCCTAACTTGGTTTCTAGCAATACACAAACAGAGTTTTCCTTCCCCGGAGTTTCTAATTGCTAGTAAAATTGCTCTGATACCATCTGTAACATCCCTCAGAATCACACCCCACACGCATACAAGTAAAATACGGGGTTTCAAAATTTTTTTACTCTTCCATTAAAACACAAGAAGAAAGCGGCATCGAAGGACATTACTACGGAACAGAAAACCGCACAGAACTGAATAGGATCGATTACTAGGAAATAGAAATCCGAAAATCCAGAAAAAATCCGGCAGCAAGTATTCTAAACTACTGCTGCACAGACACACATATCTTGTAACAACAACAAACGTCCACACTACACATATGTGGAATTTCAGAAATATGCAGAACTGATTATTCAGATACTAAAACAACACAAATTCGGTTACACATCTCAAATCGGACATTTCAAAATAAGAACCAATTCACTAAAAGAATCCAAGACTCGTATCCAATAATTTAAACGAGACAACTATAATATAATATCCTGAAAACAGGCATAAGCCCTCAGGAGATAAAACGTGTCACATAAGTCATAACAAATTAGGCACGCAGGCCTGATAAATCTTTAGAAGACTATTCTTAGAAATGACATCAAACATTAGCGTCATATTAGCTGTAGCAATTACTGTCTTGATGTCTCACCTGAAAACATTTAAACAACGGAGGTGAGCTAAAAAGCTCAGTGAGTAAAAGACACTAAAAGTCATCCATAGTACACATCAAAAATATCATACTTAAGTTGAAATTCTTTTTATTTAACAGATAAGATAAATCAACTTAACATGCATGCTCATATCAGAAACAAACACAATCAAATACAGATACTTGTAACAATAGGCATCAAACAGGTAGGATATGAATATACCAACCCATACCAACTAACCACACCGTCTAATACATCTAAATACAGATCGAAACAGAACTACAGAAATCAGAACTGACAGACAGAAAATCAGAATTTTCAGAGTCCAAACGGATAGTCTACATCGGAAACAGAAAGGCCACAGAAGGCCTGATGACCACAGAAGGTCTGACCCCACCTCTGCCGAGGATGAGACAATGCATGCATATCAGAAACAGAATGGTAAAGGAGATATCAGTGGGTGGCCCCCGTCTTGTCAGGACGTGGCACTCTGGTCTCCAATACCCAGAACAGAATGGTAGAGGAGGTATCAGTGGGTGGCCCCCGTCTTGTTAGGACGTGGCACTCTGGCCTCCAAAACCCAGAACTGAATGGTAGAGGAGGTATCAGTGGGTGGCCCCCGTCTTGTTAGGACGTGGCACTCTGGCCTCCAAAACCCAGAACTGAATGGTAGAGGAGGTATCAGTGGGTGGCCCCCGTCTTGTTAGGACGTGGCACTCTGGCCTCCAAAACCCAGAACTGAATGGTAGAGGAGGTATCAGTGGGTGGCCCCCGTCTTGTTAGGACGTGGCACTCTGGCCTCCAAAACCCAGAACTGAATGGTAGAGGAGGTATCAGTGGGTGGCCCCCGTCTTGTTAGGACGTGGCACTCTGGCCTCCAAAACCCAGAACTGAATGGTAGAGGAGGTATCAGTGGGTGGCCCCCGTCTTGTTAGGACGTGGCACTCTGGCCTCCAAAACCCAGAACTGAATGGTAGAGGAGGTATCAGTGGGTGGCCCCCGTCTTGTTAGGACGTGGCACTCTGGCCTCCAATACCCAGAACAAAAATAGTGTCTCAAGGGTCGTAGTAGACTATCAGCACCATTACAGCGCCACAGAAGGAGGGTAAGGACACGGAAGAGTGCTAGACTAGGGCATAATTTTACAGAACAGATTATACTGAAACAGAGAAGTAGGATCAACCACTACTTAATTCTTACATTATGCCCAAAGTCTAACAAACCAGAAAATGACACACCCCAATATCCAGTCCTTAAACACAGAACAGAAATTATATGAGTGAATTCCTTACAACTAACCTTAATTCATGTCAAACCATTCTATGTTCTCACAAATGTTTTAACACATTCAAGGTTTTCAGAAACTTCACAACATATAAACAGAACAGGAAATATCCACATAACAAACAATTAAATACAGAACAGAAATTATTCATATAACAAACATTTAAATACAGAACAGAAATTATTCATGAAATAATCTCCTCAAAATTCCTAAAACCGTGAGCTATAAAATTACTGTAAGGGGCGCCACTTTCAGAACCTTAACAGAACGTACAAATTTCATGTAATTAATTTCAGTCCCCCACTACAGATAATTTTAATTACACGTTTGTGAAGAAAATTGACAAAAGCCCCAAAATTGGCTCGAAACATGATTTTCAAAAATTCCTAAGTTCTTAGTTAAATCCCCAATTTTGTTTTCTCTAAAATTTCTCATCAAGCAAATAAATTTTAGAAGAACTACAGACCACAATTTAAGAGATTAAACCATACAGGATAAATTTTTCTCACAAGGGAATTTTCGTCTAACCAAAACATAGCAGATTTATATTGTCAGATTGCAACATATATTTTTGGTCCAATTTCGAACCAAAGCTAGTCAATATTGTATTCAAAATGAAGCTCTCTGAATCTAGTTTCCAATAAAACTGGTTTCACAAGATTTCGAATTGTAGGCAGGAAGATATAAGGGTTCGAACATAGGAAGGTCAGAATTTCAGATTTCAAGAAAACAGATTCATATATCAGACTTGCGACATTTATTTCAGATCCAATAACTAATCGAAAATAGGCGTTATGGGAGTCAAAATAAAGCTCTTCGAGCCTACGGTCTAATAAAACTGATTTGACAAGATTTCGAGCTATACCTAGGGAGATATGATGGTTCGAACACATAAAGGTCGAAATCCAGATTTCCAGAAAACTGATTTTGTACAGCTAGATTGCAATACAGATTGAAATACGAATACAGCTCGGATATGGTCGATATCAGATTCAAATTAAAGCCGAATGTATCTAGTTTCATACAAAATTTATTTCGTGCGATTTGGATCTATAGACCATGAGATATTGGGGTTATAGTACACAAAGGTCAGATTAGAGAATGCAGACTTTCAGCAAAACAGGATTTTAAAACCTTATAATTATTTGAATTCAACCCCATACGGATAATCATGGCAAATAACGAATTTTAATTCGGATTAGACTCCTTAGGATCGAATTACTCACCAGAAAAATCGCCCACAGAGAAAACGCCGAAACAGGGGATCAGGGGTCTCCAGAAAGTTCGTCCACCACCAGTCTGCCACCACCAGCGTCAGAAATTTTGCAGGAGCGCCAAGCACAGTGAGGGGCGACAACACAGGCGGCTAGGGCAAGAAACAAACCACAAATCGTGAGGGAGAGGAGCTCTCACGAATTTTCCCCCTTTTTTTTTATTTTTTTTCCACCCCAAACGGATCCAAGATCCAATAACCCAATTAACTTAAGTGGAAATCGGCTTTAATGGGCTTACCTGGGCTTAACCACCATGCGCCACTCCAATAACACAGAAATATGCGCCACCATGGTGGAAGAATTCTAGGAGCAAATAGTCAAGGTTGAGGGTTCGAAGCCCCAACAAAAATAATTATTTTTGCCCTGTAGGGAAAAGTCCTACAATTAGGCAAAAATCCCAAAATTTTAACCGATAAAAATACAGAAACTGAATTTCTAACCTTAAATCATAATTCAGAAAATCAAGGGCGTTACATTCATGCATGATAATATGATTGCTTTGATTTTGTGTTCCATGAATGCTTAGATCTATATCATGCGAAATTTTAACATGTTGATTTGTTTCATGCCGAAACCTATTTCATGTTTCATTTGCGCATGTATGATGATATATTGGCGCATCTTGGTTTTCTCAAAACTATTTTACATGCGCGACTCACTATAGATCTAAGGCCCTCCTATAAACCCTTAGACGGGTTATTAGGGTTGAAGTCACCCCCTGAGTTAGATCCAAACGGTCTGATCAGACTATCTGACAGCCTGAATGGGTCGACCAGATAGCACCTTGGCGCAAGCCTGAGGTGGCTATAGGTCGACTGCAGACAGGTGTGTAGCGATGTCTGATTGAGACAACCTATGAACACACATGAGTTAGGCCCGGGGTCACACCCGCTTGCCAGACCTCAATGTGGTTGTTCAGCCCTGAAGCAAGCATGGTTGACCTTATGGTCGACTCAAGTCAATTAGGACTTGGTGCATGCTAGGGCACTGGATCTGACTAGGTTGGATGAGTGGATCCCTGGTAATGGACCGTTGTAAGGTTGAAGGGCGAATAAGGAAATTAAATTGATACCTATGGGGTTTTTTCAAAATTTTAATTTTCTTGGTTGGATCACATGTTTGAATGATGCATATGTTTGTCTATTTAGTCTTATGTGGGCTGCCCATATTAATTATGTGCTGTGCTGGGGCCTGCGTGCCTGGGATTTACAATTGTAAATTAATTGTTATTTTTGTGATCTGCGAATCACAGTTTAATTAATTTATAATGTCATATTGACCTGCGTGTCAATCTTGTCTAGATAGTTAAATTTGTAATTTAATTAGACAAGAGCACTGAGCACACTTGGCAGGGGCGCATGCAGCAGTGGCTGGACCAGGTGGGAGGTCTAGGGTTCGACCCTAGGACCTGGCGCAATTTTCCTGGTGGGTGCACCAGAGCTGCAATTGGCGCTTGGGCCCTGTTTTGGGCCAGATGAGCAGCAAAAGACCCATGAAGAGCAAGTGAAGACTTGATTTAGGTTAAGGTCTCACTAGGGCTATGGGCTTTTACCACATAAGATTCATGCTTTCTTTTATTTACTGTTTAAATATTAGAATTGCATGATTAAGTTTATCTTCTGCTATCACCATAGGAATTGCATGATAATGAAAGAAGATAAAAGACCGTTAAAATCCAACGCTAAATATCAAGCTCGTAAGCCTTCTGACGCGAAACCTCACTGTTCTGATTATCGTTGGAGCCGTGTTGTACCCACTCAGTGGGCACGTCCATCTATCTTCAGACGGTGCGGGATTACACCTGTGTGTTACAGAGTGGGGATTTATCCCTTCTCGTTGCTCAGCATAGCACATGGTGGTCCAGGGAGTAGGTCGGGTCAGCTTGACCGTGTGGGCTACATATGTGGCGCATATGGTAGCACATGGAGGCAGCCATCTGTGGGGTCAGAGACTGTGTTGTACCAACTCAGTTGGCACAGTCTGCTGGATTGCCCAGATGAAGGGGAATCGCACGGGTTGGCGATCGGCAGGGAATGCCTACCGGAGATTAGTGCTTGTACTCTCTGTGCATCTTATCTCGCCTGAGCGGGACGCGGAGACCAAGTATGAAATCCGGATCCCATCTCACTAAAAGAGTACTACTCTTTCGGGCTGTTTTGCTGGATTTTTCAGCCAGATAAAAATAGTGAGAAAAAGAATCTTTCTTAAGTCCTGATTGATTCTTATACATTGATACTGACCTTGCTGTTCTTGCATTGTTGTAGATACCTGCAGCAACGAACACCATGAACTTCAATGTGCGATCCCTACTGGAAAGGGAGAAGTTTGCTGGGCCGAACTTCTCTGACTGGTTTGGACACCTTAAGATCGTTCTTAAGGTAGAGAGGAAACTGTATGTCCTCGAGACGGCGATACCGCCGCAGCCCGCTCCGAACGCCGCAAGGGCGGTTCGGGAAGCCTATGAAAAGCACGTCAATGATAGCATTGATGTCGCTTGCCTGATGCTAGCGTCTTTGACGCCACCGCTGCAGCGTCAGCATGAGGATATGTCGGCTATAGAGATTATAGCGAACCTCAAGATGCTGTATGCTGCACAGGCGAGGACAGAACGCTACAATTTGACGAAGCTCTTCTTTCAGAGCAAACTGGCTGAAGGGAGCCCAGTGGGAGCTCACGTGCTCAAGATGATTGGGCACAAGGAGGCTCTAGAGAAACTGGGGCATACCATCAACCAGGAGCTTGCTGTGGACATTATTCTGCAGTCTCTCCCGCCTTCATTCGACGCGTTCATTATTAATTTTAATATGAACAAAATCGATTGTACTCCGGCAGAGCTGCTGAATATGCTCTTGACCACTGAGGAGACTCTGAAGGGTAAGCCTTCGACCTCTGTCTTAATGGTTCCTTCTAGGAACAAGAAGAAGGGGAAGAAGGGCAAGGCCACTGTCAAGAGCTACAGCAAGGCTCTGAAGCAAAAGGTCAAGCGGTCTAAGGAATACAGGTGTTTCCACTGTGGCCAGCTGGGTCACTGGAAAAAGGACTGTAAAGCGCTCCAAGGAGATAAGAGGGGAAGCATTGCTTCTGGCTCAGGTATATTCGTGACTGAGGTCATGTTTTCTTCTTCTATATCATGGGTGTTGGACACTGCATGTGGAGTTCACATTTGTTCAAATGTACAGGAACTCAAGAGAAGAAGGCAGGTGGGACAGCATGAGGTGGACCTACGCGTTGGAAACGGAGCACGGGTTGCTGCTGTTGCTGTAGGAGACTACTTCATTTCTTTACCATCTGGCATTGTATTGGAACTAGACAATTGTTACTTTGTTCCCAGTATTACTAAAAATATTATCTCCATTCCTGCTCTTGTCAGGAAGGGATTTTCCTTTGAATGCAATATTTCAAAGTGTGTTTTATCTTTAGATAATATTGTTTATGCAACTGGTTCAATTAACAATGGGTTATTCATGTTGGACATGGAATGTTCAATACAGCAAATTGATATTAAGAAAGCCAAGTATGCTGATGATAGCACCTTGTTATGGCATAGTCGTTTAGGCCATATTAACGAGAAACGCATTAAGCGGTTGCATGATCATGGACTGCTGGGATCATTCTCCTATAAGGAGATTGATACATGCAAAGCTTGTTTGATGGGTAAAATGACGAAGCCACCTTTTCTTCATAAAGGTCAAAGGGCTTCAGGTTTACTTGACCTTATACACAGTGATGTGTGTGGGCCATTTAGTAAACATGCCAGAGGTGGCTATCAGTACTTCATTACCTTTACTGATGATTTCAGTAGGTATGGTTATGTCTATCTGATGAGACATAAAAGTGAATCTTTTGACAAGTTCAAAGAATTCAAAAATGAAGTACAGAATCAGTTAGGCCGAAATATCAAGGCACTTCGCTCAGATCGAGGTGGTGAATACCTAAGTCATGCATTTACTGACTATCTAAAGGAGTGTGGGATTATCTCACAGCTCACTCCGCCAGGAACACCGCAATGGAATGGTGTGTCCGAGAGGAGAAATAGAACGTTACTTGATATGGTTCGTTCTATGATGAGTCAGGCTTCTTTACCCAACTCCTTTTGGGGTTTTGCGCTGGAAACAGCTGCAAAGGTACTAAACCGAGTGCCATCCAAGGCAGTTTCTAAGACTCCATATGAGTTATGGTATGGGAAACAGCCAAGCTTGACATTTATCAGGATCTGGGGCTGCGAGGCTTATGTTAAAAAGCTCGCCTCTAGGAAACTAGAGAGCAGATCTGACAAATGTATCTTTGTCGGTTACCCTAAGGAAACTAAGGGTTATTATTTCTTCGATCCCAAAGAGAACAAGGTTTTTGTTGCTCGGACGGCCATATTTCTTGAGAAGGAGTTTCTTCTGCAAGAGGCCAGTGGGAGAGAAATAAAGTTGGATGAGAATCCAGAAGAAGGACAAAGTGATCAAGCAGAGTTGGATGAGCCTGAGCCGGTAGTACAGGTTATTGAACAACCTGAGGCTCAGATATCACGGGAACCGCGAAGATCGGGAAGGATCCGTCGACAGCCTGAGCACTATGACGGAGTCTACATCATTGATAATGATGAACCCCTCACTTATGCGGATGCGGTCAGTGGACCGGATTCAGCGAGATGGCTTGAAGCTATGCGCGCCGAGATGGACTCCATGTCTGATAACCAAGTCTGGGATTTGGTTGATCCGCCTCCGGGAGTTATCCCTATAGGCTGTAAATGGATCTTCAAGAAGAAGATTGACATGGATGGTAACGTGGTTACCTATAAAGGCAGGCTAGTTGCGAAAGGTTTCAAACAAATCTACGGGATAGATTATGATGAAACTTTCTCACCTGTAGCCATGTTTAAGTCTATTCGGATTCTTTTCGCGATAGCTGCATATTATGATTATGAGATTTGGCAGATGGATGTGAAAACAGCTTTCCTTAATGGAAATCTGGATGAGGATGTGTACATGACACAACCAGAAGGTTTCACTAATCCAGCAGATCGTCATAAGATATGCAAGTTAAAGAAGTCTATTTATGGACTTAAGCAAGCATCAAGAAGCTGGAATATTCGTTTTGATGAATCAGTCACTGATTTTGGTTTCATCAAGAACGAGGATGACCCGTGTGTATATAAGAGGTTTAGTGGGAGCGTGATTACTTTCTTAGTCCTCTACGTCGATGACATCTTGATCATTGGAAATGACATTCCTGAGATGCATGCTGTTAAGGCATGGCTAAGGAAATGTTTCCAGATGAAAGATCTAGGAGAAGCAGCCTATGTATTAGGTGTGAAGATCTACAGGGATAGATCTAAGAGGCTTCTCGGGCTGTGCCAAAGTACTTACATCGATAAAGTCCTGGAGAGATTTCATTTAGAGAATTCTAAACGAGGATATCTTCCAGTCAGACATGGTCTGAATCTTTCGAAGAGTCAGTGTCCACAAACACAGACTGAGAAAGATGAAATGGACAATACGCCTTATGCTTCGGCTATTGGATCCATTATGTATGCGATGTTGTGTACTCGCCCAGACGTTGCTTACGGGTTAAGCGTGACCAGTCGTTTCCAAAGTAATCCAGGTATGGCGCATTGGATTGCAGTCAAGAACATTTTAAAATATCTGCGGAGGACCAAAGATATGTTCTTGATATATGGTGGTCAGGAAGAACTCAGTATTGAAGGATATACTGATGCTTCGTTCCAGTCGGACCAGGATGATTTCCGATCGCAATCAGGCTATGTTTTTAGCTTGAATGGAGGTGCAGTGGTGTGGAAGAGTTTCAAACAGTCAACAGTTGCTGATTCCACAACAGAAGCCGAGTATGTTGCAGCCTCGGAAGCATCCAAGGAGGCAGTGTGGATTCGTAAGTTCGTGAGAGAACTTGGTGTTGTTCCTTCGAGTGCAGATCCTTTGGTTATCTTCTGTGATAACACTGGAGCAATCGCACAAGCAAAGGAACCACGGTCGCACCAGAAGTCCAAGCACATACAGAGACGGTTTCATTTGATCAGGGAGATCATAGATCGTGGCGAGATCAAAATCTGCAAGGTTCATACAGATGACAATCTGGCAGACCCGCTTACCAAGCCTCTGGCGCAGCAGAAGCATGAGAAGCACTGTAATAATATGGGTTTGAGATTTCTCAACCATTAGATTAAGTGCAAGTGGGAGATTGTTGGGGTATGCCCTTAAGGCTAATGTTTGAGGCCTATGGGAATGTATCAGTATCATGTAATAAACTCTTATGTTTATAAAGGCATGGTTGTTATTCAGTTAGTTACATTGTCTGCTGCAATATATGTTCTTCTGAATAATGTCTCAAAGCTGTTCAGCTAGGCTGACATGCTATTAAGTCCTTAGTCGATATATCTTGGTGAACATGAGACAGCCTTGATATGATTGAGACTAATATGTGTTCTAATCTTATAGGATGCTTCGAGCATGGAATAAGATGTAGACTCATGGGTACATTGGATGTGCTGGACAGACCCTACTAGGATGTTCAATTGTTTGTCACAATGTGAATATTCCTTGAATGTGACAAGTGGCACATTTCCTTTGACTTGAGATCACTTGTGTTTTCTAAATGATGATTGTCATTGTTTTGAGGTAGTTCAATATCATTTGAAACATAATGATTATAGACTATCTTGGATGGTGAGCTTGAATCAGGTTAGGGCACTAGTGATAGACATAGGATTGCTGTCTCCTTGTTTAAGGAGTGTGATGTTCTAAAGGGGCCCCCTGGATGAGATGATTGAGAGAGTGTATGGCCATACCCAGGTGACTGTGTTCATCTGATCTAATCATGCTTATCATATTGGAGTTATAAGCTTGACAAGCTTGTCCAATAAGAACATCCAGTGGCAAAGGAAATATGCATGCCTTGTGAGTTGATTCACACTTGTGCTGTGGTTTGGGTGTAGTCTTGGAAGACTCTTTCCTTTATATCGGGAGACAGTGATGTGTTGCTAGCTACCCCTCACTGATCGTGATAATGAGAATTATCGTTACCGACATTTAGAGGAAACCCTCAGGGTCGCACAATTTGATGATATGGCTTACTTAAGTCAGATCGTGTGGACTGAATTGTTCAGGTTCAGTTTAAAGGGATTTAATCTCTGATTGTAAGTGAGATCTGGTCTGATCATGTTTGATTGATTAGGGCTTGAGATCGGTAAGCTGTTGAGGTATGCCCTTAAGGCTAATGTTTGAGGCCTATGGGAATGTATCAGTATCATGTAATAAACTGTTATGTTTATAAAGGCATGGTTGTTATTCAGTTAGTTACATTGTCTGCTGCAATATATGTTCTTCTGAATAATGTCTCAAAGCTGTTCAGCTGGGCTGACATGCAATTATGTCCTTAGTCGATATATCTTGGTGAACATGAGACAGCCTTGATATGGTCAAGACTAATATGTGTTCTAATCTTATAGGATGCTTCGAGCATGGAATAAGATGTAGACTCATGGGTACATTGGATGTACTGGACAGACCCTACTAGGATGTTCAATTGTTTGTCACAATGTGAATATTCCTTGAATGTGACAAGTGGCACATTTCCTCTGACTTGAGATCACTTGTGTTATCTAAATGATGATTGCCATTGTTTTGAGGTAGTTCAATATCATTTGAAACATAATGATTATAGACTATCTTGGATGGTGAGCTTGAATCAGGTTAGGGCACTAGTGATAGACATAGGATTGCCGTCTCCTTGTTTAAGGAGTGTGATGTTCTAAAGGGGCCCCCTGGATGAGATGATTGAGAAAGTGTATGGCCATACCCAGGTGACTGTGTTCATCTGATCTAATCATGCACATCATATTGGAGTTACAAGCTTGACAGGCTTGTCCAATAAGAACATCCAGTGGCAAAGGAAATATGCATGCCTTGTGAATTGATTCACACTTGTGCTATGGTTTGGGTGTAGTCTTGGAAGACTCTTTCCTTTATATCGGGAGACAGTGATGTGTTGCTAGATACCCCTCACTGATCGTGATAATGAGAATTATCGTTACCGACATTTAGAGGAAACCCTCAGGGTCGCACAATTTGATGATATGGCTTACTTAAGTCAGATCGTGTGGACTGAATTGTTCGGGTTCAGTTTAAAGGGATTTAATCTCTGATTGTAAGTGAGATCTGGTCTAATCATGTTTGATTGATTAGGGCTTGAGATCGGTAAGCTTTGATCGAGAGATTGGATGCTAGATCGGTCAGATCAGGAGCATCGAGAGATTGACGGTCAGATCAAGAACTTAAGTGTTTATTGTGGTCTGGACTGATTGCTTGGTTTATTTGGTTATTGAACCAAACTTAAGTGAACCGGCTCATGGATGAGCGCTTGGTTCAATTCAAAGAAGAGAGGAAAATGCGATTGGTTAAATGCATGAACACATGATCGCATGAAAGAGTGAGGTTGGCTATTTTTAGCAACCACGTCTCCATGTCTTGTGTGGAGCGCATATCGTGTGGCCTCCTCTCTATTCTCGTCGCCTCCTCTCGTGTTGATCATTATTCTTCACGCCTTGAAGAGTCGAGAAGAAAAACAAGCAAGCTCTCTCTCATTTCCCATACGAAGGACTCCTTGAAGATTTGCTAGCACAAAGTCGCCAAGGAAGTAGTCGCCTTCTCATTGTGTGCGTCATCTAAGGAGAAGAGGCACTTGCGTCTTTGATTCTAAGACACCATCAAACCGATGGCAATGGTATGATTTTATCTCTTGTGCAATCGGTTTTTAAGTTGATAATAATACATGCATCAAAGGTCCTAGAAACCCTCCTTTCCGTTGCTTTAAAAATTACATGCGCCTATCTAGGGTTTCGCCCCCCTTATTTAGGGGTTCTTTCAATTGGTATCAGAGCCATTGTTTGCATGTTTCTATGATTGCTTAAAACTTTGTGATCCATGTATAAGTATGCTTAGATCTATAACATGCGCATATTAGATGTTCCATGCGAAAAATATATCATGTTACATTCAAACCTTGGCGCATGTTCTTGGCGCTTGTTTTTGTATGTTTTTCTCAAAAACTTATATCACATGCGCGTATAACCTTAGATCTAAGGCACCTACTGTAAACCCTTAGATGGGTTATTAGGGTTGAAATCTCAGTCTAGTCAAGATCCAACCAGTCTGATCAGACTATCTGACAGCCTGAATGGGTCGACCAGATAGCACCTTCGCGCAAGCCTGAGGTGGCTATAGGTCGACTGCAGACAGGTGTGTAGCGATGTCTGATTGAGACAACTAATGAACACACATGAGTTAGGCCCGGGGTCACACCCGCTTGCCAGACCTCATTGTGGTTGTTCAGCCCTGGCGCATGCATAGTTGACCTTATGGTCAACTCAAGTCAGTTAGGACTTGGTGCATGAAAGGGCAGTGGATCTGACTGGGTCTGATGAGTGGATCCCTAGTAATGGACCATTGTAAGGTAGTAGGGCGAATAAGGAAAATTAAAATTGATCCCAAGGGGTTTTCGAAATTTAATTTTTCATGAGTGGATCACATGTTGGTTGTTGCATATGCTTGTTTATTTCTTCTTATGTGGGCTGCCCGTTATTAATGTGTGCTGTGCTGGGGCCTGCGTGCCTGGGAGTTAATTGTAAATTAATTTTTATTTTTGTGATCTGCGAATCACAGTTTAATTAATTTATAATGTGAAATTGACCTGCGTGTCAATCTTGTCTAGATAGTTAAATTTGTAATTTAATTAGACAAGAGCACAGAGCACACTTGGCAGAGGCGCATGCAGCAGTGGCTGGACCAGGTGGGAGGTCTAGGGATCGACCCTAGGACCAGGCGCATATTCCTGGTGGGCGCACCTATGCTGCAGATGGCGCTTGGGCCCTGGTTTGGGCCAGATGAGCAGCTAAAGACCCATGAAGAGCAAGTGAAGACTTAATTTAAGTTAAGGTCTCACTAGGGCTATGGGCTTTTACCACATAAGATTCATGCTTTCTTTTATTGTTTAAATATTAGAATTGCATGATTAGTTTATCTTCTGCTATCACCATAGGAATTGCATGATAGTGAAGAAGATAAAAGACCGTTAAAATCCAACGATCAAATATCAAGCTCGTAAGCCTTCTGACGCGAAACCTCACTGTTCTGATTATCGTTGGAGCCGTGTTGTACCCACTCAGTGGGCACGTCCATCTATCTTCAGACGGTGCGGGACTACACCTGTGTGTTACAGAGTAGGGATTTATCCCTTCTCGTTGCTCAGCATAGCACATGGTGGTCCAGGGAGTAGGTCGGGTCAGCTTGACCGTGTAGGCTACATATGTGGCGCATATGGTAGCACATGGAGGCAGCCATCTGTGGGGTCAGAGACTGTGTTGTACCAACTCAGTTGGCACAGTCTGCTGGATTGCCCGGATGAAGGGGAATCGCACGGGTTGGCGATTGGCTGGGACAGCCTACCAGAGATTAGTGCTTGTACTCTCTGTGCATCTTATCTCGCCTGAGCGGGACGCGGAGACCAAGTATGAAATCTGGATCCCATCTCACTAAAAGAGTTCTACTCTTTCGGGCTGTTTTGCTGGATTTTTCAGCCAGATAAAATAGTGAGAAAAAGAATCTTTCTTAAGTCCTGATTGATTCTTATACATTGATACTGACCTTGCTGTTCTTGCATTGTTGTAGATACCTGCAGCAACGAACACCATGAACTTCAATGTGCGATCCCTACTGGAAAGGGAGAAGTTTGCTGGGCCGAACTTCTCTGACTGGTTTGGACACCTTAAGATCGTTCTTAAGGCAGAGAGGAAACTGTATGTCCTCGAGACGGCGATACCGCCGCAGCCCGCTCCGAACGCCGCAAGGGCGGTTCGGGAAGCCTATGAAAAGCACGTCAATGATAGCATTGATGTCGCTTGCCTGATGCTAGCGTCTATGACGCCACCGCTGCAGCGTCAGCATGAGGACATGTCGGCTATAGAGATTATAGCGAACCTCAAGATGCTGTATGCTGCACAGGCAAGGACTGAGCGCTACAATTTGACGAAGCTCTTCTTTCAGAGCAAACTGGCTGAAGGGAGCCCAGTGGGAGCTCACGTGCTCAAGATGATTGGGCACAAGGAGGCTCTAGAGAAACTGGGGCATACCATCAACCAGGAGCTTGCTGTGGACATTATTCTGCAGTCTCTCCCGCCTTCATTCGACGCGTTCATTATTAATTTTAATATGAACAAAATCGATTGTACTCCGGCAGAGCTGCTGAATATGCTCTTGACCACTGAGGAGACTCTGAAGGGTAAGCCTTCGACCTCTGTCTTAATGGTTCCTTCCAGGAACAAGAAGAAGGGGAAGAAGGGCAAGGCCACTGTCAAGAGCTACAGCAAGGCTCTGAAGCAAAAGGTGAAGCGGTCCAAGGAATACAGGTGTTTCCACTGTGGCCAGCTGGGTCACTGGAAAAAGGACTGTAAAGCGCTCCAAGGAGATAAGAGGGGAAGCATCGCTTCTGGCTCAGGTATATTCGTGACTGAGGTCATGTTTTCTTCTTCTATATCATGGGTGTTGGACACTGCATGTGGAGTTCACATTTGTTCAAATGTACAGGAACTCAAGAGAAGAAGGCAGGTGGGACAGCATGAGGTGGACCTACGCGTTGGAAACGGAGCACGGGTTGCTGCTGTTGCTGTAGGAGACTACTTCATTTCTTTACCATCTGGCATTGTATTGGAACTAGACAATTGTTATTTTGTTCCCAGTATTACTAAAAATATTATCTCCATTCCTGCTCTTGTCAGGAAGGGATTTTCCTTTGAATGCAATATTTCAAAGCGTGTTTTATCTTTAGATAATATTGTTTATGCAACTGGTTCAATTAGCAATGGGTTATTCATGTTGGACATGGAATGTTCGATACAGCAAATTGATATTAAGAAAGCCAAGTATGCTGATGACAGCACCTTGTTATGGCATAGTCGTTTAGGCCATATTAACGAGAAACGCATTAAGCGGTTGCATGATAATGGACTGCTGGGATCATTCTCCTATAAGGAGATTGATACATGCAAGGCTTGTTTGATGGGTAAAATGACGAAGTCACCTTTTCCTCATAAAGGTTAAAGGGCTTCAGGTTTACTTGACCTTATACACAGTGATGTGTGTGGGCCATTTAGTAAACATGCCAGAGGTGGCTATCAGTACTTCATTACCTTTACTGATGATTTCAGTAGGTATGGCTATGTCTATCTGATGAGACATAAGAGTGAATCTTTTGACAAGTTCAAAGAGTTCAAGAATGAAGTACAAAATCAGCTAGGCCGAAATATCAAGGCACTTCGCTCAGATCGAGGTGGTGAATACTTGAGTCATACGTTTACTGACTATCTGAAGGAGTGTGGGATTATCTCACAGCTCACTCCGCCAGGAACACCGCAATGGAATGGTGTGTCCGAGAGGAGAAATAGAACGTTACTTGATATGGTTCGTTCTATGATGAGTCAGGCTAGTCTTCCATACTCCTTTTGGGGTTTTGCGCTGGAAACAGCTGCAAAGGTACTAAACCGAGTGCCATCCAAGGCAGTTTCTAAGACTGCATATGAGTTATGGTATGGGAAACAGCCGAGCTTGACATTTATCAGGATCTGGGGCTGCGAGGCTTATGTCAAAAAGCTCGCCTCTGGGAAACTAGAGAGCAGATCTGACAAATGTATCTTTGTCGGTTACCCTAAGGAAACTAAGGGTTATTATTTCTACGATCCCAAGGAGAACAAGGTTTTTGTTGCTCGGACGGCCATATTTCTTGAAAAGGAGTTTCTTCTGCAAGAGGCCAGTGGGAGAGAAATAAAGCTGGATGAGAATCCAGAAGAAGGACAAAGTGACCAAGCAGAGTTGGATGAGCCTGAGCCGGTAGAACAGGTTATTGAACAACCTGAGGCTCAGATATCACGGGAACCGCGAAGATCGGGAAGGATCCGTCGACAGCCTGAGCGCTATGACGGAGTCTACATCATTGATCATGATGAACCCCTCACTTATGCGGATGCGGTCAGTGGACCGGAGTCAGCGAGATGGCTTGAAGCTATGCGCGCCGAGATGGACTCCATGTCAGATAACCAAGTTTGGGATTTGGTTGATCCGCCTCCGGGAGTTATCCCTATAGGCTGTAAATGGATCTTCAAGAAGAAGATTGACATGGATGGTAACGTAGTTAACTATAAAGGCAGGCTAGTTGCGAAAGGTTTCAAACAAATCTACGGGATAGATTATGATGAAACTTTCTCACCTGTAGCCATGTTTAAGTCTATTCGGATTCTTTTCGCGATAGCTGCATACTATGATTATGAGATCTGGCAGATGGATGTGAAAACAGCTTTCCTTAATGGAAATCTGGATGAGGATGTGTACATGACACAACCAGAGGGTTTCACTAATCCAGCAGATCGTCATAAGATATGCAAGTTAAAGAAGTCTATTTATGGACTTAAGCAAGCATCTAGAAGCTGGAATATTCGTTTTGATGAATCAGTCACCGAATTTGGTTTCATCAAGAACGAGGATGACCCGTGTGTATATAAGAGGTTTAGTGGGAGCGTAATTACTTTTCTAGTCCTCTACGTCGATGACATCTTGATCATTGGAAATGACATTCCTGAAATGCATGCTGTTAAAGCATGGCTGAGGAAATGTTTCCAGATGAAAGATTTAGGAGAAGCAGCCTATGTATTAGGTGTGAAGATCTACAGGGATAGATCTAAGAGGCTTCTCGGGCTGTGCCAGAGTACTTACATCGATAAGGTCCTGGAGAGATTTCATTTAGAGAATTCTAAACGAGGATATCTTCCAGTCAGACATGGTCTGAATCTTTCGAAGAGTCAGTGTCCACAAACACAGACTGAGAAAGATGAAATGGACAATACGCCTTATGCTTCGGCTATTGGTTCCATTATGTATGCGATGTTGTGTACTCGCCCAGACGTCGCTTATGGGTTAAGCGTGACCAGTCGTTTCCAAGGTAATCCAGGTATGGCGCACTGGATTGCAGTCAAGAATATTTTAAAATATCTGCGGAGGACCAAAGATATGTTCTTGATATATGGTGGTCAGGAAGAACTCAGTATTGAAGGATATACTGACGCTTCGTTCCAGTCTGACCAGGATGATTTCCGATCGCAATCAGGCTATGTTTTTAGCTTTAATGGAGGTGCAGTGGTGTGGAAGAGTTTCAAACAGTCAACTGTTGCTGATTCCACAACAGAAGCCGAGTATGTTGCAGCCTCGGAAGCATCAAAGGAGGCAGTGTGGATTCGTAAGTTCGTGAGAGAACTTGGTGTCGTTCCTTCGAGTGCAGATCCTTTGGTTATCTTCTGTGATAACACTGGAGCAATTGCACAAGCAAAGGAACCACGGTCGCACCAGAAGTCCAAGCACATACAGAGACGGTTTCATTTGATCAGGGAGATCATAGATCGTGGCGAGATCAAAATCTGCAAGGTTCATACAGATGACAATCTGGCTGACCCGCTTAGCAAGCCTCTGGCGCAGCAGAAGCATGAGAAGCACTGTAATAATATGGGTTTGAGATTTCTCAACCATTAGATTAAGTGCAAGTGGGAGATTGTTGAGGTATGCCCTTAAGGCTAATGTTTGAGGCCTATGGGAATGTATCAGTATCATGTAATAAACTGTTATGTTTATAAAGGCATGGTTGTTATTCAGTTAGTTACATTGTCTGCTGCAATATATGTTCTTCTGAATAATGTCTCAAAGCTGTTCAGCTGGGCTGACATGCAATTATGTCCTTAGTCGATATATCTTGGTGAACATGAGACAGCCTTGATATGGTCAAGACTAATATGTGTTCTAATCTTATAGGATGCTTCGAGCATGGAATAAGATGTAGACTCATGGGTACATTGGATGTACTGGACAGACCCTACTAGGATGTTCAATTGTTTGTCACAATGTGAATATTCCTTGAATGTGACAAGTGGCACATTTCCTCTGACTTGAGATCACTTGTGTTATCTAAATGATGATTGCCATTGTTTTGAGGTAGTTCAATATCATTTGAAACATAATGATTATAGACTATCTTGGATGGTGAGCTTGAATCAGGTTAGGGCACTAGTGATAGACATAGGATTGCCGTCTCCTTGTTTAAGGAGTGTGATGTTCTAAAGGGGCCCCCTGGATGAGATGATTGAGAAAGTGTATGGCCATACCCAGGTGACTGTGTTCATCTGATCTAATCATGCACATCATATTGGAGTTACAAGCTTGACAGGCTTGTCCAATAAGAACATCCAGTGGCAAAGGAAATATGCATGCCTTGTGAATTGATTCACACTTGTGCTATGGTTTGGGTGTAGTCTTGGAAGACTCTTTCCTTTATATCGGGAGACAGTGATGTGTTGCTAGATACCCCTCACTGATCGTGATAATGAGAATTATCGTTACCGACATTTAGAGGAAACCCTCAGGGTCGCACAATTTGATGATATGGCTTACTTAAGTCAGATCGTGTGGACTGAATTGTTCGGGTTCAGTTTAAAGGGATTTAATCTCTGATTGTAAGTGAGATCTGGTCTAATCATGTTTGATTGATTAGGGCTTGAGATCGGTAAGCTTTGATCGAGAGATTGGATGCTAGATCGGTCAGATCAGGAGCATCGAGAGATTGACGGTCAGATCAAGAACTTAAGTGTTTATTGTGGTCTGGACTGATTGCTTGGTTTATTTGGTTATTGAACCAAACTTAAGTGAACCGGCTCATGGATGAGCGCTTGGTTCAATTCAAAGAAGAGAGGAAAATGCGATTGGTTAAATGCATGAACACATGATCGCATGAAAGAGTGAGGTTGGCTATTTTTAGCAACCACGTCTCCATGTCTTGTGTGGAGCGCATATCGTGTGGCCTCCTCTCTATTCTCGTCGCCTCCTCTCGTGTTGATCATTATTCTTCACGCCTTGAAGAGTCGAGAAGAAAAACAAGCAAGCTCTCTCTCATTTCCCATACGAAGGACTCCTTGAAGATTTGCTAGCACAAAGTCGCCAAGGAAGTAGTCGCCTTCTCATTGTGTGCGTCATCTAAGGAGAAGAGGCACTTGCGTCTTTGATTCTAAGACACCATCAAACCGATGGCAATGGTATGATTTTATCTCTTGTGCAATCGGTTTTTAAGTTGATAATAATACATGCATCAAAGGTCCTAGAAACCCTCCTTTCCGTTGCTTTAAAAATTACATGCGCCTATCTAGGGTTTCGCCCCCCTTATTTAGGGGTTCTTTCATAAGCTTCGATCGAGAGAATGGATGCTAGATCGGTCAGATCAAGAGCATCAAAGAGATCGACGGTTAGATCTGAAGCCTTAGGGTTTAATTAAGATCTAGACCATATTGCTTGGGATAATTGGTCTTGGACCAAACCGTGATGAACCGGCTCATGAATGAGCGCATGGTTCAAAGTGAAGAGAAGTTTGCGCTTGGGTAAAACCGAAGTCGCATGAGAGCATGAACGTGGGAGTGGTTTTCTATTTTTAGAAACCATGACTCCTAAGCGTGGTCACATCTCTCTCGCTTCATTCACACCTTGTCGCCGCACTTGGCTAAGAGGGTCTTGAGGCATTCTCGCGTGGAGGAGAAGCTAAGACGACAAGGAAGTTTTCGCCAAGGAGATCTCTCATCCTTTCCACTCGACAAGAACCTTTGGAGAACCTTGCTAGCACAAGGATCAACAAAGAGTAGGCGACATCACCTTGTGTGCGCCACCTAAGGAGGAGATCCATTTCGCTCTCTCATTCCAAGACACCATCCAAGTGATGGCAATGGTGAGTATCGCTTTTCATTATAAGTTGATCATATTACATGCTTTAAGATCGCATAAGAAACCCTAGATTCCGCTAGAAATTTTGTTGCGCCTCCTATTAGGGTTTCGCCCCCCTCTTGAAAGGGGTTCCCTTCAGTCGGTTCCAAAGTAATCCAGGTATGACGCACTGGATTGCAGTCAAGAACATTATAAAATATCTGCGGAGGACCAAAGATATGTTCTTGATATATGGTGGTCAGGAAGAACTCAGTATAGAAGGATATACTGACGCTTCATTCCAGTCGGACCAGGATGATTTCCGATCGCAATCAGGCTATGTTTTTAGCTTGAATGGTGGAGCGGTGGTGTGGAAAAGTTTCAAACAGTCAACTGTTGCTGATTCCACAACAGAAGCCGAGTATGTTGCAGCCTCGGAAGCATCCAAGGAGGCAGTGTGGATTCGTAAGTTCGTGAGAGAACTTGGTGTTGTTCCTTTGAGTGTCGATCCTTTGGTTATCTTCTGTGATAACACTGGAGCCATCGCACAAGCAAAGGAACCACGGTCGCACCAGAAGTCCAAGCACATACAGAGACGGTTTCACTTGATCCGGGAGATCATAGATCGTGGCGAGATCAAAATATGCAAGGTTCATACAAACGAAAATCTGGCTGACCCGCTTACCAAGCCTCTGGCGCAGCAGAAGCATGAGAAGCACTGTAATAACATGGGTTTGAGATTTCTCAACCATTAGATTAAGTGCAAGTGGGAGATTGTTGGGGTATGCCCTTAAGGCTAATGTTTGAGGCCTTGGGATTGTATCAGTATCATGTAATAAACTCTTGTGTTTATAAAGGCATGGTTATTATTCAGGTTGTTACCTTGTTTGCTATAATAAGTGTACTACTGAATAATGTCTCAAAGCTGTTCAGCTAGGCTGACATGCTAAATGTCCTTAGTCGATATATCTTGGTGAACATGAGACAGCCTTGATATGATTGAGACTAATATGTGTTCTAATCTTATAGGATGCTTCGAGCATGGAATAAGATGTAGACTCATGGGTACATTGGATGTACTGGACAGACCCTACTAGGACATTCAATTGCTTGTCACAATGTGAATGATCCTTGATTGCATCAAGTGGCACATGTCCTCTGACTTGAGATCACTTGTGTTTCTAAATGATGATTGTCATTGTTTTGAGGTAGTTCAATATCATTTGAAAGATAATGATCATAGACTATCTTGGATAATGATCTTGAGTCATGTTAGGGCACTCGTGATAGATACAGGATTGCCGTCTCCTTTTTCAAGGAGTGAGATGTTCTAATGGGGCCCCCCCTTTAGATGAGATGATTGAGAGAGTGTATGGCCATACCCAGGTGACTATGTTCATCTGATCTAATCATGCTCAACGTATTGGAGTCACAGGCTTGACACGCTTGTCCAATAAGAACATCCAGTGGCAAAGGATACATGCATGCCTTGTGAAGTGGATTCACACTTGTGCTATGGTTTGGGTGTAGTCTTGGAAGACTCTTTCCTTTATATCGGGAGACAGTGATGTGTTGCTAGATACCCCTCACTGATCGTGATAATGTAAGTTATTGTTACCGACATTTAAAGGAAACCCTTAGGGTCGCACAATTTGATGATATGGCTTACTTAAGTCAGATCGTGTGGACTGGATTGTTTTGATTCAGTTTAAAGGAGTTTAAACTCTGATTGTAAGTGAGATCCAGTCTAATCATGTTTGATTGATTAGGGCTTGCGATCGGTAAGCTTTGATCGAGAGGATTGATGCTAGATCGGTGAGATCAAGAGCATCATGAGATGAACGGTTAGATTGGAAACCTTAGGGTTTAGTTGATCTAGACCGATTGGCTTGGGCTGGCTTGGTTTGGCCTTTGGACCGAACACATTTACTTTAAACCGGTTCAAGAGCTTGAACGTATGGTTCATTGTTTTGGCGTTTTGATCGATTTAGTGATCATGAACGCATGGCTTAATGGATTTTCCAATTTTGGAAAGTCATTTAGCGCATGTTCCCTTGAACGCCAAATGACTTGAACGCTCCATTCAACTCTCGTCTCCGGGCTCTTGCTTGACGAGACTTTGGCGTGGAGAAGGCGAGGTCTTGGTGGAGGTTCGGCAAGCCTAGACATCATCTCTCATTTCCTTACCATACGAGAGGGACCCTTGAAGGACCTTGCTAGCACAAGGATCTCCAAGGAGCAAGCACATCATCTTGTGTGCGTCAACTCGGGAGAAGATCCCTTTCGATCTTTCTCTTCCAAGTCGCCATCTTCCTCATGGCTTTGGTATGGATCTAAACTTCATCAAGTTGATCATATTATCTTGCTAAGATCCATGAAAAACCCTTGCTTCCGCTTGCAATTTTTATGCGCCACCCTTAAGGGTTTTTCGCCCCCCCCTCTTGAAAGGGGTTTCATCTGCTTGCGCTCCCCCTTGAAGGGGACTCTTCATCAGCTGGATTGCCCAGATGAAGGGGAATCGCACGGGTTGGCGATTGGCAGGGAGTGCCTACCAGAGATTAGTGCTTGTACTCTCTGTGCATCTTATCTCGCCTGAGTGGGACGCGGAGACCAAGTATGAAATCTGGATCCCATCTCACTAAAAGAGTCTTACTCTTTCAGACTGTTTTACTGGATTTTTCAGTCAGATAAAATAGTGAGAAAAGAATCTTTCTTAAGTCCTGGATTGATTCTAAACATTGATACTGACCTTGCTGTTCTTGCATTGTTGTAGATTCCTGCAGCAACGAACACCATGAACTTCAATGTGCGATCCCTACTGGAAAGGGAGAAGTTTGCTGGGCCAAACTTCTCAGACTGGTACGGATACCTTAAGATTGTTCTTAAGGTAGAGAGGAAACTGTATGTCCTCGAGACGGCGATACCGCCTCAACCCGCTGCGAACGCCGCAAGGGCGGTTCGTGAAGCCTATGAAAAGCATGTCAATGATAGCATTGATGTCGCTTGCCTGATGCTAGCGTCTATGACGCCACCGCTGCAGCGTCAGCATGAGGATATGTCTGCTATAGAAATTATAGCAAACCTCAAGATGCTGTATGCTGCACAGGCGAGGACTGAGCGCTATAACTTGACCAAGCTGTTCTTTCAGAGCAAACTGGCTGAAGGGAGCCCAGTGGGAGCTCACGTGCTCAAGATGATTGGGCACAAGGAGGCTCTAGAGAAACTGGGGCATACCATCAATCAGGAGCTTGCTGTAGACATTATTCTGCAGTCTCTCCCGCCTTCTTTCGATGCGTTCATTATTAACTTTAATATGAACAAAATCGATTGTACTCCGGCAGAGTTGCTGAATATGCTCTTGACTACTGAGGAAACTCTGAAGGGAAAGCCTTCAACCTCTGTCTTAATGGTTCCTTCTAGGAACAAGAAGAAGGGGAAGAAGGGCAAAGCCCCAGTCAAGAACTACAACAAGGCACTGAAACAAAAGGTTAAGCGGTCGAAGGAATACAGATGTTTCCACTGTGGCCAGCTGGGTCACTGGAAAAAGGACTGTAAAGCGCTCCAAGGAGACAAGAAGGGAAGCATCGCTTCTGGCTCAGGTATATTTGTGACTGAGGTCATGATCTCTTCTTCTTCTATTTCATGGGTGTTGGACACTGCATGTGGAGTTCACATTTGTTCAAATGTACAGGAACTCAAGAGAAGAAGACAGGTGGGGCAGCATGAGGTGGACCTACGAGTTGGAAACGGGGCACGGGTTGCTGCTGTTGCTGTAGGAGAATATTACATCTCATTACCATCTGGACTTGTACTAGAACTTGACAATTGTTATTTTGTTCCAAGTATTACGAAAAATATTATCTCTATTCCTGCTCTTGTCAGGAAAGGATTTTCCTTTGAATGCAATATTTCAAAGTGTGTAATTTCTTATGATAATATTGTTTATGCTTCTGCATCAATTAACAATGGGTAATTCATGTTGGACATGGAATGTTCTATACAAACTATTGATAATAAGAAAGCCAAGTATGCTGATGATAGCACCTTGCTATGGCATAGTCGTTCAGGCCATATTAACAAGAAACGCATTAAGCGGTTGCATGACAATGGACTGCTGGGATCATTCTCCTATGAGGAGATTGATACATGCAAAGCTTGTTTAATGGGCAAAATGACGAAGTCTCCTTTTCTTAATAAAGGTCAAAGGGCTTCAGGTTTACTTGACCTTATACACAGTGATGTGTGTGGGCCATTTAGTAAACATGCCAGAGGTGGCTATTCGTACTTCATTACCTTTACTGATGATTTCAGTAGATATGGGTATGTCTATTTAATGAGACATAAAAGTGAATCTTTTAACAAGTTCAAAGAGTTCAAGAATGAAGTACAGAATCAGCTAGGCCGAAATATCAAGGCACTTCGTTCTGATCGAGGTGGAGAATACTTGAGTCATGCGTTTACTGACTATCTAAAGGAGTGTGGGATTATCTCACAGCTTACTCCGCCAGGAACACCGCAATGGAATGGTGTGTCCGAGAGGAGAAATAGAACGTTACTGGATATGGTTCGTTCTATGATGAGTCAGGCTACTCTACCTTACTCCTTTTGGGGATTTGCACTGGAGACAGCTGCAAAGGTACTAAACCGAGTGCCATCCAAGGCAGTTTCAAAGACTCCATATGAGTTATGGTATGGGAAACAGCCGAGCTTGACATTTATCAGGATCTGGGGATGCGAGGCTTATGTCAAAAAGCTCGCCTCTGGGAAACTGGAGAGCAGATCTGAGAAATGTATCTTTGTCGGATACCCTAAGGAAACTAAGGGTTATTATTTCTACGATCCCAAAGAGAACAAGGTATTTGTTGCTCGGACGACTATTTTTCTTGAGAAGGAGTTTCTTCTGCAAGAAGCCAGTGGGAGAGAAATAAAGCTGGATGAGAATCCAGAGGAAGGACAAAGTAGTCAAGCACAGTTGGATGAGCCTGAGCAGGTAGAACAGGTTACTGAACAACCTGAGGCTCAGATATCACGGGAACCGCGTAGATCGGGAAGGATCCGTCGACAGCCTGAGCGCTATGACGGAGTCTACATCATTGATAATGATGAACCCCTCACTTATGCGGATGTGGTCAGTGGACCGGAGTCAGCTAGATGGCTTGAAGCTATGCGAGCCGAGATAGACTCCATGTTAGATAACCAAGTCTGGGATTTGGTTGATCCGCCTCCGGGAGTAATCCCTATTGGCTGTAAATGGATCTTCAAGAAGAAGATTGACATGGATGGTAACGTGGTTACCTATAAAGGCAGGCTAGTTGCGAAAGGTTTCAAACAAATCTACGGGATAGATTATGATGAAACTTTCTCTCCTGTAGCCATGTTTAAGTCTATTCGGATTCTTCTCGCGATAGCTGCATATTATGATTATGAGATCTGGCAGATGGATGTGAAGACTGCTTTCCTTAATGGAAAACTGGATGAGGATGTGTATATGACACAACCTGAAGGTTTCACAAATCCATCAGATCGTCATAAAATATGCAAGTTAAAGAAGTCCATTTATGGACTTAAACAAGCATCAAGAAGCTGGAATATTCGTTTTGATGAATCAATCAGTGAATTTGGTTTCATCAAGAATGAAGATGACCCGTGTGTATATAAGAGGTTTAGTGGGAGCGTAATTACTTTACTAGTCCTCTACGTCGATGATATCTTAATCATTGGAAACGATATTCCTGAAATGCATGCTGTTAAAGCATGGTTAAGAAAATGTTTCCAGATGAAAGATTTAGGAGAAGCAGCCTATGTATTAGGTGTGAAGATCTACAGGGATAGATCTAAGAGGCTTCTCGGGCTGTGCCAGAGTACTTACATCGATAAAGTCCTGGAGAGATTCCATTTAGAGAATTCTAAACGTGGATATCTTCCAGTCAGACATGGTCTAAATCTTTCGAAGAGTCAGTGTCCACAAACACAGACTGAGAAAGATAAAATGGACAATACGCCTTATTCTTCGGCTATTGGGTCCATTATGTATGCGATGTTGTGTACTCGCCTAGATGTCGCTTACGGGTTAAGCGTGACCAGTCGATTCCAAAGTAATCCAGGTCAGGCACACTGGATTGCAGTCAAGAACATCTTGAAATATCTACGGAGGACCAAAGATATGTTCTTGATATATGGTGGTCAGGAAGAACTCAGTATAGAAGGATATACTGACGCTTCGTTCCAGTCGGACCAGGATGATTTCCGATCACAATCAGGCTATGTTTTTAGCTTGAATGGAGGAGCAGTGGTGTGGAAAAGTTTCAAACAGTCTATTGTTGCTGATTCCACAACAGAAGCCGAGTATGTTGCAGCCTCGGAAGCATCTAAGGAGGCAGTTTGGATTCGTAAGTTCATTCAGGAACTTGGTGTTGTTCCTTCGAGTGTAGATCCTTTGGTTATCTTCTGTGATAACACTGGAGCAATCGCACAAGCAAAGGAACCACGGTCGCACCAGAAGTCCAAGCACATACAGAGACGGTTTCACTTGATCCGGGAGATCATTGATCGTGGCGAGATCAAAGTCTGCAAGGTTCATACAGATGACAATCTGGCTGACCCGCTTACAAAGCCTCTGGCGCAGCAGAAGTATGAGAAGCACTATAATAATATGGGTTTGAGATTCCTCAACCATTAGATTAAGTGCAAGTGGGAGATTGTTGGGGTATGCCCTTAAGGCTAATGTTTGAGGCCTTGGGATTGTAACAGTATCATGTATAAACTCTTTTGTTTATAAAGGCAATGGTTGTTATTCAGTTTGTTACATTGTCTGCTGCAATAACTGTGCTTCTGAATAATGTCTCAATGCTGTTCAGCTAGGCTGACATGCTATAAAGTCCTTAGTCGAGATATCTTGGTGAACATGAGACATCCTTGATATGATTGAGACTAATATGTGTTCTAATCTTATTCCATGCTTCGAGCATGGAATAAGATGTAGACTCATGGGTACATTGGATGTACTGGACAGACCCTACTAGGATATTCAATTGCTTGTCACAATGTGAATAATCCTTGTTTTGCTTCAAGTGGCACATGTCCTCTGACTTGAGATCACTTGTGTTTCTAAATGATGATTGTCATTGTTTTGAGGTAGTTCAATATCATTTGAAACATAATGGTTATAGACTATCTTGGATAATGATCATGAGTCAGGTTAGGGCACTAGTGATAGATATAGGATTGCCGTCTCCTTAATTGGAGTGTGATGTTCTAATGGGCCCCCCCTTAAATGAGATGATTGAGAAAGTGTATGGCCATACCCAGGTGACTATGTTCATCTGATCTAATCATGCTCATCATATTGGAGCTACAAGCTTGACACGCTTGTCCAATAAGAACATCCAGTGGCAAAGGAAATATGTATGCCTAGTGAGTTGATTCACACTTGTGCTGTGGTTTGGGTGTAGTCTTGGAAGACTCTTTCCTCTATATCGGGAGACAGTGATGTGTTGCTAGATACCCCTCACTGATCGTGATAATATAAGTTATCATTACCGACATTTAAAGGAAACCCTCAGGGTCGCACAATTTGATGATATGGCTTACTTAAGTCAGATCGTGTGGACTGAATTGTTTAGTTCAGTTTAAAGGGATTTAAACTCTGATTATAAGTGAGATCTGGTCTGATCATGTTTGATTGATTAGGGCTTGAGATCGGTAAGCTTCGATCGAGAGTGTTGATGCTAGATCGGTGAGATCAGAAGCATCAGGAGATGAATGGTCAGATCTGGAACCTTAGGGTTTGATTCGATCTGGACTAAAAGCTTGGGCTGATTTGGTTTGGTCATTGAACCAAATACATTGAACCAGCTCATGTGTGAGCGCATGGTTCATATGGGAGAAGGGATATGCGTTTGGTTCATTTCAAGTGAACGCATAACGCATGTAATCAAGTGGTTGCTATTTTTGGAATTTCGGTTTTCCAAAATGGGAACGTCTCCACGTTCGAAAGCAACGTCTCTCGATTATCATCTCTCGCCCCTTTGCTCTTGACGAAAAAAACAACTCACGACTCACGGCTTGCGTTGTGAAGGTTGACGACAAGAGAGGATTCGGCCAAGCAAAGAGTAGATCTCTTCCCTTCCATTCGACAAGGACCCTTGAAGCCTTGCTAGCACAAGGAACACAAGGAGTAGCCATCATCCTCTTGTGTGCGCCACCTTTGGAGGAGAGCCCCTTTCGCCCTCTTGCTTCCAAGGCACCATCCAAGCGATGGCTATGGTAAGATCACATCTTGATCTTAGTAAAACTTAAGTTGATCATATGGTTATACCACATGCGATCTTATGAAGCCCTAGAAAATTTCTTGAATGCACATGCTTTAGGGTTTCGCCCCCCTCATGAAAGGGGTACTTACAAAAACAGCACAAAAATTAATCAAAATTCAAAAGTTGCCATGCTTCCTAGAATGGTTTGAAAATATTCGAATGAAAACAACTTATCCATGAGATAGAACGAAACATGTTCTTCCTATTTCATGTGAAAGATCTGGGTTAAAACTCATTAAAGCATCTTAAATACATGCGGCAAAAACGCTAATTAGATTAGTAAAAAAAAAAACTGCAGAAGTTAATCAGTTACCAAAAGATGCTATATGTTATAGGATGATCCATGGACTTTAAAAAATAACAAAAATATCCGAATAATAGAGAAGGATGAGTAGTTTCAAATTATGCCAAATATCAAAAGTTTTATCACTCTAGTTTCTTAAAATCACTACGAGAACACACCTAATCAGATAAGCAGAATGTAGGATGCAGGACTCATAATGCAGGTTTCTTTTTTCAAAAATATGTTGGAATTACGGTACCATAAAATTGATTACGACATTGCCGTATTTTGCAGAAAAATCTCAAAACTCTCAGGTTGAAAATCACACAAAAATACGGCCCATGAAAATCATTACAGTAGAGCCGTAATAGAAGTAAAATTCTCATGAAAATTTTCAAGCACAATTATGGCATGTAAAATGACTCACAGTACCACTGTAAAAACCACAAAACCTTCTGGTAGAAAATGGACTGAAATTACGGCTCATAATTTTCATTGCGGCACTGCCGTATTTTGCTCAAAGTTCATTTTTCCCTACAAAAAGAAAAGAAAAATTAGTTCAAAAAAATAAATTAAAATAAAAGAAACTAAACTTAAGTAAGAGTGCTTGGGTTGCCTCCCAAGAAGTGCTAATTTTTAGGTCTATAGCTTGACCAAAACTCAAATATCATGGCGAAGCAGGTGGATCAGTACTATAGTAAATAGCATACAATTTTCTTCATTTTTGTTGTCCAAGAAGTTTAGCCACTAAACCAAAGATCCAAAATTTCATGTAAATCACGATCGACATGGCTTTCTCAAATATGCAGAAATCAAAATCAAAATTTTCAATTCCACTCAAAGGGTTTTCAATGATCTTTCTATATTTATCAGAAAGTAAAATCGCTAGTCCTTTCTTCAAAATTATATTTTCAATTGCAATAAGACATTGATTAAAAGATTCAAGTATTCAATCATAAAAATAGTCTTTCTGTCTCACATTTGATTCCTCAATAAAGCATAATTTTTCAAATAAATCAAAAGGGCTAACAGTAGATATGGGCAAAACATCAGAGTAAGAGTCATCAGTGTTTGTAATATTCAAATCCTTTTCAAATTCCTCATGCACTTGCTCAAATAATTTATCAATTTCAAAATTAACATCAAAATGAGAGTGAGAATTTTCTAAATCAATTTCCTCATGCATTTCCACAAATAATTCATCATCAGAAGAATCAAAAGAATCAATCTCAGAATTACAAGAATCAGATTTAACCATAAATAACATATAATCAAAAGAATCAATTTCATAACTATCGCTAGAATCAAAAGGGGATTTTGCAGAATCAATTTTCTTCAAACCTTTCCACAAATAATTTATCGAATGAATGAGTTTCAAAATTATCAAAATCAGAGTGGGATTCATTAATATTCTCAAAAAATTCAATTACGAAATTACCAAAATCAAAAGTGGATTTTTCTAAATCAATTTCCTCAGTTTCCAAATCAAACTCAAATAAACAACCTTGTTGTGCTATATGAGTTTCTAACATTTTAGAATGTGTTGTTAAAGATCCTACCTCATAATTTAGCTGATCAATCATCCTTCTAAGATCTTCAAGTTTCTGGTTTTGGCTTGACATGAATTGATTTTGTCTTGACATGAATTTTTCAAGCATGGATTGTAATCTATATTCTTCAATATCCTCAAATATGGTTCTGAAATATTGTTTGAGCAATCCTCATAAAAAGAAGTTTGTGTGGGGAACCCCTTTCATGAGGGGTGTGAAACCCTAAAGTGGCGCAACATGATAGGCAGCGGATTCAAGGGTCGAAGAGCATGCATTATATGATCAACTTTCGAAAACATGAATAGAGAAGATGCGATTCATACCATAGCCATTTCAAGATGGCGCCTTGGAAGCAAGAGAACAACGAAGGTCTCCTCCAAATCGTCACACACAAGATGAGCGACGGCTTGCTTCTTGTCGTCCCTTGTGCTAGCAAGGATCGTCCAAGATGTCTTTGATCGAAAGGAAAGGGATGGAGATATCGATCTCTCTTGGCCGAATCTTCCTCTATGCTTCAAGTTGTCGCCGCACACCAAAAGGTGTCAAGAGGAATGAGTTTTAGTGACGAGAATAGAGAACCCTCTATTCGAACGTGAGCCATCTCCAAGTGGAGATCATGGTTACTAAAAATAGCAACCACTCATCGCTCCAATGTTCACGCCAAGTGAACATGTCACCACGCCTTGAACCATGCGCTCATTTCATGAGCTGGTTCAATTTGGTTCGGTTTAAGAACCAATCAAGCCAAGCAATCAAGTCTAGATCTCAAATAAACCCTAAGGCTCCAGATCTAACCGTTGATCTCTTGATGCTTCTGATCTCACCGATCTAGCATCTATTCTCTCGATCGAAGCTTACCGATCTCAAGCCCTAATCAATCAAACATGATCAGACCAGATCTCACTTACAATCAGAGATCAAATCCCTTTAAACTGAACTTAAACAATTCAGTCCACACGATCTGACTTAAGTAAGCCATATCATCAAATTGTGCGACCCTGAGGGTTTCCTTTAAATGTCGGTAACGACAACTTACGTCATCACGATCAGTGAGGGGTATCTAGCAACACATCACTGTCTCCCGATATAA
Organism: Costus lasius; assembly: GCA_027563935.2. Lineage (NCBI taxonomy): Eukaryota > Viridiplantae > Streptophyta > Magnoliopsida > Zingiberales > Costaceae > Costus > Costus lasius. The sequence continues at coordinate 42,126,736 of CM050448.1, forward strand.
AGAAAAGAGTCTTCCAAGACTACACCCAAAAACAGCACAAGTGTGAATCAACTCACTAGGCATGCATATTTCCTTTGCCACTGGATGTTCTTATTGGACAAGCGTGTCAAGCTTGTAACTCCAATATGATGAGCATGATTAGAACAGATGAACACTGTCACCTGGGTATGGCCATACTCTTTTCTCAATCATCTCATCCAGGGGGCCCCTTTAGAACATCACACTCCTTAAACAAGGAGACGGCAATCCTTTGTCTATCATTAGTGCCCTAACCTGATTCAAGCTCACCATCCAAGATAGAGGAAATGTGCCACTTGTTACAATCAAGGAATATTCACATTGTGACAAGCAACTGAATATCCTAGTAGGGTCTGTCCAGTACATCCAATGTACCCATGAGTCTACATCTTATTCCATGCTCGAAGCATCCTATAAGATTAAAACACATATTAGTCTCAATCATATCAAGGCTGTCTCATGTTCACCAAGATATATCGACTAAGGACTTAACTGCATGTCAGCCTAGCTGAACAGCTTTGAGACATTATTCAGAAGTACACTTATTACAGCAGACAAGGTAACAACCTGAATAATAACCATGCCTTTATAAACATAAGAGTTTATTACATGACACTGTTACAATCCCAAGGCCTCAAACATTAGGCTTAAGGGCATACCCCAACAATCTCCCACTTGCACTTAATCTAATGGTTGAGAAATCTCAAACCCATATTATTACAGTGCTTCTCATGCTTCTGCTACGCCAGAGGCTTAGTAAGCGGGTCTGCCAGATTGTCATCTGTATGAACCTTGCAAACTTTGATCTCGCCACGATCTATGATCTCCCTGATCAAATGAAACCGTCTCTGTATGTGCTTGGACTTCTGGTGCGACCGTGGTTCCTTTGCCTGTGCGATTGCTCCAGTGTTATCACAGAAGATAACCAAAGGATCTGCACTCGAAGGAACAACACTAAGTTCTCTCACGAACTTACGAATCCACACTGCCTCCTTGGATGCTTCCGAGGCTGCAACATACTCGGCTTCTGTTGTGGAATCAGCAACAGTTGACTGTTTGAAACTCTTCCACACCACTGCTCCACCATTCAAGCTAAAAACATAGCCTGATTGCGATCGGAAATCATCCTGGTCAGACTGGAACGAAGCGTCAGTATATCCTTCAATACTGAGTTCTTCCTGACCACCATATATCAAGAACATATCTTTGGTCCTCCGCAGATATTTTAAGATGTTCTTGACTGCAATCCAGTGTGCCACTCCCGGATTACTTTGGAACCGACTGGTCACGCTTAACCCGTAAGCGACGTCTGGGCGAGTACACAACATCGCATACATAATGGACCCAATAGCCGAAGCATAAGGCGTATTGTCCATTTCATCTTTCTCAGTCTGTGTTTGTGGACACTGACTCTTCGAAAGATTCAGACCATGTCTGACTGGAAGATATCCTCTTTTAGAATTCTCTAAATTAAATCTCTCAAGGACTTTATCGATGTAAGTACTCTGGCACAGCCCGAGAAGCCTCTTAGATCTATCCCTGTAGATCTTCACACCTAACACATAGGCTGCTTCTCCAAGATCTTTCATCTGGAAACATTTCCTTAACCATGCCTTAACAGCATGCATTTCAGGAATGTCATTTCCAATGATCAAGATGTCATCGACGTAGAGGACTAGGAAAGTAATCACGCTCCCACTAAACCTCTTATATACACACGGGTCATCTTCGTTCTTGATGAAACCAAATTCAGAGATTGATTCATCAAAACGAATATTCCAGCTTCTTGATGCTTGTTTAAGTCCATAAATAGACTTCTTTAATTTGCATATTTTATGACGATCTGATGGATTAGTGAAACCTTCTGGTTGTGTCATATACACATCCTCATCCAGATTTCCATTCAGGAAAGCCGTCTTCACATCCATCTGCCAGATCTCATAATCGTAATATGCAGCTATCGCGAAAAGAATCCGAATAGACTTAAACATAGCTACTGGTGAGAAAGTTTCATCATAATCTATCCCGTAGATTTGTTTGAAACCTTTCGCAACTAGCCTGCCTTTATAGGTAACCACGTTACCATCCATGTCAATCTTCTTCTTGAAGATCCATTTACAGCCTATAGGGATAACTCCCGGAGGCGGATCAACCAAATCCCAGACTTGGTTATCTGACATGGAGTCCATCTCGGCGCGCATAGCTTTAAGCCATCTTGCTGACTCCGGTCCACTGACCGCATCCGCATAAGTGAGGGGTTCATCATGATCAATGATGTAGACTCCGTCATAGCGCTCAGGCTGTCGACGGATCCTTCCCGATCTTCGCGGTTCCCGTGATATCTGAGCCTCAGGTTGTTCAATAACCTGTTCAACCGGCTCAGGCTCATCCAACTGTGCTTGAGCACTTTGTCCTTCTTCTGGATTCTCATCCAGCTTTATTTCTCTCCCACTGGCCTCTTGCAGAAGAGACTCCTTCTCAAGAAATATGGCCGTCCGAGCAACAAAAACCTTGTTCTCTTTGGGATCGTAGAAATAATAACCCTTAGTTTCCTTAGGGTAACCGACAAAGATACATTTCTCAGATCTGCTCTCTAGTTTCCCAGAGGCGAGCTTTTTGACATAAGTCTCGCAACCCCAGATCCTGATAAATGTCAAGCTCGGCTGTTTCCCATACCATAACTCATATGGAGTCTTAGAAACGGCCTTGGATGGCACTCGGTTTAGTACCTTTGCAGCTGTTTCCAGTGCAAAACCCCAAAAGGAATATGGAAGAGTAGCCTGACTCATCATAGAACGAACCATATCAAGTAACATTCTATTTCTCCTCTCGGACACACCATTCCATTGCGGTGTTCCTAGTGGAGTGAGCTGTGAGATAATCCCACACTCCTTTAGATAGTCAGTAAACTCATGACTTAGGTATTCTCCACCTCGATCAGAACGAAGTGCCTTGATATTTCGGCCTAGCTGATTCTGTACTTCATTCTTGAACTCTTTGAACTTGTCAAAAGATTCACTTTTATGTCTCATTAAATAGACATACCCATATCTACTGAAATCATCAGTAAAGGTAATGAAGTACTGATAGCCACCTCTGGCATGTTTACTAAATGGCCCACACACATCACTGTGTATAAGGTCAAGTAAACCTGAAGCCCTTTGACCTTTGTTAGGAAAAGGTGACTTCGTCATTTTGCCCATTAAACAAGCCTTGCATGTATCAATCTCCTCATAGGAGAATGATCCCAGCAGTCCATGATCATGCAACCGCTTAATGCGTTTCTTGTTAATATGGCCTAAACGACTATGCCATAGCAAGGTGCTGTCATCTGCATACTTGGCTTTCTTATTATCAATATTTTGTATAGAACTCTCCATGTCCAACATGAATAACCCATTGTTAATTGAACCAGTTGCATAAACAATATTATCTAAAGATAAAACACACTTTGAAATATTGCATTCAAAGGAAAACCCCTTCCTGACAAGAGCAGGAATGGAGATAATATTCTTAGTAATGCTAGGAACAAAGTAACAATTGTCTAGTTCCAATACAAGTCCAGATGGTAAAGAAATGAAATAGTCTCCTACAGCAACAGCAGCAACCCGTGCCCCGTTTCCTACTCGTAGGTCCACCTCATGCTGTCCCACCTGCCTTCTTCTCTTGAGTTCCTGTACATTTGAACAAATGTGAACTCCACATGCAGTGTCCAACACCCATGATATAGAAGAAGATGAAAACATGACTTCAGTCACGTAAATACCTGAGCCAGAAGCGATGCTTCCCCTCTTATCTCCTTAGAGCGCTTTACAGTCCTTTTTCCAGTGACCCTGCTGGCCACAGTGGAAACATCTGTATTCCTTGGACTGCTTCACCTTTTGCTTCAGAGCCTTGCTGTAATTCTTGACAGGGGTCTTGCCCTTCTTCCCCTTCTTCTTGTTCCTTGAAGGAACCATTAAGACAGAGGTCGAAGGCTTTCCCTTCAGAGTTTCCTCAGTAGTCAAGAGCATATTCAGTAGCTCTGCCGGAGTACAATCGATTTTGTTCATATTAAAGTTAATGATGAACGCGTCGAATGAGGGCGGGAGAGACTGCAGAATAATGTCTACAGCAAGCTCCTGATTGATGGTATGCCCCAGTTTCTCTAGAGCTTCCTTGTGCCCAATCATCTTGAGCACATGAGCTCCCACTGGGCTCCCTTCAGCCAGTTTGCTCTGAAAGAACAGCTTTGTCAGATTATAGCGTTCTGTCCTCGCCTGTGCAGCATACAGCATCTTGAGGTTCGCTATCATGTCTATAGCAGACATATCCTCATGCTGACGCTGCAGCGGGTGGCGTCATAGACGCTAGCATCAGGCAAGCGGCATCAATGCTATCATTGACATGCTTTTCATAGGCTTCCCAAACCGCCCTTGCGGCATTCGGAGCGGGCTGAGGCGGTATCGCCGTCTCGAGGACATACAGTTTCCTCTCTGCCTTAAGAACAATCTTAAGGTGTCCAAACCAGTCTGAGAAGTTTGGCCCAGCAAACTTCTCCCTTTCTAGTAGGGATCGCACATTGAAGTTCATGGTGTTCGTTGCTGCAGGTATCTACAACAATGCAAGAACAGCAAGGTCAGTATCAATGTTAAGAATCAATCAGGACTTAAGAAAGATTCTTTTTCTCACTATTTTATCTGGCTGAAAAATCCAGCAAAACAGCCCGAAAGAGTAAACACTCTTTTAGTGAGATGGGATCCAGATTTCATACTTGGTCTCCGCGTCCCGCTCAGGCGAGATAAGATGCACAGAGAGTACAAGCACTAATCTCTGGTAGGCTGCCTGCCAATCGCCAACCCGTGCGATTCCCCTTCATCTGGGCAATCCAGCAGACTGTGCCAACTGAGTTGGTACAACACAATCTCTGACCCCACAGATGGCTGCCTCCATGCGCTACCATATGCGCCACATATGTAGCCTACATGGTCAAGCTGACCCGACCTACTCCCTGGACCACCACGTGCTATGCTGAGCAACGAGAAGCAATAAATCCCTTCTCTGTAACACGCAGGTGTAATCCCGCACCGTCTGAAGATAGATGGACGTGCCCACTGAGTGGGTACAACACGGCTCCAACGATAATCAGAACAGTGAGGTTTCGCGTCAGAAGGCTAACGAGCTTGATATTTTAGCGTTGGATTTTAATGGTCTTTTATCTTCTTCACTATCGTGCAATTCCTATGGTGATAGCAGAAGATAAATAAATCATGCTGTTCTACTTATTTAAACAAATAAAAGAAAGCATGAATCTTATGTGGTAAAAGCCCATAGCCTAAGTAAGACCTTAAACAACTTAAGTCTTCACTTGCTTTTCTTCATGGGTCTTTTGCTGCTCATTTGGCCCAAACCAGGGCCCAAGCGCCATCTGCAGCTCAGGTGCGCCTACCAGGGAAAATGCGCCTGGTCCCAGAGTCGAACCCTGGACCTCCCACCTGGTCAAGCCTCTGCTGCAAGCGCCTCTGCCAAGTGTGCTCTGTGCTCTTGTCTGATTAATTTACAAATTAATCTATCTAGACAAGATTGACTCGCAGGTCAATTACATTTTATAAATTAAATAGAAGGTGATACGCAGATCACAATTAAAAATAATTTACAAAAAGATTCTAGGCACGCAGGCCCCAGCACATCACACATTAAACATGGGCAGCCCACATAAGACTAAATAAACATACATATGGCATCATACATTATGTGATCCAATCATGAAAAATAAAATTTTTGAAAAACCCCATTGAGATTAATTTTATTTTTCCTTATTAGCCTTACTACCTTACAACGGTCCATTACTAGGGATCCACTCATCGAACCTAGTCAGATCCTGTGCCCTTACATGCACCAAGTCCTAACTGACTTGAGTCGACCAAAAGGTCAACAATGCATGCGCCAAGGGCTGAACGACCACAATGAGGTCTGGCAAGCGGGTGTGACCCCGGGCCTAACTCATGTGCGTTCATAGGTTGTCTCAATCAGACATCGCTACACGCCTATCTGCAGTCGACCTATAGCCATCTGATGCTTGCGCACAGATGCTATCTGGTCGACCCATCAAGGCTGTCAGATAGTCTGATCAGACTGTTGGATCTAACCTGGGGGATGATTTCAACCCTAATAACCCGTCTAAGGGTTTACAGCAGGGCCTTAGATCTAATGTTAGTCGCGCATGTGATCCATTTTTGAGAAAACAAACATGCGCCAACATGCATGCGCAAATGAAACATAAAATAGGTTTCTACATGAAACATATTAACATGATAAAATTACGCATGATATAGATCTAAACATTCATGGAACACAAAATCAAAGCAATCATATAATTGCGCATGTAACCTGCTCTGATACCAATTGCAGGGAACCCCTTTCATGAGGGGTGCGAAACCCTAAAGTGGCGCAACATGATAGGCAGCGGATTCAAGGGTCGAAGAGCATGCATTATATGATCAACTTTCGAAAACATGAATAGAGAAGATGCGATTCATACCATAGCCATTTCAAGATGGCGCCTTGGAAGCAAGAGAACAACGAAGGTCTCCTCCAAATCGTCACACACAAGATGAGCGACGGCTTGCTTCTTGTCGTCCCTTGTGCTAGCAAGGATCGTCCAAGATGTCTTTGATCGAAAGGAAAGGGATGGAGATATCGATCTCTCTTGGCCGAATCTTCCTCTATGCTTCAAGTTGTCGCCGCACACCAAAAGGTGTCAAGAGGAATGAGTTTTAGTGACGAGAATAGAGAACCCTCTATTCGAACGTGAGCCATCTCCAAGTGGAGATCATGGTTACTAAAAATAGCAACCACTCATCGCTCCAATGTTCACGCCAAGTGAACATGTCGCCACGCCTTGAACCATGCGCTCATTTCATGAGCTGGTTCAATTTGGTTCGGTTTAAGAACCAATCAAGCCAAGCAATCAAGTCTAGATCTCAAATAAACCCTAAGGCTCCAGATCTAACCATTGATCTCTTGATGCTTCTGATCTCACCGATCTAGCATCTATTCTCTCGATCGAAGCTTACCGATCTCAAGCCCTAATCAATCAAACATGATCAGACCAGATCTCACTTACAATCAGTGATCAAATCCCTTTAAACTGAACTTAAACAATTCAGTCCACACGATCTGACTTAAGTAAGCCATATCATCAAATTGTGCGACCCTGAGGGTTTCCTTTAAATGTCGGTAATGACAACTTACGTCATCACGATCAGTGAGGGGTATCTAGCAACACATCACTGTCGCCCGATATAAAGAAAAGAGTCTTCCAAGACTACACCCAAAAACAGCACAAGTGTGAATCAACTCACTAGGCATGCATATTTCCTTTGCCACTGGATGTTCTTATTGGACAAGCGTGTCAAGCTTGTAACTCCAATATGATGAGCATGATTAGAACAGATGAACACTGTCACCTGGGTATGGCCATACTCTTTTCTCAATCATCTCATCCAGGGGGCCCCTTTAGAACATCACACTCCTTAAACAAGGAGACGGCAATCCTTTGTCTATCATTAGTGCCCTAACCTGATTCAAGCTCACCATCCAAGATAGTCTATAATCATTATGTTTCAAATGATATTGAACTACCTCAAAACAATGACAATCATCATTTAGAAAACACAAGTGATCTCAAGTCAGAGGAAATGTGCCACTTGTTACAATCAAGGAATATTCACATTGTGACAAGCAACTGAATATCCTAGTAGGGTCTGTCCAGTACATCCAATGTACCCATGAGTCTACATCTTATTCCATGCTCGAAGCATCCTATAAGATTAAAACACATATTAGTCTCAATCATATCAAGGCTGTCTCATGTTCACCAAGATATATCGACTAAGGACTTAACTGCATGTCAGCCTAGCTGAACAGCTTTGAGACATTATTCAGAAGTACACTTATTACAGCAGACAAGGTAACAACCTGAATAATAACCATGCCTTTATAAACATAAGAGTTTATTACATGACACTGTTACAATCCCAAGGCCTCAAACATTAGGCTTAAGGGCATACCCCAACAGTTTGATTTTCCCATCTAGAATTATATTGATCATCTTGGTACCATGGTGATTTGGGATTTGGAAGAATTAAAAATGGGCAATCAGCAGTATAATGATCAAAACATCCACAAATATCACATCTAATAGGAGAATAAGATGACATAATAGGGTGCATAAAAGAGTCCATTTTATAAGCCAAAGAACCTATCTTTTCTGCAAGAGTGCACAATGAATCATAACTTGTAGCATGTATATCTCACCTCTTTCAGTTGCCCACGAGTTATGATCAAAACACATATCTTCAAATCAAAGCATTTCCACACAACTAAAAAAAATTTGTGATCTCAGAGTTCACAGGAAATAAAATCTATCAAGATATAAGAGTCCTGTGTATAAACAAATAGAAGAATCATGTAAACTCATAATTTTCATAATAGAAACAAAAAGATTATCCAAGACCAACCAATAAGAATTTTTTTTTCAAATATAAAAAAATAGAAAATATAAAACACAAGCAAATTAAAAAATTTCAAAAATCACAGTTCTATCACAACTTGTGAAAATCCAAAACTTGCAAAAACAGAAAATAAAGTTAAATCTAAAACAAATAAAACTTAGTCTAGCAATACTAACAACTATTTTGATATTAACAAAACTAAGGTTCCCGGCAACGTCGCCAAAAACTTATTGTGTCCGCAAGTGCACGGATACTTTGAAATAATAAAAAAGATATTGAACCACAAATGTAACATCCCTCAGAATCACACCCCACATGCATACAAGTAAAATACGGGGTTTCAAAAAAATTTTTACTCTTCCATTAAAACACAAGAAGAAAGCGGCATCGAAGGACATTACTACGGAACAGAAAACCGCACAGAACTGAATAGGATCGATTACTAGGAAATAGAAATCCGGAAATCCAGAAAAAAAATCCGGCAGCAAGTATTCTAAACTACTGCTGCACAGACACACATATCTTGTAACAACAACAAACGTCCACACTACACATATGTGGAATTTCAGAAATATACAGAACTGATTATTCAGATACTAAAATAAACAACACAAATTCGGTTACACATCTCAAATCGGACATTTCAAAATAAGAACCAATTCAATAAAAGAATCCAAGACTTGTATCCAATAATTTAAACGAAACAACTATAATATAATATCCTGAAAACAGGCATAAGCCCTCAGGAGATAAAACATGTCATATAGGTCATAATAAATTAGGCACGCAGGCCTGATAAATCTTTAGAAGACTATTCTTAGAAATGACATCAAACATTAGCGTCATATTAGCTGTAGCAATTACTGTCTTGATGTCTCACCTGAAAACATTTAAACAACGGAGGTGAGCTAAAAAGCTCAGTGAGTAAAAGACACTAAAAGTCATCCATAGTACACATCAAAAATATTATACTTAAGTTGAAATTCTTTTTATTTAACAGATAAGATAAATCAACTTAACATGCATGCTCATATCAGAAACAAACACAATCAAATACAGATACTTGTAACAATAGGCATCAAACAGGTAGGATATGAATATACCAACCCATACCAACTAACCACACCGCCTAATACATCTAAATACAGATCGAAACAGAACTACAGAAATCAGAACTGACAGACAGAAAATCAGAATTTTCAGAGTCCAAACGGATAGTCTACATCGGAAACAGAAAGGCCACAGAAGGCCTGATGACCACAGAAGGTCTGACCCCACCTCTGCCGAGGACGAGACAATGCATGCATATCAGAAACAGAATGGTAAAGGAGATATCAGTGGGTGGCCCCCGTCTTGTCAGGACGTGGCACTCTGGTCTCCAATACCCAGAACAGAATGGTAGAGGAGGTATCAGTGGGTGGCCCCCGTCTTGTTAGGACGTGGCACTCTGGCCTCCAAAACCCAGAACTGAATGGTAGAGGAGGTATCAGTGGGTGGCCCCCGTCTTGTTAGGACGTGGCACTCTGGCCTCCAAAACCCAGAACTGAATGGTAGAGGAGGTATCAGTGGGTGGCCCCCGTCTTGTTAGGACGTGGCACTCTGGCCTCCAATACCCAGAACAGAAATAGTGTCTCAAGGGTCGTAGTAGACTATCAGCACCATTACAGCGCCACAGAAGGAGGGTAAGGACACGGAAGAGTGCTACACTAGGGCATAATTTTACAGAACAGATTATACTGAAACGGAGAAGTAGGATCAACCACTACTTAATTCTTACATTATGCCCAAAGTCTAACAAACCAGAAAATGACACACCCTAATATCCAGTCCTTAAACACAGAACAGAATTTATATGAGTGAATTCCTTACAACTAACCTTAATTCATGTCAAACCATTCTATGTTCTCACAAATGTTTTAACACATTCAAGGTTTTCAGAAACTTCACAACATATAAACAGAACAGGAAATATCCACATAACAAACAATTAAATACAGAACAGAAATTATTCATATAACAAACATTTAAACACAGAACAGAAATTATTCATGAAATAATCTCCTCAAAATTTCTAAAACCGTGAGCTATAAAATTACTGTAAGGGGCGCCACTTTCAGAACCTTAACGGAACGCACAAATTTCATGTAAATAATTTCAGTCCCCCACTACAGATAATTTTAATTACACGCTCGTGAAGAAAATTGACCAAAGCCCCAAAATTGGCTCGAACTATATTTTCGAAAATTCCTAAGTTCTTAGTTAAATCCCCAATTTTGTTTTCTCTAAAATTTCTCATCAAACAAATAAATTTTAGAAGAACTACAGACCACAATTTAAGAGGTTAAACCATACAATGTAAATTTTTCTCACAAAGGAATATTCGTCTAACCAAAACATAGCAGATTTATATTGTCAGTTTGCAAAATATATTTTTAGTCCAATTTCGAACCAAAGCTAGTCAATATTGTATTCAAAATGAAGCTCTCTGAATCTAGTTTCCAATAAAACTGGTTTCACAAGATTTCGAATTTTAGACAGGAAGATATAAGGGTTCGAACATAGGAAGGTCAGAATTTCAGATTTCAAGAAAACAGATTCATATATCAGACTTGCGACATTTATTCCAGATCCAATAACTAATCGAAAATAGGCGTTATGGGAGTCAAAATAAAGCTCTTCGAGCCTACGGTCTAATAAAACTGATTTGACAAGATTTCGAGCTATACCTAGGGAGATATGATGGTTCGAACACATAAAGGTCGAAATCCAGAATTTCAGAAAACTGATTTTGTACAGCTAGATTGCAATACAGATTGAAATACGAATACAGCTCGGATATGGTCGATATCAGATTCAAATTAAAGCCGAATGTATCTAGTTTCATACAAAATTTATTTCGTGCGATTTGGATCTATAGACCATGAGATATTGGGGTTATAGTACACAAAGGTCAGATTAACGAATGCAGATTTCAGCAGAACAGGATTTTAAAACCCTATAATTATTTGAATTCAACCCCATACGAATAATCATGGCAAATAACGAATTTTAATTCGGATTAGACTCCTTAGGATCGAATTACTCACCAGAAAAAATCGCCCACAGAGAAAACGCCAAAACAGAGGATCAGGGGTCTCCAGAAAGTTCGTCCACCACCAGTCTGCCACCACCAGCGTCAGAAATTTTGCAGGAGCGCCAAGCACAGTGAGGGGCGACAACACAGGCAGCTAGGGCAAGAAACAAACCAAAAATCGTGAGGGAGAGGAGCTCTCACGAATTTTCCCCCTTTTTTTATTTTTTTTTTCCACCCCAAACGGATCCAAGATCCAATAACCCAATTAACTTAAGTGGAAATCGGCTTTAATGGGCTTACCTGGGCTTAACCACCATGCGCCACTCCAATAACACAGAAATATGCGCCACCATGGTGGAAGAATTCCAGGAGCAAATAGTCAAGGTTGAGGGTTCGAAGCCCCAACGAAAATAATTATTTTTGCCCTGTAGGAAAAAGTCCTACAATTAGGCAAAAATCCCAAAATTTTAACCGATAAAAATACAGAAACTGAATTTCTAACCTTAAATCATAATTCAGAAAATCAAGGGCGTTACATCCTCCCCCCCTTATAGAGCTTTAGTCCTCTAAAGCTGACCAAGCCCGTCACTGAACAGGTGAGGATGCTCCTTTCTCATCTCTGCTTCAACCTCCCAAGAGGCTTCTTCAACAGACTGATTTCCCCAGATGACTTTCACAAGTGGAATAACCTTATTCCTCAGCACTTTCTCTTTTCTATCTTCAATTCTGAGAGGTTTCACCACAAAAGTCATGTTCTCTTCAAGCTGGAGAGGTTCCAACTCCAGAACATGAGAAGGATCAGAACAATATTTTCTGAGTGCAGAAACATGGAACACATTATGGAGGTGTTCCAGTGATGGGGGCAGAGCAAGTCGATATGCCACAGGTCCAATCCTCTCAATGATATCAAAGGGACCAATGTACCTGGGACTCAATTTTCCTCTCTTTCCAAATCTCATCACCCCTTTCATAGGTGAGACCTTTAGGAAAACATGCTCTCCCACCAAAAACTCAAGAGGACGCCGCCTCACATCAGCATAACTCTTCTGTCTATCCTGAGCAATCTTCATCTTTTTCTGAATTTCTCTGATCTTCTTAGTGGCTTCCTGAACAGCATCAGACTTTAGCACTGTTCTGTCCCCAGTTTCCTCCCAGCATATAGGTGTTCTGCATTTCCTCCCATATAGGGCCTCATACGGAGCCATCTGTATGCTAGAGTGGAAGCTATTGTTGTAGGTGAACTCTATCAGTGATAAGTCCAGATCCCACTCAACAGACCAGTCAATCACATAAGATCTCAGAAGATCCTCAAGTGTCTGAATAGTTCTCTCTGTCTGACCATCAGATTGAGGATGATATGCAGTGCTAAAACTCAGATTAGTTCCCAAATCTTCCTGTAATTTCTTCCAAAACCTGGACAGAAATCGAGGATCACGATCAGAGACAATGTCCAAAGGAACTCCATGTAATCTGACAATCTCATTGATGTACAGTTTTGCTAACCGATCCAAACTGTAAGTCATTTTGATCGGTAAGAAGTGAGCCGACTTCGTGAGTCTGTCCACAATCACCCATACGGCATCATGATTCCTTCTGGTATTGGGCAGCCCACACACAAAGTCCATACTGATATGCTCCCACTTCCACTGAGGAATAGGGAGAGACTGCATCAAACCGCCCGGCCTCTGATGCTCAGCCTTCACGGTTTGGCAAGTCAAACATCTGGACACAAACAAATGCACATCCTTCTTCATACCATGCCACCAGAAAGTCTTTTTCAGATCCTGATACATCTTGGTACTACCAGGATGAACGGTATACTTAGTGCAATGACTTTCCTTAAGAATTTCATTTCTCAACTCAGGGTCCTCAGGGACACAGACCCTTCCACGAAATCTGAGGAGACCATCATCCGACATACTGAAATTCTCATCCCAGCCTTGCTCAGACCTCTCTTTCCACCGTAGAATATCCTGATCTGACTGCTGCCCTGATCTCAGTCTCTGCAGTAAGTCTGACTGAACCCTGAGAGAAGCCAGAAGACCGCCTCTCTCACCCGGAGTCACACTCAGATGCATGTCACTGAACTCCTGCAATAGTCGCCACTCCTGGACTCGTAGTGCAGCTATCTGAGTCACAGGATACCGACTAAGAGCATCAGCCACCACATTGGCTTTACCAGACTGATACTGGATGGTGAAGTCATAATCCTTTATCAATTCAAGCCATCGCCTCTGTCTCATATTCAGCTCTTTCTGAGTGAAGATATACTTCAAGCTCTGGTGATCTGTAAACAATTCAAATGTCTGTCCAAACAGATAGTGCCTCCAGATTTTCAAGGCAAAAACTACAGCTGCCAACTCCAGATCATGAGTGGGGTAGTTTACCTCGTAGTCTTTGAGTTGCCTTGAAGCATAAGCAACTACTTTTCCTTGCTGCATCAGTACAGCACCCAGACCCTTACCAGAGGCATCAGTGTAAACAGTGAACTTCTCTCCATCACAGGGAATGATGAGGATAGGAGCACTGGTCAGTCTCTTTTTCAGTTCCTGAAAACTAGACTCACAATCATCAGACCACTCAAACTTCAGATTCTTTCTAGTTAGCTTAGTCAGAGGACCAGCCAACTTGGAAAAACCTTCCACAAAACGGCGGTAGTATCCAGCTAAGCCCAGAAAACTTCTGACCTCAGTCGCTGTAGTTGGTCTTCCCCAGTGAAGAATGGCCTCCACCTTCACTGGATCCACAGACACACCCTGGCTAGAAATAATGTGTCCCAGAAAACCAATCTGATCTAGCCAGAACTCACATTTGCTGGCCTTAGCATATAGCCGCTTCAGCCGCAGAATCTCCAGCACCTTGCGCAAATCCTGAGAGTGGTCTTGCGCATTCTTGGAGTAGATCAGAATATCATCAATGAAGACGACCACACATTTGTCCAGGAGCTCATGAAATACCCTGTTCATCAGATCCATAAACACCGCAGGAGCATTTGTCAGTCCAAAGGGCATAACAAGAAATTCATAGTGCCCATACCTGGTCCTGAATGCAGTTTTAGGTACATCCTCCTCCCGAACACTCATCTGATAATAGCCAGACCTCAGGTCAATTTTAGAGAATACAGTAGCACCCTGCAACTGATCAAAGAGATCATCAATACGGGGTAATGGGTACTTATTCTTAACAGTCACTTGATTGAGTTGACGGTAATCGATGCACATGCGCAAAGTACCATCCTTCTTCTTCACAAATAACACAGGTGCTCCCCATGGAGAAACACTGGGCCGAATATACCCCTTCTCTAATAGTTCTTCCAGTTGCTTCTTCAGCTCTGTCAGTTCTGAAGTTGCCATCCTGTAAGGAGCTTTAGATATCGGTGCTGTGCCTGGCAACAACTCGATACCAAACTCAACTTCTCTGCTGGGTGGTAACCCAGATAAATCAGAGAAGACGTCAGCAAACTCTCTTACCACAGGAATTTTAGCCAGATCCAAATCAGGCTCAGTCTGCACCTTGACATGCGCCAGATACCCCTTGCAGCCCTGGGCTAAAAGCTTCCTGGCCTGCAGATGAGATATCACCAAAGGCTCTTGTTCTGAAATCCGGCCTTGGATAACCAGTTGCTGTCCATCACTTAGATGCAGAGTAATTAGCTTTTCAAAACAATCTAAAGTAGCATGATAGGCAGACAGCCAATCCATGCCCAGAATGATGTCATAGTCTTTCATAGAAAGACTAATCAAGTCAATAGGTAAATCATATCCTTCTACCTTAATCAAACAGTCAGGATATGCTATATCTGTAGATACGGCCTCATACTGATCCACCGTCAGGTCACCCTGATCAAGATGAATAAACTCCACCTCGCGTTCCTCAGATAAGCTAGAGGGGAAAAACTTGGCATTGAACTTCATCATGAAGTACTGCCAATCAACAACTCCGGATTCAGTTGCCGCCAGTCTGACGACTCCCTTCCACCAGTCTTCGGCATCTCCACGAAACATGAAGACAGACAAACATAGCTTGTCTGCATCATCACAGCGCAGAACCTGGAAAATCTTTTCCAGTGTCAAAAGCCAATCCTCAGCCGCTCTGGGCCCCGGACTACCATAAAATGCAGTCGGGTTCAGGTGCTGAAACTCTCGAACCAACCGAGCATATCGTTGATGTGCGCCATCACCCAGAGGAGAACCAGCCGGTTGTGCCTGTGACTGAGACTGTGTCTGTGACAGCCGCTGCAATAACTGTTGCTGAACCTCCATGTGCTGCGCCTGCTGCTGCTGCATCATCTGAGTTTGCTGCTGAATGAATGCGTTCTGTTGTTGCATCATAGCAGTCATAGCCTCCATGGTCTGCCTCAGATCAGGCTGTTGATCACCGTTGCTACTGCTAGCTCTTGGTCGCACCATTTTTACCTGCATCACATAACACAGTAGAATAACAACCAATATTCAATCACAAATCAGATCCTAACTTGGTTTCTAGCAATACACAAACAAAGTTTTCCTTCCCCGGAGTTTCTAATTGCTAGTAAAATTGCTCTGATACCATCTGTAACATCCCTCAGAATCACACCCCACATGCATACAAGTAAAATACGGGGTTTCAAAAAAATTTTTACTCTTCCATTAAAACACAAGAAGAAAGCGGCATCGAAGGACATTACTACGGAACAGAAAACCGCACAGAACTGAATAGGATCGATTACTAGGAAATAGAAATCCGGAAATCCAGAAAAAAAATCCGGCAGCAAGTATTCTAAACTACTGCTGCACAGACACACATATCTTGTAACAACAACAAACGTCCACACTACACATATGTGGAATTTCAGAAATATACAGAACTGATTATTCAGATACTAAAATAAACAACACAAATTCGGTTACACATCTCAAATCGGACATTTCAAAATAAGAACCAATTCAATAAAAGAATCCAAGACTTGTATCCAATAATTTAAACGAAACAACTATAATATAATATCCTGAAAACAGGCATAAGCCCTCAGGAGATAAAACATGTCATATAGGTCATAATAAATTAGGCACGCAGGCCTGATAAATCTTTAGAAGACTATTCTTAGAAATGACATCAAACATTAGCGTCATATTAGCTGTAGCAATTACTGTCTTGATGTCTCACCTGAAAACATTTAAACAACGGAGGTGAGCTAAAAAGCTCAGTGAGTAAAAGACACTAAAAGTCATCCATAGTACACATCAAAAATATTATACTTAAGTTGAAATTCTTTTTATTTAACAGATAAGATAAATCAACTTAACATGCATGCTCATATCAGAAACAAACACAATCAAATACAGATACTTGTAACAATAGGCATCAAACAGGTAGGATATGAATATACCAACCCATACCAACTAACCACACCGCCTAATACATCTAAATACAGATCGAAACAGAACTACAGAAATCAGAACTGACAGACAGAAAATCAGAATTTTCAGAGTCCAAACGGATAGTCTACATCGGAAACAGAAAGGCCACAGAAGGCCTGATGACCACAGAAGGTCTGACCCCACCTCTGCCGAGGACGAGACAATGCATGCATATCAGAAACAGAATGGTAAAGGAGATATCAGTGGGTGGCCCCCGTCTTGTCAGGACGTGGCACTCTGGTCTCCAATACCCAGAACAGAATGGTAGAGGAGGTATCAGTGGGTGGCCCCCGTCTTGTTAGGACGTGGCACTCTGGCCTCCAAAACCCAGAACTGAATGGTAGAGGAGGTATCAGTGGGTGGCCCCCGTCTTGTTAGGACGTGGCACTCTGGCCTCCAAAACCCAGAACTGAATGGTAGAGGAGGTATCAGTGGGTGGCCCCCGTCTTGTTAGGACGTGGCACTCTGGCCTCCAAAACCCAGAACTGAATGGTAGAGGAGGTATCAGTGGGTGGCCCCCGTCTTGTTAGGACGTGGCACTCTGGCCTCCAAAACCCAGAACTGAATGGTAGAGGAGGTATCAGTGGGTGGCCCCCGTCTTGTTAGGACGTGGCACTCTGGCCTCCAATACCCAGAACAGAAATAGTGTCTCAAGGGTCGTAGTAGACTATCAGCACCATTACAGCGCCACAGAAGGAGGGTAAGGACACGGAAGAGTGCTACACTAGGGCATAATTTTACAGAACAGATTATAATGAAACGGAGAAGTAGGATCAACCACTACTTAATTCTTACATTATGCCCAAAGTCTAACAAACCAGAAAATGACACACCCTAATATCCAGTCCTTAAACACAGAACAGAATTTATATGAGTGAATTCCTTACAACTAACCTTAATTCATGTCAAACCATTCTATGTTCTCACAAATGTTTTAACACATTCAAGGTTTTCAGAAACTTCACAACATATAAACAGAACAGGAAATATCCACATAACAAACAATTAAATACAGAACAGAAATTATTCATATAACAAACATTTAAACACAGAACAGAAATTATTCATGAAATAATCTCCTCAAAATTTCTAAAACCGTGAGCTATAAAATTACTGTAAGGGGCGCCACTTTCAGAACCTTAACGGAACGCACAAATTTCATGTAAATAATTTCAGTCCCCCACTACAGATAATTTTAATTACACGCTCGTGAAGAAAATTGACCAAAGCCCCAAAATTGGCTCGAACTATATTTTCGAAAATTCCTAAGTTCTTAGTTAAATCCCCAATTTTGTTTTCTCTAAAATTTCTCATCAAACAAATAAATTTTAGAAGAACTACAGACCACAATTTAAGAGGTTAAACCATACAATGTAAATTTTTCTCACAAAGGAATATTCGTCTAACCAAAACATAGCAGATTTATATTGTCAGTTTGCAAAATATATTTTTAGTCCAATTTCGAACCAAAGCTAGTCAATATTGTATTCAAAATGAAGCTCTCTGAATCTAGTTTCCAATAAAACTGGTTTCACAAGATTTCGAATTTTAGACAGGAAGATATAAGGGTTCGAACATAGGAAGGTCAGAATTTCAGATTTCAAGAAAACAGATTCATATATCAGACTTGCGACATTTATTCCAGATCCAATAACTAATCGAAAATAGGCGTTATGGGAGTCAAAATAAAGCTCTTCGAGCCTACGGTCTAATAAAACTGATTTGACAAGATTTCGAGCTATACCTAGGGAGATATGATGGTTCGAACACATAAAGGTCGAAATCCAGAATTTCAGAAAACTGATTTTGTACAGCTAGATTGCAATACAGATTGAAATACGAATACAGCTCGGATATGGTCGATATCAGATTCAAATTAAAGCCGAATGTATCTAGTTTCATACAAAATTTATTTCGTGCGAATTGGATCTATAGACCATGAGATATTGGGGTTATAGTACACAAAGGTCAGATTAACGAATGCAGATTTCAGCAGAACAGGATTTTAAAACCCTATAATTATTTGAATTCAACCCCATACGAATAATCATGGCAAATAACGAATTTTAATTCGGATTAGACTCCTTAGGATCGAATTACTCACCAGAAAAAATTGCCCACAGAGAAAACGCCAAAACAGAGGATCAGGGGTCTCCAGAAAGTTCGTCCACCACCAGTCTGCCACCACCAGCGTCAGAAATTTTGCAGGAGCGCCAAGCACAGTGAGGGGCGACAACACAGGCGGCTAGGGCAAGAAACAAACCAAAAATCGTGAGGGAGAGGAGCTCTCACGAATTTTCCCCCTTTTTTTATTTTTTTTTTCCACCCCAAACGGATCCAAGATCCAATAACCCAATTAACTTAAGTGGAAATCGGCTTTAATGGGCTTACCTGGGCTTAACCACCATGCGCCACTCCAATAACACAGAAATATGCGCCACCATGGTGGAAGAATTCCAGGAGCAAATAGTCAAGGTTGAGGGTTCGAAGCCCCAACGAAAATAATTATTTTTGCCCTGTAGGAAAAAGTCCTACAATTAGGCAAAAATCCCAAAATTTTAACCGATAAAAATACAGAAACTGAATTTCTAACCTTAAATCATAATTCAGAAAATCAAGGGCGTTACAACAAAGACCTACGTGTTAGGTACTGAATAGTTGTTTTCTCACTAGCTAATCAAACCGAATACGATGTAAGCAAATGATCAGAAAGTATACGAAGAGTCCGAGAGAAAAGCTGGGACTTGGGTTTCATCCACCTTAATTTCTATGACTAGAAGGAAAAAAGCGCATCGTCAGTCCACTCTTATTATGATAAAGATATAATTTACTTTATAAAGAAATCTCTATGTCAATCATCTTAAGTGGAAACTAAATACTTTCATACTTTAGTTTCACATATTCTACTTAAGGTTCTCCAACGATCCGATACTTAATTTCTTACAATATCTGTTGGCGTATATGCCCTAGGACCTAGTTTTGGTCCATTATTTGTACTACTTAACATTGTTATATATATTATTCTGGCATTGTTGTTATCATTATTTGTTTACATATGCGAACATGTACTTATATGATAATGTCTCTGGAGACAGATTGGATCTATGCTCAAATGATTGTCCCTAATCGATGTACCTGAGTGGATATGGGACAATTCTGGTACTTGTGAGACTAGCATATGGGCTGGTTAGGCACAAGGTGCTAACGCAGACATATAGGTATATCAGTGGTGGATATACTGGACCGACCCGCTGTGAGGCAATGACTTGGTGTCGCAAGTTATCCTCACAAGTGATAGGAGATGAATTGAACCCTTGACTTGAGGTCATTGGCCATTCTATATGGTTAGGGACATGCTTTGACACAACCTAACACCTCACCGTAGTTGGGGGTAATAACGGTTGTCATTGACCCATATGAGAAGGTCAATAGACAGACATAGGATTTGCCCCTTCTTATGAGAAGCTTGATATCCATGGAGCTCCTTTATGGATCTATGATTGTAAGTGTGTGGCCATACTCAGGTTAGACCTGATTTAGTCATAGCCATGATATTGGATGAAAAACAAGTGGTGACACACTTGTCCAATCAGATATCAGTACGGCAAAGAGACTGTAATGCATCGGTACCTACTTGCGATAATGGGGATCTCGATGTCGATATCCATTCCGATGACTTGGGTAGCAGCGATGCACTGCTAGGTGCCACTCACTGCTTGTGATGACCTTCGGTCAGCACTGCCAACGTCAGAGGAACCTACTGGGTCGCACACCTTGATACTCGAGTTCTCGTATTGATCGAGAAGCCTTATGATCGAGTTATTGGATAACTCAGATCTATTTTGGAGATTCCATCAGCGCCAATGGGCGTAATGAGATGGAAGAGATTTATTGGAGCCAACTTCCATTTACGGCATATTAACCATGGTTAGCCCAGTTTGACCTCGGGTTAAATTGGATTGGATCCAAGGGCTTGGTTAATATGCATAATGGACATTGGGCTGGGCCCATTGAAAAGTTGGGCTTAATGGGCTTAAGGAGAAGGATGTGTAGGTGCATGGTTAAGCCTAGTTAGACTAGGGTTGGCTCCTACGGCACATATGGTTAATATAATTTGATATTAATTATTTGTGGGTTATTTAATTAATTAATTTAAATAATTGTATGGAGTCCTATTTAATAGGCTAATTATTTAAATTATTAATTAGAGTCCTAATTGGATTAGGACTTGATTATTTAAATGATTAATTAGAATCCTAATTGGATTAGGACTTAATTAAATCATTAAAATAATCCTATTCTTACTTCTTCTCCTAGCCACTACTCTGACCGCCCCTTGCTCTATATAATGAGCCCTTGCCGCCCTCTCTCATGATACCCAACTTATTGAAGGCGTGAGAACAAGAGGAGGGGCGAGAGCAAGAGGATCAAGAGGAGTTGGCGCATCTCTTCATCAACCAAGCCGCAAGCACTTCTTCTTCTTCATCCTTGGCGCTTCTTCTATTGAAGGTGGTGCAAGTGTGACTTGTGCTTGGCGGCATCTCCCTCTTCCTTCTTCAACCTTGGCGCATATACCTTGGAAGTGGCGCAAGTTGAGAAGAAGGTGACCTAAGGCTTGGATCTTCTTCCCGAGGCTAGCACCGGGCGTGGAAGAAGAGGACTCGAGGTGATCCTTGTGTGTGAGACTGTAGAGGGCGCACGCTTGGGCGCCTACTACGACATCAGCCTCGCATCGCTCATAAGGTATTTTCTATCTCATCGTGTCAATTCCCTCATATGCGATCTTCACTGGGTTTTTGGGACTAGCCTATTTCGGGGGTATTCTTCTGCTGCACAATGTATTTGCATCTCTGAAATTTTGTAAAATATCCCCGGGGTTTCCCAACAGTGGTATCAGAGCGACTTGCGAAACTCGAATGATGTTCTTCATGCTTTTCATGTTTTTCATGCTCACATGCCATATTTCAATTTTCAAAAATTGCAAATTGCATGGCAAACGTTTTTTCTAAAAGTAGGAAAAATTAGGGTTTCTTGTTTCTATCACCTTTTCAATTTCTTTTGGATTTTTGGGTTATTTCTCTTGCATGATTTAAGGATCAAAGGCGCATGTGGTTTTGTCAAGTAGGATGGGCATTGTGTCTTCGGACTGGCTGGGTCCCTTGATCTGACAAAATTACCAGCCGAAAGGATCTTTGAAATCATCATGAAAGTTAATCGCAAATAACTAAAAGATTTGTGAGAAGAAGATGAGGAAAAGAAACTGGTTTTATAAAAAAGTAAAATTTGAGATTTTATGTTTTTCATGAGCATGTAGAATTGCATGTGTAAATACCTTGATTGTGCATATTGTTGTGATCATGAGTCATTCCCCCTTGCATGCTTGTGATGTATCCTTGTGCGGCATGTGTGCCAACTTTTTCTTTATTTTTGTAAAATTAAGATGAAGATTAAGGGAAGGAGCTTGGTGGCACATCTTGGATGGTGGCGCAACAAGCACCCTACTTGGATTGGTGGCGCATGCAAGATGGTGCAAGCTTGCTTGGTGGCACAAGCATAGCATGGCCGAGCCATAGGGCTTGTGAGCTATCTATGTTGGAACTTGCAAGATGGCGATTCACCTTTGTAGGACCTTGGAGCCAACCTTGAAGTTCAAGATAGAGGTCGGCTAGGTCTAGTCTTGGGGCTTGAGTCCTAGGTCAAGAGTTGAATCTCCTTCTTGGCATGGGTTGGTTCAATGTCTTGAATAGGTCATGATCACATCATTCATTTACTACTTTCCATATCTGCTAAAGCATGCCTGTTTTATCGTTATGTTATCATTATATGATTGCATGCCTGTAATGTTAGACATAAGATAAAACTAATGAGACCTCGAAAAACCTCATAAATAAATATCAAGTCTAGTAGCCTTCTATCGCGTAGCCCTCACTAAGCTATCGATCAGTGGTATTGTGAACTGTTTCCCACCCTCGTGGGGCACACCCACTTATCTTTAGAAAGTGTGTGGTGGCAATGGTTTCCCCAGTCCGTTTTAACCGGGCGCGCCTTTGCAAGGAAACTCGTTGGCCCTGGGCATAACGGTTATGAATGGACTTGACTAGAAGTTCATATGTGCTGGGCACATGATCAAAGTCTAGAGGCATCGTTGAGAGGTTAAGGTTTCATGCTGTATCCAACCCTCGCTGGACATGAAATGCCTAGACTGTTTCAATAAGGGGAATTGCTTGGAGCAATCGACCAGCGTGCCCACCTTAGGAAGCATGGGTCACTTTGTGCATCTCATCCCACCCTCGTGGCACGCGAAGCATCATGTGGAATAAGGATCCCATCTCTCTAGGAAATCTCAGATCTCCCGATTGACTTTGTGGGTTGTCAATTCGATTAAAATAGTGGGAGCCATAATCATTTAAAACAAGTCCAGTTTAAATGATTTGAAGTAGTACTAATCTGCTGTTTCTTGATTGTTGTAGATCAATGGCAACAAACAATAGCAGTTGGTCACTACGATCTATCCTTGAGAAGGACAAGTTGGTTGGATCCAACTTGATGGATTGGTATGTGAACTTGAGAATCGTGCTCAAGCTCGAGAGGAAGCTCTATGTCCTTGAGTGGCCTGTTCCTGAGCCACTTCCATGCTCGGCCTTAGCAGCTGAGAAGGATGCTTATGATAAGCATCAGGTTGATACTTTGGAGGTTGCACAATTGATGCTAACCGACATGTCGCCCAAGCTTCGAGGGCAATATGAATTAAAGAGTGCTTCAGAGATTATTACTAATCTAAAGTAGCTCTTTGATGAATTGGTTAGGCTTAATCCTCCTAAAGTTAATATTCAGTATGTTGTGCCAAAAGGCTTAACCAAGGAACTGAAATTAAAGATGGAAATGATCAGGAATAACAAGTGCTATTCATGTGGAGTACCACCTCACATGTTAAAGGACATGGTGCAGCTTCAGAATGAGAAGAAGAGAGGCAAGGCTTCGTCTTCAAGCTCAGGTATTTATGTTACAGAAGTCAACCTTTCTACTTCTATGTCATGGGTATTGGATACCGCATGTGGAGTTCATATTTATACAAATATGCAAGGGCTCAAGAAAAGTAAATCGGTGCAGCCTGGAGAGATTGACCTACGAGTTGGAAACGAGGCACAGGTTGCTGCTGTTGCTGTAGGAGTTTTGATTCTCTCCCTGCCTTTTGGACTTCTATTAGAGTTAGATAATTGCTATTATGTACCTTCACTTACTAAGAACATTATATCCATTCCTTGCTTGGCAAAGAAAGGATTTAAGTTTGAAATAAATAAGAACTCTTGTTCTTTTTCATTTGCAAATATGTTATATGGAAAGGGTACTTTATGCAATGGTCTATATGTGTTGGACATGGATAACTCTATTTGTAATATAAATAATAAAAGGACCAAACTGAGTGGTTCAGTTGATGCTTTCCTATGACATTGTCGATTAGCCCATTTAAACAAGAATCGCATTCAACAACTCCATGCAGATGGGTTGCTAGGTTCAAGTTCCTTGGAGGAATTTGATACATGTGAGCCTTGTTTGTTAGGGAAAATGACAAAAGCGCCTTTCACCAAGACAGGTGAAAGGGCAGGAGGTTTGTTGGATCTCATACACAGCGATGTGTGTGGGCCATTCAATAAACAAGCCAAAGGAGGACATAGCTACTTCATTACCTTTACTAATGATTTCAGTAGGTATGGTTATGTCTACTTGATGAGACATAAATCTAAATCCTTTGAGAAATTCAAAGAGTTCAAGAATGAAGTAGAGAACCAGCTTGGTAGATCCATTAAGGCTCTTCGATCAGATTGTGGTGGAGAGTACTAGATTGGTGAGTTTCTTGACTATCTGAAAGAGTGTGGGATTTTATCCCAACTCACTCCTCCTAGAACACCCCAATGGAATGGTGTGTCTGAAAGGAGAAATCAAACTTTGTTGGACATGGTTCGATGTATGATAAGTCATGCAACTCTACCTTCCTCATTCTGGGGATATGCACTTAATACAACTTCTCTAATACTGAATAACGTTCCATCTAAAAGTGTCTCAAAGATTCCATATGAGGTATGGAGTGGGAGACGCCCTAATCTCACCTTTATCAGGATCTAGGGATGTGAGGCTTATGTCAAACATTAGGATTCTAGCAAGCTAGAACCTAGATCTCATAAGTGTGTGTTTGTGGGGTACCCTAAGAAAACTAAGGGTTACTACTTCTATGTTCCCACCGAGAACAAAGTTTTTGTTGCTCGGGGTGCTGTCTTTCTAGAGAAAGAATTTCTCATGAAAGAAGTTAGTGGGAGGAAGTTTGACTTGGATGAGGTCCAAGTGCAACCACAAGAAACAAATATGGAACCTGAGCCACCTGTACCAGTTGCTAGGCAACCTGAGGCTCAGACACAGGCCCCACGTAGGTCTGGGAGAATTCATCATGCACCTAAGAGGTATGGGTCGCTGCCGACCCAACATGATGGGATCTTCATCATTGAGGATGAACCCAGGACTTATGATGAGGCGGTCAGTGGACCGGACTCCGAGAGATGGCTTGAGGCCATGCGATCCGAGATGGATTCCATATTAGCTAACCAAGTATGGGATTTGGTTGAGTTACCTGATGGAGTAAAACCCATAGGGTGTAAATGAGTCTTCAAGAGGAAGACAGACATGGATGACAACATAGTTACCTATAAAGGTAGACTAGTGGCTAAGGGATTCAAACAAGTCTACGGGGTTGACTATGATGAATCCTTTTCGCCAGTTGCCATCTTCAAATCCATTCGGATTCTACTTGCTATAGCTGCATATCATGATTACGAGATATGACAGATGGATGTTAAGACAGCTTTCCTTAATGGGAAGCTGGCTGAGGATGTGTATATGACACAACCTGATGGCTTCATCCATCCTGCAGAGGCCAATAAGGTCTGCAAGCTAAAAAGATCCATCTATGGATTGAAGCAAGCATCTCGAAGTTGGAATCTTCGATTTGACGAAGCTGTGATAGATTATGGCTTTATCAAAAGCGAAGATGATGCCTGTGTTTACAAAAAATTCAGTGGGAGCTTGGTGACTTTTCTGGTCTTGTATGTTGATGACATACTGCTCATCAGAAATGACATCCCTAGTCTTCAAGCTGTAAAGACATGGTTAGGGAAGTGTTTTGAGATGAAGGACTTAAGGGAGACCGCCTATATCCTAGGCGTGAGGATCTACCGGGATAGATCCAAGAGTCTCCTAGCCCTTAGTCAGAGTACCTACATTGATAAGGTCCCGGAGAGGTTCAACTTGGAGCAATCCAAGAATGGGTACCTTCCAGTGAGACATGGCCTTACTCTCTCAAAGAGCTAGTGTCCCACCACACAGGCTGAAAGGGATGACATGAGTCGAGTGCCCTATGCTTCGGCAGTAGGATCGATCATGTATGCAATGTTATGTACTAGACCAGATGTGGCTTATGCTGTGAGCATAACCAGTCGATACCAATCCAATCCTGGTTTGCAGCACTGGGTGGCTGTAAAGAACATCCTAAAGTATCTGAGAAGAACTATGGATCTGTTCCTGGTCTATGGGGGACAAGAAGAGCTCAGTATGCAGGGCTACACTGTTGCATCATTCCAGTCTGACCCTGATGACTTTAGATCGCAAGCCGGCTATGTGTTCAAAATGAATGGAGGCGTTGTATGCTGGAAGAGCTTCAAGCAATCCACCATCGCCGATTCTACAACCGAAGCTGAGTATGTGGCCGCTTCTGAGGCAGCCAAAGAAGCTGTTTGGATAAGGAAGTTCATTTCTGAACTTCAGGTGGTTCCTAGTGCAGTGGATCCCATTGATATCTACTGTGATAACAATGGAGCAATTGCACAAGCCAAAGAACCACGGTCTCATCAAAGATCCAAACACATACTCAGGAGATTTCACCTGATCAGAGAGATCATAGATAGAGGTGATGTCAGGATTAGCAGAGTTGACACCGAGAACAATCTGGCAGACCCATTGACCAAGGCTTTAGCGCAGCAGAAGCATGATGGTCACGCTAGAGATATGGGGTTAAGGTTCCTCAACCTCTAGGTCTTAGTGCAAGTGGGAGATTGTTGGTGTATATGCCCTAGGATCTAGTTTTGGTCCACTATTTGTACTACTTAACATTGATATATATATCATTCTGGCAATGTCGTTATCATTATTTGTTTATATCTGCGAACATGTACTTATATGATAATGTCCCTAGAGATAGATTGGATCTGTGCTCAAATGATTGTCCCCAGTCGATGTACCTGAGTGGATATGGGACAACTCTGGTACTTGTGAGACTGGCATATGGGCTGGTTAGGCACGAGGTGCTAATGCAGACATATAGGTATATCAGTGGTGGATATACTGGACCGACCCGCTGTGAGGCAATGACTTGGTGTCACAAGTTATCCTCACAAGTGATAGGAGATGCATTAATCCCTTGACTTGAGGTCATTGGCCATTCTATATGGTTAGGGACATGCTTTGATACAACCTAACACCTCACCTTAGTTAGGGGGTAATAACAGTTGTCATTGAGCATGTCACGACCCATAGGAGAAGGTCAATAGACAGACATAGGATTTGCCCCTTCTTAAGGGAAGCTTGATATCCATGGAACTCCTCAATGGATCTATGACTAAAAGTGTATGGCCATACCCAGGTTAGACCTGATTTAGTCATAGCCATGAGATTGGATGAAAAACAAGTGGTGACATACTTATCCAATCGGATATCAGTACGGCAAAGAGATTGTAATGCATCGGTACCTACTTGCGATAATGGGGATCTCAATGTCGATATCCATTCCGATGACTTGGGTAGCAGCGATGCACTGCTAGGTGCTACTCACTGCTTGTGATGACCTTAGGTCAGCACTGCCAACGTCAGAGGAACCTACAAGGTCGCACACCTTGATACTCGAGTTCTCGTATTGATCGAGAAGCCTTATGATCGAGTTATTGGATAACTCGGATCTATTTTGGAGATTCCATCAACGCAAATGGGCCTGATGAGATGGAAGAGATTTATTGGAGCCAACTTCCATTTATGGCATATTAACCATGGTTAGCCCAGTTTGACTTCGAGTTAAATTGGATTGGATCCAAGGGCTTGGTTAATATGCATAATGGACATTGGGCTGGGCCCATTGAAAAGTTGGGCTTAATGGGCTTAAGGAGAAGGATGTGTAGGCGCATGGTTAACCCTAGTTAGACTAGGGTTGGCGCCTATGGCACATACGGTTAATATAATTTGATATTAATTATTTGTGGGTTATTTAATTAATTAATTTAAATAATTGTATGGAGTCCTATTTAATAGGGCTAATTATTTAAATTATTAATTAGAGTCCTAATTGGATTAGGACTTGAATATTTAAATGATTAATTAGAATCCTAATTGGATTAGGACTTAATTAAATCATTAAAATAATCCTATTCCTACTTCTTCTCCTAGCCACTACTCTAACTACCCCTTGCTCTATATAATGAGCCCTAGCCGCCCCCTCTCATGATACACAACTTATTGAAGGCGTGAGAACAAGAGGAGGGGCGAGAGCAAGAGGATCAAGAGGAGTTGGCGCATCTCTTCATCAACCAAGCCGCAAGCACTTCTTCTTCTTAATCCTTGGTGCTTCTACTATTGAAGGTGGTGCAAGTGTGACTTGTGCTTGGCGGCATCTCCCTCTTCCTTCTTCAACCTTGGCGCATATACCTTGGAGGTGGCGCAAGTTGAGAAGAAGGTGACCTAAGGCTTGGATCTTCTTCCCGAGGCTAGCACCGAGCATGGAAGAAGAGGACTCGAGGTGATCCGTGTCTGTGAGACTACAGAGGGCGCATGCTTGGGCGCCTACTACGACGTCAGCCTCGCATCGCTCATAAGGTATTTTCTATCTCATCGTGTCGATTCCCTCGCATGCGATCTTCATTGGGTTTTTGGGACTGGCCTGTTTCGGGGGTATTCTTCCGCTGCGCAATGTATTTGCATCTCTGAAATTTTTTAAAATATCCCCGGGGTTTCCCAACGATCCGATACTTAATTTCTTACAATATCTTCATGTTTATTTCAATAATTCTTCCTAGATCAGATTATCTACATAGCAATAAACTTCTAAAATCTAGAAATAAGAATAGACCTAATTTCTTACGATGAGTTCCTAAATCTCAATTTTATGGTTCCAAGTTATCGCAAGTCACTTTTCAATCTATATCGCAAAAACCCAAATACATGCTAATAAAATGAAACTAGAAATTATTAAAGGCAATCATCGCATAAGTAGAATTATTATAACAAAAGTTCCCTGATGAATCAAGGATCATCTAGTCACTATGAAACTAAGTGGATTACATCCTCTATCCCGAAAGAAAGTTATGCTACCATGGAGTTAAAAATAAAATAAAATTTCATAAAAAATCATAATTCAGATAAAAAGAGAGAACAAGGGTTTACTGTAATCATAGGGGTGTGAAAAATTTCACAGCCCGTGATTTTCTCTCGGATGAACAGTAACTGCTACAGTGCTGCTATAGTGTTCATGCTAGAGTAACTCACATTTTCTCCTTCTGCCTGAATCTTCTTTCTTTGATTTCTCCCTCGTCTGAACTCCTTTCGATCTAAAATTTCTGATATATCCTCTCCTCCCCTGGACGAAGCTCTCCTGTAAATTTCGCGGCATGAGGTAGCCTCTACACCTCTCAGCGCGAGGCCGAGCCCTAGGGACGCCCTTGTTGATTTCTCCCTCGATTGGTGATGAAATTCGATTATTCTTGTCCACAAATCCTCTCCTCCTGTTATAGAACGATCCCCTTTTTACGGATTTTGAAATCGTGCCATGGATCTTTCTAATTTGGCTTTAAAAAAAATCAGATTTTGGAGGCAGCGGAACACTCATTGAAAAATATAATTACGGCTTGTAATTTTGATTATGGCAGTGCCGTAATTTGCTTCTATGTATTCTAGGCAGGAAATTATGGCCTACAGAAAATATTATGGCAGTGGTGTAATATGAGCAGAAAATTACACTCGTAATATTAATTATGGCAGGGGTGTAATTTTCTGACTATCTTCAATTTGCATGAAAATTAACAAGCGGCTTCGTCTCGACATTTGGAATCTATTCATGTGCTCAGATCTTTCAAAATCCATCAAAATATGGCACTTTTTACCAAAAAATGATGAAAAATAAGAAATGGTGTAGATTCCACAATATTTGACAAATAAGGCTTAAAAACAAGCAAAAGAGCATGAATATGACCCAAAAAAACTAATCAAATGACACAAAATATACTATGAATTTTTGTGTCATCAGGGTCACTGTCGGCCTAACATGATATGATCTTCATTATTGAGGATGAACCCATAACCTATGGATTCCATGTCGGCTAACCAAGTATGGGATTTGGTTGAACTGCCTGACGTGGTAAAACTGATAGGGTGTAAATGGGTCTTCGAAAGGAAGACTGACATGGATGGCAACATAGTTACCTATAAGGGTAGACTTGTGGCTAAAGGATTCAGACAGGTCCACAGGGTAGACTATGATAAAACCTTCTCGCCGGTTGCCATGATTAAATCCATTCAAATCTTGCTAGCTGTAGCTGCATATCATGATTATAAGATATGGCAGACGAATATTAAGACAAAATTTGTTTACGAGAAGCTAACAGAGGATGTGTGTATGACACAGCCTGATGGCTTCATCCATCTTGCAAAGACCAATATGGTATGCAAGTTAAAAAGATCCATTTATGGATTAAAGCAAGCATGTCAAAGTTGGAATCTTTGGTTTAATGAGGCAGTAAGAGATTACGGCTTTGTCAAAAGTGAAGATGATGCATGTGTGTATAGAAAATTCAGTGGGAGTTTGGTGACTTTTCTGATCTTGTATGTCGATGACTTACTACTCATCGGGAATGACATCCCTAGTCTTCAATCTATGAAGACATGGTTGGGGAAGTGTTTCAAGATGAAGGACTTAGGGGAGGCCGCCTATATCCTAGGCGTGAGGATCTACTGGGATAGATCAAAGAGGCTCTTGGCCCTTAGTCAAAGTACCTACATTGATAAGGTCCTAGAGAGGTTCAACTTAGAGCAATCCAAGAAGAGGTACCTTCCAGTGAGACATGGCCTTATTCTCTTAAAGAGCCAGTGTCCCACCACACTGGCTGAGAGGGATGACATGAGTTGAATACCCTATGCTTCAGCAGTAGGTTTGATCATACATGCGATCTTGTGCACTATACCACATGTGGCCTATGCTGTATGCATAACCAGCCGATACCAATCCAATCCAGGTCTCCAGCACTAAGTGGCTGTAAAAAATTACCTTAAGTATCTAAGAAGAACTAAAGATTTGTTCTTGGTCTATGGGGGACATGAAGAGCTCAGTGTTTAGGGTTACACTGATGCGTCATTTCAATCAGACCCTGATGACTTCAGATCGCAGGTAGGCTATGTGTTCATGTTGAATGGAGGCGTTGTATGTTGGAAAAGCTTCAAGCAATCCACAATAGCAGATTCTACAATCGAGGCTGAGTATATCACCGCTTCTAAGACTGCCAAAGAAGCTGTTTGGATCAAGAAGTTCATTTATGAGCTTCAGGTGCTTCCATTTGTTGTGGATCTGATTGAGCTCTATTGTGACAACAGTGGAGCGATTGCACAGGCAAAGGAACCACTCTCTCATCAAAAGTCCAAACACATACTCAGGATATTTCACCTGATCAGAGAGATAATTGACCAAGGTGATGTCAAGATTAGCAAAGTTGACACCGAGAACAATCTAGTAGGGGAGGGTCCTTAGTGGCATACTCTACAGCGTTACACAATGCAGGAAGAAATGAGAGAGGGTCTTTAGACGAGGGAAGTAAAAATGCTTCAGAAATGCAGCAAGAAACAAGATCAAATCAGCGTCGAGCTCGATCGGGCCAACACAAATGCGGAAGGGGATCAACGGCACTCATACCACTCAAATAACACACTAACCTCTTAGGAAATTTTAAGCACAACATGACTTTTGGGGGCAGCGGTGTCGCAGGATTCAGCTCGCGTGCCTATCAACCTAGAAACAACCAAAGAACAATGAAATTCTGGCCATCCCTATGACGTACGGATGCTCGTGGGTGAAGAAGATGAAAACCATGGGAAAACACAATTGAAATTTTGAAATAGGCGAACCTGACCCACCGGAGGTGGTCGTATTTACTTCTTATAAGGCAGGAAGTATGAAACAACTTCAAAGTCGAGGCACCGACCACGACCCATACAAACTCTAAAGGCGAAGCACCAACTTCGACTTCCACATACGCTGGAGGCTCTCAACTCACCAGGAGAACTCTGTCAGCTACTAGAGAATTGAACTTTAAGCTACCCCAACCTCCTCTTTTATAGAACAAGAGGGGAGGAAATAAGAAAACATACTACAAGACAAGAGAATCCAAACTACTACCAACTCCTGCAGGAAAAAGGAGTCAAGACTATTACATGGGACAAAAGAAAACAAACTTTTACCAACTATTCCTGAAGCTGGCACATGTCCTTGTGTTCATCGTATGAAGGTGGCTGGTGTGGTTAGACGCGTTCGAAACACACCGTGATGAAGCAACAGAACTTGGATGTTGTGGGCTGGGTCATGACTGTCGTTGTGAGCTCTTGGGTCCTATTGTTGAGATGGTTATGTGGGCCGTCTTGGACTAGGCCATCATGAGGGTGGGTTGCATGGCCATTAGGTGGGAGCACTTCGGGGTGGATCGATAATGGGCTAACAACTCCCATGTAGCGGTCCGGTGGTTGGGATGAGTGTTGGAACCAC
The DNA here is from genome assembly GCA_027563935.2 of Costus lasius. NCBI lineage: Eukaryota > Viridiplantae > Streptophyta > Magnoliopsida > Zingiberales > Costaceae > Costus > Costus lasius. The sequence continues at coordinate 42,159,556 of CM050448.1, forward strand.
TATATTTCCACCTTGTTGGGCTCCTTTGTGTCCTCCTTGGATCAATGAACATGGTAGGGAGGATTGTGCATGTCGAAATTGGGTTTCCGGGACAAAATAGTGTCTTCAGAGTAGATCACGACCTTGCCCTGCTTTTGTTCATGGCCATGATCAGTTCTGTCGGAGCCGGCCAAAGTGATCACGGCCTTGCCGTGATGGTGTTCACGTCCGTGATCAGGTACCCCAGAATCCGCCAAGGTGATGACGGCCTGGTCGTGCTTCTCGTCAAGGCCGTGACCGCGTTTGCATCCGAAATCACTGGTTTTTCCATTTTATGCTGAGGTGATCATGGCCTGCCAATACTTCTCTTCATGGCCGTGATCGGTGTCATAGAATTATACCAAGCTCATCACGGCCTACTCGTGATGGCATGCATGGTCGTATTACTTCCTGCATTTTCACCGAGGCCGCCACACCCATGACAGACTTCATGGCTTCACACCCATGTCGTCCAATTCATCCCCTTCTTCAATGCTAACTTCTCCTACATCAACTCCCCCTAGTTTGAAGAGTTCGCCTTTGGAAAACTGGGCGGAAGAGGCTCGTCAGTGTGATATCCATGATTTATCTTCTAACATCATTATGAAGAGTATGAAGTACTTAAACATAAATGAGGAATAATGAAAAAAAAAAGACTAAAGTGTAAATTCAATCATTTAGGATGCATATTGATGACACCAAAATTTATAGTAAAGTTTGTGCCATTTGATAGATATTTTTGTATCATATTTACACTCTTTTCTTATTTTTATGTTTTTTTATCAAATACTGTGGAATCTACACTCTTTTTGGTTTTTGATGATTTTTTGGTAATAAGGCACAATTTGCAGGCATTTTCAAGCAATTCCAGATGCATGATTGAATTCCCACCATCAAGAGAAGATTACATGTGAAATTCCACGAAGAACTGAGCTCAAACCAAAATTACTGCATTACAGTAATCAAAATTATGGTACCGTGGTTTCACTGCACCTACAGAACAAACCACGGTACTACCGTAATTTCTGAGAGCTGCCGTATTTTGGGACGTTTTCATACATAAAGTTTTATGAAAAATATGGCCCTGCTATAACGGATTTCACGGGCCATAATCTGGGTTCGATTTTATACATAAAGTTTGATGGATTTTACGGTGCTGCCGTAATGGATTTCATGGGCCGTATTTCGAGTAGATTTTCACTCGAAAGATTTGATGAAAATACGGCACTGCAGTAATGCATTTCTGGTACCGTAATCCCGGATGATTTCTGTACCGAGAGTTTCTACCGAAATTACAGTACCGTCATAACCGTTTTCACGGCCGTAATTGTAACCCAGATTCGCGATTTTTTAGGACGTTTTGGAGCCGATTTTTGTGCGATCGATTGTGAACGATCCAGACCATAAATTAAAGATCTGTAAGAAGCAAAAAAAAGAGTTTAGATAGAGGAGAAGACAAAGAGCCAAAAAGCCCTAATTTTCATCCACTTTCTAGAGAAAAATTTAGTTTTCCACTGCCAACCTAGGTTTCACCACCGGGAAGTGTACAACGCATCTCCAACTGTGAAATTTGAAGGGAAGCTGCACATAGAGGAGGAGAAGATACCCCAGAAGTTTCAGAGCGAAAGGAGATCGATCGGAAGAGAAATCAATGAAGAAGTTGCCGCCGACACTATTCACACTCAGAATTATGGCTGTAATTTCCATTACAGCTGTGCTGTAAAGTTGTTTTCCCTTTTCTCCTCGATTTTTTATCCTTTAATACTATAGATTATTGTAATCTTTCTACCATGCTAGCTTAAACTGCTTTTGGGACATGGGGGAATAATTCCCTTTGATTTCTTAATGACTAGATGAATCTTTCATTATTTCGTCAAGTATAATTTTAGTATGATAATTCTACTTCTGTGATGATTGCTCTTTAATTCTCCATAGACTCATATTATCAAGTATGTTTTAGAGTTTTCGCAATAAGGACCGAAAGGTGATTTGCTTGAGAACTTGGAACCCTATAATTGAATGTTAGGAACTCACCATAAAAAATTAGATTTCTTCTTATTTTTTAATTTAAGAAGTTTAATGCCATGATTGATAATCTGATATAGGATTGAGTTAATGAAACAAACATGACGATATTGCAAGAAATTGAATATTAGATTGTTGGAGAACCTTAAGTAAAACTTGTGTTGAAATTCGGATGCACGATAGTGATCATTGAGTTTCCACTTAAGATTATTAACTTAGAATTCGGATGCATGAAAGTGATCCTTGAGTTCTTTGTTGATGATTGACTTTTATTTAACAATCGAATTGATCCTACACGAAAGTGAGGATTGGTTCTTGTAAATTGTCTACGCGAAAATGAGATAATTTCCTTATTAAGTGAATTATGTCTTTATCATAATGAAATTAGACTGACGAATATCTATTTATATCTAGTTATGGAAATTAAAGTGAATGAAGCCCTAGTCCCAGATTCTCTCTCTGATATTTCATACAATTTCCATTTGTGCTTTGATCCTATTCGATTGCCTAACTAGTGAGAAATCAATTATTCAGTACTTGACAAACAAGGTCTCTGTGGTTCTATATCTTTTATAACTTTGAGTATCCGTACACATGCGAACACAATAAGTTTTTTGCGCCATTCCTGGGGACCTTGGTTTTGTTAATATTGATATTCTTGGCAGTATTGCTAGACTAAGCTTTTTTTCTATTTTTTCTATTTTCTATGATAGATTCTGATTTTCTACTTTTTTTTGCAAATTATGAGCTTATTTGATCTTTTACTTGTTTATGCGTAGGACTCTTAGGTCAGGACCATTAGTTCCTTTTGATCCTGAAATTAATAAAACTCCTAGATTGCGCAGGAAATTGAGGTTTGCAGAGGAAAGAGAAGTAGAATCCATCATGGCTGAGAGGAGGACACTTAGAGATTATGCAGCCCCGAATACACAGGGAATTCGTTCCAGTATAACTAGGCCTACAATTGATGAAAACAATTTTGAGATTAAACCAACCTTCTTGTCAATGATCCAACATAATCAATTTGGAGGATCTCCTTTGGAAGATCCTAATCAACACTTATCTCTTTTTAATGAATTTTGTGATACTACAAAAATTAATGGTGTGTCTAATGATGCTCTTAGACTAAGATTGTCTCCTTTTTCCCTTAGGGACCGAGCAAAGCCTGGCTACATTCTCATCCGACTGGAACATTCACCACTTGGGAACGATTGTCAAATGCTTTCTTGCTAAAATACTTTCCACCCAGTAAGATGATTTAGTTGAGAAATCTGATCACGGGCTTTGCACAGAGGGATGGCGAATCACTTAGTGAAGCATGGGAGCACTTCAATGAGTTGCAATGGAAGTGCCCTCCCCATGGATTAGTAGATTGGGTTTTAATTCAAACTTTCTATAATGGTTTGCTTTACAACACTCACTTAACTGTTGATGCTGCTGCAGGAGGAGCACTAGTGAAAAAGACCATTGAAGATGCCTACGCACTGATTGAAGAGATGGCGCTAAATCATAACCAGTGGACTGTTGAGAAAGGACTATTGTATCGCCCTCCTCATGTAAGAATGACGGTGATGGTTGGCGATCTCTGGCAGAAAAGATAAATTCTTTGTGTAACCGTTTTGATTCTTTTCAGATGCAAACTACTGTAGTCTGTTCTGTTACTTGTGATGTATGTGGGAACCATGGGCACTATGCTAAAGAGTGTAAGGTTATTGTTAATCTGGGCGGTGAGCAAGTTAATGCAGTAGGGGGTTACAATCAAGGTAGAAATAATGACCCTTATTCTAATATCTACAACCCTGGTTGGAGGAACCATCCTAACTTGTCTTGGAAGAGTAACAATCATAATATTGGACAAAATAAAAATAGAGGGTACCAACAGAGGCAACAAAATCAGACTCAATCCCAAAAATCTAGTTTAGAAGACATGTTTGAAAAATTCATGGGTGCTCAGATGAGGCAAAATGAGGAAGTTTCAGAGAGTCTTAAGTAGATTAACTCTAGGTTGGATGGTGTTGTTGCACACAATAGGATTTTAGAGACACAGATAGCACAACAAGCAAGCACTTCTTATAGACCCCCAGGAAAATTACCTGCTAAACCTGAACTAAACCCTAGGGAGTACTGTAATGCTATCATCACTAGGAGTGGAAGGCAATTAGATGAACCTAAAGGGAAATATTTAAATAATGAAAAAGAGCCTAATATTGACCTTGACAATGAATCAGACATGGAAAAATCTTCTGAGCATGAGCAGTCCCGAACTAGTTTGTCACCTCACTAGGGTGATGAACCAAAAGGTGATGAACCATGTCAGAATGATATTTCTAAACCTATTTCTCCTGCACCTTATAGGCCACCTATAACCTTTCTCTAGAGGTTAGTACAAGCAAAACTTGATAAACAATTTGGTAAATTTCTTGACGTCTTGAAAAAGCTTTACATTAACATTCCATTCACTGTAGCTTTATCTCAAATACCGTCATATGCAAAATTTTTGAAGAGATGTAGTCTAACAAACGAAAAATAGAGGACTATGGTACTGTGGCTTTAACTGAGGATTGTATTGCTATTATCTAGAATAAATTGCCAATGTAAGCTTACTGTCTTTATCTATTTGCAGGAAACTGGACATTGGAGAGCTTAAACCTACATCCATATCTTTACAGCTCGCTGATAGCTTGATAAAGTATCCTATTGGTATTTTAGAGAATGTCCTAATCATGGTAGGTGAATTTTTTATTCCTGCAGATTTTGTAGTCCTCGACGTGGAAGAAAATCATAAAAATCCTATCATCCTTGGTAGACCCTTTTTCGCTATAGCAGTAGCACATATAGAAGTTAAGAAGGGAAAATTCTTTTTTGATATATGTGAAAATATAATTCAGTTTGATCTTGCTGATTCTTTCAACAAACTTTCATATTCTGGATCGTGTTGTAGTGTTGATATAGTAGATGATGTTGTCATTGATGTTCATAATTTATTTGATGAATCCTCTAATATTGAAACTGACACTTTTTCGGAGGATGTGGATAGAGGAATTCAAGAGAAAAGAGATTCAAATTATGTAAATAAGAAGAGGAAAAGAAGAAGAAAAAGAGGCTCTATATTACTTGATCAAGGAAGAAAATTCTTGAGTAAATTTGGATATTGTTTCATGAATGAGCCTTATGTGACTCGAAGTGATGCTCAACCCAAAGAAAAATCAGAGTGGAAATTGAAGAAATCAAGATCAAATCCGAGTGCAGAAGGGTTCAGCTAAAGACCTTTAAATTAGTGCTTCTTGGGAGGCAACCCAAGCATTCTAACTTTAGTTTGCTCTCTTTTATTTTACTTTATATTTTACTTTTGCTCCTAGAACTAATTTTTCTTTTCTTTTTATAGGTAAAACAAGTTTTGGCACAAATTACGGCACTATCGTAAAGCAAATTACGGTACCATTTTTCAGTCTGTTTTCGACCAAAGAGTTGAGATGCCATTACGGCACTACCGTAAGTATTTTTATGAGCCGTATTTTGACTCTGAAATCTTCCCAAGAGTTTTTAGTGTTTCATGGCACTGCCGTAATAATATCACGGTTGCCGTATTTTTTAGTTGATTTTTTTTATCGCAAAATAAAACAAATTATCGAATTTACAGTACTACTGTTTTCAATTTCACGGCACCGTAATCTTGAGCATTTTCTCTTATGAAAGCTTCAAGCATATTACGGCGGTGCCGTAAAAATTTTTGTGGTGCCGTAAATATTACGTATGTTTATGCCCTAGGACCTCAGGATGGTCCATGGGATATGTGCATCATATCTAGTTGATAGATGAGTTATCCTGGCAGTGTCGTTGTCATGCAAGTTTGTACATCTGTGCATATGTACATTTGCATATACAATGTCCCTAAGAGATAGATTTTATCTAGTCTCTATGTTTATCCCTGGTCGAGAATCATGGTGGATATGGGACAGCTATGATTCGCTTGAGTCTAGTATATGCGCTGGTTGAGCACGAGTTGCTAATGCAGGCACATGGGTATATCAAGGGAGATATACTGGATTGACCCGCCATGAGGACTCATTTCAGTGTCACGAGATGAATATCACAGTGACAGAGTTGCGCTTGTCCTAGACTTGAGGGCGTTGGTATCTCTATATAGTGATTGATGTGCTTTGATGAAACTTAACGCTTCGCCGTAAAAGGGAAGTCATAACGGTTGTCATTGGGTATGTCATAACCTACATGAGGGATTCAATGTGCCAACAGAGGATTTGCCCCTTCCTTACGGGGAAGCTTGATTGTCCATGGCGCCCTATATGGATTACAGAAAGTGTATGGCCATACCCAGATGAGAACTTGATTTAGTCGTGCCATATTATTGGGATTAACAAGTGTGACACACTTGCCCAATCTAGACATTAGTTGGCAAAAGGACAAGGCTGCACTTGTACTTTGTCGCAGTTTTAGGGGATGTCGACGATGACACCATTCTGATGACTTGGGTAGCAATGATGTACTACTAGCTGCCACTCATTGCTTGTGATGATTTAGTCATCACTGCCAACGTTTGAAGAACCTACAGGGTCGCACACCTAGACACTCGAGTTCTCATACTGATCGTTTAGCCTCTGATCGAATCATTGTGTGATTCGGATCTTTTGGGGAACTGATGCATTGAGACTTTTATAGAGAGGATGATATTTATTTTAGTTCATGTTTGAACACTAGTTGACTCTAGTGGACCACGTTTGATCTCTGTTGACCTGTGTTGTCAAAATGAGTCAAACAAGGGTCTTGGTGCAAGTCTGGGCTTGGCACTTTACTCACATTTATAAAATAAAATTATTAATTGGAAAGAGAATTTTTCTCTTGGCTAATTAATAAGCTTGGGCACAATTTACAATTAATTGCGTATGCAGGAATTCGAACCCATGACGCGTAATTGTGAGTAGGCGCCTATGCTCATTATCCCACATGGGAAGTATCTCCAGTGTGCGTCTGGCTCTGCTATTATAAATAGAGAGGCCCACCTGGGAGATTCTTTTGTACCAGACTCTTCTCTTGTCTCTAGTTGTCGCCTCCCCTCTGCTCCTTGGCATGAGGGTCTAGGAGGTGCCGACAGTAAAAGTTTTTCGGCATCAAAGGTTGGGACAAGTGGCAGTGCTACCCACTCCTTGTCGCCAACATCCCTTCTTCTCCTTGGCAGTGGTGCAAGTCGAGAAGGCTAGAGGCGTGGATCTCATCTTCCAGGGCTAGTACCCAGCACGGAGATTGGAGAGGATTCGAGGAGTCCGTGTGTGCGCGATTGTAGAGGATGGGCCCTTGCGCGTCTTCATCATCGGCCGCTTCTAAAAGTGGCTTGATAAGGTACTGCCCCTATCACATCCCTTGTATTCTTCATAAGTCGGTCCTTGTTGAATTAGGAATCTCGTTTCGGGCTCGTTTCCACTGTTTTCGTTTTCTTATAGCCTGGGGATTCCCATCAGTGGTATCAGAGCCAACTTACGAGATACATCGGTGTATGGGTTTTTTTCTAGCATGCGCATGTCATAGAAATTTTTTTAAAAATCTTTATGTCATGTTTTATGTGTAGAAAAATAGTAGGTTTCTTATTTCTCGCTCTTATGAAATTCATGATTTTCGGTTTCTACACATGGGGATAGACCCTATGTGTGAGAATTTATTTCTCCTCATATTCATGGGATAGACCCACGATGTGAAACTTGTATCTAGATTTCGGGGCATGGACTGGGTGATTGCCCTAATCCGTACAAGTTAGGGATTGCAAGTGGCATCGATAATCAGGGTATATATGGCCACTTGTAGACTCCTGAGAGAAAACGAAAGATATGAATTTTTGATAAGATCGTGGAGATTTAACGAACATGTTTTCTAATGAAAAACTAAAATCTGGTTCTGTAGTTTTTCATTGCATATAGAAGAGCATGTCTTAAGTGTTTTTCCTTATGCATTTGATATGATCAAAGACAAGCCCTATTGCCATGCCTGTGATGTATCAATATGAGGCCTGCGTTCCGACTTTCAATCCTGTGTTTTCAATTTTACATTGTAAATCAAATAGAAAGCTTTGATGACATTCTATGGCATTTTCCTCTCTCTCTCCCTTGTGCATCTCTCAAGGTGGCGCAACTTTCACCTAACCGAACCCTAGGGTGGCTTCTAGGGTTAAACCTAGGGGCGCATCTAAGGTGGTGGCGGCTAGGGTTAGGGTTGGCACAACTCACCTCCCAAGATGGCGCATCCCCTTGTTTGACCTAACCTTGAAGTAACTTCTAGGGTTACCTAGTTGGTTCACTTAAGGGATGATGGTTGGATAAGGAGATGGTGCAACCTAGTCAAGCAAGCCACCTTAGGGGGCTGATCTAACTCTTTGACCGAACCTTGATGCCTTATAGGTCTCCTAGTGGCGCATATTGAGGTTCAAGGGTTGAGGAAGAGGATTGGCGCTGCAAGCTTGCAAAGGGCTGGTCTTCTATCATTAGCCAAGAGCTGGTATGTCCATTGGACGCTTCTTAAGTTCCTGGGTTGATGGAGGAAGGTCGAGCGCCAATGATGCTTGATGGCACATCCAACAAAAGGGCGCACACATCTTGGTGGCGCACCTTGCAAGGGATGAGTCGTATCAAGCATTGAGGTGAGATACCTGGCATAGAGATGGCACATGGATGTTTGGCCGAACCCTAGGAGGAACCTAGGGCTTGCGAGCTATCCTCCAGGAATAGATATGAGTTGGCCGAATCCTAGGAGGAGCCTAGGATTTGCGAGCTAGCTCACGGAGAAGACTCGGGCTGGCCGAACCTAAAGGGGGTCTAGGGTTTTCCTGGATCGTGCCTTTGGGGTTCGCGAGCTGACCCATGGTGCTGAAGCCCTAAGTGGCGCACCTCGGGGCCTTGTAGCAGAGCCCTTAGGGCACTCAGGGATGAGCTAAGGACTTGTTGGCATGGGCACATGGCTCATTGCCCTTGGTAGTGCTAGGTGGCTAGGACTAGGTTTAAGGGCTTCTTACCCATGTTTTGGGCTTTGATCACAACAAATTTACTATTTTCTGCTTCAGCATGCCTTTACTACTTTGTTTTATTCCACCATAGGATTGCATGCCTGTATTGGTAGAATAAGATAAAAATTTGTGGTGCCGAGACCACAAAAATGCTCACAAAATTATTTCAAGTCTCGTTTTGCCTTCTGACGTGTAACCCTTGTCAAACTGTCGATCAATGGTGTTGTGCACTGTTTCCCACCTCCGTGGGACACACCCATTTATCTTCAGGAGGCGTGTGGTGACAATGATTTCCCTAGTCTAGTTAAAACTCTAAACGCGCCTTCCACAAGGAAATTGTTGGCCCTGGGTATAATGGTCAGGTCGGACTTGACTAGACTTTTCATATGTGGTGGTTCACATGACGAAATTTCTAGAGGCACCCTCAAGAAGTTAAGGCTTTGTGCTGTATCCAGCCTCCGTTGGACACAAAGAGCTTGAACTATCTTAAGAAGGGGAATTGCCGAGTTACAATTGGCTAGGGGCCTACCTCAGGAAGCATGCGTCACCTTGTGCAGTACATCCCACCTCCGTGGGATGCAAGGACATGTACGAAATGAGGATCCCATATGACTAAAGAAGTCGGGCAACTTCTCGATCGATTTTTGAGGCTTATCGATTCGAATAAAATAGTGAGAAATAGTCATTTATAAAAGGCCAGAATAAATAATTGAAATGTGATACTGATCTGCTCTTGTTTGTATTATAGATGGCTTCTACAAGCAATAACAATAGCGGACTATCATTTTGTTCCTTCCTTGAGAGGGAGAAGTTGACTGGAGTTAACTTCATGGACTGGTACCGGCACTTGAGGATAATCCTCAAGCAGGAGAAGAAGCTGTATGTCTTAGAGCAAGCGCTTCCTCCTCAACTGTCATACACAGCCCGCACGGCTGAACGAGATGCTTTTCGCAAGCATCAGGATGATGCCCTGGATGTTGGCTGCTTTATGTTAGCCACGATGTCGTCCGAGTTGCAGATGCAGTATGAGGATCAAAATGCATTTCAGATCATCTTGCATCTAAAGCAACTGTTGGAGTCACAGGCTAGAACAGAGAAGTTTGAGACATCTAAGGCTGCTTTTCAGTGCAAGATGCCTGAAGGTGCTCCAGTGGGACCACATGTACTCAAGTTTCTTGGGTACTTGTCGCATCTCACTAGGCTAGGACACCCGATGGATCAGGATGTGGCTACGGACCTTATCATGTAGTCGTTGCCTCCGAGTTATAGCTCTTTTATCATTAACTTCAATATGAACAAAATTGCTTGCACTCATGAGGAGCTCCTTAAACTGCTAGAAACGACCGAGAAGGAAATGGTCAGGTCCAAACCCAAGTCCGTTCTTATAGTCTCCAAGGACAGTAAGAAGCGGAAAAGGGGTAAGGGCAAGTCCAAGGCCAAGGCACTGAAGAAAGGTAGGGTGAGGGAGAACAAGTGCTTCAACTGTGGCCAGGAGGGCCATTGGTGCAAAGACTGCAAGCATCCTCATAAAGAGATGAAGAGAAGTAACCCTTCGTCTTCAGGCTCAGGTAATTTTATTACCAAATCCTATATTGTCTATTTTTGTACATGGGTATTCTATACCGCATGGTGAGACTGATATTTGCAAAAATATGCAGGAGCTCCAGAGAAATAGGACATAGATGATAGTAAGAATATCCTACTAGAGCATTGATGCTGCCGAGCTATTTTTTCTTTTGTCATTAATAGGATTGATAGGAATGTTTTATTTTTGCAAACATGTAATTGACATTGTATTTATTCCTTGGGAATAGAGATATTTGGAATAAAGGAATTTATTATTCTTTTCATTTGCAAATCTTTTGTCATTACATTGTGCAAAATTAATGAGGTAATAAAATAACTTGAATTTAATAAGTGGTTCAAATTGAATGCCAATCTTCTGACCCAGACATTTTATCATAAACAAGTAATGCATCCACTGACTTCATGCACATGAATTCTTGGATTCGAACTCCTTCTAGGAGATTGACTATCTTAACCTCTTTCGAGATGTTGTAGATGGGCAAAAGACTAGTTTGCTGATAAATGTTTTTCACCATGTGAGGTGAAGTGGACTAAAAGGTCAAAAGATAGGAATTCATGATTACCAAAATATTTATGGAACCAGCTTATCAAAATTCATCAGTGATCTTCAGTCCAGGTTGGATGAAGAGTGCTTGAGCCACAGGTGACTATCATAGTGAGTATGAGGTTTGCTCATAGCTCATAACTCCTGAAGAACACCTTGGCAGGTGGTTCTAGTGGGAGGAATTGAAAGTCATCCATATCTCTACTGAGGTTATGCTGATAGTTTCTTCAACACTGAACTATTTCATCTTAAATGTATCTCCAGGTAAGGAGATAACACGACTAATTATCAGGATCTATAGATGTGAGACTTTGGGGGTCATACATCTGAATCTAGTGATATAGAATCAAGATCTGATAAGTGTAGGTGAAGTATCCTAAATTGACCAAGGGATACTAATTTCCATAGACCCACAGGAAAACAAATGATTGTTGCTCTTGATGCTAGTTTTCTTGGAAATGTATTTCCTTGAAAATGGCAAGTGGGAGGAAATTTTGACTTAGATTCAGTCCAAGGTCAGCCACCTAGCACAGATGGTCAAAGATGGAATTTGAGCCTCGTATATAGGTTGTAGGGCAACCTAGTTTCAGAAAGTATGGAAAAAGGCTGAATCGATTCATGTGTGCCAGTGTTATGGGTAACTCCTAACCTAGACAAAGAATCTTCACCTTATAGTACCTGAGTTCAATGGGAGCTTGATGACATCTCTGGTCATGTATGTTGGGGGCATACAGATCATCAAAGACGATATCCTGATCCTTCACTTGGTGAATAGATGATTGGGAAATGTCTTATGATGAATGACTTAGTGAACATCATCTATGGCGTAGGTGTGAGAGTTTTTCAAAGAAACTCTAAGTGCTAAGTCAGATAACATACATCGATGATGGTAAGTTATAGACCAAATGTGGTTTGTGCCAAGAGCATAACCAATTGATACTAGGTCCAATCCAGGTGCATGGCACTGGATAAGGAATGAAGAACACACTTTGGTTCTATGTAGAACTAAAAGGTGGTTCTTGGTCAGTAATGATAGGAAAAGCTTAGTGGATTCACTTGGCAGCTTGTTCCAGTCAAAACAATGATAGTCTAGCTATTCCTATAGTGGTGCTAGAAGCTTTGGGAGCTTCAGAGCAGGCTACTTGAAAGCAGAGTATGCAAGTGCTTTTGGGAAGTAGTGGGAGTTCTTTGTTGAACCTCGCATGCATACAAAGATGCTTATATCTTGTCTTGGGGACAGAGGTACTTGATATATAGCAGATATGAACATTGATACAATCGTGATAGGCCCATAGACCGATGCTCTAGCACAGCAGGAGCGTGGCAGGTCGTGCTTAGGACACGGTGTTGAGGTTGCTTAATGCAAGGTCCTAGTGCAAGTGGGAGATTGCTAGTGTTTATGCCCTAGGACCTTAGGATGGTCCATGGGATATGTGCATCACATCTAGTTGATAGATGAGTTATCCTGCCATTGTCATTGTCACGCAAGTTTGTACATCTGCGCATATGTACATTTGCATATACAATGTCCCTAAGAGATATATTTTATCTAGTCTTTGTGTTTATCCCTGGTCGAGAATCATGGTGGATATGGGACAGCTATGATTCGCTTGAGACTAGTATATGCGCTGGTTGAGCACGGGTTGCTAATGCAGGCGTATGGGTATATCAAGGGAGATATAATGGATCGACCCGCCATGAGGATTCATCTCAGTGTCACGAGATGAATATCACAGTGACAGAGTTGCGCTTGTCCTAGACTTGAGGGCATTGGTATCTCTATATAGTGATTGATGTACTTTGATGCAACCTAACGCTTCGCCGTAAAAGGGAAGTCAAAACAGTTGTCATTGGGTATGTCATAACCTACATGAGGGATTCAATGTGCCAACAGAGGATTTGCCCCTTCATTATGGGGAAGCTTGATTGTCCATGGCGCCCTATATAGCTAACTGAAAGTGTATGGCCATACCCAGGTGAGAACCTGATTTAGTCATGCCATATTATTGGGATTAACAAGTGTGACACACTTGCCCAATCTGGACATTAGTTGGCAAAAGGACAAGGCTGCACTTGTACTTTGTCGCAGTTTTAGGGGATGTTGATGATGACACCATTCTGATGACTTGGGTAGCAATGATGTACTACTAGGTGCCAGTCATTGCTTGTGATGATTTAGTCATCATTGCCAACGTCTGAAGAACGTACAGGGTCGCACACCTAGACACTCAAGTTCTCATACTAATCGTTTAGCCTCTGATTGAATCATTGTGTGATTCAGATCTTTTGGGGAACTGATGCATTGAGACTTTTATAGAGAGGATGATATTTTATTTTAGTTCATGTTTGACCACTAGTTGACTCTAGTGGACCATGTTTGACCTCTGTTGACCTGTGTTGTCAAAATGAGTCAAACAAGGGTCTTGGTGCAAGTTTGGGCTTGGCAATTTAGTCACATGAATAAAATAAAGTTATAAATTGGCAAGAGAATTTTTCTCTTGGCTAATTAATAAGCTTGGGCGCTATGTACATTTAATTGTGTCTGCGGGGATTCGAACCCATGACGCTTAATTGTGAGTAGGTGCCTATGCTTGGGCGCATTTACAATTAATTGCGTATGCGGGGATTAGAACCCATGACGCGTAACTGTGAGTAGGTGCCTATGCTCATTGTAACATCCCGTTATCTTAACCCCAAACTAATGACACAATTCATGAATGGTACAGGATGTTTCATATAAGATCGATCATATGCTAGGTAAAACCGAGTTCAAGAAAACACGATCTGAAAAATTTCCATAAATCCATACATACAAATTCACAAAACACAAATCTCATAAATCACATAAAGGTACCTGCCACCACGCAATCCTTGCACTAGACATATGCAAGGCAACAGTTATATCAAATCCGATGGCATAAATACGATTCGATTCGAAATTCAAAGCAAAACCACAAAGTCGATTTTATAAACTCATACCAAACACCGAAACCAGGCTGAAGCCCGCGGTGACACAAAAATCAAACTCATAAGACTGCCTTAACCGGCAACACAATTCACATAGTTCACATGGTTCACATAGTTCATATAATTCATGTTAAGGCCACAACTGGCCCCAAGAATTAAGCACAAAAGTTCTTAAAACAGCAAATAGCATAATTATCCACGCCAATGCACTCAAGAAATACGCCCCTGCTCTATGCCTGAAAATAGTGAGGGGTGAGCTACACAGCCCAGTGAGTGGATAGTCTAAATCGACCATCCAGAACATACATTCAAAAATATAGGCAGATTATTTTAAAAATCTTCAACAGAACATTATGTCAACATATAACAAAATAAAGAAACAGAAGTCATATAGACAGTCAGATGTACACACCAGCATATAACAAACTCAGGTTCTAGAGTTATACTCTAAACCAATTAAACACATATATTCTAAACCAACTAAACACACCATACTTAATTAACCTAGTTGTCCAGCATAATCAGTAGTGACCAATATGGTCTAACCCGGCTTGGCCAAAGCACTGGGAGCTGCAAAATCTCGTGCAACACATAAACATGGATAGTGAGTAGAATCAAGAGGTGGCCCCCGCCAGGTCACGACGTGGCACTTTGCTCTATCACCCCATAACACATCGATGGATTGTGTGTAGATTCAAGAGGTGGCCCCCGTCAGGTCATGACGTGGCACTTTGCTCTACGACACCCCATATCACAAAATGAGAGTGATGACATCAAGAGGTGGCCCCTGTCTGATCAAGACATGGCACTTTGCGTCTTATATCACCCCATAACATAAAAGAGTAATGACATCAAGAGGTGGCCCCTGTCCGACCAAGACATGGCACTTTGCGTCAAAACCCGTTCTCCCAAAAGGTTCCTACTGGACAACAGACATATCTTATTTCATATTTCACAAAGGTGGACTCCTAAGTGTCAACTAGACTCTAGGATAGTCATCACAAAAATCATATCGGGCAGGCTGAACATCAACCCCCATCATAATAGGCAGGCTGAACATCAACCCCCTCACATATCAAATATAGGGCTGAAATCTAACCCTTCACATATCACATAAGGACTATCCTATGAGTACACGGTTACACTTAGCCATAGTCCTAACCAACACATAACACATAATATTCAAAATTCACATAATCCATCACATAACACATATTGTTCAAGATTCACATAACCCATAAATCACATAATAAACACATAATATTTCATATTCGAATATCACATGATATAGTGTAGTCCTTAGATTTCATGCTGATTTGTTTAGTCAAATCTGACTAAGTTAACACCCAAGTTTCTCAAACAAATAAATAACATTGCATTTAACTAGCATTCATAAAAATTACATAAAACTAAAACATATATCCATATAATTTTACAAATTACCCCATGTAACTACAAACATCAAAATTCGGTTTTCACAAACAATTCGGTTTCCATTTATATTATCACAAATTCGGTTTCCATACATATTATCTATTTAATTTACTCCTTGATTAACATGAACTTCATACTACAAAATCACTGATTTAATATTACCAAAATCATATAAAAATTCAATGATTTAATGCTACTAAAATTCCCTATAAAATACCTTAAATTTCATGCTACAAGTTTCGGTTTTCATGAGATACCTACCTATACAAAATTTCGGTTAAACAATCATCAAGATTATGTTTTGTTTTGGTTTTCATAACTAACATCAAAGTTTCGGTTTTAAAGATGGAAATTTAGGTTTTCATAACAAGGTGAAATCTTGAGTTTTCGGTTTTAGCATGCAAAGATTCCAAACAAATAATGGTATCATCTAACAAGATTAAGTGGACAAAACTCAATTAAGACACCCCACTCACCTTGAACCGTGAACACCAAGGTGAAAAACCTCTACAAAATCGCCTAAAGTCTTTAAGTCGCCCAAGGAATCTCCAAGAACTTGCCAAGGAAATTTCTTCACTTCAAAGAAAATCGCCAAGGGAAGAAGATGAAGAAAATCACCTCAAAATTCCAAGAACACCAAAGTCGCCTCCTTCTTCCTAGCCGTCGCCCAAAGTTTTCTCAAGACTCCAAAAATCGCCAATAATCTCACCCTAACCGAATTACTAACTAAAAATTTCGGTTTTAAATTTTTAACCCATTAACCCATTAATTCAAATAGGTTTTAACCCCTTTAACTAGCTAATTCAAATTTTAAATCTAATTTAAGTGTAACCCAATAACCCTTAGTTTAAGTGAACATCCAATAAGAGTTTAAATTAACATCCAATTAATTACTTCACTTAAACGCAAATCCAATAAGGATTTAATTAATATCCAATAAGGTCTAATTAATTTATCCTAAATTAACAACCAATATAAATCACAATTTAATAATCATTAAACCAGTTAATTAACGTCCAACAAGCTAGTTAATTAATTAAAATTAACAACCATTAAGCTCTAATTAATTAACTATAAATTAACAATCAACACACAAGAGTAATAACACAGTCAATAATTTTATTTAAATCAAAAAGAATGCTTACCAGGACTCAAGATCCTTGGATCTTACATCCCTCCCTCCTTATAAAGCTTTAGTCCTCTAAAGCTCAGCATCCATATCATCAAAGAGGTAAGCATAAAATTTTCTCATATCAGCTTCAGTCTCCCATGTCGCCTCCTCAACTGACTGATTTCCCCAGATAACCTTTACCAAAGGTATAGTCTTGTTTCTCATAACTTTATCCTTTCTATCAACAATCCGGAGGGGTCTTTCCTCGAAAGTCAAATCACTCTGAATCTGAAGAGGTTCCAACTCTAATACATGAGATGGATCAGGATGATATTTCCGCAAAGCAGAGACATGGAACACATTATGCACATGATCCATAGCAGGAGGTAAAGCTAACCGGTAAGCCACTGGACCAATTCTCTCAATAATGTCAAAAGGGCCTACAAACCTAGGGCTCAACTTGCCCTTTTTGCCAAACCTCATAACACCCTTAGTAGGTGACACCTTCAAGAACACATGATCCCCTACCATAAACTCCAAGGGACGACGACGGTCATCAGCATAACTCTTCTGTCTGTCCCGAGCAATCTTCAGTTTATCCCGGATCTCTCTAACCTTATCAGTAGTCTCCTGTACTGCATCAGATCTCAAAATCATTCTGTCACCAGTTTCCTCCCAACACAAGGGAGTCCTACACCTTCTCCCATACAAAGCCTCATAAGGAGCCATCTGAATACTGGAGTGGAAGCTATTATTATAAGTGAACTCTATCAAAGATAGATCCCGGTTCCACTCAGAACTCCAATCAACCACATAAGCTCTCAATAAGTCTTCTAGAGTCTGTATAGTACGCTCCGTCTGGCCATCAGACTGAGGATGGTATGCTGTACTAAAACTCAACTTAGTACCCAAACCCTCCTGTAAGCTCTTCCAAAATCTGGACAAAAACCGAGAGTCCCTATCAGACACAATATCAACAGGAACTCCATGCAGTCTGACTATCTCATCAATGTACAATCTGGCCAGTCTCTCTAAAGAATAAGTCATCTTGATCGAAAGAAAATGGGCTGATTTAGTGAGTCTATCAACAATCACCCAAATAGCATCATGACCCAATCTGGTTCTGGGCAAACCACATACAAAATCCATACTGATGCATTCCCACTTCCACTCAGGAATAGGAAGGGGCTGCAACAAACCACCAGGCTTCTGGTGTTCAGCCTTTACAGTCTGACAGGTTAAACACCTAGAGACAAAATCAGTTACTTCTTTCTTCATACCCGGCCACCAAAAATTTTTCTTAAGGTCCTGATACATCTTAGTCACACCAGGATGTAGAGAATATTTGGAGTTATGGCTGTCCTCCAATATTTCTTTCCTCAAGCTCGGTTCCTCAGGGACACATACCCTTCCACGAAACCGAAGAATACCATCATCAGACAGGCTAAAATCCTGAACTGCGCCATCAACCAGACTATCCCTGATCTGAACTAATTTCGGATCCACAGACTGCTGATCTCTGATCTTCTGCAACAAAGCAGACTGTACTCTGAGAAAAGCTACATAACCAGTCTGAACTCTAGGAGAAACACTGATCCTGAGATCGCTGAACTCCTGCAGTAACCGCCACTCACTGACTCGTAAAGCAGCTACTGAAGTAACTGGATGTCTGCTCAGAGCATCCGCCACTACATTGGCCTTTCCAGCCTGATACTGAATGGAGAAGTCATAGTCTTTGATCAACTCCATCCATCTTCTCTGTCTCATGTTCAACTCCTTCTGAGTGAAGATATACTTGAGACTCTGGTGATCAGTGAACAGATCAAACTCCTGGCCCAGCAAATAGTGACGCCATATCTTCAAAGCAAAGACTACGGCCGCCAACTCTAAATCATGAGTAGGGTAGTTCAATTCATACTCCTTCAGCTGTCTCGAAGCATAGGCTACTACAGAACCCTTCTGCATCAAAACACAACCCAACCCTTTGCCTGAAGCATCCGTATAAACAGTAAACCTTTCCCCATCACTAGGAATAATGAGGATTGGTGTACTAGTCAACCTTCTCTTCAGCTCTTGGAAGCTCTCTTCACACTTGTCATCCCAAATAAACTTAGCCTCCTTTCTGGTTAATTTAGTTAAAGGACTCGCCAGTTTGGAGAATCCCTCAACAAACCTCCGGTAGTAACCTGCTAATCCCAGGAAACTTCTGATCTCAGTAGCACTAGTCGGTCTTCCCCAATTAAGGATGGCTTGCACTTTAACTGGATCCACAGACACCCCCTGACCAGAAATCACATGTCCAAGGAAACTGATCTTCTCTAGCCAGAACTCACACTTACTAGCCTTGGCATATAATCGGTTCTTCCTCAGAACCTCCAGCACTCTGCGCAAGTCACTGACATGATCTGAAGTAGTCCATGAGTATACCAAAATATCGTCTATAAAGACTACCACACAAGAGTCAAGCAATTCATGGAATACCCTGTTCATCAAATCCATGAAAACAGCAGGTGCATTCGTCAGTCCAAAAGGCATAACTAAAAATTCGAAATGCCCATACCTCGTCCTGAAAGCAGTCTTAAATATATCCTCATCCTTGACCCTAAGCTGATAATACCCTGATCTCAGATCAATCTTAGAGAACACTGTAGCTCCCTGTAATTGATCAAATAGATCATCAATTCTGGGAAGAGGATACTTATTCTTGATAGTCACTTGGTTCAATTGCCTGTAGTCTATACACATCCTCAGGGTTCCATCTTTCTTCTTCACAAATAGCACTGGCGCTCCCCAGGGAGAAGCACTAGGCCGGATATACCCTTTCTCTAGCAATTCCTCCAGTTGTTTCTTAAGCTCGGCCAGCTCTGAGGTAGCCATGCGATAAGGAGCTCTGGAGATAGGTGCCGTACCTGGCGCCAACTCAATGCCAAACTCTACTTCTCTAATCGGTGGCAAGCCTGAAAATTCTTCAGAGAACACATCAGGAAATTCTTTCACCACCGCCATCTGAGTCAAATCAGAAGTAGAATCATCCTGCACCTTAACATGCGCAAGATAACCCTTGCATCCACTAGCCAGTAATTTCCTGGCCTGCAGGAAAGATATCACATGCGGTCCTTGGTCTGACACTAGACCTCTCACAAAAAGCCGATTACCATCTAGTAGATTTAAAGTGATTACTTTCTCAAAGCAATCCACAGAGGCATGATGGGAGGACAACCAATCCATACCTAGAATGACATCATAGTCTTGCATGTCTAAGAGGATTAGATCCACTAGAAACTCATAACCCTCTACATGCACCACACAATCAGCATACACAGTGTCTGTAGACAATGACTTTCCTAAGGGAGTACTCACAGACACAACATAATTCATCACCTTAGGTAACACAAGTAAACATGCAGCAAATTTAACAGATACAAAAGACAAATTTGCACCAGGATCAAATAAAATGCGAGCTAACTGATCAAATACAAATAAGGTACCTTCCACAACGGATCGGGAAGCTCGTGTATCCTTCTCAGCCACAGCATAAACTCTAGTCTGGACTGTAGGCTTATCTGCGCCTCTAGGCTATATCTCAGGCTCTTTGCAGTCCCTGACCATGTGCCCAGGTTTCTTACACCTGAAGCACACGCCATTCTTCTTATGACAGTCTTTCACTAGGTGTCCCTTGAGCCCACAATAACTACAAGTCCGGTCCTCTGTGATACTGTTTCTTACATCCCTGGCATCCCTGAACTGCTGCGGTGCATCCCTGGACTGCTGCGGTGCCTTGTAGGAGTAAGGTTTATACCTGCTCTTCTTGTAGTCCTTATGTTTAGGGTACTTCTTACCCTTGCCGCCACTGCCATACTGAGGAACCGCCGCCTCAGCTGTAGGAACCACTGCCACGGCAACATGAGAACTCCTCTCAGCTATGTATCTCTCAATGGTGCGTGCTCGCCCAACAGTCTCAACATAGGTCTCCAAATGCTGAGCACCAACCTGCTCTCTAATGTCCCATCTGAGACCTCTGAGAAACTTAGTAGCTCTCCTCTTTTCAGTGTTTATCAGATGAGGAGCATACTTTCCCAATTTCGTGAACTGTAATTCATACTGGTCCACAGTCATATCACCCTGCTCCAGGTGAATAAATTCCACCTCTCGGTCCTCAACCAAGCTATCGGGGAAGTACTTCTCGTTAAATCGAGACAAGAAGTAAGGCCAATCTACAGTCTCATGTCTTTCTTCGGCAAGTCTCACCACGCCCTTCCACCACTCATCTGCATCACCACGCATCATATAGGTGGCCAGACACAGCTTGTCTTCATTCGAGCAACGCATGACTTGGAAAATCTTGTCCAAGCATAACTGCCAGTTCTCGGCATTACATGATTCTGAGCCCCCATAAAAAGAACTAGGACCCAGTTTCTGGAATTCACTCACAAGTGAAGCATAGCGCCTATGAGCGCCCTCCTGAGAGTCATCCCCCACCGCCCGAGTAGTAGTCTGGGGTCTCTCTTGAGTCAACTGCTGCAAGAGCTGCTGTTGCGCCTCTTGATGCTGAGTCTGTTGCTGCTGCAGCATCTGAGCTTGCCTCTCTATCATGGCACCTTGTTGCTGTACCATGCCAGTTAGAGCCTCAATAGTTCTCGTGAGATTCGGGGTCTGCTCGCCCTCATCACTAGCATTTCCTCTGGTTCGCACCATCTTAAATGCCTACACACACATATCATAGTCAGGAAATCAATCATAAACCTAACAGGTGTCTAGCAATACACAAACATGTTTTCCCCCAAACTAAGTTTTAGCTAGCCAACTGCTCTGATACCATTCTGTAACATCCCGTTATCTTAACCCCAAACTAATGACACAATTCATGAACGGTACAGGATGTTTCATATAAGATCAATCATATGCTAGGTAAAACCGAGTTCAAGAAAACACGATCTGAAAAATTTCCATAAATCCATACATACAAATTCACAAAACACAAATCTCATAAATCACATAAAGGTACCTGCCACCACGCAATCCTTGCACTAGACATATGCAAGGCAACAGTTATATCAAATCCGATGGCATAAATACGATTCGATTCGAAATTCAAAGCAAAACCACAAAGTCGATTTTATAAACTCATACCAAACACCGAAACCAGGCTGAAGCCCGCGGTGACACAAAAATCAAACTCATAAGACTGCCTTAACCGGCAACACAATTCACATAGTTCACATGGTTCACATAGTTCATATAATTCATGTTAAGGCCACAACCGGCCCCAAGAATTAAGCACAAAAGTTCTTAAAACAGCAAATAGCATAATTATCCACGCCAATGCACTTAAGAAATGCGCCCCTGCTCTATGCCTGAAAATAGTGAGGGGTGAGCTACACAGCCCAGTGAGTGGATAGTCTAAATCGACCATCCAGAACATACATTCAAAAATATAGGCAGATTATTTTAAAAATCTTCAACAGAACATTATGTCAACATATAACAAAATAAAGAAACAGAAGTCATATAGACAGTCAGATGTACACACCAGCATATAACAAACTCAGGTTCTAGAGTTATACTCTAAACCAATTAAACACATATATTCTAAACCAACTAAACACACCATACTTAATTAACCTAGTTGTCCAGCATAATCAGTAGTGACCAATATGGTCTAACCCGGCTTGGCCAAAGCACTGGGAGCTGCAAAATCTCGTGCAACACATAAACATGGATAGTGAGTAGAATCAAGAGGTGGCCCCCGCTAGGTCACGACGTGGCACTTTGCTCTATCACCCCATAACACATCGATGGATTGTGTGTAGATTCAAGAGGTGGCCCCCGTCAGGTCATGACGTGGCACTTTGCTCTACGACACCCCATATCACAAAATGAGAGTGATGACATCAAGAGGTGGCCCCTGTCTGATCAAGACATGGCACTTTGCGTCTTATATCACCCCATAACATAAAAGAGTAATGACATCAAGAGGTGGCCCCTGTCCGACCAAGACATGGCACTTTGCGTCAAAACCCGTTCTCCCAAAAGGTTCCTACTGGACAACAGACATATCTTATTTCATATTTCACAAAGGTGGACTCCTAAGTGTCAACTAGACTCTAGGATAGTCATCACAAAAATCATATCGGGCAGGCTGAACATCAACCCCCATCATAATAGGCAGGCTGAACATCAACCCCCTCACATATCAAATATAGGGCTGAAATCTAACCCTTCACATATCACATAAGGACTATCCTATGAGTACACGGTTACACTTAGCCATAGTCCTAACCAACACATAACACATAATATTCAAAATTCACATAATCCATCACATAACACATATTGTTCAAGATTCACATAACCCATAAATCACATAATAAACACATAATATTTCATATTCGAATATCACATGATATAGTGTAGTCCTTAGATTTCATGCTGATTTGTTTAGTCAAATCTGACTAAGTTAACACCCAAGTTTCTCAAACAAATAAATAACATTGCATTTAACTAGCATTCATAAAAATTACATAAAACTAAAACATATATCCATATAATTTTACAAATTACCCCATGTAACTACAAACATCAAAATTCGGTTTTCACAAACAATTCGGTTTCCATTTATATTATCACAAATTCGGTTTCCATACATAATATCTATTTAATTTACTCCTTGATTAACATGAACTTCATACTACAAAATCACTGATTTAATATTACCAAAATCATATAAAAATTCAATGATTTAATGCTACTAAAATTCCCTATAAAATACCTTAAATTTCATGCTACAAGTTTCGGTTTTCATGAGATACCTACCTATACAAAATTTCGGTTAAACAATCATCAAGATTATGTTTTGTTTTGGTTTTCATAACTAACATCAAAGTTTCGGTTTTAAACATGGAAATTTAGGTTTTCATAACAAGGTGAAATCTTGAGTTTTCGGTTTTAGCATGCAAAGATTCCAAACAAATAATGGTATCATCTAACAAGATTAAGTGGACAAAACTCAATTAAGACACCCCACTCACCTTGAACCGTGAACACCAAGGTGAAAAACCTCTACAAAATCGCCTAAAGTCTTTAAGTCGCCCAAGGAATCTCCAAGAACTTGCCAAGGAAATTTCTTCACTTCAAAGAAAATTGCCAAGGGAAGAAGATGAAGAAAATCACCTCAAAATTCCAAGAACACCAAAGTCGCCTCCTTCTTCCTAGCCGTCGCCCAAAGTTTTCTCAAGACTCCAAAAATCGCCAATAATCTCACCCTAACCGAATTACTAACTAAAAATTTCGGTTTTAAATTTTTAACCCATTAACCCATTAATTCAAATAGGTTTTAACCCCTTTAACTAGCTAATTCAAATTTTAAATCTAATTTAAGTGTAACCCAATAACCCTTAGTTTAAGTGAACATCCAATAAGAGTTTAAATTAACATCCAATTAATTACTTCACTTAAACGCAAATCCAATAAGGATTTAATTAATATCCAATAAGGTCTAATTAATTTATCCTAAATTAACAACCAATATAAATCACAATTTAATAATCATTAAACCAGTTAATTAACGTCCAACAAGCTAGTTAATTAATTAAAATTAACAACCATTAAGCTCTAATTAATTAACTATAAATTAACAATCAACACACAAGAGTAATAACACAGTCAATAATTTTATTTAAATAAAAAATAATGCTTACCAGGACTCAAGATCCTTGGATCTTACACTCATTATCCCACATGGGAAGTATCTCCAGTGTGCATCTGGCTCTGCTATTATAAATAGAGAGGCCCACCTGGGAGATT
This sequence comes from Costus lasius, assembly GCA_027563935.2. Classification (NCBI taxonomy): domain Eukaryota; kingdom Viridiplantae; phylum Streptophyta; class Magnoliopsida; order Zingiberales; family Costaceae; genus Costus; species Costus lasius. The sequence continues at coordinate 42,184,051 of CM050448.1, forward strand.
CTTTTGTACTAGACTCTTCTCTTGTCTCTAGTTGTCGCCTCCCCTTTGCTCCTTGGTGTGAGGGTCTAGGAGGTGATGGCAGTAAAAGTTTTTCGGCATCAAAGGTTGGGACAAGTGACAGTGCTACCCACTCCTTATCGCCAACATCCCTTCTTCTCCTTGGCAGTGGCACAAGTCGAGAAGGCTAGAGGGGTGGATCTCATCTTCTGGGGCTAGCACCCATCGCGGAGATTGGAGAGGATTCGAGGAGTCTGTGTGTGCGCCATTGTAGAGGACGGGCCCTTGCGCGTCTTCATCATCGGCTGCTTCTAAAAGTTGCTTGATAAGGTACTGCCCCTATCACATCTCTTCTGTTCTGTTGGGGTATGCCCTTAAGGCTAATGTTTGAGGCCTTGGGATTGTATCAGTATCATGTAATAAACTCTTATGTTTATAAAGGCATGGTTGTTATTCAGGTTGTTATATTGTCTGCTGCAATAATTGTACTTCTGAATAATGTCTCAAAGCTGTTCAGCTAGGCTGACATGCAGTTTTGTCCTTAGTCGAGATATCTTGGTGAACATGAGACAGCCTTGATATGGTTAAGACTAATATGTGTTCTAATCTTATAGGATGCTTCGAGCATGGAATAAGATGTAGACTCATGGGTACATTGGATGTACTGGACAGACCCTACTAGGATATTCAATTGTTTGTCACAATGTGAATAATCCTTGAATGCGACAAGTGGCACATTTCCTCTGACTTGAGATCGCTTGTGTTTTCTAAATGATGATTGTCATTGTTTTGAGTTAGTTCAATATCATTTGAAACATAATGATTATAGACTATCTTGGATGGTGAGCTTGAGTCAGGTTAGGGCACTAGTGATAGATAAAGGATTGCCGTCTCCTTGTTTAAGGAGTGTGATGTTCTAAAGGGGCCCCCTGGATGAGATGATTGAGAAAGTGTATGGCCATACCCAGGTGACTGTGTTCATCTGTTCTAATCATACTTATCATATTGGAGCTACAAGCTTGACACGCTTGTCCAATAAGAACATCCAGTGGCAAAGGAAACATGCATGCCTTGTGAGTTGGATTCACACTTGTGCTGTGGTTTGGGTGTAGTCTTGGAAGACTCTTTTCTTTATATCGGGAGACAGTGATGTGTTGCTAGATACCCCTCACTGATCGTGATAACGTGAGTTATCGTTACCGACATTTAAAGGAAACCCTCAGGGTCGCACAATTTGATGATATGGCTTACTTAAGTCAGATCGTGTGGACTGAATTGTTTGGGTTCAGTTTAAAGGGATTTAATCTCTGATTGTAAGTGAGATCTGGTCTGATCATGTTTGATTGATTAGGGCTTGAGATCGGTAAGCTTCGATCGAGAGATTGGATGCTAGATCGGTGAGATCAGGAGCATCAAGAGATCGACGGTCAGATCAAGAGCCTTAGGGTTTAATGTGATCTGGACTAATGGCTTGGGTCGATTGGTCTATGAACCAGACCAAATTGAACCAGCTCATTGAGTGAGCGTGTGGTTCAAATTGAGAGAAGTTTGCGATTGGGGTAAACCCATGATCGCATGTGAGTGAGTGGCTTTCTATTTTTAGAAAGCATGATCACATACGTGACCACTACTCACGTTCACGCCTAAGGCGCCCTCATCTCTCGTTTCTCCTCACTCTCGTCGCCAACTTGGGCATTCAGCACTCGCACTCTCGTGTGGTGAAGAGATTGACGAAAGGAGAAGGAAGCAATCGCCAAGCAAAGGAGATCTCTCCCCTTCCATTCGACAACGGCTTCTTGGAACCTTGCTAGCACAAGGAGCACCAAGGAAGAGTAGGCGACACCAATTGTGTGCGTCACCTTTGGAGAAGGAGCACTTGCGCCTTTCCTTCCAAGACACCATCTAAGCGATGGCAATGGTGAGAATCGTTTTAAGTTGAACATATTATATGCATAGATCCTTGAAACCCCTTCCGCTGCATCAAAATTGTCATATGCGCCTCCTATAGGGTTTCGCCCCCTTAGTTAGGGGACCTTTCATATTCTTCGTTAGTCGGTCCTTGTTGAATTAGGAATCTCGTTTCGGGCTCGCTTCCGCTGTTTTCATTTTCTTATAGCCCAGGGATTCCCAATACGTATTTGCTACTGGTTTTTGACCCGAGAGTTTTTTTGGATATTACGGCAGTACAGTAATATTTTTCAAGGTATCGTAATCAAGGCATGTTTTTGACCCAAGAGTTTGAATGATTTTACGGCACTACACTTTTGACATTGTGGCCCGTGTTTTTCAAATCCACCAGATTATGGTACTGCCGTTAGATAAATTACGGTCGTAATTCTATCGGCCCTATGCGATATACATGCCGTTTTCGTGGTTTTCACCCACTCTCGCTCACCGACCTTCGACCTTCGACCTTCTCCGACCTTCAGAGCACGCCGGAGACCCTTCCCGTCCGATTTTCGCCGCCGATCTGGTACTCTGTCGCCCAATTTCTCCGTTTTAGCGAGTTTCACGAGTATTTTCGCCCCTTTCTTCGTTTCTCCTCGATTCTCAGTCAATTTCTGAAATACTTGTTTCCATTTACTCCTTAGATGACCGGCGAACTTGTGGGGTCATTTTTGGTCATGTTTAAATGTAATTGACCTTTATTAAATTCACCTTAAATTAATAAGGCTTTTTGTTTAATGGGTTCTGGCTTCCAATAAGTGCAAGCACTCATCGTTAATTACCCCTAAAATTAGGGTACTTTTGATTAAGAGATCTATATAATAAACAACATTCACAAATTGGAGGGCAAAAATATTTTATAAATGTCATGTCAATACATGGCTCATTTACAACTTAAAATTTGAATATTCAGCCTTGATGGCTTATTTGGGATTTAACATGTGCTTGACTTTGATGGCTCGAGTAGTTGAACTTGGGGTACTCGGTCTTGATGACTGTGAGTATTTGAATTTGACTTGTGCTCAGCCTTCATGGTTTGTGAGCATTTGGCTTTGAGAAATATCCGGCCTTGATGGCTTATTGGATATTTAAATTTGATTTGGAAAATATCCGGCCTTGACGGCTTATTGAATATTTTGACTTTGAGAAATATCCGGCCTTGACGGCTTAATGGATATTTTAATTTGGAAAATATCCGGCCTTAGCGGCTTGTTGGATATTTGGATTTGGTTTGGCCCTTGGTGAGCATTCGAAATTGATTTTTGCACGACCTTGTTGACTTGCGAGCATTTGAACTCCATATATTATGCGAAATAATTATTTTAACTTGGAGCATCACGTACACAATATCATATTGAGGAGCTATACCCTGATGACAAGTATCGACGTACGCATCTCCCAAACAATATTATATTGTGATATGATGGTTTGATGAAAATAGGTTGATTGAGTTAATTAGCTCATATTCAACCGGAATATTGGACTTAATTTTGACTTATGTTGATAAAAATCATCTTTAGCCATCAATCTGATTTTCTCATGGCCGTTACTCTAAATTCATATATCTGCTTAATTCAAGACTTGGATCAAAAATCCGACACCATATTTGGAAAGATCCAGTTCAACTTAATAGAGATCAACTCCCTGATCATGTCAAATGTCAACCAATTGATCTAGACATGTACAGATCTTTGTTAGCCGTTGATTTAGAGTTTAGATCAAATTCACCTTGATCATTCATTTAAATTCACAGATATGTTTCAATCCAAAATTCAGATAAAAAATTAGATATGATATTTGGAGAGATCAAGTTCGACTTAGTAGGAATCGACTCCTCGATCATGTCAAATGTCAACCGATTGATCTAGATATGCTCAGATCAATCTCAGCCATTGATTTAAGTTTAAATCTGATTTATCACGATCGTTTATTTAAATTCATTGATTTGCTTCAATCCGTATATCAGATCGTAAAGTAAATATTGGATTCAGAAAGATTGGGCTCGATATAGTGGGAATCGATACCTTGATCATATCACTTGTCAATGGATTGGCCTAGATGTGCTCAGATAAATCTCAGCCATTGATTCAGAGTTTAGTCAGATTCATCATGACCATTTATTTAAATTCGCCGATATGTTTCAATCCAGAATTCGAATTAAAAATTCAATATCAAATCTGGAGAGATCAGTATCGACTTAGTAGGGATCGACTCCTTGATCATGTCAAACGTCAAAGGATTGGCCTAGATACACTCCGATCATTCTCAGCCGTTGATTTGATCATTTAAATCTGAGCCATTTGATCGCATTGGATTAATCCTGACCGTTCGATCGAGATAAAAGATCTTGACCGTCAAATTTCATATAAATGGATCCGAACCGTCGGATTCAATTTATTTGATTGAGTTGATCGTGACCGTCCGATTAAGCTTTAATTAATCATAATCGTCGATTTTATTTAAATCTGAACCGTTGATTGCATAGAATGAATCCGATCTGTTGATTTGATTTTATTATACCGGATAGATCTCAACCGTTCAATCTTGTTTGAAATAATCTGGAGCGTCTATTTTATGAAGATCTAGACCGTTGATTTCATGAGATGAATCTCGGCCGTTGGATTTAATTAATTAGAATGAGTTGATCTTGACCGTCCGATTTCAAGTGAATTAATCTCAGACGTTGATTTCTCTTGGATCTGGACCTTCGATTATTAGAGGATTAACCTCAATCGTCCAAATATTTCCTCGTCTCTTTCGACGACGGTGGCGGCGGATGAAATTAGGGTTCATCGGCGCCGGCGGCTCGCTGTTTCTCCGGCTAATCAGTTCTGGCCATAGCTTCTTTGTGTTGAGGAGGACTCGTGGCAGATGTTTGGCGGCTTTCAGTGCAGTATCGGCGGTGAATCAAAAATTTTGGCAGAAACGGGGTCGTAGGCGCATTTTTGTTCGATTCCGGCGATCCTTCGATCGGATGACCAAATCCCTTAAGTCATAGTTTCGGCGGCGTAAGGAGAGCATACAGGCGTGATTTCATCGGGATCCAACGGTCGGATCCCAAGTTCTTATGGTAGAGGCTTTGGCGGACGAGGATAGCTTCAGTGCGAGGCTTCGGCGCGAGCATATGCACAATTTTTTTTTTAGCGAATTAAACCCGTGCAATCTTGGCATGTTAGCGTTGATCAAAACAGAACAACGTGTAATCTTAACACGGTTATTAAAAACGTTGAGAAAATTTTTTCTCTCTTCAATCCCTAGACACGACGGCGTCACCGGGTCTAACATAAAGCTTCCTCCATCTTCATTTCCTTCATCTTCAATTTCTTCATCTTTAATTTCACCACTTCAGTTTCTTCATTTTCAATCCTTATCCACAAAGGGTGTCACCGGGTCTAACATAAAGCTTCCTTCATCTTCAATTCCTCCATCTTCAATCCCTAGCCACAAAGGGCGTCACCGGGTCTAACCTAAAGCTTCCTCTATCATCAATTCCTCCATCTTTAATCGCTAGCCACAAGGGCGTCACCGAGTCTAACTAAGCTTCCTCCATCTTCAATTTTAATCTTAGTCCCTAGCCACAAAGGCGTCACCGGGCTTAACCTAAAGCTTCCTCCACCTTCAATTTTAATCTTAGTCCCTAGCCACAAGGGCGTCACCGGGTCTAACTAAGCTTCCTCCATCTTCAATTTTAATCTTAGTCCCTAGCCACAAGGGTGTCACCGGGCCTAACCTAATCTTCTTCCTCCTTCAATCTTTAATCCCTTCTCTCTTTTTTTTTACTGCAAAGAATTTTCCGATGTCCGAAGAATCGTGTCGAAGGAAGAAAACTTCCTTCACGTCCACGTCAATGGAACAAATCGGTTAATCCTTACAATCTCAGCACTACAATGCTTCTTCTATTCCTCCCTCCTTTTTTCTTTCTTCCCCCTTCTTTGTGTTGCTGAGAGCTTAGAAAGCTCTCAATTTCTCTTTGTTTCCAGCCCTCCTCGCCTTAGATTTTGAGCCGCCCCCTCTTCCTTGTGTTGTTGCCGAGAGCTCAAAGTTCTCAATTTCAGCCGCCGCCTAGACCTCTCTCTTCTCTATGCATCCTCCTTTTTTGTGTCGCTGAGAGATGTTTCCCCCTTTTCTTGCTTTCTTTTTTTTTCTTGAGAATCTCCTCTCTTTGTTGGAGTTGCCGAGACCCTCCCATTTTTTGTGTCGCCGCTTGCTCCTCTTTCTGGCCTCCTTCCAATGCCAAGAGATTTTGAGAAAATTATTCTTCCTCCTTTGAGTTGCCGAGAGATTGGAAAGCTCTCCCTCTATTTCTCTTTATTATTTTTTTTTGGCTTCGGTTGCCAAGAGATGGTTGCGATTTCTCCTCTCCCTCCTTATTTTTCCTTCGGCTGCATCCTTTTAATTAGCCAAGAGCCCTCCACTTCTCTCCTTTTTTCTGCTTATCAAAGACTCTCTTGTTTTTTTTGTGGCCGCTTTCTTATCATCCCCGAAGAAGAAGCCTCCCCCTCTATTTATTCTTTATTCCTAACCCCTCTTATAAAGTAAAGTAGTATCTTCAATCTAAATCGTGATTGAGATTCACGATTCTAAAATCCAATGTGGCATGGTTCATGGTAAAGTCAAATTTCCCTTGATTTATTCCATATATGATTTCTAATTTTGGAGTAAACGATTCCATATTTCCCCTTTTCCCTTTTATTCCTTTTATTTCCTCCAATATCTTCTATTGTGATTGATTTTATTCCAACTTTTATTCTCAATTTGCATTCCTGCGATTATGCTTTCGTGATTAGTTGCTGCATATCTAAATTTTATTTTTTGCATTCCTTCTTTGCCAAGAGTAGCTCACACGCCAATTAATTATTTTAATTTTTCACATTTCCAATTTTTACTCCAAGGTCAAAATCAATTTTGACTTCATTATTGTAGGTGAAAATTTTGGTCTAACAGAACTTTCCTTGTGTGTTTCCAAAGGTTTTGGATCAGTTTTTGAAAGTGATTTGAGCTTAAACGAGCAAGATTTGTTGAAGTTCTTCAGATTTACTGTTCACCCCATGTTCTCTAGCTGAAATTTCAATTTTAAGCTTGGATTCAGCTGATTTTTGCTTCTATGATGCTTATTAAATAATGATGTTCATGTTGAAAGTGTTATTAGAATTACTATATTGTGCTATCATCTAAGTTGTAGCCCTAGTTTACTCTTGAATTGAGAATGGCACCTAAGACTAAGACAGTAGTTTCAAAGTGAAGGGGCAAAGGATCAGTTGAGTCCTCCACACCACCAAATCCCTATGGCATCATCTTTAGGGATGAAGTTCAAGAATCGAGATACAACAAACTGGTGGAGAAAGGGTGGTAAATACAAAGTATGTTGATAGAAGAACCTTGGAGGCACTTGGCTTGTATGATGATGTATTTTGGATGTTCGATCAAATCAGGGCCAAGAAGTTCTTTTAGATGACTCCACAAATATATTTTCCATTGGTACTAGAGTTCTTGAGCAGCTTTGATATGGAGTTATAGGAGTTTACTGACAGGCATGCCGAAGGTGACGTCACCTTCCGCATAGCCAACATTGAGAGGAAGCTTACCATGAGGGACCTCAGATCTATTTTTCAGCTTGGATCAGGAGGACATACCAGTGTGTCACTTGGCTATGTAGAGAGTGTATTTTGGAATCAGATTACCTCGGAGGTTCACTTTTCTGCGGTCTCAGCCAAGGCATCAAAGATTATCTACCCCTGCATCAAATATGTACACCGAGTACTTGCCCACACAGTCTTTGGTAGAAGTGATAGTGATGGGATGGTGAGACAGTCTAAGTTCTTCTTTCTGTGGAGTATGCTATATGGATATTATTTGGATGTGGCTTTCTTTTTTGTGAAGCATATGGATAAGGTAGCTAGGGCCAAGAAAGGTGCCATTGTGATTGGTGGTTTCATCACACCTATAGCTCTTGTTCTCAGAGTGGAGCCTTATGGGATTGAAGTGGCTAGAGGGAACTCTAGACTGGATATGGAGTCATGCATGGCTATGAAGATGATAGTTAGAGAGGGTGACACCTTCTCTTAGTTCTTGGGCCTGGAGGTCAGAAATTACCACTACCCAACACTGAGAAGACCTCTGTGAGGAACCAAGCCAATTGGAAGTTCACTCCTGATGATGCAGATTTTACTATGCCACCACCTCTCGATACCGTGCCGCCACCACCCACTTGGGGTGATAGTGATGACCCATTTGGCATGGGTATGGATCCACCATCTCAGGGAGCTACTGATTCATCTTCACATCGAGCTTTTGACCGAGGATTCTCTAGTGCTTACAACCCTGGATTTCGGGCTCTCTCCGCCTAGATGTACCGATAGGAGCATCGGATGGAGAAGATGCTTGGTTCCATGGGGCGGATGCAGGACACCATGCACCATATTCCTCACGATGTGGAGAATCTCAGCAACTATATGGAAGAGACGGGAAGTTTTCTGTTTGACCACTTTGGATTCTAGGATTCTAGGAGGGGTGGAGTTTGTGGAGGCTACCATGGAGGGCAACAGGATGATCCGATGGATGTAGTTGCTCAGGGGACTGAGGAGATTGGATCGGACAATGATGAGTAGATTTTGTGAGTATCTCTTTCTCTTACTACTTTGCATTCCATTTTCCTTATTTATTGATGTTTCATGTTTACAGGGAAGGATGATTCCTCCAAACTTTTGTGTCCACCATTGCTACGTTGCTCGGCTTTACCTGACTTGCTTATTCATTCGATATGGTTGTATGATATTGATATTGATTTTGATGGGGTTGTCTAATGATATTTTGATATTGATACTGATCTCGATTTGGTTGTATGACGATATTTGGAGCACCTTGTGGAGGTGCATACTTTGATGATGACTAGCATGTTTTTTATCATGAATGAGTATATGATGATTTTTGTTGATATGATTATCTTACGGTATAACCTGTTTTTGAAGAAATTCTTGTTAATAGTATGATTCTATTGATAATTAATGAATTCATTGCCTGTGATAAGGACTAGATCTATCATGTTGAATTTATTTCTCTTATATATATCTACTTTTAAAATTTTTCATTGATTGATGAGTAAAATTTTGGGTAGACATATTACTTGATGAATTTGATTTAAAGGTGAAACTACTTCTTTAAATAAAACTAGCATATGAGTATGATTTTTGAATTGATATTGATTGATTAATTTAGTTGATGTTCCTGCTATTTGCTATTTGTTGGGAAGAATGATTCCTTGATCCAAAAGAGAGTGATAACTCCCTCACTTGGCACTGCGCAAAATTGGCAGTGGTACCAAATACAAGGGTTGAAGTCAAAATGAGAGAAAAAGAATAAATCAAGAGAATGACTCCTGATCATGGCACCGTGTTGATTTGCGGTGGTACCTAAGTTATGAATTGAAGTCCAGAAAGAAAATGCATGTATCTATTGTTGGGGTATGCCCTTAAGGCTAATGTTTGAGGCCTTGGTTTGTTATCAGTATCATGTATAAACTCTATGTTTATAAAGGCAATGGTTGTTATTCAGGTTGTTGCATTATCTGCTGCCATATGTATACTTCTGAATAATGTCTCAATGCTGTTCAGCTTGGCTGACATGCAGTATTGTCCTTAGTCGAGATATCTTGGTGAACATGAGACAGCCTTGATATGATTGAGACTAGTATGTGTTCTAATCTTATAGGATGCTTCGAGCATGGAATAAGATGTAGACTCATGGGTACATTGGATGTACTGGACAGACCCTACTTAGGATGTTCAATTGCTTGTCACAATGTGAATAATCCTTATATGCAAACAAGTGGCATACTTCCTCTGACTTGAGATCACTTGTGTTTCTAAATGAGGATTGGCATTGTCTTGAGGTAGTTCAATATCATTTGAAACATAATGGTTATAGACTATCTTGGATAATGAACATGAGTCATATTAGGGCGCTAGTGATAGATATAGGATTGCCTTCTCCTTGATTGGAGTGTGATGTTCTAAAGGGGCCCCCTGGATGAGATGGTTGAGAAAGTGTATGGCCATACCCAGATGACTATGTTCATCTTATCTAACCACTCTCATCATATTGGAGTTACATGCTTCACATGCTTATCCAATAAGAACATCCAGTGGCAAAGGAAACAAGTATGTCTGGTGAATTGAATTCACACTTATGCTGTGATTTGGGTGTAGTCTTGGAAGACTCTTTCCTTTATATCGAGAGACAGTGATGTGTTGCTAGATACCCCTCACTGATCGTGATAACGTAAGTTATCGTTACCGACATTTAAAGGAAACCCTTAGGGTCGCACAATTTGATGATATGGCTTACTTATGTCAGATCGTGTGGACTGAATTGTTTTGGTTCAGTTTAAAGGAGTTTACACTCTGATTGTAAGTGAGATCTGGTCTGATCATTTTTGATTGATTAGGGCTTGAGATCGGTAAGCTTCGATCGAGAGAATTGATGCTTGATCGATAAGATCAGGAGCATCAAGAGATGAATGGTTAGATCTTGAGCCATTTGGTTTGTCAAGATCTGAACCAATGCTGGTTTGATTTGGTCTTTGAACCAAATGTAATTGAACCGAATTAAATTGAACCGGTTCACTTATGTGAACGTATGGTTCGATTGAGAGATGAAGTTCGATGGTAACGTGGGATTGAATGTGGAGTTAGTGCTTTCTATTTTTAGAAAGACGTTTTCCTTGTTGGAAACTCCCAACGTTTTCGAACGTGAGAAGTCTCCTCTCTCTCTCGCCGACTTGCATCTTCTTGCTCTCGCTTTGGGTGATCTTCATGCCAAGAAGAGCTTTCGGCCAGAAAAAGAAAAAGCAATTCATCTCTTCTCCTCCACACAAAAGGACACCTTGGAGCCTTGCTAGCACAAGGATCGACAAGGAGTAGGCGATCAATCATCTTGTGAAAACTCTGATATGCGCCTATTAGGGTTGCTGGTTTGATTATATGACATGCAAACCGATCTTAGAAACCCTAGCTTCCGCTTGTGAAAACTCTGATATGCGCCTATTAGGGTTTTCGCCCCCCCCCCTTTAGGGACTTTCAATTGGTATCAGAGCTAGGTGTCTGTTTGATCATATGATTGCTTGTTTTTGTGATCCTTGTTTGTGCTTATGAATAGATCTAAATTACATGCGAAACCACATGATAGTTGATCATGCGAAAATAGATGTATGCTTTACATTGGCGCATGTATATTGTTGGCGCATGTTGTAGTTTTTGATCAAAACTCTTTTACTTGTGCGCATCCATTTAGATCTAAGCGCCTACTTGAAAAACTTAGACGGGTTATTAGGGTTGAAGTCATCGTCCAGTATAGACCCAACTGTCTGATCAGACCATCTGACAACCTAGATGGGTCGACCAGATGGCACCTATGCGCAAGCATGAGGTGGCTATAGGTCGACTGCAGAAAGGCGTGTAGCGATGTCTGATTGAGACAACCAATGAACACTCATGATTAAGGCCCGGGGTCACACCCGCTTGCCAGAACTCATGAGGGATGTTCAGCCCTTATGGCATGCATTGTTGACCATGAGGTCGACACAAGTCGGTTATTACTTGGTGCATGCAAGGGCAGTGGGTCTGACTAGGTCTGATGAGTGGATCCCTATTAATGGACCATTGTAAGATAGTAGGGCACATAAGGAAATAAAATTCATGCCAATGGGATTTTCGAAAATTTTATTTTCTTGATTGGAGCACATTATGTTTGTATAACATGATTGAATGTCTATTTCATCTTATGTGGGCTGCCCAAATTTAATGTGTGCTGTGCTGGGGCCTGCGTGCCTGGATTAATTAATTGTAAATTATTATTGTGATCTGCGAATCACATTTCAATTTATATTAATGTGTAATTGACCTGCGAGTCAAATCATGTCTAGATAGATTAAAATGTAATTTAATCAGACATGAGCACAGAGCACACATGGCAGAGGTGCATGCAACAAGTGGCTTCACCAGTGGGAGGTCTAGGGTTCGACTCTAGGACAGGCGCATTTTACCTGGTGGGCGCATCTCAGCTGCACAGGGCGCTTTGGCCCGGGTTGGGCCAGATGAAATGATAAAGACCCATGAAGAGCCCAAGTGAAGACTTAAGTTAATTTAAGGTCTAACTTAGGCTTAATGGGCTTTTACCACATAAGATCATCATGCTTTCTATTTACTGTTTAAGTAAATTTATATCTGCATGATTTATTCTTCTACTATCACCATAGGATTTGCATGATAGTTAAGAAGATAAAAGGACCGTTAAAATCCAACGATGAATATCAAGCACGTAAGCCTTCTGACGGGAAACCTCACTATTCTGACTATCGTTGGGGCCGTGTTGTACCCACTCAGTGGGCACGCCCATCTATCTTCAGACAGTGTGCGATTACACCTGCGTGTTACAGAAAAGGGATTTATCGCTTCTCGTTGCTCAGCATAGCACGTGGTGGTCCAGGGAGTAGGTCAGGTCAGCTTGACCATGTAGGCTACATATTGAGCATATGGTAGCCATATGGAGGCAGCCATCTGTGGGATCAGAGACTGTGTTGTACTAACTCAGTTGGCACAGTCTGCTGGATTGCCCAGATGAAGGGGAATCGCACGGGTTGGCGATTGGCAGGGATTGCCTACCAGAGATTAGTGCTTGTACTCTATGTGCATCTTATCTCGCCTGAGCGGGACGCGGAGACCAAGTATGAAATCTGGATCCCAACTCACTAAAAGAGTTTTACTCTTTCGGACTGTTTTACTGGATTTTTCAGTCAGATAAAATAGTGAGAAAAGAATCATTCTTAAGTCCTGGATTGATTCTAACATTGATACTGACCTTGCTGTTCTTGCAATGTTGTAGATTACTGCAGCAACGAACACCACAGCGTTCAATGTGCGATCCTTACTGGAAAGGGAGAAGTTTGCTGGGCCAAACTTCTCAGACTGGTACGGACACCTTAAGATTGTTCTTAAGGCTGAGAGGAAGCTGTATGTCCTCGAGACGGCAATACCGCCTCAACCCGCTGCGAACGCCGCAAGGGCGGTTCGGGAAGCTTATGAGAAGCATGTCAATGATAGCATTGATGTCGCTTGCCTTATGCTTGCGTCTATGACGCCAGAGCTTCAGCGTCAGCATGAAGATTTATCTGCTATTGAAATTATAGCAAATCTCAAGATGCTGTATGCTGCACAGGCAAGGACTGAACGCTATAACTTGACTAAACTTTTCTTTCAGAGCAAACTGACTGAAGGGAGTCCAGTGGGAGCTCACGTACTCAAGATGATTGGGTACAAGGAGGCTCTAGAGAAACTGGGACACACCATCAATCAGGAGCTTGTTGTAGACATCATCCTGCAGTCTCTCCCGGCCTCTTTCGATCCATTCATCATTAATTTTAATATGAACAAGATCGACTATACGCCGGCGGAGTTACTGAACATGCTCTATACTACAGAGCAGACTCTTGAGAAGGGAAAGGCTTCATCCTCTATCCTAATGGTTCCTTCCAGGAACAAGAAGAAGGGGAAGAAGGGCAAAGCCCCTATCAAGAGCTACAACAAGGCTCTAAAGCAAAAGATAAAGCGGTCGAAGGAATACAGATGTTTCCATTGTGGCCAGCTGGCTCACTGGAAGAAGGATTGTAAAGCGCTCCAAGGAGACAAGAAGGGAAGCAAGCCTTTCACTTCTGGCTTAGGTATTTTCGTGACTGAAGTCATGGTATCTTCTTCTATTTCATGGGTGTTGGACACTGCATGTGGAGTTCACATTTGTTCAAATGTGCAGGAACTCAAGAGAAGAAGACAGGTGGGACAGCATGAGGTGGACCTACGAGTAGGAAACGGGGCACGGGTTGCTGCTGTTGCTGTAGGAGAATATCACATCTCTTTACCATCTGGTCTTGTATTAGAACTGGACAATTGTTATTTTGTACCGAGCATAACTAAGAATATTATCTCTATTCCTGCTCTTGTCAGGAAAGGGTTTTCCTTTGAATGCAAAACTTCAAAGTGTTATATTTCTTATGATAATATTGTTTATGCTACTGGGCCGATTAACAATGGGTTATTCATGTTGGACATGGAATGTTCTGTACAACAAATTGATAATAAGAAAGCCAAGTATGCTGATGACAGCACCTTGCTATGGCATAGTCGTTTAGGCCACATTAACAAGAAGCGCATTAAGCGGTTGCATGACCATGGACTGCTGGGATCATTCTCCTATGAGGAGCTTGATACATGCAAAGCTTGTTTAATGGGCAAAATGACGAAGACACCTTTTTCTAACAAAGGTCAAAGGGCTTCAGGTTTACTTGACCTCATTCACAGTGATGTGTGTGGGCCATTTAGTAAACATGCCAGAGGTGGCTATTCATACTTCATTACCTTTACTGATGATTTTAGTAGGTATGGTTATGTCTATCTTATGAGACATAAGAGTGAATCTTTTGACAAGTTAAAAGAGTTCAAAAATGAAGTACAAAATCAGCTAGGCCGAAATATCAAGGCACTTCGTTCAGATCGAGGTGGAGAATACTTGAGTCGAGAGTTTACTGACTATCTGAAGGAGTGTGGGATTATCTCACAGCTCACTCCGCCAGGAACACCGCAATGGAATGGTGTGTCCGAGAGGAGAAATAGAACCTTACTGGATATGGTTCGTTCTATGATGAGTCAGGCTACTCTACCTTACTCCTTTTGGGGATTTGCACTGGAAACAGCTGCAAAGGTACTAAACCGAGTGCCATCCAAGGCCGTTTCAAAGACGCCATATGAGTTATGGTATGGGAAACAGCCGAGCTTGACATTTATTAAAATCTGGGGTTGCGAGGCTTATGTCAAAAAGCTCGCCTCTGGGAAACTGGAGAGCAGATCTGATAAATGTATCTTTGTCGGTTACCATAAAGAAACTAAGGGTTATTATTTCTACGATCCCAAAGAGAACAAAGTATTTGTTGCTCGAACGGCTATTTTTCTTGAGAAGGAATTTCTTCTGCAAGAGCCCAGTGGGAGAGAAATAAAGCTGGATGAAAATCCAGAAGAAGGACAAAGTAGTCAACCACAGTTGGATGAGCCTGAGCCAATAGAACAGGTTACTGAACAACCTGAGGCTCAGATATCACGGGAACCGCGAAGATCGGGAAGGATCCGTCGACAGCCTGAGCGCTATGACGGAGTCTACATCATTGATGATGAACCCCTCACTTATGCGGATGTGGTCAGTGGACCGGAATCAGCGAGATGGCTTGAAGCTATGCGAGCCCAGATGGACTCCATGTCAGATAACTAAGTCTGGGATTTGGTTGATCCTCCTCCGGGAGTAATCCCTATAGGCTGTAAGTGGATCTTCAAGAAGAAGATTGACATGGATGGTAACGTGGTTACCTATAAAGGCAGGCTAGTTGCGAAAGGTTTCAAACAAATCTACGGGATAGATTATGATGAAACTTTCTCTCCTGTAGCCATGTTCAAGTCTATTCGGATTATTCTCGCGATAGCGGCATATTATGATTATGAGATCTGGCAAATGGATGTGAAGACCGCTTTCCTTAATGGAAAACTAGAAGAGGATGTGTATATGACACAACCTGAAGGTTTCATCAATCCATCAGATCGTCATAAAATATGCAAATTAAAGAAGTCTATTTATGGACTTAAACAAGCATCGAGAAGCTGGAATATTCGTTTTGATGAATCAATCTGTGAGTTTTGTTTCATCAAAAATGAAGATGACCCGTGTGTATATAAGAGGTTTAGTGGGAGCGTGATTACTTTCCTAGTCCTCTACGTCGATGATATCTTAATCATTGGAAACGATATTCCTGAACTGCATGCCGTCAAGGCATGGTTAAGAAAATGTTTCCAGATGAAAGATTTAGGAGAAGCAGCCTATGTATTAGGTGTGAAGATCTACAGAGATAGATCTAAGAGGCTTCTCGGGCTGTGCCAGAGTACTTACATCGATAAAGTCCTGGAGAGATTCCATTTAGAAAATTCTAAAAGAGGATATCTTCCAGTCAGACATGGTCTAAATCTTTCAAAGAGTCAGTGTCCACAAACACAGACTGAGAAAGATGAAATGGACAATACGCCTTATGCTTCGGCTATTGGGTCCATTATGTATGCGATGTTGTGTACTCGCCCAGACGTCGCTTACGGGTTAAGCGTGACCAGTCGATTCCAAAGTAATTCAGGAAAGGCACACTGGATTGCAGTCAAGAACATTTTAAAATATCTTCGGAGGACCAAAGATATGTTCTTGATTTATGGAGGTCAGGAAGAACTCAGTATTGAAGGATATACTGACGCTTCGTTCCAATCTGACCAGGATGATTTCTGATCGCAATCAGGCTATGTTTTTAGCTTGAATGGAGGAGCAGTGGTGTGGAAAAGTTTCAAACAATCTATTGTTGCTGATTCCACAACAGAAGCCGAGTATGTTGTAGCCTCGGAAGCATCCAAGGAGGCAGTGTGGATTCGTAAGTTCGTTCAGGAACTTGGTGTTATTCCTTCGAGTGCAGATCCTTTGGTTATCTTCTGTGATAACACTGGAGCAATAGCACAAGCAAAGGAACCACGGTCGCACCAGAAGTCCAAGCACATACAGAGAAGGTTTCACTTGATCCGGGAGATCATTGATCGAGGAGAGATCAAGATCTGTAAGGTTCATACAGATGACAATCTAGCTGACCCGCTTACAAAGCCTCTGGCGCAGCAGAAGCATGAGAAGCACTGTAATAATATGGGTTTGAGATTTCTCAACCATTAGATTAAGTGCAAGTGGGAGATTGTTGGGGTATGCCCTTAAGGCTAATGTTTGAGGCCTTGGTTTGTTATCAGTATCATGTATAAACTCTATGTTTATAAAGGCAATGGTTGTTATTCAGGTTGTTGCATTATCTGCTGCCATATGTATACTTCTGAATAATGTCTCAATGCTGTTCAGCTTGGCTGACATGCAGTATTGTCCTTAGTCGAGATATCTTGGTGAACATGAGACAGCCTTGATATGATTGAGACTAATATGTGTTCTAATCTTATAGGATGCTTCGAGCATGGAATAAGATGTAGACTCATGGGTACATTGGATGTACTGGACAGACCCTACTTAGGATGTTCAATTGCTTGTCACAATGTGAATAATCCTTATATGCAAACAAGTGGCATACTTCCTCTGACTTGAGATCACTTGTGTTTCTAAATGAGGATTGGCATTGTCTTGAGGTAGTTCAATATCATTTGAAACATAATGGTTATAGACTATCTTGGATAATGAACATGAGTCATGTTAGGGCACTAGTGATAGATATAGGATTGCCTTCTCCTTGATTGGAGTGTGATGTTCTAAAGGGGCCCCCTGGATGAGATGGTTGAGAAAGTGTATGGCCATACCCAGATGACTATGTTCATCTGATCTAACCACTCTCATCATATTGGAGTTACAGGCTTCACATGCTTATCCAATAAGAACATCCAGTGGCAAAGGAAACAAGTATGTCTGGTGAATTGAATTCACACTTATGCTGTGATTTGGGTGTAGTCTTGGAAGACTCTTTCCTTTATATCGAGAGACAGTGATCTGTTGCTAGATACCCCTCACTGATCATGATAACATAAGTTATCGTTACCGACATTTAAAGGAAACCCTTAGGGTCGCACAATTTGATGATATGGCTTACTTATGTCAGATCGTGTGGACTGAATTGTTTTAGTTCAGTTTATAGGAGTTTACACTCTGATTGTAAGTGAGATCTGGTCTGATCATGTTTGATTGATTAGGGCTTGAGATCGGTAAGCTTCGATCGAGAGAATTGATGCTTGATCGATAAGATCAGGAGCATCAAGAGATGAATGGTTAGATCTTGAGCCATTTGGTTTGTCAAGATATGAACCAATGCTGGTTTGATTTGGTCTTTGAACCAAATGTAATTGAACCGAATTAAATTGAACCGGTTCACTTATGTGAACGTATGGTTCGATTGAGAGATGAAGTTCGATGGTAACGTGGGATTGAATGTGGAGTTAGTGCTTTCTATTTTTAGAAAGACGTTTTCCTTGTTGGAAACTCCCAACGTTTTCGAACGTGAGAAGTCTCCTCTCTCTCTCGCCGACTTGCATCTTCTTGCTCTCGCTTTGGGTGATCTTCACGCCAAGAAGAGCTTTTGGCCAGAAAAAGAAAAAGCAATTCATCTCTTCTCCTCCACACAAAAGGACACCTTGGAGCCTTGCTAGCACAAGGATCGACAATGTTGGGGTATGCCCTTAAGGCTAATGTTTGAGGCCTTGGGATTCTATGAGTATCATGTAATAAACTCTTATGTTTATAAAGGCATGGTTGTTATTCAGTTTGTTATATTGTCTGCTGCAATAAGTATACTTCTGAATAATGTCTCAAAGCTGTTCAGCTAGGCTGACATGCAGTTATGTCCTTAGTCAAGATATCTTGGTGAACATGAGACAGCCTTGATATGATTGAGACTAATATGTGTTCTAATCTTATAGGATGCTTCGAGCATGGAATAAGATGTAGACTCATGGGTACATTGGATGTACTGGACAGACCCTACTAGGATATTCAATTGCTTGTCACAATGTGAATAATCCTTGTTTGCAACAAGTGGCACATGTCCTCTGACTTGAGATCACTTGTGTTTCTAAATGATGATTGTCATTGTTTTGAGGTAGTTCAATATCATTTGAAACATAATGATTATAGACTATCTTGGATGGTGAGCTTGAATCAGGTTAGGGCACTAGTGATAGATATAGGATTGCCGTCTCCTTAATTGGAGTGTGATGTTCTAAAGGGGCCCCCCTGAATGAGATGATTGAGAATAGTGTATGGCCATACCCAGGTGACTATGCTCATCTGATCTAATCATGCTCATCATATTGGAGCTACAGGCTTGACACGCTTGTCCAATAATGAACATCCAGTGGCAAAGGAATCATGTATGCCTAGTGAGTTGATTCACACTTGTGCTGTGGTTTGGGTGTAGTCTTGGAAGACTCTTTCCTTTATATCGGGAGACAGTGATGTGTTGCTAGATACCCCTCACTGATCGTGATAACGTAAGTTATCGTTACCGACATTTAAAGGAAACCCTTAGGGTCGCACAATTTGATGATATGGCTTACTTAAGTCAGATCGTGTGGACTGAATTGTTTAGGTTCAGTTTAAAGGAGTTTAAACTCTGATTGTAAGTGAGATCTGGTCTGATCATGTTTGATTGATTAGGGCTTGAGATCGGTAAGCTTCGATCAAGAGATTTGATGCTAGATCGGTGAGATCAAGAGCATCGAGAGATCAACGGTTAGATCTTGAACCTTTAGGTTCAATGAGATCGACCATTGCTTGGGCTGATTTGGTCTTGAACCAAATTCAATTGAACCGGCTCATCATGTGAGCGCTTGGTTCAAAGGTTCGAATGGTGTAGAGGAGTTGCGGTTCACTTCATGTGAACGCATAACGGTTAAGAGTAATGGGTTGCTATTTTTGGATTGCAACGCCTCCACGTTGAAAAGAACGTTCTCTCTTATCGCCTCTCATCACCTCTTGACGTGTTCTTCCCTCTCGTGTGACAACGCTCTCGACGAGTGTAGAGGAAGGCTTTTTCGGCAAGCACCAAAGGATCTCATCTCCTCCACGCAAAGGACCCTTGAAGCTTTGCTAGCACAAAGACGACAAGGAGAAGCCATTCCTCATCTTGTGTGCGTCAACTAGGGAGAAGATCCCTTTCGATCTTTGCTTCCAACACACCATCCAAAGAATGGCGATGGTATGAACCTTCTTGATGTTTGCAATCGGTCTTTTCTATAGTTGATCATATATCATGCTAGTGATCCCTAGAAACCCTTTTTCCGCTGCAAAATTTTACATGCGCCCTTTAGGGTTTCGCCCCCCCCCCTTTGAGGTTAGGGGACCTTCAACTGGTATCAGAGCCGGTTCTAATGCATGCTAATATGATTGCTATGCTTTGTGATCCTTATTTGCGCCATATTGCTAGATCTAGGCTACATGCGAAACTTTACTTGTTGTATATTATTGTTGGCGCATGTATGAAGGTAGCGCTTCTATATGTTGTTGTTGATGTTTTTCTTAAAACTAAAATGACTTGCGCGCTTACCATTAGATCTAAGTGGCGCCTACTTTAAACCCTTAGACGGGTTGTTAGGGTTGAAGTCATAGTCTAGTCAAGATCCAACCAGTCTGATCAGACTATCTGACAGCCTAGATGGGTCGACCAAATGGCACCTGTGCGCAAGCATGAGGTGGCTATAGGTCGACTGCGGACAGGTGTGTAGCGATATCTGGTTGAGACAACCTCTGAACGCACATGAGTTAGGCCCGGGGTCACACCCGCTTGCCAGACCTCATTGTGGCCGTTCAGCCCTTGGCGCATGCATGGTTGACCATTAGGTCAACTCAAGTCAGTTAGGACTTGGTGCATGCAAGGGCAATGGATCTGACTAGTCTAATGAGTGGATCCCTAATAATGGACCGTTGTAAGGTAGTAGGGCATATAAGGAAAAATAAAATTGAAGCCAATGGGGTTTTTCAAAAATTTATTTTCTTTTGGATCACATGTTGATTGTAAGCATATGTTTGTTTATTTATTCTTATGTGGGCTGCCCATGTTAAATGTGTGCTTTGCTGGGGCCTGCGTGCCTGTATTAAAGTTGTAAATTAATTATTGTGATCTGCGTATCACATTGTATTTAATTTATAAAGTGTAATTGACCTGCGTGTCAATCTTGTCTAGATAGATTAATTTGTAAGTTAATCAGACAAGAGCACAGAGCACACTTGGCAGAGGCGCATGCAGCAGTGGCTTGACCAGGTGGGAGGTCCAGGGTTCGACTCTGGGACAGGCGCATATTCCTGGTGGGCGCACCTGAGCTGCAGATGGCGCTTGGGCCCTGGTTTGGGCCAAATGAGCAGCAAAAGTCCCATGAAGAAAAGCAAGTGAAGACTTAAGTTAATTAAGGTCTTACTTAGGCTATGGGCTTTTACCACATAAGATCCATGCTTTCTTTTATTGTTTACATAAGTAGAACAGCATGATTTATTTATCTTCTGCTATCACCATAGGAATTGCATGATAGTGAAGAAGATAAAAGACCGTTAAAATCCAACGCTAAAATATCAAGCTCGTAAGCCTTCTGACGCGAAACCTCACTGTTCTGATTATCGTTGGAGCCGTGTTGTACCCACTCAGTGGGCACGTCCATCTATCTTCAGACGGTGCGGGATTACACCTGCGTGTTACAGAGAAGGGATTTATCGCTTCTCGTTGCTCAGCATAGCACGTGGTGGTCCAGGGAGTAGGTCGGGTCAGCTTGACCATGTAGGCTACATATGTGGCGCATATGGTAGCACATGGAGGCAGCCATCTGTGGGATCAGAGACTGTGTTGTACCAACTCAGTTAGCACAGTCAGCTGGATTGCCCAGATGAAGGGGAATCGCACGGGTTGGCGATTGGCTGGGACAGCCTACCAGAGATTAGTGCTTGTACTCTCTGTGCATCTTATCTCGCCTGAGCGGGACGCGGAGACCAAGTATGAAATCTGGATCCCATCTCACTAAAAGAGTTCTACTCTTTCGGGCTGTTTTTGCTGGATTTTTCAGCCAGATAAAATAGTGAGAAAAGAATCTTTCTTAAGTCCTGGATTGATTCTCTACATTGATACTGACCTTGCTATTCTTGCATTGTTGTAGATTCCTGCAGCAACGAACACCATGAGCTTCAATGTGCGATCCCTACTGGAAAGGGAGAAGTTTGCTGGGCCAAACTTCTCAGACTGGTTCAGACACCTTAAGATCGTTCTTAAGGCAGAGAGGAAACTGTATGTCCTCGAGACGGCTGTGCCGCCTCAACCCGCTGCGAACGCCGCAAGGGCGGTTCGTGAAGCTTATGAAAAGCATGTCAATGATAGCATTGATGTCGCTTGCCTGATGCTAGCGTCTATGACGCCACCGCTGCAGCGTCAGCATGAGGATATGTCTACTATAGAAATTATAGCAAACCTCAAGATGCTGTATGCTGCACAGGCGAGGACTGAACGCTATAATCTGACCAAGCTTTTCTTTCAGAGCAAACTAGCTGAAGGGAGCCCAGTGGGAGCTCACGTGCTCAAGATGATTGGGCACAAGGAGGCTCTAGAGAAACTGGGGCATACCATCAATCAGGAGCTTGCTGTAGACATTATTCTGCAGTCTCTCCCGCCCTCTTTCGATGCGTTCATTATTAATTTTAATATGAACAAGATCGATTGTACCCCGGCAGAGTTGCTGAATATGCTCTTGACTACTGAGGAGACTCTGAAGGGAAAGCCTTCAACCTCTGTCTTGATGTTCCCCTCCAGGAACAAGAAGAAGGGGAAGAAGGGCAAGGCCCCTGTCAAGAGTTACAGCAAGGCTCTGAAGCAAAAAGTTAAGCGGTCAAAGGAATACAGATGTTTCCACTGTGGCCAGCTAGGTCACTGGAAAAAGGACTGTAAAGCGCTCCAAGGAGACAAGAAGGGAAGCATCGCTTCTGGCTCAGGTATATTTGTGACTGAAGTCATGATATCATCTTCTTCTATATCATGGGTGTTGGACACTGCATGTGGAGTTCACATTTGTTCAAATGTACAGGAACTCAAGAGAAGAAGACAGGTGGGACAGCATGAGGTGGACCTACGAGTTGGAAACGGGGCACGGGTTGCTGCTGTTGCTGTAGGGGATTATTACATCTCATTACCATCTGGCATTGTATTAGAATTAAACAATTGTTACTTTGTACCCAGTATTACCAAAAATATTATCTCTATTCCTGCTCTTGTCAGGAAAGGGTTTTCCTTTGAATGCAAGATTTCAAAGTGTTATCTTACTCTTGATAATATTGTTTATGCTACTGGTTCAATTAACAATGGGTTATTCATGTTGGACATGGAATGTTCTATACAAAACATTGATAATAAGAAAGCCAAGTATGCTGATGACAGCACCTTGCTATGGCATAGTCGTTTAGGCCATATTAACAAGAAGCGCATTAAGCGGTTGCATGATCATGGACTGCTGGGATCATTCTCCTTTGAGGAGATTGAAACATGCAAAGCTTATTTAATGGGTAAAATGATGAAGTCACCTTTTCCTAACAAAGGTCAAAGGGCTTCAGGTTTACTTGACCTTATACACAGTGATGTGTGTGGGCCATTTAGTAAACATGCCAGAGGTGGCTATCAATACTTCATCACCTTCACTGATGATTTCAGTAGGTACGGTTATGTCTATCTGATGAGACATAAGAGTGAATCTTTTGACAAGTTCAAAGAGTTCAAGAATGAAGTACAAAATCAGCTTGGCCGAAATATCAAGGCACTTCGTTCTGATCGAGGTGGAGAATACTTGAGTCATGCGTTTACTGACTATCTGAAGGAGTGTGGGATTATCTCACAGCTCACTCTGCCAGGAACACCGCAATGGAATGGTGTGTCCGAGAGGAGAAATAGAACGTTACTTGATATGGTTCGTTCTATGATGAGTCAGGCTGCTCTACCTTACTCCTTTTGGGGATTTGCACTGGAGACAGCTGCAAAGGTACTAAACCGAGTGCCATCCAAGGCAGTTTCAAAGACGCCATATGAGTTATGGTATGGGAAACAGCCGAGCTTGACATTTATCAGGATCTGGGGCTGCGAGGCTTATGTCAAAAAGCTCGCCTCTGGGAAACTAGAGAGCAGATCTGAGAAATGTATCTTTGTCGGTTACCCTAAGGAAACTAAGGGTTATTATTTCTACGATCCCAAAGAGAACAAAGTATTTGTTGCTCGGACGGCCATATTTCTTGAGAAGGAGTATCTTCTGCAAGAGGCCAGTGGGAGAGAAATAAAGCTGGATGAGAATCCAGAGGAAGGACAAAGAGCTCAAGCACAGTTGGATGAGCCTGAGCCGGTAGAACAGGTTACTGAACAACCTGAGGCTCAGATATCACGGGAACCGCAAAGATCGGGAAGGATCCGTCGACAGCCTGAGCCCTATGACGGAGTCTACATCATTGACAATGATGAACCCCTCACTTATGCGGATGCGGTCAGTGGACCGGAGTCAGCGAGATGGCTTGAAGCTATGCGCGCCGAGATGGACTCCATGTCAGATAACCAAGTCTGGGATTTGGTTGATCCGCCTCCGGGAGTAATCCCTATAGGCTGTAAATGGATCTTCAAGAAGAAGATTGACATGGATGGTAACGTGGTTACCTATAAAGGCAGGCTAGTTGCGAAAGGTTTCAAACAAATCTACGGGATAGATTATGATGAAACTTTCTCTCCTGTAGCCATGTTCAAGTCTATTCGGATTCTTTACGCGATAGCAGCATATTATGATTATGAGATCTGGCAAATGGATGTGAAGACAGCTTTCCTTAATGGAAATCTGGATGAGGATGTGTATATGACACAACCAGAAGGTTTCACTAATCCATCAGATCGTCATAAAATATGCAAGTTAAAGAAGTCTATTTATGGACTTAAACAAGCATCGAGAAGCTGGAATATTCGTTTTGATGAATCAATCTCTGAATTTGGTTTCATCAAGAACGAGGATGACCCGTGCGTATATAAGAGGTTTAGTGGGAGCGTGATTACTTTCCTAGTCCTCTACGTCGATGATATCTTAATCATTGGAAACGATATTCCTGAAATGCATGCGGTTAAAGCATGGTTAAGGAAATGTTTTCAGATGAAAGATTTAGGAGAAGCAGCCTATGTATTAGGTGTGAAGATCTACAGGGATAGATCTAAGAGGCTTCTCGGGCTGTGCCAGAGTACTTACATCGATAAGGTCCTGGAGAGATTTCATTTAGAGAATTCTAAAAGAGGATATCTTCCAGTCAGACATGGTCTGAATCTTTCAAAGAGTTAGTGTCCACAAACACAGACTGAGAAAGATGAAATGGACAATACGCCTTATGCTTCGGCTATTGGGTCCATTATGTATGCGATGTTGTGTACTCGCCCAGACGTCGCTTACGGGTTAAGCGTGACCAGTCGGTTCCAAAGTAATCCAGGATTGGCGCACTGGATTGCAGTGAAGAACATTTTAAAATATCTGCGGAGGACCAAAGATATGTTCTTGATATATGGTGGTCAGGAAGAACTCAGTATTGAAGGATATACTGACGCTTCGTTCCAGTCTGACCAGGATGATTTCCGATCGCAATCAGGCTATATTTTTAGCTTGAATGGAGGAGCGGTGGTGTGGAAGAGTTTCAAACAGTCAACTATTGCTGATTCCACAACAGAAGCCGAGTATGTTGTAGCCTCGGAAGCATCCAAGGAGGCAGTGTGGATTCGTAAGTTCGTGAGAGAACTTGGTGTTGTTCCTTCGAGTGCAGATCCTTTGGTTATCTTTTGTGATAACACTGGAGCAATCGCACAAGCAAAGGAACCACGGTCGCACCAGAAGTCCAAGCACATACAGAGACGGTTTCATTTGATCCGGGAGATCATTGATCGTGGCGTGATCAAAGTCTGCAAGGTTCATACAGATGACAATCTGGCTGACCCGCTTACCAAGCCTTTGGCGCAGCAGAAGCATGAGAAGCACTGTAATAATATGGGTTTGAGATTTCTCAACCATTAGATTAAGTGCAAGTGGGAGATTGTTGGGGTATGCCCTTAAGGCTAATGATTGAGGCCTTGGGATTCTATGAGTATCATGTAATAAACTCTTATGTTTATAAAGGCATGGTTGTTATTCAGTTTGTTACATTGTCTGCTGCAATAAGTATACTTCTGAATAATGTCTCAAAGCTGTTCAGCTAGGCTGACATGCAGTTATGTCCTTAGTCAAGATATCTTGGTGAACATGAGATAGCCTTGATATGATTGAGACTAATATGTGTTCTAATCTTATAGGATGCTTCGAGCATGGAATAAGATGTAGACTCATGGGTACATTGGATGTACTGGACAGACCCTACTAGGATATTCAATTGCTTGTCACAATGTGAATAATCCTTGTTTGCAACAAGTGGCACATGTCCTCTGACTTGAGATCACTTGTGTTTCTAAATGATGATTGTCATTGTTTTGAGGTAGTTCAATATCATTTGAAACATAATGATTATAGACTATCTTGGATGGTGAGCTTGAAACAGGTTAGGGCACTAGTGATAGATATAGGATTGCCGTCTCCTTAATTGGAGTGTGATGTTCTAAAGGGGCCCCCCTGAATGAGATGATTGAGAATAGTGTATGGCCATACCCAGGTGACTATGCTCATCTGATCTAATCATGCTCATCATATTGGAGCTACAGGCTTGACACGCTTGTCCAATAATGAACATCCAGTGGCAAAGGAATCATGTATGCCTAGTGAGTTGATTCACACTTGTGCTGTGGTTTGGGTGTAGTCTTGGAAGACTCTTTCCTTTATATCGGGAGACAGTGATGTGTTGCTAGATACCCCTCACTGATCGTGATAACGTAAGTTATCGTTACCGACATTTAAAGGAAACCCTTAGGGTCGCACAATTTGATGATATGGCTTACTTAAGTCAGATCGTGTGGACTGAATTGTTTAGGTTCAGTTTAAAGGAGTTTAAACTCTGATTGTAAGTGAGATCTGGTCTGATCATGTTTGATTGATTAGGGCTTGAGATCGGTAAGCTTCGATCGAGAGATTTGATGCTAGATCGGTGAGATCAAGAGCATCGAGAGATCAACGGTTAGATCTTGAACCTTTAGGTTCAATGAGATCGACCATTGCTTGGGCTGATTTGGTCTTGAACCAAATTCAATTGAACCGGCTCATCATGTGAGCGCTTGGTTCAAAGGTTCGAATGGTGTAGAGGAGTTGCGGTTCACTTCATGTGAACGCATAACGGTTAAGAGTAATGGGTTGCTATTTTTGGATTGCAACGCCTCCACGTTGAAAAGAACGTTCTCTCTTATCCCCTCTCATCACCTCTTGACGTGTTCTTCCCTCTCGTGTGACAACGCTCTCGACGAGTGTAGAGGAAGGCTTTTTCGGCAAGCACCAAAGGATCTCATCTCCTCCACGCAAAGGACCCTTGAAGCTTTGCTAGCACAAAGACGACAAGGAGAAGCCATTCCTCATCT
The DNA here is from genome assembly GCA_027563935.2 of Costus lasius. Lineage (NCBI taxonomy): Eukaryota > Viridiplantae > Streptophyta > Magnoliopsida > Zingiberales > Costaceae > Costus > Costus lasius. The sequence continues at coordinate 42,211,121 of CM050448.1, forward strand.
TGTGTGCGTCAACTAGGGAGAAGATCCCTTTCGATCTTTGCTTCCAACACACCATCCAAAGAATGGTGATGGTATGAACCTTCTTTATGTTTGCAATCGGTCTTTTCTATAGTTGATCATATATCATGCTAGTGATCCCTAGAAACCCTTTTTCCGCTGCAAAATTTTACATGCGCCCTTTAGGGTTTCGCCCCCCCCCCCCTTTGAGGTTAGGGGACCTTCAGACAAGGAGTAGGCGATCAATCATCTTGTGTGCGCACGCTTTGGAGGAGAGCTACTTCGTTCTCTGCTTCCAAGACGCCATTCAATCATGGCTATGGTATGATCTTAATTTGATCTATACAGGTATTAATAAGTTGATTATATGACATGCAAACCGATCTTAGAAACTCTAGCTTCCGCTTGTGAAAACTCTGATATGCGCCTATTAGGGTTTTCGCCCCCCTTTAGGGACTTTCATCTATGTGGGTACATACCTTGCTGAGAAATCATTTCAAATAAACTCTGCTATCTTAGGATATGAGTTCTCTTACACTGATTATGTGGTCAGTGCACTCTAACTTCGTCACCAGAAAAAATGTAGTAATCGAATTAGAAAATGTGAACGATGCAAAAACAGTGAAGGAACTAAAAAAAATGAGTGGAAAAAGATCCTGGAAGTCATATTCCTGTAAACAAAAGTATGATAGTTATGAACTGAAACTGAATGACATCTTGAGATTGGAATTCTGTTTATTATACGAGTTGCAAAATTTTATTTGATTAAGTTGTGGATCTTGAGAATTGAATTCAAGGGGTGATGTGTTTATTTAAAATTTTATGAAACAATTGGTCAAAGTTTTCATTAGTGATTGTATTTTAGAAATTTATTATTCATGAGAAAGTCTATTCCTATGATCAATTTTTGATTTTTGCTGGAGGACAAGCAAAGTTTGAGCTTTATTTGTTTGATGACACAAAAATTTATAGTAAATTTTGTGCCATTTGATAGATATTTTTGAGTCAATTTACACTCTTTGCTTATTTTTATGCCTTTTTTTATCAAATACTGCGGAATCTACACTCTTTTTAGTTTTTGATGATTTTCAAGTAAAAAGACATGTTTTTCAGGCATTTTCAAGCAATTCTAGATGCATGAATGAATTCCCACCATGAAGAGAAGATTACATGTCAAATTCCATGAAGAACTAAGTTCAAACCAAAATTACGGCACTACCGTAATCGAAATTATGGTACCGTGGTTTCACTGCACCTACATAATGAACCACGATACTGTCGTAATTTCCAAGTGTTGCCATATTTTGGGACGATTTCATACAGAAAATTTTACGAAAAATACGGCCCTGCCGTAACGGATTTCATGGGCCATAATCTGGGTTCAATTTTATGCAGAAAGTTTGATGGATTTTACAGTGCTGCCGTAATGGATTTCACAGGCCGTATTTCGAGTAGATTTTTCACCCGAAAGATTTGATGAACATATGGAACTGCTGTAATGCATTTAAAGGTACCGTAATTCCGGATGATTTATGTACTAAGAGTTTCTACCGAAATTACTGTACAGCCGTAACCGTTTTCACGGCCGTAATTGTAACCCAGATTCGCGATTTTTCTAGACGTTTTGGAGCCCAATTTTTGCTCAATCAATTGCGGACGATCCAGACCTAACATTGATGATCCGTAAGAAGCAAAAAAGGAATTTAGATCGAGGAGAAGACACAGAGCTAAAAAGCCCTAATTTTCATCCACTTTCTAGAGAGAAATCGAGTTTTCCACTGTCGCCCTAGGTTTCACCGCCGGGAAGCGTACAGTGCATCTCTGGCTGTGAAATTTGAAGGGAAGCTGCGCATAGAGGAGGAGAAGATACCCCAGAAGTTTCAGAGCGAAAGGAGATCGATCGGAAGAGAAATCAATGAAGAACTCACCACCGACACTATTCATGCCAGGAATTACGACTATAATTTCCATTACAGCCGTGCTGTAAAGTTGTTTTCACTTTTCTCCTCGATTTTTGATCCTCTGATACTATGGATTATTGTAATCTTTCTACCATGCTGGCTTAAACTTCTTTTGGGACATGGGGAAGTAATTTCCTTTGATTTCTTAATGACTAGATGAATCTTTCATTATTTCGTCAAGTATAATTTTAGTATGATAATTCTGCTTCTGTGGTGATTGCTGGGATGATTGATCTTTAATTCTCCATAGATTCATATTATCAAGCATGTTTTAGAGTTTTCGCAATAAGGACCGAAAGGTGATTTTCTTGAGAACTTGGAACCCTAAAATTGAATGTTAGGAACTCACCGTAAAAAATTAGGTTTGTTCTTATTTCTTAATTTCAGAAGTTTAATACCATGATTGATAATCTGATCTAGGATTGAGTTAATGAAACAAACATGACGATATTGCAAGAAATTGAATATTAGATTGTTGGAGAACCTTAAGCAGAACCTGTGTTGAAATTTGGATGCACGAAAATGATCCTTGAGTTTCCACTTGAGATTATTAAGTTAGAATTCGGATGCATGAAAGTGATCCTTGAGTTCTTTGTTGATGATTCACTTTTATTTAACAATCGAATAGATCCTGCACGAAAGTGAGGATTGGTTCTTGTAAATTGTCTGCGCAAAAGTGAGATGATTTCCTTATTAAGTGAATTATATCTTTATCATAATGAAATTAGACTGATGAGCATCTATTTATATCTAGTCATGAAAATTAAAGTGAATGAAACCCTAGTCCCAGATTCTCTCTAAGATATTTCATACAATTTCCGTTTTCGCTTTGATCCTATTCGATTGCCTAGCTAGTGAGAAATCAACTATTCAGTACTTGACAAAGAAGGTCTCTGTGGTACGATATCTTTTATTACTTCGAGTATCCGTGCACTTGCGGACACAACACATATTGAGCACTTAATTGGGAATTTGTGATTTCTAATTAAGTAATTGATGAGCATGCATAAAAGATATGAGATGCGGATGTGATTCTTGTACTATTCCCATAAAATGAAATGATGGTTGTTCTAGCAAATTAAAAGTCACCTATTTTCTATAGCAATCTACCGTTGCATGATAAGAGGAAAGCCAATCCATACCAAATAGGATATCATAGTCTTGCATATCTAAAAAAATCAAATTTGCAGGAAGCTCATATTCCCCAATTGAGATCAAACAATAGGTATACACAAGAGAGGTGGTCATAAAATCTCCAATTGGTGTTGTCACATGCATAAATGGCAATGACTTAGGTTGCTTATTGAAATGTTGAGCAAAATGATGAGAAGCGAACAATAGATTGGAAACAGGGTCAAATAAGACTTTTGCAGTTCTTTTATAAACATAAATAATACCTTCTACAACTGATTTAGAAGCTTTGTGATCTAGTTTTGTTGTGATAGCATGGACTCATGTTTGACTTATAGGCTTTTGAGGCATTGGCACTTTCCTTTTATTATTGTGGCAATCTCTCACTTGATGTCCAAATTTTCCACAAGCAAAACAGGCTCCTGTTGTCCTATAACTTTGCTTGTATCATGTTTTCCTCCACAATTACTACTTGTTGGATATTTTTCTACTACTTGTCTCTTCATGTCAATTCTTTGCAACTTTGCTCGTTTATTGTCTCCATCCCAAAACTCTCTCTTTTGCTTTTGGAAATTGGATCTGAACTTGTCTCTTTTGTTTCTTAGCTCTTGCATCTCCTCCACATCTATCTCAACTATGGCTGCTCGTTCAACAACTTCATCATAGGTTCTAAGCTTTAAAGCTGAAAGTTTACCTCGAATACTTGGTCTTAAATCTCTTTCAAACCTCTTTGCCCTTCTAACTTCATTTTCAACTAGATGTGGGGCAAACTTGGACAATTCAGAAAATTGTGCATCATACTATGCAACTGAAAGTTTTCCTTGTATCAAGTTTAGAAATTCCATCTCTTTTTGATCTCTCACATATTATGGAAAATACTTGTCATGGAATTTATTTTGAAAGACTTCCCAAGTTATTGTTTCTTGCTTTGCTTCTGCTACTTTCTTAATCATTTTCCACCAGTGCTCAACTTCTCCATCCAACATAAAAGAGGCACAAGACACTTTATGTATATGTGAACAAGGGAGCACATCAAATATCTTTTCAATCTGCATCATCCACTTTTCAGCTATCAGAGGATTTGGATCACCAATAAATGAAGGAGGATTCATTTTCTTAAACTTCTCAAATCCCATATGCTCTGAATTGGCTTGACTACTTGTTCCAACATCAAAAGACTTTTCTCCCCGAGATATTTGTTGTTGCATTAAACTTGTCACAGTATCCAAAGCTTTCAAAACACCACTCATTTGTCTTTGTGAATCCTCTGGAGATTGAGAAGACCTTGTCATATTAGATCCCTAAGTCATCCAAAATAAACTCCCATTAATCATCAGTCATATAATAACTCAATTCCTAAACATAAACATAACATATTCTTAAATCATGCTTTGATACCACCACTTGTCACACCCCTAGGAATAATATTTATTATCTTTTCTGTTTAACACGAAATTCCTGAGATAAAAAATCACATCAAACAAAATTTGAGAACAACTTTGTGAACATAGTTCCTAGGTGAATAATAATTCATGTAATCAAATCATTAATCATCAACCAAACACAAAGATAGAGTCAACATCAAACTTCATTTATACAACTAGGTCATAAGTACAATGTGCTATTATATCCAAAATTGCTCAAACATCTACTATCCAGAAAATATATATATACAGGAGCATATCATGCTATGCATCACATTACTACATCAACTAATGAAGAGTGTATACAATAGTGGATGCGTTGGAAAGGTTTTCAAGTCTTCTTTCACACAAATCAATTCTCAATGATAAACTACTTGTGTGTACAAAGATATATATAAAGAACCCTAACAAGGTCATATTTGCATACTCACATCACCTTAACCATTCTTTTAACATTCTCCACATTAGTTTACCACAAACTTCAAACTTAACTTGGAATTCAACAAATCAGACTATAAACTTGATTTTTAGGATTTGAACATCATTTTATTATCAAAATATCAAATTATCATATTTATTACACAATGAATGTAGGGCATAGGGTAGAAACTTGCCTTTTTCATAGCTTTACTTTCTCCAATTTCTTCTTCCCCAAATTCACCACCCTAGTTTGCTCTCCCAACCTAAACGTGAATGGCAAGTGAAAAACCCTATTTTCCCCTTTTGTTTCCCTCATTTTTACCTCTTTAGTCATCGCCAAGAATGAGGTGTCTTCACCATGTTTCCTCTTCACCTCATGCAAGCTTGAGGTGGCTTAAAAGCCAAGCATGAGGTGTTTTGTACTTTATTCCTTTCCCTTTATATTCTTTCTCGCTTATTTGTTTTGACTTTACAAAATAAAGAGAAATCACCAATTCCCAATTAAGTGCTCAATATGCATCCTAAATGATTGAATTTACACTTCACCTCATACTCTTCATAATGATGTTAGAAGATAAATCATGGATATCACATTCTCCCCTCCTTACAATAAATTTAGTCCTCTAAATTTCATACCTAATTCATTTGAAAAGATATGGATACTCCTTCCTCATTTCTTCCTCCACTCCCATGTTGCCTCTTCCATTGAATGATGTTGCCAAATGACCATTACTAAAGGAATAACACGATTTCTCATAATCTTATCCTTTTTATCCACAATTTGTTTTGGCTGTTCAGAGTAAGACAAATCTTTATCAAGTTCCAAGGGTTCATTCTCAATTATGTGGGAGGGATCTGGATTATACTTCCTTAATAAAGATACATGGAAAACATCATGAACATTGGTTAAGGCTGGTGGAAGTGCAACCCGATATGCAACAGATCCAATTCTTTCTAGTATCTCGAATGGACCAATAAATCTTGGGCTTAACTTTCCCTTATTACCAAATCTTATTACTCCTTTATAAGGAGATATCTTTAGAAATACATGGTCTCCAACTTGGAATTGAATGTCCCTTCTTCTATTATCAGCAGAACTTGTTTGGCAACTTTGAGCAGTTTTCAATTTTTGTCTTATCACTTGAATCTTTTCTGTAGTTTCCTGCACTTCATCTGGGGTCAATATCTTTCTATCACCAACTTCCTCCCAACAAAGTGGTGTCCTACATTTTCTCCCATATAAAGCTTCATAAGGTGCCATTTGTATGCTTGAGTGAAAACTATTGTTATAAGTGAACTCAATGAGGGACAAGTCACCATCCCATTCACCCTTCCAGTCCATGATATATGCTCTAAGAAGGTCCTCAAGTATTTGAATTGTTCTTTCAGATTGTCCATCGGTTTGAGGATGATAAGTAGTGCTAAATTTCAGTTTAGTGCCCAATGCATCTTCTAGTCTTTTCCATAATCTAGAAGGAAATCTAGGATCTCTATCTGATATAATTTCGTTTGGAATCCTATGAAGTCTTACAATCTCATCAATTACAATTTCACAAGCTTATCAAGGGAATATGTCATATTAATTGGCAAGAAGTAAGCTGACTTGGTTAACCTATCAACAATTACCCAAATAGCATCATGCTTCTTTGATGTTCGTGGCAAGCCTGAAAGAAAATTCATAGCAACACTTTCCCATTTCAATTCTGATAACTCTAATGGTTGCAATGGTCCTCTTGGCTTTTAATGTTCTGCTTTTATGAGTTAGCAAGTTAAACATTTAGATACATAATTTGCAACATCTTTCTTCATGCCATTCCACCAGTAATTACATTTCAAGTCCCTATACATTTTGGTACCACCTAATTGTAAGGAATATTTAGATTTGTGTGCTTCTTCCAATATCTTATTCTTCATCGTTGGATCATTTGGAATGCATAGTCTACCTTGAAATTTCAAACTCCCATCTTAAGTAATTTGTAAATCAAGCATTTGACCTTCCCCAACTTTGCTTCTAATGGATGATAACATGGGATCTTCTAATTGCTTCTCTAGTATTTTTTGATGAAAATCATATTGGACTTTCAATGATGCAAGCAACATCTTGGGATTTTGAATTGTTACATCAATGATAAGATTGCAAAACGCTTATATTAAGTTCCATTGTTTTACCATCAAATTTGCTAATTTACCTCTTGATTTTTCGGCTAAGTGCATCAGCCACAACTTTTGCTTTACCTGCTTGATAATGAATGGTACAATCATAATCCTTTAGCAATTCTATCCATCTCCTTTGCCTCATATTCAATTCCTTTTGAGTAAATATATATTTCAAACTTTTGTGATCAGTATATATTTCAAATGCTTGTCCACATAAATAATGCCTCCATATCTTTAATGCAAAAATGATTGCGGCCAATTCTAAATCATGAGTTGGATAATTTTGTTCATAAGGTTTCAATTGTCTTGAAGCATATGCAATTACTTGCCCATGTTGCATGAGAACACAACCAAGACCTTTATTGGAGGCATCGGTATAAACTGCAAAACCATCATTACCACATGGAATTGTGAGAATTGGAGCACTAGTTAACCTTATCACATCCCGTTACCTTAACCCCAAACAAGCAACACAAGTCATAGAGGATCAGGATGTTATCATACAGGATCGATGCACACGCTAAGTAAAACCAAGTTTAGGAAAACCCGATCTGAAAATTTTCGAGAATCCATACATAGAATCTCCACGAAACATAATTTCACAAATGTACCTGCCACCACGCAATACTTGCACTAGACATATGCAAGTCAACAGTTATATCAAAACCACATAAAATCCGTAAAATCCATAAATCACATAAGGGTACCTGCCACCAGGCAATACTTGCACTAGACATATGCAAGTTCTCATTTATATCAAATCCGATCGCAAATACAATTCGACTCGAATTTCGAAGCAAAAACCACAATATCGATTTTATAATTTCATAAAACTAACGTCAATGATATCAAACACCGAAACCAGGCCCAAGCCCGCGGTGACACAAAAATCAAAATCTCAAAACTGCCACAACCGGCATCACGAGTTCACAAGGTTTGGCCATAACCGACCCCAGTTAACTAGGCACAAAAGTCTTGTACATCAAACCAGCATAGTTGTAGGGAAAATCACAATACACTAACTCAGGCAATGCGCCCCTGCTCTACACCTGAAAATAATGAGGGGTGAGCTACACAGCCCAGTGAGTGGATAGTCTTAATCGACCATCCATAATATACACTTAAAAATACATGCAGATTATTTTAAAAACCTTTAACAGAACATCATGCCAACATATAACAAAAGCAAAGAAAGGAAATCATATAAACAATCAGATGAACACTGCTAAGGCATCACACAAATGACACCACAGAGTAACAAAGGATCTAGAGCCATACTCTAAACCAACTAGACACACCAACCACTTAGTTGTTCAGCATAAATCAAGAGTGACCACTAGGGTCCAACCCGGCTCTGGCCTAAGCACTGGGAGAAGCCTGCAAATCACATGCAACACAAACATGGACGGTGTGTAGACTCAAGAGGTGATCCCCATCCGGTCAAGATGTGATACCTTGATCTACACCACCCCATAACACAAAAATCTAAAAGTCTAAGAGTGATGAAATCAAGAGGTGGCCCCTGTCCGACCAAGACATGGCACTTTGCATCAATCACTCGTTCTCCCAAAGGGTTCTTTACTGAACAACCACTAGACACACCTATTTCACAAAAGTGGACTCCTAAGTGTCAACCAGACTCTAGGATAGTCATTTTCATCACGATAATCACAACAGGCAGGCTGAAACATCAACCCCTCACATATCACAATACACCGGGCTGAAATCTCCAACCCCTAACATATCACATATAGACTATCCCCTAGAGTACACAGTTACACTTAGCCTTAGTCCTATCCATAATGGGTACACAGACCACAACACATAACATTCGAAACCACATATAACCACATAATGTAGTGTAGTGTCCTTAGGTTTCATGCTGATCAGTTTAGTATAACCTTGCTAAGTTATCACCCAAGTTTCTCAAACAAGGATACATGGCCATAAATATATAACATGTTGCACATAGAGAAACAATCATGGATCCTATAACATTATTAGCATTTATCAGGGCATCCATAAAATTAACATTAAACACATAATACCACATGTAGCCCACGGTTCCTACAATTACTAGCATATTATCTACTTAAAAATTAAACCTTAGTTAATAAGAATTTCATGCACAAGAATCACTGACTTAAAACTACCTAAATTCCATACAAGAAATATCGTAAAATTCATGTGGCAAGATTTCGGTTTTCATGAAAGATACACCTTGAGTTTCGGTTTTTAACATGGTAAAATTATCAAGCAATCAAACTTATCATCTAACACAAACAAATGGGTATAAATCGAATAAGACACCCCACTCACCTCTTATCTTGAACCGTGAACACCAAGATGAAGTTCTCTCCACAAACTCGTCTAAAGGCCTTGATGTTCTTAGGTAGATGCCACCAAAGGAAGAGAAACGCTACCAAACACCAAAGACGCCGGCCAAGGGAAAAAGAAGAGGAAGAAGAAAATTCGTCCAAGCCTTCAAGAAATCGCCCAAGCCTTCAAGAAATCGCCAACTTCTTTGCCCTAGCCGTCCGCCACCCCCCCCCCCCCCCCTTGGATTTTCGTTTTTTTTTTTTTTAATTTTTAAACCCGCTAACTAATTAATTCGAATAGGGTTTATGAATTAACCCACTTACTGATTAATTCAAATTTTAAACCCAAAATCCATCTAATTTAAGTGTAAACCCAATAACCCATAATTAATTATTCACTTAAGCGAAAATCCAATAAGGATTTAATTAACATCCAATAAGCTCTAATTAATTAATTACTAGGGTCAAAATCCATTAAGACTTAAATTAATATCCACTAACCCTTTGCCACTAATTTATAAATAACCCCTAAAGGTTTTAGAGATAAAACTCTCCCCCATCCTAGAGTTTACAAAATCAAAACATAGAAAAATATCACAGCCAATGATTTTATTTAAATCAAAAAAATAAAATATCACAGTCAAAGATTTAAATCAAGAATAATACTTACAAGGACTTAAGATCCTTGGATCTTACATTCCTCCCTCCTTATAAAGCTTTAGTCCTCTAAAGCTCAACATTCATATCATCAAAAAGATAAGCATACAACCTCCTCATATCAGCTTCAGTCTCCCAGGTCGCCTCCTCAACCGACTGATTTCCCCAGATAACTTTTACGAAAGGTATAGACTTGTTCCTCAAAACTTTATCCTTTCTATCCACAATCCGGAGAGGTCTTTCCTCAAAGGTCAAATCACTCTGAATCTGAAGAGGTTCCAACTCCAATACATGAGATAGATCAGGATGATACTTCCTCAAAGTAGAAACATGGAATACATTATGCAAATGTTCCAAAGCAGGAGGTAAAGCTAACCTGTAAGCCACTGGACCAACTCTCTCAATAATGTCAAAAGGTCCCACAAACCTCGGGCTCAGCTTTCCTTTATTGCCAAACCGCATAACACCCTTAGTCGGTGACACCTTTAAGAAGACATGATCCCCTACCATAAACTCTAGGGGACGACGACGGTCATCAGCATAACTCTTCTGTCTGTCCCGAGAAATCTTCAGTTTATCCTGAATCTCTTTGACCTTATCAGTAGTCTCCTGTACTGCATCAGATCTCAAAATCAATCTATCACCAGTTTCCTCCCAACACAAGGGAGTCCTACACCTTCTCCCATACAAAGCCTCATAAGGAGCCATCTGAATACTGGAGTGGAAGTTATTATTATAGGTGAACTCTATCAAAGATAGATCCCGGTTCCACTCAGAACTCCAATCAACCACATAAGCTCTCAACAGATCTTCTAAAGTTTGGATAGTACGCTCCGTCTGGCCATCAGACTGAGGATGGTATGCTGTACTAAAATTCAACTTAGTACCCAAACCCTCCTGTAAACTCTTCCAAAACCTGGACAGAAACCGAGAGTCCCTATCAGACACAATATCAACAGGCACTCCATGCAGTCTGACTATCTCATCAATGTACAACCTAGCCAATCTCTCTAAAGGATAAGTCATCTTGATCGAGAGAAAGTGGGCTGATTTAGTGAGTCTATCAACAATCACCCAAATAGCATCGTGACCCAATCTGGTTCTGGGCAAACCACACACAAAGTCCATACTGATGCATTCCCACTTCCACTCAGGAATAGGAAGGGGCTGCAACAAACCACCAGGCTTCTGGTGTTCAGCCTTTACAGTCTGATAGGTTAAACACCTAGAGACAAAATCGATTACCTCTTTCTTCATCCCCGGCCACCAAAAGCTCTTCTTAAGGTCCTGATACATCTTAGTCACACCAGGGTGTAGAGAATATTTGGAGTTATGGCTATCCTCTAATATTTCTTTCCTCAAGCTCGGTTCCTCAGGGACACACACCCTTCCACGGAACCGGAGAACACCATCATCAGACAAGCTAAAATCCTGAACTTCACCCGCAACCAAACTATCCCTGATCTGAGCTAATTTCGGATCCACAGACTGCTGATCTCTGAACTCCTGCAGTAACTGCCACTCACTGACCCGTAGTGCCGCTACTGAAGCTACTGGATGTCTGCTCAGTGCATCAGCCACTACATTGGCCTTTCCAGCCTGATACTGAATAGCGAAGTCATAGTCTTTGATCAACTCCATCTATCTTCTCTGTCTCATGTTCAACTCCTTCTGAGTGAAGATGTACTTGAGACTCTGGTGGTCAGTGAACAGATCAAACTCTTGACCCAACAAATAGTGACGCCATATCTTCAGAGCAAAGACTACGGCCGCCAACTCCAAGTCATGAGTAGGGTAGTTCAACTCATACTCCTTCAGTTGTCTCGAAGCATAAGCTACCACATTACTCTTCTGCATCAAGACACAACCCAACCCCTTGCCTGAAGCATCCGTATAGACAGTAAACCTTTCCCCATCACTAGGAATAATGAGGATCGGTGTACTAGTCAACCTTCTCTTTAGCTCCTGAAAGCTCTCTTCACACTTGTCATCCCAATTAAACTTGGCCTCCTTTCTGGTCAATTTAGTTAAAGGACCCGCCAGCTTGGAGAATCCCTCAACAAACCTCCGGTAGTAACCTGCTAGACCCAGGAAACTTCTGATCTCAGTAGCACTATTCGGTCTTTCCCCAATTAAGGATGGCTTGCACTTTAACTGGATCCACAGACACCCCCTGACCAGAAATCACATGCCCAAGGAAGCTGATCTTTTCTAGCCAAAACTCACACTTACTGGCCTTGGCATATAATCGGTTTTTCCTTAGGATCTCCAGCACTCTGCGCAAGTCACTGACATGATCCGAAGTAGTCCGAGAGTACACCAAGATATCATCTATGAAGACTACCACACATGAATCAAGTAATTCATGAAATACCCTGTTCATCAAATCCATGAAGACAGCAGGTGCATTCGTCAGTCCAAAAGGCATAGCTAGAAATTCAAAATGCCCATACCTGGTCCTGAAAGCAGTCTTAAATATATCCTCATCCTTGACCCTAAGCTGGTAATACCCTGATCTCAGATCAATCTTAGAGAACACTGTAGCTCCCTGTAATTGATCAAATAGATCATCAATTCTGGGGAGAGGATACCTATTCTTGATAGTCACTTGGTTCAGTTGCCTGTAGTCTATACACATCCTCAGGGTTCCATCCTTCTTCTTTACGAACAGCACTGGTGCTCCCCAGGGAGAAGCACTAGGCCGGATGTAACCTTTCTCTAGCAAATCCTCCAGTTGCTTCTTAAGCTCGGCCAACTCTGAGGTAGCCATGCGGTAAGGAGCTCTGGAGATAGGTGCAGTACCTGGCACCAACTCAATGCCAAACTCTACCTCTCGTATTGGTGGCAAACCTGAAAATTCTTCAGAGAACACATCAGGAAACTCTTGCACCACCGCCATCTGAGTCAAATCAGGAGTAGAATCATCCTGCACCTTAACATGTGCAATATAACCCTTACACCCACTAGCAAGTAACTTTCTGGCCTGCAGGAAAGATATCACATGTGGTCCTTGATCTGACACCAGACCTCTCACAAAAAGCCGACTCCCATCTAGCAGATTCAAGGTGATTACTTTCTCAAAGCAATCCACAGTGGCATGATGTGAGGATAACCAATCCATACCTAGGATGATATCATAGTCTTGCATGTCTAAAAGGATTAGATCTACAAGAAACTCATAACCCTCTACATGCACTACACAATCAACACAAACAGTGTCTGTAGATGATGATTTTCCTAAGGGAGTACTTACAGACACAACATAATCCATCACCTTAGGTAATACAGGTAAACATGCAGCAAATCTAACAGATACAAAAGATAAATTTGCACCAGGGTCAAATAAGATGCGAGCTAACTGATCGAATACAAATAAAGTACCTTCCACGACAGATCGGGAAGCCCGTGTATCCTTCTCAGCCACGGCATAAACTCGAGTCTGGACTGTAGGCTTATCTGTGCCTCTCTGCTGCATCTCAGGCTCTTTGCAGTCTTTGATCATGTGCCCAGGTTTCTTACACCTAAAGCATACACCATTCTTCTTATAACAGTCCCTCATCAGATGTCCTTTGAGTCCACAATAATGACAATTCCGATCCTCTGTGTTACCGTTCTTTACATCCCTGGACTGCTGCGGTGCATCCCTGGACTACTGCGGTGCCTTGTGAGAGTAGGGCTTATACCTGCTCTTCTTGTAGTCCTTATGCTTAGGGTACTTCTTACCCTTGCCGCTATCACCAAACTGAGGAGCTGCCGCCTCAGCTGCAGGAATCACAGTCACGGTCCTCTAGGATATGTACCTCTCGATGGTGCGTGCTCGCCCAACAGTCTCACTATATGTCTCCAAGTGCTGAGCACCAACCTGTTCTCGAATGTCCCATCTGAGACCTCTGAGAAACTTGGTAGCCCTCCTCTTTTCAGTGTTTATCAGGTGAGGGGCATACTTTCCCAATTTAGTGAACTGCAACTCATACTGGTCCACCGTCATATCACCCTGCTCCAGGTGAATAAATTCCACCTCTCGGTCCTCTACCAAGCTATCAGGGAAATACTTCTCGTTAAATTGAGACAAGAAGTAGGGCCAATTTACTGTTTCTTGTCTTTCTGCAGCTAACCTCACCACGCCCTTCCACCACTCATCTGCGTCACCACGCATCATATAGGTGGTCAGACACAGCTTGTCCTCATCGGAGCAACGCATGACTTGAAAAATCTTTTCCAAGCATAACTGCTAGTTCTCTGCAGTACTTGATTCTGGGCCCCCATAAAAAGAGCTAGGACCCAGTTTCTGGAATTCACTCACAAGCGAGGCATAGCGCCTGTGAGCGTCTTCCTGACAGTCATTCCCCACCACCCGAGTAGTAGTCTGGGATCTCTCCTGAGTCAATTGCTGCAAGAGTTGCTGTTGCGCTCCTTGATGCTGAGTCTGTTGCTGCTGCAGCATCTGAGCTTGCCTCTCTATCATGGCACCCTGTTGCCGTACCATGCCTGTCAGAGCCTCAATGGTTCTCGTGAGATCTGAGGTCTGCTCACCCTCGCTGCTAGCATTTCCTCTAGATCGCACCATCTTAAATTCCTACACACACACACCATAGTAAGGAAAACAAACATAAACCTATCAGGTGTCAAGCAATACACAAACATGTTTTCCCCCGAACTAAGTTTTAGCTAGCCAACTCCTCTGATACCATTCTATCACATCCCGTTACCTTAACCCCAAACAAGCAACACAAGTCATAGAGGATCAGGATGTTATCATACAGGATCGATGCACACGCTAAGTAAAACCAAGTTCAGGAAAACCCGATCTGAAAATTTTCGAGAATCCATACATAGAATCTCCACGAAACATAATTTCACAAATGTACCTGCCACCACGCAATACTTGCACTAGACATATGCAAGTCAACAGTTATATCAAAACCACATAAAATCCGTAAAATCCATAAATCACGTAAGGGTACCTGCCACCAGGCAATACTTGCACTAGACATATGCAAGTTCACATTTATATCAAATCCGATCGCAAATACAATTCGACTCGAATTTCGAAGCAAAAACCACAATATTGATTTTATAATTTCATAAAACTAACGTCAATGATATCAAACACCGAAACCAGGCCCAAGCCCGCGGTGACACAAAAATCAAAATCTCAAAACTGCCACAACCGGCATCACGAGTTCACAAGGTTTGGCCATAACCGACCCCAGTTAACTAGGCACAAAAGTCTTGTACATCAAACCAGCATAGTTGTAGGGAAAATCACAATACACTAACTCAGGCAATGCGCCCCTGCTCTACACCTGAAAATAATGAGGGGTGAGCTACACAGCCTAGTGAGTGGATAGTCTTAATCGACCATCCATAATATACACTTAAAAATACATGCAGATTATTTTAAAAACCTTTAACAGAACATCATGCCAACATATAACAAAAGCAAAGAAAGGAAATCATATAAACAATCAGATGAACACTGCTAAGGCATCACACAAATGACACCACAGAGTAACAAAGGATCTAGAGCCATACTCTAAACCAACTAGACACACCAACCACTTAGTTGTTCAGCATAAATCAAGAGTGACTACTAGGGTCCAACCCGGCTCTGGCCTAAGCACTGGGAGAAGCCTGCAAATCACATGCAACACAAACATGGACGGTGTGTAGACTCAAGAGGTGATCCCCATCCGGTCAAGATGTGATACCTTGATCTACACCACCCCATAACACAAAAATCTAAAAGTCTAAGAGTGATGAAATCAAGAGGTGGCCCCTGTCCGACCAAGACATGGCACTTTGCATCAATCACTCGTTCTCCCAAAGGGTTCTTTACTGAACAACCACTAGACACACCTATTTCACAAAAGTGGACTCCTAAGTGTCAACCAGACTCTAGGATAGTCATTTTCATCACGATAATCACAACAGGCAGGCTGAAACATCAACCCCTCACATATCACAATACACCGGGCTGAAATCTCCAACCCCTAACATATCACATATAGACTATCCCCTAGAGTACACAGTTACACTTAGCCTTAGTCCTATCCATAATGGGTACACAGACCACAACACATAACATTCGAAACCACATATAACCACATAATGTAGTGTAGTGTCCTTAGGTTTCATGCTGATCAGTTTAGTATAACCTTGCTAAGTTATCACCCAAGTTTCTCAAACAAGGATACATGGCCATAAATATATAACATGTTGCACATAGAGAAACAATCATGGATCCTATAACATTATTAGCATTTATCAGGGCATCCATAAAATTAACATTAAACACATAATACCACATGTAGCCTACGGTTCCTACAATTACTAGCATATTATCTACTTAAAAATTAAACCTTAGTTAATAAGAATTTCATGCACAAGAATCACTGACTTAAAACTACCTAAATTCCATACAAGAAATATCGTAAAATTCATGTGGCAAGATTTCGGTTTTCATGAAAGATACACCTTGAGTTTCGGTTTTTAACATGGTAAAATTATCAAGCAATCAAACTTATCATCTAACACAAACAAATGGGTATAAATCGAATAAGACACCCCACTCACCTCTTATCTTGAACCGTGAACACCAAGATGAAGTTCTCTCCACAAACTCATCTAAAGGCCTTGATGTTCTTAGGTATATGCCACCAAAGGAAGAGAAACGCTACCACACACCAAAGACGCCGGCCAAGGGAAAAAGAAGAGGAAGAAGAAAATTCGTCCAAGCCTTCAAGAAATCGCCCAAGCCTTCAAGAAATCGCCAACTTCTTTGCCCTAGCCGTCCGCCCCCCCCCCCCCCCCCTTGGATTTTCGTTTTTTTTTTTTTTTAAATTTTTAAACCCGCTAACTAATTAATTCAAATAGGGTTTATGAATTAACCCACTTACTGATTAATTCAAATTTTAAACCCAAAATCTATCTAATTTAAGTGTAAACCCAATAACCCATAATTAATTATTCACTTAAGCGAAAATCCAATAAGGATTTAATTAACATCCAATAAGCTCTAATTAATTAATTACTAGGGTCAAAATCCATTAAGACTTAAATTAATATCCACTAACCCTTTGCCACTAATTTATAAATAACCCCTAAAGGTTTTAGAGATAAAACTCTCCCCCATCCTAGAGTTTACAAAATCAAAACATAGAAAAATATCACAGCCAATGATTTTATTTAAATCAAAAAAATAAAATATCACAGTCAAAGATTTAAATCAAGAATAATACTTACAAGGACTTAAGATCCTTGGATCTTACAAACCTTTTCTTCAATTCTTGGAAACCATTTTCACATTCATCATGCCATTCAAACCTGACTTCTTTCCTAGTCAATCTAATAAGAGGACTTGAAATTTTTTAAAATCCTTCAATAAATCTTCTGTAGTACCCTGCTAAGCCTAAGAAACTTCTAATCTCTGCCACATTTGTTGGGTACTTCCATTGGACAATAGCTTCCACTTTCTTATGATCCATAGAAATGCCATCTTTTGACACTACATGTCATAAGAAATCAATTTGATTTAGCCAAAATTCACATTTGCTAAATTTTGCATATAACTTCTCGTCTCTTAGTATGCCCTGCACCTTCCTCAAATGTTCTTCATGTTCATTATTACTCCTTGAATAAATGAGTATATCATCAATAAAAACAATAACACATATGTCTAATAAAAGTTTAAAAACTCTGTTCATTAAAGCCATAAATACTGCTGGAGCATTTGTCAAACAAAATGGCATTACTAAAAACTCATAATGGCCATACCAAGTTATGAAAGTAGTTTTAGGAATGTCATCCCTCTTAATCTTTAATTAGTAGTAGCCGACCTCAAATCAATTTTAGAAAAGTCCTGTGCCCCCTGCAATTGATCAAATAAATCATCTATTCTAGGAAGGGGATACTTATTCTTAATTGTCACCTGATTCAACTGCCTATAATCAATACAAAGTCTGAATGTTCCATCTTTCTTCTTTACAAATAATACTAGTGCTCCCCAAGGTGAAACACTAGGCCGGATATCAAAGTATCATAGACAGAGTAGTGGGAATAAAGCAAAACAAAGTCCTCCACGTCTGGAAGCAAAACTAACCCACGTCTGGGAAAGCCCACAAAACAAAAGCCTACAAAGGCTCACCATGCCCCAATCAAATGTGAATGGAG
Source organism: Costus lasius (assembly GCA_027563935.2). Lineage (NCBI taxonomy): Eukaryota > Viridiplantae > Streptophyta > Magnoliopsida > Zingiberales > Costaceae > Costus > Costus lasius. The sequence goes on from CM050448.1 coordinate 42,229,358, forward strand.
GGACTCTAGAGGTGGCTCCCATGGACTCAAGAGGTGGCCCTTATTATTTATAATGTGGCACTTTGTTCCATGTAGCACTTAGTTCCACATCCATCACTTAATTCCCATAAATGGGACCAAATCATTTTCCCACTAAAGTTGTAAGGGCCAAAGACAAATGTGTCATAACATAAGAAAAGTTATCATGATATTGTAGTATTCCAAACACTTGCCATTACAAGATGATTATGGAGAAAGTACATAGGAACATTTGGTCCAATACCAACACATTATCAATGCCCATCAATCAAAACAATATAGGAAACTGATCAATCCACCAAAATCATGAGCATGGAATCTTGCATAAGGTTAATTACAAATTCCACCATAAGAGTTATAGACAAAAGAGTAAAATATGTCAAATTAGATCAGCCCAAATATCATGCACATGACTCATAAGGAAATATTACATAGACTCATACAACATAGGAGTCATTGAAACCATCTTCAAGTCTCCTTGCCAATAAAATTGGTTTGAGACAATTGAGCAAAGTACACAAAAAGATATAACGGTTATGGTAACAAATGGTCAAGCTGCCCTGTTTCCAGAAATTCCAGGGCATTGCTCTCTCAAATTTAGTCAGTTTAAGGTTACAATGCATACGAAAGATATTCAATATATGGTATGTTGGAAAGATCTGTGAATCTACTTTCATACAAAATAAGAATTACTCAAAATGGAATTGTAAATCGGAAGTTCTGAGTAAAGCAACACAAGAAGATTAGTCTAGTATGACAGACAACATATACTGGATGTTGCTGCATAATTGATGCCCTAGCTCTTCAACCTTAATTTCTATGTTTAGGTTGTCATTATGGTATTAGTTTTAAATATTCATTTGATAAATTCCATATTGATGCTTCTCTTTTGCATATGATATGACTTGTTTAAAATGTAATGAAAAATGAATTTTGTTGCATGGGCAAAGTAGAACTTGTTGAGTTTTATAGCTCACTCTTTTGGCTTTATATAATACAGGTTAGCTTTGGTTGCTTTTCCTTGGGGGCAAATGAAGGAGGAGTTGAGAGGAACTTTTGCTAATATGCTCTTGTTTAGTTGATGTAGTAATGTGATGCATAGCATGATATGCTCCTGTATATAGATATTTTGTGTATAGCAGATGTTTGAGCAATTTTGGATATAATAGCACATTGTACTTATGACCTAGTTGTATAAATGAAGTTTGATGTTGACTCTATCTTTGTGTTTGGTTGATGATTAATGATTTGATCACATGAATTGTTATTCATCTAGGAACTATGTTCATAAAGTTGTTCTCAAATTTTGTTTGATGTGATTTTGGATCTTGGGAATTTCGTGTTAAACAAAAAAGATAATAAATATTATTCCTAGGGGTGTGACAGTTAGTGTCCAATGGCTCCTCCAAAGGGCCGTAGAAGGAGAGGAGGTCCACCATGTTGAAGATGGGGTGGATCCCCATGTCCTCAGGTAGGTCTAGAACATAGGTGTTGGAGCCGATCCACAGCACCACCGCATAAGGCCCCATATAACGTGGCTAGAGCTTAAAATGTGCCATTTTAGACAATCTCTCGAGGTCAATGTGCACCCTTACCAACTCACCAACAGAAATATGATGTGGCCTAAGGTGCTCTTTGGCCTTCATTGCATTATGAATGTTGCCTAAATAGATACGATGCCGAACTTCATCATGCAAACTAGCTACATGTTGGGTAAAGGAATATGCATGCTCGGATAAGTGGGACTCCATGGGAAGGTCATGCAGGTCAATGGGTTTGTGAGGTTGATGGCCCGTGATGATCTGGAAGGGACTAAGAACCGTAGACCTATTGGCCGCACTATTGTACGAATATTCCCACATGGGGAGGATGGTATCCCAAGACCTTGGGTGATCGCCTATGAGGCAATGGAGTAAGTTACCCAAACTGTGGTTAACCACCTCAGTTTGCCCGTCAGTCTGGGAGTGGTATGCGGTATAAAACTTCAGGGTGGAGCACAAGAGGGCCCAATGTGAGCGCTAGAAGTGGCACACAAGCTACATGTCACAGTCAGACACAATGGTCAAAGGAAGACCATCAAGACGGACAATCTCCTTGAAGAAAAGATGGGCTACGTGGGACGCATTTGTAGTGCATGTACAGGGAATGAAATGTGTCATTTTTGAAAATCGGTCTATAGCCACATAGACGGAGTCAAAGTGAGAGGCGGTCCGGGGTAGCCCAATGACAAAGTCCATGCTAAGGTCGTGCCAAGGACCGTCAGTGATCGGCAAAGGGGTGTAGAGGCCGGTGTTTGCGGGTCGGGGTTTGGCCATTTGGCATGTGCCACAATGGCGCACAATGCGCTCCACGTCCTTGCAAAGGGAAAGCCAAATGAAGCACTCCTCCACCATCTCGAGGGTCTTGTCGCGGCCGCGAGGACATTTTCCTTACCTGCCTTGTGGTTGATCACATAGGAGTACTGTTGTAGGTACTCCACCCACTTCGCATGGTGGGTGCTTGATGACACCGAAATTTATAGTAAATTTTGTGTCATTTCATTGGTATTTTGTGTCATATTCCTACACCTCTCCTTATTTTTATGCCTTTTTTTATCAATAATTACAGAATGTACACTCTTTTTTGTTTTTAATGATTTTCAAGCAAAAAAGCATAAATTTCAAGCATTTTCAAGCAATTCCAGATGCATGAATGAATTCCCACCATTAAGAAGAGATTACAGGTCAAAATTTCATTAAGATTAGAGCTTCAGAGAAAATTATGACAATCTATATTACGATACCATATTTTCACCGGCTACCGTAATATCAGAGCACTGCCATAATTTGGGAATTTTTCATCCAGAAAGATTTTTGAAAATTACGGCACAACTGTAAAGATTTACACAGGCCGTAATTTGGAGCGCTTTTCAACCAGAAATTTTGGCTGAAATTACAGCACTGTCGTAGCCGATATTACGGTGCCATAATTGCCAGATAGTATTGATCATAAAACTCGACTGAAATTACGGCAGTACCGTAACCAAAAACACGGTCATAATTCTAACTCTGGATGTGATTTTCTCGGTCAACCTTGAAGTATGATTGTTGCGTGATTGATTGCGGACGATCCAGGCCATAAAACTCAAAGATGTAAGAAGCAAAAAGGGGGCTTTTTGCGAGGAGGATACATAGACACCAAAAGCCCTAATTTTTATCCACTATCGAGAGAGAAATCATGTTTCATGCTGCCACCATAGGTTCCACCGCCGGGAAGCGTACAACACATCTCCGGCAGTGAAATTTGAGGGGAAGCTTCGCCTGGAAGAGGAGACGATACCCCAGATGTTTCGGAGTGAAAACATTTTGATCGGAGGAGAAATCAACAAAAGCACGCTGTCGGCACTATTCACATGCAGAAATTACAGCTGTAATTTCCATTACAGCGGTGTGGTTATTTTTTTTTCCCCTCCTTCTTTGATTTCTTACACTTTGATACTATGGAATATTGTAATCTTTCATCCATGCTAGCTTAAACCTTTTATGGGACATGGGGGAGTAATTCCCTTTGATTTCTTAATGACTAGATAAATTTTTCATTAATTTGTCACGTATAATTTTAGCATGATAATTCTACTTAGGTGATAATTGCTCCTTAATTCTTCATAGATTCATGTTATTCATCATGTTTTAGAGTTTTCGCAATAGACCGAAAGGTGACTTGGTTGAGAACTTGGAACCCTAGAATTGAATGTTAGGAATTTACTATAAGAAATTAGGTTAGTTCTTTTTTCTTGATTTTAGATGAATAATTGCCATGATAGTAATATGAATCTGGGATTGAGTTAATTTATCAAACGTGGAGATCTTGTGCGCAAGTGAGGATCGGAACATTGGAGCACTATAAGTAGAACTTGTGTTGAGACTCGGATGCACGAAAGTGATCCTTGAGATTCCACTTGAGATAATCAACTTAGAATTCGGATCCATGAAAGTGATTGTTGAGTTCTTTGATTGATGATTTACCTATTTGCAGCTTGGGATAGATCTTGCGCGAAAGCGATGATCGGTCCCTGCATGATTGTCTGCACAAAAGTGAGATGATCCTTTTATGAAGTAAATTATATCTTTGTCATGATAAAATTAAACTGACAAACATCTTTTCATATCTAGTCATAGAAATTAAAGTGAATGAAACCCTAGTCCCATATTCTTTTTTGATATTTTCGTTAGCCTTAATTAGTTCACTTTCATAGTTTCGATTGCCTATATAGTAAGAAATCGATTATTTGGTACTTAACAAATGAGGTCTCTGTGGTTCGATATCTTTCTTTATTACTTCGAGTATCCGTGCACTTGCGGATTACAACAAGTTTTTGGTGCCGTTGCCGAGGACCTTGGTTTTTGTCAATATTGAAGATATTGAGAGTATTGCTAGACTAGGTTTTGTTTTCTATTTATTTACTTTTCTCTTGAAATCATTTGATCTATCTACTTTGCATGCGCAGGAATATTAGATCAGGACCCCTTGTACCTTTTGATCATGAGATAAATAAAACTCTTAGACTGTGCAGGAACTTGAGATTTGAAGAAAGACAACAATTAGTAGAAGAAGAGACCATGGCAGAACAAAGATCACTTAGGGACTATGCAGCCCCTAATCCACAAGAGATTCACTCTAGTATTGCCAGACTAGTCATAGAGGCTAATAACTTTGAAATCAAGCCTACTTTCTTTTCTATGATTCAACATAACCAATTTGGAGGATCTCCTCTTGAAGATCCTAACCAACACCTTTCTTTGTTTCTTGAACTTTGTGATACAATTAGGATTAATGGAGTTTCTAACGATGCATTAAAACTGAATTGTTTCCTATTTCTCTTAGGGACCGAGCGCGATCTTGGCTTCAAGTACAACCTACCGGTACCTTCACCACATGGGAGCAATTGTCAAATGCCTTTTTGATGAAATATTTCCCACCAAGCAAGACCATCCAAATGAGAAACCAGATTTCAAGCTTTGTACAAAGGGACGGTGAACCTTTTAGTGAGGCATGGGAGTGATAGCCCGTAAGGGAACACAACAAATCTGGCACGCGTGTACCTTGGACTAATCCTTGGTAATGGCACCAAAAACTTGTTGTTAAACCGCAAGTGCATGGGTATACGAAGTAATAAAAAAGTATCGAATCCACAGGGACCTACGTTGTCGAATACTAAATAGTTGATTTCTTACTAACTAGGCAAAACGAGATCGTGAGAATAGCAATCGGTAACTAAAAGCGGGACTATCAGAGAGAAAAGCTAAGACTAGGGTTTCGTTCACTTAAACTTTTATGACTAGACATGAATAAGGATTTCGTTGATTCAATTTCATCGTGAAGAAGATATTATCAAAGGATGAACTCAAGGATCACTTTCGTGCATCCGAGCTCTATAATCTCTAGTGGAGTCTCAAGGATCACTTTTGTGCATCCGAGTCTCGCAACTAGTTTTGCTCGACCACCTCCAACGTTCTGATCTTTGCTTTCGCACAAGATCTCCACGTTTGACAAATAGACTCGATCTATAGACTCATGTTATAATCATGACAATTATTTTACTAGAAAAGATCAAGATGGATCTAACCTATGGAAGGGATCCTAACATGCAATTCTAGGGTTCCAAATTCTCATGCAATTACCTTTCAGTCTCAAGCGAAAATTCTAAGAACATAATTAATAATATGAACTTAAAGAGAGTCTAAGCACAATTATCACATGCGCAAAATCATCATGCTGAAATCAAACTCAACAAAATATTGAAAAAGAAGTTATCTAATCATTAAAAGTCAAGTGAACTACTCCCCCATGTCCCAAGAGTAGTTTAAGCTAGCATGGCGAAAGAAATACAATATTCCATAATTTTAGAAAATCGAAAATCAACAAAAAGAAGAGTTTTTAGAAAATACGGCACGGCTGTGAAGTATTTCACAGCCGTATTTTATAAAGGAAGGCGTGAACAGTGGTGGCGATCCTTCTTCCTCTGATTTCTCCTCCAATTTATCTCCTTTCGATCTGAAACATCTGGCACGTTGTCTCCTTCACCAGGCGATGCTTCGGTAGAAAAATCACGGCCGGAGGTTGTCTGGATCAAGTGCGGCGGCGAAACCCTCAGCGACGGCGTGGATCAACATTTCCCCCTCGACGGTGTATGAAATTTAGGGCTTTTGGTCTCTCTCTAATCCTCCCGTCCAAAGCTCCCCTTTTGCTTCTGACGGCATCGAATATAAACTTCTGGATCGTTCGTAATCATCTCCGCAAGAATCGGGTGTGGACATTGACCTGGGCGTCGCGTTCAAAACGGGTTTTACGGTAGTGTAATTGTTTACAGCTGGTGCCGTAAAATCTCTTGAGTCTTCTGTGCTGATGTCGTCTCAGAAAATACGGCCCGTTAAATAGTTTACGGCCAGTGCCATAAAATCTCTTGAACTCTCTGGTCGGATTCGTCAGGGAAATACGGCTCGTGTAATTCTTTACGGCAGGTGCCGTAATTTCAGATGAAGTTTCTATTCTAGCGCAATCCGAAATATGGTACCGTAATATTGCTTATGGCCGATACCGTAAAATTGAAAAATCTTTCTGTTCAAAAATCTTCACAAATTACGGCATTGTTCGGATTTTACGGTACCATTTGGAATTATGGTACCGTAAAATAGATTACGGTACTACCATAATTTGCTGGCTTGCTTCGATTTGCGTGAAATTTCTTAGGTGATCTCCTCTTGAGGATGAGAACTCTTCCATGTATTTGATTTTGCTTGAAAATGCCTAAAATAGTGCCTTTTTGCCTGAAAAACATGAAATACCAAAATAGAAGTAGACTTTGCAATATTTGATGGATTTAGCATAAAAACAAGTAGAAAGATCCTCGATTTAGCATGAAAAGGTATCTAAAATGAAGCAAAATATACTACATATTTCGGTGTCATCAGGGAGCGATTCAATGATTTACTACGGAAGTGTCCTCACCATGGGATTGAAAATTAGGTTTTAATTCATACTTTTTACAATGGTTTGCTTTATAATACCAGGCTAACTGTTGATGCTGCTGTAGGAGGAGCTCTCATGAGCAAAACCATTGATGATGCTATAAAGTTGCTGGGAGAAATGACTTTAAATCATAACTAGTGGACTTCAGGGAGAGGAGTGCTTTACAAACCTTCTCAAGGTAAGAATGAAAGTGATGGTTGGCGCACCTTGGCAGAACAGGTAGACTCTTTATGCAATAGATTTGATTCCTTTAAGATGCAAACTGCTGTTGTTTCTTCATCTCTTGTTTGTCATATATGTCGTAACAATGGTCATATCTCGGAAGATTGTAAAGTCATTGATAGTCACAATAGTGAACATGTTAATGCATTAGGGAATTATAATCAAGGTAGAAACAATGATCCCTATTCTAGTACCTACAACCCTGGATGGAGGAATCATCCCAACTTATCTTGGGAAAACAACAACAATGTAGGGGGAGAAACTAAAAATAGAGGGTTCCAACAAAAACCAAATCAAAGTCAAAACTCAAATAAGAATTCAAACATTGAGTCCATGCTATAAAAGATTATGACTAATCAAAATCAGTTCATGCAAAATCAAAACAAAGAAATTGAAGATCTTGAGGGAATGGTTAGTCAACTTGCATCTCAAGTAGGATCATTTGTTGGGGTATGCCCTTAAGGCTAATGTTTGAGGCCTTGGGATTGTAACAGTATCATGTATAAACTCTTATGTTTATAAAGGCAATGGTTATTATTCAGTTTGTTACATTGTCTGCTGCAATAACTGTGCTTCTGAATAATGTCTCAATGCTGTTCAGCTAGGCTGACATGCTATATGTCCTTAGTCGAGATATCTTGGTGAACATGAGACAGCCTTGATATGGTTAAGACTAATGTGTGTTCTAATCTTATAGGATGCTTCGAGCATGGAATAAGATGTAGACTCATGGGTACATTGGATGTACTGGACAGACCCTACTAGGATATTCAATTGCTTGTCACAATGTGAATAATCCTTGTATGCAACAAGTGGCATACTTCCTCTGACTTGAGATCACTTGTGTTTCTAAATGATGATTGTCATTGTTTTGAGGTAGTTCAATATCATTTGAAACATAATGGTTATAGACTATCTTGGATAATGATCATGAGTCAGGTTAGGGCACTGGTGATAGATATAGGATTGCCGTCTCCTTGATTGGAGTGTGATGTTCTAAAGGGGCCCCCTTGAATGAGATGATTGAGAAAGTGTATGGCCATACCCAGGTGACTATGTTCATCTGATCTAATCATGCTCATCATATTGGAGTTACAGGCTTGACACGCTTGTCCAATAAGAACATCCAGTGGCAAAGGAAACTTGTATGCCTTGTGAAATGGATTCACACTTGTGCTGTGGTTTGGGTGTAGTCTTGGAAGACTCTTTCCTTTATATCGGGAGACAGTGATGTGTTGCTAGATACCCCTCACTGATCGTGATAACGTGAGTTATCGTTACCGACATTTAAAGGAAACCCTCAGGGTCGCACAATTTGATGATATGGCTTACTTAAGTCAGATCGTGTGGACTGAATTGATTAAGTTCAGTTTAAAGGGATTTAGACTCTGATTGTAAGTGAGATCTGGTCTTATCATGTTTGATTGATTAGGGCTTGAGATCGGTAAGCTTCGATCGAGAGAATTGATGCTAGATCGGTGAGATCAAAAGCATCACGAGATGAACAGTTAGATCAGGAGCCTTAGGGTTTAAGATGATCTAGACCAAATGGCTTGGGCTGTTTTGATTTGGTCTTTGAACCAAATTGAGTTGGGTCAATTAGATTAAACCGGTTCAAGAGAATGAACGCATGGTTCAATCTTTGAAGCGTTATTGTCGGTTATGAAGAAGTGGGCACATGTGTAACATCCCACATTCTTAACCCCAAACAAATGGCACAATTCACAAATGATACAGGATGTTTCATATAAGATCGATCATATGCTAGGTAAAACCGAGTTTTGGTGTTTGTAGTTAATATGTTACATGTGGTAATTTGTAAAGTAATTTATATGAATACTTGTTTTAAATTTTAACTTGATTTTATGGATGCTTGATATGACTGTTTCTTGGTGTGTGTAATATGTTAAATAATTATGGTGTTATATTTATGGCTAAATATCTGTATTTGAGAAACTTGAGTGACAACATAGCAAGGTTTGATTAAACTAATCAGCATGAAATTTAAGGACTACACTATATTCGGTGATATTCGAATATAAAATATTATGTGTTATGTTATATAATTTTGAACAATATGTGTGATCATGTGAATTTTGAACATTATGTGTGATCTTGTGAATTTTGAACAATATGTGAGATTATGTGAATTTGGAAAATTATGTGATTATGTGATGGTTAGGACTAAGGCTAGGTGTAACTATGAACTCAAGGGGATAGTCCTTATGTGTTATGTTAAGGGTTTGAATTTCAGCCCTGTATTGTGATATGTGAGGAGGTTGATGTTCAGCCTGCCTATTATGATTTTTGTGATGGGGGTTGATGTTCAGCCTGCCCGATATGATTTTTGTGATGACTATCCTAGAGTCTAGTTGACACTTAGGAGTCCACCTTTGTGAAATATGAAATAAGATATGTCTGTTGTCCAGTAGGAACCTTTTGGGAGAACGGGTTTTGACGCAAAGTGCCATGTCTTGGTCGGACAGGGGCCACCTCTTGATGTCATTACTCTTTTATGTGATGGGGTAATATAAGACGCAAAGTGCCATGTCTTGATCAGACAGGGGCCACCTCTTGATGTCATTACTCTTTTATGTGACGGGGTGATATAAGACGCAAAGTGCCATGTCTTGATCAGACAGGGGCCACCTCTTGATGTCATCACTCTGATGTGTTATGGGGTGATAGAGCAAAGTGCCACGTCGTGACCTGACGGGGGCCACCTCTTGATTCTACTCACTATCCATGTTTATGTGTTGCACGAGATTTTGCAGCTCCCAGTGCTTTGGCCAAGCCGGGTTAGACCATATTGGTCACTACTGAATATGCTGGACAACTAGGTTAATTAAGTATGGTGTGTTTAGTTGGTTTAGAATATATGTGTTTAATTGGGTTAGAGTAAAACTCTAGAACCTGAATTTGTTATATGCTAGTGTGTACATTTAACTGTCTATATGACTTCTGTTTCTTTATTTTGTTATATGTTGACATAATGTTGTGTTAAATATTTTAAAAATAATCTGCCTATATTTTTGAATGTATGTTAAGGATAGTCGATTTAGACTATCCACTCACTGGGCTGTGTAGCTCACCCCTCACTATTTTCAGGCATAGAGCAGGGGCGCATGTCTTGAGTGCATTGGCGTGGATAATTATGCTGTTTGCTGTTTTAAGAATTTTTATGCTTAATTCTTGGGGCCGGTTGTGGCCTTAACATAAACTATATGAACTATGTGAATCATGAGACTATGTGAACTATGTGAAGTATGTTGCCAGTTATGGCAGTCTTATGAGTTTGATTTTTGTGTCACCGCGGGCTTCAGCCTGGTTTCGGTGTTTGGTATGAGTTTATAAAATCGATTTTGTGATTTTGTTTTGAATTTCGGCTTGTTGTATATTCTGTGCAATCGGTTTTGATATACCCTGTAACTTGCATATGTCTAGTGCAAGTATTGCCTGGTGGCAGGTACCTTTATGGATTTTATGAATTTGAATCGGTTTTGATATAACTGTTGCCTTGCATATGTCTAGTGCAAGGATTGCGTGGTGGCAGGTACCCTTATGAGATTTGAGTTTTGTGAATTTGTGTGTATGGATTTATGGAAATTTTTCAGATCGTGTTTTCTTGAACTCGGTTTTACCTAGCATATGATCGATCTTATATGAAACATCCTGTATCATTTGTGAATTGTGCCATTTGTTTGGGGTTAAGAATGTGGGATGTTACAGAATGGTATCAGAGGAGTTGGCTAGCTAAAACTTAGTTTGGGGGAAAACATGTTTGTGTATTGCTAGACACCTAATAGGTTTATGATTGTTTTCCTGACTATGATATGTGTGTGACTATGATATGCGCGTGTAGGCATTTAAGATGGTGCGAACCAGAGGAAATGCTAGTGATGAGGGCGAGCAGACCCCGAACCTCACGAGAACTATTGAGGCTCTGACTGGCATGGTTCAGCAACAAGGTGCTATGATAGAGAGGCAAGCTCAGATGCTGCAGCAGCAGCAGACTCAGCACCAAGAAGCACAACAGCAGCTTTTGCAGCAGCTAACTCGAGAGAGACCCCAGACTACTACTCGAGCGGTGGGGGATGACTCTCAGGAGGGCGCTCACAGGCGCTATGCTTCACTTGTGAGTGAATTCCAGAAACTGGGTCCCAGCTCTTTTTATGGAGGCTCAGAATCCAGTACTGCCGAGAACTGGCAGTTGTGCTTGGAAAAGATTTTCCAAGTTATGCGTTGCTCGGACGAAGACAAGTTATGTCTGACCACCTATATGATGCGTGCTGACGCAGATGAGTGGTGGAAGGGCGTAGTGAGACTTGCCGAAGAAAGACATGAGACTGTAGATTGGCTTTACTTCTTGTCTCGATTCAACGAGAAGTACTTCCCTGATAGCTTGGTGGAGGACCGAGAGGTGGAATTTATTCATCTGGAGCAGGGTGATATGACAGTGGACCAGTATGAATTACAGTTCACGAAATTGGGAAAGTATGCTCCTCATCTGATAAACACTGAAAAGAGGAGAGCTACCAAGTTTCTCAGAGGTCTCAGATGGGACATTAGAGAGCAGGTTGGTGCTCAACACTTGGAGACCTATGTTGAAACTGTTGGGCGAGCGCGCACCATTGAGAGGTATATATCTGAGAGGAGTTCTCATGTTGCCGTGACAGTAGTTCCTGCAGCTGAGGCGGCGGTTCCTCAGCATGGCAGTGGCGGCAAGGGTAAGAAGTACCCTAGGCATAAAGATTATAAGAAGAGTAGGTATAAGCCTTACTCCTACAAGGCACCGCAGCAGACCAGGGATGCACCGCAGCAGTTCAGGGATGCCAGGGATGTAAGAAACGGTATCACTTGTAGTCATTGTGGGCTCAAGGGACATCTAGTGAAAGACTGCCATAGGAAGAATGGTGTATGCTTCAGGTGTAAGAAACCAGGGCACATGGCTAAGGACTGCAAAGAACCTGAGATGCAACCTAGAGGCGCAGATAAGCCTACAGTCCAGACTAGAGTGTATGCTGTGGCTGAGAAGGATACACGAGCTTCCCGATCCGTCGTGGAAGGTACTTTATTCGTATTTGATCAGTTAGCCCGCATATTATTTGACCCTGGTGCAAATTTATCTTTTGTATCTGTTAAGTTTGCTGCATGTTTACCTGTGTTACCTAAGGTAATGAATTATGCTGTGTCTGTGAGTACTCCCTTAGGAAAATCGTTATCTACAGATACTGTTTGTGCTGACTGTGTAGTACATGTAGAGGGCTATGAGTTTCTGGTAGATCTAATCCTCTTAGACATGCAAGATTATGATATCATCTTAGGAATGGATTGGTTGTCTTCCCATCATGCCTCTGTGGATTGCTTTGAGAAAGTAATCACTTTGAATTTGTTAGATGGGAATCGACTTATTGTGAGAGGTCTAGTGTCAGACCAAGGACCGCATGTGATATCTTTCCTGCAGGCCAGGAAATTACTGGCCAGTGGATGCAAGGGTTATCTTGCGCATGTTAAGGTGCAGGATGATTCTACTTCTGATTTGACTCAGATGGCGGTGGTGAAAGAATTTCCTGATGTGTTCTCTGAAGAATTTTCAGGCTTGCCACCAATTAGAGAAGTGGAGTTTGGCATTGAGTTGGCGCCAGGTACGGCACCTATCTCCAGAGCTCCTTATCGTATGGCTACTTCAGAGTTGGCCGAGCTTAAGAAACAACTGGAGGAATTGTTAGAGAAAGGATATATTCGCCTAGTGCTTCTCCTTGGGGAGCGCCAGTGCTATTTGTGAAGAAGAAAGATGGAACCCTGAGGATGTGTATAGACTACAGGCAATTGAACCAAGTGACTATCAAGAATAAGTATCCTCTTCCCAGAATTGATGATCTATTTGATCAATTACAGGGAGCGACAGTGTTCTCTAAGATTGATCTGAGATCAGGGTATTACCAGCTGAGGGTCAAGGATGAGGATATATTTAAGACTGCTTTCAGGACCAGGTATGGGCATTTCGAATTTTTAGTTATGCCTTTTGGACTGACAAATGCACCAGCTGTCTTCATGGATTTGATGAACAGGGTATTCCATGAGTTGCTTGACTCTTGTGTGGTGGTCTTTATAGACGATATATTGGTGTACTCTCAGACTACCTCAGATCATGTCAGTGATTTGCGCAGAGTATTGGAGATCTTGAGGAAGAACCGATTATATGCCAAGGCTAGTAAGTGTGAATTCTGGCTGGAAAAGATTAGTTTCCTTGGGCATGTGATTTCTGGTCAGGGGGTGTCTGTGGATCCAGTTAAAGTGCAAGCCATTCTTAATTGGGGAAGACCGACTAGTGCTACTGAGATCAGGAGTTTTCTGGGTTTGGCAGGTTACTACCGGCGATTTGTTGAGGGATTCTCCAAGCTGGCGGGTCCTCTAACTAAATTGACCCGAAAGGAGGCCAAGTTTATTTGGGATGATAAGTGTGAAGAGAGTTTTCAAGAGCTGAAAAGGAGATTGACTAGTACACCGATCCTCATTATACCTAGTGATGGGGAAAGGTTTACTGTTTATACAGATGCTTCTGGCAAAGGGTTGGGTTGTGTCTTGATGCAGAAGGGTTCTGTAGTAGCCTATGCTTCGAGACAACTGAAGGAGTATGAATTGAACTACCCTACTCATGATTTAGAGTTGGCGGCCGTAGTCTTTGCTTTGAAGATATGGCGTCACTATTTGTTGGGACAGGAGTTTGATCTGTTCACTGATCACCAGAGTCTCAAGTATATCTTCACTCAGAAGGACTTGAACATGAGACAGAGAAGATGGATGGAGTTGATCAAAGACTATGACTTCTCCATTCAGTATCAGGCTGGAAAGGCCAATGTGGTGGCGGATGCTCTGAGCAGACATCCAGTTACTTCAGTAGCTGCTTTACGAGTCAGTGAGTGGCGGTTACTGCAGGAGTTCAGAGATCTCAGGATCAGTGTTTCTCCTAAAGTTCAGACTGGTTACGTGGCTTTTCTCAGAGTACAGTCTGCTTTATTGCAGAAGATCAGAGATCAGCAGTCTGTGGATCCGAAATTAGTTCAGATCAGGGATAGTCTGGTTGATGGCGCAGTTCAGGATTTTAGCCTGTCTGATGATGGTATTATTCGGTTTCGTGGAAGGGTATGTGTCCCTGAGGAACCGAGCTTGAGGAAAGAAATATTGGAGGACAGCCATAACTCCAAATATTCTCTACATCCTGGTGTGACTAAGATGTATCAGGACCTCAAGAAAAGTTTTTGGTGGCCGGGTATGAAGAAAGAAGTGTTTGATTTTGTCTCTAGGTGTTTAACCTGTCAGACTGTGAAGGCTGAACACCAGAAGCCTGGTGGTTTGTTGCAGTCTCTTCCTATTCCTGAGTGGAAGTGGGAATGTATCAGTATGGATTTTGTATGTGGTTTGCCCAGAACCAGATTGGGTCATGATGCTATTTGGGTGATTGTTGATAGACTTACTAAATCAGCCCACTTTCTCCCGATTAAGATGACTTATTCGTTAGAGAGGCTGGCTAGATTGTACATTGATGAGATAGTCAGACTGCATGGAGTTCCTGTTGATATTGTGTCTGATAGGGACTCTCGATTTTTGTCCAGATTTTGGAAGAGTTTACAGGAGGGTTTGGGTACTAAGTTGAGTTTTAGTACAGCATACCATCCTCAGTCTGATGGCCAGACGGAGCGTACTATACAAACTCTAGAAGATCTGTTGAGAGCCTATGTGGTCGATTGGAGTTCTGAGTGGAACCGGGATCTATCTTTGATAGAGTTTACTTATAATAATAGCTTCCACTCCAGTATTCAGATGGCTCCTTATGAAGCTTTGTATGGGAGAAGGTGTAGGACTCCCTTGTGTTGGGAGGAAACTGGTGACAGAATGATTTTGAGATCTGATGCAGTACAGGAGACTACTGATAAGGTCAGAGAGATCCGGGATAAACTGAAAATTGCTCGGGACAGACAGAAGAGTTATGCTGACGACCGTCGTCGTTCCTTGGAGTTTATGGTAGGGGATCATGTGTTCTTGAAGGTGTCACCTACTAAGGGTGTTATGAGGTTTGGCAAAAAGGGCAAGTTGAGCCCTAGGTTTGTAGGCCCTTTTGATATTATTGAGAGAGTTGGTCCAGTGGCTTACCGATTGGCTTTACCTCCTGCTATGGATCATGTGCATAATGTATTCCATGTCTCTACTTTGAGGAAATATCATCCTGATCCATCTCATGTGTTGGAGTTGGAACCTCTTCAGATTCAGAGTGATTTGACTTTTGAGGAAAGACCTCTCCGGATTGTGGATAGAAAAGATAAAGTCCTGAGGAACAAGACTATACCTTTGGTAAAGGTTATCTGGGGAAATCAGTCAGTTGAGGAGGCGACATGGGAGACTGAAGCTGATATGAGGAAATTTTATGCTTACCTCTTTGATGATATGGATGCTGAGCTTTAGAGGACTAAAGCTTTATAAGGAGGGAGGGATGTAAGATCCAAGGATCTTAAGTCCTGGTAAGCATTATTTTTGAATTAAATAAAATTATTGACTGTGATATTTTCTATGCATTGGTTGTTAATAGTTATTTAACTAGAAATTTTGGTTGTTAATTTATTGTAAATTAATTAGAGATTATTTGTTTAATTATTGGCTGTTAATTTATGATAAATTATTATTGGTTGTTCATGATAAATTAATTAGGATTTATGGGTTGTAAATTGTAAGTTAATTGTAAGTTATTTAATTAGAGTTTATTGCTTGTTAATTTAAGTTAATTAATTGTTAATTAATTGGAGTTATTGGTTAATTAAATCCTTATTGGATATTAATTACATCCTTATTGGATTTGCATTTAAGTGAATTCATTAAGTGGATGTTAATTTAAGTTCTTATTGGATTGTCAATTAAACCATGGGTTATTGGGTTTAAAATTCAAATTTAGTTAGTTAAATGGTTAAACCCTATTTGAATTAATGGGTTAATGGGTTAAGAGTTAAAACCGAAAATTCAAATTGATATTTCGGTTAGGGTGGAATTTTTGGGCGAGATTTTGGCTTGAGAGAAAACTTTGGGCGACGGCTAGGAAGAAGGAGGCGACTTTGGTGTTCTTGGAATTTTGAGGTGATTTTCTTCATCTTCTTCCCTTGGTGATTTTCCTTGAAGTGATGAAACTTCCTTGGCGAGTTCTTGAAGATTTTTGGGCGGCTTAAAGGCTTTAGACGAAATTGTTGGAGGGTTTTTTTTCACCTTGTGTTCTCGGTTCAAGGTGAGTGGGTTGTCTAATTGATTTCTATCTATTTGTTTGTGTTAATTGATGAGTTAGATGATATATTCGCTTGTTGGAAATCTTACCATGCTAAAACCGAAATTCAAGACTTCACTATGATGAAAACCGAATTCTGTAAAGTTGAATATATCATGAAAACCGAACTTTTCAAAGGTGATTATATGATGATTATTTAACCGAAAATTTGTATGAAATTTAAGGTATTTTTATAGGAATTTTGGTAGCATTAAATCATTGAATTTTGGGTATGAAATTCTTGTTAATTATAGTTAAACCGAAATCAATTTTGGTAACATTAAATCAATGATGTTTGTAGTTAACATGAAAACCGAAATCTTGATGTTCTTGATAATTGTTTATGAAAACCGAAATTGATGTTTGTAGTTAACATGAAAACCGAAACCTTGATGACCTTGATAATTGTCTATGAAAACCGAATTTTGGTGTTTGTAGTTAATATGTTACATGTGGTAATTTGTAAAGTAATTTATATGAATACTTGTTTTAAATTTTAAGTTGATTTTATGGATGCTTGATATGACTGTTTCTTGGTGTGTGTAATATGTTAAATAATTATGGTGTTATATTTATGGCTAAATATCTGTATTTGAGAAACTTGAGTGACAACATAGCAAGGTTTGATTAAACTAATCAGCATGAAATTTAAGGACTACACTATATTCGGTGATATTCGAATATAAAATATTATGTGTTATGTTATATAATTTTGAACAATATGTGTGATCATGTGAATTTTGAACATTATGTGTGATCTTGTGAATTTTGAACAATATGTGAGATTATGTGAATTTGGAAAATTATGTGATTATGTGATGGTTAGGACTAAGGCTAGGTGTAACTATGAACTCAAGGGGATAGTCCTTATGTGTTATGTTAAGGGTTTGAATTTCAGCCCTGTATTGTGATATGTGAGGAGGTTGATGTTCAGCCTGCCTATTATGATTTTTGTGATGGGGGTTGATGTTCAGCCTGCCCGATATGATTTTTGTGATGACTATCCTAGAGTCTAGTTGACACTTAGGAGTCCACCTTTGTGAAATATGAAATAAGATATGTCTGTTGTCCAGTAGGAACCTTTTGGGAGAACGGGTTTTGACGCAAAGTGCCATGTCTTGGTCGGACAGGGGCCACCTCTTGATGTCATTACTCTTTTATGTGATGGGGTAATATAAGACGCAAAGTGCCATGTCTTGATCAGACAGGGGCCACCTCTTGATGTCATTACTCTTTTATGTGACGGGGTGATATAAGACGCAAAGTGCCATGTCTTGATCAGACAGGGGCCACCTCTTGATGTCATCACTCTGATGTGTTATGGGGTGATAGAGCAAAGTGCCACGTCGTGACCTGACGGGGGCCACCTCTTGATTCTACTCACTATCCATGTTTATGTGTTGCACGAGATTTTGCAGCTCCCAGTGCTTTGGCTAAGCCGGGTTAGACCATATTGGTCACTACTGAATATGCTGGACAACTAGGTTAATTAAGTATGGTGTGTTTAGTTGGTTTAGAATATATGTGTTTAATTGGGTTAGAGTAAAACTCTAGAACCTGAATTTGTTATATGCTAGTGTGTACATTTAACTGTCTATATGACTTCTGTTTCTTTATTTTGTTATATGTTGACATAATGTTGTGTTAAATATTTTAAAAATAATCTGCCTATATTTTTGAATGTATGTTAAGGATAGTCGATTTAGACTATCCACTCACTGGGCTGTGTAGCTCACCCCTCACTATTTTCAGGCATAGAGCAGGGGCGCATGTCTTGAGTGCATTGGCGTGGATAATTATGCTGTTTGCTGTTTTAAGAATTTTTATGCTTAATTCTTGGGGCCGGTTGTGGCCTTAACATAAACTATATGAACTATGTGAATCATGAGACTATGTGAACTATGTGAAGTATGTTGCCAGTTATGGCAGTCTTATGAGTTTGATTTTTGTGTCACCGCGGGCTTCAGCCTGGTTTCGGTGTTTGGTATGAGTTTATAAAATCGATTTTGTGATTTTGTTTTGAATTTCGGCTTGTTGTATATTCTGTGCAATCGGTTTTGATATACCCTGTAACTTGCATATGTCTAGTGCAAGTATTGCCTGGTGGCAGGTACCTTTATGGATTTTATGAATTTGAATCGGTTTTGATATAACTGTTGCCTTGCATATGTCTAGTGCAAGGATTGCGTGGTGGCAGGTACCCTTATGAGATTTGAGTTTTGTGAATTTGTGTGTATGGATTTATGGAAATTTTTCAGATCGTGTTTTCTTGAACTCGGTTTTACCTAGCATATGATCGATCTTATATGAAACATCCTGTATCATTTGTGAATTGTGCCATTTGTTTGGGGTTAAGAATGTGGGATGTTACAACATGCTCTTCATGGCTTGCTATTTTTAGTAAGTCTTCATGCGCCACCTCTCTTAAACGCCAATACGTTTTGACTCTTGCTCTCGACGCTCTCTCTCGGGTGAAAAGCTTCCTTCACGTCTTGGAGAGGTCTCGGCCGAGTGGGAGAAGACATCTCATCCCTTTGATTCGATCAAAGACCCTTGAAGAACCTTGCTAGCACAAGGATCTCAAGGAGTAGACGGCATCACCTTGTGTGCGCACCTTTTGGAGGAGTTTCATTCGAATCTCTTCTTCCTTGACGCCATCCAATCGAAATGGCTATGGTATGATTCCTAACTATAAGAGGTTGATCATATAAACATATATGCGATTATTGTTGAAACCCTAGCTTCCCATGCGAAAACTTTCTTTTGCGCCACCCTTAGGGTTTCGGCCCCCTAGATTTAGGGGTCTTTACAATTGGTATCAGAGCATGCGGTTGTTATATGTCTATATGATTGCTTCATGTTGTGTGATCCTTGTTTGCGTTGCTTAGATCTACTTTATCACATGCGAAAATACATACTATGCTATTAGATGTTGGCGCATGTGTGATGTGCATGTTATATTGTGTTGGCGCTTGTTAGGTTTTTGTTTGTCAAAAATTATATCATCTTGCGCGCTTCACTTAGATCTAAGCGCCTACTGTAAACCCTTAGACGGGTTGATGGGGTTGAAATCATCCTCTAGGTTGGATCCAAATAGTCTGATCAGACCATCTGACAGCCTAGATGGGTCGACCAGATGGCACCTCTGCGCAAGCATGAGGTGGCTATAGGTCGACTGCATCACAGGCGTGTAGCGAGGTCTGGTTGAGACAACCAGTGAACACACATGAGTTAGGCTCGGGGTCACACCCGCTTGCCAGAACTCATGTTGGTTGTTCAGCCCTTGGCGCATGCATGGTTGACCATTAGGTCAACGCAAGTCAGTTAAGACTTGGTGCATGCAAGGGCATGGATCTAACTAGACATGATGAGTGGATCCCTATCAATGGACCATTGTAAGGTTGTAGGGCACATAAGAAAAGTAAAATTGATGCCAATGGGTATTCAAAATTTTATTTTCTTTGTAATGGATCACATGTTGATTGATGCCATATGCTTGTTTATTTCATCTTATGTGGGTTGCCCTTTAATGTGTGCTGTGCTGGGGCCTGCGTGCCTGGTTAATTATAAATTAATATTTATTTGTGATCTGCGAATCACATTGTATTAAATTTATAAGATGTAATTGACCTGCGAGTCAATCTTGTCTAGATAGATTGAAATGTAATTTAATCAGACAAGAGCACTGAGCACACTTGGCAGAGGCGCATGCAGCTAATGGCTTGACCAGGTGGGAGGTCTAGGGTTCGACCCTAGGACAGGCGCATTCACCTGGTGAACGCACCTGAGCTGCAATGGGCGCTAGGGCCCTGGGCTGGACCAGATGAGAAGCAAAAGTCCAATGAAGAAAAGCAAGTGAAGACTTAAGTGTATTAAGGTCTTACCTAGGCTTAATGGGCTTTTACCACATAAGATCAGCTTGCATTCTTTTATTGTTTAAATAATTAGAATTGCATGAGTTATTTATCTTCTGCTATAGCCATAGGTTTTGCCTCATAGTAAGAACATAAAAGACCGTTAAAATCCAACGCTAAAATATCACGCACGTAATGCCTTCTGGCGCGAAACCTCACTATTATGACTATCGTTGGGGCCGTGTTGTACCCACTCAGTGGGCATGCCCATCTATCTTCAGACGGTGTGTGATTTCACCTGCGTGTTACAGGGAAGGGATTTATCGCTTCTCGTTGCTCAGCATAGCACGTGGTGGTCCAGGGAGTAGGTCAGGTCAACTTGACCATGTAGGCTACATATGGGGCATATGTTAGCCATATGGAGGCAGCCATCTGTGGGGTCAGAGACTGTGTTGTACCAACTCAGTTGGCACAGTCTGCTGGATTGCCCAGATGAAGGGGAATCGCACGGGTTGGCGATTGGCAGGGACTGCCTACCAGAGATTAGTACTTGTACTCTCTATGCATCTTATCTCGCCTGAGCGGGAGGCGGAGACCAAGTATAAAATCTGGATCCCATCTCACTAAAAGAGTGTTACTCTTTCGGACTGTTTTAATGGATTTTTCAGTCAGATAAAATAGTGAGAAAAGAATCTTTCTTAAGTCCTGGATTGATTCTAAACATTGATACTGACCTTGCTGTTCTTGCATTGTTGTAGATTCCTGCAGCAACGAACACCATGAGCTTCAATGTGCGATCCCTACTGGAAAGGGAGAAGTTTGCTGGGCCAAACTTCTCAGACTGGTACGGACACCTTAAGATTGTTCTTAAGGCAGAGAGGAAACTGTATGTCCTCGAGACGGCTGTGCCGCCTCAACCCGCTGCGAACGCCGCAAGGGTGGTTCGTGAAGCCTATGAAAAGCATGTCAATGATAGAATTGATGTCGCTTGCCTGATGCTAGCGTCTATGACGCCACCGCTGCAGCGTCAGCATGAGGATATGTCTCCTATAGAAATTATAGCAAACCTCAAGATGTTGTATGCTGCACAGGCGAGGACTGAACGCTATAATTTGACCAAGCTTTTCTTTTAGAGCAAACTGGCTGAAGGGAGCCCAGTGGGAGCTCACGTGCTCAAGATGATTGGGCACAAGGAGGCTCTGGAGAAACTGGGGCATACCATCAATCAGGAGCTTGCTGTAGACATTATTCTGCAGTCTCTTCCGCCTTCTTTCGATGCGTTCATTATTAACTTTAATATGAACAAAATCGATTGTACTCCGGCAAAGTTGCTGAATATGCTCTTGACTACTGAGGAAACTCTGAAGGGAAAGCCTTCAACCTCTGTCTTAATGGTTCCTTCCAGGTGTAAGATCCAAGAATCTTAATTCCTTGTAAGTACTATTCTTGATTTAAATCTTTGGCTGTGATATTTTTCTATGTTTTGATTTTTGTCAACCCTAGGATGGGGGAGAATTTTATCCCTAAAAACCTTTAGGGGTTATTTATAAATTAGTGGCAATGGGTTAGTGGATATTAATTTAATCCTTATTGGATTTTCACTTAAGGGAATAATTAGATATGGGTTATTGGGTTTGCACTTAAATTAAATGATATTGGGTTTGAAATTTGAATTAGTGGATTATTTTCATAAACCCTATTTTGGTACTTGGGGCGAAAAGAGAAAAAAAAAAAAAAAACCTTAGGGGTGGCGGTTTGAAGGCTTGGACGAACCTTGGCGATTCTTTGAAGGCTTGGACGAACCTTGGCGATTCCTTGGAGGCTTGGACGAAATTCTTCTTCTTCCTTTTTCCCTTGGCCGGCGTTCCTTGGTGCTTGGTGGCGTTTTCTCGACCCTTAGACGAGTTTTGTGGAGAGAATTTCACCTTGGTGTTCACGGTTCAAGATAAGAGGTGAGTGGGGTGTCTTATTCGAATTATATCCATTTGGTTGTGCTAGATGATAAGTTTGATTGCTTGATAATTTTACCATGCTAAGAACCAAAACTTAAGGTGTATCTATCATGAAAACCGAAATCTTGCAACATGAAATTTAAGATATTTCTTATCTGGAATTTAAGATATTTCTTATATGGAATTTAGGTAGCTTTAAATCAGTGATTCTTGAGCATGAAATTCTTATTAACTAGGGTTTAAATTTTAAGTGGATAATTTGCTAGTAATTGTAGAAACCGTGGGTTACATGTGGTATTATGTAAAGTAGATTGTAAGAATACAAATTTTAATCCTGTGTTGATTTTATGGATGCCCTGATAAATGCTAATAGTGTTATAGGATCCATGATCGTTTATCTATGAGCAGCATGTTTATATATCTATGGCCATGTATTCTTGATTGAGAAACTTGGGTGATAACTTAGCAAGGTTATACTGAACTGATCAGCATGAAACCTAAGGACTCTACACTACATTATGCGGTTATGCGGTTTTATGTGTTGTGTTCTGTGTACCCGTTATGGGACGGATAGGACTAAGGCTAAGTGTAACTGTGTACTCAAGGGGATAGTCTATATGTGATATGTTAGGGGTTAGAGATTTCAGCCTTGTATATTGTGATATGTGAGGGGTTGATGTTTCAGCCCTGCCTGTTGTGATATTGTGGTGGAAGTGACTATCCTAGAGTCTGGTTGACACTTAGGAGTCCACTTTTGTGAAATAAGATATAAGGTGTGTCTAGTGGTTGTTCAGTAAAGAACCCTTTGGGAGAACGAGTGATTGATGCAAAGTGCCATGTCTTGGTCGGACAGGGGCCACCTATTGATTTCATCACTCTTAGACTTTTAGATTCTTGTGTTATGGGGTGGTGTAGATCAAGGTATCACATCTTGACCGGATGGGGATCACCTCTTGAGTCTACACACCGTCCATGTTTGTGTTGCATGAGATTTGCAGGCTTCTCCCAGTGCTTAGGCCAGAGCCGGGTTGGACCCTAGTGGTCACTCTTGATTTATGCTGGACAACTAAGTGGTTGGTGTTTAGTTGGTTTAGAGTATGGCTCTAGATCCTTGGTTACTCTGTGGTGACAATTGCGTGATGCCTTAGCAGTGTTCATCTGATTGTTTATATGATTTCCTTTCTTGGCTTTTGTTATATGTTGGCATGATGTTCTGTTAAAAGTTTTTAAAATAATCTGCATGTATCTTTAAGTGTATATTATGGATGGTCGATTAAGACTATCCACTCACTGGGCTGTGTAGCTCACCCCTTACTGTTTACAGGTGTAGAGCAGGAGCCCACTGCCTGAGTTAGTGTTTGATATGGATATTGTGATTTTCCCTACAACTATGCTGGTTTGATGTACAAGACTTTTGTGCTTAGTTAACTGGGGCCGGTTATGGCCAAACTTTGTGAACTAGTGTCGCCGGTTATGGCACTTTTGAGATTTTGATTTTTGTGTCACCGAGGGCTTGGGCCTGGTTTCGGTGTTTGATATCATTAACGTTAGTACTATGAAATTATAGAATCGATATTGTGGTTTTGCTTCGAATTTCGAGTCGAATTGTATTTGCGATCAGATTTGATATAAATGTGAACTTGCATATGTCTAGTGCAAGTATTGCCTGGTGGCAGGTACCCTTATGTGATTTATGGATTTTACGGATTTTATATAGCTTTGATATACTGTTGCCTTGCATATGTCTAGTGCAAGGATTGCGTGGTGGCAGGTACATTTGTGAAATTGTGTTTCGTGGATTTTCGATGTGTGGATTCTCGAAATTTTTCAGATCGGGTTTTCCTGAACTTGGTTTTACTTAGCGTGTGCATCGATCCTGTGTGATAACATCCTGTTCCTCTATGACTTGTGTTGTTTGTTTGGGTTAAGATAACGGGATGTGACAGAATGGTATCAGAGGAGTTCGCTAGCTAAAACTTAGTTCGGGGGAAAACATGTTTGTGTATTGCTAGACACCTGATAGGTTTATGTTTGTTTTCCTTACTATGGTGTGTGTGTGTAGGAATTTAAGATGGTGCGATCCAGAGGAAATGCTAGCGGCGAGGGTGAGCAGACCTCAGATCTCACGAGAGCCATTGAGGCTCTGACAGGCATGGTACGGCAACCGGGTGCCATGATAGAGAGGCAAGCTCAGATGCTGCAGCAGCAACAGACTCAGCATCAAGAAGCGCAACAGCAGCTCTTGCAGCAATTGACTCAGGAGAGATCCCAGACTACTACTCGGGTGGTGGGGAATGACTCTCAGGAAGACGCTCATAGGCGCTAAGCCTCGCTTGTGAGTGAATTTCAGAAACTGGGTCCTACCTCTTTCTATGGGGGCCCAGAATCAAGTACTGCAGAGAACTGGCAGTTGTGCTTGGAAAAGATTTTTCAAGTCATGCGTTGCTCCGAGGAGGACAAGCTGTGTCTGACCACCTATATGATGCGTGGTGACGCAGATGAGTGGTGGAAGGGCGTGGTGAGGCTAGCTGCGGAAAGACATGAAACAGTAAATTGGCCCTACTTCTTGTCTCGATTTAACGAGAAGTACTTCCCCGATAGCTTAGTGGAGGCCCGGGAGGTGGAATTTATTCACCTGGAGCAGGGTGATATGACTGTGGACCAGTATGAGTTGCAGTTCACTAAGTTGGGAAAGTATGCCCCTCACCTGATAAACACTGAAAAGAGGAGGGCTACCAAGTTTCTCAGAGGTCTCAGATGGGACATTCGAGAACAGGTTGGTGCTCAGCACTTGGAGACTTATATTGAGACTGTTGGGCGAGCACGCACCATCGAGAGATACATATCTGAGAGGAGTTCTAGTACTACCATGACTGTGATTCCTGCAGCTGAGGCGGCAGCTCCTCAGTATGGTGATGGCGGCAAGGGTAAGAAGTACCCTAAGCATAAGGACTACAAGAAGGGCAGGTATAAGCCTTACTCTCACAAGGCACCGCAGCAGTCCAGGGATGTAAAGAACGTTAACACTGAGGATCGGAATTGTCATTATTGTGGGCTCAAGGGACATCTGATGAGAGACTGTTTTAAGAAGAATGGTGTGTGCTTCAGGTGTAAGAAACCTGGACACATGATCAAGGACTGCAAGGAGCTTGAGATGCAGCAGAGAGGCACGGATAAGCCTACAGTTGAAACATCCCACATTCTTAAACCCAAACAAATGGCACAATTCACAAATGATACAGGATGTTTCATATAAGATCGATCATATGCTAGGTAAAACCGAGTTCAAGAAAACACGATCTGAAAAATTTCCATAAATTCATACATACAAATTCACAAAACTCAAATCTCATAAATCTCATAAGGGTACCTGCCACCACGCAATACTTGCACTAGACATATGCAAGTTACAGATATATCAAAACCGATTACAAAGAATACACCATAAACCGAAATTCACAACAAAATCACAAAATCGATTTTATAAACTCATATCAAACACCGAAACCAGGCTGAAGCCCGCGGTGACACAAAAATCAAACTCATAAGACTGCCATAACCGGCAACATAATTCACATAGTTCACATAGTCTCATGATTCACATAGTTCATATAATTTATGTTAAGGCCACAACCGGCCCCAAGAATTAAGCATAAAAATTCTTAAAACAGCAAACAGCATAATTATCCACGCCAATGCACTCAAGACATGCGCCCCTGCTCTATGCCTGAAAATAGTGAGGGGTGAGCTACACAGCCCAGTGAGAGGATAGTCTAAATCGACCATCCATAACATACATTCAAAAATATAGGCAGATTATTTTTAAAAATATTTAACAGAACATTATGTCAACATATAACAAAATAAAGAAACAGAAGTCATATAGACAGTTAAATGTACACACTAGCATATAACAAATTCAGGTTCTAGAGTTTTACTCTAACCCAATTAAACACATATATTCTAAACCAACTAAACACACCATACTTAATTAACCTAGTTGTCCAGCATATTCAGTAGTGACCAATATGGTCTAACCCGGCTTGGCCAAAGCACTGGGAGCTGCAAAATCTCGTGCAACACATAAACATGGATAGTGAGTAGAATCAAGAGGTGGCCCCCGTCAGGTCACGACGTGGCACTTTGCTCTATCACCCCATAACACATCAGAGTGATGACATCAAGAGGTGGCCCCTGTCTGATCAAGACATGGCACTTTGCGTCTTATATCACCCCGTCACATAAAAGAGTAATGACATCAAGAGGTGGCCCCTGTCTGATCAAGACATGGCACTTTGCGTCTTATATTACCCCATCACATAAAAGAGTAATGACATCAAGAGGTGGCCCCTGTCTGACCAAGACATGGCACTTTGCGTCAAAACCCGTTCTCCCAAAAGGTTCCTACTGGACAACAGACATATCTTATTTCATATTTCACAAAGGTGAACATATTTCACAAAGGTGGACTCCTAAGTGTCAACTAGACTCTAGGATAGTCATCACAAAAATCATATCGGGCAGGCATCAACCCCCATCACAATAATCATAATAGGCAGGCTGAACATCAACCTCCTCACATATCACAATACAGGGCTGAAATTCAAACCCTTAACATAACACATAAGGACTATCCCCTTGAGTTCATAGTTACACCTAGCCTTAGTCCTAACCATCACATAATCACATAATTTTCCAAATTCACATAATCACACATATTGTTCAAAATTCACAAGATCACACATAATGTTCAAAATTCACATGATCACACATATTGTTCAAAATTATATAACACAACACATAATATTTTATATTCGAATATCACCGAATATAGTGTAGTCCTTAAATTTCATGCTGATTAGTTTAATCAAACCTTGCTATGTTGTCACTCAAGTTTCTCAAATACAGATACTTAGCCATAAATATAACACCATAATTATTTAACATATTACACACACCAAGAAACAGTCATATCAAGCATCCATGAAATCAACTTAAAATTTAAAACAAGTATTCATATAAATTACTTTACAAATTACCACATGTAACATATTAACTACAAACACCAAAATTCGGTTTTCATAGACAATTATCAAGGTCATCAAGGTTTCGGTTTTCATGTTAACTACAAACATCAATTTCGGTTTTCATAAACAATTATCAAGAACATCAAGATTTCGGTTTTCATGTTAACTACAAACATCATTGATTTAATGTTACCAAAATTGATTTCGGTTTAACTATAATTCAACAACCAAAATCTCTAATTAATTTATCATAAATTAACAATCAATACACAGGAATAATAACACAGTCAATAATTTTATTTAAATCAAAAATAATGATTACCAGGACTCAAGATCCTTGGATCTTACATCCCTCCCTCCTTATAAAGCTTTAGTCCTCTAAAGCTCAGCATCCATATCATCAAAGAGGTAAGCATAAAATTTCCTCATATCAGCTTCAGTCTCCCATGTCGCCTCCTCAACTGACTGATTTCCCCAGATAACCTTTACCAAAGGTATAGTCTTGTTCCTCAGGACTTTATCTTTTCTATCAACAATCCGGAGAGGTCTTTCCTCGAATGTCAAGTCACTCTGAATCTGAAGAGGTTCTAACTCCAACACATGAGATGGATCAGAATGATATTTCCTCAATGCAGAGACATGGAATACATTATGCACATGATCCATAGCAGGAGGTAAAGCTAACCGGTAAGCCACTGGACCAATTCTCTCAATAATGTCAAAAGGGCCTACAAACCTAGGGCTCAACTTGCCCTTTTTGCCAAACCTCATAACACCCTTAGTAGGTGACACCTTTAAGAAAACATGATCTCCCACCATAAACTCCAAGGAACGACGACGGTCATCAGCATAACTCTTCTGTCTGTCCCGAGCAATTTTCAGTTTATCCCGGATCTCTCTGACCTTATCAGTAGTCTCCTGTACTGCATCAGATCTCAAAATCATTCTGTCACCAGTTTCCTCCCAACACAAGGGAGTCCTACACCTTCTCCCATACAAAGCCTCATAAGGAGCCATCTGAATACTGGAGTGGAAGCTATTATTATAAGTAAACTCTATCAAAGATAGATCCCGATTCCACTCAGAACTCCAATCAACCACATAAGCTCTCAACAAGTCTTCTAGAGTCTGTATAGTACGCTCCATCTGGCCATCAGACTGAGGATGGTATGCTGTACTAAAACTCAACTTAGTACCCAAACCTTCCTGTAAGCTCTTCCAAAATCTAGACAGAAATAGAGAGTCCCTATCAGACACGATATCAACGGGCACTCCATGCAGTCTGACTATCTCATCAATGTACAATCTAGCCAGCCTCTCTAACGAATAAGTCATCTTAATCGGGAGAAAATGGGCTGATTTAGTGAGTCTATCAACAATCACCCAAATAGCATCATGACCCAATCTGGTTCTAGGCAAACCACACACAAAATCCATGCTGATGCATTCCCACTTCCACTCAGGAATAGGAAGAGGCTGCAACAAACCACCAGGCTTCTGGTGTTCAGCCTTTACAGTCTGACAGGTTAAACACCTAGAGACAAAATCATATACCTCTTTCTTCATACCCGGCCACCAAAAACTTTTCTTGAGGTCCTGATACATCTTAGTCACACCAGGATGTAGAGAATATTTGGAGTTATGGCTGTCCTCCAATATTTCTTTCCTCAAGCTCGGTTCCTCAGGGACACATACCCTTCCACGAAACCGAAGAATACCATCATCAGACAGTCTAAAATCCTGAACTGCGCCATCAACCAGACTAACCCTGATCTGAACTAATCTCGGATCCACAGACTGCTGATCTCTGATTTTCTGCAACAAAGCAGACTGTACTCTGAGAAAAGCCACATAACCAGTCTGAACTTTAGGAGAAACACTGATCTTGAGATCTCTGAACTCCTGCAGTAACTGCCACTCACTGACTCGTAAAGCAGCTACTGAAGTAACTGGATGTCCTGCTCAGAGCATCCGCCACCACATTGGCCTTTCCAGCCTGATACTGAATGGAGAAGTCATAGTCTTTTGATCAACTCCATCCATCTTCTCTGTCTCATGTTCAACTCCTTCTGAGTGAAGATATACTTGAGACTCTGGTGATCAGTGAACAGATCAAACTCCTGGCCCCAGCAAATAGTGACGCCATATCTTCAAAGCAAAGACTACGGCCGCCAACTCTAAGTCATGAGTAGGGTAGTTCAATTCATACTTCCTTCAGTTGTCTCGAAGCATAGGCTACTACAGAACCCTTCTGCATCAAGACACAACCCAACCCTTTGCCAGAAGCATCTGTATAGACAGTAAACCTTTCCCCATCACTAGGAATAATGAGGATTGGTGTACTAGTCAACCTCCTTTTCAGCTCTTGAAAACTCTCTTCACACTTATCATCCCAAATAAACTTGGCCTCCTTTCTGGTCAATTTAGTTAGAGGACCCCGCCAGCTTGGAGAATCCCTCAACAAATCGCCGGTAGTAACCTGCCAAACCCATGAAAACTCTGATCTCAGTAGCACTAGTCGGTCTTCCCCAATTAAGAATGGCTTGCACTTTAACTGGATCCACAGACACCCCCCTGACCAGAAATCACATGCCCAAGGAAACTAATCTTTTCCAGCCAGAATTCACACTTACTAGCCTTGGCATATAATCGGTTCTTCCTCAAGATCTCCAATACTCTACGCAAATCACTGACATGATCTGAGGTAGTCTGAGAGTACACCAATATATCGTCTATAAAGACCACCACACAAGAGTCAAGCAACTCATGGAATACCCTGTTCATCAAATCCATGAAGACAGCAGTGCATTCGTCAGTCCAAAAGGCATAACTAAAAATTCGAAATGCCCATACCTGGTCCTGAAAGCAGTCTTAAATATATCCTCATCCTTGACCCTAAGCTGATAATACCCTGATCTCAGATCAATCTTAGAGAACACTGTCGCTCCCTGTAATTGATCAAATAGATCATCAATTCTGGGAAGAGGATACTTATTCTTGATAGTCACTTGGTTAAGCTGCCTGTAGTCTATACACATCCTCAGGGTTCCATCTTTCTTCTTTACAAATAGCACAGGCGCTCCCCAGGGAGAAGCACTAGGGCCGAATATACCCTTTCTCTAGCAATTCCTCCAGTTGTTTCTTAAGCTCGGCCAACTCTGAAGTAGCCATACGATAAGGAGCTCTGGAGATAGGTGCCGTACCTGGCGCCAACTCAATGCCAAACTCTACTTCTCTAATCGGTTGGCAAGCCTGAAAATTCTTCAGAGAACACATCAGGAAATTCTTTCACCACCGCCATCTGAGTCAAATCAGAAGTAGAATCATCCTGCACCTTAACATGCGTAAGATAACCCTTGCATCCACTAGCCAGTAATTTCCTGGCCTGCAGGAAAGATATCACATGAGGTCCCTTGGTCTGACACTAGACCTCTCACAAAAAGTCGATTCCCATCTACAAATTCAAAGTGATTACTTTCTCAAAGCAATCCACCGAGGCATGATGGGAAGACAAACCAATCCATTCCTAAGATGATATCATAATCTTGCATGTCTAGGAGGATTAAATCTACCAGAAACTCATAACCCTCTACATGTACTACACAGTCAGCACAAACAGTATCTGTAGATAACGATTTTCCTAAGGGGAGTACTCACAGACACAGCATAATTCATCACCTTAGGTAACACAGGTAAACATGCAGCAAACTTAACAGATACAAAAGATAAATTTGCACCAGGGTCAAATAATATGCGGGCTAACTGATCAAATACGAATAAAGTACCTTCCACGACGAATCGGGAAGCTCGTGTATCCTTCTCAGCCACAGCATACACTCTAGTCTGGACTGTAGGCTTATCTGCGCCTCCAGGTTGCATCTCAGGTTCTTTGCAGTCTCTGACCATGTGCCCTAGTTTCTTACACCTGAAGCACACGCCATTCTTCTTATGACAGTCTTTCACTAGGTGTCCCTTGAGCCCACAATAACTACAAGTGATACCGTTTCTTACATCCCTGGCATCCCTGAACTGCTGCGGTGCATCCCTGGACTGCTGCGGTGCCTTGTAGGAGTAAGGCTTATACCTGCTCTTCTTATAATCTTTATGCCTAGGGTACTTCTTACCCTTGCCGCCACTGCCATGCTGAGGAACCGCCGCCTCAGCTGCAGGAACTACTGTCACGGCAACATGAGAACTCCTCTCAGATATATATCTCTCAATGGTGCGCGCTCGCCCAACAGTTTCAACATAGGTCTCCAAGTGTTGAGCACCAACCTGCTCTCTAATGTCCCATCTGAGACCTCTGAGAAACTAGGTAGCTCTCCTCTTTTCAGTGTTTATCAGGTGAGGAGCATACTTTCCCAATTTCGTGAACTGTAATTCATACTGGTCCACTGTCATATCACCCTGCTCCAGATGAATAAATTCCACCTCTCGGTCCTCAACCAAGCTATCTGGGAAGTACTTCTCGTTAAATCGAGAAAAGAAGTAAGGCCAATCTACAGTCTCATGTCTTTCTTCGGCAAGTCTCACTACGCCCTTCCACCACTCATCTGCGTCAGCACGCATCATATAGGTGGCCAGACATAACTTATCCTCATCTGAGCAGCGCATGACTTGGAAAATCTTTTCCAAGCACAACTGCCAGTTCTCTGCATTACTGGATTCTGAGCCCCCATAAAAAGAGCTGGGACCCAGTTTCTGGAATTCACTCACAAGTGAAGCATAGCGCCTGTGAGCGCCCTCCTGAGAGTCATCCCCCACTGCCCGAGTAGTAGTCTGGGGTCTCTCTTGAGTCAGCTGCTGCAAGAGCTGCTGTTGTGCTTCTTGGTGCTGAGTCTGCTGCTGCTGCAGCATCTGAGCTTGCCTCTCTATCATAGCACCTTGTTGCTGAACCATGCCAGTTAGAGCCTCAATAGTTCTCGTGAGGTTCGGGGTCTGCTCGCCCTCATCACTAGCATTTCCTCTGGTTCGCACCATCTTAAATGCCTACACACGCATATCATAGTCACACACATATCATAGTCAGGAAAACAATCATAAACCTAACAGGTGTCTAGCAATACACAAACATGTTTTCCCCCAAACTAAGTTTTAGCTAGCCAACTCCTCTGATACCATTCTGAAACATCCCACATTCTTAACCCCAAACAAATGGCACAATTCACAAATGATACAGGATGTTTCATATAAGATCGATCATATGCTAGGTAAAACCGAGTTCAAGAAAACATGATCTGAAAAATTTCCATAAATTCATACATACAAATTCACAAAACTCAAATCTCATAAATCTCATAAGGGTACCTGCCACCACGCAATACTTGCACTAGACATATGCAAGTTACAGATATATCAAAACCGATTACAAAGAATACACCATAAACCGAAATTCACAACAAAATCACAAAATCGATTTTATAAACTCATATCAAACACCGAAACCAGGCTGAAGCCCGCGGTGACACAAAAATCAAACTCATAAGACTGCCATAACCGGCAACATAATTCACATAGTTCACATAGTCTCATGATTCACATAGTTCATATAATTTATGTTAAGGCCACAACCGGCCCCAAGAATTAAGCATAAAAATTCTTAAAACAGCAAACAGCATAATTATCCACGCCAATGCACTCAAGACATGCGCCCCTGCTCTATGCCTGAAAATAGTGAGGGGTGAGCTACACAGCCCAGTGAGAGGATAGTCTAAATCGACCATCCATAACATACATTCAAAAATATAGGCAGATTATTTTTAAAAATATTTAACAGAACATTATGTCAACATATAACAAAATAAAGAAACAGAAGTCATATAGACAGTTAAATGTACACACTAGCATATAACAAATTCAGGTTCTAGAGTTTTACTCTAACCCAATTAAACACATATATTCTAAACCAACTAAACACACCATACTTAATTAACCTAGTTGTCCAGCATATTCAGTAGTGACCAATATGGTCTAACCCGGCTTGGCCAAAGCACTGGGAGCTGCAAAATCTCGTGCAACACATAAACATGGATAGTGAGTAGAATCAAGAGGTGGCCCCCGTCAGGTCACGACGTGGCACTTTGCTCTATCACCCCATAACACATCAGAGTGATGACATCAAGAGGTGGCCCCTGTCTGATCAAGACATGGCACTTTGCGTCTTATATCACCCCGTCACATAAAAGAGTAATGACATCAAGAGGTGGCCCCTGTCTGATCAAGACATGGCACTTTGCGTCTTATATTACCCCATCACATAAAAGAGTAATGACATCAAGAGGTGGCCCCTGTCTGACCAAGACATGGCACTTTGCGTCAAAACCCGTTCTCCCAAAAGGTTCCTACTGGACAACAGACATATCTTATTTCATATTTCACAAAGGTGAACATATTTCACAAAGGTGGACTCCTAAGTGTCAACTAGACTCTAGGATAGTCATCACAAAAATCATATCGGGCAGGCATCAACCCCCATCACAATAATCATAATAGGCAGGCTGAACATCAACCTCCTCACATATCACAATACAGGGCTGAAATTCAAACCCTTAACATAACACATAAGGACTATCCCCTTGAGTTCATAGTTACACCTAGCCTTAGTCCTAACCATCACATAATCACATAATTTTCCAAATTCACATAATCACACATATTGTTCAAAATTCACAAGATCACACATAATGTTCAAAATTCACATGATCACACATATTGTTCAAAATTATATAACACAACACATAATATTTTATATTCGAATATCACCGAATATAGTGTAGTCCTTAAATTTCATGCTGATTAGTTTAATCAAACCTTGCTATGTTGTCACTCAAGTTTCTCAAATACAGATACTTAGCCATAAATATAACACCATAATTATTTAACATATTACACACACCAAGAAACAGTCATATCAAGCATCCATGAAATCAACTTAAAATTTAAAACAAGTATTCATATAAATTACTTTACAAATTACCACATGTAACATATTAACTACAAACACCAAAATTCGGTTTTCATAGACAATTATCAAGGTCATCAAGGTTTCGGTTTTCATGTTAACTACAAACATCAATTTCGGTTTTCATAAACAATTATCAAGAACATCAAGATTTCGGTTTTCATGTTAACTACAAACATCATTGATTTAATGTTACCAAAATTGATTTCGGTTTAACTATAATTAACAAGAATTTCATACCCAAAATTCAATGATTTAATGCTACCAAAATTCCTATAAAAATACCTTAAATTTCATACAAATTTTCGGTTAAATAATCATCATATAATCACCTTTGAAAAATTCGGTTTTCATGATATAATCAACCTTACAAAATTCGGTTTTCATCATATAATCAACTTTACAAAATTCGGTTTTAGCATGGTAAGATTTCCAACAAGCGAATATATCATCTAACTCATCAATTAACACAAACAAATAGATAGAAATCAATTAGACAACCCACTCACCTTGAACCGAGAACACAAGGTGAAAAACCCTTCCAAAAATTCGTCTAAGGCTTTGAAAGATGCTACCAAACACCAAGGAATAATTCGCCAAAGGGAAAGAGATGGAGAAATCACCAAAATCGCCCCAAGAACTCTTCAAGAATCACCTAGAAGTCGCCAAGTTCTTCAAGCCGTCGCCCAAGATTTCTCCAAGCCAAAAAAATCGCCAAAACTCTACCCTAACCGAAATATCAATTTGAATTTTCGGTTTTAACTCTTAACCCATTAACCCATTAATTCAAATAGGGTTTAACCATTTAACTAACTAAATTTGAATTTTAAACCCAATAACCCATGGTTTAAGTGACAATCCAATAAGAACTTAAATTAACATCCACTTAATGAATTCACTTAAACGCAAATCCAATAAGGATGTAATTAATATCCAATAAGGATTTAATTAACCAATAACTCCAATTAATTAATAATTAATTAACTTAAATTAACAAGCAATAAACTCTAATTAATTAACCGAAAACTAGCATCCAATGAGCTAGTTAATTAATTAGCATTAACATCCAAAAATCTCTAATTTAATTAACTATAATTCAACAACCAAAATCTCTAATTAATTTATCATAAATTAACAATCAATACACAGGAATAATAACACAGTCACCTTTTTTGTTAGAGTCACAACTCGTAACAGGTCCAGGCCTAGAGGCTGGGCTTCCTACCCAGGGGCAATCCCGCTCAAATCCCGGTTTGGATCCACGTTACCCCAAACCCGGTTTGGATCCACGTTACCCCAAATAATTCACGTCTGCAGCGGGATTCGACCTCTAGACATGACCCTCACGAGTCATGACCCTTTAACCATTGAGCTGCAGCTCAATGGTTAAAGGGTCATGACTCGTGAGGGTCATGTCTAGAGGTCGAATCCCGCTGCAGACGTGAATTATTTGGGGTAACGTGGATCCAAACCGGGTTTGGGGTAACGTGGATCCAAACCGGGATTTGAGCGGGATTGCCCCTGGGTAGGAAGCCCAGCCTCTAGGCCTGGACCTGTTACGAGTTGTGACTCTAACAACAGTCCAGACCCGAGTTTATGCAGTGGCTGAGAAGGATACACGGGCTTCCCGATCTGTAGTGGAAGGTACTTTATTTGTATTCGATCAGTTAGCTCGCATCTTATTTGACCCTGGTGCAAATTTATCTTTTGTATCTGTTAGATTTGCTGCATGTTTACCTGTATTACCTAAGGTGCTGGATTATGTTGTGTCTGTAAGTACTCCCTTAGGAAAATCATCATCTACAGACACTGTTTGTGCTGATTGTGTAGTGCATGTAGAGGGTTATGAGTTTCTTGTAGATCTAATCCTTTTAGACATGCAAGACTATGATGTCATCCTAGGTATGGATTGGTTATCCTTGCATCATGCCACTGTGGATTGCTTTGAGAAAGTAATCACCTTGAATCTACTAGATGGGAGTCGGCTTTTTGTGAGAGGTCTGGTGTCAGACCAAGGACCCCAAGTGATATCTTTCCTGCAGGCCAGAAAGTTACTTGCTAGTGGGTGTAAGGGTTATATTGCACATGTTAAGGTGCAGGATGATTCTACTCCTGATTTGACTCAGATGGCGGTGGTTCAAGAGTTTCCTGATGTGTTCTCTGAGGAATTTTCAGGCTTGCCACCAATACGAGAGGTAGAGTTTGGCATTGAGTTGGTGCCAGGTACTGCACCTATCTCCAGAGCTCCTTACCGCATGGCTACCTCAGAGTTGGCCGAGCTTAAGAAGCAACTGGAGGAATTGCTGGAGAAAGGTTACATCCGGCCTAGTGCTTCTCCCTGGGGAGCACTAGTGCTGTTCGTAAAGAAGAAGGATGGAACCCTGAGGATGTGTATAGACTACAGGCAACTGAACCAAGTGACTATCAAGAATAGGTATCCTCTCCCCAGAATTGATGATCTATTTGATCAATTACAGGGGGCTACGGTGTTCTCTAAGATAGATCTGAGATCAGGGTATTACCAGCTTAGGGTCAAGGATGAGGATATATTTAAGACTGCTTTCAGGACCAGGTATGGGCATTTTGAATTTCTAGTTATGCCTTTTGGACTGACGAATGCACCTGCTGTCTTCATGGATTTGATGAACAGGGTATTTCATGAATTGCTTGATTCTTGTGTGGTAGTCTTCATAGATGATATCTTGGTGTACTCTCGGACTACTTCGGATCATGTCAGTGACTTGCGCAGAGTGCTGGAGATCCTAAGGAAAAACCGATTATATGCCAAGGCCAGTAAGTGTGAGTTTTGGCTAGAAAAGATCAGCTTCCTTGGGCATGTGATTTCTGGTCAGGGAGTGTCTGTGGATCCAGTTAAGGTGCAAGCCATCCTTAATTGGGGAAGACCGACTAGTGCTACTGAGATCAGAAGTTTCCTGGGTCTAGCAGGTTACTACCGGAGGTTTGTTGAGGGATTCTCCAAACTGGCAGGTCCTTTAACTAAATTGACCAGAAAGGAGGCCAAGTTTAATTGGGATGACAAGTGTGAGGAGAGCTTTCAGGAGCTGAAGAGAAGGTTGACTAGTACACCGATCCTCATTATTCCTAGTGATGGGGAAAGGTTTACCGTCTATACGGATGATTCAGGCAAGGGGTTGGGTTGTGTCTTGATGCAGAAGGGTAATGTGGTAGCCTATGCTTCGAGACAACTGAAGGAGTATGAGTTGAACTACCCTACTCATGACTTAGAGTTGGCGGCCGTAGTCTTTGCTCTGAAGATATGGCGCCACTATTTGTTGGGTCAGGAGTTTGATCTGTTCACTGACCACCAGAGTCTCAAGTACATCTTCACTCAGAAGGAGTTGAACATGAGACAGAGAAGATGGATGGAGTTGATCAAAGACTATGACTTCGCTATTCAGTATCAGGCTGGAAAGGCCAATGTAGTGGCAGATGCACTGAGCAGACATCCAGTTACTTCAGTAGCGGCACTACGAGTCAGTGAGTGGCAGTTACTGCAGGAGTTCAGAGATCTCAGGATCAGTGTTTCTCCTAGAGTTCAGTTGGGTTATGTGGCTTTCCTCAGAGTACAGTCTGTTTTGTTGCAGAAGATCAGAGATCAGTAGTCTGTGGATCCGAGATTAGCTCAGATCAGGGATAGTTTGGTTGCGGGTTTAGTTCAGTATTTTAGCTTGTCTGATGATGGTGTTCTTCGGTTCCGTGGAAGGGTGTGTGTCCCTGAGGAACCGAGCTTGAGGAAAGAAATACTGGAGGATAGCCATAACTCCAAATATTCTCTACACCCTGGTGTGACTAAGATGTATCAGGACCTCAAGAAGAGTTTTTGGTGGCCGGGTATGAGGAAAGAGGTAATCGATTTTGTCTCTAGGTGTTTAACCTGTCAGACTGTAAAGGCTGAACACCAGAAGCCTGGTGGTTTGTTGCAGCCCCTTCCTATTCCTGAGTGGAAGTGGGAATGCATCAGTATGGACTTTGTGTGTGGTTTGCCCAGAACCAGATTGGGTCATGATGCTATTTGGGTGATTGTTGATAGACTCACTAAATCAGCCCACTTTCTCCCGATCAAGAT
This sequence comes from Costus lasius, assembly GCA_027563935.2. Taxonomy (NCBI): domain Eukaryota; kingdom Viridiplantae; phylum Streptophyta; class Magnoliopsida; order Zingiberales; family Costaceae; genus Costus; species Costus lasius. The sequence continues at coordinate 42,267,794 of CM050448.1, forward strand.
GACTTATCCTTTAGAGAGACTGGCTAGGTTGTACATTGATGAGATAGTCAGACTGCATGGAGTGCCTGTTGATATTGTGTCTGATAGGGACTCTCGGTTTCTGTCCAGGTTTTGGAAGAGCTTACAGGAGAGTTTGGGTACTAAGTTGAATTTTAGTACAGCATACCATCCTCAGTCTGATGGCCAGACAGAGCGTACTATCCAGACTCTAGAAGACCTGTTGAGAGCTTATGTGGTTGATTGGAGTTCTGAGTGGGACCGGGATCTACCTTTGATAGAGTTCACCTATAATAATAGCTTCCACTCCAGTATTCAGATGGCTCCTTATGAGGCTTTGTATGGGAGAAGGTGTAGGACTCCCTTGTGTTGGGAGGAAACCGGTGATAGATTGATTTTGAGATCTGATGCAGTACAGGAGACTACTGATAAGGTCAAAGAGATTCAGGATAAACTGAAGATTTCTCGGGACAGACAGAAGAGTTATGCTGATGACCGTCGTCGTCCCCTAGAGTTTATGGTAGGGGATCATGTTTTCTTAAAGGTGTCACCAACTAAGGGTGTTATGCGGTTTGGCAAGAAAGGAAAGCTGAGCCCGAGGTTTGTGGGACCTTTTGACATTATTGAGAGAGTTGGTCCAGTGGCTTACAGGTTAGCTTTACCTCCTGCTTTGGAACATTTGCATAATGTATTCCATGTTTCTACTTTGAGGAAATATCATCCTGATCCATCTCATGTATTGGAGTTAGAACCTCTTCAGATTCAGAGTGATTTGACCTTTGAGGAAAGACCTCTCCGGATTGTGGATAGAAAGGATAAAGTTCTGAGGAACAAGTCTATACCTTTGGTGAAGGTTATCTGGGGAAACCATTCGGTTGAGGAGGCGACCTGGGAGACTGAAGCTGATATGAGGATGTTGTATGCTTATCTTTTTGATGATATGAATGTTGAGCTTTAGAGGACTAAAGCTTTATAAGGAGGGAGGGATGTAAGATCCAAGAATCTTAATTCCTTGTAAGTACTATTCTTGATTTAAATCTTTGGCTGTGATATTTTTCTATGTTTTGATTTTTGTCAACCCTAGGATGGGGGAGAATTTTATCCCTAAAAACCTTTAGGGGTTATTTATAAATTAGTGGCAATGGGTTAGTGGATATTAATTTAATCCTTATTGGATTTTCACTTAAGGGAATAATTAGATATGGGTTATTGGGTTTGCACTTAAATTAAATGATATTGGGTTTAAAATTTGAATTAGTGGATTATTTTCATAAACCCTATTTTGGTACTTGGGGCGAAAAGAGAAAAAAAAAAAAAACCTTAGGGGCGGCGGTTTGAAGGCTTGGACGAACCTTGGCGATTCCTTGGAGGCTTGGACGAAATTCTTCTTCTTCCTTTTTCCCTTGGCCGGCGTTCCTTGGTGCTTGGTGGCGTTTTCTCGACCCTTAGACGAGTTTTGTGGAGAGAATTTCACCTTGGTGTTCACGGTTCAAGATAAGAGGTGAGTGGGGTGTCTTATTCGAATTATATCCATTTGGTTGTGCTAGATGATAAGTTTGATTGCTTGATAATTTTACCATGCTAAGAACCGAAACTTAAGGTGTATCTATCATGAAAACCGAAATCTTGCAACATGAAATTTAAGATATTTCTTATATGGAATTTAGGTAGCTTTAAATCAGTGATTCTTGAGCATGAAATTCTTATTAACTAGGGTTTAAATTTTAAGTGGATAATTTGCTAGTAATTGTAGAAACCGTGGGTTACATGTGGTATTATGTAAAGTAGATTGTAAGAATACAAATTTTAATCCTGTGTTGATTTTATGGATGCCCTGATAAATGCTAATAGTGTTATAGGATCCATGATCGTTTATCTATGAGCAGCATGTTTATATATCTATGGCCATGTATTCTTGATTGAGAAACTTGGGTGATAACTTAGCAAGGTTATACTGAACTGATCAGCATGAAACCTAAGGACTCTACACTACATTATGCGGTTATGCGGTTTTATGTGTTGTGTTCTGTGTACCCGTTATGGGACGGATAGGACTAAGGCTAAGTGTAACTGTGTACTCAAGGGGATAGTCTATATGTGATATGTTAGGGGTTAGAGATTTCAGCCCTGTATATTGTGATATGTGAGGGGTTGATGTTTCAGCCCTGCCTGTTGTGATATTGTGGTGGAAGTGACTATCCTAGAGTCTGGTTGACACTTAGGAGTCCACTTTTGTGAAATAAGATATAAGGTGTGTCTAGTGGTTGTTCAGTAAAGAACCCTTTGGGAGAACGAGTGATTGATGCAAAGTGCCATGTCTTGGTCGGACAGGGGCCACCTATTGATTTCATCACTCTTAGACTTTTAGATTCTTGTGTTATGGGGTGGTGTAGATCAAGGTATCACATCTTGATCGGATGGGGATCACCTCTTGAGTCTACACACCGTCCATGTTTGTGTTGCATGCGATTTGCAGGCTTCTCCCAGTGCTTAGGCCAGAGCCGGGTTGGACCCTAGTGGTCACTCTTGATTTATGCTGGACAACTAAGTGGTTGGTGTTTAGTTGGTTTAGAGTATGGCTCTAGATCCTTGGTTACTCTGTGGTGACAATTGCGTGATGCCTTAGCAGTGTTCATCTGATTGTTTATATGATTTCCTTTCTTGGCTTTTGTTATATGTTGGCATGATGTTCTGTTAAAAGTTTTTAAAATAATCTGCATGTATCTTTAAGTGTATATTATGGATGGTCGATTAAGACTATCCACTCACTGGGCTGTGTAGCTCACCCCTTACTGTTTACAGGTGTAGAGCAGGAGCCCACTGCCTGAGTTAGTGTTTGAATGGATATTGTGATTTTCCCTACAACTATGCTGGTTTGATGTACAAGACTTTTGTGCTTAGTTAACTGGGGCCGGTTATGGCCAAACTTTGTGAACTCGTGTCGCCGGTTATGGCACTTTTGAGATTTTGATTTTTGTGTCACCGAGGGCTTGGGCCTGGTTTCGGTGTTTGATATCATTAACGTTAGTACTATGAAATTATAGAATCGATATTGTGGTTTTGCTTCGAATTTCGAGTCGAATTGTATTTGCGATCAGATTTGATATAAATGTGAACTTGCATATGTCTAGTGCAAGTATTGCCTGGTGGCAGGTACCCTTATGTGATTTATGGATTTTACGGATTTTATATAGCTTTGATATACTGTTGCCTTGCATATGTCTAGTGCAAGGATTGCGTGGTGGTAGGTACATTTGTGAAATTGTGTTTCGTGGATTTTCGATGTGTGGATTCTCGAAATTTTTCAGATCGGGTTTTCCTGAACTTGGTTTTACTTAGCGTGTGCATCGATCCTGTGTGATAACATCCTGTTCCTCTATGACTTGTGTTGTTTGTTTGGGTTAAGATAACGGGATGTGACACCAGGAACAAGAAGAAGGGGAAGAAGGGCAAAGCCCCAGTCAAGAACTACAACAAGGCTCTGAAACAGAAGGTTAAGCGGTCAAAGGAATACAGATGTTTCCACTGTGGCCAGCTGGGTCACTGGAAAAAGGACTGTAAAGCGCTCCAAGGAGACAAGAAGGGAAGCATCGCTTCTGGCTCAGGTATATTTGTGACTGAAGTCATGATATCCTCTTCTTCTATTTCATGGGTGTTGGACACTGCATGTGGAGTTCACATTTGTTCAAATGTACAGGAACTCAAGAGAAGAAGACAGGTGGGACAGCATGAGGTGGACCTACGAGTTGGAAACAGGGCACGGGTTGCTGCTGTTGCTGTAGGGGATTATTACATCTCATTACCATCTGGCATTGTATTAGAATTAAACAATTGTTACTTTGTACCCAGTATTACCAAAAATATTATCTCTATTCCTGCTCTTGTCAGGAAAGGGTTTTCCTTTGAATGCAAGATTTCAAAGTGTTATCTTACTCTTGATAATATTGTTTATGCTATTGGTTCAATTAACAATGGGTTATTCATGTTGGACATGGAATATTCTATACAAAACATTGATAATAAGAAAGCCAAGTATGCTGATGACAGCACCTTGCTATGGCATAGTCGTTTAGGCCATATTAACAAGAAGCGCATTAAGCGGTTGCATAATCATGGACTGCTGGGATCATTCTCCTATGAGGAGATTGATACATGCAAAGCTTGTTTAATGGGTAAAATGACGAAGTCTCCTTTTCCTAACAAAGGTCAAAGGGCTTCAGGTTTACTTGACCTTATACACAGTGATGTGTGCGGGCCATTTAGTAAACATGCCAGAGGTGGCTATCAGTACTTCATTACCTTTACTGATGATTTCAGTAGATATGGTTATGTCTATCTTATGAGACATAAGAGTGAATCTTTTGACAAGTTCAAAGAGTTCAAAAATGAAGTACAAAATCAGCTAGGCCGAAATATCAAGGCACTTCGTTCTGATCGAGGTGGAGAATACTTGAGTCATGCGTTTACTGACTATCTAAAAGAGTGTGGGATTATCTCACAGCTCACTCCGCCAGGAACACCGCAATGGAATGGTGTGTCCGAGAGGAGAAATAGAACGTTACTTGATATGGTTCGTTCTATGATGAGTCAGGCTACTCTACCTTACTCCTTTTGGGGATTTGCACTGGAAACAGCTGCAAAGGTACTAAACCGAGTGCCATCCAAGGCAGTTTCAAAGGCTCCATATGAGTTATGGTATGGGAAACAGCCTAGCTTGACATTTATTAAGATCTGGGGTTGCAAGGCTTATGTTAAAAAACTCGCCTCTGGGAAACTGGAGAGCAGATCTGAGAAATGCATCTTTGTCGGTTACCCTAAGGAAACTAAGGGTTATTATTTCTACGATCCCAAAGAGAACAAAGTATTTGTTGCTCGGACGGCAATATTTCTTGAGAAGGAGTTTCTTCTGCAAGAAGCCAGTGGGAGAGAAATAAAGCTGGATGAGAATCCAGAGGAAGGACAAAGTAGTCAAGCTCAGTTGGATGAGCCTGAGCCAGTTGATCAGGTTATTGAACAACCTGAGGCTCAGATATCACGGGAACCGCGAAGATCGGGAAGGATCCGTCGTCAGCCTGAGCGCTATGACGGAGTCTACATCATTGATAATGATGAACCCCTCACTTATGCGGATGCGGTCAGTGGACCAGAGTCAGCTAGATGGCTTGAAGCTATGCGAGCCGAGATGGACTCCATGTCAGATAACCAAGTCTGGGATTTGGTTGATCCGCCTCCGGGAGTAATCCCTATAGGCTGTAATTGGATCTTCAAAAGGAAGATTGACATGGATGGTAACGTAGTTACCTATAAAGGCAGGCTAGTTGCGAAAGGTTTCAAACAAATCTACGGGATAGATTATGATGAAACTTTCTCACCTGTAGCTATGTTTAAGTCTATTCGGATTCTTTTCGCGATAGCTGCATATTATGATTATGAGATCTGGCAGATGGATGTGAAGACGGCTTTCCTTAATGGAAAACTGGATGAGGATGTGTATATGACACAACCTGAAGGTTTCACTAATCCATCAGATCGTCATAAAATATGCAAGTTAAAGAAGTCCATTTATGGACTTAAACAAGCATCAAGAAGCTGGAATATTCGTTTTGATGAATCAATCTCTGAGTTTGGGTTCATCAAGAACGAAGATGACCCGTGTGTATATAAGAGGTTTAGTGGGAGCGTGATTACTTTCCTAGTCCTCTACGTCGATGATATCTTAATCATTGGAAACGATATTCCTGAAATGCATGCTGTTAAAGCATGGCTAAGGAAATGTTTCCAGATGAAAGATTTAGGAGAAGCAGCCTATGTATTAGGTGTGAAGATCTACAGGGATAGATCTAAGAGACTTCTCGGGCTGTGCCAGAGTACTTACATCGATAAAGTCCTGGAGAGATTCCATTTAGAGAATTCTAAAAGAGGATATCTTCCAGTCAGACATGGTCTGAATCTTTCAAAGAGTCAGTGTCCACAAACACAGACTGAGAAAGATGAAATGGACAATACGCCTTATGCTTCGGCTATTGGATCCATTATGTATGCGATGTTGTGTACTCGCCCAGACGTCGCTTACGGGTTAAGCGTGACCAGTCGATTCCAAAGTAATCTAGGTAAGGCACACTGGATTGCAATCAAGAACATTTTGAAATATCTTCGGAGGACCAAAGATATGTTCTTAATATATGGAGGTCAGGAAGAACTCAGTATTGAAGGATATACTGACGCTTCGTTCCAATCTGACCAGGATGATTTCCGATCGCAATCAGGCTATGTTTTTAGCTTGAATGGAGGAGCAGTGGTGTGGAAAAGTTTCAAACAGTCTATTGTTGCTGATTCCACAACAGAAGCCGAGTATGTTGCAGCCTCGGAAGCATCTAAGGAGGCAGTTTGGATTCGTAAGTTCATTCAGGAACTTGGTGTTGTTCCTTCGAGTGCAGATCCTTTGGTTATCTTTTGTGATAACACTGGAGCAATAGCACAAGTAAAGGAACCACGGTCGCACCAGAAGTCCAAGCACATACAGAGACGGTTTCACTTGATCCGGGAGATCATTGATCGAGGCGAGATCAAAATCTGCAAGGTTCATACAGATGACAATCTGGCGGACCCGCTTACCAAGCCTCTGGCGCAGCAGAAGCATGAGAAGCACTGTAATAATATGGGTTTGAGATTTCTCAACCATTAGATTAAGTGCAAGTGGGAGATTGTTGGGGTATGCCCTTAAGGCTAATGTTTGAGGCCTTGGGATTGTAACAGTATCATGTATAAACTCTTATGTTTATAAAGGCAATGGTTATTATTCAGTTTGTTACATTGTCTGCTGCAATAACTGTGCTTCTGAATAATGTCTCAATGCTGTTCAGCTAGGCTGACATGCTATATGTCCTTAGTCGAGATATCTTGGTGAACATGAGACAGCCTTGATATGGTTAAGACTAATGTGTGTTCTAATCTTATAGGATGCTTCGAGCATGGAATAAGATGTAGAATCATGGGTACATTGGATGTACTGGACAGACCCTACTAGGATATTCAATTGCTTGTCACAATGTGAATAATCCTTGTATGCAACAAGTGGCATACTTCCTCTGACTTGAGATCACTTGTGTTTCTAAATGATGATTGTCATTGTTTTGAGGTAGTTCAATATCATTTGAAACATAATGGTTATAGACTATCTTGGATAATGATCATGAGTCAGGTTAGGGCACTGGTGATAGATATAGGATTGCCGTCTCTTTGTTTAAGGAGTATGATGTTCTATGGGGCCCCCCTGGATGAGATGATTGAGAAAGTGTATGGCCATACCCAGGTGACTATGTTCATCTGATCTAATCATGCTCATCATATTGGAGTTACAGGCTTGACACGCTTGTCCAATAAGAACATCCAGTGGCAAAGGAAACTTGTATGCCTTGTGAAATGGATTCACACTTGTGCTGTGGTTTGGGTGTAGTCTTGGAAGACTCTTTCCTTTATATCGGGAGACAGTGATGTGTTGCTAGATACCCCTCACTGATCGTGATAACGTGAGTTATCGTTATCGACATTTAAAGGAAACCCTCAGGGTCGCACAATTTGATGATATGGCTTACTTAAGTCAGATCGTGTGGACTGAATTGATTAAGTTCAGTTTAAAGGGATTTAGACTCTGATTGTAAGTGAGATCTGGTCTGATCATGTTTGATTGATTAGGGCTTGAGATCGGTAAGCTTCGATCGAGAGAATTGATGCTAGATCGGTGAGATCAAAAGCATCACGAGATGAACGGTTAGATCAGGAGCCTTAGGGTTTAAGATGATCTAGACCAAATGGCTTGGGCTGTTTTGATTTGGTCTTTGAACCAAATTGAGTTGGGTCAATTAGATTAAACCGGTTCAAGAGAATGAACGCATGGTTCAATCTTTGAAGCGTTATTGTCGGTTATGAAGAAGTGGGCGCATGCTCTTCATGGCTTGCTATTTTTAGTAAGTCTTCATGCGCCACCTCTCTTAAACGCCAATACGTTTTGACTCTTGCTCTCGACGCTCTCTCTTGGGTGAAAAGCTTCCTTCACGTCTTGGAGAGGTCTCGGCCGAGTGGGAGAAGACATCTCATCCCTTTGATTCGATCAAAGACCCTTGAAGAACCTTGCTAGCACAAGGATCTCAAGGAGTAGGCGGCATCACCTTGTGTGCGCACCTTTTGGAGGAGTTTCATTCGAATCTCTTCTTCCTTGACGCCATCCAATCGAAATGGCTATGGTATGATTCCTAACTATATGAGGTTGATCATATAAACATATATGCGATTATTGTTGAAACCCTAGCTTCCCATGCGAAAACTTTCTTTTGCGCCACCCTTAGGGTTTCGGCCCCCTAGATTTAGGGGTCTTTACATCATTAACAGCCCGCAACAAAATCGTGGAAAATCAAATAGCACAACAAGCTAGTAGCTCTTACAGACCCCCTAGAAAATTACCTGCTAAACCTGAGTTGAACCCTAGGGAGCACTATAATGCTATCATCACTAGAAGTGGGAGACAATTAGAGGAACCCAAAGGGAAAGTTGTAATGATGATCATGATGATGAATTAGAGTTAGAAAAATCTTCTGAGCATGAGAAATCCCAAGCTAGTTTGCCACCTCAAAAGGGTGATGAACCAAAAGGGGATGTGCCATGTGAGAAAGATGATTCTAAATCTAATTTACCTCCACCTTATAGACCACCTATACCCTTTTCGCAAAGGTTAGTGCAAGCAAAATTAGACAAACAATTTGGCAAATTTCTTGAAGTGTTGAAAAAGCTTTACATTAATATTCCTTATGCTGAAGCTATATCTCAAATGCCATCATATGCAAAATTCTTGAAAGAGATCTTGTCTAACAAGAGAAAAATAGAGGACTATGGTACTATGGCTTTAACTGAGGATTGTAGTGCTATTATCCAGAATAAATTGCCACCAAAACTGAAGGATCCAGGTAGTTTCTCTATACCTTGTTCTATTGGAAGCATGTCTTTTGACTGAGCCTTATGTTATTTAGGAGCCAGTGTAAGCCTAATGCCTTAATCTATTTGTAGGAAGCTGGACATTCGAGAGCTCAAACCAACATACATATCCTTACAGCTCGCTGATAGCTCGGTAAAGTATCCTATTGGTATTTTAGAGAATGTTCCAATCAAAGTAGGTGAATTTTTCATACCTGCTGATTTTGTAGTCCTTGATATAGAAGAAAATCATAAAAATCCCATAATTCTTGGTAGACCCTTTTTGGCTACAGCAGGAGCACATATAGATGTTTAAAAAAGGAAAAATCACATTTGAGATTTGTGAAAAAATAATTGAATTTGATCTTGCTGATTCTTTGAAAAAACTTTTATATTCTGGATCGTGTTATAGTATCGATATAGTAGATGATGTTGTTTATGATGTTCACAATTTATTTGATGAATCCTCTAATTTTGAAACTAACAATTTTTCTGAGAATATTGATGGAGGATTACAGGAGAAAGGACATCAAATTTATGAGAAGAAAAAGAAAAAGGAAGAAGAAGAAGAGGCTCTAAGTTGATTGATAAAGGAAACATGATATTGAGTAAATTTGGACACTATTTCATGACTGAGCCTTATGTGATTCTAGGTGATGCTCAACCCAAAGAAAAATCAGTGTGGTAATTGAAGAATTCAAGATCAAATCTGAGTACAGAAGGGTCAAGCTAAAGACCGTTAAATTAGCACTTCTTGGGAGGCAACCCAAGCATTCTAACTTTAGTTTATTCTTTTATTTTACTTTTGTTCTTAGAACTAATTTCTCTTTTATTTTTGTAGGTAAGCAAGTTTTGGCACAAATTACGGCACTACCGTATTGGAAATTACGGTACCATAATTCCAGTCTGTTTCCGACCAGAAGGTTGTGACGAGTTTACGGCACTATCGTAAGTATTTTCACAGAACCGTATTTTATGTCCAAAATCAACCCGAGAGTATTTTTCCTTTTACGGCACTGCTGTAATAATTATTACGTTGCCGTAAATCTTATTTTTTTTATTATTTATTTGCCTTTATAAAATAAAAAAATATATTTAAAATTTTTACGGTACTATCGTTTTGAATTTCATGGCACTGTAATTTTGGTCATTTTCTCATCAGAAAGTATCAAGCATATTACAGCATTGCCGTAACCATTTTTGTGCTACCGTAATTTTCATCTTTTTTCAACCTAAAAGTTTTCACGTTTTTACAGTACTACCGTAGTCTTCTTCACGATACCGTAATTAGGGATGTTTTTTGACCTGAGAGTTTGAGCCAAATTATGATACAGCCATTTTGCAATTACAGCTCGTGTTTTTCAATTTCGCCAGACTACGACACTACCATAATGGATTTTACAGTCGTAATTATGTTTTTAGATGCGATTCCTGTGCCCTTTTTACGATTTTCTGGACCGTGTTTTTGGGATTTCTCACTCGTTTTCGCACCGACCTTCGTCTCCAAACCTTCTTCGACCGTCAGAGCTCGCCGGCGATCCTTCCTTTCCAGTTTTCACCACCAATCTGGTACTCTCTTCACCGATTTCTCCATTTTAGCGAGTTTTCACGCGAGTTTCACCCCTTTGTTCGTTTCTCTTCGATACTTGGTCGTTTTCCGAGATTCTTGTTGGCATTTACTTCTTGGACAATAGGCGACCAGTTCTTGTTAGTTTCTAGAGGTTTTAGACTAATTTCTATGAGTGATTTGAGTTCAAACGAGTAGATGTGCTGTGTTTTCACTGTTCACATTTCGCCCCTCTTTATCCTGCTGAATCTTTGAGTTCAAGCATGCATATTAGTTGATTTTTGCTTTTATAATGCTGAACAAGTATTGTTTTTGAGGTTGGAAGTATGATTAGAGTGATATACTTTGCTATATTGTGTTGAAATCTAAAGTGCAGCTTGAGTTCACTCATCGCACCCAAGACTAAGCAAGTAGTTTCAAAGAAAAGAGGAAAAGGACCAGCTACATCTTCCACACCACCAAATCCCTATGGCGTTATTTTTAGAGATGAAATTCAAGAGTCAAGGTACAATCAATTGGTGGAAAGAAGAGTTGTCAATACAAAATATGCCGATAGAAGGACTTTAGAGGCACTTGGGCTCTACGATGATATATCTTGCATGTTTGAGCAAATCAGAGCTAGAAGATTTTTTGAGATGACACCCTATTCCTATTTGCCACTTGCTTTGGAGTTTTTAAGTAGCTTGAATGTGGATCTAAGAGAGTTTTCCAATGGACCTGCTGAAGGAGATATCACATTCAGATTAGCTAATGTTGAGAGGAAGGTAAATTTGAGAGAAGTTAGAGCTATCTTTCACTTGGGTTATGGAGGGTATATCCAAATACCAATCAGGTTTATGGAAAATGTGTTTTGGAACTAGATTACTGATGAGACTGATTTTTCTGTTGTTTCTGCTAGAGCTTCGAAGATCGTGAATCCTTGTATAAAGTATGTTCATAGAGTTCTTGCCCACACTGTCTTTGGCAGAGGAGACAGCGATGGCTTGGTAATACAGTCTGAGCTCTACATTCTTTGGGGGATCCTTAATGGAGTTATGGTAGATGTTGCCTTCTTTCTGATGAAGTACATGGATAAAGTGGCTAGGGCGAAGAAGGGAGCAATTGTGATAGGAGGGCTGATTACACCTATAGCCCTACATCTAAATGTTGAACCATATGGGATAGAAGTGGCAAGGGGGAATGGAAGGCTTGATCTTGAGTCTTGCATGGCAATGAAAATGATAGTTAGCGAGGGGGATGTCTTTTGTTTGGTCCTTGGACCAAATGCCCCTACTCTACCATTACCCCATGTAGAGAAGACCACTGTGAAAGAAAGAGCGAATTGCAAGCTTTCACCAAGCACCGCCAAGGCCGCCTTTATGCCACTGTTGAGTGCAGTTCCACCACCACCCACTTGGGGTGGAAGAGATGATCCTTATGGTATGGAGTCGTCATCTCACCGGCCTGCTGATCCTACACACCCAGCTGCTGATTCTTCCCACAGACCTACTAGAGGATGATCTAGTGCCTTCGACCCAGGATTCCAGGCACTCTCCGCTGAGACATATCATCAGGGACATCGTATGGAGAGGATGATGGACACTGTAGGGCAGATGAAGGACTCGATGCATCACCTTCACTGCGATGTGGAACATCTCAGCAACTATATGGAAGAGATGGTAAATTTCTTATATGATCATTTTGGATTCCAAGACTCGAGGAGAGGCGGAGACCATAGTGGGCACCATAAAGAGCAGCCCTTTGATCCTATGGATGTAGCAGAGGAGGACACCGAGGAGATTAGATCAGATGATGAGTAGAGTTTTGTGAGTATCCCTTTCCTCATTTCTTTGCATTCTATTTTCTTTATCTCACTGATATTTCATGTTTATAGGAAGGATAACTCTACAAACTTGTGTGTCCGCCATTGCACTTCGCTCTATTTTGATGACTATTTCGATGTGGTTGTGTGATGATGATATTGATTTCTAATTCATTCGATGTGGTTGTATTATCACATTTTGATATTGATGAATTATTCGATTGGGTTGTATTATGATATTCTTGATACTTGAGCACCTTGTGGAGGTGCATAATTGAATGCTTGATACTTGGTGATATTGTGATATTTTGATGATTGATGAGTATATTTTTTATTTATGAGATTGATTTATGGCCTAGATAACTTCAAAGAATTTATTGTTGATGACTTATTTGATTCAATTGATGGTGAATGAACTCATGCATGTGAGTAGGACTAGATCTATCATGTCGAATTTATTTCTTTAATATATATCTACTTTTGAAAGTTTTTAATGATTGATGAATGAGATTTTAGGTGGATATATTGTTTGAAGAATTTCATTTAAAAGTGAAACTACTTGTTAAATAAAATTAGCATATGAGTGTAATTTTGAATTGATGTTAATTGATTAGTCTAGTTGATGTTTAGCCTATCTTACTATTTGTTGGGAAAAGATAATCCAGAATCCAAAAAAAAATAGTGAGTGACTCCCCTACTTGGCACTGTGTAAAATTGACAGTGGTAGCAAAATATGGTTGAAGTCTAAAAAGAAAAAAAAAATTGGAGAGAAAGAAAAAGAAAATGACTCATCAACTTGGCACTGTGTAAAATTGACAGTGGTACCTAATACAAGAGTTTAAGTCCCAAATAAAAAGTGTGTATCTATGTGGGTACATACCATCAAAAACACAAAAAGAATAAAAAGAAAAATGAAGAAAAGGAAAATTTTTAGTGGAAAAAGAATTTGGATATCTTATTCCTGTAAACAAAGGTATGATAGATCAGAACTAAAACATATGAGACTGAGATTCTAATTTTTACACAAGTTGCAAAGTTTTATTTGATTAAGTTGTAGATCTTGAGGATTGAATTCAAAAGATGATATGCCTATTTAAAATTTTATAAATCAATTGGTGGGATTTTTCATTAGTGATTGTATTATAGAAATTTATTCTTCATGAGAAAATCTTTTCCTATGATCAATTTTTGATTTTTGCTTGAGGACAAGCAAAGTTTGAGCCTTATGTGTTTGATGACACCAAAATTTATAGTAAATTTTCTGCTATTTCATTGGTATTTGTGTGTCATATTCCTACACCTTTGCTTATTTTTATGCCATTTTTACCAATAATTACAGAATCTACACTCTTTTTGGTTTTTAATGATTTTCAAGCAAAAATGCATGATTTTCAGGCGTTTTCAAGCAATTCCAGATGCATGAATGAATTCCCACCATCAAGAAGATATTACATGTCAAAATTTCTTGAAGATTGGAGCTTCAGACAAAATTACGGCAGGGCCGTAATCTATATTACGGTACCTTATTTTCACCGGCTACCGTAATATCAGAGCACTGCCGTAATTTGGGAATTTTTCATCCAAAAAGATTTTCGAAAATTACGGCACTACCGTAAAGATTTTCACGGGCCGTAATTTGGAGCACTTTCCGACCAGAAATATTGGCTGAAATTACGGCACTGCTGTAATCGATATTACGGTGCCGTAATTGCCAGATAGTTTCGATCAGAAAACTCGACTGAAATTATGGCAGTGCCGTAACCAAAAACACAGCCGTAATTCTAACTCTGGACGTGATTTTTTCGGTCAACCTTGAAGTTTGATTTTTGCGCGATCGATTGCGGATGATCCAGGCCATAAAATTCAAAGCTGTAAGAAGCAAAAAGGGTTCTTTTTGCAAGGAGAATACATAGACACCAAAAGCCCTAATGTTTATCCACTGTCGATAGAGAAATGAAGTTTCTCGCCGCCGCCTTAGGTTCCACCACCGGGAAGCATACAACGCATCTCCGGTAGTGAAATTTTTGAGGAAACTTCGCCTGGAAGAGGAGACGAAACCCCAGAAGTTTCGGAGTGAAAGGATCTCGATCGGAGGAGAAATTAACAAAAGCACACCGCTGACACTATTCACGCATAGAAATTACGGTTGTAATTTCCATTACAGCCGTGTGGTTATTCATTTTTCCCCTCCTTCTTTGATTTCTTACACTTTGATATTTTGTAATATTGTAATCTTTCATCCATGCTAGCTTAAACCTTTTGTGGGACATGGGGGAGTAATTCCCTTTGATTTCTTAATGACTAGATAAATTTTTCATTACTTCATCACGTATAATTTTAGCATGATAATTCTACTTATGTGATTATTGCTCTTTAATTCTTCATAGATTCATGTTATTGATCATGTTTTAGAGTTATCGCAATAGACCGAAAGGTGACTTGCTTGATAACTTGGAACCCTAGAATTGAATGTTAGGAACTTATAGTAAAAAATTAGGTTAGTTCTTGTTTCTTGATTTTAGAAGAATAATTGCCATGATAATAATATGAATCTATGATTGAGTTAATTTATCAAACATGGAGATCTTGTGCGAAAGTGAGGATCGGAACGTTGGAGAACCTTAAGTAGAACTTGTGATGAGACTCGGATGCACGAAAGTGATCCTTGAGGTTCCACTTGAGATAATCAACTTAGAATTTGGATGCATGAAAGTGATCCTTGAGTTATTTGATTAATGATTTACTTGTTTTCAGCTTGGGATAGATCTTGCTCCAAAGCGAGGATCGGTCCCTATATGATTGTCTGCGCGAAAGTGAGATAATCTTTTATGAAGTAAATTATATCTTTATCATGATAAATTTAAACTGACGAACATCTTTTCATATCTAGTCATAGAAATTAAAGTGAATGAAACCCTAGTCCCAGATTCTTTCTCTGATATTTTCGTTAGCCTTCATAAGTTCACTTGCATAGTTTCCATTGCCTAGATAGTAAGAAATCAATTATTCGGTACTTGACAAACGAGGTCTCTGTGGTTCAATATCTTTCTTTATTACATCGAGTATCCGTGCACTTGTGGATTACAATAGCGCCCATCTTCTTTTGGGCACTAAGGAAAGACAAGGTCTGATGGTCGCTATACAACTTGAACTCATGGTGGAGGTGGTAGTGCCTCCGCTGACGAAGGGACTGAACTATGACATAAAACTCCTTATCATACGCCGAGTAATGCTGCTGGATAGCATTCAGCTTCTCACTAAAGAAGGCAACAGGGTGACCTTCTTGGCTGAGGGTGCCACCAATCCGAGAACCGGAGGCATCGCATGCAATGTTATAACCTAAATTTTATATTTATTTTATTTATGCCTGAATAAAATAATAATAATATTATTAGGGGCTTGTTTGGAAATTTTAAAAACTAGTGGATTATTTTTGTAAATAGAAAATTTATAAAGATTTTAATTTAATATGTTTATTCAAATTTTGAATTTTGAAAATTAAATATAATTAATGCCCTAATCCTCTCTTATTTCCATATAAATATATCCCAAACCTATCTCTAATTTTTAACCTAGTCATTAAACCCTAGTTAGTAATCACTCGCTTTCCTTCATCCCTATTCCCTTGTTTGCCGCATGCCACTTCCCCTGTTTTTACTTTCTTCCTCCTTCGAGCGTAATATTACCACCTGATCGCTTCCTCATCGTCGGCATCAAGCCTGTGCGTGTAGTGGCATCGGAAGGAGGCGCTGGCGGCCACTTTGTCGTGTCCTTGATGCGGCATCCTCAGCCTGACGCGGATTCGTGCATGTGCTTCCACCAGCGTGCAGCAAGTTCCCCTGTACACGCCTGCGGTAGTCCTGCAACGGCGACGCCTTTCAAGTCCACCTCCACCCGTTTCCTCTCCCACCGCCAGTGACTCCTCCTCTTTCGGCGCCGTGCAGCAAATCCGGTGGCGGCTATGACGGCTTCTTCTCCCCTTCTGGCGATGTGTGCGGACGTCCTTGTGTCTGCGTGTAGCGGTGTTCCTGAGCAATGCCGCCTCCACCTTTCCTTCTCTCGCCGACAGCTCCTTCCTCTTCCAACGCAGGCAGGCTGATCCTCTTTCTGGCAGCTGGTCTCCTCCGGTGAGCGCCGGTGATCTTCCTCCATCAAGCGAACGAACGGACGATTCGTTCGTCCGCATCGAGTTTTCGGCAATAGGTAAGTTTTGATTTAATTATTATATTTTTATTTATTTTAAATTTAATATTTAGAGAATAAATTAGAAAACCCTAATTTCTCTATTACTGTTATCTTGGAGGAAATTGAGATGATAACTATTTGGGATAAATTTGATTTAAATAGGAAATTAGGGGTTGAGGGTAATATTATGGAATGATGCAATAGATAATAATGGATGTTTTATTTAAATTATTCAGTGTAGAAGGAAAGACAATTTTGATTTCAGAGGGATTCAGGATAATAGCGTTTGAGGTAAGAATCTTACCCTACTCCTTTGTTATAGTGTCAAGAATTATAGGATTTGTTGCTTATTCCTTTGATTTGATATATGATACATATATTAGAATTGATTGACACTGGTATCTAGAAGCTGACACTATCTGTAGATATGCCTCTGGTAAATTCCGTGAAAAGAATGTTATATGATGACACCAAAATTCATAGTGTATTTTGTGTCATTTCATTGGTCTTTTTGTGTCATATTTATGCTATTTTGCTTGTTTTTAAGCCTTATTTGTCAAATATTGCAGAATCTACACCATTTCTTATTTTTGATCAATTTTAAGTTAAAAGTGCCATATTTTGATGGATTTTGGAAGATTTGAGCACACAAATAGATTCCAGACATCGAAACAAAGCTACCCGTCAAATTTCAAGTCAAAATGAGCTTTCTAGCAAAAATATGGCACTACCGTATTTTCCAGACAAACTACCATGGTACCGTAATTTCAGACGACTTTAATCAGAGATTTTGGGCAAAATACGGCACTACCATATTTTTGGGAACAGCTATCACGACACCATATTTTTGGACGATTTCAACCAGAAAGTTTATGAATTTTTGTGAAAAATACGGCACTGCCATTTTTTTTGGGTAAAACTCTCACGGTACCGTATTTTTTGCCCAATTTCGCAAGTTTTTCGGGTCCGAATCTTGTGCGGACCATATCTTTTGATCCGGAAGTGTAAATTGAAATCTGAAAGATACTGTAGATGCGTCTTTATGAGGAGAAGACACACAAAGTGAAAGCCCTAATTTTTATCAAGAATCGAGGGAGCAATCGATAGAGAGGAGTCTTTGGCCCTATGCCGAGAGGCATAGAGGACACCTCAGGGCGCAATTTTCACATAGAAGCTTCGTTTGGAGGAGAGGATGACACAATAGAAGTTTGAAGGAGAAAGGAGCCCAGAAGGAGGAGAAATCAACACAAAATCGTGTGCCGCTGCAGTTCGTCGCAGATTATGGCCATAAACCTCTTTACGGCCGTACCATAAATTAATTAAAATGGTGACATACCTATTGGTGTTTTGAAAGCAGTCCAGTATGCCCAAAGTGCATCATCAAACTTGAAAGCCCAGTCCTTCCTTGTTCTTGACATTGTCTTTTCCAATATCCCTTTAATCTCTCTGTTAGATATCTCCACTTGTCCACTTGTTTGGGGATGGTAAGGTGTTGCAACTCTATGATTCACCCTATATTTTCTAAGTAAAGCTGAGAATTTGTGTTCAATAAAGTGGGATCCTCCATCACTAATCACAACTCGTGGTACTCCAAAGCGTGGAAAGATAACTCTTTTAAACAATTTCACCACAACCCTATAATCATTAGTAGGAGAAGCAATGGCTTCTACCCACTTGGAAACATAATCTACCACCACGAGTATATACTTATTACCTCTAGATATTGGGAAAGGTCCCATGAAATCAATACCACAAACATCAAATATTTCGACTTCAAGTATTGTGGACAATTGCATCTCATTCCTTCTATTGATGTTCCCCATCCTTTGACAATTATCACAAGACATTATAAAATTCCTTGCATCCTTAGATAATGTGGGCCAATAAAATCCAGTTTGTAATACCTTGAAAACTGTCTTCTCAGTACTAGCATGCCCTCCATATGATGATCCATGACACTGCGATAATATGTCTTTCATTTCTTCTTCGGGAATACATCTCCTAAATATTCCAGTTGCACATCTTTTGAACACATAAGGCTCATCCCAAAAATAGTGTTTAACATCTGCTAAAAATCTTTTCTTGCCTTGGTAACTCAAATCAATAGGAAATATATTAGCAACAAGATAATTCACTATATCTGCATACTAAGGGGCCTTAATTTGTTCAACTCTCATCAGTTGTTTCTCAGGAAAGGAATCGTTAATATCACCTTTTTCATCTTCTACAATCATCATTGAAAGGTGGTCTGTAACTAAATTCTTAGTTCCTTTCTTATCTTTGATTTCCAGGTCAAATTCTTATAGAAGCAAAATCCATCACAACAACCGTGGCTTACTATTCTTCTTCTGCATCAAATATTTAACTATAGCATGATCTGTATACACTACAACTTTTGACTTTATCAAGTAAGATCTGAATTTGTCAAATGCAAAAACTATAGCCAACAACTCCTTCTCGGTAGTGGTGTAATTCCTTTGTGTTTCATCTAAAGCTTTACTGGCATAAAAGATAACATAAGGCTTCTTTTCCTTCCTTTGCCCTAGAACTGCTCCCACTGCAAAGTCACTGGCATCACACATAAGCTCAAAAGGTAACTCCCAGTCAGGTGGTTGCATGATGGGTGCTGATGTCAAGGCCTTCTTCAGTTTCTAAAAAGCAAATAGACATTTCTCATCAAAGCAGAATTTGGCTTCTTTACAAAGTAAATCAGTTAGGGGTTTAGCAAGTTTAGAGAAGTCCCTGATGAATCTCCTGTAAAATCCTGCATGTCCCAAAAAACTCCTAATCTCCTTAACAGTGGTGGGTGGCACCAACTTCTCAATCACTTCTATCTTGGCTTTGTCCACCTCTATCCCTCTCTCTGAAATAAGTTGACCCAAAACTATTCCCTGTCTAACCATAAAGTGACACTTTTCCCAATTCAAGACAAGGTTAGTCTCTTCACATCTCTGTAAAACTCGAGATAGATTAGCCAAGCAGTCATCAAAAGAGAAACCATAGACAGAAAAATCATCCATAAAAACATCCATGAAATCTTCAATAAATTCAGAAAAAATTGCCATCATACACCTATGAAAAGTAGCAGGTGCATTGCACAAACCAAAGGGCATTCTTCTATAAGCAAAAGTACCATATGGACATATAAAGGTGGTCTTATCCTGATCACCAAGATGAATGAAAATCTGAAAAAATCTGGAATATCCATCAAGAAAACAAAAGTAAGAGTGTTTAGCAAGTCTCTCAACCATTCGATCAATAAAAGGCAAGAGAAAATGATTTTTCCTAGTGGCAATATTTAATTTTCTATAATCAATATACATACGCCAACTAGTGACTGTTCTAATAGGTATCAACTCATTATCTTTATTTTTCATTACAATGACACCTCCCTTTTTAGGAACACAATGTACAGGACTTACCCACTTACTATCTGAGATAGGGTAGATAATACTTGCATCAAGCAATTTCAGTACTTCCTTCTTCACCACCTCCTTCATAGACGGGTTGAGTCTCCTCTAAAAATCTATGTGTGGCTTGTGCTCATCTTCCATGTGAATCCTGTGCATACAAAAAGAAGCATTAATTCCTTTCAAGTCATCAATGGTATACCCAATTACCTTTATATCAATTCTCAACTCCTTCAAGAGTAGATCAGTTTCCCTGGCATCTAATTGAGCATCCACAATCACAGGGTAAGTAGAGTTAGGACCAAGAAATTCATATCTAAGGTTATACAGTAAAACTTTCAACCCAACATTAGGAATCTTTTTACTTTCATCATCAAAAGTAGGACAATCTAAAATATCATGTTTTTCATCATCAAAATCATCATCAAAATCAGAATTATCAATTTTTTCACAAGCATTTTCCAAGGAATCAGAACAAGAATAAGAAGTAGAAAATATCAACAGAAGAATCATCAAATAAACAACTAATATCATAAACCATGTCATCAATAGCATGAATAGTACAATAAGAACTAGCATATGCAGGTTTTTTCAATGAATTTTTTAAATCAAACTCAATCTTATCATTGCCAATTCTTAAAGTAAGTTTACTGTTCCTTACATCAATAAGGGCTCCAGCAGTGGCTAAGAACGGTCTACCCATAATAATAGGAATTTTGGCATCCTCTTCCATTTCAAGCACCACAAAATCAGCAGGTATGAAATACTTACCAACTTGGATAGGAACATCCTCTAGAATACCTACTGGATATTTTACTAATCGATCAGCAAGCTGCAAAGATATTGAAGTGGGTTTAGGAGCTTCCATATCCAGTTTCCTGCACATAGATAAAGGCATAAGACTCACACTAGCTCCTAGATCACATAAGGCTCGATCGAAAGCAACATTACCAATGGAACAAGGAATAGAGAAACTACCTAGGTCCTTTAATGTTGGTGGCAACTTGTTTTGAATAAGAGCACTACATTCTTCAGTTAGTGCCACAGTACCATAGTCCTCTATTTTTCTTTTAGTGGATAAAATATATTTTAAAAACTTTGCATGTGTAGGCATTTGAGATAATGCATCAGTTAAAGGAATATTAATGTATAACTTTTTCAGTACTTCTAAAAATTTCCCAAACTGCCTATCTAACTTAGCTTGCACAATCCTCTAGGGAAAAGGGATATGTGTCCTATATGGTGGTGGTGAACTAGGTCTAGGTACCTCAACTTCACAATATAAGTCACCTTTCTGTGAAGACTCATCCTCCTTAGAAGGAGAAGAATTAGGAAGGGACTACACTTGTGTGGGTTGTGGTTCCAAAACTGGTTCATCACTCAGCATGACATCAGGCTCAACTTCTTCATCATCTAATGGTCCCCTTGGATCTTCCAACTGTTTTCCACTCCTGGTTATGATGGCATTACAATGTTCCCTAGGGTTAGGTTCAGGTTTTGTATGTAACTTCCCTGGGGGTCTATAAGGTGCACTAGCCTGTTGTGCTATCTGAGTTTCTAACATCTTACTATGAGTAACAACACCATCCAACCTAGAATTTATCTGCTTAAGGGTTTTTGAAAGCTCATCATTTTTGCTCATCTGCTTACCCATGAATTTCTCAAACATCTATTCTAGACTAGATTTTTGGGGTTGACTCTAGTTTGACTGTCTCTGATTATACCCCCTATTCTCATTTTGCCCACTTGTTTGATTGTTACTCTTCCAAGACAAGTTAGGATGGTTCCGCCAACCAGGATTGTAGGTATTGGAGTAAGGGTCATTATATCTACCTTGATTGTAACCCCCCACTACATTAATTGCTCACTTTCCTGATCAACTATAACCTTGCACTCCTCAGCATAGTGCCCATGGTTCGCACAAACTTCACAAATAGCAGAAGATACAACAGCGGTTTGCATTTAAAAAGAATCAAAATGGTTGCATAATGAATCTACCTTTTCTACAAGAGAACACAAGCCATCACATCGTTCTTACCATGAGAAGGCTGATAAAGCACTCCTCTCTTAGAAGCCCACTAGTTGTGATTTAGCGCCATCTCCTCAATCAAGGCATAGGCAGCATCAACAGTCTTGTTCATCAGTGCTCCCCTTGCAGCAGCATCAACAGTTAAGCATGTGTTGTAAAGCAACCCATTATAAAAAATTTGAATTAACACCCAATCTTCTAATCCATGATGAGGACACTTCCATTGTAACTCATTGAAACTCTCCCACGCTTCACTAAATGATTCACCATCTCTCTGAGCAAAGCCTGAGATTTGGTTCCTCAACAGAATCATCTTACTAGGAGGAAAATACTTCTGCAAGAAGGCATTTGACAACCGCTCCCAAGTAGTAATGTCCCAATTGGATGTAAATGAAGCCAAGCTTTTGCTCTGTCCCTGAGAGAAAAGGAAACAGTCTTAGTCTAAGAGCATCGTCAGATACACCAATAATTTTCATGGTGTCACAAAATTCAAGGAAAAGAGATAAGTGTTGGTTTGGATCTTACAAAGGAGATCCTCCAAATTGGTTCTATTGGATCATTGACAAGAACGCTGGTTTAATCTCAAAGTTGTTTGCATTTATAGCATGCCTAGTAATGCTGGATCAAATTCCCTGTGTACTCGGGGCTGCATAGTATCTAAGTGTTCTCCTCTCTGCCATGATTAATTCTTATTCTCTCCCTTCTGCAAATCTCAACTTCCTACGCAAACTAAGAGTTCTATTAATTTCAGGATCAAAAGGAACTAATGGTCCTGACCTAAGATTTATGCGCATAAACAAGTAGAAAGTTAGAAAAGTTCAGAAATTATAGAGCTTAAAAGAAAATCAGAATCTATCACAGAAAAACAAATAACAAAAACAAACAAAAACATAGTCTAGCAATACTAACAATTATATCAATATCAACAAAACCAAGGTCCCCGGCAACGACGCCAAAAACTTGTTGTATCCCAAGTTGTTTGGCGTGTACCTTGGACTAATCCCCGGCAACGGCGCCAAAAAGTTGTTGGACTCTGCAAGTGCACGGATACTCAAAGTAATATTTAAGATATCAAACCACAGAGACGTCATTGTTAAGTGCTGACTAATTGACTGATGTAGCAACTAATAGGTGTGGAGGTCCTTAAGCCGTACTCTTGGGTTTTACACAATGCTCGATAAAATGGGAGAGGGTCGTGAGACGAGGGAAGAGAAAACACGTCGGAATGGTGCAGGGAAGCCGGTAGAAAACTGGACGAAGGTAGCGATGAGTTCGATTAGGGCAACACGAATGCGAATGAAGAGAACGGCACTCAACTAAATAATACAGTGCACTAACCTTGTAGCAAATTTAGCAAATTCCTGCAGCTCTCTTAGCGCGTTTTAAGCTTAGCCTGCGTTCGGGGATTGCGGTTGTGCGGGGTTTAGTTCGCACGCCTATGCAGCTGAAACAAACCAAGACAAGAGATGCCACGTCTCTGATGGACGGACAGCCGTGGGTGAAGGAGAAAGGAGAAAATCGTAGCAAAGAAACGTGGAAGAGAATGACAAACAGGCAAATCTACCCACCGGAAAGGTGAGATTTACTTCAAACCAAATGTTGAACAACTTAGAATCGAAGAGACGTCTTCTACCTGAACACGATGAAGGCAAGACTCCGGCTTGTCTTCACAACCGCTAGCGACTCTAAGCTCACCAGGAGATCTCTCAAACACCAAAGAGAACTACTCAACACTTAGCCCTACCTCCTCTTTTATAGAGTAAGAAGGGAGGGAACAAACAAAATACACAAGGGAGACTCTACTTTAACCACCTACCAACTCTTGTAGGCCACAAATGTGGTGAAGCTGCAACTACAAAACAAAAATTAACAAACTAGTACCTAATATTCTTTGAAGCTGGTAGCACGATCCTGCATCTTTGTACGGGGGCGGTTTAGACGCGCTCCGAGCATATGGCAACAAAACAGCAGAACTTCGATGTTGTGGGGTGGTTTACCACCGTCGCGACTGGGTCTTGGGCTGTGTTGCTAATCAAATTATGCGGCCCACTTGGAGTTGGATCTTCAGGGGGTTGACTCGTAGTGCCCTTGGACTACACCCCTTCGGTATGGATGGAAAGAGGGCTAATGACACCCAAGAAACGGTCCAGGGGCTTACTTTGGCATTGGGATTGCCAGACTTCCACCTTGTTGGGCTCCTTTAGGTCGTCATGGGATGGAGCAACATGGTAGGGAGGGCGGTGCACATCGAAGTGGGGTCGTCGGGGCTGCAACAAATCTCTAGGGGTAGACACGGCCTGGCCGTGATGGCGAGCACGGCCGTGTTCGGAGTGGGCGAATTCCACAGAGCCGGGCATGGCTTGCCCGTGATCAGGTGCACGGCCGTGATGGGAGTCGCTGAAATCCACAGAACCGGGCACGACTTGCCCGTGATTAGGAGCAGGGCCATGATGGGAGTCGCTGAAATGCACATAACCGTGCATGGCTTGCCCGTGATCATGGGCACGGACATGATGGGAGTGGCTGAAATCCACAGAACCGTGCGCGGCTTGCCCATGATCAGGAGCATGCCTGTGATGGGAGTTGTTGAAATCCATATTACCGGGCACGACTTGCTCGTGATCAGGAGCACGCCCGTGTTTAGCGTTTGTGTCTTCAGGCGATCGTGTCACGGCCGTGTCGGGGTCTAGGGAGCTCTAACTGAGGTGAAATTCCGGGGAAAATTCCTGGGGTCCTGGGGAGTCTCCTGATGACACCAAAATATATAGTATATTTTGTATCATTTTAGATATCTTATCATGCTAAATTGAGGATCTTTTACTTGTTTTTATGCTGAATTCATTAAATATTGCAAAATCTACTTCTATTTTGGTTTTTCATGATTTTCAGGCAAAAAGGCATTATTTTGGAGTGTTTTCGAGCAAAATCAGACACATAGAAGAATTCTCATCATCAAGAAGAAAATAAATGACAAATTTCATGCAAAACGGAGTAACTCCCCGAAATACGGTAGTGCCGTAATATATATTACGGTACCGTATTTTGGTACGATACCATAATATCGAGCCACTGCCATAATTTGGCGAAATTCCGAACAAAAGATTTTGTAGATTTTATGGCACCACTGTAAATAATTACACGGGCTGTATTTTGGAGCGTTTCAAACTAGAGACTTTTGCTGATTTTACGACACGGCCATAAACCATTTCACGGTGCTGTATTTATTAGAGATTTCAGACCAGTGAACTCGTCAGATTTTACGGCACTGCCACAATAACTTTTATGGGCCGTAATTTTAACACAGGGTTCACAGAACCAAAATACGGCACTGCCGTAAAATAGTTTACAGCCATAATTTCCATTCAAAAACACGAATTTTATGGGCCCGAAATTTGCACGGACCATATCTTTTGATCCAGACCTCGAAATTGAGATACGAAAGATGCTGCGGACTCATCTTTAAGAGGAGAAGATACACAAAGTGAAAAGGAGAATTTTTATCTAGTATTGAGGGAGCAATTGATAGAGAGGTGGTTAGGGTTTGGCCTCGCGCCGAGAGGCATAGAGGACACCTCAGGCCATGATTCTCACTCAGATGCTTTGCCTGGAGGAGAAGACAACACCCAATAAGTTTCAGAGGAAAAGGAGATTGATCGGAAGAGAAATCGATGAAATTGGTGGTGACAGTACTGCTCATCGAGTTCTGCTGCAAATTACGGTGCTGTAATTTCAGTACAGCACCTGTTTTGTATCTTTTCTTCTTCCCTTCTTCGATTTTTGACACTTTGAAAACATGATTTATTGTAATTCTTCTTCCATGGAAGCTTAAACATCTTTGGGACATGGGGTGTAATCCCCTTTGATTTCTTAATGATTATATGACTTTATTTTTGTCAGAATAGTTTGATTATGGAAATTCTACATATGTGATTGTTTGTCTTTGCTTCTCTATAGATTGATGTTATTATTCATGTTTTAAAGTTCTTGCAATAAGGACTGAAAGGTGATTTGCTTGAGAACTCGGAACCCTAGAATTGCATGTTAGGAACTCTCTTAGGTTAGTTCTTAATTATTTGATTTTAGTGATCTTATTGCCATGATGATAATTTAAATCTAGGGTAGAATCGAGTTGTCAAACGTGGAGATCTTGCACGAAAGTGAGGATCGGAACGTTGGAGAACCATAAGTAGAACTTGTGTTGAGTCTCGGATGCACGAAAGTTATCCTTAAGATTCCACTCGAGACAATCAACTTAGAATTCGGATGCACGAAAGTGATCTTTGAATTCTTTAATTGATGAGTTACTTACCTTTAGCGTTGGGATAGATCTTGCGCGAAAGCGAGGATTGATCCCTGCATGTTTGTCTGCACGAAAGTGAGATAATCCCTTTATGAAGTAAATTAAGTCTTTATCATGATAAGATTAGTCTGATGACCTTTTATTTAAATCTAGTCATTAGAATCAAGGAGGATGAAATCCTAGTCCCAATATCTCTCTCTGATTATCTGATTTCGTGTATTTTTCATCATTGCTTTGCTATTATCCGGTTGCTTAGCTAGTAAGAATATAACTATTTGGTACTTAACAATAAGGTCTATGTGGTTCGATATCTTTCTTTATTACTTCGAGTACCTGTGCACTTGCGGAGCACAACAAGTTTTTGGCGCCGTTGCCGGGGATTAGTCCTAGGTACACGCCAAACAACTTGGGATACAACAAGTTTTTGGCGCCATTGCCGGGGATTAGTCCTAGGTACACTCTAAACAACTTGGGATACAATAAGTTTTTGGCGCCGTTGCCGGGGATTAGTCCTAGGAACACGCTAAACAACTTGGGATACAACAAGTTTTTGGTGCCGTTGCCGGGGACCTTAGTTTTATTAATATCAAAAAAGTTGTTAGTATTGCTAGACTAGGTTTTATTTGTTTTAGATTTAACTTTGTTTTCTGTTTTTGCAGGTTTTGGATTTTCACAAGTTGTGACATAACTGTGATTTATGAAATTTGTGAATTTGCTTGTGTTTTATCTTTTTCTATTTTATTATATATTATGAAAAAAAACAATTTGATTGATTGGTGTTGGATTATCCTTCTGTTCTTGATAGACTTGAAAATATGTCTTTTTATCACAATTCATGGGCATCTGAAAGAGGCAAGGTATACATGCCACAAGGTGAGCATAAAGATTATTCACGATGCACTCTTGCAGATATATTGAAATTTCACTCTATTCCTTCTATTAGATACAATATTTGTAAAACTAATGAACATTATGCTTCTGAATGTCAATTTAGAAATCATGCAAATCACAATTGATCATGGTATCAAGATGATCAACATGATTCTAGATCTTTTTATGATGATTGCTCTGATCATGTTTCTAAACCATGCTTTGAGGACACTAGAAATTCTAGCTTAGAGTCGATGCTTGAGAAATTGAAGATCATAACAAATAGAAGTAAGGAAATTGAAAATCTTAAGGGGATGATTAGTCAACTTGCTTCTCAAGTAGAATCTTTAACTGCTAATTCTAAAATTTTGGAAACCTAGAGAGCACAACAAGATTGTTTATTTGAGTTTGATTGGGAAGTTGAAAAACTTGATTTAGAAAAATCCCCCTCTGATTATGATTGTTTTGAGATTGAGGCTTATGTGAATATTTATGAATCTCACTCTAATTTTGATAATTGTGAAATTGATTCTTTTGCTAATTTATTTGTAGAAAATTTTGATGAAATTGAAATTGAAAACCCCTCTTTTGAGGAAGTTGATTCATTTGATGATGCATCGTTTGTGGTTAATTATGATGAAGGACATGCGGGGGTTGATTTAGAAAAATCTTATTTTGGTTTGTTAGCAATTTTGAAATTGATAAATTATTTGATTGTGAGCATGAGGAAATTGATAAAAATTTGAATGTTACAAACACTGATGAATCTCACTCTGATGTTTTGCCCATATCTTTTGTTGAATCTTTTGATGTATCTGAAAATTTGAGCTTTATTGAGGAATCTAATGAAAGACATAAGACTTATTTTGATGATCCAATGCTTATATCTTGTGATCAAAGTCCTATTGCAATTGAAGACATGAATTTGAAGAAAGGATCTATGATTTTGCTTATTGAGAAATTTAGGAAGATTATTGAATATCCTTTTAGTAGAGTTGAAAATTTTGAATATCCTGATTTCTGCATATTTAAGAAAGCCACTTTGATTGTGATTTATATGCATAGATTTTTGGATTAGTGGCTAAACTTTTTGGACAAAGAAAATGCAGAAAATTATTTGCTCTTTACTTTGGAACTGATTCACCTACTTCATAATGAGATTTGATTTTTGGTCAAGTTATGGACCTAAAAATTAGCGCTTCTTGGGAGGAAACCCAATCACTCTTGTTTAGCTTTGTTTCTTTTATTTTAGTTTATTTTTAGAACTAATTTTTAATCTCTTTTTGTAGGTGAAAACAAGTTTGGGCGCACAATACGGCATCACTGTAATTTGTTTTACGGTACCGTATTTTTGGTCCATTTTCGATAGAAAGTTTAATGATTTCTATGGCAGGGCCGTAACATCTATCACGTGCCGTAATTTTGAGTGATTTCCTTGCCGAGAGTTTTTTTGAAAAATACGGCAGTATCGTAATGTGCTTTACGGTGCCGTAATTTGAAACCTGCTTTCTACATTCTGCTTACTTGACTAGGTGTTGATTTACTGCGATTTTAAGAAACTTGGTTGGAAAAATTTTTGATCTTTGCCACCATCACGAAGTACTCATCTTTGTCTATCATCTGGATATCTTTGCTGAATTTTAAAGTTCTGGATCATTATGAAACACATAGCAACTTTTCGCTTCTGATTAATTTCTGCAGCAGTTTTCTTTTGACTATTCTGACTAGCATTTTTGCTGCAAGCTTTTTAAGGTACTTTAACAACTTGAAACCCAGATTTTTTGCATAGGAATGAAGTTCACGTGCCATTCTATCTTGTGGATTAATTGTTTTCATAAAAATATTTTTTTATCATTTAAGGACACATGACAACTTTTTGAATCTGATGAACTTTTGTGCAGTTTTTGCAGTTTTGTAATCTGAGTAGCCTTCTTTCTATTGATACCCTAAATTCCTGATAGATTTTGATCATTTAATTTTCATACGTCTAAAAAGAACATATCTTTTTCTACAACTTGGTTCTGTCCATTTTCTATTTGGATCATTAAATTTTATTCTAGGGTATGGCTACTTTTCATAAAAAATTGAAAAACTGCTTGGTTTGCTTTCTACTTGTTATTGCTTCTTTTGCCTCCAGATCCAGAAATCTTCAATAGCAACTGTCTTCCACCTCTAGCCACCACTACATCTGCCTCTGACATCACTGTTTCCAGCCGTCGACACTGGATTATCACCACAGCAGACTCTTACTTCTTCTACTACCTCTATTTCCATTGATTTGATTTATTTATGCTGCAGGCTCTTGATTAGTGACTATTTTTTTTATCTATGCAGCATTATTTCTGGCACGCACCGGCCGACGATCTCAGCTCCAGGACTGTAGTCTCTAGCAGGCCACTGGAGATTACTCACTCTACTGTCGGCATCGTCATCATCATTGCTAGTGGCTCTTCAGCTAGCCTCTGTTCCACTTTTGTTTCTCAGTTGCATCAGCTCTTTCCACCAGCACTTTTCTAGATCATCAATGACATCTCTGATTCTCCCTAGAGAAAATTATTTTTATCATTATTATTTTTAGAGACTATTTTTAGACTGAGCCTTATGTATCTTAAATTGTGCAGGTAAAATTTTCAAAAGGCACATCCTTGGACCTTGCAGCATCTACCCCGACACTATTTTTAATCTGAGCCTTATGTATTTTAGTCAGAGCTTGCTATATAGTTTTGTGAGTATTGTTTGGACTTTCCTGTGATTATTTGATTTGATATTATTATCTATACTTTTCTTCTCTTAGATCTATCACTTTACATCCTTTGCATTATTTGAGCCTTATGTGATTATACGGATATATCACTTTACATCTCATGATTGTTGAGTTTGATGCTTCTACACCTCTATGACCACCGAACTGCTATTATGTTTCACATGCTTATCTTTCTTTTCGATGTGGTTGTATGATGATTATGATGATACTGATTTCTACTATTTCGATGGGGTTGTATTATGATATTTCGATACACTGATGAGCTATCTTCGATATGGTTGTAGTATACATGATAATATATTTAGTGTTTACGATGATATTTTGTGATGATGATGAGTATATTCTTGTTTTATATTGTTGATGACTTGATTGATTGATGATGAATGGATTCAAATTCATGATTAGAGAAAAACCCTATCATGTTAGATTTATTTCTTCAATGCATATCTATCTTTGAAATTTGACATTGGTTGATGCATGAAATTTTGGGTAGATGTATTATTTGAGGAATAAAATCTAAAGGTGAAACTACTCCAATAAATAAAATGAGTATATGAGTATGATTTGAGAATTGAGATCAATTGATCAACCTAGTAGTTGTTTAGTCTATTTTGCTGGGAAATAAGAATCCAAGATCCATAAAAATAGTAAGAGATTCCCTAACTTGGCACTATGTAAAATTGATAGTGGTACCTCAGACATGGGTTGAAGTCTATGCATGAAAAATAATGAGAGATAAAATGAATAAGACTCCTCTACTTGGTACTGTGTAAAATTGATAGTGGTACCGAAGACAAGGGCTGAAGTAAAAAATAAAAAGTGTGTATCTAAGTGGGTACATGCCATCTTTACAAAAACAAACAAAATGCATAAAAAAAAAATTATGTGTGGAAAAAGATCTTGGAAACCTAATTCCTGTAAACAAAAACATGATAGATTTGAACTGAAAACTGGGTGAAATCATGAGATTGAAAATTCTATTTATTATACAATTTGCAAAGTTTTATTTAATTGAGTTGTGGATCTAGAGGATTGAATTCTAAGAATGATATGTTTATTTGAAGTTTTGTGAAACAATTGATGGAATTTTTCATTGATGATTGTATTTTAGAAATTTATTGAGCATGAAAAGGTTATTCTTTTAATCAACTTTTGATTTTGCTTGAGGACAAGCAAAGTTTGAGCCTTATGTATTTTGATGACACCAAAATATATAGTATATTTTGTATCATTTTAGATATATTTTCATGCTAAATTGAGGATCTTTTACTTATTTTTATGCTGAATTCATTAAACATTGCAAAATCTACTTCTATTTTTGTTTTCCATGATTTTCAGGCAAAAAGGCATTTTTTGGAGTGTTTTCGAGCAAAATCAGACACATAGAAGAATTCTCATCATCAAGAAGAAGATAAATGACAAATTTCATGCAAAACGGAGTAACTCCCCGAAATACATTACCGTATTTTGGTATGATACAGTAATATCGAGCCACTGCCGTAATTTGGAGATATTCCGAATAGAAGATTTTGTTGATTTTACGGCACCACCGTAAATAATTACACAGGCCGTATTTTGGAGCGTTTCAAAGTAGAGACTTTTGCTGATTTTACGGCACGGCCGTAAACCATTTCACTGTGTCGTATTTATCAGAGATTTTAGACCAGAGAACTCGTCAAATTTTATGGCACTGCCACAATAACTTTTACGCGCCATAATTTTGACATAGGGTTCACAGAACCAAAATATGACACTGCCGTAAAATAGTTTACGGCCGTAATTTCCATTCAAAAACGCGATTTTTACGGGCCCAAAACTTGCGCGGATCATATCTTTTGATCTAGACCTCCAAATTGAGATCCGAAAGATGTTGCGGACTCGTCTTTAAGAGGAGAAGACACAGGAAATAAAAAGAAGAATTTTTATCTGGTATTGAGGGAGCAATAAAAATAGAGGTGGTTAGGGTTTGGCCTCATGCCGAGAGGCGTAGAGGATACCTCAGGCCATGATTTTCAGTCAGAATCTTCACCTGGAGGAGAAAACAACACCCCAGAAGTTTTCAAGGAAAAGGAGATCGATCGAAAGACAAATTGATGAAATCGGTGGTGATAGCACTATTCATTGAGTTCTGCTGCAAATTACAGTGCTGTAATGCTTTTCCCCTTCCCTTCTTCAATTTTTGACACTTTGAAGACATGCTTCATTGTAATTCTTCTTCCATGCAAGCTTAAACATCTTTGGGACATGGGGTGTAATCCCCTTTGATTTCTTAATGATTAGATGACTTTATTTTTGTTAGAATAGTTTGATTATGATAATTCTACATATGTGATTGTTTGTCTTTGCTTCTCCATAGATTGATGTTATTATTCATGTTTTAGAGTTCTTGCAATAAGGACGGAAAGGTGATTTGCTTGAGAACGTGGAACCCTAGAATTGCATGTTTGGAACTCTCTTAGGTTAGTTCTTAATTATTTGATTTTAGTGATCTTATTGCCATGATGATAATTTAAATCTAGGGTAGAGTCGAGTTGTCAAATGTGGAGATCTTGCACGAAAGTGAGGATCGGAACGTTGAAGAACCATAAGTAGAACTTGTGTTGAGTCTCGGATCCATGAAAGTGATCCTTGAGATTCCACTCGAGACAATCAAGTTAGAATTCGGATACACGAAAGTGATCTTTGAATTCTTTGATTGATGATTTACTTACCTTTAGCGTTGGGATAGATCTTGCGCAAAAGCGATGATTGATCCCTGCATGAAAGTGAGATAATCCCTTTATAAAGTAAATTAGTCTTTATCATGATATGATTAGTCTGATGACCTTTTATTTAAATCTAGTGATTAGAGTCAAGGAGGATGAAATCCTAGTCTCAATATCTCTCTCTGATTATTTGATTTTGTGTATTTTTCATCATTGCTTTGTTATTATCCAGTTTCTTAGCTAGTAAGAATACAACTATTTGGTACTTAACATGAAAGTACCCCTTTCATGAGGGGGGCGAAACCCTAAAGCATGCGCATTCAAGAAATTTTCTAGGGCTTCATAAGATCGCATGTGGTATAACCATATGATCAACTTAAGTTTTACTAAGATCAAGATGTGATCTTACCATAGCCATCGCTTGGATGGTGCCTTGGAAGCAAGAGGGCGAAAGGGGCTCTCCTCCAAAGGTGGCGCACACAAGAGGATGATGGCTACTCCTTGTGTTCCTTGTGCTAGCAAGGCTTCAAGGGTCCTTGTCGAATGGAAGGGAAGAGATCTACTCTTTGCTTGGCCGAATCCTCTCTTGTCGTCAACCTTCACAACACAAGCCGTGAGTCGTGAGTTGTGTGTCGTGTGTCGTCAAGAGCAAAGGGGCGAGAGATGATAATCGAGAGGCGTTGCTTTCGAACGTGGAGACGTTCCCATTTTGGAAAACCGAAATTCCAAAAATAGCAACCACTTGATTACATGCGTTATGCGTTCACTTGAAATGAACCAAACGCATATCCCTTCTCCCATATGAACCATGCGCTCACACATGAGCCGGTTCAATGTATTTGGTTCAATGACCAAACCAAATCAGCCCAAGCTTTTAGTCCAGATCGAATCAAACCCTAAGGTTCCATATCTGACCATTCATCTCCTGATGCTTCTGATCTCACCGATATAGCATCAACACTCTCGATCGAAGCTTACCGATCTCAAGCCCTAATCAATCAAACATGATCAGACCAGATCTCACTTATAATCAGAGTTTAAATCCCTTTAAACTGAACTAAACAATTCAGTCCACACGATCTGACTTAAGTAAGCCATATCATCAAATTGTGCGACCTTGAGGGTTTCCTTTAAATGTCGGTAACGATAACTTACATTATCACGATCAGTGAGGGGTATCTAGCAACACATCACTGTCTCCCGATATAGAGGAAAGAGTCTTCCAAGACTACACCCAAACCACAGCACAAGTGTGAATCAACTCACTAGGCATACATATTTCCTTTGCCACTGGATGTTCTTATTGGACAAGCGTGTCAAGCTTGTAGCTCCAATATGATGAGCATGATTAGATCAGATGAACATAGTCACCTGGGTATGGCCATACACTTTCTCAATCATCCCATTTAAGGGGGGGCCCATTAGAACATCACACTCCAATTAAGGAGACGGCAATCCTATATCTATCACTAGTGCCCTAACCTGACTCATGATCATTATCCAAGATAGTCTATAACCATTATGTTTCAAATGATATTGAACTACCTCAAAACAATGACAATCATCATTTAGAAACACAAGTGATCTCAAGTCAGAGGACATGTGCCACTTGAAGCAAAACAAGGATTATTCACATTGTGACAAGCAATTGAATATCCTAGTAGGGTCTGTCCAGTACATCCAATGTACCCATGAGTCTACATCTTATTCCATGCTCGAAGCATCCTATAATATTAGAACACATATTAGTCTCAATCATATCAAGGCTGTCTCATGTTCACCAAGATATCTCGACTAAGGACTTTACAGCATGTCAGCCTAGCTGAACAGCATTGAGACATTATTCAGAAGCACAGTTATTGCAGCAGACAATGTAACAAACTGAATAACAACCATTGCCTTTATAAACAAAAGAGTTTATACATGAGACTGTTACAATCCCAAGGCCTCAAACATTAGCCTTAAGGGCATACCCCAACAATCTCCCACTTGCACTTAATCTAATGGTTGAGGAATCTCAAACCCATATTATTACAGTGCTTCTCATGCTTCTGCTGCGCCAGAGGCTTTGTAAGCAGGTCAGCCAGATTGTCATCTGTATGAACCTTGCAGACTTTGATCTCGCCACGATCAATGATCTCCCGGATCAAGTGAAACCGTCTCTGTATGTGCTTGGACTTCTGGTGCGACCGTGGTTCCTTTGCTTGTGCGATTGCTCCAGTGTTATCACAGAAGATAACCAAAGGATCTGCACTCGAAGGAACAACACCAAGTTCCTGAATGAACTTACGAATCCAAACTGCCTCCTTAGATGCTTCTGAGGCTGCAACATACTCGGCTTCTGTTGTGGAATCAGCAACAATAGACTGTTTGAAACTTTTCCACACCACTGCTCCTCCATTCAAGCTAAAAACATAGCCTGAGTGCGATCGGAAATCATCCTGGTCCGACTGGAATGAAGCGTCAGTATATCCTTCTATACTGAGTTCTTCCTGACCACCATATATCAAGAACATATCTTTGGTCCTCCGCAGATATTTCAAGATGTTCTTGATTGCAATCCAGTGTGCCTGACCTGGATTACTTTGGAATTGACTGGTCACGCTTAACCCGTAAGCGACGTCTGGGCGAGTACACAACATCACATACATAATGGACCCAATAGCCGAAGCATAAGGCGTATTGTCCATTTCATCTTTCTCAGTCTGTGTTTGTGGACACTGACTCTTCGAAAGATTCAGACCATGTCTGACTGGAAGATATCCACGTTTAGAATTCTCTAAATGGAATCTCTCCAGGACTTTATCGATGTAAGTACTCTGGCACAGCCCGAGAAGCCTCTTAGATCTATCCCTGTAGATCTTCACACCTAATACATAGGCTGCTTCTCCTAAATCTTTCATCTGGAAACATTTTCTTAACCATGCTTTAACAGCATGCATTTCAGGAATATCGTTTCCAATGATTAAGATATCATCGACGTAGAGGACTAGGAAAGTAATTACGCTCCCACTAAACCTCTTATATACACACGGGTCATCTTCATTCTTGATGAAACCAAATTCACTGATTGATTCATCAAAACGAATATTCCAGCTTCTTGATGCTTGTTTAAGTCCATAAATGGACTTCTTTAACTTGCATATTTTATGACGATCTGATGGATTTGTGAAACCTTCAGGTTGTGTCATATACACATCCTCATCCAGTTTTCCATTAAGGAAAGCAGTCTTCACATCCATCTGCCAGATCTCATAATCATAATATGCAGCTATCGCAAGAAGAATCCGAATAGACTTAAACATGGCTACAGGAGAGAAAGTTTCATCATAATCTATCCCGTAGATTTGTTTGAAACCTTTCGCAACTAGCCTGCCTTTATAGGTAACCACGTTACCATCCATGTCAATCTTCTTCTTGAAGATCCATTTATAGCCAATAGGGATTACTCCCGGAGGCGGATCAACCAAATCCCAAACTTGGTTATCTGACATGGAGTCCATCTCGGCTCGCATAGCTTCAAGCCATCTAGCTGACTCCGGTCCACTGACCGCATCCGCATAAGTGAGGGGTTCATCATTATCAAGGATGTAGACTCCGTCATAGCGCTCAGGCTGTCGACGGATCCTTCCCGATCTACGCGGTTCCCGTGATATCTGAGCCTCAGGTTGTTCAGTAACCTGTTCTACCTGCTCAGGCTCATCCAACTGTGCTTGACTACTTTGTCCTTCCTCTGGATTCTCATCCAGCTTTATTTCTCTCCCACTGGCTTCTTGCAGAAGAAACTCCTTCTCAAGAAAAATAGCCGTCCGAGCAACAAATACCTTGTTCTCTTTGGGATCGTAGAAATAATAACCCTTAGTTTCCTTAGGGTATCCGACAAAGATACATTTCTCAGATCTGCTCTCCAGTTTCCCAGAGGCGAGCTTTTTGACATAAGCCTCGCAACCCCAGATCCTGATAAATGTCAAGCTCGGCTGTTTCCCATACCATAACTCATATGGAGTCTTTGAAACTGCCTTGGACGGCACTCGGTTTAGTACCTTTGCAGCTGTCTCCAGTGCAAATCCCCAAAAGGAGTAAGGTAGAGTAGCCTGACTCATCATAGAACGAACCATATCCAGTAACGTTCTATTTCTCCTCTCGGACACACCATTCCATTGCGGTGTTCCTGGCGGAGTAAGCTGTGAGATAATCCCACACTCCTTTAGATAGTCAGTAAACGCATGACTCAAGTATTCTCCACCTCGATCAGAACGAAGTGCCTTGATATTTCGGCCTAGCTGATTCTGTACTTCATTCTTGAACTCTTTGAACTTGTCAAAAGATTCACTTTTATGTCTCATTAAATAGACATACCCATATCTACTGAAATCATCAGTAAAGGTAATGAAGTACGAATAGCCACCTCTGGCATGTTTACTAAATGGCCCACACACATCACTGTGTATAAGGTCAAGTAAACCTGAAGCCCTTTGACCTTTATTAGGAAAAGGAGACTTCTCCATTTTGCCCATTAAACAAGCTTTGCATGTATCAATCTCCTCATAGGAGAATGATCCCAGCAGTCCATTGTCATGCAACCGCTTAATGCGTTTCTTGTTAATATGGCCTAAACGACTATGCCATAGTAAGGTGCTATCATCAGCATACTTGGCTTTCTTATTATCAATAGTTTGTATAGAACATTCCATGTCCAACATGAATAACCCATTGTTAATTGATCCAGAAGCATAAACAATATTATCATAAGAAATTACACACTTTGAAATATTGCATTCAAAGGAAAATCCTTTCCTGACAAGAGCAGGAATAGAGATAATATTTTTCGTAATACTTGGAACAAAATAACAATTGTCAAGTTCTAGTACAAGTCCAGATGGTAATGAGATGTAATATTCTCCTACAGCAACAGCAGCAACCCGTGCCCCGTTTCCAACTCGTAGGTCCACCTCATGCTGCCCCACCTGTCTTCTTCTCTTGAGTTCCTGTACATTTGAACAAATGTGAACTCCACATGCAGTGTCCAACACCCATGAAATAGAAGAAGAAGAGATCATGACCTCAGTCACAAATATACCTGAGCCAGAAGCGATGCTTCCCTTCTTGTCTCCTTGGAGCGCTTTACAGTCCTTTTTCCAGTGACCCAGCTGGCCACAGTGGAAACATCTGTATTCCTTTGACCGCTTAACCTTTTGTTTCAGCGCCTTGTTGTAGTTCTTGACTGGGGCTTTGCCCTTCTTCCCCTTCTTCTTGTTCATAGAAGGAACCATTAAGACAGAGGTTGAAGGCTTTCCCTTCAGAGTTTCCTCAGTAGTCAAGAGCATATTCAGCAACTCTGCCGGAGTACAATCGATTTTGTTCATATTAAAGTTAATAATGAACGCATCGAAAGAAGGCGGGAGAGACTGCAGAATAATGTCTACAGCAAGCTCCTAATTGATGGTATGCCCCAGTTTCTCTAGAGCCTCCTTGTGCCCAATCATCTTGAGCACGTGAGCTCCCACTGGGCTCCCTTCAGCCAGTTTGCTCTGAAAGAACAGCTTGGTCAAGTTATAGCGCTCAGTCCTCGCCTGTGCAGCATACAGCATCTTGAGGTTTGCTATAATTTCTATAGCAGACATATCCTCATGCTGACGCTGCAGCGGTGGCGTCATAGACGCTAGCATCAGGCAAGCGACATAAATGCTATCATTGACATGCTTTTCATAGGCTTCACGAACCGCCCTTGCGGCGTTCGCAGCGGGTTGAGGCGGTATCGCCGTCTCGAGGACATACAGTTTCCTCTCTGCCTTAAGAACAATCTTAAGGTGTCCGTACCAGTCTGAGAAGTTTGGCCCAGCAAACTTCTCCCTTTCCAGTAGGGATCGCACATTGAAGTTCATGGTGTTCGTTGCTGCAGGAATCT
The DNA here is from genome assembly GCA_027563935.2 of Costus lasius. Lineage (NCBI taxonomy): Eukaryota > Viridiplantae > Streptophyta > Magnoliopsida > Zingiberales > Costaceae > Costus > Costus lasius. The sequence continues at coordinate 42,306,297 of CM050448.1, forward strand.
ACAACAATGCAAGAACAGCAAGGTCAGTATCAATGTTTAGAATCAATCCAGGACTTAAGAAAGATTCTTTTCTCACTATTTTATCTGACTGAAAAATCCAGTAAAACAGTCCGAAAGAGTAAGACTCTTTTAGTGAGATGGGATACAGATTTCATACTTGGTCTCCGCGTCCCGCTCAGGCGAGATAAGATGCACAGAGAGTACAAGCACTAATCTCTGGTAGGCAGTCCCTGCCAATCGCCAACCCGTGCGATTCCCCTTCATCTGGGCAATCCAGCTGACTGTGCCAACTGAGTTGGTACAACACAGTCTCTGATCCCACAGATGGCTGCCTCCATATAGCTAACATATGCCCCATATGTAGCCTACATGGTCAAGCTGACCTGACCTACTCCCTGGACCACCACGTGCTATGCTGAGCAACGAGAAGCGATAAATCCCTTCTTTGTAACACGCAGGTGAAATCACACACCGTCTGAAGATAGATGGGCGTGCCCACTGAGTGGGTACAATACGGCCCCAACGATAGTCAGAACAGTGAGGTTTCGCGCCAGAAGGCATTTCGTGCTTGATATTTAGCGTTGGATTTTAACGGTCTTTTATCTTCTTACTATCAGGCAAATCCTATGGCTATAGCAGAAGATAAATAACTCATGCAATTCTAATTATTCAACAATAAAAGAAAGCATGGATCTTATGTGATAAAAGCCCATTAAGCCTAAGTAAGACCTTAACCTAAATTAAGTCTTCACTTGCTTTCTTCATGGGGCTTTTTCTTCTCATCTGGCCCAACCTAGGGCCCAAGCGCCAATTGCAGCTCAGGTGCGCCCACCAGGAAAATGCGCCTGTCCTAGGGTCGAACCCTAGACCTCCCACCTGGTCAAGCCACTGCTGCATGCGCCTCTGCCAAGTGTGCTCTGTGCTCTTGTCTGATTAAATTACAAATTAATCTATCTAGACAAGATTGACACGCAGGTCAATTACACTTATAAATTAAATACAATGTGATTCGCAGATCACAATTAAATATTAATTTACAATTAACCAGGCTCGCAGGCCCCAGCACAGGACACAATAAAGGGCAACCCACATAAGATGAAATAAACAAGCACATGGCATCCACTCAAACATGTGATCCAATAATAATAAGAAAATAAAATTTTGAAAACCCATTGGCATCAATTTTAATTTTCTTATATGCCCTACAACCTTACAACGGTCCATTGATAGGGATCCACTCATCATTTCTAGTTAGATCCATTACCCTTGCATGCACCAAGTCCTAACTGACTTGAGTTGACCTAATGGTCAACCATGCATGCGCCAAGGGCTGAACAACCATCATGAGTTCTGGCAAGCGGGTGTGACCCCGGGCCTAACTCATGTGCGTTCAATGGTTGTCTCAACCAGACCTCGCTACACGCCTGTGATGCAATCGACCTATAGCCACCTCCACGTGCTTGCGCACAGGTGCCATCTGGTCGATCCATCTAGGCTGTCAGATGGTCTGATCAGACTGGTTGGATCTACTCTAGAAGATGACTTCAACCCCATCAACCCGTCTAAGGGTTTATAGCAGGCGCTTAGTCGAAAGAGGGGTGCGCAAGTTAAGTTTTTCTATGACAAAACAACAACAAGCACCAATACATGCGCCAAAGAGCAATAAACATCATACATGTTGTTTTCGCATCATGAACTTTCATGAACTTGCGCATGTAATCAACCATAGATCTAAGCATGAGAGTAAACATGGATCACACAAAGTATCAAGCAATCATATGAATTATAACGAAAACATCAGCTCTGATACCAATTGAAAGTACCCCTTTCATGAGGGGGGCGAAACCCTAAAGCATGCGCATTCAAGAAATTTTCTAGGGCTTCATAAGATCGCATGTGGTATAACCATATGATCAACTTAAGTTTTACTAAGATCAAGATGTGATCTTACCATAGCCATCGCTTGGATGGTGCCTTAGAAGCAAGAGGGCGAAAGGGGCTCTCCTCCAAAGGTGGCGCACACAAGAGGATGATGGCTACTCCTTGTGTTCCTTGTGCTAGCAAGGCTTCAAGGGTCCTTGTCGAATGGAAGGGAAGAGATCTACTCTTTGCTTGGCCGAATCCTCTCTTGTCGTCAACCTTCACAACGCAAGCCGTGAGTCGTGAGTTGTGTGTCGTGTGTCGTCAAGAGGTAAGGGGCGAGAGATGATAATCGAGAGGCGTTGCTTTCGAACGTGGAGACGTTCCCATTTTGGAAAACCGAAATTCCAAAAATAGCAACCACTTGATTAGATGCGTTATGCATTCACTTGAAATGAACCAAACGCATATCCCTTCTCCCATATGAACCATGCGCTCACACATGAGCCGGTTCAATGTATTTGGTTCAATGACCAAACCAAATCAGCCCAAGCTTTTAGTCCAGATCGAATCAAACCCTAAGGTTCCAGATCTGACCATTCATCTCCTGATGCTTCTGATCTCACCGATCTAGCATCAACACTCTCGATCGAAGCTTACCGATCTCAAGCCCTAATCAATCAAACATGATCAGACCAGATCTCACTTATAATCAGAGTTTAAATCCCTTTAAACTGAACTAAACAATTCAGTCCACACGATCTGACTTAAGTAAGCCATATCATCAAATTGTGCGACCCTGAGGGTTTCCTTTAAATGTCGGTAACGATAACTTACATTATCACGATCAGTGAGGGGTATCTAGCAACACATCACTGTCTCCCGATATAGAGGAAAGAGTCTTCCAAGACTACACCCAAACCACAGCACAAGTGTGAATCAACTCACTAGGCATACATATTTCCTTTGCCACTGGATGTTCTTATTGGACAAGCGTGTCAAGCTTGTAGCTCCAATATGATGAGCATGATTAGATCAGATGAACATAGTCACCTGGGTATGGCCATACACTTTCTCAATCATCTCATTTAAGGGGGGCCCATTAGAACATCACACTCCAATTAAGGAGACGGCAATCCTATATCTATCACTAGTGCCCTAACCTGACTCATGATCATTATCCAAGATAGTCTATAACCATTATGTTTCAAATGATATTGAACTACCTCAAAACAATGACAATCATCATTTAGAAACACAAGTGATCTCAAGTCAGAGGACATGTGCCACTTGAAGCAAAACAAGGATTATTCACATTGTGACAAGCAATTGAATATCCTAGTAGGGTCTGTCCAGTACATCCAATGTACCCATGAGTCTACATCTTATTCCATGCTCGAAGCATCCTATAAGATTAGAACACATATTAGTCTCAATCATATCAAGGCTGTCTCATGTTCACCAAGATATCTCGACTAAGGACTTTATAGCATGTCAGCCTAGCTGAACAGCATTGAGACATTATTCAGAAGCACAGTTATTGCAGCAGACAATGTAACAAACTAAATAACAACCATTGCCTTTATAAACAAAAGAGTTTATACATGAGACTGTTACAATCCCAAGGCCTCAAACATTAGCCTTAAGGGCATACCCCAACATAACAATATGGTCTCTGTAGTTCGATATCTTTCTTTATTACTTCGAGTATCCATGGACTTGCGGAGCACAATAAGTTTTTGGCGTCGTTGCCGGGGATTAGTCCTATGTACACGCCAAACAACTTGGGATACAACAAGTTTTTTGCGCTATTGCCGGGGATTAGTCCTAGGTACACGCTAAACAACTTGGGATACAACATCTCCCCAATTGTCTTTTGGAGGGATTGGGCCACTCTCAAGTGTGTTCATGGACCCGTTTGCTCCAGCATCAGCTTCCGCTGCGTGATCTGATGAGTTCTCCTTCGGAGAACTAGGAGGGAGCGGGTCGTTGGCATCAGATGGGCCCTCCAAAGGGCCGTAGAAGGGGAGGAGGTCCGCCACATTGAAGATGGGGTGGATCCCCATGTCCTTGGGGAAGTCTAGAATGTAGGCGTTGGAGCCGATCCGCCGCATCACCGCATAAGGTCCCATGTAACGCAGCTGAAACTAAAAATATGCCCTGTTGGGTAGATGCTCGTGGTGGATACGCACCCTTACCAGCTCACCTACAGAGAAATGACGTGGCCTACAATGCTCATTGGCCTTCGTTGCATTATGAATGTTGCCCAAAAATATACGATGTCGGACCTCATCATGCAGACTAGCAATATGCTGAGCAAAGGAATATGCATGCGGGGAGAGGTGAGACTCCATGGGAAGGTCATGCAGGTCTATAGGTTTACGTGGTTGATGGCCTGAAATGATCTGGAAGGGGCTGAGACCCGTAGACCTATTAGAAGCACTATTGTACGCGAACTCGACCATGGGTAGGATGGAATCCCAAGACCTCGGATAGTCCCCGATGAGACAATGAAGAAGATTGCCCAAACTGCGGTTAACGACCTCGGTTTGCCCATCGGTTTGGGGATGATAGGCCGTGGAGAATTTCAGAGTGGTACCCAAGAGGGCCCACAGTGAGCGCCAGAAGTGGCACACAAAACGTGTGTAACGGTCAGACACAATGGTGGAGGGAAGGCCATGGAGACGCACGATCTCTCAGACAAAAAGATGTGCGATGTGGGAAGCGTCCGCTGTGCCCGAACAAGGGATAAAATGGGCCATCTTCGAAAACCGATCAACAACGACATAGATCGAATCGAAGCGGGAGGTGGTCCGAGGCAACCCAAGGACAAAGTCCATGCTCAGGTCGCGCCACGGGCCACTGGCCACTAGCAATGGGGTATAGAGACTCGTGTTCGAAGGGCGGGGCTTGGACAACTGACACGTACCGCAATGGCGCACAATGCGCAATGCGCTCAACATCCTTACGGAGGAAAGGCCAAAAGAGGCGTTCCTCTACCAACTCAAGGGTCTTGTCGCGGCCATGATGGCCGGTGACGCCACCCGCATGAAGCTCGATCAAAAGATGATCTCGAAGCGAAGAACGGGGAATGCACAAGCGATTCCCCAAGAAGAGGTAACGCTCATACAATTGGTAGGGAAAGTCGAGGTCGGGGGACTCGATCAAAGCAGCATAGATAGTGCTAAAATCAGAGCAAGTGGCGTACTCTTCTTTGACATGGTCAAAGGTATTGACGCGAGTGCGCATGAGGGAGACCATGGGGGTGCGCATGCGGGAGACCATGGGGGAAGGTAGAGGGGCAGGTACCGAGGGCGTATTTAGGCCCTTGGAGGTGGACGCACGAAGCTCCTTAGGCGGACCTGGGATCAGGCGGATCTTCTGCTCATCGTGGTCGAACAGATAAGTGTTCGACCGGCCATAGTGGACTACGTCTCTATCGTACAACCACGGGCAGCCAAGGAGGACGTGTGCAACATCCATAGTCGCAACGTCGCACAACACCTTCTCACGATAGTTCCCAAACGCGATGGGAACCTGACATTGGTGGGTGACCGGAAGGCTCGTGGTATCGACCCAGGCGATAGAGTAAGGTCTCAGGTGGGGTTCCAAGGGAAGGCCAAAACGCATGATCGCGGTTCGAGAGACCACATTTAGGCTACTACCACCGTCAATGACAATTTTACACGAGTGCCCATTGCACTTAATGTAAGTCATGAAAATGCCCGAGCGCCTCCAATCCTCGGTAGGCACGGGCTGCACAAGGTTGCAACGGACGATAAGTGTGGACGGACCCGACTCCTCTCCACTAGTGTAAAACTCCGCCTCGACATCGTGCTCAATGGGGGCTATGGTGGCGACGCGAGCCGGACCTGTGTCGGCCCGAGCAGGCTTCTTGGGACATTCACGCGACATGTGACCCGGCTGAAAACAGTTGTAGCAGGTAATACGGCTAGAGGTTCCAACTGCTGGGGCCTTGCCCTTCTCCTCCCAAGTGGGCTGAGAAGGTGAAGCCTTAGGGGGTGGGCGTCTAAGGGGCTGAAGGGCCAGGGGTGCGGGTCGTGGGTCTAGACGAGGCTCCGGACACTCAAGTAGCAGGTGGGGTTGCGGGGGACCGCCTGCATGAGGACACCTATTGGGGCCAAGGTCAATGCGCCTTGCAGTGACGTGAAGGTCTTGCTTGATGTCTCGAGCGCGCTGAAAAGTCTGGTCAAGGGTCTCCGATCCATAAGCAGGTAAGGCTCGACGGATATCCGCACGGAGCCCATTCTTGAATTTCGACAAAAATAACCCGGGGTCCTCCGGCAAATTGCAACGGAGTTGCAACGTCTCGAAGGTGAGTCGGTACTCCTCGACAGTACCTGACCCCTGGTGTAGGCTACTATACCGATCAAGAAGGCGCTGCCTATACGAAGGGGGTACATAACGCTCGCGGAGGCGATACCGCATCTCCACCCACTCAGTGATCGGGGGAAGAGCCTGCTGCACGTTTTGGCACTCCACGTTTTCCCAATGTAAACGTGCAGGCCCCTCAAGTAAGGAGCGCGCATACCGAACCCGCGAATGCGGAGGCCAATCGCTAAGATCAAAATGCGCGTCAACGGACGCGACCCAATCTATGAACTGTGTGGGGTCAAGACCACCTGTGAATGGTGCAGGGGTGTTATGAATGAAATGACGGAAATCATCGTCCACCCGAGGGCGCTCAACGCGGGTATGGGCTAGGGTTCGAGGTGTGGCCCAAGTGTGGCCAAAACGGCCACCGGGCTGGGGCCCTTGTGTGGCCCAAACATCATCCTCATCGAGGGGATCATCACCGTAACTCAGGTTCCTAGGGACCTCATGAGGTCGCGAGTGACCCCATTCATCCTCGTGGACGCGCCGCCATGTGGGCGCGGCCATTGGGGGCAACTCTCTAGTGGGGGCTGGGTTCGCGGACACCGGAGGGTTAATCGAGTTCGGGCGACCATGCTCCGCGGACCCGGGTTGACCAATAAGGTGTTGGATCCCAGCCAAAATCTACTGGACCATGGCATGTGTGCTTGCTTGTTGAGCGTCCACTTGCGCGGACAAAACATCAAGCTTCGCATTGATCCGCGCCTCAAGCGCAAGCATAGACTCTAATCGGGTGTTAGCCCCTTCCGAAGGCTGAACCAAATCTTCGGTTTCGGGGATGGTTTTCAGGTATTGGGACGACATAATTTGTGACCGCGTAGTCTGTTAGGGAATGCAGCGGAAGAAGCATTACACCCGAAACACATTCCTTTCCCAAGGATCCATGCGAGTGAGTATACACAAGGATGTGATAGAGATGTACCTCTTTTGCTTGTCTAGATGTCGAAGCCATGTTGAAGGCGCCCATGTGTTCGCCCTCTACAAGTATCCACGCGTCGACTCCTTGATCGTTGCTCCCTTCCACGCTTGGTGCTAGCCTCAGGAAGAGAATCAAGCCTCATGGTATCTTTACTTTTCTTGCGCCACCTCCAAGATGAAAGCGCCAAGAGGAGATGAGGAGGAAGATGATGCCGCCAAGTTGCTTCCTTTCTTCTTCTTTGCTTGCGCCACCTTCAAGCAAGGTGCGCCTATGGCCAAGGAAGGGAGAGAGCTTGTGGCAAGGAGATGCCACCAAGCACTAAGAGTCCTTGCGCCAAGAAGAGAGGGAGAGGAAGAACTTGCGGCTCCAAGGAAGAAGTTTGCACCAAGCCTTATTTACTTTCGCCCCTTGCACTCCAAGTCACTCCAAGAGATATGTCACCCCTCCTTGATATTGTCCACATGAATCAACCTCTTAGTGGGGCGACAAGGGTCCTATTAATAGGACAAGGGGCGGTTATTGCAATGGCTAGGATTATGCCAAGTGGGCGGCTAGGATAAAGGAGTCTTGAGCTAAGGAAAGTCTCCAAGACTTTACCATAAACCTCATTCAACCTATCCTAATTTGCCCAATGGCCATATCAGCCCAAGACATGCCTCAAATGCATTCTTACCATCAAAGGCTAAGTGGCTAGGTGCAACATGCATGAGGAGTTTCGGCTAGGGTAAGGGTTTTGGGAGAAACTAGGGTTTGAGGTAAGGTAAGTCTCCAAGACATTACCATATACCTCTTCCTTATCTCCATATGCGCCTAGGAACTTTCCATAAAAGTTCTCAAGCCATATCAGCCCCAAGACTTACCTTAGAGGCAAGTATTCCATCCAAGGAAGAAGGGCTAAGCGCCCTTTACTTCCATAATGAAGCAAAGGCGCCTCCCTCACCCCATTATGCCCCTAGGCGCCAATGGGGTGAGAATTCTCCCCATTATACCCTTTTAAGCCAATTACTCTTCATGACAACTAATTATTGGGCCTCATTGGATAATGAGCTAGCCCAAACTTCATGGCATGGGTTGATTAAGCCATTGGATCCAATCCAATGCAACCCTAATCCAAATGTGACCAATCTAGGTCAATTTCGGGTCAACCTGCCAAAAATGAAGTTTGGCTCCAATAACTTTCTTCCAACTCATCAGGCCCATTGGCGCTGATGAAATCTTCCAAATGGATCCAAGTTATCCAATAACTTGATCCTAAGGCTTCTGATTAAAGCAACGTCAAGAGTCTATTGCGTGTGACCCCGTAGGATCCATATGACCATGGCAATGATGTAAACATCATAAGTAGTGAGGGGTATCTAGCAACACATCACTACTACCCATGTCATAGGACTTAAGTCATTATGGCAACAACTCCTAACAAGCAACGAGGATTCCTATTGCATTACAGATCCCTTTGCCTAAACTGATATCCTGCCATTGGATTAGTCTCAAGTTTATTATCCAATGCATTGGTCATGACTCAACAAGTGTGGCCACACTTTCCTGTCATGCACCAATAAGGTGGGGCGCCCCGAGGTGGATATCATACTTCTAATAAGGAAGGGGCAAATCCTACTATTGGTCATCCATGTCTCTACATGACTTATGAAATGCCCAATGACAGTCGTTTTGATCTCCCAATTACGGAGAGACGTAAGACTGTATTAAAGCATACCCATCATCAAGTCTAGACATGAATACCTCAAGTCTAAGGATCAATGCAAACCTCTTGCATGTGAGATTGACTTGTTGACTAGACAAGTCAATCCTCACGGTGGATCACTCCAGTGCATCCAATGCACCTGTATGTCTGCATTACTGTGCCCCGTGAAGGTCCCCTAAATCTAAGGGGGGCGAAACCCTATAGGCGCATATGGAGGTTAAGATGCAGCGGAAAGGGGTTTCTACGATCTTTGCATGCGTTATGATCAACTTATAAAACTCTGCATGAATGAAAACGATTCATACCATAGCCATTTCTAGATGGCGTCTTGGAAGCAAAAGATGCAAGCGCCTCTTCTCCAAAGTCTCGCACACAAGATGAAGATGCGCTCCTTCCTTGGTGCTCCTTGTGCTAGCAAGGATCGTCCAAGGTGTCTTGATCGCTTGAAGGGAAGAGAGAGTTCTTTCTTGCTTGGCGTCTTTTCTCCTTGTCGTCCACCAGTTTTTCACCACACGAAATTGTGTTCTCTCGTCAAAAACTAGAGCGAGCGACGAACCAAGAGGAGAGGCGTGAATAGAGGCTATCGTGAGGCATGGCCACGATTAGAAGAAGTGCTATCTAAAAATAGCAAGTCACTTCTCAAGTTGCGATCATGGGTTTACCCAATCGCAAATCCAATTCACCCTTGAACCATGCGCTCATCCATTGAGCCGGTTCACTTGACTTTGGTTCAATAACCAAATAAACCAAGCAATCAGTCCAGATCATAATAAACCCCTAAGGCTTAAGATCTGACCGTTAATCTCTTGATGCTCCTGATCTCACCGATCTAGCATCCATTCTCTCAATCGAAGCTTACCGATCTCAAGCCCTAATCAATCAAACATGATCAGACCAGATATCACTTACAATCAGAGATTAAAATCCCTTTAAACTGAACCCAAACAATTCAGTCCACACGATCTGACTTAAGTAAGCCATATCATCAAATTGTGCGACCCTGAGGGTTTCATTTAAATGTCGGTAACGATAACTCACGTCATCACGATCAGTGAGGGGTATCTAGCAACACATCACTGTCTCCCGATAGAAAGGAAAGAGTCTTCCAAGACTACACCCAAAATACAGCACAAGTGTGAATCCAATTCACAAGGCATGCATCTTTCCTTTGCCACTTGATATTCTTATTGGACAAGCGTGTCAAGCTTGTAACTCCAATATGATGAGCATGATTAGATCAGATGAACATAGTCACCTGGGTATGGCCATACACTTTTCTCAATCATCTCATCCAGGGGGCCCCTTTAGAACATCACACTCCTTAAACAAGGAGACGGCAATCCTATGTCTATCACTAGTGCCCTAACCTGACTCAAGCTCACCATCCAAGATAGTCTATAACCATTATGTTTCAAATGATATTGAACTACCTCAAAACAATGACAATCATCATTTAGAAAACACAAGTGATCTCAAGTCAGAGGAAATGTGCCACTTGTTACAATCAAGGATTATTCACATTGTGACAAGCAATTGAATATCCTAGTAGGGTCTGTCCAGTACATCCAATGTACCCATGAGTCTACATCTTATTCCATGCTCGAAGTATCCTATAAGATTAGAACACATATTAGTCTCAACCATATCAAGGCTGTCTCATGTTCACCAAGATATATCGACTAAGGACATTCACTGCATGTCAGCCTAGCTGAACAGCTTTGAGACATTATTCAGAAGTACACTTATTGCAGCAGATAATGTAACAAACTGAATAACAACCATGCCTTTATTGTAATGCCCCTCGATACTTAACCCCAAATAACATGCGGAAATCATACGAGGAACGTCACGAGGAGATCAAACTTAAAGAAAACTGAAACCAAGATCTTACTACGAACAAATCTAGGGAATAAAAGACCTGAAAACTTATACAAAAATCCGGCAGCATGTATACGTACATACCAGGTTCGGGGAAAGTTCCCATACATGTACATGCTGTACTGATTCATAACAACAAGTAATTTCAACTTATAAACACTGAACATAAGCGAATCAGATCACAACTCCGTACTATACATATACGGAGGCAAAATCGCATACCACAGAACAGACTAAACATAAAATCTTATCAAAACGCTGAAAATGCCACAAACGAAATCTTGTAACAAAATGGGCCTAAGCCCTCACATGTAACCAAAATACATCGTTCATCATCCAAAGCAGAATACAACTGATACAGGCACGCAGGCCCCAGATAACAAAATCAAGACACAAGTATTCAAATACCAAAATTGTTTACAAGATCCATATCACAAAACCAAAGCTTCATCAAGCTACTCAGTATATCTCAAAGGTGCATAACGCCGTATCAATCACCGTCCCTCACCTGTAGATTTTAGAGGGGGTGAGCTAACAGCTCTGCAAGTGAGAACCTTATGGAACCCCTCCATTAATACATTCAAAAATAGCATACAAGGTTTTTCAAAACATTTACCAAATGCGATTATCAAATATCAAATCAAATACAGATAAGACTACAAACTTACAAGATAATCCACATGGCGAAATCTAATCATAATACAACAAAACCAAATAGAAACTTACATATCATATGGCAAAACAGAACACATACGTATCATATGGCAAAACAGAACACATACGTGGATGCACATCCCATCCTAACATATCCAAATCCAGAACAGAACGAAATGACCACAAAGGTCCGACCCTTCCCTCGTCAGGGCTCAGAGAATGCATGCATGCCAAACAGTAGGGGAGAAATCAGGAGGTGGCCCCCGTCTAGCTAAGACGTGGCACGCTGATCTCCATCTACCCACTCAGACAATGTGGTAAATCAAGAGGTGGCCCCCGCCAAGTCACGGCGTGGCACTTTGTTTTCCCACATTGGTCACACAGCAGTCAGAGAGTTCAAGAGGTGGCCCTCGCTTACCAGTAGCGTGGCACTTTGTCTCTCTTATGCTAAACTAATCATATCTGTGAAGGAAGATCAAGCGGTGGCCCCCGCCTGACTAAGGCGTGGCACTTTGCCCCACTTCACAATATCTCCAGGGTCACACATAATGGATATGACTTACACTACACACATATAGCAAAAGACTAATACCCGGATATCTAACTTATCAAATTCACCACTCTCAAACAATTAGACAGCATAGACAGGGTAGTCCTTAAGTTTCATGCAATTAGGTTAGGAAGATACCATGCTAAGTTCTCAACAAATGTTCCCACGCAGGTATAATGTGTTAATCCTAGATTTCATGCAATTAGATTGTAACATCTACATTCTAGGTTATCAAACAGAACTTCCACCCAAGCAGATTAATTACAAGCATTGCACACATTTATCATCACTTAATTTCAAGAGAACGATTACACATATAACTATGCATAGAAAATTCCTAAAATTAAGCAAAAATCATATTTAAGTACCATATGAACTCAATTACATGAATAACATCTTTGCCCCAAAAGTTAACTGAACATTGACCAAAATACCCCTAGGGCAAATTTCGGCCAGCATGAATTAAGGCTCCAAAAATAGTATAAAATTCATGATAAATTCCCTTATACTTCTAATTTCATGAATCCTAAGTTTTCCCCAAAAGTTAGCATGAAATTTCATCAATTTAGGGCATGGGCGCATGTCATACTCTAGGGTTTTTCATGACTACATTATACAATCAAATTGAAGATCCAAATCATGATAATTCATCCTCCTAAGACATTTAGTCAAGTAAAGAACGAAAAGCCCTATGATTAGAGCCCCTAAATCTGATTTTCGAAACTTCAAATGGTGTTCATGGTTTCATGGTAAGGGAACATTCAAACCTACTCGTTTTTCCCATCATTAAGCAAGGAAACATGTCAAGGAAAGATCATAAACTTGGAATAGAGGTAACATAAGGTTTCCACTCGCCTTGGGAATGACTTGCAAGCCAACCGTGAGCAAGAAGGGTTGTTTGAAGCTTCCACACGTCGCCGCCGTCCACCACGCCGGAAGACCAAGCGCCGCCGCCGGAAAGCTCGCCGGAAGAGGAGCTGGGCGAAGGGGGAAGGCGCTGCCAAAGTCGTCCACGAGAGGGAGAAGGAGAATGTAAGGGGCGGCTAGGGTTAGACCAAATTTCGAAAGTAACTTAAGTGGAGCCAAATCGCTTAAGTGAAATCTGAATTATAATTGCATACTCACATAATACGTAGGCGCCCACATACATAACACAAAGACTGGGCTGGAACTCTGGTAGCCAGGACAACATGCACAGGAGAGGTCTCAGGTTCAAGACTCCTCCACAGCAACTTATTTTTGCCCTACAGGAGAATAACTTTCCCCTTAGCCAAAAATCCCACCATCAAGGTTAATAAATGCCTGATTATAGGTAATTAAAATGAGTCACATACCGAGGTTTAATACATCAAAATTCTCGGGTTTTACATCCTCTCCTCCTTAAAAAGGCTTTAGTCCTCTAAAGCAAATCGGGAGCAGATTCAAACAAATGTGGGTAATCCTTTCTCATATCGGTTTCCAACTCCCAAGTAGCTTCTTCCACGGACTGATTTCCCCAAATAACTTTCACTAGAGGTATCACCTTGTTTCGAAGGACTCTCTCTTTTCTATCCACAATCCTAAGTGGCCTTTCCACATAAGTCAGATTTTCATCAATTTGCAAAGGTGTTGAATCCAAGATATGTGACGGGTCATGACAATACTTCCTAAGCACGGATACGTGAAACACACTGTGCAGATGCTCCAAGGATGGCGGTAAGGCTAATCGGTAAGCAACCGGTCCAACCCTCTCGATGATATCAAACGGACCCACATATCTAGGGCTTAATTTCCCTTTCTTTCCAAATCGCATCACACCTTTTGTAGGAGAAACCTTAACAAATACATGTTCTCCCACCATGAATTCCAGAGGTCTCCTTCTCACATCAGCATAGCTTTTCTGCCTATCCTGTGCAGCCTTTAGTTTTTCTTGAATAATCTTTACCTTATCTGTGGCTTCCTGCACAGCATCAGACTGGAGCAAGGTTCTATCACCTACCTCCTCCCAACTCAAGGGAGTTCTGCATCTTCTTCCGTACAATGCCTCGTACGGGGCCATCTGGATACTAGAGTGGTAACTATTATTGTAGGTAAACTCAATCAGGGCTAAGTCTCTGTCCCACTCACCATGCCAATCAATGATGTAAGATCTCAGCAAGTCCTCCAATGTCTGTATGGTCCTCTCAGTCTGCCCATCAGACTGCGGGTGATATGCAGTGCTAAAACTGAGCTTGGTGCCCAAATCTTCCTGAAGCTTCTTCCAAAACCGAGATAAGAACCTGGAATCGCGGTCAGATACAATATCCACCGGAACACCATGCAATCTCACAATCTCGTCAATGTACAACCTGGCAAGCCTCTCCAAAGGATAAGTCATCTTGATAGGCAAAAAGTGGGCGGACTTAGTAAGTCTGTCCACTATAACCCAAATAGCATCATGCCCATTTCTGGTCCGGGGTAATCCACAGACAAAGTCCATGCTGATATTTTCCCACTTCCACAGAGGAATCTGAAGTGGTTGGAGGGACCCACCCGGTCTCTGATGCTCGGCTTTAACCGTCTGGCATGTCAAACATCTAGCCACATACTGCGCCACATCATTCTTCATCCCTTGCCACCAGAAACTTTTCTTCAGGTCCTGATACATTCTGGTACTACCAGGGTGAATAGAATACTTAGAACTGTGGCCTTCAGCTAAAATTTCTTGTCTCAACTTAGGGTCCTCAGGGACACAGACCCTTCCATGGAACCTAAGCAAACCATCTGTGGATAGGCTGAAATCCTCAATCAATCCCATCTCCAGTTTTTCTTTCCATTTCAAAATTTCAGGATCAACCAACTGTGCTTTGCTCAACTTTTGCAAAATATCAGACTCAACTCTAAGTGCAGCAACAAAACACTTATTACCACGAGGTGTCACATCCAATCGAAGTCTACTGAACTCATCAAGCAAGCGCCACTCCTGTACAAGAAGTGCAGCCATAGAGGTCACAGGCTGCCTGCTCAATGCGTCTGCAACCACATTTGCCTTACCCTCCTGATAGTGAATAGTAAAATCATAATCTTTGATCAGTTCCATCCACCGCCGCTGCCGCATGTTGAGTTCTTTCTGGGTAAATATGTATTTAAGGCTCTGATGGTCGGTGTACAAATCAAAAGTCTGACCCAGCAGATAATGACGCCAAATCTTCAATGCAAACACCACTGCAGCCAACTCCAAGTCATGGGTAGGGTAGTTGGACTCGTATTCCTTTAGCTGCCTGGAAGCATAGGCAACCACCTTACCATGCTGCATGAGTACACAGCCCAAACCTTTGCTAGAGGCGTCCGTGTACACAGTGAAACCTTCACCGCCACTAGGTATAGTGAGAATCGGTGCACTAGTCAAACGCTTCTTCAGCTCGAGGAAACTTTCCTCGCACTTGACATCCCAGATGAAATCAGCATTCTTCCTGGTCAACTTTGTTAAAGGGCCCGCCAGCTTGGAAAACCCTTCAACAAATCTGCGGTAGTAACCTGCTAAGCCCAAGAAACTTCGAATCTCAAATGTATTTGTTGGCCTCCCCAGCTAATAATAGCCTCTACCTTAGCTGGATCCACAGACACACCCTGTCCAGATATCACATGTCCCAAAAAGTTAATCTTCTCCAACCAGAACTCGCATTTACTAGCCTTGGCATACAACCTTTTACTTCTCAGAACTTCCATCACCCTGCGTAAGTCCTGTGCGTGATCTTGAGCACTCCGCGAGTAAACCAAAATGTCATCGATAAACACAACCACGCATTTATCCAGGAGATGGTGAAACACCCTATTCATAAGATCCATAAAGACAGCAGGGGCATTCGTTAGTCCAAAAGGCATAACTAAAAATTCATAATGCCCATACCTTGTCCTGAATGCTGTCTTAACCACATCCTCCTCTCTGACCTTCAGCTGATAATACCCAGACCTTAAGTCAATCTTGGAGAAGACAGTAGCGCCCTGTAACTGATCGAAGAGATCATCAATACGGGGCAGAGGGTACTTGTTCTTAACTGTTACCTGGTTCAGCTGACGGTAATCAATGCACATTCTCAGTGATCCGTCCTTCTTCTTTACAAACAACACAGGCGCTCCCCAAGGAGACGCGCTAGGCCTGATGTACCCTTTTTCTAGCAATTCTTCCAGCTGTTTCTTTAACTCAGTCAATTCAGAGGTGGCCATGCGGTACGGGGCTTTAGAGATTGGGGCAGTGCCAGGTATCAAGTCGATACTGAATTCCACTTCCCGGTCAGGTGGTAAACCAGATAACTCATCAGAAAATACATCTGGGAATTCATTCACCACAGGTGTATAAGCCAAATCAGATACAGGTTCATCCTGAACCTTTACATGTGCCAAGTAGCCTTTACAGCCGCTAGCCAATAACCTTTGAGCATGCAGGAAAGAGATCACATGTAACCCCTGATCTGCAATCAAACCTTTGATATGCAATTGATGACCATCACTCAAATTCAGAGTCACCAACTTTTCAAAACAATCTAGGGTGGCATGGTAAGAGGACAACCAGTCCATCCCTAATATCACATCATAGTCAAGCATGTCAAGCAATATCAAATCAACAAACAAGTCATATTCCTCTATCCTAAGCATGCAATCAGGATAAAGCACATCTGTTACCAGGGAATCACCCATAGGGGTGCAGACAGATATAGCACAATCAAGAGTCTCAGGTGCCACAGGCAAATAACGAACAAAATGAACTGATACGAAAGAGAGATTGGCACCAGGATCAAATAAAACACGTGCTAACTGATCGAAAACAAAAAGAGTACCTTCCACGACTGACTTGGAAGCCCTAGCGTCCTTCTCAGCAATAGCATATACTCGAGTCTGCACTGTGGGCTTATCAGTACCCTGAGATGAAGACTTCAGCTGTGGGCAGTCTTTGATACGGTGTCCGGCCTTACCACACCTGAAACAAGCCCCAGACTTCTTATAGCAGTCCTTGATCTCGTGACCACTGCTTCCACAATGATAGCACTTTCTGCCTTCCACGGTATCACCTCGGGCAGATTTAAAATTCTTCTGATAGGGATAATGCCGACCTTTCTTATCCTTGTGCTTATATTGTTTCTTTTCATGATTTTGGGGAACTGGAGCAGCAGTCTCCACAACAGGGGTTGGGGCAATCACCACTGCCTGCTCAGAAATTGACCTCTCCACTGTGAGAGCCCTCTCTAAAACCTCAGCATAGGTCTCTAGATGTAATGCCACAATCCGATCTCTGATATCTTTTCTCAAACCCCTCTGAAACTTCCTGGCCCTTAGTTCCTCAGTGCTGACCAAATGGGGAGCATACTTGGACAACTGGGTGAACATAATATCATATTGAGCCACAGAAAGGTCACCCTGCACCAGGTGGATAAACTCCACCTCCTTCTCTTCATTCATGCTAGGTGGAAAGTACTTGTCATTAAATTTCCTCATGAAGTAAACCCAGTCTACATTATCCCCTTTTTCAGTTGCTAGCCTCTCAACTCCTTTCCACCATATCTCAGCATTCCCCTTCAGCATATATACTGACAGGCACAGTTTATCTTCTTCGCTACATCGCATCACCGCAAAAATCTTATCTAAGTCAGCAAGCCAGTCCTCAGCTGCTCTAGCCCCTGGGCTCCCATAAAAAGCTGGAGGGTTCATACGCTGAAATTCCTTCACCAGTTGTGCATACCTCTTATGCCCATTCTCCTGAGAACTCCCCACATTCTCCTTCTCAGCCGACTGTGGCTGGGAATGAGACTGGGACTGCATCTGCTGCTGCATCTGCTGGTGAAATTCTTGTTGCTGATCGCGGTTCTGCTGCAGGAGTTGCTGCTGAAACTCATGATGCTGCTCACGCTGTTCCCTCATCATCTGTTGCTGTTCTTGCATAGCCTGAGCCTGCTGCTGGATGAGGGCACCCTGTTGTTGCATCATACTACTCATAGACTCTAAAGCCCTCATAAAGCCAGCCATCTGATCATCAGCATTACCCTTGGGTCGTACCATTCTTACCTTCCTGCACCTTGCAAGACAAGATAAACTATAATTTCCTTATCTTACTAGCAACCAATTCCTTACTGGGTTTATTTCTATGCAATACACAAACAATGTTTTACCACCCAGATCTGATTCTATGCAATACACAAACAATGTTTTAACACCCAGATCTAATACTCGCTAGAAACTGCTCTGATACCATATGTAATGCCCCTCGATACTTAACCCCAAATAACATGCGGAAATCATACGAGGAACGTCACGAGGAGATCAAACTTAAAGAAAACTGAAACCAAGATCTTACTACGAACAAAGCTAGGGAATAAAAGACCTGAAAACTTATACAAAAATCCAGCAGCATGTATACGTACATACCAGGTTCGGGGAAAGTTCCCATACATGTACATGCTGTACTGATTCATAACAACAAGTAATTTCAACTTATAAGCACTGAACATAAGCGAATCAGATCACAACTCCGTACTATACATATACGGAGGCAAAATCGCATACCACAGAACAGACTAAACATAAAATCTTATCAAAACGCTGAAAATGCCACAAACGAAATCTTGTAACAAAATGGGCCTAAGCCCTCACATGTAACCAAAATACATCGTTCATCATCCAAAGCATAATACAACTGATACAGGCACGCAGGCCCCAGATAACAAAATCAAGACACAAGTATTCAAATACCAAAATTGTTTACAAGATCCATATCACAAAACCAAAGCTTCATCAAGCTACTCAGTATATCTCAAAGGTGCATAACGCCGTATCAATCACCGTCCCTCACCTGTAGATTTTAGAGGGGGTGAGCTAACAGCTCTGCAAGTGAGAACCTTATGGAACCCCTCCATTAATACATTCAAAAATAGCATACAAGGTTTTTCAAAACATTTACCAAATGCGATTATCAAATATCAAATCAAATACAGATAAGACTACAAACTTACAAGATAATCCACATGGCGAAATCTAATCATAATACAACAAAACCAAATAGAAACTTACATATCATATGGCAAAACAGAACACATACGTATCATATGGCAAAACAGAACACATACGTGGATGCACATCCCATCCTAACATATCCAAATCCAGAACAGAACGAAATGACCACAAAGGTCCGACCCTTCCCTCGTCAGGGCTCAGAGAATGCATGCATGCCAAACAGTAGGGGAGAAATCAGGAGGTGGCCCCCGTCTAGCTAAGACGTGGCACGCTGATCTCCATCTACCCACTCAGACAATGTGGTAAATCAAGAGGTGGCCCCCGCCAAGTCACGGCGTGGCACTTTCTTTTCCCACATTGGTCACACAGCAGTCAGAGAGTTCAAGAGGTGGCCCTCGCTTACCAGTAGCGTGGCACTTTGTCTCTCTTATGCTAAACTAATCATATCTGTGAAGGAAGATCAAGCGGTGGCCCCCGCCTGACCAAGGCGTGGCACTTTGCCCCACTTCACAATATCTCCAGGGTCACACATAATGGATATGACTTACACTACACACATATAGCAAAAGACTAATACCCGGATATCTAACTTATCAAATTCACCACTCTCAAACAATTAGACAGCATAGACAGGGTAGTCCTTAAGTTTCATGCAATTAGGTTAGGAAGATACCATGCTAAGTTCTCAACAAATGTTCCCACGCAGGTATAATGTGTTAATCCTAGATTTCATGCAATTAGATTGTAACATCTACATTCTAGGTTATCAAACAGAACTTCCACCCAAGCAGATTAATTACAAGCATTGCACACATTTATCATCACTTAATTTCAAGAGAACGATTACACATATAACTATGCATAGAAAATTCCTAAAATTAAGCAAAAATCATATTTAAGTACCATATGAACTCAATTACATGAATAACATCTTTGCCCCAAAAGTTAACTGAACATTGACCAAAATACCCCTAGGGCAAATTTCGGCCAGCATGAATTAAGGCTCCAAAAATAGTATAAAATTCATAATAAATTCCCTTATACTTCTAATTTCATGAATCCTAAGTTTTCCCCAAAAGTTAGCATGAAATTTCATCAATTTAGGGCATGGGCGCATGTCATACTCTAGGGTTTTTCATGACTACATTATACAATCAAATTGAAGATCCAAATCATGATAATTCATCCTCCTAAGACATCTAGTCAAGTAAAGAACGAAAAGCCCTATGATTAGAGCCCCTAAATCTGATTTTCGAAACTTCAAATGGTGTTCATGGTTTCATGGTAAGGGAACATTCAAACCTACTCGTTTTTCCCATCATTAAGCAAGGAAACATGTCAAGGAAAGATCATAAACTTGGAATAGAGGTAACATAAGGTTTCCACTCGCCTTGGGAATGACTTGCAAGCCAACCGTGAGCAAGAAGGGTTGTTTGAAGCTTCCACACGTCGCCGCCGTCCACCACGCCGGAAGACCAAGCGCCGCCGCCGGAAAGCTCGCCGGAAGAGGAGCTGGGCGAAGGGGGAAGGCGCTGCCAAAGTCGTCCACGAGAGGGAGAAGGAGAATGTAAGGGGCGGCTAGGGTTAGACCAAATTTCGAAAGTAACTTAAGTGGAGCCAAATCACTTAAGTGAAATCTGAATTGTAATTGCATACTCACATAATACGTAGGCGCCCACATACATAACACAAAGACTGGGCTGGAACTCTGGTAGCCAGGACAACATGCACAGGAGAGGTCTCAGGTTCAAGACTCCTCCACAGCAACTTATTTTTGCCCTACAGGAGAATAACTTTCCCCTTAGCCAAAAATCCCACCATCAAGGTTAATAAATGCCTGATTATATGTAATTAAAATGAGTCACATACCGAGGTTTAATACATCAAAATTCTCGGGTTTTACATTTATAAACATAAAAGTTTATTACATGATACTGTTACAATCCCAAGGCCTCAAACATTAGCCTTAAGGGCATACCCCAACACCCCGCACCTAACCAGCCCATACACCAGTCTCACATGTACCAAAGCTATCCCATATCTACTAAGGTACCTTGTCTGGGGATAGCTTATGAGAATGGATCCAATCCAAACTCCTGGGATATTATTTATGCAACTCAATACATCAATGCAGGTAGAGAAGTCTGCATAATAACGACCATGCCTATATAAAGAGTAATAGTTCTATCAAAGTACATTCAACCAATGCCTGACCATGTCCATACATTGGTCTTTAGGGCATATACACCAACATAGTCACCATACACAAACAAGGGGGAGACGACTAAGGTGAAATGCTGAAAACACCAAATGGATTCAGAAATATGCAATGCGATGCTGAGGGATCGTGCGAACAATAAGAATCGAACACGCAACGTCCTCTGATACCAAAATTGATGTAGCAACTAATAGGTGTGGAGGTCCTTATGCTGTACTCTGGGGTTTTACACAATGCTCGATAAAACGGGAGAGGGTCATGAGACGAGGGAAGAGAAAACACGTCAGAAAGGTGCAGGGAAGACGGTAGAAAACACGATGAAGATAGCGACGAGTTCGATTAGGGCAACACGAATGAGAATGAAGAGAACGACACCCAACTAAATAATACAGCGCACTAACCTTGTAGAAAATTTAGCGAATTCCTCCAGCTCTCTTAGCGCGTTTTAAGGTTAGCCTGCGTTGGGGGATTGCGGTTGTGCGGGGTTCAGCTCGCGCACCTACGCCACTGAAATAAACCAAGACAAGAGATGCCACGTCTCCGATGGACGGACAGCCATGGGTGAAGGAGAAAGGAGAAAATTGCCGCAAAGAAACGTGCAAGAGAATGACAAACAGGCGAACCTGACCCACCGGAAATGTGGGATTTACTTCAAACCGAAAGGGGAACAACTTGGAATCGAAGAGACATCTTTGACCCGAACACGATGAAGGCAAGACTCCGGCTTGTCTTCACAACCGCTGGCGACTCTAAGCTCACCAGGAGATCTCTCAAACACTAAAGAGAACTACTAAACACTTAGCACTACCTCCTCTTTTATAGAGTAACAGGGGAGGCAACAAAGAAAATACACAAGGGACACTCTACTTTAACCACCTACTAACTCTTGCAGGCCACAAATGATGTCAAGCTGCAACTACAAGATGAAAATTAACAAACTAGTACCTAATATTCTTCGAAGCTGGTAGAAGGATCCTGCATCTTGATGACTCCAAATTTCATAGTATTTTTCATACTTATTTGGTAGTCTTTTGAGCCATAGTCTTACTCTTTTACTTTGCTTTTATACCATTATTTACCAAATACTTCGGAATCTACACAATCTTTGGTTTTTAATCAATTTCAGGTAAAAAGGCATTATTATCACTAGTTTTCGAGCAATATCAATTCATGAATGAGTTCTAATCATCAAGAGGAGTCTACCCATCAAATTTCAAGAAAAAAGGAGCCAAATTGCAGAAATATGGCACTACCGTATTTTTGAGCGCAACTCTCAAGGTATCGTATTTCTCAGCAGAAGTTTTGGGCGAAATAAGGCACTGCCGTATGAATCTTCACGGTGCCGTATTCTTCAGTGTTCTCAAAAAGAAAGTTTTGACAGAATTACGGCACTACCATGCGAAATTACATGGTGCCATATTATTCGACGATTTCGACCAGAGACTTTTGGAAAAATTACGGCAGTACCATGACGGTTTCCACAGTGCCGTATTTTGTGCAAATTCTGACCAGAAGGATTTGGCAGAATTATGGCACTACCGTATCTACAAGAAACATTATCACGACACCGTAATATTTACACAGAACTCATAGAATGAAATACGGCACTGCCGTATGACTCCTCACGGTGCCGTATTTTGGAACTCAGAATTCTGATCTTTCCGCCCGATTCTTACAAAGACCATATCTTTTGATCCAAACCTCCAAAATTGAGATCCGAAAGAGGCTGTGGACTCGTCTTTAAGTGGAGAAAACACAGAAAGTGAAAAAAAGGAATTTTTATCACAGATTCACGGCGAATTTCAGAGAAAGGCGGAATCGCTAGGGCTCGTCGGTTCTCAGCCCAGAAACCACCTCCGGCCACAATTTTTGATAGAGAGCTTCGTCTGGTGAAGGGTAAAACGTACCTCAAGTTATAGAGCGTTCGGAGTTGAATCGAAGGAGAAATCGACACAACAGTGGTGACAGCGTCTTTCAAGGTAAATTACAGGTTGTAATTTTATTACAACCCTGTTTTGTAATCTTTCTTCCCTCTTTTCTATTCCTTGTCACTCTGAGAACAAGGTTTATTGTAATCCTTCATCATGGTAGCTTAATCTTTTTATGGGACATGGGGGTGTAATCTCTTTGTTTCTTAATGGCTAGAAAACCCTAATTTTGTCAAATTGATCTTATTATGATAATTTTACTCTTGTGATTGATTGTTCTTTAATGCTCCTTTGTGTCTTAAATATCAGCATGTTTTAGAATTTTGCAAAATAGATCGAGAGGTTGATTGTTTGAAATTCAGAACCCTAGGAATTATTGAATTTGGAACTACCGTAAGAGATTAGGTTGTTCTTCGAATTCTGATTTTTAGTGATTTTATTGCCATGTTGAATTTCTGATACTTTGGATTGAGTTAAGGTTTAGACTTGATTTGATATTGCAAGAGATTGAGTATCGAGTCGTTGGAAACCCTTGAGTAAAACTAGTGTTGAGACTCGGATGCACGAGAGTGATCTTTGAGTTTCCACTTGAGGTGATCAACCTAGAATTCGGATGCATGAGAGTGATCCTTGAATTCTTAGCTGATGGTTTACTTATTTTCAGCATTGAATAGATCTTGTACGAGAGTGGGGATCGGTTCTTTGTATGATTGTCTATGCGAGAGCTAAACAATTTATTATAAAAGTAAATTTTACCTTTATCATAGTAGAATTAGATTGACAAATACTTATCTTAATCTAGTCAATAGAAATTAAAGTAGATGAACCCCCAGTCCCAATTTCCTCTCAGATACATCTTCGTACGGGGGCGGTTTAGACGCGCTCCGAGCATATGGCAACAAAACAGCAGAACTTCGATGTTGTGGGCTAGGATACCACCGTCGCGGCCCGGTCTTGGGCCGTGTTGCTAATCAGATTACGTGGCCCACTTGGAGTTGGATCTTTAGGGGGTTGATTCGTAGTGCCCTTTGTAACATCCCACATTCTTAACCCCAAACAAATGGCACAATTCACAAATGATACAGGATGTTTCATATAAGATCGATCATATGCTAGGTAAAATCGAGTTCAAGAAAACACGATCTGAAAAATTTCATAAATCCATACACACAAATTCACAAAACTCAAATCTCATAAGGGTACCTGCCACCACGCAATACTTGCACTAGACATATGCAAGTTACAGGGTATATCAAAACCGATTGCACGGAATATACAACAAGCCGAAATTCAAAACAAAATCACAAAATCGATTTTATAAACCCATACCAAACACCGAAACCAGGCTGAAGCCCGCGGTGACACAAAAATCAAACTCATTTAATTGCCACAATCAGGCAACACAAATTCACATAGTTCACATGGTTCACATCACATGGTTCACATAGTTCATAAAATTCATATTCGGCCACAGCCGGCCTCAAATTAATTAAGCATAAACATAGGGCCACAACCGGCATTATAAGCATAAATCACAACATCAATATCATGCTAACTGCGCCCCTGCTCTATACCTGAAAATAATGAGGGGTGAGCTACACAGCCCAGTGAGTGGATAGTCTAATTGACCATCCATAACATACACTCAAAAAAATATATATGCAGATTGTTTTAAAAATCTTTAACAGGAATATAATGTCGAACATAATGTCAACATATAACCAGATTAAATAACAAGATTAAGTACAGAAGTAACATAAACAGTCAGATGTACACACCCACATATAACAAACTCAGGGTACTAGAGTTATACTCTAAACCAACTAAACACATATATTTTAAACCAACTAAACACATATAACTTAGGTTCACAAACTCAGGTTCTAGAGTCATACTCTAAACCACTAAACACACCAACACATAATCAACCTAGTTGTCCAGCATATTCAGTAGTGACCAATATGGTCTAACCCGGCTTGGCCAAAGCACTGGGAGCCGCATGCAACACATAAACATGGATAGTGAGTAGAATCAAGAGGTGGCCCCCGCCAGGTCACGACGTGGCACTTTGGTCCCTCACCCCATAACACATCAGAGTGACGACATCAAGAGGTGGCCCCTGTCTGATCAAGACATGGCACTTTGCGTCTTATATCACCCCATCACATAAAGAGTAATGACATCAAGAGGTGGCCCCTGTCTGATCAAGACATGGCACTTTGGGTCTTATATTACTCCATCACAAAAAGAGTAGTGACATCAAGAGGTGGCCCCTGTCTGACCAAGACATGGCACTTTGGGTCAAAACCCGTTCTCCCAAAAGGTTCCTACTGGACAACAGACACATCTTAATTCATATTTCACATAGGTGAACATATTTCACAAAGGTGGACTCCTAAGTGTCAACTAGACTCTAGGATAGTCATCACAAAAATCATATCGGGCAGGCTGAACATCAACCCCCATCACAATAATCATAATAGGCAGGCTGAACATCAACCTCCTCACATATCACAATACAGGGCTGAAATTCAAACCCTTAACATAACACATAAGGACTATCCCCTTGAGTTCATAGTTACACCTAGCCTTAGTCCTAACCATCACATAATCACATAATTTTTCCAAATTCACATAACCCATAATTTTCCAAATTCACAAGATCACACTTATTGCTCAAAATCATATAACATAACACATAATATTTTATATTCGAATATCATCGAATATAGTGTAGTCCTTAAATTTCAGGCTGATTAGTTTAGTCAAATTTTTGCTATGTTATCACCCAAACTTCTCAAACAAGAATACAAGTTACACCCACAAAGAAACATAAAATTAAAACAAGCATTCATAAAATCAACATAAAATGTAAAACATGTATTCTTATAATTTACTTTACAAATTACCACAATTACCACAATTTACCACATGTAAACATGTTAACTACAATCATCACATTTCGGTTTAACTACAATTAACAATATTTCGGCTACAAAAATCATTGGTTTAATATTACCAAAATTCTTTATAAAATATCTAATTAACAAGAAATTCATGCTCAATGTTCAATGATTTAATGCTACCAAAATACCTTAAATTTCATACAAATTTCGGTTAAACAATCACCAATACTAATTCGGTTTTTACAACAATTTTCAAGATTATTTCGGTTCTCATAGTTAACACCAAAATTCGGTTTTCATAACAATTTTCATGATATATACATTCTTGAAATTTTCGGTTTTTCACATGAAGAAATAACTAATGCCTTAAATTCGGTTTTCATCATATAATCATCTTTACCAAATTCGGTTTTCATCATAGTGAAGTCTTGAATTTCGGTTTTAGCATGATAGGGTTTCCAACAAGCAAATGTCTCATCTTAACACATCAATTAACACAAACAAATAGATAGCAATCAATTAAACACTCCACTCACCTCTTAACCGTGAACACCAACAAGAAAACCCTTCCAAAAATCCGTCTAAGGTTTTGAAAAATGCCACCAAACACCAAGGAATGCCGGCCAAAGGAAGAAGGAAGAGGAAGAAAGAAAAATTCCTCCAAGCCTTCAAGAATCGTCCAAGAAATCGCCAAGCTCCTCAAGCCGTCGCCAAGGTTTTTCTCAAGACCCAAAAATCGCCACTAATTTCACCCTAGCCGAAATTACCTCTTACAAATTTCGGTTTTTAAGGTTTTAACCCTCTAACCCATTAATTCAAAAAGGTTTAACCCATTAACCCAATAATTCAAATTTTAAAAACCCAATAATCCCTTAGTTTAAGTGAAAGTCCAATAAGAGTTAAACTAACATCCAATAAGCTTAGTTAACTAATTAATTTAATTAACTTACAAATAACCAAGCACTTAACCGAAATCCAATAAGGATTTAATTAACCAATAAACTCTAATTAATTAACTTAAAATTAATTAATTCACTTAAACTAACATCCAATAATAATTTATCATAAATCAGCCAACAATCAAATAAATAATCTCTAATTTATTTACAATAAATTAACAACCAAAATCTCTAGTTAAATAACTATAATTTGACAACCAATACATAAAATTATCATAGTTAATAATTTTATTTGAATCAAAATAATGCTTACCAGGACTTAAGATCCTTGGATCTTACACCCTTGGACTGCGCTGAAAGTGGCGAAACCTAGGTCATAGGCGCATATAAAATTTTCATAGGTAGCGGAAATTTTAGGTTTCATGATCGTATGGCTTAATCATATGATCAACATTAAAACTTGCTTAAAACAAGTGAAGATGTTACCATGGCCATGAGTGGCGGCTTGGAAGAAGATAGAGGGCGAGTGGCTCTCCTCCAAAGAAGTCACACACAAGGTGATGGAACTTGCTTCCTTGCGCGTCCCTTGTGCTAGCAAAAACGCCAAGGTATCTTGATCGTGTATGAGGAGATGTGTTCACCCCTTTGGCTGGCGAAACTTCTTCCCTTTCGTAGAAGCAAGACACGCACGAGAGGAAGGGGGCGAGAGAGAGAGCATCTCAACGTTCGAAACCGTGGGGGGTTTCCAAAAGGAATCATGGCTTCCAAATATAGTAAGTGTTTTACTCTTACTTTAACTCCCACGTAACCATCGAAACTCATCTCACAATCGAACCATACGTTCACCAAAGTGAACCGGTTCTATTCCATTTGGTTCAAAGACCAAATCGAACAAAGCCTTGGTCTAGATCTAATTGAACCAAATGGCTCAAGATCTAACCACACATCTCTTGATGCTCTTGATCTCATCGATCAAGCATCAATTCTCCCGATCGAAGCTTACCGATCTCAAGCCCTAATCAATCAAATATGATCAGACCAGATCTCACTTCCAATCAGAGTTTAAACTCCTTTAAACTGAACCAAAACCATTCAGTCCACACGATCTGACATAAGTAAGCCATATCATCAAATTGTGCGACCCTGAGGGTTTCCTTCAATGTCGGTAACGATAACTTACGTTATCACGATCAGAGAGGGGTATCTAGCAACACATCACTGTCTCCCGATAAGAAGGAAAGAGTCTTCCAAGACTACACCCAAACCATAGCACAAGTGTGAATCCAATTCACTTGACATACATGTTTCCTTTGCCACTGGATGTTCTCATTGGACAAGCGTGTCAAGCCTGTAATTCCAATATGATGAAAATGATTAGATCAGATGAACATAGTCATCTGGGTATGGCCATACACTTTCTCAATCATCTCATCCAGGGGGCCCCTTTAGAACATCACACTCCAATAAGGAGAGGCAATCCTATATCTATCACTAGTGTCCTAACATGACTCATGCTCATTATCCAAGATAATCTATAACCATTATATTTCAAATGATTTTGAATTACCTCAAGACAATGCCAATCATCATTTAGAAACACAAGCGATCTCAAGTCAGAGGAAATATGCCACTTGCTTGCATATAAGGATTATTCACATTGTGACAAACAATTGAATATCCTAAGTAGGGTCTGTCCAGTACATCCAATGCACCTATGAGTCTACATCTTATTCCATGCTCGAAGCACCCTATAAGATTAGAACACATATTAGTCTCAATCATATCAAGGCTGTCTCATGTTCACCAAGATATCTCGACTAAGGACAATACTGCATGTCAGCCAAGCTGAACAGCATTGAGACATTATTCAGAAGTATACATATGGCAGCAGATAATGCAACAACCTGAATAACAACCATTGCCTTTATAAACATTAAGTTTATACATGATACTGATATAATCCCAAGGCCTCAAACATTAGCCTTAAGGGCATACCCCAACAATCTCCCACTTGCACTTAATCTAATGGTTGAGAAATCTCAAACCCAAATTATTACAGTGCTTCTCATGCTTCTGCTGCGCCAGAGGCTTAGTAAGCGGGTCAGCTAGATTGTCATCTGTATGAACCTTGCAGATCTTGATCTCTCCACGATCTATGATCTCACGGATCAAATGAAACCTTCTCTGTATGTGCTTGTACTTCAGGTGTGACCGTGATTCCTTTGCTTGTGCTATTGCTCCAGTGTTATCACAGAAGATAACCAATGGATCAGCACTCGAAGGAACAACACCAAGTTCCTGAACGAACTTACGAATCCACACTGCCTCCTTGGATGCTTACGAGGCTGCAACATACTCGGCTTCTGTTGTGGAATCAGCAACAATTGATTGTTTGAAACTTTTCCACACCACTGCTCCTCCATTCAAGCTAAAAATATAGCCTGATTGCGATCGGAAATCATCTTGGTCAGATTGGAACGAAGCATCAGTATATCCTTCAATACTGAGTTCTTCCTGACCTCCATAAATCAAGAACATATCTTTGGTCCTCCGAAGATATTTCAAAATGTTCTTGACTGCAATCCAGTGTGCCTTCCCTGGATTACTTTGGAATCGACTAGTCACGCTTAACCCGTAAGCGACGTCTGGGCGAGTACACAACATCGCATACATAATGGATCCAATAGCCGAAGCATAAGGCGTATTGTCCATTTCATCTTTCTCAGACTGTGTTTGAGGACACTGGCTCTTAGAAAGATTCAGACCATGTCTGACTGGAAGATATCCTCTTTTAGAATTTTCTAAATGGAATCTCTCCAGGACTTTATCGATGTAAGTACTCTGGCACAGCCCGAGAAGCCTATTAGATCTATCTCTATAGATCTGCACACCTAATACATAGGCTGCTTCTCCTAAATCTTTCATCTGGAAACATTTTCTTAACCATGCTTTGACCGCATGCAGTTCAGGAATATCGTTTCCAATGATCAAGATATCATCGACGTAGAGGACTAGGAAAGTAATCACGCTCCCACTAAACCTCTTATATACACACGGGTCATCTTCATTTTTGATGAAACCAAATTCACAAACTGATTCATCAAAACGAATATTCCAGCTTCTCGATGCTTGTTTTAGTCCTTAAATAGACTTCTTTAATTTGCATATTTTATGACGATCTGATGGATTGATGAAACCTTCAGGTTGTGCCATATACACATCCTCTTCCAGTTTTCCATTAAGGAAAGCGGTCTTCACATCCATTTGCCAGATCTCATAATCATAATATGCAGCTATCGCGAGAATAATCCGAATGGACTTAAACATGGCTACAGGAGAGAATGTTTCATCATAATCTATCCCGTAGATTTGTTTGAAACCTTTCACAACTAGCCTGCCCTTATAGGTAACTACGTTACCATCCATATCAATCTTCTTCTTGAAGATCCATTTGTTGGGGTATGCCCTTAAGGCTAATGTTTGAGGCCTTGGGATTGTAACAGTATCATGTATAAACTCTTATGTTTATAAAGGCAATGGTTGTTATTCAGTTTGTTATATTATCTGCTGCAATACATATACTTCTGAATAATGTCTCAATGCTGTTCAGCTGGGCTGACATGCAGTAAAGTCCTTAGTCGATATATCTTGGCGAACATGAGACAGCCTTGATATGATTGAGACTAATATGTGTTCTAATCTTATAGGATGCTTCGAGCATGGAATAAGATGTAGACTCATGGGTACATTGGATGTACTGGACAGACCCTACTAGGATATTCAATTGCTTGTCACAATGTGAATAATCCTTGATTGCAACAAGTGGCACATTTCCTCTGACTTGAGATCACTTGTGTTTCTAAATGATGATTGTCATTGTTTTGAGGTAGTTCAATATCATTTGAAACATAATGGTTATAGACTATCTTGGATGGTGAGCTTGAGTCAGGTTAGGGCACTAGTGATAGATAAAGGATTGCCGTCTCCTTAATTGGAGTGTGATGTTCTAAAGGGGCCCCCTCTGTATGAGATGATTGAGAAAGTGTATGGCCATACCCAGGTGACAGTGTTCATCTGATCTAATCATGCTCATCATATTGGAGCTACAGGCTTGACACACTTGTCCAATAAGAACATCCAGTGGCAAAGGAAATTTGCATGCCTTGTGAATTGGATTCACACTTGTGCTGTGGTTTGGGTGTAGTCTTGGAAGACTCTTTCCTTTATATCGGGAGACAGTGATGTGTTGCTAGATACCCCTCACTGATCGTGATAACGTAAGTTATCGTTACCGACATTTAAAGGAAACCCTTAGGGTCGCACAATTTGATGATATGGCTTACTTAAGTCAGATCGTGTGGACTGAATTGTTTGGGTTCAGTTTAAAGGGATTTAGTCTCTGATTGTAAGTGAGATCTAGTCTGATCATGTTTGATTGATTAGGGCTTGAGATCGGTAAGCTTCGATTGAGAGAATAGATGCTAGATCAGTGAGATCAGGAGCATCAAGAGATCAATGGTCAGATCTTAAGCCTTAGGGGTTTATTATAATCTGGACTAATTGCTTGGTTTATTTGGTTATTGAACCAAATCGATTTGAACCAGCTCATTGGATGAGCGTATGGTTCAAGTTGGCATTTGCGATTGGGGTCACTTGAACGTTGAGATGGTTTTGCTATTTTTTAGATAGCATGTCACAACGTGACCACATCTCTCTCACGTCGCCCCTCTCTCGCCCTCTTGTCGCCGTTTTGCCTTTGGCTCTTCACACATTCGTGTGAGAAAAGGTGGTAGACGAAAGAAGAAAAAAATCGCCAAGCAAGGAAAGCTCTCTCT
This sequence comes from Costus lasius, assembly GCA_027563935.2. NCBI lineage: Eukaryota > Viridiplantae > Streptophyta > Magnoliopsida > Zingiberales > Costaceae > Costus > Costus lasius. The sequence goes on from CM050448.1 coordinate 42,338,004, forward strand.
TCCCTTCAAACGATCAAAGACACCTTGGACGATCCTTGCTAGCACAAGGGACGACAAGAAGGAGCAAGCCGTTGATCATCTTGTGTGTGACGATTTGGAGGAGACCTCTTTTGTTCTCTTGCTTCCAAGGCACCATCTAGAAATGGCCATGGTATGAATCGCATTCTTTCTTGCATTCAAAAGTTTTAATGTTGATCATAATACATGCATCGATCCCATGAAACCCTAGTATCCGCTGCCCATGTTTTGTATGCGCCACTTTAGGGTTTCGGCCCCCCTTATTGAAAGGGGACTTTCAATTGGTATCAGAGCAGGTTTTATGCATCGTTTTATGATTGCTTAATGCTTGGTCTTCATGTTTGATCCATACTTGCGCATATGCTTAGATCTAGATGACATGCGAAACTAACATACATCTTAGTATATGTTTTTGTTGGCGCATGTATGTTGGCGCATCTATGTTTTCTTCAAAACTTCTTCTCATGCGCGACTCTCATTAGATCTAAGAGGCGCCTGCTTTAAACCCTTAGACGGGTTATTAGGGTTGAAGTCATCCCCTAGGTTAGATCCAAACAGTCTGATCAGATCATCTGACACCCTTGATGGGTCGACCAGATAGCATCTGTGCGTAAGCACGAGATGGCTATAGGTCGACTGCAGACAGGCGTGTAGCGATGTCTGATTGAGATGACTAGTGAACACACATGAGTTAGGCCCGGGGTCACACCCGCTTGCCAGAACTCATGAGGGTTGTTCAGCCCTGGCGCATGCATGGTTGACCATTAGGTCGACTCAAGTCAGTTACGACTTGGTGCATGCAAGGGCAATGGATCTGACTAGGTCAGATGAGTGGATCCCTTGTAATGGACCGTTGTAAGGTAGTAGGGCCAATAAGGAAAATTAAAATTGATGCCAATGGGGTTTTTGAAATTTTATTTTCTTATGTTGGATCGCATGATGTTTGTAAGCATATGTTTGTTTATTTAATCTTGTGCGGGCTGCCCATGTTTAATGTGTGCTGTGCTGGGGCCTGCGTGCCTGGAATTTAAATGTAAATAAATATTTTTATTGTGATCTGCGCATCACTTTTCATTTAAATTATAAAGTGTAATTGACCTGCGAGTCAATCTTGTCTAGATAGATTAATTTGTAAATTAATCAGACAAGAGCACAGAGCACACTTGGCAGAGGCGCTTGCAGCAGAGGCTTGACCAGGTGGGAGGTCCAGGGTTCGACTCTGGAACCAGGCGCATTTTCCCTGATAGGCGCACCTGAGCTGCAGATGGCGCTTGGGCCCTGGTTTGGGCTAGATGAGCAGCAAAAGACCCATGAAGAAAAGCAAGTGAAGACTTAAGTTTAATTTACGGTCTAACTTAGGCTTAATGGGCTTTTACCACATAAGATCAGCATGCTTTCTATTTATTGCTTTTATAATTAGAATTGCATGAGTTTATCTTCTGCTATCACCATAGGAATTGCATGATAGTCAAGAAGATAAAAGACCATTAAAATCCAACGCTAAAATATCAAGCTCGTAAGCCTTCTGACGCGAAACCTCACTGTTCTGATTATCGTTGGAGCCGTGTTGTACCCACTCAGTGGGCACGTTCATCTATCTTCAGACGGTGCGGGATTACACCTGCGTGTTACAGAGAAGGGATTTATCGCTTCTCGTTGCTCAGCATAGCACGTGGTGGTCCAGGGAGTAGGTCGGGTCAGCTTGACCATGTAGGCTACATATGTGGCGCATATGGTAGCACATGGAGGCAGCCATCTGTGGGATCAAAGACTGTGTTGTACCAACTCAGTTGGCACAGTCAGCTGGATTGCCCAGATGAAGGGGAATCGCACGGGTTGGCGATTGGCTGGGACAGCCTACCAGAGACTAGTGCTTGTACTCTCTGTGCGTCTTATCTCGCTTGAGCGGGACGCGGAGACCAAGTATGAAATCTGGATCCCATCTCACTAAAAGAGTTCTACTCTTTCGGGCTGTTTTTGCTGGATTTTTCAGCCAGATAAAATAGTGAGAAAAGAATCTTTCTTAAGTCCTGGATTGATTCTGAACATTGATACTGACCTTGCTGTTCTTGCATTGTTGTAGATTCCTGCAGCAACGAACACCATGAGCTTCAATGTGCGATCCCTACTGGAAAGGGAGAAGTTTGCTAGGCCGAACTTCTCAGACTGGTACGGACACCTTAAGATTGTTCTTAAGGCAGAGAGGAAACTGTATGTCCTCGAGACGGCTATACCGCCTCAGCCCGCTCCGAACGCCGCAAGGGCGGTTCGTGATGCCTATGAAAAGCATGTCAATGATAGCATTGATGTCGCTTGCCTGATGCTAGCGTCTATGACGCCACCGCTGCAGCGTCAGCATGAGGATATGTCTGCTATACAAATTATAGCAAACCTCAAGATGCTGTATGCTGCGCAGGCGAGGACTGAGCGATATAATTTGACTAAGCTGTTCTTTCAGAGCAAACTGGCTGAAGGGAGCCCAGTGGGAGCTCACGTGGTCAAGATGATTGGGCACAAGGAGGCTCTAGAGAAACTGGGGCATACCATCAATCAGGAGCTTGCTGTAGACATTATTCTGCAGTCTCTCCCGCCCTCTTTCGATGCGTTCATCATTAACTTTAATATGAACAAAATTGATTGTACTCCGGCAGAGCTGCTGAATATGCTCTTGACTACTGAGGATACTCTGAAGGGAAAGCCTTCAACCTCTGTCTTGTGTTTCCTTCAAGGAACAAGAAGAAGGGGAAGAAGGGCAAGACCCCTGTCAAGAGCTACAGCAAGGCTCTGAAGCAAAAGGTCAAGCGGTCAAAGGAATACAGATGTTTCCACTGTGGCCAGCTGGGTCACTGGAAAAAGGACTGTAAAGCGCTCCAAGGAGACAAGCGGGGAAGCATCGCTTCTGGCTCAGGTATATACATGACGGAAGTCATGGTTTCATCTTCTTCTATTTCATGGGTGTTGGACACTGCATGTGGAGTTCACATTTGTTCAAATGTACAGGAACTCAAGAGAAGAAGACAGGTGGGACAGCATGAGGTGGACCTACGAGTTGGAAACGGGGCACGGGTTGCTGCTGTTGCTGTAGGAGACTATTTCATCTCTTTACCATCTGGACTTGTATTGGAACTAGACAATTGTTACTTTGTTCCCAGCATTACTAAAAATATTATCTCCATTCCTGCTCTTGTCAGGAAGGGGTTTTCCTTTGAATGCAATATTTCAAAGTGTGTTCTTTCTTTAGATAATATTGTTTATGCTACTGGTTCAATTAACAATGGGTTATTCATGTTGGACATGGAATGTTCTATACACAATATTGATAATAAGAAAGCCAAATATGCTGATGACAGCACCTTGCTATGGCATAGTCATTTAGGTCATATTAACAAGAAACGCATTAAGCGGTTGCATGATTATGGACTGCTGGGATCATTCTCCTATGAGGAGATTGATACATGCAAAGCTTGTTTGATGGGCAAAATGACGAAGTCGCCTTTTCCTCATAAAGGTCAAAGGACTTCAGGTTTACTTGACCTTATACACAGTGATGTGTGTGGGCCTTTTAGTAAACATGCCAGAGGTGGCTATCAGTACTTCATTACCTTCACTGATGATTTCAGTAGATATGGGTATGTCTATCTTATGAGACATAAAAGTGAATCTTTTGACAAGTTCAAAGAGTTCAAGAATGAAGTACAGAATCAGCTTGGCCGAAATATCAAGGCACTTCGTTCTGATCGAAGTGGAGAATACCTAAGTCGAGAGTTTACTGACTATCTGAAAGAGTGTGGGATTATCTCACAGCTCACTCCGCCAGGAACACCGCAATGGAATGGTGTGTCCGAGAGGAGAAATAGAACGTTACTTGATATGGTTCGTTCTATGATGAGTCAGGCTACTCTACCTTACTCCTTTTGGGGATTTGCACTAGAGACAGCTGCAAAGGTACTAAACCGAGTGCCATCCAAGGCAGTTTCAAAGACCCCATATGAATTATGGTATGGGAAACAGCCTAGCTTGACATTTATCAGGATCTGGGGCTGCGAGGCTTATGTCAAAAAGCTCGCCTCTGGAAAACTAGAGAGCAGATCTGAGAAATGTATCTTTGTCGGTTACCCTAAGGAAACTAAGGGTTATTATTTCTACGATCCCAAAGAGAACAAGGTGTTTGTTGCTCGGACGGCCATATTTCTTGAGAAGGAGTTTCTTCTGCAAGAGGCCAGTGGGAGAGAAATAAAGCTGGATGAGAATCCAGAGGAAGGACAAAGTGGTCAAGCACAGTTGGATGAGCCTGAGCCGGTAGAACAGGTTACTGAACAACCTAAGGCTCAGATATCACGGGAACCGCGAAGATCGGGAAGGATCCGTCGACAGCCTGAGCGCTATGACGGAGTCTACATCATTGATAATGATGAACCCCTCACTTATGCGGATGCGGTCAGTGGACCGGATTCAGCGAGATGGCTTGAAGCTATGCGCGCCGAGATGGACTCCATGTCAGATAACCAAGTCTGGGATTTGGTTGATCCGCCTCCGGGAGTTATCCCTATAGGCTGTAAATGGATCTTCAAGAAGAAGATTGACATGGATGGTAACGTGGTTACCTATAAAGGCAGGCTAGTTGCGAAAGGTTTCAAACAAATCTACGGGATAGATTATGATGAAACTTTCTCACCTGTAGCTATGTTTAAGTCTATTCGGATTCTTTTCGCGATAGCAGCATATTATGATTATGAGATCTGGCAAATGGATGTGAAGACAGCTTTCCTTAATGGAAATCTAGATGAGGATGTGTATATGACACAACCAGAAGGTTTCACTAATCCATCAGATTGTCATAAAATATGCAAGTTAAAGAAGTCTATTTATGGACTTAAACAAGCATCGAGAAGCTGGAATATTCGTTTTGATGAATCAATCTCTGAATTTGGTTTCATCAAGAACGAGGATGACCCGTGTATATATAAGAGGTTTAGTGGGAGCGTGATTACTTTCCTAGTCCTCTACGTCGATGATATCTTGATCATTGGAAACGATATTCCTGAAATGCATGCGGTTAAAGCATGGTTAAGAAAATGTTTCCAGATGAAAGATTTAGGAGAAGCAGCCTATGTATTAGGTGTGAAGATCTACAGGGATAGATCTAAGAGGCTTCTCGGGCTGTGCCAGAGTACTTACATCGATAAAGTCCTGGAGAGATTTCATTTAGAGAATTCTAAAAGAGGATATCTTCCAGTCAGACATGGTCTGAATCTTTCGAAGAGTCAGTGTCCACAAACACAGACTGAGAAAGATGAAATGGACAATACGCCTTATGCTTCGGCTATTGGATCCATTATGTATGCGATGTGGTGTACTCGCCCAGACGTCGCTTACGGGTTAAGCGTGACCAGTCGGTTCCAAAGTAATCCAGGTATGGCGCACTGGATTGCAGTCAAAAACATTTTAAAATATCTTCGGAGGACCAAAGATATGTTCTTGGTGTATGGTGGTCAGGAAGAACTCAGTATAGAAGGATATACTGACGCTTCGTTCCAGTCTGACCAGGATGATTTTCGATCGCAATTAGGCTATGTTTTTAGCTTGAATGGAGGAGCAGTGGTGTGGAAAAGTTTCAAACAGTCAATCGTTGCTGATTCCACAACAGAAGCCGAGTATGTTGCAGCCTCGGAAGCATCCAAGGAGGCAGTGTGGATTCGTAAGTTCGTTCAAGAACTTGGTGTTGTTCCTTCGAGTGCAGATCCTTTGGTTATCTTCTGTGATAACACTGGAGCAATTGCACAAGCAAAGGAACCACGGTCGCACCAGAAGTCCAAGCACATACAGAGACGGTTTCACTTGATCAGGGAGATCATAGATCGTGGCGAGATCAAAGTCTGCAAGGTTCATACAGATGACAATCTGGCAGACCCGCTTACCAAGCCTCTGGCGCAGCAGAAGCATGAGAAGCACTGTAATAATATGGGTTTGAGATTTCTCAACCATTAGATTAAGTGCAAGTGGGAGATTGTTGGGGTATGCCCTTAAGGCTAATGTTTGAGGCCTTGGGATTGTAACAGTATCATGTATAAACTCTTATGTTTATAAAGGCAATGGTTGTTATTCAGTTTGTTATATTATCTGCTGCAATACATATACTTCTGAATAATGTCTCAATGCTGTTCAGCTGGGCTGACATGCAGTAAAGTCCTTAGTCGATATATCTTGGCGAACATGAGACAGCCTTGATATGATTGAGACTAATATGTGTTCTAATCTTATAGGATGCTTCGAGCATGGAATAAGATGTAGACTCATGGGTACATTGGATGTACTGGACAGACCCTACTAGGATATTCAATTGCTTGTCACAATGTGAATAATCCTTGATTGCAACAAGTGGCACATTTCCTCTGACTTGAGATCACTTGTGTTTCTAGATGATGATTGTCATTGTTTTGAGGTAGTTCAATATCATTTGAAACATAATGGTTATAGACTATCTTGGATGGTGAGCTTGAGTCAGGTTAGGGCACTAGTGATAGATAAAGGATTGCCGTCTCCTTAATTGGAGTGTGATGTTCTAAAGGGGCCCCCCTCTGTATGAGATGATTGAGAAAGTGTATGGCCATACCCAGGTGACAGTGTTCATCTGATCTAATCATGCTCATCATATTGGAGCTACAAGCTTGACACGCTTGTCCAATAAGAACATCCAGTGGCAAAGGAAATTTGCATGCCTTGTGAATTGGATTCACACTTGTGCTGTGGTTTGGGTGTAGTCTTGGAAGACTCTTTCCTTTATATCGGGAGACAGTGATGTGTTGCTAGATACCCCTCACTGATCGTGATAACGTAAGTTATCGTTACCGACATTTAAAGGAAACCCTTAGGGTCGCACAATTTGATGATATGGCTTACTTAAGTCAGATCGTGTGGACTGAATTATTTGGGTTCAGTTTAAAGGGATTTAGTCTCTGATTGTAAGTGAGATCTAGTCTGATCATGTTTGATTGATTAGGGCTTGAGATCGGTAAGCTTCGATTGAGAGAATAGATGCTAGATCAGTGAGATCAGGAGCATCAAGAGATCAATGGTCAGATCTTAAGCCTTAGGGGTTTATTATAATCTGGACTAATTGCTTGGTTTATTTGGTTATTGAACCAAATCGATTTGAACCAGCTCATTGGATGAGCGTATGGTTCAAGTTGGCATTTGCGATTGGGGTCACTTGAACGTTGAGATGGTTTTGCTATTTTTTAGATAGCATGTCACAACGTGACCACATCTCTCTCACGTCGCCCCTCTCTCGCCCTCTTGTCGCCGTTTTGCCTTTGGCTCTTCACACATTCGTGTGAGAAAAGGTGGTAGACGAAAGAAGAAAAAAATCACCATGCAAGGAAAGCTCTCTCTTCCCTTCAAACGATCAAAGACACCTTGGACGATCCTTGCTAGCACAAGGGACGACAAGAAGGAGCAAGCCGTTGATCATCTTGTGTGTGACGATTTGGAGGAGACCTCTTTTGTTCTCTTGCTTCCAAGGCGCCATCTAGAAATGGCCATGGTATGAATCGCATTCTTTCTTGCATTCAAAAGTTTTAATGTTGATCATAATACATGCATCGATCCCATGAAACCCTAGTATCCGCTGCCCATGTTTTGTATGCGCCACTTTAGGGTTTCGGCCCCCCTTATTGAAAGGGGACTTTCACCATTTACAGCCTATAGGGATTACTCCCGGAGGCGGATCAACCAAATCCCAGACTTGGTTATCTGACATGGAGTCCATCTCGGCTCGCATAGCTTCAAGCCATCTTGCTGATTCCGGTCCACTGACAGCATCCGCATAAGTGAGGGGTTCATCATTTATGATGTAGACTCCGTCATAGCGCTCAGGCTGTCGACGAATCCTTCCCGATCTACGCGGTTCCCGTGATATCTGAGCCTCAGGTTGAACATCAACCTGTTCTATTTGCTCAGGCTCATCCAACTGAGCTTGACTACTTTGTCCTTCTTCTGGATTCTCATCCAGCTTTATTTCTCTCCCACTGGCCTCTTGCAGAAGAAATTCCTTCTCAAGAAAAATAGCCGTACGAGCAACAAATACTTTGTTCTCTTTGGGATCGAAGAAATAATAACCCTTAGTTTCTTTAGGGTAACCGACAAAGATACATTTATCAGATCTGCTTTCTAGTTTCCTAGAGGCGAGCTTTTTGACATAAGCCTCGCAACCCCAGATTTTGATAAATGTCAAGCTTGGCTGTTTCCCATACCATAACTCATATGGAGTCTTTGAAACGACCTTGGATGGCACTCGGTTTAGTACCTTTGCAGCTGTTTCCAGTGCAAATCCCCAAAAGGAGTAAGGTAGAGTAGCCTGACTCATCATCGAACGAACCATATCCAATAAGGTTCTATTTCTCCTCTCGGATACACCATTCCATTGCGGTGTTCCTGGCGGAGTGAGCTGTGAGATAATCCCACACTCCTTCAGATAGTCATTAAACTCTCGACTCAAGTATTCTCTGTAAGTACCCCTTAAGATAAGGGGGGTCCCCTTCTAGGGGGAGCATAACCCTAAAGCATATGGCGCATAAAATTTTCTTCTTGCGGAACTAGGGTTATAGGATCGATATGCATGCTAAAAGATCAACTTGATAATAAGAAAACAATCATACCATCGCCATGGGAAGATGTTTCCTTGGAAGCAAAGATCAAAGTAGATCTTCTCCTTGTCGTCACACACAAGATGATGTCGCTATCTCTCTTGGTGCCCCTTGTGCTAGCAAGGTTCCAAGAGGTCCTTGTCGAGTGAAGGGAAAATGAGATCTCTTTCTTCTTGGCCGAATCCTCCTCAACCTTCAAAGCGTCGCCCCACTCACGAGAGAGACGAGAGGAATATGGGCGAGAGGAATATCTCCGAGCGAAAATAGAGTATATTCTATTTTGATGAGCGCACTCTCCAAATGGAGATCATGGTTACTAAAAATAGTAACCACTCCTCACCACAACGTTCACGCCAAGTGAACTCGTCGCCTACTCCTCTCCCTATGAACCAAGCGCTCATTTAGTGAGCCGGTTCACTTTGGTTCGGTTTAAGAACCAATCAAGCCAATGATCTAGTCTAGATCTTAAATAAACCCTAAGGTTCACGATCTAACCGTCGATCTCAACGATGCCCCTGATCTGACCGATCTGGCATACATTCTCTCGATCGAAGCTTACCGATCTGAAGCCCTAATCAATCAAACATGATCAGACCAGATCTCACTCACAATCAGAGATTAAATCCCTTTAAACTGAACCCAAACAATTCAGTCCACACGATCTGACTTAAGTAAGCCATATCATCAAATTGTGCGACCCTAAGGGTTTCCTTTAAATGTCGGTAACGATAACTCACGTTATCATGATCAGTGAGGGGTATCTAGCAACACATCACTGTCTCCCGAAAGAAAGGAAAGAGTCTTCCAAGACTACACCCAAACCATAGCACAAGTGTGACTCAAATCACTAGGCATGCATATTTCCTTTGCCACTGGATGTTCTTATTGGACAAGCCTGTCAAGCTCGTAATTCCAATATGATGAGCATGATTAGAACAGATGAACACAGTCACCTGGGTATGGCCATACACTTTCTCAATCATCTCATCCAGGGGGCCCCTTTAGAACATCACACTCCTTAAACAAGGAGACGGCAATCCTATGTCTATCACTAGTGCTCTAACCTGACTCAAGCTCACCATCCAAGATAGTCTATAATCATTATGTTTCAAATGATATTGAACTATCTCAAAACAATGACAATCATCATTTAGAAAACACAAGTGATCTCAAGTCAGAGGAAATGTGCCACTTGTCATATCCAAGGAATATTCACATTGTGACAAACAATTGAACATCCTAGTAGGGTCTGTCCAGTACATCCCATGTACCCATGAGTCTACATCTTATTCCATGCTCGAAGCATCCTATAAGATTAGAACACATATTAGTCTTAACCATATCAAGGCTGTCTCATGTTCACCAAGATATATCGACTAAGGACATAATAGCTTGTCAGCCCAGCTGAACAGCTTTGAGACATTATTCAGAAGAACATATATTGCAGCAGACAATGTAGCTAACTGAATAACAACCATGCCTTTATAAACATAACAGTTTATTACATGATACAGATACATTCCCACAGGCCTCAAACATTAGCCTTAAGGGCATACCCCAACAATCTCCCACTTGCACTTAATCTAATGGTTGAGAAATCTCAAACCCATATTATTACAGTGCTTCTCATGCTTCTGCTGCGCCAGAGGCTTGGTAAGCGGGTCTGCCAGATTGTCATCTGTATGAACCTTGCAGATTTTGATCTCGCCACGATCTATGATCTCCCTGATCAAATGAAACCGTCTCTGTATGTGCTTGGACTTCTGGTGCGACCGTGGTTCCTTTGCTTGTGCGATTGCTCCAGTGTTATCACAAAAGATAACCAAAGGATCTGCACTCGAAGGAACAACACCAAGTTCTCTCACGAACTTACGAATCCACACTGCCTCCTTGGATGCTTCCGAGGCTGCAACATACTCGGCTTCTGTTGTGGAATCAGCAACAGTTGACTGTTTGAAACTTTTCCACACCACTGCACCTCCATTCAAGCTAAAAACATAGCCTGATTGCGATCGGAAATCATCCTGGTCAGACTGGAACGAAGCGTCAGTATATCCTTCAATACTGAGTTCTTCCTGACCACCATATATCAAGAACATATCTTTGGTCCTCCGCAGATATTTTAAAATGTTCTTGACTGCAATCCAGTGCGCCATACCTGGATTACTCTGGTAACGACTGGTCACGCTTAACCCGTAAGCGACGTCTGGGCGAGTACACAACATCGCATACATAATGGATCCAATAGCCGAAGCATAAGGCGTATTGTCCATTTCATCTTTCTCAGTCTGTGTTTGTGGACACTGACTCTTCGAAAGATTCAGACCATGTCTGACTGGAAGATATCCTCGTTTAGAATTCTCTAAATGAAATCTCTCCAGGACCTTTTCGATGTAAGTACTCTGGCACAGCCCGAGAAGCCTCTTAGATCTATCCCTGTGTAGATCTTCACACCTAACACATAGGCTGCTTCTCCTAGATCTTTCATCTGGAAACATTTCCTCAGCCATGCTTTTACAGCATGCATTTCAGGAATATCGTTTCCAATGATCAAGATGTCATCGACGTAGAGGACTAGGAAAGTAATCACGCTCCCACTAAACCTCTTATATACACACGGGTCATCCTCGTTCTTGATGAAACCAAATTCGGTAACTGAGTCATCAAAACGAATATTCCAGCTTCTAGATGCTTGTTTAAGTCCATAAATAGACTTCTTTAACTTGCATATCTTATGACGATCTGCTGGATTAGTGAAACCTTCTGGTTGTGTCATGTACACATCCTCATCCAGATTTCCATTAAGGAAAGCTGTTTTCACATCCATCTGCCAAATCTCATAATCATAATATGCAGCTATCGCGAAAAGAATCCGAATAGACTTAAACATGGCTACAGGAGAGAAAGTTTCATCATAATCTATCCCGTAGATTTGTTTGAAACCTTTCGCAACTAGCCTGCCTTTATAGGTAACCACGTTACCATCCATGTCAATCTTCTTCTTGAAGATCCATTTACAGCCTATAGGGATAACTCCCGGAGGCGGATCAACCAAATCCCAAACTTGGTTATCTGACATGGAGTCCATCTCGGCGCGCATAGCTTCAAGCCATCTCGCTGACTCCGGTCCACTGACCGCATCCGCATAAGTGAGGGGTTCATCATTTTCAATGATGTAGACTCCATCATAGCGCTCAGGCTGTCGACGGATCCTACCCGATCTTCGCGGTTCCCGTGATATCTGAGCCTCAGGTTGTTCAATAACCTGTTCTACCAGCTCAGGCACATCCAACTCTGCTTGAGCACTTTGTCCTTCCTCTGGATTCTCATCCAGTTTTATTTCTCTCCCACTGGCCTCTTGCAGAAGAAACTCCTTCTCAAGAAATATGGCCGTCCGAGCAACAAAAACCTTGTTCTCCTTGGGATCGAAGAAATAATAACCCTTAGTTTCCTTAGGGTAACCGACAAAGATACATTTGTCAGATCTACTCTCTAGTTTCCCAGAGGCGAGCTTTTTGACATAAGCCTCGCAACCCCAGATCCTGATAAATGTCAAGCTTGGCTGTTTCCCATACCATAATTCATATGGCGTCTTTGAAACTGCCTTGGATGGCACTCGGTTTAGTACCTTTGCAGCTGTTTCCAGTGCAAAACCCCAAAAGGAGTAAGGAAGAGTAGCCTGGCTCATCATAGAACGAACCATATCAAGTAGCGTTCTATTTCTCCTCTCGGACACACCATTCCATTGCGGTGTTCCTGGTGGAGTGAGCTGTGAGATAATCCCACACTCCTTTAGATAGTCAGTAAATGCATGACTTAGGTATTCACCACCTCGATCTGAGCGAAGTGCCTTGATATTACGGCCTAGCTGATTCTGTACTTCATTTTTGAACTCTTTGAACTTGTCAAAAGATTCACTTTTATGTCTCATCAGATAGACATAACCATATCTACTGAAATCATCAGTAAAGGTAATGAAGTACTGATAGCCACCTCTGGCATGTTTACTAAATGGCCCACACACATCACTGTGTATAAGGTCAAGTAAACCTGAAGCCCTTTGACCTTTGTGAGGAAAAGGTGACTTCGTCATTTTACCCATCAAACAAGCTTTGCATGTATCAATCTCCTTATAGGAGAATGATCCCAGCAGTCCATTTTCATGCAACCGCTTAATGCGTTTCTCGTTAATATGGCCTAAACGACTATGCCATAGCAAGGTGCTGTCATCAGCATACTTGGCTTTCTTAATATCAATTTGCTGTATTGAACATTCCATGTCCAACATGAATAACCCATTGTTAATTGAACCAGTTGCATAAACAATATTATCATAAGACAAAATACACTTTGAAATATTGCATTCAAAGGAAAACCCCTTCCTGACAAGAGCAGGAATGGAGATAATATTTTTAGTTATACTGGGAACAAAGTAACAACTGTTTAGTTCCAATACAAGTCCAGATGGTAAAGAAATAAAGTAGTCTCCTACAGCAACAGCAGCAACCCGTGCCCCGTTTCCAACTCGTAGGTCCACCTCATGCTGTCCCACCTGCCTTCTTCTCTTGAGTTCCTGTACATTTGAACAAATGTGAACTCCACATGCAGTGTCCAACACCCATGATACAGAAGAAGAAAACATGACCTCAGTCACGAATATACCTGAGCCAGAAGCAAAGCTTCCCCTCTTATCTCCTTGGAGCGCTTTACAGTCCTTTTTCCAGTGACCCAACTGGCCACAGTGGAAACACCTGTATTCCTTAGACCGCTTGACCTTCTGCTTCAGAGCCTTGCTGTAACTCTTGACAGGGGCCTTGCCCTTCTTCCCCTTCTTTTTGTTCCTAGAAGGAACCATCAAGACAGAGGTTGAAGGCTTACCCTTCAGAGTCTCCTCAGTGGTCAAGAGCATATTCAGCAGCTCTGCCGGAGTACAATCGATTTTGTTCATATTAAAATTAATAATGAACGCGTCGAATGACGGCGGGAGAGACTGCAGAATAATATCCACAGCAAGCTCCTGGTTGATGGTATGCCCCAGTTTCTCTAGAGCCTCCTTGTGCCCAATCATCTTGAGCACGTGAGCTCCCACTGGGCTCCCTTCAGCCAGTTTGCTCTGAAAGAAGAGCTTTGTCAAATTATAGCGTTCAGTCCTCGCCTGTGCAGCATACAGCATCTTGAGGTTTGCTATAATCTGTATAGCCGACATATCCTCATGCTGACGCTGCAGCGGTGGCGTCATAGACGCTAGCATCAGGCAAGCGACATCAATGCTATCATTGACGTGCTTTTCATAGGCTTCCCGAACCGCCCTTGCGGCGTTCGGAGCGGGCTGCGGCGGTATCGCCGTCTCGAGGACATACAGTTTCCTCTCTGCCTTAAGAACGATCTTAAGGTGTCCAAACCAGTCAGAGAAGTTCGGCCCAGCAAACTTCTCCCTTTCCAGTAGGGATCGCACATTGAAGTTCATGGTGTTCGTTGCTGCAGGTATCTACAACAATGCAAGAACAGCAAGGTCAGTATCAATGTATAAGAATCAATCAGGACTTAAGAAAGATTCTTTTTCTCACTATTTTATCAGGCGTGAAAAATCCAGCAAAACAGCCCGAAAGAGTAGAACTCTTTTAGTGAGATGGGATCCAGATTTCATACTTGGTCTCCGCGTCCCGCTCAGGCGAGATAAGATGCACAGAGAGTACAAGCACTAGTTTCTGGTAGGCAGTCCCTGCCGATCGCCAACCCGTGCGATTCCCCTTCATCCGGGCAGTCTAGCAGACTGTGCCAACTGAGTTGGTACAACACAATCTCTGACCCCACAGATGGCTGCCTCCATGTGCTACCATATGCGCCACATATGTAGCCTACATGGTCAAGCTGACCCGACCTACTCCCTGGACCACCACGTGCTATGCTGAGCAACGAGAAGGGATAAATCCCTACTCTGTAACACGCAGGTGTAATCCCGCACCATCTGAAGATAGATGGACGTGCCCACTGAGTGGGTACAACACGGCTCCAACGATAATCAGAACAGTGAGGTTTCGCGTCAGAAGGCTTACGAGCTTGATATTTAAGCGTTGGATTTTAACGGTCTTTTATCTTCTTGCCTATCATGCAATTCCTATGGTGATAGCAGAAGATAATTTAATCATGCAATTCTAATATTAAGCAATAAAAGAAAGCATGTATCTTATGTGGTAAAAGCCCATAGCCCTAGAAGACCTTAACCTAACTTAAGTCTTCATTTGCTCTTCATGGGTCTTTAGCTGCTTATCTGGCCCAAACCTGGGCCCAAGCGCCAATTACAGCACAGGTGCACCTACCAGGGAAAATGCGCCTGGTCCCAGAGTCGAACCCTGGACCTCCCACCTGGTCAAGCCACTGCTGCATGCGCCTCTGCCAAGTGTGCTTTGTGCTCTTGTCTAATTAAATTACAAATTTAACTATCTAGACAAGAGTGACACGCAGGTCACTTACATTTATAAATTAAAACACAGTGATGCGCAGATCACAATAATTAATTTACAATTGTTTAATACAGGCTCGCAGGCCCCAGCACAGCACACAATTAATATGGGCAGCCCACATAAGACTAAATAACCAAGCATATGCATCAATCAATAACCATGTGATCCAATCATAAAAATTAAAATTTTTGAAAACCCCATGGGATCAATTTTAATTTTTCCTTATTTGCCCTACAACCTTACAACGGTCCATCACTAGGGATCCACTCATCCAACCTAGTCAGATCCACTGCCCTTGCATGCACCAAGTCCTAACTGACTTGAGTCGACCATAGGGTCAACCATGCATGCGCAAGGGCTGAACGACCACACAGAGTTCTGGCAAACGGGCGTGACCCCGGGCCTAACTCAGGTGCGTTCATAAGTCGTCTCAAGCAGACATCGCTACACACCTGTCTGCAGTCGACCTATAGCCACCATAGGCTTGCGCCAAGGTGCTATTTGATCGACCCATTCAGGCTGTCAGATGATCTGATCAGACATTCTGGATCTAACCTAGGGGTTGACTTCAACCCTAATAACCCGTCTAAGGGTTTATAGTAAAGCCTTAGATCTATAATGAGTCGCGCAAGTATTCAAGTTTTGTAAAACAAAAACAAGATGCGCCAACTTACAACATACATGCGCCAATAGATGGAAACATATTTCATACATGAAGTTTCGCAAGATGATAAAACCTATCATGCAACTTTCGCATGTTATATAGATCTAAGCATATGAAATCACAAGGCCAAAGCAATCATAACGAACATGCATTCAACCAAACCTCTGATACCAATTGTAAGTACCCCTTAAGATAAGGGGGGTCCCCTTCTAGGGGGAGCATAACCCTAAAGCATATGGCGCATAAAATTTTCTTCTTGCGGAACTAGGGTTATAGGATCGATATGCATGCTAAAAGATCAACTTGATAATAAGAAAACAATCATACCATCGCCATGGGAAGATGTTTCCTTGGAAGCAAAGATCAAAGTAGATCTTCTCCTTGTCGTCACACACAAGATGATGTCGCTATCTCTCTTGGTGCCCCTTGTGCTAGCAAGGTTCCAAGAGGTCCTTGTCGAGTGAAGGGAAAATGAGATCTCTTTCTTCTTGGCCGAATCCTCCTCAACCTTCAAAGCGTCGCCCCACTCACGAGAGAGACGAGAGGAATATGGGCGAGAGGAATATCTCCGAGCGAAAATAGAGTATATTCTATTTTGATGAGCGCACTCTCCAAATGGAGATCATGGTTACTAAAAATAGTAACCACTCCTCACCACAACGTTCACGCCAAGTGAACTCGTCGCCTACTCCTCTCCCTATGAACCAAGCGCTCATTTAGTGAGCCGGTTCACTTTGGTTCGGTTTAAGAACCAATCAAGCCAATGATCTAGTCTAGATCTTAAATAAACCCTAAGGTTCACGATCTAACCGTCGATCTCAACGATGCCCCTGATCTGACCGATCTGGCATACATTCTCTCGATCGAAGCTTACCGATCTGAAGCCCTAATCAATCAAACATGATCAGACCAGATCTCACTCACAATCAGAGATTAAATCCCTTTAAACTGAACCCAAACAATTCAGTCCACACGATCTGACTTAAGTAAGCCATATCATCAAATTGTGCGACCCTAAGGGTTTCCTTTAAATGTCGGTAACGATAACTCACGTTATCACGATCAGTGAGGGGTATCTAGCAACACATCACTGTCTCCCGAAAGAAAGGAAAGAGTCTTCCAAGACTACACCCAAACCATAGCACAAGTGTGACTCAAATCACTAGGCATGCATATTTCCTTTGCCACTGGATGTTCTTATTGGACAAGCCTGTCAAGCTCGTAATTCCAATATGATGAGCATGATTAGAACAGATGAACACAGTCACCTGGGTATGGCCATACACTTTCTCAATCATCTCATCCAGGGGGCCCCTTTAGAACATCACACTCCTTAAACAAGGAGACGGCAATCCTATGTCTATCACTAGTGCTCTAACCTGACTCAAGCTCACCATCCAAGATAGTCTATAATCATTATGTTTCAAATGATATTGAACTATCTAAAAACAATGACAATCATCATTTAGAAAACACAAGTGATCTCAAGTCAGAGGAAATGTGCCACTTGTCATATCCAAGGAATATTCACATTGTGACAAACAATTGAACATCCTAGTAGGGTCTGTCCAGTACATCCCATGTACCCATGAGTCTACATCTTATTCCATGCTCGAAGCATCCTATAAGATTAGAACACATATTAGTCTTAACCATATCAAGGCTGTCTCATGTTCACCAAGATATATCGACTAAGGACATAATAGCTTGTCAGCCCAGCTGAACAGCTTTGAGACATTATTCAGAAGAACATATATTGCAGCAGACAATGTAGCTAACTGAATAACAACCATGCCTTTATAAACATAACAGTTTATTACATGATACAGATACATTCCCACAGGCCTCAAACATTAGCCTTAAGGGCATACCCCAACATTCTCCACCTCGATCGGATCGAAGTGCCTTGATATTCCGGCCTAGCTGATTCTGTACTTCATTTTTGAACTCTTTGAACTTGTCGAAAGATTCACTCTTATGTCTCATTAGATAGACATAACCATATCTACTGAAATCATCAGTAAATGTAATGAAGTATGAATAGCCACCTCTGGCATGTTTACTAAATGGCCCACACACATCATTGTGAATAAGGTCAAGTAAACCTGAAGCCCTTTGACCTTTATTAGAAAAAGGAGTCTTCGTCATTTTTCCCATTAAACAAGCTTTGCATGTATCAAGCTCCTCATAGGAGAATGATCCCAGCAGTCCATGGTCATGCAACCGCTTAATGCGCTTCTTGTTAATATGGCCTAAACGACTATGCCATAGCAAGGTGCTGTCATCAGCATACTTGGCTTTCTTATTATCAATTTGTTGTACAGAACATTCCATGTCCAACATGTATAACCCATTGTTAGTCGACCCAGTAGCATAAACAATATTATCAAATGAAATACAACACTTTAAAGTTTTGCATTCAAAAGAAAATCCTTTCCTGACAAGAGTAGGAATAGAGATAATATTCTTAGTTATGCTCGGTACAAAATAACAATTGTCAAGTTCTAATACAAAACCAGATGGTAAAGAGATGTTATATTGTCCTACAGCAACAGCAGCAACCCGTGCCCCGTTTCCAACTCGTAGGTCCACCTCATGCTGTCCCACCTGTCTTCTTCTCTTGAGTTCCTGTACATTTGAACAAATGTGAACTCCACATGCAGTGTCCAACTCCCATGAAATAGAAGAAGCTACCATGACTTGAGTCACGTAAATACCTGAGCCAGAAGTGAAAGGCTTGCTTCCCTTCTTCTCTCCTTGGAGCGCTTTACAGTCCTTCTTCCAGTGACCGAGCTGGCCACAATGGAAACATCTGTTGTCCTTTGACCGCTTTATCTTTTGTTTCAGAGCCTTGTTGTAGCTCTTGATAGGGGCTTTCCCCTTCTTCCCCTTCTTCTTGTTCCTTGAAGGAACCAGCTGTTGGGTCCCCTTCAAGGGGGGGCGAAACCCTAAGTGGCGCATATAGCTCATTTTTGGGCAGCGGAAGCAAGGGTTTCATGAATCGTTCTATATGTCATATGATCAACTTAAAACATCAAGTAAAAGATGCGTTACCATGGCCATGAGAAGGAGGCGGCTTGGAATCAAAGAGGGCAAATAAGCTCTCCTCCAAAGAAGACGCACACAAGAAGATGTTGCCTACTTCCTTTTGTTCCTTGTGCTAGCAAGGGCGCAAGGTATCCTTGATCGCTTGAAGGGATCTTTGCTTGGGCGAATTCTCCTTGTCGTCCACCTCACTTACTCACGAATGCAAGTCTCTCGTCCAAGCAAGAGAAGGTGACGAACATTGAATCAAAAAACGTTGAGGCGTTGATCAAAGTAGCGCTTATTACTTTCCAAAAATAGCAAGCAATGAAGTCATGCGCTCATGATCACAAAAACCGATCAAAACGCCTCAAGCCTTGAACCATGCATTCACTCATGTGAACCGGTTCAATTTTGGTCTGGTTCAAAGACCAATTAACCCAAGCTATTCGGTCTAGATCACATCAAACCCTAAGGCTCAAGATCTAACCGTTCATCTCCTGATGCTCCTGATCTCACCGATCTAGCATCACCTCTCTCGATCGAAGCTTACCGATCTCAAGCCCTAATCAATCAAACATGATCAGACCAGATCTCACTTACAATCAGAGATTACATCCCTTTAAACTGAACCCAAACAATTCAGTCCACACGATCTGACTCAAGTAAGCCATATCTTCAAATTGTGCGACCCTGAGGGTTTCCTTTAAATGTCCGTAACGATAACTTACGTTATCACGATCAGTGAGGGGTATCTAGCAACACATCACTGTCTCCCGATATAAAGGAAAGAGTCTTCCAAGACTACTCCCAAAACACAGCACAAGTGTGAATCCACTTCACGAGGCATACATGTTTCCTTTGCCACTGGATGTTCTTATTGGACAAGCGTGTCAAGCCTGTAGCTCCAATATGATGAGCATGATTAGATCAGATGAACACTGTCACCTGGGTATGGCCATACACTTTCTCAATCATCTCATCCAGGGGGGCCCCTTTAGAACATCACACTCCTTAAACAAGGAGACGGCAATCCTGTATCTATCACTAGTGCCCTAACCTGACTCATGATCATTATCCAAGATAGTTTATAACCATTATGTTTCAAATGATATTGAACTACCTCAAAACAATGACAATCATCATTTAGAAACACAAGTGATCTCAAGTCAGAGGACATGTGCCACTTGATGCATACAAGGATTATTCACATTGTGACAAGCAATTGAATATCCTAGTAGGGTCTGTCCAGTACATCCAATGTACCCATGAGTCTACATCTTATTCCATGCTCGAAGCATCCTATAAGATTAGAACACAAATTAGTCTCAATCACATCATGGCTGTCTCAGGTTCACCAAGATATCTCGACTAAGGACAATATAGCATGTCAGCCTAGCTGAACAGCTTTGAGACATTATTCAGAAGAACACACATTGCAGCAGATGATGTAACAACCTGAATAATAACCATTGCCTTTATAAACATAAGAGTTTATACATGATACTATTACAATCCCAAGGCCTCAAACATTAGCCTTAAGGGCATACCCCAACACCAGCAAGACAGAGGAGGAAGGCTTTCCCTTCTCAAGAGTCTGCTCTGTGGTACAGAGCATGTTTAGTAACTCTGCCGGAGTACAATCGATCTTGTTCATATTAAAATTAATAATGAACGGATCAAAAGAGGCGGGGAGAGACTGCAGGATAATGTCTACAACAAGTTCCTGATTGATGGTGTGTCCCAGTTTCTCTAGAGCCTCCTTGTACCCAATCATCTTGAGTACGTGAGCTCCCACTGGACTCCCTTCAGTCAGTTTTGTAACATCCCGTTATCTTAACCCCAAACAAACAACATAATTCATAAAAGAAACAGGATGTTATCATACAAGATCGATACATATGCTAGGTAAAACCCCGTTCAGGAAACACGATCTGAAAATTTCGAAAATCCATACATATAAATCTCCACAAAACACAATTTCATAAAGGTACCTGCCACCACGCATTCCTTGCACTAGACATATGCAAGGCAACAGTTATATCAAATCCGTATCAAAACCATAAAATCCATAAAGGTACCTGCCACCAGGCAATACTTGCACTAGACATATGCAAGTTACAGATATATCAAAACCGATTACAAAGAATACACCACAAACTGAAATTCAAAACAAAATCACAAAATCGATTTTATAAACTCATACCAAACACCGAAACCAGGCCAAAGCCCGCGGTGACACAAAAATCAAAATCATTTAACTGCCACAATCCGGCAACACAAATTCATATAGTTTAGCCATAGTCGGCAGCACATGTTCACATAATTCAGATATTAAGGCCACAACCGGCATCATAAGTTCATTAAGCATAAATCACGATATCCATATAATGCTAACTGCTCCCCTGCTCTACACCTGAAAATAATGAGGGGTGAGCTACACAGCCCAGTGAGTGGATAGTCTAAATCGACCATCCATAACATACACTCAAAAATATAGACAGATTAATTTAAAAATCTTTAACAGGAACATTATGTCAACATATAACAACATAAAGAAAACAGAAGTCATATAAACAGTCAGATGTACACACCAACATATAACACACTCAGGTTCTAGAGTTATACTCTAAACCAACTAAACACACCAACACTTAATTAACCTAGTTGTCCAGCATATTCAGTAGTGACCATTATGGTCTAACCCGGCTTTGGCCTAAGCACTGGGAGACTGCAAAATTTCATGCAACATATTAACATGGACAGTGAGTAGAATCAAGAGGTGGCCCCCGCCAGGTCACGACGTGGCACTTTGCTCTAAAACACCCCATAACACATCGATGGATTGTGTGTAGATTCAAGAGGTGGCCCCCGCCGGGTCACGACGTGGCACTTTGCTCTACGACACCCCATATCACAAAAAGAGAGTGATGACATCAAGAGGTGGCCCCTGTCCGACCAAGACATGGCACTTTGCGTCAAAACCCGTTCTCCCAAAAGGTTCCTACTGGACAACAGACACATCTTATATCATATATCACAAAGGTGGACTCCTAAGTGTCAACTAGACTCTAGGATAGTCATCACAATAATCATATCGGGCAGGCTGAACATCAACCCCCATCACAATAATCATAGCAGGTAGGCTGAACATCAACCCCCTTCACATATCACAATACAGGGCTGAAAATTCAAACCCTTAACACATCACATATTGACCATCCCCTTGAGTACACAGCTACACTTAGCCTTAGTCCTAACCAACACATGATCACAACAGATAATATTCGAAAATCCCATATCAACATAATTTTCGAAATTCACATAACCACATAATATTCACATATTCAAAGATCACTTAACATTCCAAAAATCACAAATCACATAACATAGTGTAGTCCTTAAGTTTCAGGCTGGTCAGTTCAGTGTAGTCTTGCTAAGTTATCACTCAATTTCTCAAACAAAGTTACATAACCATAAATATATAACCATGAAACATGCTACACTCATAAAGGAACATAAAATTAAAACAAGCATCCATAAAATCAACATAAAATGTAAAACATATAATCTTATAAACTACTTTACAAATTACCACATGTAAACATGTTAACTACAAATATCAAGAATTCGGTTATCATAAACAATTTTCAAAATTTCGGTTTTCATGCATATTATCAATATTTCGGTTTTTAGGTTTTCATGGTAAATACCTTAAATCCGATTTTCATGAAGAACAAGGAATACCTTAAATTCGGTTTTCAAGAAAAATATACCTTTGCAACTTTCGGTTTATAACAAGATGAAGTCTTGAGTTTTCGGTTTTAGCATGGTAAAAATTCCAACAAGCAAATGTATCATCTAACACATTATCTAACACTAACAAATAGATGGAAATCAAATAGACACCCCACTCACCTTGAACCGTGAACACTAAGGTGAAAACTCTCCAAAAAAACGTCTAGAGCCTTGCCACCACCAATGGAAAAGAACGCCACCCAAATCAAAGATGCCGGCCAAGGAAAAGGAAGAGGAAGAAAGGAAAATTCCTCCAAGCCCTCAAGAATCGCCTAAGTTCTTCAAAAATCGCCCCAAGCCTTCAAGCCGTCGCCCAAGATTTTCCTTCAAGCCAAAAAAATCGCCAACTCTCCTACCCTAACCGAAATATCAATTTGAATTTTCGGTTTTTAATTCTTTAACCCGTTAACCAACTAATTCCAATAGGGTTTAACCCATTTAACTAACTAAATTTGAATTTTAAACCCAATTCGTGCAAACCCAATAACCCATGATTAACTAATTAATTTAACCATTCACTTAATGAAAATCCATTAAGGATTTAATTGACATCCAATAAGGATTAACGTCCAATAACTCCAATTAATTAACAATTAATTAACTTAAATTAACAAGCAATAAACTCTAATTAATTAACTGAAAATTAGCATCCAATAAGCTAGTTAATTAATTAACATTAACATCCAAAAATCTCTAATTTAATTAACTATAATTCATCAACCAAAATCTCTAATTAATTTATCATAAATTAACAATCAATACACAGGAATAATAACACAGTCAATAATTTTATTTAAATCAAAAAAATAATGCTTACCAGGACTTAAGATCCTTGGATCTTACATCCCTCCCTCCTTATAAAGCTTTAGTCCTCTAAAGCTCAGCATCCATATCATCAAAGAGATAAGCATAAAATTTCCTCATATCAGCTTCAGTCTCCCAAGTCGCCTCCTCAACCGACTGATTTCCCCAGATAACCTTTACCAAAGGTATAGTCTTGTTCCTCAGAACTTTATCCTTTCTATCCACAATCCGGAGAGGTCTTTCCTCAAATGTCAAATCACTCTTAATCTGAAGAGGTTCCAACTCCAACACATGAGATGGATCAGGCTGATAATTCCTCAAAGCAGAGACATGGAACACATTATGCACATGATCCATAGCAGGAGGTAAAGCTAACCGGTAAGCCACTGGACCAATTCTCTCAATAATGTCAAAAGGCCTACAAACCTAGGGCTCAACTTGCCCTTTTTGCCAAACCTCATAACACCCTTAGTAGGTGACACCTTTAAGAAAACATGATCCCCTACCATAAACTCCAAGGGACGACGACGGTCATCAGCATAACTCTTCTGTCTGTCCCGAGAAATCTTCAGTTTATTCTGTATCTCTCTGACCTTATCAGTAGTCTCCTGAACTGCATCAGATCTCAAAATCATTATGTCACCAGTTTCCTCCCAACACAAGGGAGTCCTACACCTTCTTCCATACAAAGCCTCATATGGAGCCATCTGAATACTTGAGTGGAAACTATTATTATAAGTGAACTCTATCAAAGATAGATCCCGGTTCCACTCAGAACTCCAATCAACCACATAGGCTCTCAACAAATCTTCTAGAGTCTGTATAGTACGCTCCGTCTGGCCATCAGACTGAGGATGGTATGCTGTACTAAAACTCAACTTAGTACCCAAACCCTCCTGTAAGCTCTTCCAAAATCTGGACAAAAATCGAGAGTCCCTATCAGACACAATATCAACAGGCACTCCATGCAGTCTGACTATCTCATCAATGTATAATCTAGCCAGCCTCTCTAAAGGATAAGTCATCTTGATCGGGAGAAAATGGGCTGATTTAGTGAGTCTATCAACAATCACCCAAATAGCATCATGACCCAATCTGGTTCTAGGCAAACCACACACAAAATCCATACTGATGCATTCCCACTTCCACTCAGGAATAGGAAGGGGCTGCAACAAACCACCAGGCTTCTGGTGTTCAGCCTTTACAGTCTGACAGGTTAAACACCTAGAGACAAAATCAGATACTTCTTTCTTCATTCCCGGCCACCAAAAACTTTTCTTGAGGTCCTGATACATCTTAGTTACACCAGGATGTAGAGAATACTTGGAGTTATGGCTGTCCTCCAATATTTCTTTCCTCAAGCTCGGTTCCTCAGGGACACATACCCTTCCACGAAACCGAAGAATACCATCATCAGACAGACTAAAATCCTGAACTGCGCCACCAACCAAACTATCCCTGATCTGAACTAATCTCGGATCCACAGACTGCTGATCTCTGATCTTCTGCAACAAAGCAGACTATACTCTGAGAAAAGCCACATAACCCGACTGAACTCTAGGAGAAACACTGATCCTGAGATCGCTGAACTCCTGCAGTAACTGCCACTCACTGACCCGTAAAGCAGCTACTGAAGTAACTGGATGTCTGCTCAGTGCATCCGCCACTGGCCTTTCCAGCCTGATACTGAATAGAGAAGTCATAGTCTTTGATCAACTCCATCCATCTTCTCTGTCTCATGTTCAACTCCTTCTGAGTGAAGATGTACTTGAGACTCTGGTGATCAGTGAACAGATCAAAATCCTGACCCAACAAATAGTGACGCCATATCTTCAAAGCAAAGACTACGGCCGCCAACTCTAAGTCATGAGTAGGGTAGTTCAATTCATACTCATTCAGTTGTCTCGAAGCATAGGCTACTACAGAACCCTTCTGCATCAAGACACAACCCAACCCCTTGCCTGAAGCATCCGTATAGACAGTAAACCTTTCCCATCACTAGGGATAATGAGGATCGGTTGTACTAGTCAACCTCCTTTTCAGCTCTTGAAAGCTCTCTTCACACTTATCATCCCAAATAAACTTGGCCTCCTTTCTGGTTAATTTAGTTAAAGGACCCGCCAGCTTGGAGAATCCCTCAACAAATCTCCGGTAGTAACCTGCTAAACCCAAGAAACTTCTGATCTCAGTAGCACTAGTCGGTCTTCCCCAATTGAGAATGGCTTGCACTTTAACTGGATCCACAGACACCCCTTGACCAGAAATCACATGTCCCAAGAAGCTGATCTTCTCTAGCCAGAACTCACACTTACTAGCCTTGGCATATAATCGGTTCTTCCTCAGAACCTCCAACACTCTGCGCAAGTCACTGACATGATCTGAAGTAGTCCGAGAGTATACCAAGATATCATCTATAAAGACTACCACACAAGAGTCAAGCAAATCATGGAATACCCTGTTCATCAAATACATGAAGACAGCAGGTGCATTCGTCAGTCCAAAAGGCATAACTAAAAATTCAAAATGCCCATACCTGGTCCTGAAAGCAGTCTTAAATATATCCTCATCCTTGACTCTAAGCTGATAATACCCTGATCTCAGATCAATCTTAGAGAACACTGTAGCTCCCTGTAATTGATCAAACAGATCATCAATTCTGGGAAGAGGATACTTATTCTTGATAGTCACTTGGTTCAACTGCCTGTAGTCTATACACATCCTCAGGGTTCCATCCTTCTTCTTTACGAACAGCACTGGCGCTCCCCAGGGAGAAGCACTAGGCCGAATGTACCCTTTCTCTAGCAATTCCTCCAGTTGTTTCTTAAGCTCGGCCAGCTCTGAGGTAGCCATGCGATAAGGAGCTCTGGAGACAGGTGCCGTACCTGGCGCCAACTCAATGCCAAACTCTACCTCTCGAATCGGTGGCAAGCCTGAAAATTCTTCAGAGAACACATCAGGAAATTCTTTCACCACCGCCATCTGAGTCAAATCAGAAAGTAGAATCATCCTGCACCTTAACATGCGCAAGATAACCCTTGCATCCACTAGCAAGTAACTTCCTGGCCTACAGGAAAGATATTACATGCGGTCCTTGGTCCGACATTAGACCTCTCACAAAAATCCTACTCCCATCTAGCAGATTTAAAGTGATTACTTTCTCAAAGCAATCCACAGTAGCATGATGTGAGGATAACCAATCCATACCTAGGATGACATCATAATCTTGCATGTCTAATAGGATTAGATCTACCAGAAACTCATAACCCTCTACATGCACTACACAATTAGCACAAACAGTATCTGTAGACAATGATTTTCCCAAGGGAGTACTGACAGACACAACATAATCTAGCATCTTAGGTACAACAGGTAAACGTGCAGCAAACTTAACAGATACAAAAGACAAATTTGCACCAGGGTCAAATAAGATACGAGCTAACTGATCAAATACAAATAAGGTACCTTCCACGACGGATCGGGAAGCTCGTGTATCCTTCTCAGCCACAGCATAAACTCTAGTCTGGACTGTAGACTTATCTGCCCCTCTCTGCTGCATCTCAGGTTCTTTACAGTCCTTGACCATGTGTCCAGGTTTCTTACACCTGAAACATACACCATTCCTCTTATGATAGTCTTTCACTAGATGTCCCTTGAGCCCACAATAATTACAAGTCCGGTCCTCTGTGATACTGTTTCTTACATCCCTGGCATCCCTAAACTACTGCGGTGCATCCCTGGACTGCTGCGGTGCCTTGTAGGAGTAAGGCTTATACCTGCTCTTTTTGTAGTCCTTATGTTTAGGGTACTTCTTACCCTTGCCGCCACTACCATACTGAGGAACCGCCCGCCTCAGCTGCAGGAACCACTGTCACGGCAACATGAGAACTCCTCTCAGCTATGTATCTCTCAATGGTGCGTGGTCGCCCAACAGTCTCAACATAGGTCTCCAAGTGCTGAGCACCAACCTGCTCTCTAATGTCCCATCTGAGACCTCTCCTCTTTTCAGTGTTTATCAGGTGAGGAGCATACTTTCCCAACTTAGTGAACTGCAACTCATACTGGTCCACTGTCATATCACCCTGCTCCAGGTGAATAAATGCCACCTCTCGGTCCTCCACCAAACTATCTGGGAAGTACTTCTCGTTAAATCGAGACAAGAAGTAAGGCCAATCTACAGTCTCATGTCTTTCTTCGGCAAGTCTCACCACGCCCCTTCCACCACTCATCTGCGTCCCCACGCATCATATAGGTGGTCAGACATAACTTATCTTCATCTGAGCAGCGCATGACTTGGAAAATCTTTTCCAAGCACAACTGCCAGTTCTCGGCAGTACTGGATTCTGAGCCCCCATAAAAAGAGCTAGGACCCAGTTTCTGGAATTCACTCACAAGTGAGGCATAGCGCCTGTGAGCGCCCTCCTGAGAGTCATCCCCCACCGCCCGAGTAGTAGTCTGGGGTCTCTCTTGAGTCAACTGCTGCAAAAGCTGTTGTTGTGCTTCTTGATGCTGAGTCTGTTGCTGCTGCAGCATCTGAGCTTGCCTCTCTATCATGGCACCTTGTTGCTGTACCATGCCAGTCAGAGCCTCAATAGTTCTTGTGAGGTTCGAAGGCTGCTCATCCTCGCCACTAGCATTTCCTTTGGTTCGTACCATCTTAAATTCCTACACACACATACCATAGTCAGGAAAACAAACATAAACCTATCAGGTGTCTAGCAATACACAAACATGTTTTCCCCCCCGAACTAAGTTTTAGCTAGCCAACTGCTCTGATACCATTCTGTAACATCCCGTTATCTTAACCCCAAACAAACAACATAATTCATAAAAGAAACAGGATGTTATCATACAAGATCGATACATATGCTAGGTAAAACCCCGTTCAGGAAACACGATCTGAAAATTTCGAAAATCCATACATATAAATCTCCACAAAACACAATTTCATAAAGGTACCTGCCACCACGCATTCCTTGCACTAGACATATGCAAGGCAACAGTTATATCAAATCCGTATCAAAACCATAAAATCCATAAAGGTACCTGCCACCAGGCAATACTTGCACTAGACATATGCAAGTTACAGATATATCAAAACCGATTACAAAGAATACACCACAAACTGAAATTCAAACAAAATCACAAAATCGATTTTATAAACTCATACCAAACACCGAAACCAGGCCAAAGCCCGCGGTGACACAAAAATCAAAATCATTTAACTGCCACAATCCGGCAACACAAATTCATATAGTTTAGCCATAGTCGGCAGCACATGTTCACATAATTCAGATATTAAGGCCACAACCGGCATCATAAGTTCATTAAGCATAAATCACGATATCCATATAATGCTAACTGCGCCCCTGCTCTACACCTGAAAATAATGAGGGGTGAGCTACACAGCCCAGTGAGTGGATAGTCTAAATCGACCATCCATAACATACACTCAAAAATATAGACAGATTAATTTAAAAATCTTTAACAGGAACATTATGTCAACATATAACAACATAAAGAAAACAGAAGTCATATAAACAGTCAGATGTACACACCAACATATAACACACTCAGGTTCTAGAGTTATACTCTAAACCAACTAAACACACCAACACTTAATTAACCTAGTTGTCCAGCATATTCAGTAGTGACCATTATGGTCTAACCCGGCTTTGGCCTAAGCACTGGGAGACTGCAAAATTTCATGCAACATATTAACATGGACAGTGAGTAGAATCAAGAGGTGGCCCCCGCCAGGTCACGACGTGGCACTTTGCTCTAAAACACCCCATAACACATCGATGGATTGTGTGTAGATTCAAGAGGTGGCCCCCGCCGGGTCACGACGTGGCACTTTGCTCTACGACACCCCATATCACAAAAAGAGAGTGATGACATCAAGAGGTGGCCCCTGTCCGACCAAGACATGGCACTTTGCGTCAAAACCCGTTCTCCCAAAAGGTTCCTACTGGACAACAGACACATCTTATATCATATATCACAAAGGTGGACTCCTAAGTGTCAACTAGACTCTAGGATAGTCATCACAATAATCATATCGGGCAGGCTGAACATCAACCCCCATCACAATAATCATAGCAGGTAGGCTGAACATCAACCCCCTTCACATATCACAATACAGGGCTGAAAATTCAAACCCTTAACACATCACATATTGACCATCCCCTTGAGTACACAGCTACACTTAGCCTTAGTCCTAACCAACACATGATCACAACAGATAATATTCAAAAATCCCATATCAACATAATTTTTGAAATTCACATAACCACATAATATTCACATATTCAAAGATCACTTAACATTCCAAAAATCACAAATCACATAACATAGTGTAGTCCTTAAGTTTCAGGCTGGTCAGTTCAGTGTAGTCTTGCTAAGTTATCACTCAATTTCTCAAACAAAGTTACATAACCATAAATATATAACCATAAAACATGCTACACTCATAAAGGAACATAAAATTAAAACAAGCATCCATAAAATCAACATAAAATGTAAAACATATATTCTTATAAACTACTTTAGAAATTACCACATGTAAACATGTTAACTACAAATATCAAGAATTCGGTTATCATAAACAATTTTCAAAATTTCGGTTTTCATGCATATTATCAATATTTCGGTTTTTAGGTTTTCATGGTAAATACCTTAAATCCGATTTTCATGAAGAACAAGGAATACCTTAAATTCGGTTTTCAAGAAAAATATACCTTTGCAACTTTCGGTTTTTAACAAGATGAAGTCTTGAGTTTTCGGTTTTAGCATGGTAAAAATTCCAACAAGCAAATGTATCATCTAACACATTATCTAACACTAACAAATAGATGGAAATCAAATAGACACCCCACTCACCTTGAACCGTGAACACTAAGGTGAAAACTCTCCAAAAAAACGTCTAGAGCCTTGCCACCACCAATGGAAAAGAACGCCACCCAAATCAAAGATGCCGGCCAAGGAAAAGGAAGAGGAAGAAAGGAAAATTCCTCCAAGCCCTCAAGAATCGCCTAAGTTCTTCAAAAATCGCCCCAAGCCTTCAAGCCGTCGCCCAAGATTTTCCTTCAAGCCAAAAAAATCGCCAACTCTCCTACCCTAACCGAAATATCAATTTGAATTTTTGGTTTTTAATTCTTTAACCCGTTAACCAACTAATTCCAATAGGGTTTAACCCATTTAACTAACTAAATTTGAATTTTAAACCCAATTCGTGCAAACCCAATAACCCATGATTAACTAATTAATTTAACCATTAACTAACCATTCACTTAATGAAAATCCATTAAGGATTTAATTGACATCCAATAAGGATTAACGTCCAATAACTCCAATTAATTAACAATTAATTAACTTAAATTAACAAGCAATAAACTCTAATTAATTAACTGAAAATTAGCATCCAATAAGCTAGTTAATTAATTAACATTAACATCCAAAAATCTCTAATTTAATTAACTATAATTCATCAACCAAAATCTCTAATTAATTTATCATAAATTAACAATCAATACACAGGAATAATAACACAGTCAATAATTTTATTTAAATCAAAAAAATAATGCTTACCAGGACTTAAGATCCTTGGATCTTACAAGTTTGCTCTGAAAGGAAAGTTTCGTCAAGTTATAGCGTTCAGTCCTTGCCTGTGCAGCATACAGCATCTTGAGATTTGCTATAATATCAATAGCAGATAAATCCTCATGCTGACGCTGGAGCTCTGGCGTCATTTACGCAAGCATAAGGCAAGCGACATCAGTACTATCACTGACGTGCTTCTCATAAGCATCCCAAACCGCCCTTGCGGCGTTCGCTGCGGGTTGAGCCGGTATTGCCGTCTCAAGGACATACAGTTTCCTCTCAGCCTTAAGAACAATCTTAAGCTGTCTGTACCAGTCTGAGAAGTTTGGCCCAGCAAACTTCTCCTTTTCCAGTATGGATCGCAGATTGAGCCCTGTGGTGTTCGTTGCTGCAGGAATCTACAACATTGCAAGAACAACAAGGTCAGTATCCATGTTAGAATCAATCCAGGACTTAAGAATGATTCTTTTCTCACTATTTTATCTGACTGAAAAATCCAATAAAACAGTCCGAAAGAGTAAAACCCCTTTTAGTGAGATGGGATCCAGATTTCATACTTGGTCTCCGCGTCCCGCTCAGGCGAGATAAGATGCACAGAGAGTTCAAGCACTAATCACTGGTAGGCTATCCATGCCAATCGCCAACCCGTGCGATTCCCCTTCATCTAGGCAATCCAGCAGACTGTGCCAACTGAGTTGGTACTGAAAAGTCCCCTTCAAGGGGGAGCGCAAGGAGATGAAACCCTAAATAAGGGGGGCGCATGTAATATTTCTAGGGAATTCATCATCAAGATCGCATGTAGTTCATATGATTAACTTGTATAACCGAAAAGATCTCAAAGGGATCATACCAATGCCATTAGATTGGATGTCGGTTTGGAAGCAAAGACCAAACGAGAGCTTCTCCACAAGTGACGCACACAAAATGATGTCGCCTACCCCTTGTGATCCTTGTGCTAGCAAGATTCTTCAAGGGTCCTTGCCGTATGGAAAAAGGGGGGGAGAACTTCTTGCTTGGCGAGACCTCCTCGTCGTTCACCACTTCTCTACACGAGAATGCAATGTCGAGAGCAAGAGGGAGAAGAGAGACGTTACTCTCATAAACATGTGGAGGCGTTACCATCTATTGGAATAATGCACCTTCCAAATATGGCAACCCTTCAATGTGTGATGCGTTCACACCAAGTGAACCGATCACCATTTCTTCCCCTTTGAACCATGCGCTCATGTAATGAGCCGATTCAATTTGATTTGGTTCAAAGACCAAATAACCCAAGCCATTGGTCTAGATCACAATAAACCCTAAAGGTTCAAGATCTAACCGTTCATCTCCTGATGCTCCTGATCTCACCGATCTAGCATCCAATCTCTCGATCGAAGCTTACCGATCTCAAGCCCTAATCAATCAAACATGATCAGACCAGATCTCACTTACAATCAGAGACTAAATCCCTTCAAACTGAACCCAAACAATTCAGTCCACACGATCTGACTTAAGTAAGCCATATCATCAAATTGTGCGACCCTGAGGGTTTCCTTTAGATGTCGGTAACGATAACTTTCGTTATCACGATCAGTGAGGGGTATCTAGCAACACATCACTGTCTTCCGATATAAAGGAAATAGTCTTCCAAGACTACACCCAAACCACAGCACAAGTGTGAATCCACTTCACAAGGCATACATGATTCCTTTGCCACTGGATGTTCTTATTGGACAAGCATGTCAAGCCTGTAACTCCAATATGATGAGCATGATTAGACCAGATGAACATAGTCACCTTGGTATGGCCATACACTTTCTCAATCATCTCATTTAGGGGGGCCCCTCTAGAACATCACACTCCTTAAACAAGGAGACGGCAATCCTATATCTATCACTAGTGTCCTAACCTGACTCATGATCATTATCCAAGATAGTCTATAACCATTATCTTTCAAATGATATTGAACTACCTCAAAACAATGACAATCATCATTTAGAAACACAAGTGATCTCAAGTCAGAGGACATGTGCCACTTGTTGCAAACAAGGATTATTCACATTGTGACAAGCAATTGAATATCCTAGTAGGGTCTGTCCAGTACATCCAATGTACCCATGAGTCTACATCTTATTCCATGCTCGAAGCATCCTATAAGATTAGAACACATATTAGTCTCAATCATATCAAGGCTGTCTCATGTTCACCAAGATATCTCGACTAAGGACATTACAGCATGTCAGCCTAGCTGAACAGCATTGAGACATTATTCAGAAGCACACTCATTGCAGCAGACAATGTAACATACTGAATAACAACCATTGCCTTTATAAACATAAGATTTTATATACATGATACTGATAGAATCCCAAGGCGAGATAAGATGCACAGAGAGTTCAAGCACTAATCACTGGTAGGCTATCCATGCCAATCGCCAACCCGTGCGATTCCCCTTCATCTAGGCAATCCAGCAGACTGTGCCAACTGAGTTGGTACAACACAGTCTCTGATTCCACAGATGGCTGCCTCCATATAGCTAACATAAGCTCAATATGTAGCCTACATGGTCAAGCTAACCTGACCTACTCCCTGGACCACCACGTGCTATGCTGAGCAACGAGAAGCGATAAATCCCTTCTCTGTAACACGCAGGTGTAATCACACACCGTCTGAAGATAGATGGGCGTGCCCACTGAGTGGGTACAACACGGCCCCAACGATAGTCAGAACAGTGAGGTTTCGCGTCAGAAGGCTTTCGTGCTTGATATTTGACGTTGGATTTTAACGGTCCATTTAATCTTCTTACTATCATGCGATATCTATGGTGATAGCAAAAGAATAAATCATGCATGTGCTAATGTTACATAAAATAGTAAATTGAAAGCACAATTATCTTATGTGGTAAATTCCCATTGAGCCTAAGTAAAAACCCTAGTTTTACACAAGTCTTCACTTGAGCTCTTTATGGGTCTCTTTCACTTCATCTGGCCCAGCCCAGGCCCAAGCGCCTGTTGGGGTATGCCCTTAAGGCTAATGTTTGAAGCCTTGGGTTGTTATCAGTATCATGTATAAACTCTATGTTTATAAAGGCAATGGTTGTTATTCAGGTTGTTGCATTATCTGCTGCTATATGTATACTTCTGAATAATGTCTCAATGGTGTTCAGCTTGGCTGACATGCAGTATTGTCCTTAGTCGAGATATCTTCGTGAACATGAGACAGCCTTGATATGATTGAGACTAATATGTGTTCTAATCTTACAGGATGCTTCGAGCATGGAATAAGATGTAGACTCATAGGTACATTGGATGTACTGGACTGACCCTACTTAGGATATTCAATTGTTTGTCACAATGTGAATAATCCTTGTATGCAAACAAGTGGCATACTTCCTCTGACTTGAGATCACTTGTGTTTCTAAATGATGATTGGCATTGTCTTGAGGTAGTTCAATATCATTTGAAACATAATGGTTATAGACTATCTTGGATAATGAACATGAGTCATGTTAGGGCGCTAGTGATAGATATAGGATTGCCTTCTCCTTGATTGGAGTGTGATGTTCTAAAGGGGCCCCCTGGATGAGATGGTTGAGAAAGTGTATGGCCATACCCAGATGACTATGTTCATCTGATCTAACCACTCTCATCATATTGGAGTTACAGGCTTGACACGCTTGTCCAATAAGAACATCCAGTGGCAAAGGAAACATGTACGCCTAGTGAATTGGATTCACACTTGTGCTGTGGTTTGGGTGTAGTCTTGGAAGACTCTTTCCTTTATATCGGGAGACAGTGATGTGTTGCTAGATACCCCTCTCTGTTCGTGATAACGTAAGTTATCATTACCGACATTTAAAGGAAACCCTTAGGGTCGCACAATTTGATGATATAGCTTACTTATGTCAGATCGTGTGAACTGAATTGTTTTGGTTCAGTTTAAAGGAGTTTAAACTCTGATTGTAAGTGAGATCTGGTCTGATCATGTTTGATTGATTAGGGCTTGAGATCGGTAAGCTTCGATCAAGAGAAATGATGCTAGATCGATGAGATCAAGAGCATCAAGAGATGAATGGTTAGATCTTGAACCTTTTGGTTTTATATGATCTAGACCAAGGCTTGGCTTAATTTGGTCTTTGAACCAAATGTAATTGAACCGGCTCATCATAGTGAGCTCATGGTTCAATGGGAGAGGAAAATGAGATGGTTCACTTGGAGTGAACACATCACACGTTGAGGGCTTACTATTTTTGGAAGTCATGCTTTCCAAAATAGTTCACGCCTCTACGTTCGTGGTTACAGGCGCTATTCTCGTCTCTGGCCTCTTCCTCTCGATGCCTCCTCTCTCGTGTGGTGAGTTTTCACGCCAAGGAGAGTTCGGACAAGAAAAAGACATCATCTCTAATCACCTTCACGCGATCAGGAGACCTTGGATCTTTGCTAGCACAAGGAACGCCAAGGAGAAGCCATCAATCACCTTGTGTGCGGTTCCTTTGGAGAAGAAGCACACGCTTCTTTGCTTCCAAGTCACCATCCAAGAAATGGCATTGGTATGATCTCTCTTTTGATCTATACAAGTTTTACAAGTTGATCATATATTCATGCTAATCGATCCTTAGAAACCCTAGCTTCCGCTATGCAAAATCTTAATATGCACATATTAGGGTTTCGCCCCACTTTCAATTGGTATCAGAGGATGGTTTTGTATGTTCATATGATTGCTTGTAATGTGATCCTTGTTAGCGTATACATTGATCTAAATTCATCATCATGGCGTAACTACATGTTAAACATTTGTTTTCTGATGTTGGCGCATGTATGATGTTTATTGTTGGCGCATGTTAAATGTTATTTTATCAAAACTTATAACAACTTGCGCGCATCCACTTAGATCTATAAGCGCCTACTTTAAAAACTTAGATGGGTTATTAGGGTTGAAGTCGTCGTCTAGTCTAGACCCTACAGTCTAATCAGACCATCTGACAGACTAGACGGGTCGAGCAGATGGCACCTATGCGGAAGCATGAGGTGGCTATAGGTCGACCGCAGAAAGGCGTGTAGCGATGTCTGATTGAGACAACCAATGAACGCTCATGATTAAGGCCCGGGGTCACACCCGCTTGCCAGAAATCATGAGGGACGTTCAGCCCTTAAAGCATGCATTGTTGACCATAAGGTCGACTCAAGTCGGTTATGACTTGGTGCATGCAAGGGCAGTGGGTCTGACTAGGTCTGATGAGTGGATCCCTATTAATGGACCGTTGTAAGGTAGTAGGGCACATAAGGAAATAAAATTGTTGCCAATGGGTTTTTCAAAATTTTATTTTCTTGTTTGGATCACATGTTGCTTGTCTAACCATGATGGGTGTTTATTTCATCTTATGTGGGTTGCCCAATTTTTGTGTGCTGTGCTGGGGCCTGCGTGCCTGGATTAATAATTGTAAATTATTATTGTGATCTGCGCATCACATTTTAAAATTATGATAAAGTGTAATTGACCTGCGTGTCAGAGACTGTGTTGTACCAACTCAGTTGGCACAGTCTTCTGGATTGCCTAGATGAAGGGGAATCGCACGGGTTGGCGATTGGCATGGATAGCCTACCGGTGATTAGTGCTTGTACTCTCTGTGCATCTTATCTCGCCTGAGCGGGACGCGGAAACCAAGTATGAAATCTGGATCCCATCTCACTAAAAGAGTGTTACTCTTTCGGACTGTTTTAATGGATTTTTCAGTCAGATAAAATAGTGAGAAAAGAATCATTCTTAAGTCCTGGATTGATTCTAACATTGATACTGACCTTGTTGTTCTTGCAATGTTGTAGATTACTGCAGCAACGAACACCACAGCGTTCAATGTGCGATCCTTACTGGAAAGGGAGAAGTTTGCTGGGCCAAACTTCTCAGACTGGTACGGACCCCTTAAGATTGTTCTTAAGGCTGAGAGGAAACTGTGTGTCCTTGAGACGGCAATAACGCCTCAACCCGCTGCAAACACCGCAAGGGCGGTTCGGGATGCTTATGAGAAGCATGTCAATGATAGCATTGATGTCGCTTGCCTGATGCTTGCGTCTATGACGCCTGAGCTGCATCGTCAGCATGAAGATTTATCTGCTATTGAAATTATAGCAAATCTCAAGATGCTGTATGCTGCACAGGCAAGGACTGAACGCTATAACTTGTCTAAACTTTTCTTTCAGAGCAAACTGACTGAAGGGAGTCCAGTGGGAGCTCACGTACTCAAGATGATTGGGTACAAGGAGGCTCTAGAGAAACTGGGACACACCATCAATCAGGAACTTGTTGTAGACATTATCCTGCAGTCTCTCCCGACATCTTTCGATCCGTTCATTATTAATTTTAATATGAACAAGATCGACTGTACCCCGGCAGAGTTACTGAACATGCTCTATACTACTGAGCAGACTCTTGAAAAGGGAAAGCCTTCATCCTCTGTCTTGATGATTCCTTCAAGGAACAAGAAGAAGGGGAAGAAGGGCAAAGCCCCTGTCAAGAGCTACAACAAGGCTCTGAAATAAAAGATCAAGCGGTCGAAGGAATACAGATGTTTCCATTGTGGCCAGCTGGGTCACTGGAAGAAGGACTGTAAAGCGCTCCAAGGAGACAAGAAGGGAAGCAAGCCTTTCACTTCTGGCTCAGGTATTTTCGTGACTGAAGTCATGGTATCTTCTTCTATTTCATGGGTGTTGGACACTACATGTGGAGTTCACATTTGTTCAAATGTGCAGGAACTCAAGAGAAGAAGACAGGTGGGACAGCATGAGGTGGACCTACGAGTTGGAAACGGGGCACGGGTTGCTGCTGTTGCTGTAGGACAATATAACATCTCTTTACCATCTGGTCTTGTATTAGAACTTGACGATTGTTATTTTGTGCCGAGCATAACTAAGAATATTATCTCTATTCCTGCTCTTGTCAGGAAAGGGTTTTTCTTTGAATGCAAAACTTTAAATTGTTGTATTTCATTTGGTAATATTGTTTATGCTACTGGGTTGATTAACAATGGGTTATTCATGTTGGACATGAAATGTTCTGTACAACATATTGATAATAAGAAAGCCAAGTATGCTGATGATAGCACCTTGCTATGGCATAGTCGTTTAGGCCACATTAACAAGAAGCGTATTAAGCGGTTGCATGACCATGGACTGCTGGGATCATTCTGAAGGGTCCCCTAATTCAAGGGGAGGGGCGAAACCCTAATATAAGGCGCATATAACAAATTTCGAGCGGAAGCAAGGGTTTCTTTTTCCATCTTTTGCATGCCATATGATCAACATATATAAATGCTTGTATAGATCGATAGAGATCAAAAAGGAGATCATACCAATGCCATCGATTGGATGGTGCCTTGGAAGCAAAGACGCAAACGCTCCTTCTCCAAAGGTGACGCACACAACAAACGAAGATGGCTTGCTCC
Organism: Costus lasius; assembly: GCA_027563935.2. Lineage (NCBI taxonomy): Eukaryota > Viridiplantae > Streptophyta > Magnoliopsida > Zingiberales > Costaceae > Costus > Costus lasius. The sequence goes on from CM050448.1 coordinate 42,376,440, forward strand.
TTTGAATCCTTTGTGCTAGCAAAGCGCTTCAAAGGGTCCTTGTCGCGTGAGGATGATGAGAGATCAAGCTTGGCCAAGTAACCTCCTTGGCGTGAAGACTCTATCTCTCTTCGAGAGAGGAGACGTCGAGAGGAGATCATAGGCGACGTGAGAAACGTTCCCTTTGAACGTTAAGACATGGCTTCTAAAAATAGTAAGCCTTAATGTCTCAAGCGGTTATGCGTTCACTTCAAAGTGAACCAAGCGCTTATCTCACTCCCTTTTGAACCATGCTCTCATACATGAGCCGGTTCAATTGAATTTTTGGTCCAAGACCAAATTAAATCAGCCCAAGCGATTTGGTCTAGACCATAGTAAACCCTAAGGTTCCAGATCTAACCGTTCATCTCTGAATGCTCTTGATCTCACCGATCTAGCATCAAATCTCTCGATCGAAGCTTACCGATCTCAAGCCCTAATCAATCAAACATGATCAGACCAGATCTCACTTACAATCAGAGTCTAAATCCCTTTAAAATGAACCCAAACAATTCAGTCCACACGATCTGACTTAAGTAAGCCATATCATCAAATTGTGCGACCCTGAGGGTTTCCTTTAAATGTCGGTAACGATAACTTACGTTATCACGATCAGTGAGGGGTATCTAGCAACACATCACTGTCTCCCGATATAAAGGAAAGAGTCTTCCAAGACTACACCCAAACCACAGCACAAGTGTGAATCCACTTCACTAGGCATACATGTTTCCTTTGCCACTGGATGTTCTTATTGGACAAGCGTGTCAAGCTTGTAACTCCAATATGAAGAGCATGATTAGATCAGATGAACATAGTCACCTGGGTATGGCCATACACTTTCTCAATCATCTCATCCAGGGGGGCCCCTTTAGAACATCACACTCCAATCAAGGAGACGGCAATCCTATATCTATCACTAGTGTCCTAACCTGACTCATGATCATTATCCAAGATAGTCTATAACCATTATGTTTCAAATGATATTGAACTACCTCAAAACAATGACAATCATCATTTAGAAACACAAGTGATCTCAAGTCAGAGGACATGTGCCACTTGTTGCAAACAAGGATTATTCACATTATGACAAGCAATTGAATTTCCTAGTAGGGTCTGTCCAGTACATCCAATGTACCCAAGAGTCTGTTGGGGTATGCCCTTAAGGCTAATGTTTGAGGCCTTGGGATTGTATCAGTATCATGTAATAAACTCTTATGTTTATAAAGGCATGGTTGTTATTCAGGTTGTTATATTGTCTGCTGCAATAATTGTACTTCTGAATAATGTCTCAAAGCTGTTCAGCTGGGCTGACATGCAGTTTTGTCCTTAGTCGAGATATCTTGGTGAACATGAGACAGCCTTGATATTGTTAAGACTAATATGTGTTCTAATCTTATAGGATGCTTCGAGCATGGAATAAGATGTAGACTCATGGGTACATTGGATGTACTGGACAGACCCTACTAGGATATTCAATTGCTTGTCACAATGTGAATAATCCTTGATTGTGACAAGTGGCACATTTCCTCTGACTTGAGATCACTTGTGTTTCTAAATGATGATTGTCATTGTTTTGAGTTAGTTCAATATCATTTGAAACATAATGATTATAGACTATCTTGGATGGTGAGCTTGAGTCAGGTTAGGGCACTAGTGATAGATAAAGGATTGCCGTCTCCTTGTTTAAGGAGTGTGATGTTCTAAAGGGGCCCCCTGGATGAGATGATTGAGAAAGTGTATGGCCATACCCAGGTGACTGTGTTCATCTGTTCTAATCATACTTATCATATTGGAGCTACAAGCTTGACACGCTTGTCCAATAAGTACATCCAGTGGCAAAGGAAACATGCATGCCTTGTGAGTTGGATTCACACTTGTGCTGTGGTTTGGGTGTAGTCTTGGAAGACTCTTTTCTTTATATCGGGAGACAGTGATGTGTTGCTAGATACCCCTCACTGATCGTGATAACGTGAGTTATCGTTACCGACATTTAAAGGAAACCCTCAGGGTCGCACAATTTGATGATATGGCTTACTTAAGTCAGATCGTGTGGACTGAATTGTTTGGGTTCAGTTTAAAGGGATTTAATCTCTGATTGTAAGTGAGATCTGGTCTGATCATGTTTGATTGATTAGGGCTTGAGATCGGTAAGCTTCGATCGAGAGATTGGATGCTAGATCGGTGAGATCAGGAGCATCAAGAGATCGACGGTCAGATCAAGAGCCTTAGGGTTTAATGTGATCTGGACTAATGGCTTCGGTTGATTGGTCTATGAACCAGACCAAATTGAACCAGCTCATTGGTTGAGCGCATGGTTCAAATTGAGAGAAGTTTGCGATTGGGGTAAACCCATGATCGCATGTGAGTGAGTGGCTTTCTATTTTTAGAAAGCATGATCACATACGTGACCACTACTCACGTTCACGCCTAAGGCGCCCTCATCTCTCGTTTCTCCTCACTCTCGTCGCCAACTTGGGCATTCAGCACTCGCACTCTCGTGTGGTGAAGAGATTGACGAAAGGAGAATGAAGCAATCGCCAAGCAAAGGAGATCTCTCCCCTTCCATTCGACAACGGCTTCTTGGAACCTTGCTAGCACAAGGAGCACCAAGGAAGAGTAGGCGACACCAATTGTGTGCGTCACCTTTGGAGAAGGAGCACTTGCGCCTTTCCTTCCAAGACACCATCTAAGTGATGGCAATGGTGAGAATCATTTTAAGTTGAACATATTATATGCATAGATCCTTGAAACCCCTTCCGCTACATCATAATTGTCATATGCGCCTCCTATAGGGTTTCTCCCCCTTAGTTAGGGGACTTTCAATTGGTATCAGAGCAAGTTACATGCATATTTATATGTTTGCTTTTTTTGTGTGATCCTATGCATTGATCTATATGTTACATGCGCATGTTGTGATAGGCGAAATTTACATGCTGGTTAGAGCTATTTTTATTTCTCCTAGGCGCATGTTTTCATGTTGGCGCATATGTTTGTTTTCTCAAACTTCTTATGACATGCGCGACTCATTATAGATCTAAGGCCCTGCATTAAACCCTTAGACGGGTTATTAGGGTTGAAGTCATCCCCTAGGTTAGATCCAGACAGTCTGATCAGACCATCTGACAGCCTTGATGGGTCGACCAGATAGCATCTGTGCGCAAGCACGAGATGGCTATAGGTCGACTGCAGACAGGCGTGTAGCGATGTTTGATTGAGACAACCTATGAACGCACATGAGTTAGGCCCGGGGTCACACCCGCTTGCCAGACCTCATTGTGGTCGTTCAGCCCTTGGCGCATGCATGGTTGACCTTTGGTCGACTCAAGTCAGTTAGGACTTGGTGCATGCAAGGGCAATGGATCTGACTAGGTTGGATGAGTGGATCCCTAGTAATGGACTGTTGTAAGGTTGTAAGTCAAATAAGGAAATTAAAATTGATGCCTATGGGGTTTTTCAAAAAATTAATTTTCTTGACTGGATCACATCTTGGATGATGCCTATGTTTGTTTATTTATTCTTATGTGGGCTGCCCATGTTAAATGTGTGCTGTGCTGGGGCCTGCGTGCCTGGACTTTAAAGTTGTAAATTAATTATTGTGATCTGCGTATCACATTGTATTTAATTTATAAAATGTAATTGACCTGCGTGTCAATCTTGTCTAGATAGATTAATTTATAAATTAGTCAGACAAGAGCACAGAGCACACTTGGCAGAGGCGCATGCAGCAGTGGCTTGACCAGACGGGAGGTCCAGGGTTTGACTCTGGGACCAGGCGCATTTTCCCTGGTGGGCGCACCTGAGCTGCAGATGGCGCTTGGGCCCTAGTTTGGGCCAGATGAGCAGCAAAAGACCCATGAAGAAAAGCAAGTGAAGACTTAAGTTAATTAAGGTCTTACTTAGGCTATGGGCTTTTACCACATAAGATTCATGCTTTCTTTTATTGTTTAAATAAGTAGAACAGCATGATTTATTTATCTTCTGCTATCACCATAGGAATTGCATGATAGTGAAGAAGATAAAAGACCGTTAAAATCCAACGCTAAAATATCAAGCTCGTAAGCCTTCTGACGCGAAACCTCACTGTTCTGATTATCGTTGGAGCCGTGTTGTACCCACTCAGTGGGCACGTCCATCTATCTTCAGACGGTGCGGGATTACACCTGCGTGTTACAGAGAAGGGATTTATCGCTTCTCGTTGCTCAGCATAGCACGTGGTGGTCCAGGGAGTAGGTCGGGTCAGCTTGACCATGTAGGCTACATATGTGGCGCATATGGTAGCGCATGGAGGCAGCCATCTGTGGGGTCAGAGATTGTGTTGTACCAACTCAGTTGGCACAGTCTGCTGGATTGCCCAGATGAAGGGGAATCGCACGGGTTGGCGATTGGCAGGCAGCCTACCAGAAATTAGTGCTTGTACTCTCTGTGCATCTTATCTCGCCTGAGCGGGACGCGGAGACCAAGTATGAAATCTGGATCCCATCTCACTAAAAGAGTTTTACTCTTTCGGGCTGTTTTGCTGGATTTTTCAGCCAGATAAACTAGTGAGAAAAAGAATCTTTCTTAAGTCCTGATTGATTCTTAACATTGATACTGACCTTGCTGTTCTTGCATTGTTGTAGATACCTGCAGCAACGAACACCATGAGCTTCAATGTGCGATCCCTACTGGAAAGGGAGAAGTTTGCTGGGCCGAACTTCTCAGACTGGTTCGGACACCTTAAGATTGTTCTTAAGGCAGAGAGGAAACTGTATGTCCTCGAGACGGCTATACCGCCTCAGCCCGCTCCGAACGTCGCAAGGGCGGTTCGGGAAGCTTATGAAAAGCATATCAATGATAGCATTGATGTCGCTTGCCTGATGCTAGCGTCTATGACGCCACCGCTGCAGCGTCAGCATGAGGATATGTCTACTATAGACAAGATAGCAAACCTCAAGATGCTGTATGCTGCACAGGCGAGGACAGAACGCTATAATCTGACAAAGCTGTTCTTTTAGAGCAAACTGGCTGAAGGGAGCCCAGTGGGAGCTCACGTGCTCAAGATGATTGGGCACAAGGAGGCTCTAGAGAAACTGGGGCATACCATCAACCAGGAGCTTGCTGTAGACATTATTCTGCAGTCTCTTCCACCTTCTTTCGATGCGTTCATCATTAACTTTAATATGAACAAAATCTATTGTACTCCGGCAGAGCTGCTGAATATGCTCTTGACTACTGAGGAAACTCTGAAGGGAAAGCCTTCGACCTCTGTCTTAATGGTTCCTTCAAGGAACAACAAGAAGAAGGGGAAGAAGGGCAAGACCCCAGTCAAGAGTTACAGCAAGGCTCTGAAGCAAAAAGTTAAGCGGTCAAAGGAATACAGGTGTTTCCATTGTGGCCAGCTGGGTCACTGGAAAAAGGACTGTAAAGTGCTCCAAGGAGACAAGAGGGGAAGCATCGCTTCTGGCTCAGGTATTTACGTGACGGAAGTCATGGTTTCATCTTCTTCTATATCATGGGTGTTGGACACTGCATGTGGAGTTCACATTTGTTCAAATGTACAGGAACTCAAGAGAAGAAGACAGGTGGGACAGTATGAGGTGGACCTACGAGTTGGAAACGGGGCACGGGTTGCTGCTGTTGCTGTAGGAGACTATTTCATCTCTTTGCCATCTGGGCTTGTATTAGAACTAAACAGTTGTTATTTTGTTCCCAGCATTACTAAGAATATTATCTCCATTCCTGCTCTTGTCAGGAAGGGATTTTCCTTTGAATGCAATATTTCAAAGTGTGTTTTATCTCTTGATAATATAGTTTATGCTACTGGTTCAATTAATAATGGGTTATTCATGTTGGACATGGAATGTTCTATACACGCAATTGATATTAAGAAAGCCAAGTATGCTGATGACAGCACCTTGCTATGGCATAGTCGTTTAGGCCATATTAACAAGAAACGCATTAAGCGGTTGCATGATCATGGACTGCTGGGATCATTCTCCTATGAGGAGATTGATACATGCAAGGCTTGTTTAATGGGTAAAATGACGAAGTCACCTTTTCCCAACAAAGGTCAAAGGGCTTCAGGTTTACTTGACCTTATACACAGTGATGTGTGTGGGCCATTTAGTAAACATGCCAGAGGTGGCTATCAGTACTTCATTACCTTTACTGATGATTTCAGTAGGTATGGGTATGTCTATTTGATGAGACATAAAAGTGAATCTTTTGACAAGTTCAAAGAGTTCAAGAATGAAGTACAGAATCAGCTAGGCCGAAGTATCAAGGCACTTCGTTCTGATCGAGGTGGAGAATACCTAAGTCGAGAATTTACTGACTATCTAAAGGAGTGTGGGATTATCTCACAGCTCACTCCGCCAGGAACACCACAATGGAATGGTGTGTCCGAGAGGAGAAATAGAACGTTACTTGATATGGTTCGTTCTATGATGAGTCAGGCTACTCTTCCATATTCCTTTTGGGGTTTTGCACTGGAAACAGCTGCAAAGGTACTAAACCGAGTGCCATCCAAGGCAGTTTCAAAGACGCCATATGAGTTATGGTATGGGAAACAGCCGAGCTTGACATTTATCAGGATCTGGGGCTGCGAGGCTTATGTCAAAAAGCTCGCCTCTGGGAAACTAGAGAGCAGATCTGACAAATGTATCTTTGTCGGTTACCCTAAGGAAACTAAGGGTTATTATTTCTACGATCCCAAAGAGAACAAGGTATTTGTTGCTCGGACGGCCATATTTCTTGAGAAGGAGTTTCTTCTGCAAGAGGCCAGTGGGAGAGAAATAAAGCTGGATGAGAATCAAGAGGAAGGACAAAGTAGTCAAGCACAGTTGGATGAGCCTGAGCCGGTAGATCAGGTTAATGAACAACCTGAGGCTCAGATATCACGGGAACCGTGAAGATCGGGAAGGATCCGTCGACAGCCTGAGCGCTATGACGGAGTCTACATCATTGATAATGATGAACCCCTCACTTATGCGGATGCGGTCAGTGGACCGGAGTCAGCGAGATGGCTTGAAGCTATGCGCGCCGAGATGGACTCCATGTCAGATAACCAAGTCTGGGATTTGGTTGATCCGCCTCCGGGAGTTATCCCTATAGGCTGTAAATGGATCTTCAAGAAGAAGATTGACATGGATGGTAACGTGGTTACCTATAAAGGCAGGCTAGTTGCGAAAGGTTTCAAACAAATCTACGGGATAGATTATGATGAAACTTTCTCACCTGTAGCTATGTTTAAGTCTATTCGGATTCTTTTCGCGATAGCAGCATATTTTGATTATGAGATTTGGCAAATGGATGTGAAGACAGCTTTCCTGAATGGAAATCTGGATGAGGATGTGTATATGACACAACCAGAAGGTTTCACTAATCCATCAGATCGTCATAAGATATGCAAGTTAAAGAAGTCTATTTATGGACTTAAACAAGCATCGAGAAGCTGGAATATTCATTTTGATGAATCAATCAGTGAGTTTGGTTTCATCAAGAACGAGGATGACCCGTGTGTATATAAGAGGTTTAGTGGGAGCGTGATTACTTTCCTAGTCCTCTACGTCGATGATATCTTGATCATTGGAAATGACATTCCTGAAATGCATGCGGTTAAGGCATGGTTAAGGAAATGTTTCCAGATGAAAGATCTAGGAGAAGCAGCCTATGTGTTAGGTGTGAAGATCTACAGGGATAGATCTAAGAGGCTTCTCGGGCTGTGCCAGAGTACTTACATCGATAAAGTCCTGGAGAAATTTCATTTAGAGAATTCTAAAAGAGGATATCTTCCAGTCAGACATGGTCTGAATCTTTCGAAGAGTCAGTGTCCACAAACACAGACTGAGAAAGATGAAATGGACAATACGCCTTATGCTTCGGCTATTGGGTCCATTATGTATGCGATGTTGTGTACTCGCCCAGACGTTGCTTACGGGTTAAGCGTGACCAGTCGGTTCCAAAGTAATCCAGGTTTGGCACACTGGATTGCAGTCAAGAACATTTTAAAATATCTGCGGAGGACCAAAGATATGTTCTTGATATATGGTGGTCAGGAAGAACTCAGTATTGAAGGATATACTGACGCTTCGTTCCAGTCTGACCAGGATGATTTCCGATCGCAATCAGGCTATGTTTTTAGCTTGAATGGTGGAGCAGTGGTGTGGAAGAGTTTGAAACAGTCAACTGTTGCTGATTCCACAACAGAAGCCGAGTATGTTGCAGCCTCGGAAGCATCCAAGGAGGCAGTATGGATTCGTAAGTTCGTGAGAGAACTTGGTGTTGTTCCTTCGAGTGCAGATCCTTTGGTTATCTTCTGTGATAACACTAGAGCAATCGCACAAGCAAAGGAACCACGGTCGCACCAGAAGTCCAAGCACATACAGAGACGGTTTTATTTGATCCGGGAGATCATTGATCGTGGCGAGATCAAAGTCTGCAAGGTTCATACAGACGACAATCTGGCAGACCCGCTTACCAAGCCTCTGGCGCAGCAGAAGCATGAGAAGCACTGTAATAATATGGGTTTGAGATTTCTCAACCATTAGATTAAGTGCAAGTGGGAGATTGTTGGGGTATGCCCTTAAGGCTAATGTTTGAGGCCTTGGGATTGTATCAGTATCATGTAATAAACTCTTATGTTTATAAAGGTATGGTTGTTATTCAGGTTGTTATATTGTCTGCTGCAATAATTGTACTTCTGAATAATGTCTCAAAGCTGTTCAGCTGGGCTGACATGCAGTTTTGTCCTTAGTCGAGATATCTTGGTGAACATGAGACAGCCTTGATATGGTTAAGACTAATATGTGTTCTAATCTTATAGGATGCTTCGAGCATGGAATAAGATGTAGACTCATGGGTACATTGGATGTACTGGACAGACCCTACTAGGATATTCAATTGCTTGTCACAATGTGAATAATCCTTGATTGCGACAAGTGGCACATTTCCTCTGACTTGAGATCACTTGTGTTTCTAAATGATGATTGTCATTGTTTTGAGTTAGTTCAATATCATTTGAAACATAATGATTATAGACTATCTTGGATGGTGAGCTTGAGTCAGGTTAGGGCACTAGTGATAGATAAAGGATTGCCGTCTCCTTGTTTAAGGAGTGTGATGTTCTAAAGGGGCCCCCTGGATGAGATGATTGAGAAAGTGTATGGCCATACCCAGGTGACTGTGTTCATCTGTTCTAATCATACTTATCATATTGGAGCTACAAGCTTGACACGCTTGTCCAATAAGTACATCCAGTGGCAAAGGAAACATGCATGCCTTGTGAGTTGGATTCACACATGTGCTGTGGTTTGGGTGTAGTCTTGGAAGACTCTTTTCTTTATATCGGGAGACAGTGATGTGTTGCTAGATACCCCTCACTGATCGTGATAACATGAGTTATCGTTACCGACATTTAAAGGAAACCCTCAGGGTCGCACAATTTGATGATATGGCTTACTTAAGTCAGATCGTGTGGACTGAATTGTTTGGGTTCAGTTTAAAGGGATTTAATCTCTGATTGTAAGTGAGATCTGGTCTGATCATGTTTGATTGATTAGGGCTTGAGATCGGTAAGCTTCGATCGAGAGATTGGATGCTAGATCGGTGAGATCAGGAGCATCAAGAGATCGACGGTCAGATCAAGAGCCTTAGGGTTTAATGTGATCTGGACTAATGGCTTGGGTCGATTGGTCTATGAACCAGACCAAATTGAACCAGCTCATTGGTTGAGCGCATGGTTCAAATTGAGAGAAGTTTGCGATTGGGGTAAACCCATGATCGCATGTGAGTGAGTGGCTTTCTATTTTTAGAAAGCATGATCACATACGTGACCACTACTCACGTTCACGCCTAAGGCGCCCTCATCTCTCGTTTCTCCTCACTCTCGTCGCCAACTTGGGCATTCAGCACTCGCACTCTCGTGTGGTGAAGAGATTGACGAAAGGAGAAGGAAGCAATCGCCAAGCAAAGGAGATCTCTCCCCTTCCATTCGACAACGGCTTCTTGGAACCTTGCTAGCACAAGGAGCACCAAGGAAGAGTAGGCAACACCAATTGTGTGCGTCACCTTTGGAGAAGGAGCACTTGCGCCTTTCCTTCCAAGACACCATCTAAGCGATGGCAATGGTGAGAATCGTTTTAAGTTGAACATATTATATGCATAGATCCTTGAAACCCCTTCCGCTGCATCAAAATTGTCATATGCGCCTCCTATAGGGTTTCTCCCCCTTAGTTAGGGGACTTTCAGAGTCTACATCTTATTCCATGCTCGAAGCATCCTACAAGATTAGAACACATATTAGTCTCAATCATATCAAGGCTGTCTCACGTTCACCAAGATATATCGACTAAGGACATTACAGCATGTCAGCCAAGCTGAACAGCATTGAGACATTATTCAGAAGCACACTTATTGCAGCAGACAATGTAACAAACTGAATAACAACCATTGCCTTTATAAACTTAGAGTTTATACATGATACTGATAGAGTCCCAAGGCCTCAAACATTAGCCTTAAGGGCATACCCCAACACATTCTCCTATGAGGAGCTTGATACATGCAAAGCTTGTTTAATGGGTAAAATGACGAAGTCTCCTTTTTCTAATAAAGGTCAAAGGGCTTCAGGTTTACTTGACCTCATTCACAGTGATGTGTGTGGGCCATTTAGTAAACATGCCAGAGGTGGCTATTCATACTTCATTACCTTTACTGATGATTTCAGTAGGTATGGTTATGTCTATCTAATGAGACATACGAGTGAATCTTTTGACAAGTTCAAAGAGTTCAAAAATGAAGTACAAAATCAGCTAGGCCGAAATATCAAGGCACTTCGTTCAGATCGAGGTGGAGAATACTTGAGTCGAGAGTTTACTGACTATCTGAAGGAGTGTGGGATTATCTCACAGCTCACTCCGCCAGGAACACCGCAATGGAATGGTGTGTCCGAGAGGAGAAATAGAACCTTACTGGATATGGTTCGTTCAATGATGAGTCAGGCTACTCTACCTTACTCCTTTTGGGGATTTGCACTGGAAACAGCTGCAAAGGTACTAAACCGAGTGCCATCCAAAGCTGTTTCTAAGACTCCATATGAGTTATGGTATGGGAAACAGCCGAGCTTGACATTTATTAAGATCTGGGGTTGCGAGGCTTATGTCAAAAAGCTCGCCTCTGGGAAACTGGAGAGCAGATCAGATAAATGTATCTTTGTCGGTTACCCTAAGGAAACTAAGGGTTATTATTTCTACGATCCCAAAGAGAACAAAGTATTTGTTGCTCGAACGGCTATTTTTCTTGAGAAGGAATTTCTTCTGCAAGAGGCCAGTGGGAGAGAAATAAAGCTGGATGAGAATCCAGAGGAAGGACAAAGTAGTCAAGCACAGTTGGATGAGCCTGAGCCAATAGAACAGGTTACTGAACAACCTGAGGCTCAGATATCACGGGAACCGCGAAGATCGGGAAGGATCCGTCGACAGCCTGAGCGCTATGATGGAGTCTACATCATTGATGATGAACCCCTCACTTATGCGGATGCGGTCAGTGGACCGGAATCAGCGAGATGGCTTGAAGCTATGCGAGCCGAGATGGACTCCATGTCAGATAACCAAGTATGGGATTTGGTTGATCCGCCTCAGGGAGTAATCCCTATAGGCTGTAAATGGATCTTCAAAAAGAAGATTGACATGGATGGTAACGTGGTTACCTATAAAGGCAGGCTAGTTGCGAAAGGTTTCAAACAAATCTACGGGATAGATTATGATGAAACTTTCTCTCCTGTAGCCATGTTCAAGTCTATTCGGATTATTCTCGCGATAGCTGCATATTATGATTATGAGATCTGGCAAATGGATGTGAAAACCGCTTTCCTTAGTGGAAAACTAGAAGAGGATGTGTATATGACACAACCTGAAGGTTTCATCAATCCATCAGATCGTCATAAAATATGCAAATTAAAGAAGTCCATTTATGGACTTAAACAAGCATCGAGAAGCTGGAATATTCGTTTTGATGAATCAATCTGTGAGTTTGGTTTCATCAAAAATGAAGATGACCCGTGTGTATATAAGAGGTTTAGTGGGAGCGTGATTACTTTCCTAGTCCTCTACGTCGATGATATCTTAATCATTGGAAACGATATTCCTGAACTTCATGCCGTCAAAGCATGGTTAAGAAAATGTTTCCAGATGAAAGATTTAGGAGAAGCAGCCTATGTATTAGGTGTGAAGATCTACAGAGATAGATCTAAGAGGCTTCTCGGGCTGTGCCAGAGTACTTACATCGATAAAGTCCTGGAGAGATTCCATTTAGAAAATTCTAAAAGAGGATATCTTCCAGTCAGACATGGTCTGAATCTTTCAAAGAGTCAGTGTCCACAAACACAGTTTGAGAAAGATGAAATGGACAATACGCTTTATGCTTCGGCTATTGGGTCCATTATGTATGCGATGTTGTGTACTCGCCCAGACGTCGCTTACAGTTTAAGCGTGACCAGTCGATTCCAAAGTAATCCAGGTAAGGCACACTGGATTGCGGTCAAGAACATTTTAAAATATCTTCGGAGGACCAAAGATATGTTCTTGATTTATGGAGGTCAGGAAGAACTCAGTATTGAAGGATATACTGACGCTTCGTTCCAATCTGACCAGGATGATTTTCGATCGCAATCAGGCTATGTTTTTAGCTTTAATGGAGGAGCAGTGGTGTGGAAAAGTTTCAAACAATCTATTGTTGCTGATTCCACAACAGAAGCCGAGTATGTTGCAACCTCGGAAGCATCCAAGGAGGCAGTATGGATTCATAAGTTCGTTCAGGAACTTGGTGTTATTCCTTCGAGTGCAGATCCTTTGGTTATCTTCTGTGATAACACTGGAGCAATAGCACAAGCAAAGGAACCACGGTCGCACCAGAAGTCCAAGCACATACAGAGAAGGTTTCACTTGATCCAGGAGATCATTGATCGAGGAGAGATCAAGATCTGCAAGGTTCATACAGATGACAATCTAGCTGACCCGCTTACAAAGCCTCTGGCGCAGCAGAAGCATGAGAAGCACTGTAATAATATGGGCTTGAGATTTCTCAACCATTAGATTAAGTGCAAGTGGGAGATTGTTGGGGTATGCCCTTAAGGCTAATGTTTGAGGCCTTGGGTTGTTATCAGTGTTGGGGTATGCCCTTAAGGCTAATGTTTGAGGCCTGTGGGAATGTATCTGTATCATGTAATAAACTGTTGTGTTTATAAAGGCATGGTTATTATTCGGTTGTTTACATTGTCTGCTGCAATATATGTTCTTCTGAATAATGTCTCAAAGCTGTTCAGCTGGGCTGACATGCTATTATGTCCTTAGTCGATGTATCTTGGTGAACATGAGACAGCCTTGATATGGTTAAGACTAATATGTGTTCTAAACTTATAGGATGCTTCGAGCATGGAATAAGATGTAGACTCATGGGTACATTGGATGTACTGGACAGACCCTACTAGGATGTTCAATTGTTTGTCACAATGTGAATGTTCCTTGATTAAGACAAGTGGCACATTTCCTCTGACTTGAGATCACTTGTGTTTTCTAAATGATGATTGTCATTGTTTTGAGATGGTTCAATATCATTTGAAACATAATGATTATAGACTATCTTGGATGGTGAGCTTGAGTCAGGTTAGAGCACTAGTGATAGACATAGGATTGCCGTCTCCTTGTTGAAGGAGTGTGATGTTCTAAAGGGGCCCCCTGGATGAGATGATTGAGAAAGTGTATGGCCATACCCAGGTGACAGTGTTCATCTGTTCTAATCATGCTCATCATATTGGAGTTACGAGCTTGACAGGCTTGTCCAATAAGAACATCCAGTGGTAAAGGAAATATGCATGCCTTGTGAATTGATTCACACTTGTGCTGTTTTTGGGTGTAGTCTTGGAAGACTCTTTCCTTGATATCGGGAGACAGTGATGTGTTGCTAGATACCCCTCACTGATCGTGATAATGTGAATTATCATTACCGACGTTTTAAGGAAACCCTCAGGGTCGCACAATTGATGATATGGCTTACTTAAGTCAGATCGTGTGGACTGAATTGTTCAGGTTCAGTTTAAAGGGATTTAATCTCTGATTGTAAGTGAGATCTAGTCTGATCATGTTTGATTGATTAGGGCTTGAGATCGGTAAGCTTCGATCGAGAGAATGGATGCTAGATCGGTCAGATCAGGAGCATCAAAGAGATCAACGGTTAGATCTGGAACCTTAGGGTTTTAATGTGATCTAGGCCATGTCGATTGGTTTATTTGGTTATTGAACCAAAATTAAATTGAACCAAAATGGTTCAAGACTAGGCGACAAGTTCACTTAGCGTGAACATGTTGAGCGGTGAGTGGTGCTATTTTTAGCAACCATTACTCTCACGTTCGAATAGAGAGGGTTCTCTATTCTCGCCTCTTGAACGCATATTCCTCTCGTTCTTTTTGGGTGACGGCGCCTTGGAGCTTGAGGAGAATTCGGCAAAGAGAAAAGATCTCCTTCCCTTTCCATTTCGATCAAAGACTTCTTTGGATCTTGCTAGCACAAGAATCGCAAAGAGGAGTAGGCGACATCAACTGTGTGCGTCACCTCTGGAGAAGATCTGCTTTGATCTTTGCTTCCTAGACGCCATCTTGAAATGGCTATGGTATGAGTTTTATCTCTTCTATGCAATCGAATTTTTATGGTTGATCATATCACATGAAGCCGATCCATGAAACCCTAATCCGCTGCCTAAATGTTTATAATGCGCCATGCTGGGTTTCGCCCCCCTCTAGAAAGGGGTTCTTTCAATTGGTATCAGAGCCAGGTTTCATGCTTGTTTATGATTGCCATGATATGTCATATGATCCATGTATGCGCAAGTTGATAGATCTATAGGTTACATGCGATGTCTTATGCTGATAGTTGTAAGATGGCGAAAGTTATTTTCTCTTTTGCGCATGTTGTTGTTTGCGCATGTTCTTGTAAGTTTTCTTAAAACCTTGATCACATGCGCGATTCACCTAGATCTAATGCGCCTACATTAAACCCTTAGATGGGTTATTAGGGTTGAAGTCATCCCCTAGGTCGGATCCAAACAGTCTGATCAGACCATCTGACAGCCTAGATGGGTTGACCAGATAGCACCTTGGCGCATGCTAAAGGTGGCTATAGGTCGACTGCATCAAAGGCGTGTAGCGATGTCTGATTGAGACAACTTGTGAACACACCTGAGTTAGGCCCGGGGTCACGCCCGTTTGCCAGACCTCAGTGTGGTTGTTCAGCCTTGGCGCATGCATGGTTGACCTTATGGTCGACTCAAGTCAGTTAGGACTTGGTGCATGCAAGGGCAGTGGATCTGACTAGGTTGGATGAGTGGATCCCTAGTAATGGACCATTGTAAGGTTGTAGAGCAAATAAGGAAAAATTAAAATTGATCCCAAGGGGTTTTCGAAAATTTTAATTTTTATGGATCACATGGTTCTTGATTGATGCATATGTTTGTTTATTTAGTCTTATGTGGGCTGCCCGTTATTAATGTGTGCTGTGCTGGGGCCTGCGTGCCTGTATTAAAAATTGTAAATTAATTATTGTGATCTGCGTATCACTGTGTTTTAATTTATAAATGTAAGTGACCTGCGTGTCACTCTTGTCTAGATAGTTAAATTTGTAATTTAATTAGACAAGAGCACAGAGCACACTTGGCAAAGGCGCTTGCAGCAGAGGCTTGACCAGGTGGGAGGTCCAGGGTTCGACTCTGGGACCAGGCGCATATTCCCTGGTAGGCGCACCAGAGCTGCAGATGGCGCTTAGGCCCTGGTTTGGGCCAGATGGGCAGCTAAAGACCCATGAAGAGCAAATGAAGACTTAAGTTAGGTTAAGGTCTTCTAGGGCTATGGGCTTTTACCACATAAGATTCATGCTTTCTTTTATTGCTTAATATTAGAATTGCATGATTAAATTATCTTCTGCTATCACCATAGGAATTGCATGATAGGCAAGAAGATAATAGACCGTTAAAATCCAATGCTGAAATATCAAGCTCGTAAGCCTTCTGACGCGAAACCTCACTGTTCTGATTATCGTTGGAGCCGTGTTGTACCCACTCAGTGGGCACGTCCATCTATCTTCAGAGGGTGTGGGATTACACCTGTGTGTTACAGAGTAGGGATTTATCCCTTCTCGTTGCTCAGCATAGCACATGGTGGTCCAGGGAGTAGGTCGGGTCAGCTTGACCGTGTTGGCTACATATGTGGAGCATATGGTAGCACATGGAGGCAGCCATCTGTGGGATCAGAGACTGTGTTGTACCAACTCAGTTGGCACAGTCTGCTGGATTGCCCAGATGAAGGGGAATCGCACGGGTTGGCGATTGGCTGGGATGCCTACCAGAAACTAGTGCTTGTACTCTCTGTGCATCTTATCTCGCCTGAGCGGGACGCGGAGACCAAGTATGAAATCTGGATCCCATCTCACTAAAAGAGTATTACTCTTTCGGGCTGTTTTGCTGGATTTTTCACGCCTGATAAAATAGTGAGAAAAAGAATCTTTCTTAAGTCCTGATCGATTCTTATACATTGATACTGACCTTGCTGTTCTTGCATTGTTGTAGATACCTGCAGCAACGAACACCATGAACTTCAATGTGCGATCCCTACTGGAAAGGGAGAAGTTTGCTGGGCCGAACTTCTCTGACTGGTTTGGACACCTTAAGATCGTTCTTAAGGCAGAGAGGAAACTGTATGTCCTCGAGACGGCGATACCGCCGCAGCCCGCTCCGAACGCCGCAAGGGCGGTTCGGGAAGCCTATGAAAAGCACGTCAATGATAGCATTGATGTCGCTTGCCTGATGCTAGCGTCTATGACGCCACCGCTGCAGCGTCAGCATGAGGATATGTCAGCTATACAGATTATAGCAAACCTCAAGATGCTGTATGCTGCACAGGCGAGGACTGAACGCTATAATTTGACTAAGCTCTTCTTTCAGAGCAAACTGGCTGAAGGGAGCCCAGTGGGAGCTCACGTGCTCAAGATGATTGGGCACAAGGAGGCTCTAGAGAAACTGGGGCATACCATTAACCAGGAGCTTGCTGTGGACATTATTCTGCAGTCTCTCCCGCCATCATTCGACGCGTTCATTATTAATTTTAATATGAACAAAATCGATTGTACTCCGGCAGAGCTGCTGAATATGCTCTTGACCACTGAGGAGACTCTGAAGGGTAAGCCTTCGACCTCTGTCTTGATGGTTCCTTCAAGGAACAAGAAGAAGGGGAAGAAGGGCAAGGCCCCGGTCAAGAATTACAGCAAGGCTCTGAAGCAGAAGGTGAAGCGGTCCAAGGAATACAGGTGTTTCCACTGTGGCCAGCTGGGTCACTGGAAAAAGGACTGTAAAGCGCTCCAAGGAGATAAGAGGGGAAGCTTTGCTTCTGGCTCAGGTATATTCGTGACTGAGGTCATGTTTTCTTCTTCTATATCATGGGTGTTGGACACTGCATGTGGAGTTCACATTTGTTCAAATGTACAGGAACTCAAGAGAAGAAGGCAGGTGGGACAGCATGAGGTGGACCTACGAGTTGGAAACGGGGCACGGGTTGCTACTGTTGCTGTAGGAGACTATTTCATTTCTTTACCATCTGGACTTGTATTGGAACTAGACAATTGTTACTTTGTTCCCAGTATAACTAAAAATATTATCTCCATTCCTGCTCTTGTCAGGAAGGGATTTTCCTTTGAATGCAATATTTCAAAGTGTATTTTGTCTTTTGATAATATTGTTTATGCAACTGGTTCAATTAACAATGGGTTATACATGTTGGACATGGAATGTTCGATACAGCAAATTGATATTAAGAAAGCCAAGTATGCTGATCACAGCACCTTGCTATGGCATAGTCGTTTAGGCCATATTAACGAGAAACGCATTAAGCGGTTGCATGATCATGGACTGCTGGGATCATTCTCCTATAAGGAGATTGATACATGCAAAGCTTGTTTGATGGGTAAAATGACGAAGTCACCTTTTCCTCACAAAGGTCAAAGGGCTTCAGGTTTACTTGACCTTATACACAGTGATGTGTGTGGGCCATTTGGTAAACATGCCAGAGGTGGCTATCAGTACTTCATTACCTTTACTGATGATTTCAGTAGATACGGGTATGTCTATCTGATGAGACATAAGAGTGAATCTTTTGACAAGTTCAAAGAGTTCAAGAATGAAGTACAGAATCAGCTAGGCCGAAATATCAAGGCACTTCGCTCAGATCGAGGTGGTGAATACCTAAGTCATACGTTTACTGACTATCTGAAGGAGTGTGGGATCATCTCACAGCTCACTCCGCCAGGAACACCGCAATGGAATGGTGTGTCCGAGAGGAGAAATAGAACGCTACTTGATATGGTTCGTTCTATGATGAGTCAGGCTACTCTTCCATACTCCTTTTGGGGTTTTGCGCTGGAAACAGCTGCAAAGGTACTAAACCGAGTGCCATCCAAGGCAGTTTCAAAGACGCCATATGAGTTATGGTATGGGAAACAGCCGAGCTTGACATTTATCAGGATCTGGGGCTGCGAGGCTTATGTCAAAAAGCTCGCCTCTAGGAAACTAGAGAGCAGATCTGACAAATGTATCTTTGTCGGTTACCCTAAGGAAACTAAGGGTTATTATTTCTACGATCCCAAGGAGAACAAGGTTTTTGTTGCTCGGACGGCCATATTTCTTGAGAAGGAGTTTCTTCTGCAAGAGGCTAGTGGGAGAGAAATAAAGCTGGATGAGAATCCAGAAGAAGGACAAAGTGACCAAGCACAGTTGGATGAGCCTGAGCCGGTAGAACAGGTTATTGAACAACCTGAGGCTCAGATATCACGGGAACCGCGAAGATCGGGTAGGATCCGTCGACAGCCTGAGCGCTATGACGGAGTCTACATCATTGATAATGATGAACCCCTCACTTATGCGGATGCGGTCAGTGGACCGGAGTCAGCAAGATGGCTTGAGGCTATGCGCGCCGAGATGGACTCCATGTCAGATAACCAAGTCTGGGATTTGGTTGATCCGCCTTCGGGAGTTATCCCTATAGGCTGTAAATGGATCTTCAAGAAGAAGATTGACATGGATGGTAACGTGGTTACCTATAAAGGCAGGCTAGTTGCGAAAGGTTTCAAACAAATCTACGGGATAGATTATGATGAAACTTTCTCACCTGTAGCCATGTTTAAGTCTATTCGGATTCTTTTCGCGATAGCTGCATATTATGATTATGAGATTTGGCAGATGGATGTGAAAACAGCTTTCCTTAATGGAAATCTGGATGAGGATGTGTACATGACACAACCAGAGGGTTTCACTAATCCATCAGATCGTCATAAGATATGCAAGTTAAAGAAGTCCATTTATGGACTTAAACAAGCATCGAGAAGCTGGAATATTCGTTTTGATGAATCAGTCACTGAATTTGGTTTCATCAAGAACGAGGATGACCCGTGTGTATATAAGAGGTTTAGTGGGAGCGTGATTACTTTCCTAGTCCTCTACGTCGATGACATCTTGATCATTGGAAATGACATTCCTGAAATGCATGCTGTTAAAGCATGGCTGAGGAAGTGTTTCCAGATGAAAGATTTAGGAGAAGCAGCCTATGTGTTAGGTGTGAAGATCTACAGGGATAGATCTAAGAGGCTTCTCGGGCTGTGCCAGAGTACTTACATCGATAAGGTCCTGGAGAGATTTCATTTAGAGAATTCTAAACGTGGATATCTTCCAGTCAGACATGGTCTGAATCTTTCGAAGAGTCAGTGTCCACAAACACAGACTGAGAAAGATGAAATGGACAATACGCCTTATGCTTCAGCTATTGGTTCCATTATGTATGCGATGTTGTGTACTCGCCCAGACGTCGCTTACGGGTTAAGCGTAACCAGTCGTTACCAGAGTAATCCAGGTATGGCGCACTGGATTGCAGTCAAGAACATCTTAAAATATCTGCGGAGGACCAAAGATATGTTCTTGATATATGGTGGTCAGGAAGAACTCAGTATTGAAGGATATACTGACGCTTCGTTCCAGTCTGACCAGGATGATTTCCGATCGCAATCAGGCTATGTTTTTAGCTTGAATGGAGGAGCAGTGGTGTGGAAAAGTTTCAAACAGTCAACTGTTGCTGATTCCACAACAGAAGCCGAGTATGTTGCAGCCTCGGAAGCATCCAAGGAGGCAGTGTGGATTCGTAAGTTCGTGAGAGAACTTGGTGTTGTTCCTTCGAGTGCAGATCCTTTGGTTATCTTTTGTGATAACACTGGAGCAATCGCACAAGCAAAGGAACCACGGTCGCACCAGAAGTCCAAGCACATACTGAGACGGTTTCACTTGATCAGGGAGATCATAGATCGTGGCGAGATCAAAATCTGCAAGGTTCATACAGATGACAATCTGGCAGACCCGCTTACCAAGCCTCTGGCGCAGCAGAAGCATGAGAAGCACTGTAATAATATGGGTTTGAGATTTCTCAACCATTAGATTAAGTGCAAGTGGGAGATTGTTGGGGTATGCCCTTAAGGCTAATGTTTGAGGCCTGTGGGAATGTATCTGTATCATGTAATAAACTGTTGTGTTTATAAAGGCATGGTTATTATTCGGTTGTTTACATTGTCTGCTGCAATATATGTTCTTCTGAATAATGTCTCAAAGCTGTTCAGCTGGGCTGACATGCTATTATGTCCTTAGTCGATGTATCTTGGTGAACATGAGACAGCCTTGATATGGTTAAGACTAATATGTGTTCTAAACTTATAGGATGCTTCGAGCATGGAATAAGATGTAGACTCATGGGTACATTGGATGTACTGGACAGACCCTACTAGGATGTTCAATTGTTTGTCACAATGTGAATGTTCCTTGATTAAGACAAGTGGCACATTTCCTCTGACTTGAGATCACTTGTGTTTTCTAAATGATGATTGTCATTGTTTTGAGATGGTTCAATATCATTTGAAACATAATGATTATAGACTATCTTGGATGGTGAGCTTGAGTCAGGTTAGAGCACTAGTGATAGACATAGGATTGCCGTCTCCTTGTTGAAGGAGTGTGATGTTCTAAAGGGGCCCCCTGGATGAGATGATTGAGAAAGTGTATGGCCATACCCAGGTGACAGTGTTCATCTGTTCTAATCATGCTCATCATATTGGAGTTACGAGCTTGACAGGCTTGTCCAATAAGAACATCCAGTGGTAAAGGAAATATGCATGCCTTGTGAATTGATTCACACTTGTGCTGTTTTTGGGTGTAGTCTTGGAAGACTCTTTCCTTGATATCGGGAGACAGTGATGTGTTGCTAGATACCCCTCACTGATCGTGATAATGTGAATTATCGTTACCGACGTTTTAAGGAAACCCTCAGGGTCGCACAATTGATGATATGGCTTACTTAAGTCAGATCGTGTGGACTGAATTGTTCAGGTTCAGTTTAAAGGGATTTAATCTCTGATTGTAAGTGAGATCTAGTCTGATCATGTTTGATTGATTAGGGCTTGAGATCGGTAAGCTTCGATCGAGAGAATGGATGCTAGATCGGTCAGATCAGGAGCATCAAAGAGATCAACGGTTAGATCTGGAACCTTAGGGTTTTAATGTGATCTAGGCCATGTCGATTGGTTTATTTGGTTGTTGAACCAAAATTAAATTGAACCAAAATGGTTCAAGACTAGGCGACAAGTTCACTTAGCGTGAACATGTTGAGCGGTGAGTGGTGCTATTTTTAGCAACCATTACTCTCACGTTCGAATAGAGAGGGTTCTCTATTCTCGCCTCTTGAACGCATATTCCTCTCGTTCTTTTTGGGTGACGGCGCCTTGGAGCTTGAGGAGAATTCGGCAAAGAGAAAAGATCTCCTTCCCTTTCCATTTCGATCAAAGACTTCTTTGGATCTTGCTAGCACAAGAATCGCAAAGAGGAGTAGGCGACATCAACTGTGTGCGTCACCTCTGGAGAAGATCTGCTTTGATCTTTGCTTCCTAGACGCCATCTTGAAATGGCTATGGTATGAGTTTTATCTCTTCTATGCAATCGAATTTTTATGGTTGATCATATCACATGAAGCCGATCCATGAAACCCTAATCCGCTGCCTAAATGTTTATAATGCGCCATGCTGGGTTTCGCCCCCCTCTAGAAAGGGGTTCTTTCAATCAGTATCATGTATAAACTCTATGCTTATAAAGGCAATGGTTGTTATTCAGGTTGTTGCATTATCTGCTGCTATATGTATACTTCTGAATAATGTCTCAATGGTGTTCAGCTTGGCTGACATGCAGTATTGTCCTTAGTCGAGATATCTTGGTGAACATGAGACAGCCTTGATATGATTGAGACTAATATGTGTTCTAATCTTACAGGATGCTTCGAGCATGGAATAAGATGTAGACTCATAGGTACATTGGATGTACTGGACTGACCCTACTTAGGATATTCAATTGTTTGTCACAATGTGAATAATCCTTGTATGCAAACAAGTGGCATACTTCCTCTGACTTGAGATCACTTGTGTTTCTAAATGATGATTGGCATTGTCTTGAGGTAGTTCAATATCATTTGAAACATAATGGTTATAGACTATCTTGGATAATGAACATGAGTCATGTTAGGGCGCTAGTGATAGATATAGGATTGCCTTCTCCTTGATTGGAGTGTGATGTTCTAAAGGGGCCCCCTGGATGAGATGGTTGAGAAAGTGTATGGCCATACCCAGATGACTATGTTCATCTGATCTAACCACTCTCATCATATTGGAGTTACAGGCTTGACACGCTTGTCCAATAAGAACATCCAGTGGCAAAGGAAACATGTACGCCTAGTGAATTGGATTCACACTTGTGCTGTGGTTTGGGTGTAGTCTTGGAAGACTCTTTCCTTTATATCGGGAGATAGTGATGTGTTGCTAGATACCCCTCTCTGTTCGTGATAACGTAAGTTATCGTTACCGACATTTAAAGGAAACCCTTAGGGTCGCACAATTTGATGATATGGCTTACTTATGTCAGATCGTGTGAACTGAATTGTTTTGGTTCAGTTTAAAGGAGTTTAAACTCTGATTGTAAGTGAGATCTGGTCTGATCATGTTTGATTGATTAGGGCTTGAGATCGGTAAGCTTCGATCAAGAGAAATGATGCTAGATCGATGAGATCAAGAGCATCAAGAGATGAATGGTTAGATCTTGAACATTTTGGTTTTATATGATCTAGACCAAGGCTTGGCTTAATTTGGTCTTTGAACCAAATGTAATTGAACCGGCTCATCATAGTGAGCGCATGGTTCAATGGGAGAGGAAAATGCGATGGTTCACTTGGAGTGAACGCATCACACGTTGAGGGCTTACTATTTTTGGAAGTCATGCTTTCCAAAATAGTTCACGCCTCTACGTTCGTGGTTACAGGCGCTATTCTCGTCTCTAGCCTCTTCCTCTCGACGCCTCCTCTCTCGTGTGGTGAGTATTCACGCCAAGGAGAGTTCGGACAAGAAAAAGACATCATCTCTAATCACCTTCACGCGATCAGGAGACCTTGGATCTTTGCTAGCACAAGGAACGCCAAGGAGAAGCCATCAATCACCTTGTGTGCGGTTCCTTTGGAGAAGAAGCACACGCTTCTTTGCTTCCAAGTCGCCATCCAAGAAATGGCATTGGTATGATCTCTCTTTTGATCTATACAAGTTTTACAAGTTGATCATATATTCATGCTAATCGATCCTTAGAAACCCTAGCTTCCGCTATGCAAAATCTTAATATGCGCATATTAGGGTTTCGCCCCACTTTCAGCGCCCTCTGCAGTCCAAATGCATGCGCCCACCAGACTGGTTGCGCCTGTTCTAGAGTCGAACTCTAGACCTCCCACCTGGTGAAGCCACTTGCTGCAAGCGCCTCTGCCATGTGTGCTCAGTGCTCATGTCTGATCAAATTACATTTTAATCTATCTAGACATGGTTTGACACGCAGGTCAAATATACAATTTTCATAAATTGAAATGTGATTCGCAGATCACAACAAAATTTATAAAATTAATTCCAGTCACGCCGGCCCCAGCACAGCACACAAATAAAAGGGCAGCCCACATAAGATTAAATAGACACTCATTCACCATGTTAAAAAGCATACATGTGATCCAAACAGAAAATAAAATTTTTGAAAAACCCCATGGCATCAATTTTATTTCCTTGTGTGCCCTACTAACTTACAACGGTCCATTAATAGGGATCCACTCATCAGACCAAGTCATACCCAGTGCCCTTGCATGCACCCAGTCATAACTGACTTGTGTTGACCTAGTGGTCAACTATGCATGCCTTAAGGGCTGAACGTCCCACATGATTTCTGGCAGGCGGGTGTGACCCCGGGCCTTAATCATGATCGTTCACTAGGCACCTCAATCAGACATCGCTACACGCCCTTCTGCAGTCGGCCTATAGCCACCTGTATGCGTGCGCATAGGTGCTATCTGGCCG
This sequence comes from Costus lasius, assembly GCA_027563935.2. Taxonomy (NCBI): domain Eukaryota; kingdom Viridiplantae; phylum Streptophyta; class Magnoliopsida; order Zingiberales; family Costaceae; genus Costus; species Costus lasius. Next base: position 42,400,925 of record CM050448.1, read on the forward strand.
ACCCATCTAGGCTGTCAAATGGTCTGATCAGGCTGTTGGGTCCAGACTAGACTGACGACTTCAACCCTAGTAACCCGTCTAAGTATTTCAAGTAGGCGCTTTAGAGAGATCTAGGTGAGGGGCGCGCATGACAATAAGTTTTTGATAAAAACTTCTCCCTATGCGCAAACAAGCATCATACATGCGCAAGCTTGGAAGAAAACAAGATACATGTAGTTCTAAACCATGAACTATATTTTCGCATGATGCCCAAAAGATGCGCATGTAGTAGATCTACCATAAGCTTATAACAAACATGGATCACAAAATAAGCAATCATATGGATCAAGCCAAAACACATGCTCTGATACCAATTGAAAGTGGCGAAACCTAGGTCATAGGCGCATATAAAATTTTCATAGGCAGCGGAAATTTTAGGTTTCATGATCGTATGGCTTAATCATATGATCAACATTAAAACTTGCTTAAAACAAGTGAAGATGTTACCATGGCCATGAGTGGCGGCTTGGAAGAAGATAGAGGGCGAGTGGCTCTCCTCCAAAGAAGTCGCACACAAGGTGATGGAACTTGCTTCCTTGCGCGTCCCTTGTGCTAGCAAAAACGCCAAGGTATCTTGATCGTGTATGAGGAGATGTGTTCACCCCTTTGGCTGGCGAAACTTCTTCCCTTTCGTGGAAGCAAGACAAGCACGAGAGGATGGGGGCGAGAGAGAGAGCGTCTCAACGTTCGAAACCGTGGGGGGTTTCCAAAAGGAATCATGCCTTCCAAATATAGTAAGTGTTTTACTCTTACTTTAACTCCCACGTAACCATCGAAACTCATCTCTCAATCGAACCATACGTTCACCAAAGTGAACCGGTTCTATTCCATTTGGTTAAAGGCCAAATCGAACCAAGCCTTGGTCTAGATCTAATTGAACCAAATGGCTCAAGATCTAACCACACATCTCTTGATGCTCTTGATCTCATCGATCAAGCATCAATTCTCCCGATCGAAGCTTACCGATCTCAAGCCCTAATCAATCAAACATGATCAGACCAGATCTCACTTCCAATCAGAGTTTAAACTCCTTTAAACTGAACCAAAACCATTCAGTCCACACGATCTGACATAAGTAAGCCATATCATCAAATTGTGCGACCCTGAGGGTTTCCTTCAATGTCAGTAATGATAACTTACGTTATCACGATCAGAGAGGGGTATCTAGCAACACATCACTGTCTCCCGATATGAAGGAAAGAGTCTTCCAAGACTACACCCAAACCATAGCACAAGTGTGAATCCAATTCACTTGACATACATGTTTACTTTGCCACTGGATGTTCTCATTGGACAAGCGTGTCAAGCCTGTAATTCCAATATGATGAAAATGATTAGATCAGTTGAACATAGTCATCTGGGTATGGCCATACACTTTCTCAATCATCTCATCCAGGGGGCCCCTTTAGAACATCACACTCCAACAAGGAGAGGCAATCCTATATCTATCACTAGTGTCCTAACATGACTCATGCTCATTATCCAAGATAATCTATAACCATTATATTTCAAATGATATTGAATTACCTCAAGACAATGCCAATCATCATTTAGAAACACAAGCGATCTCAAGTCAGAGGAAATATGCCACTTGCTTGCATATAAGGATTATTCACATTGTGACAAACAATTGAATATCCTAAGTAGGGTCTGTCCAGTACATCCAATGCACCTATGAGTCTACATCTTATTCCATGCTCGAAGCACCCTATAAGATTAGAACACATATTAGTCTCAATCATATCAAGGCTGTCTCATGTTCACCAAGATATCTCGACTAAGGACAATACTGCATGTCAGCCAAGCTGAACACCATTGAGACATTATTCAGAAGTATACATAACAGCAGCAGATAATGTAACAACCTGAATAACAACCATTGCCTTTATAAACTTATACATAGTTTATACATGATACTGAAATCATCCCAAAGGCCTCAAACATTAGCCTTAAGGGCATACCCCAACATGCGCCCCTTCGGTATGGATGGAAAGAGCGCTAATGACGCCCAAGAAACGGTGCAGGGGCTTACTTTGGCATTGGGATCGCCGGACTTCCACCTTGTTGGGCTCCTTTGGGTTGTCATGGGGTGGAGCAATATGGTAGGGAGGGTAGTGCACATCGATGTGGGGTCGTCGGGGATGCAACACATCTCCAGGGGTGGACACGACCTGGCCGTGATGGCGAGCACGGCCATGTTCGGAGTGGGCGAATTCCATAGAGCCGGGCACGGCTTGCCCGTGATTAGGAGCATGGTGTTGGGGTATGCCCTTAAGGCTAATGTTTGAGGCCTTGGGATTGTAACAGTATCATGTAATAAACTCTTATGTTTATAAAGGCATGGTTGTTGTTCAGTTTGTTACATTGTCTGCTGCAATAATTGTACTTCTGAATAATGTCTCAAAGCTGGTCAGCTGGGCTGACATGCTATAAATTCCTTAGTCGATATATCTATAGGGTCCCCTTCAAGGGGGAGCGCAAGCAGATAAAACCCCTTTCAAGAGGGGGGCGAAAACCCTAAGGGGGTGGCGCATGAAAAATCGCAAGCGGAAGCAAGGGTTTTCAAGATCTTAGCATGAACACATGATCAACTTTGATGAAGTTGAGATCCATACCATAGCCATCACGGTTAGATGGAATCTTGGAAGCAAAGGCGCAAGTGCTCCTTCTCCAAAGATAATCGCACACAAGGTGAAGATGGCTTCTCCTTGGATCTCCTTGTGCTAGCAAGGATCTACAAGATGTCCTTGATCGAATGGTAGGATGATGAGATGCTTCCTTGGCCGAGCGCTCTTCCTTGTCGTTCACTTCCTTCCACATGAGATGGCAAGCAAGCAAGATTCAAGACCAAGACGCAAATGCGTTTAGGCGATATTATGAAAATGGCGTTACATGACTACCCAAAATGGAAAGTCATGAAGCCATGCTTCAATGCCAAAACGCCTCCCTTCATGAACCATGCGTTCACATAGTGAACCGGTTCAATCTATGGTTCAATTCGATTTGGCTCAAAGACCAAAATCAAACCAAGCCAAGCCAATACATGGTCTAGACCTTCTATGAACCTAATGGCTCAAGATCTAACCGTTCATCTCCTGATGCTCTTGATCTCACCGATCTAGCATCTCCTCTCTCGATCGAAGCTTACCGATCTCAAGCCCTAATCAATCAAACATGATCAGACCAGATCTCACTTACAATCAGAGTTTAAATCCCTTTAAACTGAATCAAAACAATTCAGTCCATACGATCTGACTCAAGAAAGCCATATCAACAAATTGTGCGACCCTGAGGGTTTCCTTTAAATGTCGGTAACGATAACTTACGTTATCACGATCAGTGAGGGGTATCTAGCAACACATCACTGTCTCCCGATATAAAGGAAATAGTCTTCCAAGACTTCACCCAAAACATGGCACAAGTGTGAATCAAACTCACGAGGCATGCATGTTTCCTTTGCCACTGGATGTTCTTATTGGACAAGCATGTCAAGCCTGTAACTCCAATACTATGAGCATGATTAGCTCAGATGAACATAGTCATCTGGGTATGGCCATACACTATCTCAATCATCTCATACAGGGGGGCCCTTTAGAACATCACACTCCTTGAACAAGGAGACGGCAATCCTTTATCTATCACTAGTGCCCTAACCTGACTCAAGCTCATCATCCAAGATAGTCTATAATCATTATGTTTCAAATGATATTGAACTACCTCAAAACAATGACAATCATCATTTAGAAACACAAGTGATCTCAAGTCAAAGGAAAATGTGCCACTTGCTGCTATCAAGGATTATTCACATTGTGACAAACAATTGAATATCCTAGAAGGGTCTGTCCAGTACATCCAATGTACCCATGAGTCTACATCTTATTCCATGCTCGAAGCCTCCTATAAGATTAGCACACATATTAGTCTCAATCATATCAAGGCTGTCTCATGTTCACCAAGATATCTCGACTAAGGACATATAGCCTGTCAGCCTAGCTGAACAGCTTTGAGACATTATTCAGAAGTATACTTATTACAGCAGACAAGGTAACAACCTGAATAATAACCATGCCTTTATAAACATAAGAGTTTATTACATGATACTTATACAATCCCAAGGCCTCAAACATTAGCCTTAAGGGCATACCCCAACAATCTCCCACTTGCACTTAATCTAATGGTTGAGAAATCTCAAACCCATATTATTACAGTGCTTCTCATGCTTCTGCTTCGCCAGAGGCTTGGTAAGCGGGTCTGCCAGATTGTCATCTGTATGAACCTTGCAAATCTTGATCTCGCCTCGATCAATGATCTCTCGGATCAAGTGAAACCGTCTCTGTATGTGCTTGGACTTCTGGTGCGACCGTGGTTCCTTTGCTTGTGCGATTGCTCCAGTGTTATCACAGAAGATAACCAAAGGATCTGCACTCGAAGGAACGACACCAAGTTCTCTCACGAACTTGCCAATCCAAACTGCCTCCTTGGATGCTTCCGAGGCTGCAACATACTCGGCTTCTGTTGTGGAATCAGCAACAGTTGACTGTTTGAAACTCTTCCACACCACTGCTCCACCATTCAAGCTAAAAACATAGCCTGATTGCGATCGGAAATCATCCTGGTCCGACTGGAACGAAGCGTCAGTATATCCTTCTATACTGAGTTCTTCCTGACCACCATATATCAAGAACATATCTTTGGTCCTCCGCAGATATTTTATAATGTTCTTGACTGCAATCCAATGCGCCAAACCTGGATTACTTTGGAACCGACTGGTCACACTTAACCCGTAAGCGACGTCTGGGCGGGTACACAACATCGCATACATTATGGACCCAATAGCCGAAGCATAAGGCGTATTGTCCATTTCATCTTTCTCAGTCTGTGTTTGTGGACACTGACTCTTCGAAAGATTCAGACCATGTCTGACTGGAAGATATCCACGTTTAGAATTCTCTAAATGGAATCTCTCCAGGACTTTATCGATGTAAGTACTCTGGCACAGCCCGAGAAGCCTCTTAGATCTATCCCGGTAGATCTTCACACCTAACACATAGGCTGCTTCTCCTAGATCTTTCATCTGGAAACATTTTCCTAACCATGCTTTAACAGCATGCAGTTCAGGAATATCATTTCCAATGATTAAGATATCATCGACGTAGAGGATTAGGAATGTAATTATGCTCCCACTAAACCTCTTATATACACACGGGTCATCTTCGTTCTTGATGAAACCAAACTCAGAGATTGAATCATCAAAACGAATGTTCCAGCTTCTAGATGCTTGCTTAAGTCCATAAATGGACTTCTTTAACTTGCATATTTTATGACGATCTGATGGATCAGTGAAACCTTCCGGTTGTGTCATATACACATCCTCATCCAGATTTCCATTAAGGAAAGCTGTTTTCACATCCATCTGCCAGATCTCATAATCGTAATATGCAGCTATCGCGAAAAGAATCCGAATAGACTTAAACATGGCTACAGGAGAGAAAGTTTCATCATAATCTATCCCGTAGATTTGTTTGAAACCTTTCGCAACTAGCCTGCCTTTATAGGTAACTACGTTACCATCCATGTCAATCTTCTTCTTGAAGATCCATTTACAGCCTATTGGGATTACTCCCGGAGGCGGATCAACCAAATCCCAGACCTGGTTATTTGACATGGAGTCCATCTCGGCTCGCATAGCTTCAAGCCATCTCGCTGACTCTGGTCCACTGACCGCATCCGCATAAGTTAGGGGTTCATCATTATCAATGATGTAGACTCCGTCATAGCGCTCAGGCTGTCGACGGATCCTTCCCGATCTTCGCGGTTCCCGTGTTATCTGAGCCTCAGGTTGTTCAATAACCTGATCCACCGGCTTAGGCTCATCCAACTGTGCTTGACTACTTTGTCCTTCTTCTGGAATCTCATCCAGCTTTATTTCTCTCCCACTGGCCTCTTGCAGAAGAAATTCCTTCTCAAGAAATATGGCCGTCCGAGCAACAAAAACCTTGTTCTCTTTGGGATCGTAGAAATAATAACCCTTAGTTTCCTTAGGGTAACCGACAAAGATACATTTCTCAGATCTGCTCTCCAGTTTCCCAGAGGCGAGCTTTTTGACATAAGCCTCGCAACCCCAGATCCTGATAAATGTCAAGCTAGGCAGTTTCCCATACCATAACTCATATGGCGTCTTTGAAACTGCCTTGGATGGCACTCGGTTTAGTACCTTTGCAGCTGTCTCCAGTGCAAAACCCCAAAAGGAGTATGGAAGAGTAGCCTGACTCATCATAGAACGAACCATATCAAGTAACGTTCTATTTCTCCTCTCGGACACACCATTCCATTGCGGTGTTCCTGGCGGAGTGAGCTGTGAGATAATCCCACACTCCTTTAGATAGTCAGTAAATTCTCGACTTAGGTATTCACCACCTCGATCAGAACAAAGTGCCTTGATATTTCGGCCTAGCTGATTTTGTACTTCATTCTTGAACTCTTTGAACTTGTCAAAAGATTCACTCTTATGTCTCATAAGATAGACATAACCATACCTACTGAAATCATCAGTAAAGGTAATGAAGTACTGATAGCCACCTCTAGCATGTTTACTAAATGGCCCACACACATCACTGTGTATGAGGTCAAGTAAACCTGAAGCCCTTTGACCTTTGTTAGGAAAAGGTGACTTCGTCATTTTACCCATCAAACAAGCTTTGCATGTATCAATCTCCTTGTAGGAGAATGATCCCAGCAGTCCATGATCATGCAACCGCTTAATGCGCTTCTTGTTAATATGGCCTAAACGACTATGCCATAGCAAGGTGCTGTCATCAGCATACTTGGCTTTCTTATTATCAATGTTTTGTATAGAATTTTCCATGTCCAACATGAATAACCCATTGTTAATTGAACCAGTTGCATACACAATATTATCTAGAGATAAAACACACTTTGAAATCTTGCATTCAAAGGCAAATCCTTTCCTGACAAGAGCAGGAATAGAGATAATATTCTTGGTGATACTCGGTACAAAATAACAATTGTTTAATTCTAATACAATGCTAGATGGTAAAGAAATGAAATAGTCTCCTACAGCAACAGCAGCAACCCGTGCCCCGTTTCCAACGCGTAGGTCTACCTCATGCTGTGCCACCTGCCTTCTTCTCTTGAGTTCCTGTACATTTGAACAAATGTGAACTCCACATGCAGTGTCCAACACCCATGATATAGAAGAAGATGAAACCATGACTTCCGTCACGTATATACCTGAGCCAGAAGCGATGCTTCCCCTCTTATCTCCTTGGAGCGCTTTACAGTCCTTTTTCCAGTGACCCAGCTGGCCACAGTGGAAACACCTGTTGTCCTTCGACCGCTTCACCTTCTGTTTCAGCACCTTACTGTAGTTCTTGACAGGGGCCTTGCCCTTCTTCCCCTTCTTCTTGTTCCTAGAAGTAACCATTAAGACAGAGGTTGAAGGCTTGCCCTTCAGAGTTTCCTCAGTAGTCAAGAGCATATTCAGCAGCTCTGCCGGCGTACAATCGATTTTGTTCATATTAAAGTTAATGATGAACGCATCGAAAGAAGGCGGAAGAGACTGCAGAATAATATCTACAGCAAGCTCCTGGTTGATGGTATGCCCCAGTTTCTCCAGAGCCTCCTTGTGCCCAATCATCTTGAGCACGTGAGCTCCCACTGGGCTCCCCTCAGCCAGTTTGCTCTGAAAGAAGAGCTTCGTCAGATTATAGCGTTCTGTCCTCGCCTGTGCAGCATACAGCATCTTGAGGTTCGCTATAATCTCTATAGCCGACATATCCTCATGCTGACGCTGCAGCGGTGGCGTCATAGACGCTAGCATCAGGCAAGCGACATCAATACTATCATTGACGTGCTTTTCATAGGCATCCCGAACCGCCCTTGCGGCGTTCGGAGCGGGCTGCGGCGGTATCGCCGTCTCGAGGACATACAGTTTCCTCTCTGCCATAAGAACGATCTTAAGGTGTCCGAACCAGTCAGAGAAGTTCGGCCCAGCAAACTTCTCCCTTTCTAGTAGGGATCGCACATTGAAGCTCATGGTGTTCGTTGCTGCAGGAATCTACAACAAGCAAGAACAGCAAGGTCAGTATCAATGTTCAGAATCAATCCAGGACTTAAGAAAGATTCTTTTCTCACTATTTTGTCTGACTGAAAAATCCAGTAAACAGTCCGAAAGAGTAACACTCTTTTAGTGAGATGGGATCCAGATTTCATACTTGGTCTCCGCGTCCCGCTCAGGTGAGATAAGATGCACAGAGAAGACAAGCACTAATTTCTGGTAGGCTGTCCCAGCCAATCGCCAACCCGTGCGATTCCCCTTCACTTGGGCAATCCAGCAGACTGTGCCAACTGAGTTGGTACAACACAGTCTCTGATCCCTCAGATGGCTGCCTCCATGTGCTACCATATGCGCCACATATGTAGCCTACATGGTCAAGCTGACCCGACCTACTCCCTGGACCACCACGTGCTATGCTGAGCAACGAGAAGCGATAAATCCCTTCTCTATAACACGCAGGTGAAATCCAGCACCGTCTGAAGATAGATGGACGTGCCCACTGAGTGGGTACAACACGGCTCCAACGATAGTCAGAACGGTGAGGTTTCGCGTCAGAAGGCTTTCCGAGCTTGATATGTTAGCGTTGGATTTTACCGGTCTTTTATCTTCTTAACTATCATACATGTTCCTATGGTGATAGCAGAAGATAAACTCATGCATTTCTAATTATAAAACAATAAAGAGAAAGCATGCTGATCTTATGTGGTAAATGCCCATGAACCCTAAGTAAGACCTTAATTTTACTTAAGTCTGCACTTGAGCTCTTTTCGCATCTCATCTGGTCCAACCCAGGGCCCTAGCGCCAAGAGCACCTCAGGTGCGCCACCAGGTGAATGCCCCTCTTGGATGTGTGCCTTTGTGCTCTTGTCTAATCAAAATACATTTTGATCTATCTAGACAAGCTTTGACTCGCAGGTCAATTATACAATAGATTAATGGAAAAAGTGATTCGCAGATCACAATAATATTTGTTGGGGTATGCCCTTAAGGCTAATGTTTGAGGCCTATGGGAATGTAACAAGTATCATGTAATAAACTCTATGTGTTTATAAAGGCATGGTTGTTATTCAGTTAGCTACATTGTCTGCTGCAATATATGTTCTTCTGAATAATGTCTCAAAGCTGTTCAGCTGGGCTGACATGCTATTATGTCCTTAGTCGATATATCTTGGTAAACATGAGACAGCCTCGATATGGTTAAGACTAATATGTGTTCTAATCTTATAGGATGCTTCGAGCATGGAATAAGATGTAGACTCATGGGTACATGGGATGTACTGGACAGACCCTACTAGGATGTTCAATTGTTTGTCACAATGTGAATATTCCTTGATTAAGACAAGTGGCACATTTCCTCTGACTTGAGATCACTTGTGTTTTCTAAATGATGATTGTCATTGTTTTGAGGTAGTTCAATATCATTTGAAAAATAATGATTATAGACTATCTTGGATGGTGAGCTTGAATCAGGTTAGAGCACTAGTGATAGACATAGGATTGCCGTCTCCTTGTTTAAGGAGTGTGATGTTCTAAAGGGGCCCCCTGGATGAGATGATTGAGAGAGTGTATGGCCATACCCAGGTGACAGTGCTCATCTGTTCTAATCATGCTCATCATATTGGAGTTACGAGCTTGACAGGCTTGTCCAATAAGAACATCCAGTGGCAAAGGAAATATGTATGCTTTGTGAATTGATTCACACTTGTGCTGTTTTTGGGTGAAGTCTTGGAAGACTCTTTCCTTGATATCGGGAGACAGTGATGTGTTGCTAGATACCCCTCACTGGTTGTGATAATGTAAATTATCGTTACCGATGTTTTAAGGAAACCCTCAGGGTCGCACAATTGATGATATGGCTTACTTAAGTCAGATCGTGTGGACTGAATTGTTTCGGGTTCAGTTTAAAGGGATTTAATCTCTGATTGTGAGTGAGATCTGGTCTGATCATGTTTGATTGATTAGGGCTTGAGATCGGTAAGCTTCGATCGAGAGAAGAGATGCTAGATCGGTCAGATCAGGAGCATCATAGAGATCAACGGCTAGATCTGGAACCTTAGGGTTTTAATATGATCTAGGCCATGTCGTTTGGTTTATTTGGTAATTGAACCAAAATTAAATTAAACCAAAATGGTTCAAGCATTGGCGACAAGTTCACTTGGCGTGAACATGTTGGGCGGTTAGTGGTGCTATTTTTAGCAACCATGATCTCCACTTGGAGACACTCACGTTCGAAAAAGAGTGCTCTCTCTATTCTCGCCACTTGAACGCATTCCTCCTTTTTTCCGTGGGTGACGACGCCTTGGATTTGGAGGAGAAATCGGCAAAGAAAAGATCTCTTCATCCCTTTCTCATTTTCGATCAAAGACTTCTTTGGATCTTGCTAGCACAAGGATCGCAAAGAGGAGTAGGCGACATCAACTGTGTGCGTCACCTCTGGAGAAGATCTGCTTTGATCTTTGCTTCCTAGGCGCCATTCGAAATGGCTATGGTATGAGTTTTATCTCTTACATGCAATCGTTTCCATTTGGTTGATCATATCACATGAACCGATTCTTGAAACCCTAATCCGCTGCCCAAAAATTTTATGCGCCACTGCCTAGGGTTTTCGCTCCCCCTAGAAGGGGACCCCCCTTAGTTTAAGGGGTACTTTCAATTGGTATCAGAGCCTGATGTTTCATGCTTGTTTATGATTGCCATGATATGTCATATGATCCATGTATGCGCATTATAATAGATCTATAGGTTACATGCGATTATCTAAGTTGGCGAAAATTCATGATTTGTATAGATGTTATTTTCTCCATTGCGCATGTTGTTGTTGGCGCATGTTTTTGTAAGTTTTTCTAAAACCTTGATCACATGCGCGTTTCACCTTAGATCTAATGCTCCTACATTAAACCCTTAGATGGGTTATTAGGGTTGAAGTCACCCCCTAGGTTAGATCCAAACATGTCTGATCAGACTATCTGACAGCCTGAATGGGTCGACCAGTTAGCACCTTGGCGCATGCCTGTGGTGGCTATAGGTCGACTGCAGACAGGTGTGTAGCGATGTCTGATTGAGACAACTGATGAACGCACCTGAGTTAGGCCCGGGGTCACGCCCGCTTGCTAGACCTCAGTGTGGTCGTTCAGCCTTGGTGCATGCATGGTTGACCTTTTGGTCGACTCAAGTCAGTTAGGACTTGGTGCATGCTAGGGCAGTGGATCTGACTAGGTTGGATGAGTGGATCCCTAGTAATGGACCATTGTAAGGTTGTGGGGCAAATAAGGAAAAATTAATAAAAAAAAAATTCGATCCCAAGGGGTTTTTTAAAAATTTATTTTTCCTGACTGGTTCACATGATGGTTGTTGCATCTGCTTGTTTATTTAGTCTTATGTGGGCTGCCCGTTTTTAATGTGTGCTGTGCTGGGGCCTGCGTGCCTGGATTATATGTTGTAAATTAATTTTCTTTATGTGATCTGCGTATCACAATTTTAATTAATTTATAATGTGAAAGTGACCTGCGTGTCACTCTTGTCTAGATAGTTAAATTTGTAATTTAATTAGACAAGAGCACAATGCACACTTGGCAGAAGCGCATGCAGCAGTGGCTGGACCAGGTGGGAGGTCTAGGGTTCGACCCTAGGACCAGGCGCAAATTCCTGGTGGGCGCACCAGAGCTGCAGTTGGCGCTTGGGCCCAGGTTTGGGCCAGATGAGCAGCTAAAGACCCATAAAGAGCAAGTGTAGACTTAAGTTAGGTTAAGGTCTCACTAAGGCTATGGGCTTTTACCACAAAAGACACATGCTTTCTTTTATTGCTTTATATTAGAATTGCATGAGTAAATTTATCTTCTGCTATCACCATAGGAATTGCATGATAGGCAAGAAGATAAAAGACCGTTAAAATCCAACGATTAAATATCAAGCTCGTAAGCCTTCTGACGCGAAACCTCACTGTTCTGATTATCGTTGGAGCCGTGTTGTACCCACTCAGTGGGCACGTCCATCTATCTTCAGACGGTGCGGGATTACACCTGTGTGTTACAGAGCAGGGATTTATCCCTTCTCGTTGCTCAGCATAGCACATGGTGGTCCAGGGAGTAGGTCGGGTCAGCTTGACCGTGTAGGCTACATATGTGGCGCATATGGTAGCACATGGAGGCAGCCATCTGTGGGGTCAGAGATTGTGTTGTACCAACTCAGTTGGCACAGTCTGCTGGACTGCCCAGATGAAGGGGAATCGCACGGGTTGGCGATCGGCAGGGACTGCCTACCAGAAACTAGTGCTTGTACTCTCTGTGCATCTTATCTCGCCTGAGCGGGACGCGGAGACCAAGTATGAAATCTGGATCCCATCTCACTAAAAGAGTTCTACTCTTTCGGGCTGTTTTGCTGGATTTTTCACGCCTGATAAAATAGTGAGAAAAAGAATCTTTCTTAAGTCCTGATTGATTCTTATACATTGATACTGACCTTGCTGTTCTTGCATTGTTGTAGATACCTGCAGCAACGAACACCATGAACTTCAATGTGCGATCCCTACTGGAAAGAGAGAAGTTTGCTGGGCCGAACTTCTCTGACTGGTTTGGACACCTTAAGATCGTTCTTAAGGCAGAGAGGAAACTGTATGTCCTCGAGACGGCGATACCGCCGCAGCCCGCTCCGAACGCCGCAAGGGCGGTTCGGGAAGCCTATGAAAAGCACGTCAATGATAGCATTGATGTCGCTTGCCTGATGTTAGCGTCTATGACGCCACCGCTGCAGCGTCAGCATGAGGACATGTCGGCTAGAGACATGATTACAAACCTCAAGATGTTGTATGCTGCACAGGCGAGGACTGAACGCTATAATTTGACGAAGCTCTTCTTTCAGAGCAAACTGGCTGAAGGGAGCCCAGTGGGAGCTCACGTGCTCAAGATGATTGGGCACAAGGAGGCTCTAGAGAAACTGGGGCATACCATCAACCAGGAGCTTGCTGTGGACATTATTCTGCAGTCTCTCCCGCCATCATTCGACGCGTTCATTATTAATTTTAATATGAACAAAATCGATTGTACTCCGGCAGAGCTGCTGAATATGCTCTTGACCACTGAGGAAACTCTGAAGGGTAAGCCTTCAACCTCTGTCTTGATGGTTCCTTCCAGGAACAAGAAGAAGGGGAAGAAGGGCAAGGCCCCGGTCAAGAATTACAGCAAGGCTCTGAAGCAGAAGGTGAAGCGGTCTAAGGAATACAGGTGTTTCCACTGTGGCCAGCTGGGTCACTGGAAAAAGGACTGTAAAGCGCTCCAAGGAGATAAGAGGGGAAGCTTTGCTTCTGGCTCAGGTATATTCGTGACTGAGGTCATGTATTCTTCTTCTGTATCATGGGTGTTGGACACTGCATGTGGAGTTCACATTTGTTCAAATGTGCAGGAACTCAAGAGAAGAAGGCAGGTGGGACAGCATGAGGTGGACCTACGCGTTGGAAACGGGGCACGGGTTGCTGCTGTTGCTGTAGGAGACTACTTCATTACTTTACCATCTGGAATTGTATTGGAACTAAACAGTTGTTATTTTGTTCCCAGTATAACTAAAAATATTATCTCCATTCCTGCTCTTGTCAGGAAGGGGTTTTCCTTTGAATGCAATATTTCAAAGTGTGTTTTGTCATATGATAATATTGTTTATGCAACTGGTTCAATTAATAATGGGTTATTCATGTTGGACATGGAAAGTTCTATACAGAATGTTGATATTAAGAAAGCCAAGTATGCTGATGACAGCACCTTGCTATGGCATAGTCGTTTAGGCCATATTAACGAGAAACGCATTAAGCGGTTGCATGATCATGGACTGCTGGGATCATTCTCCTATAAGGAGATTGATACATGCAAAGCTTGTTTGATGGGTAAAATGACGAAGTCACCTTTTCCTAATAAAGGTCAAAGGGCTTCAGGTTTACTTGACCTCATACACAGTGATGTGTGTGGGCCATTTAGTAAACATGCCAGAGGTGGCTATCAGTACTTCATTACATTTACTGATGATTTCAGTAGATATGGGTATGTCTATCTGATGAGACATAAGAGTGAATCTTTTGACAAGTTCAAAGAGTTCAAGAATGAAGTACAAAATCAGCTAGGCCGTAATATCAAGGCACTTCGCTCAGATCGAGGTGGTGAATACCTAAGTCATGCATTTACTGACTATCTAAAGGAGTGTGGGATTATCTCACAGCTCACTCCACCAGGAACACCGCAATGGAATGGTGTGTCCGAGAGGAGAAATAGAACGTTACTTGATATGGTTCGTTCTATGATGAGTCAGGCTACTCTTCCATACTCCTTTTGGGGTTTTGCGCTGGAAACAGCTGCAAAGGTACTAAACCGAGTGCCATCCAAGGCAGTTTCAAAGACGCCATATGAGTTATGGTATGGGAAACAGCCGAGCTTGACATTTATCAGGATCTGGGGTTGCGAGGCTTATGTTAAAAAGCTCGCCTCTGGGAAACTAGAGAGCAGATCTGACAAATGTATCTTTGTCGGTTACCCTAAGGAAACTAAGGGTTATTATTTCTTTGATCCCAATGAGAACAAGGTTTTTGTTGCTCGGACGGCCATATTTCTTGAGAAGGAGTTTCTTCTGCAAGAGGCCAGTGGGAGAGAAATAAAGCTGGATGAGAATCCAGAAGAAGGACAAAGTGATCAAGCACAGTTGGATGAGCCTGAGCCGGTAGAACAGGTTATTGAACAACCTGAGGCTCAGACATCACGGGAACCGCGAAGATCGGGTAGGATTCGTCGACAGCCTGAGCGCTATGACGGAGTCTACATCATTGACAATGATGAACCCCTTACTTATGCGGATGCGGTCAGTGGACCAGAGTCAGCGAGATGGCTTGAGGCTATGCGCGCCGAGATGGACTCCATGTCAGATAACCAAGTCTGGGATTTGGTTGATCCGCCTCCGGGAGTTATCCCTATAGGCTGTAAATGGATCTTCAAGAAGAAGATTGACATGGATGGTAACGTAGTTACCTATAAAGGCAGGCTAGTTGCGAAAGGTTTCAAACAAATCTACGGGATAGATTATGATGAAACTTTCTCACCTGTAGCCATGTTTAAGTCTATTCGGATTCTTTTCGCGATAGCTGCATATTATGATTATGAGATTTGGCAGATGGATGTGAAAACAGCTTTCCTTAATGGAAATCTGGATGAGGATGTGTATATGACACAACCAGAAGGTTTCACTAATCCAGCAGATCGTCATAAAATATGCAAGTTAAAGAAGTCCATTTATGGACTTAAACAAGCATCAAGAAGCTGGAATATTCGTTTTGATGAATCAGTTACTGAATTTGGTTTCATCAAGAACGAGGATGACCCGTGTGTATATAAGAGGTTTAGTGGGAGCGTGATTACTTTCCTAGTCCTCTACGTCGATGATATCTTGATCATTGGAAACGACATTCCTGAAATGCATGCTGTTAAGGCATGGCTGAGGAAATGTTTCCAGATGAAAGATCTAGGAGAAGCAGCCTATGTGTTAGGTGTGAAGATCTACAGGGATAGATCTAAGAGGCTTCTCGGGCTGTGCCAGAGTACTTACATCGATAAGGTCCTGGAGAGATTTCACTTAGAGAATTCTAAGCGAGGATATCTTCCAGTCAGACATGGTCTGAATCTTTCTAAGAGTCAGTGTCCACAAACACAGACTGAGAAAGATGAAATGAACAATACGCCTTATGCTTCGGCTATTGGTTCTATAATGTATGCGATGTTGTGTACTCGCCCAGACGTTGCTTACGGGTTAAGCGTAACCAGTCGTTACCAGAGTAATCCAGGTATGGCGCACTGGATTGCAGTCAAGAACATTTTAAAATATCTGCGGAGGACCAAAGATATGTTCTTGATATATGGTGGTCAGGAAGAACTCAGTATTGAAGGATATACTGACGCTTCGTTCCAGTCTGACCAGGATGATTTCCGATCGCAATCAGGCTATGTTTTTAGCTTGAATGGAGGTGCAGTGGTGTGGAAAAGTTTCAAACAGTCAACTGTTGCTGATTCCACAACAGAAGCCGAGTATGTTGCAGCCTCGGAAGCATCCAAGGAGGCAGTGTGGATTCGTAAGTTCGTGAGAGAACTTGGTGTCGTTCCTTCGTGTGCAGATCCTTTGGTTATCTTCTGTGATAACACTGGAGCAATCGCACAGGCAAAGGAACCACGGTCGCACCAGAAGTCCAAGCACATACAGAGACGGTTTCATTTGATCAGGGAGATCATAGATCGTGGCGAGATCAAAGTATGCAAGGTTCATACAGATGACAATCTGGCAGACCCGCTTACCAAGCCTCTGGCGCAGCAGAAGCATGAGAAGCACTGTAATAATATGGGTTTGAGATTTCTCAACCATTAGATTAAGTGCAAGTGGGAGATTGTTGGGGTATGCCCTTAAGGCTAATGTTTGAGGCCTATGGGAATGTAACAAGTATCATGTAATAAACTCTATGTGTTTATAAAGGCATGGTTGTTATTCAGTTAGCTACATTGTCTGCTGCAATATATGTTCTTCTGAATAATGTCTCAAAGCTGTTCAGCTGGGCTGACATGCTATTATGTCCTTAGTCGATATATCTTGGTAAACATGAGACAGCCTCGATATGGTTAAGACTAATATGTGTTCTAATCTTATAGGATGCTTCGAGCATGGAATAAGATGTAGACTCATGGGTACATGGGATGTACTGGACAGACCCAACTAGGATGTTCAATTGTTTGTCACAATGTGAATATTCCTTGATTAAGACAAGTGGCACATTTCCTCTGACTTGAGATCACTTGTGTTTTCTAAATGATGATTGTCATTGTTTTGAGGTAGTTCAATATCATTTGAAAAATAATGATTATAGACTATCTTGGATGGTGAGCTTGAATCAGGTTAGAGCACTAGTGATAGACATAGGATTGCCGTCTCCTTGTTTAAGGAGTGTGATGTTCTAAAGGGGCCCCCTGGATGAGATGATTGAGAGAGTGTATGGCCATACCCAGGTGACAGTGCTCATCTGTTCTAATCATGCTCATCATATTGGAGTTACGAGCTTGACAGGCTTGTCCAATAAGAACATCCAGTGGCAAAGGAAATATGTATGCTTTGTGAATTGATTCACACTTGTGCTGTTTTTGGGTGAAGTCTTGGAAGACTCTTTCCTTGATATCGGGAGACAGTGATGTGTTGCTAGATACCCCTCACTGGTTGTGATAATGTAAATTATCGTTACCGATGTTTTAAGGAAACCCTCAGGGTCGCACAATTGATGATATGGCTTACTTAAGTCAGATCGTGTGGACTGAATTGTTTCGGGTTCAGTTTAAAGGGATTTAATCTCTGATTGTGAGTGAGATCTGGTCTGATCATGTTTGATTGATTAGGGCTTGAGATCGGTAAGCTTCGATCGAGAGAAGAGATGCTAGATCGGTCAGATCAGGAGCATCATAGAGATCAACGGCTAGATCTGGAACCTTAGGGTTTTAATATGATCTAGGCCATGTCGTTTGGTTTATTTGGTAATTGAACCAAAATTAAATTAAACCAAAATGGTTCAAGCATTGGCGACAAGTTCACTTGGCGTGAACATGTTGGGCGGTTAGTGGTGCTATTTTTAGCAACCATGATCTCCACTTGGAGACACTCACGTTCGAAAAAGAGTGCTCTCTCTATTCTCGCCACTTGAACGCATTCCTCCTTTTTTCCGTGGGTGACGACGCCTTGGATTTGGAGGAGAAATCGGCAAAGAAAAGATCTCTTCATCCCTTTCTCATTTTCGATCAAAGACTTCTTTGGATCTTGCTAGCACAAGGATCGCAAAGAGGAGTAGGCGACATCAACTGTGTGCGTCACCTCTGGAGAAGATCTGCTTTGATCTTTGCTTCCTAGGCGCCATTCGAAATGGCTATGGTATGAGTTTTATCTCTTACATGCAATCGTTTCCATTTGGTTGATCATATCACATGAACCGATTCTTGAAACCCTAATCCGCTGCCCAAAAATTTTATGCGCCACTGCCTAGGGTTTTCGCTCCCCCTAGAAGGGGACCCCCCTTAGTTTAAGGGGTACTTTCAATATTAACTTATAATTAACCAGGCACGCAGGCCCCAGCACAGCACACATTAGGGCAACCCACATAAGATTAAATAAACAAGCATATGGTCTCAATCATCATGTGATCCAATCAAGAAATTAAATTTTGAAAACCCCATAGGCATCAATTTTAACTTCCTTATGTGTCCTACAACCTTACAATGGTCCATTGATAGGGATCCACTCATCCATCTAGTTAGATCCCCTGCCCTTGCATGCACCGAGTCCTAACTGACCCGAGTTGACCTAATGGTCAACCATGCATGCGCTAAGGGCTGAACAGCTTTCAAGAGTTCTGGCAAGCGGGTGTGACCCCGGGCCTAACTCAAGAGTGTTCACTGGTTGTCTCAACCAGACCTCGCTACACGCCTAAGATGCAATCGACCTATGGCCACCTCGTGCTTGCGCACAGGTGCCATCTGGTCGATCCATCTAGGCTGTCAGATGGTCTGATCAGACTAATGGATCTAACCTAGAGGTGACTTCAGCCCCATCAACCCATCTAAGGGTTTATAGTAGGCGCCACTTTAGATCTAGTTATAGGCGCGCAAGTTAGGTTTTGTTTTGAAAAACAACATAAACAAAGCGCCAATAGAAGACATGCGACATCATGAACAAACTACATGCGCTAAGAGAAGTAAACATCTTACTTTCGCATGAAGAAATAACATGTCAATTTTCGCATGTGAACAAGATCTAAGCATAAGCAAACATATAGATGCGCAAACATGGATCACATCATATATTAAGCAATCATATTAACATGCTTCAACCTGCTCTGATACCAATTGTAGGGTCCCCTTCAAGGGGGAGCGCAAGCAGATAAAACCCCTTTCAAGAGGGGGGCGAAAACCCTAAGGGGGTGGCGCATGAAAAATCGCAAGCGGAAGCAAGGGTTTTCAAGATCTTAGCATGAACACATGATCAACTTTGATGAAGTTGAGATCCATACCATAGCCATCACGGTTAGATGGAATCTTGGAAGCAAAGGCGCAAGTGCTCCTTCTCCAAAGATAATCGCACACAAGGTGAAGATGGCTTCTCCTTGGATCTCCTTGTGCTAGCAAGGATCTACAAGATGTCCTTGATCGAATGGTAGGATGATGAGATGCTTCCTTGGCCGAGCGCTCTTCCTTGTCGTTCACTTCCTTCCACACGAGATGGCAAGCAAGCAAGATTCAAGACCAAGACGCAAATGCATTTAGGCGATATTATGAAAATGGCGTTACATGACTTCCCAAAATGGAAAGTCATGAAGCCATGCTTCAATGCCAAAACGCCTCCCTTCATGAACCATGCGTTCACATAGTGAACCGGTTCAATCTATGGTTCAATTCGATTTGGCTCAAAGACCAAAATCAAACCAAGCCAAGCCAATACATGGTCTAGACCTTCTATGAACCTAATGGCTCAAGATCTAACCGTTCATCTCCTGATGCTCTTGATCTCACCGATCTAGCATCTCCTCTCTCGATCGAAGCTTACCGATCTCAAGCCCTAATCAATCAAACATGATCAGACCAGATCTCACTTACAATCAGAGTTTAAATCCCTTTAAACTGAATCAAAACAATTCAGTCCACACGATCTGACTCAAGAAAGCCATATCAACAAATTGTGCGACCCTGAGGGTTTCCTTTAAATGTCGGTAACGATAACTTATGTTATCACGATCAGTGAGGGGTATCTAGCAACACATCACTGTCTCCCGATATAAAGGAAATAGTCTTCCAAGACTTCACCCAAAACATGGCACAAGTGTGAATCAAACTCACGAGGCATGCATGTTTCCTTTGCCACTGGATGTTCTTATTGGACAAGCATGTCAAGCCTGTAACTCCAATACTATGAGCATGATTAGCTCAGATGAACATAGTCATCTGGGTATGGCCATACACTATCTCAATCAACTCATACAGGGGGGCCCTTTAGAACATCACACTCCTTGAACAAGGAGACGGCAATCCTTTATCTATCACTAGTGCCCTAACCTGACTCAAGCTCATCATCCAAGATAGTCTATAATCATTATGTTTCAAATGATATTGAACTACCTCAAAACAATGACAATCATCATTTAGAAACACAAGTGATCTCAAGTCAAAGGAAAATGTGCCACTTGCTGCTATCAAGGATTATTCACAATGTGACAAACAATTGAATATCCTAGAAGGGTCTGTCCAATACATCCAATGTACCCATGAGTCTACATCTTATTCCATGCTCGAAGCCTCCTATAAGATTAGCACACATATTAGTCTCAATCATATCAAGGCTGTCTCATGTTCACCAAGATATCTCGACTAAGGACATATAGCCTGTCAGCCTAGCTGAACAGCTTTGAGACATTATTCAGAAGTATACTTATTACAGCAGACAAGGTAACAACCTGAATAATAACCATGCCTTTATAAACATAAGAGTTTATTACATGATACTTATACAATCCCAAGGCCTCAAACATTAGCCTTAAGGGCATACCCCAACAATATCTTGGTGAACATGAGACAGCCTTGATATGATTGAGACTAATATGTGTTCTAATCTTATAGGATGCTTCGAGCATGGAATAAGATGTAGACTCATGGGTACATTGGATGTACTGGACAGACCCTACTAGGATATTCAATTGCTTGTCACAATGTGAATAATCCTTGAATGCGACAAGTGGCACATTTCCTCTGACTTGAGATTACTTGTGTTTTCTAAATGATGATTGTCATTGTTTTGAGGTAGTTCAATATCATTTGAAACATAATGATTATAGACTATCTTGGATGGTGAGCTTGAATCAGGTTAGGGCACTAATGATAGAGAAAGGATTGCCGTCTCCTTGTTTAAGGAGTGTGATGTTCTAAAGGGGCCCCCTGGATGAGATGATTGAGAAAAGATATGGCCATACCCAGGTGACTATGTTCATCTGATCTAATCATGCTCATCATATTGGAGTTACAAGCTTGACACGCTTGTCCAATAAGAACATCCAGTGGCAAAGGAAACATGCATGCCTTGTGAGTTGGATTCACACTTGTGCTGTGGTTTGGGTGTAGTCTTGGAAGACTCTTTTCTTTATATCGGGAGACAGTGATGTGTTGCTAGATACCCCTCACTGATCGTGATAACGTGAGTTATCGTTACCGACATTTAAAGGAAACCCTCAGGGTCGCACAATTTGATGATATGGCTTACTTAAGTCAGATCGTGTGGACTGAATTATTCAGGTTCAGTTTAAAGGGATTTAATCTCTGATTGTAAGTGAGATCTGGTCTGATCATGTTTGATTGATTAGGGCTTGAGATCGGTAAGCTTCGATCGAGAGATTGGATGCTAGATCGGTGAGATCAGGAGCATCAAGAGATCGACGGTCAGATCAAGAGCCTTAGGGTTTATTGTGGTCTGGACTGATTGCTTGGTTTATTTGGTTATTAAACTAAACCAAATTGAACCAGCTCATTGAGTGAGCGTGTGGTTCAAATTGAGAGGAGTTTGCGATTGGGGTAAACCCATGATCGCATGTGAGTGAGTGGCTTTCTATTTTTAGAAAGCATGATCACATACGTGACCACTACTCACGTTCACGCCTAAGGCGCCCTCATCTCTCGTTTCTCCTACTCTCGCGTCGCCAACTTGAGTTTTCGGTTTTGCACTCTTGGGTGGTGAAGAGGTTGACGCAAGGAGAAGGAAGTAATCGCCAAGCAAAGGAGATCTCTCCCCTTCCATTCGACAACGACTTCTTGGAACCTTGCTAGCACAAGGAGCACCAAAGAAGAGTAGGCGACACCAATTGTGTGCGTCACCTTTGGAGAAGGAGCACTTGCGCCTTTCCTTCCAAGACACCATCTAAGCGATGGCAATGGTGAGAATCCCTTTCTCATGCAAGTTGAACATATTACATGCATAGATCCTTGAAACCCCTTCCGCTGCGTCAAAATTTTCATATGCGCCTCCTATAGGGTTTTGCCCCCCTTGTTCTAGGGGACTTTCAATTGGTATCAAAGCGAGGTTATTGCATGCTAATATGTTTGCTTTCTATGTGATCCTATGCAATGATCTATATGTTACATGCGCTAGTTGAGATAGGCGAATTTTACATGCTTGTTAGAGATGTTTTTATTTCTCCTAGGCGCATGTTTTCTTGTTGGCGCATATGTATGTTTTCTCAAAACTTCTTAATACTTGCGCGACTCATTATAGATCTAAGGCCCTGCATTAAACCCTTAGACGGGTTATTAGGGTTGAAGTCATCCCCTAGGTTAGATCCAGACAGTCTGATCAGACCATCTGACAGCCTTGATGGGTTGACCAGATAGCACCTGTGCGATAGCACCTGGTGGCTATAGGTCGACTGCATACAGGCGTGTAGCGATGTCTGATTGAGACGACTAGCGAACACACATGAGTTAGGCCCGGGGTCACACCCGCTTGCCAGATCTCATGAGGGTTGTTCGGCCCTGGCGCATGCATGGTTGACCTTTTGGTCGACTCAAGTCAGTTAGGACTTGGTGCATGCAAGGGCAGTGGATCTGACTAGGTTGGATGAGTGGATCCCTAGTAATGTACCGTTGTAAGGTTGTAAGGCAAATAAGGAAATTAAAATTGATGCCTATGGGGTTTTTCAAAATTTAATTTTCATGATTGGATCACATGTTGGTTGATGCCTATGTTTGTTTATTTATTCTTATGTGGGCTGCCCATGTTAAATGTGTGCTGTGCTGGGGCCTGCGTGCCTAGAATTAAAAGTTGTAAATTAATTATTGTGATCTGCGTATCACATTGTATTTAATTTATAAAGTGTAATTGACCTGCGTGTCAATGTAACATCCCTCAGAACACACCCCACACGCATACAAGTAAAATACGGGGCTAAAAAATTTTTTTTACTCTTCCATTAATACACAAGAAGAAAGCGGCATCGAAGGACATTACTACGGAACTGAAAACCGCACAGAACTGAGTAAGATCGATTTACTAGGAAATAGAAATCCGGAAGTTCAGAAAAATCCGGCAGCAAGTATACTAAACTACTGCTGCACAGACACACATGTAACAACAACAAATGTCCACACTACACATATGTGGAATTTCAGAAATATGCAGAACTGATTATTCAGATACTAAAACAACACAAATTCGGTTACACATCTCAAATCGGACATTTCAAAATAAGAACCAATTCACTAAAAGAATCTAAGACTCGTATCCAATAATTTAAACGAGACAACTATAATATAATATCCTGAAAACAGGCATAAGCCCTCAGGAGATAAAACGTGTCACATAAGTCATAACAAATTAGGCACGCAGGCCTGATAAATTTTTAGAAGAAAATTCTTAGAAATTACATCAAACATTAGCATCATAACAATTAGCTGTAGCGGTTACTGTCTTGATGTCTCACCTGAAAACATTTAAACAACGGAGGTGAGCTAAAAAGCTCAGTGAGTAAAAGACACTAAAAGTCATCCATAGTACACATCAAAAATATCATGCTTAAGTTGAAATTCTTTTATTTAACAGATAAAATAAATCAGCTTAACATGCACACTCATATCAGAAACAAAACACAATCAAATACAGATACTTGTAACAATAGGCTTCAAGCAGGTAGGATATGAATATACCAACCCATACCAACTAACCACACCGCCTAATACATCTAAATACAGATCGAAACAGAACTACAGAAATCAGAACTGACAGACAGAAAATCAGAATTTTCAGAGTCCAAACGGATAGTCTACATCGGAAACAGAAAGGCCACAGAAGGCCTGATGACCACAGAAGGTCTGACCCCACCTCTGCCGAGGACGAGACAATGCATGCATATCAGAAACAGAATGGTAGAGGAGATATCAGTGGGTGGCCCCCGTCTTGTCAGGACGTGGCACTCTGGTCTCCAATACCCAGAACAGAATGGTAGAGGAGGTATCAGTGGGTGGCCCCCGTCTTGTTAGGACGTGGCACTCTGGCCTCCAATACCCAGAACTGAATGGTAGAGGAGGTATCAGTGGGTGGCCCCCGTCTTGTTAGGACGTGGCACTCTGGCCTCCAATACCCAGAACTGAATGGTAGAGGAGGTATCAGTGGGTGGCCCCCGTCTTGTTAGGACGTGGCACTCTGGCCTCCAAAACCCAGAACTGAATGGTAGAGGAGGTATCAGTGGGTGGCCCCCGTCTTGTTAGGACGTGGCACTCTGGCCTCCAAAACCCAGAACTGAATGGTAGAGGAGGTATCAGTGGGTGGCCCCCGTCTTGTTAGGACGTGGCACTCTGGCCTCCAATACCCAGAACAGAAATAGTGTCTCAAGGGTCGTAGTAGACTATCAGCACCATTACAGCGCCACAGAAGGAGGGTAAGGACACGGAAGAGTGCTACACTAGGGCATAATTTTACAGAACAGATTATACTGAAACGGAGAAGTAGGATCAACCACTACTTAATTCTTACATTATGCCCAAAGTCTAACAAACCAGAAAATGACACACCCCAATATCCAGTCCTTAAACACAGAATAGAATTTATATGAGTGAATTCCTTACAACTAACCTTAATTCATGTCAAACCATTCTATGTTCTCACAAATGTTTTAACACATTCAAGGTTTTCAGAAACTTCACAACATATAAACAGAACAGGAAATATCCACATAACAAACAATTAAATACAGAACAGAAATTATTCATATAACAAACATTTAAACACAGAACAGAAATTATTCATGAAATAATCTCCTCAAAATTTCTAAAACCGTGAGCTATAAAATTACTGTAAGGGGCGCCACTTTCAGAACCTTAACGGAACGCACAAATTTCATGTAAATAATTTCAGTCCCCCACTACAGATAATTTTAATTACACGCTCGTGAAGAAAACTGACAAAAGCCCCAAAATTGGCTCAACTATATTTTCGAAAATTCCTAAGTTCTTAGTTAAATCCCCCATCTGTTTTCTCTAAAATTTCTCATCAAACAAATAAATTTTAGAAGAACTACAGACCACAATTTAAGAGGTTAAACCATACAATGTAAATTTTTCTCACAAAAGAATATTCGTCTAACCAAAACATAGCAGATTTATATTGTCAGTTTGCAAAATATATTTTTAGTCCAATTTCGAACCAAAGCTAGTCAATATTGTATTCAAAATGAAGCTCTCTGAATCTAGTTTCCAATAAAACTGGTTTCACAAGATTTCGAATTGTAGGCAGGAAGATATAAGGGTTCGAACATAGGAAGGTCAGAATTTCAGATTTCAAGAAAACAGATTCATATATCAGACTTGCGACATTTATTTCAGATCCAATAACTAATCGAAAATAGGCGTTATGGGAGTCAAAATAAAGCTCTTCGAGCCTACGGTCTAATAAAACTGATTTGACAAGATTTCGAGCTATACCTAGGGAGATATGATGGTTCGAACACATAAAGGTCGAAATCCAGAATTTCAGAAAACTGATTTTGTACCGCTGGATTGCAATACAGATTGAAATACGAATACCGCTCGGATATGGTCGATATCATATTCAAATTAAAGCCAAACATATCTATTTTCATACAAAATTTATCTCGTGCGATTTGGATCTATAGGCCATGAGATATTGGGGTTATAGTACACAAAGGTCAGATTAACGAATGCAGATTTCAGCAGAACAGGATTTTAAAACCCTATAATTATTTGAATTCAACCCCATACGAATAATCATGGCAAATAACGAATTTTAATTCGGATTAGACTCCTTAGGATCGAATTACTCACAGAAAATCGCCCACAGAGAAAACGCCAAAACAGAGGATCAGGGATCTCCAGAAAGTTCGTCCACCACCAGTCTGCCACCACCAGCGTCAGAAATTTGCAGGAGGCGCCAAGCACAGTGAGGGGCGACAACACAAGCGGCTAGGGCAAGAAACAAACCAAAAATCGTGAGGGAGAGGAGCTCTCACGAATTTCCCCCCTTTTTTTTTTTTTTTCCACCCCAAACGGATCCAAGATCCAATAACCCAATTAACTTAAGTGGAAATCGGCGTTAATGGGCTTACCTGGGCTTAACCACCATGCGCCACTCCAATAACACAGAAATATGCGCCACCATGGTGGAAGAATTCCAGGAGCAAATAGTCAAGGTTGAGGGTTCGAAGCCCCAACGAAAATAATTATTTTTGCCCTGTAGGAAAAAGTCCTACAATTAGGCAAAAATCCCAAAATTTTAACAAATAAAAATACAGAAACAGAATTTCTAACCTTAAATCGTAATTCAGAAAATCGAGGGCGTTACATCCTCCCCCCCTTATAGAGCTTTAGTCCTCTAAAGCTGACCAAGCCCGTCACTGAACAGGTGAGGATGCTCCTTTCTCATATCTGCTTCAACCTCCCAAGAGGCTTCTTCAACAGACTGATTTCCCCAGATGACTTTCACAAGTGGAATAACCTTATTTCTCAGCACCTTCTCTTTTCTATCTTCAATTCTGAGAGGTTTCACCACAAAAGTCATGTTCTCTTCAAGCTAAAGAGGTTCCAACTCTAGAACATGAGAAGGATCAGAACAATATTTTCTGAGTGCAGATACATGGAACACATTATGGAGGTGTTCCAGTGATGGGGGCAGAGCAAGTCGATATGCCACAAGTCCAATCCTCTCAATGATATCAAAGGGACCAATGTACCTGGGACTCAATTTTCCTCTCTTCCCAAATCTCATCACCCCTTTCATAGGCGAGACCTTTAGGAAAACATGCTCTCCCACCAAAAACTCAAGAGGACGCCGCCTCACATCAGCATAACTCTTCTGTCTATCCTGAGCAATCTTCATCTTTTTCTGAATTTCTCTGATCTTCTCAGTGGCTTCCTGAACAGCATCAGACTTTAGCACTGTTCTGTCCCCAGTTTCCTCCCAGCATATAGGTGTTCTGCATTTCCTCCCATATAGGGCCTCATACGGAGCCATCTGTATGCTAGAGTGGAAGCTATTGTTGTAGGTGAACTCTATCAGTGATAAGTCCAGATCCCACTCAACAGACCAGTCAATCACATAAGATCTCAGAAGATCCTCAAGTGTCTGAATAGTTCTCTCTGTCTGACCATCAGATTGAGGATGATATGCAGTGCTGAAACTCAGATTAGTTCCCAAATCTTCCTGTAATTTCTTCCAAAACCTGGATAGAAATCGAGGATCACGGTCAGAGACAATATCCAAGGGAACTCCATGCAATCTGACAATCTCATCGATGTACAGTTTTGCTAACCGATCCAAACTGTAAGTCATTTTGATCGGTAAGAAGTGAGCTGACTTCGTGAGTCTGTCCACAATCACCCATACGGCATCATGATTCCTTCTGGTATTGGGCAGTCCACACACAAAGTCCATACTGATATGCTCCCACTTCCACTGAGGAATAGGGAGAGACTGCATCAAACCGCCCGGCCTCTGATGCTCAGCCTTCATGGTTTGGCAAGTCAAACATCTGGACACAAACAAATGCACATCCTTCTTCATACCATGCCACCAGAAAGTCTTTTTCAGATCCTGATACATCTTGGTACTACCAGGATGAACGGTATACTTAGTGCAATGACTTTCCTTAAGAATGTCATTTCTCAACTCAGGGTCCTCAGGGACACAGACCCTTCCACGGAATCTGAGGAGACCATCATCCGACATACTGAAATTCTCAACCCAGCCTTGCTCAGACCTCTCTTTCCACCGTAGAATGTCCGGATCTGACTGCTGCCCCGATCTCAGTCTCTGCAGTAAGTCTGACTGAACCCTGAGAGAAGCCAGAAGACCGCCTCTCTCACCCGGAGTCACACTCAGATGCATGTCACTGAACTCCTGCAATAGTCGCCACTCCTGGACTCGCAATGCAGCTATCTGAGTCACAGGATACCGACTAAGAGCATCGGCCACCACATTGGCTTTACCAGACTGATATTGGATGGTGAAGTCATAATCCTTTATCAATTCAAGCCATCGCCTCTGTCTCATATTCAGCTCTTTCTGAGTGAAGATATACTTCAAGCTCTGGTGATCTGTAAACAATTCAAATGTTTGTCCAAACAGATAGTGCCTCCAGATTTTCAAGGCAAAAACTACAGCTGCCAACTCCAAATCATGAGTGGGGTAGTTTACTTCATAATCCTTGAGTTGCCTTGAAGCATAAGCGACTACTTTTCCTTGCTGCATCAGTACAGCACCCAGACCCTTACCAGAGGCATCAGTGTAAACAATGAACTTCTCTCCATCACAGGGAATGATGAGGATAGGAGCACTGGTCAGTCTCTTTTTCAGTTCCTGAAAACTAGACTCACAATCATCAGACCACAAAAACTTCAAATTCTTTTTAGTTAACTTAGTCAGAGGATCAGCCAACTTGGAAAAACCTTCCACAAAACGGCGGTAGTATCCAGCTAAGCCCAGAAAACTTCTGACCTCAGTCGCTGTAGTTGGTCTTCCCCAGTGAAGAATGGCCTCCACCTTCACTGGATCCACAGACACACCCTGGCTAGAAATAATGTGTCCCAGAAAGCCAATCTGATCTAGCCAGAACTCACATTTACTGGCCTTAGCATACAGCTGCTTCAGCCGCAGAATCTCCAGCACCTTGCGCAAATCCTGAGAGTGATCTTGCGCATTCTTGGAGTAGATCAGAATATCATCAATGAAGACGACCACACATTTGTCCAGGAGCTCATGAAATACCCTGTTCATCAGATCCATAAACACCGCAGGAGCATTTGTCAGTCCAAAGGGCATAACAAGAAATTCATAGTGCCCATACCTGGTCCTGAATGCAGTTTTAGGTACATCCTCCTCCCGAACACTCATCTGATAATAGCCAGACCTCAGGTCAATTTTAGAGAATACAGTAGCACCCTGCAACTGATCAAAGAGATCATCAATACGGGGTAATGGGTACTTATTCTTAACAGTCACCTGATTGAGTTGACGGTAATCGATGCACATGCGCAAAGTACCATCCTTCTTCTTCACAAATAACACAGGTGCTCCCCATGGAGAAACACTAGGTCGAATATACCCCTTCTCTAATAGTTCTTCCAGTTGCTTCTTCAGCTCTGTCAGTTCTGAAGTTGCCATCCTGTAAGGAGCTTTAGATATCGGTGCTGTGCCTGGCAACAACTCGATACCAAACTCAACTTCTCTGCTGGGTGGTAACCCAGATAAATCAGAGAAGACGTCAGCAAACTCTCTTACCACAGGAATTTTAGCCAGATCCAAATCAGGCTCAGTCTGCACCTTGACATGCGCCAGATACCCCTTGCAGCCCTGGGCTAAAAGCTTCCTGGCCTGCAGATGAGATATCACCAAAGGCTCTTGTTCTGAAATCCGGCCTTGGATAACCAGTTGCTGTCCATCACTTAGATGTAGAGTAATTAGCTTTTCAAAACAATCTAAAGTAGCATGATAGGCAGACAGCCAATCCATGCCCAGAATGATGTCATAGTCTTTCATAGGAAGACTAATCAAATCAATAGGTAAATCATATCCTTCTACCTTAATCAAACAGTCAGGATATGTTATATCTGTAGATACGGCCTCACCCATAGGTGTATGAACAGAGATACAGAAATCAAGTATCCTAGAAAATACAGGCAGACATGATGCAAAACATGCAGACACAAAGGATAAATTGGCACCAGGATCAAAAAGAATGCGTGCCAAATAACTAAACACATAAAGTGTACCTTCCACCACGGACTTCGAAGCCGAAGCATCCCTCTCCGCGATGGCATACACGCGAGTCTGCACAGTAGGCTTCTCACCCTGACCCTGTCCTCTAGCATCCGGCATAGGACAGTCCCTAATCATATGCCCCGCCTTACCACATCTGAAGCAAGCGCCAGTCTTCCTGTAGCACTCATTATCCTGATGTTTAGTGCTCCCACAGTGGAGACACTTCTTGCCATTCTGAGAAACTGTGCTGGCTGGCTTCTGATAAGGTTGGTATCTGCCCTTATTGTCTTTCTTCCTCTTGAAATTCTTCCTATCCTTACCACCCAGAGTGGGTGCGTAAGTCACAGAAGTAGGGGCGGGTGCAGTGACTGGAATAGTATCTGCAGCCATCTCCGCAATGCACCTCTCAGCAGTGCGAGCCCTATCTACCACTTCAGCATAAGTTTCCAAGTGTAGCATAGCTACCCTTGTCCTGATATCTTTCCTCAAACCCCGCTGAAACTTCTTGGCTCTTCTTTCCTCGGTGTTGACTAAGTGAGGAGCATACCCCGACAACCGAGCGAATGTGGCTTCATACTGATCCACCGTCAGGTCGCCCTGCTCAAGATGAATAAACTCCACCTCGCGCTCCTCAGATAAGCTAGAGGGGAAAAACTTGGCATTGAACTTCATCATGAAGTACTGCCAATCAACATCTCTGGATTCAGTTGCCGCCAGTCTGACGACTCCCTTCCACCAGTCTTCAGCATCTCCACGCAACATAAAGACAGACAAACATAGCTTGTCTGCATCATCACAGCGCAAAACCTGGAAAATCTTTTCCAGTGTCAAAAGCCAATCCTCAGCAGCTCTAGGCCCCGGACTACCATAAAATGCAGTCGGGTTCAGGTGCTGAAACTCTCGAACCAACCGAGCATATCGTTGATGTGCGCCATCACCCAGAGGAGAACCAGCCGGTTGTGCCTGTGACTGAGACTGTGTCTGCGACAGCTGCTGCAATAACTGTTGCTGAACCTCCATGTGCTGCGCCTGCTGCTGCTGCATCATCTGAGTTTGCTGCTGAATGAATGCGTTCTGTTGTTGCATCATAGCAGTCATAGCCTCCATGGTCTGCCTCAGATCAGGCTGTTGATCACCGTTGCTACTGCTAGCTCTTGGTCGCACCATTTTTACCTGCATCACATAACACAGTAGAATAACAACCAATATTCAATCACAAATCAGATCCTAACTTGGTTTCTAGCAATACACAAACAAAGTTTTCCTTCCCCGGAGTTTCTAATTGCTAGTAATATTCCTCTGATACCATCTGTAACATCCCTCAGAACACACCCCACACGCATACAAGTAAAATACGGGGCTAAAAAATTTTTTTTACTCTTCCATTAATACACAAGAAGAAAGCGGCATCGAAGGACATTACTACGGAACTGAAAACCGCACAGAACTGAGTAAGATCGATTTACTAGGAAATAGAAATCCGGAAGTTCAGAAAAATCCGGCAGCAAGTATACTAAACTACTGCTGCACAGACACACATGTAACAACAACAAATGTCCACACTACACATATGTGGAATTTCAGAAATATGCAGAACTGATTATTCAGATACTAAAACAACACAAATTCGGTTACACATCTCAAATCGGACATTTCAAAATAAGAACCAATTCACTAAAAGAATCTAAGACTCGTATCCAATAATTTAAACGAGACAACTATAATATAATATCCTGAAAACAGGCATAAGCCCTCAGGAGATAAAACGTGTCACATAAGTCATAACAAATTAGGCACGCAGGCCTGATAAATTTTTAGAAGAAAATTCTTAGAAATTACATCAAACATTAGCATCATAACAATTAGCTGTAGCGGTTACTGTCTTGATGTCTCACCTGAAAACATTTAAACAACGGAGGTGAGCTAAAAAGCTCAGTGAGTAAAAGACACTAAAAGTCATCCATAGTACACATCAAAAATATCATGCTTAAGTTGAAATTCTTTTATTTAACAGATAAAATAAATCAGCTTAACATGCACACTCATATCAGAAACAAAACACAATCAAATACAGATACTTGTAACAATAGGCTTCAAGCAGGTAGGATATGAATATACCAACCCATACCAACTAACCACACCGCCTAATACATCTAAATACAGATCGAAACAGAACTACAGAAATCAGAACTGACAGACAGAAAATCAGAATTTTCAGAGTCCAAACGGATAGTCTACATCGGAAACAGAAAGGCCACAGAAGGCCTGATGACCACAGAAGGTCTGACCCCACCTCTGCCGAGGACGAGACAATGCATGCATATCAGAAACAGAATGGTAGAGGAGATATCAGTGGGTGGCCCCCGTCTTGTCAGGACGTGGCACTCTGGTCTCCAATACCCAGAACAGAATGGTAGAGGAGGTATCAGTGGGTGGCCCCCGTCTTGTTAGGACGTGGCACTCTGGCCTCCAATACCCAGAACTGAATGGTAGAGGAGGTATCAGTGGGTGGCCCCCGTCTTGTTAGGACGTGGCACTCTGGCCTCCAATACCCAGAACTGAATGGTAGAGGAGGTATCAGTGGGTGGCCCCCGTCTTGTTAGGACGTGGCACTCTGGCCTCCAAAACCCAGAACTGAATGGTAGAGGAGGTATCAGTGGGTGGCCCCCGTCTTGTTAGGACGTGGCACTCTGGCCTCCAAAACCCAGAACTGAATGGTAGAGGAGGTATCAGTGGGTGGCCCCCGTCTTGTTAGGACGTGGCACTCTGGCCTCCAATACCCAGAACAGAAATAGTGTCTCAAGGGTCGTAGTAGACTATCAGCACCATTACAGCGCCACAGAAGGAGGGTAAGGACACGGAAGAGTGCTACACTAGGGCATAATTTTACAGAACAGATTATACTGAAACGGAGAAGTAGGATCAACCACTACTTAATTCTTACATTATGCCCAAAGTCTAACAAACCAGAAAATGACACACCCCAATATCCAGTCCTTAAACACAGAACAGAATTTATATGAGTGAAT
Source organism: Costus lasius (assembly GCA_027563935.2). NCBI lineage: Eukaryota > Viridiplantae > Streptophyta > Magnoliopsida > Zingiberales > Costaceae > Costus > Costus lasius. The sequence goes on from CM050448.1 coordinate 42,433,862, forward strand.
TCCTTACAACTAACCTTAATTCATGTCAAACCATTCTATGTTCTCACAAATGTTTTAACACATTCAAGGTTTTCAGAAACTTCACAACATATAAACAGAACAGGAAATATCCACATAACAAACAATTAAATACAGAACAGAAATTATTCATATAACAAACATTTAAACACAGAACAGAAATTATTCATGAAATAATCTCCTCAAAATTTCTAAAACCGTGAGCTATAAAATTACTGTAAGGGGCGCCACTTTCAGAACCTTAACGGAACGCACAAATTTCATGTAAATAATTTCAGTCCCCCACTACAGATAATTTTAATTACACGCTCGTGAAGAAAACTGACAAAAGCCCCAAAATTGGCTCAACTATATTTTCGAAAATTCCTAAGTTCTTAGTTAAATCCCCCATCTGTTTTCTCTAAAATTTCTCATCAAACAAATAAATTTTAGAAGAACTACAGACCACAATTTAAGAGGTTAAACCATACAATGTAAATTTTTCTCACAAAAGAATATTCGTCTAACCAAAACATAGCAGATTTATATTGTCAGTTTGCAAAATATATTTTTAGTCCAATTTCGAACCAAAGCTAGTCAATATTGTATTCAAAATGAAGCTCTCTGAATCTAGTTTCCAATAAAACTGGTTTCACAAGATTTCGAATTGTAGGCAGGAAGATATAAGGGTTCGAACATAGGAAGGTCAGAATTTCAGATTTCAAGAAAACAGATTCATATATCAGACTTGCGACATTTATTTCAGATCCAATAACTAATCGAAAATAGGCGTTATGGGAGTCAAAATAAAGCTCTTCGAGCCTACGGTCTAATAAAACTGATTTGACAAGATTTCGAGCTATACCTAGGGAGATATGATGGTTCGAACACATAAAGGTCGAAATCCAGAATTTCAGAAAACTGATTTTGTACCGCTGGATTGCAATACAGATTGAAATACGAATACCGCTCGGATATGGTCGATATCATATTCAAATTAAAGCCAAACATATCTAGTTTCATACAAAATTTATCTCGTGCGATTTGGATCTATAGGCCATGAGATATTGGGGTTATAGTACACAAAGGTCAGATTAACGAATGCAGATTTCAGCAGAACAGGATTTTAAAACCCTATAATTATTTGAATTCAACCCCATACGAATAATCATGGCAAATAACGAATTTTAATTCGGATTAGACTCCTTAGGATCGAATTACTCACAGAAAATCGCCCACAGAGAAAACGCCAAAACAGAGGATCAGGGATCTCCAGAAAGTTCGTCCACCACCAGTCTGCCACCACCAGCGTCAGAAATTTGCAGGAGGCGCCAAGCACAGTGAGGGGCGACAACACAAGCGGCTAGGGCAAGAAACAAACCAAAAATCGTGAGGGAGAGGAGCTCTCACGAATTTTCCCCCTTTTTTTTTTTTTCCACCCCAAACGGATCCAAGATCCAATAACCCAATTAACTTAAGTGGAAATCGGCGTTAATGGGCTTACCTGGGCTTAACCACCATGCGCCACTCCAATAACACAGAAATATGCGCCACCATGGTGCAAGAATTCCAGGAGCAAATAGTCAAGGTTGAGGGTTCGAAGCCCCAACGAAAATAATTATTTTTGCCCTGTAGGAAAAAGTCCTACAATTAGGCAAAAATCCCAAAATTTTAACAGATAAAAATACAGAAACAGAATTTCTAACCTTAAATCGTAATTCAGAAAATCGAGGGCGTTACAGTCAAGCTTGTCTAGATAGATTAATTTGTAAATTAATCAGACAAGAGCTCAAAGCACACTTGGCAGAGGTGCATGCAGCAAAGGCTAGACCAGGTGGGAGGTCCAGGGTTCGACTCTGGGACCAGGCGCATTTTCCCTGGTAGGCGCACCTGAGCTGCAGATGGCGCTTGGGCCCTGGGTTGGGCCAAAGGAGCAGCAAAAGACCCATGAAGAAAAGCAAGTGAAGACTTAAGTTAATTAAGGTCTTACTTAGGCTATGGGCTTTTACCACATAAGATCCATGCTTTCTTTTATTGTTTAAATAAGTAGAACAGCATGATTTATTTATCTTCTGCTATCACCATAGGAATTGCATGATAGTGAAGAAGATAAAAGACCGTTAAAATCCAACGCTAAAATATCAAGCTCGTATGCCTTCTGACGTGAAACCTCACTGTTCTGATTATCGTTGGAGCCGTGTTGTACCCACTCAGTGGGCACGTCCATCTATCTTCAGACGGTGCGGGATTACACCTGCGTGTTACAGAGAAGGGATTTATCGCTTCTCGTTGCTCAGCATAGCACGTGGTGGTCCAGGGAGTAAGTCGGGTCAGCTTGACCATGTAGGCTACATATGTGGCGCATATGGTAGCACATGGAGGCAGCCATCTGTGGGGTCAGAGACTGTGTTGTACCAACTCAGTTGGCACAGTCTGCTGGATTGCCCAGATGAAGGGGAATCGCACGGGTTGGCGATTGGCTAGGACTGCCTACCAGAAATTAGTGCTTGTACTCTCTGTGCATCTTATCTCGCCTGAGCGGGACGCGGAGACCAAGTATGAAATCTGGATCCCATCTCACTAAAAGAGTTCTACTCTTTCGGGCTGTTTTGCTGGATTTTTCAGCCAGATAAAATAGTGAGAAAAAGAATCATTCTTAAGTCTTGAATTGATTCTTTACATTGATACTGACCTTGCTGTTCTTGCATTGTTGTAGATACCTGTAGCAACGAACACCATGAGCTTCAATGTGCGATCCCTACTGGAAAGGGAGAAGTTTGCTGGGCCAAACTTCTCAGACTGGTTCGGACACCTTAAGATTGTTCTTAAGGCAGAGAGGAAACTGTATGTCCTCGAGACGGCGATACCGCCTCAGCCCGCTCCGAACGCCGCAAGGGCGGTTCGGGAAGCTTATGAAAAGCACGTCAATGATAGCATTGATGTCGCTTGCCTGATGCTAGCGTCTATGACGCCACCGCTGCAGCGTCAGCATGAGGATATGTCTGCAATAGACATGATAGCAAACCTCAAGATGCTGTATGCTGCACAGGCGAGGACAGAACGCTATAATCTGACAAAGCTGTTCTTTCAGAGCAAACTGGCTGAAGGGAGCCCAGTGGGAGCTCACGTGCTCAAAATGATTGGGCACAAGGAGGCTCTAGAGAAACTGGGGCATACCATCAATCAGGAGCTTGCTGTAGACATTATTCTGCAGTCTCTCCCGCCCTCTTTCGATGCGTTCATTATTAACTTTAATATGAACAAAATCGATTGTACTCCGGCAGAGCTGCTGAATATGCTCTTGACTACTGAGGAGACTCTGAAGGGAAAGCCTTCAACCTCTGTCTTAATGGTTTCTTCTAGGAACAAGAAGAAGGGGAAGAAGGGAAAGGCCCCTGTCAAGAGTTACAGCAAGGCTCTGAAGCAAAAAGTTAAGCGGTCAAAGGAATACAGATGTTTCCACTGTGGCCAGCTGGGTCACTGGAAAAAGGACTGTAAAGCGCTCCAAGGAGACATGAGGGGAAGCATCGCTTCTGGCTCAGGTATATACGTGACGGAAGTCATGGTTTCATCTTCTTCTATATCATGGGTGTTGGACACTGCATGTGGAGTTCACATTTGTTCAAATGTACAGGAACTCAAGAGAAGAAGACAGGTGGGACAGCATGAGGTGGACCTACGAGTTGGAAACGGGGCACGGGTTGCTGCTGTTGCTGTAGGAGACTATTTCATCTCTTTGCCATCTGGGCTTGTATTAGAACTGAACAATTGTTACTTTGTTCCCAGCATTACTAAGAATATTATCTCTATTCCTGCTCTTGTCAGGAAGGGATTTTCCTTTGAATGCAATATTTCAAAGTGTGATTTATCTTTTGATAATATTGTTTATGCTACTGGTTCAATTAACAATGGGTTATTCATGTTGGACATGGAATGTTCTATACACGCTATTGATATTAAGAAAGCCAAGTATGCTGATGACAGCACCTTGCTATGGCATAGTCGTTTAGGCCATATTAACAAGAAACGCATTAAGCGGTTGCATGATCATGGACTGCTGGGATCATTCTCCAATGAGGAGATTGATACATGCAAGGCTTGTTTAATGGGTAAAATGATGAAGTCACCTTTTCCTAACAAAGGTCAAAGGGCTTCAGGTTTACTTGACCTTATACACAGTGATGTGTGTGGGCCATTTAGTAAACATGCCAGAGGTGGCTATCTGTACTTCATTACCTTTACTGATGATTTCAGTAGATATGGGTATGTCTATCTTATGAGACATAAGAGTGAATCTTTTGACAAGTTCAAAGAGTTCAAGAATGAAGTACAGAATCAGCTTGGCCGAAATATCAAGGCACTTCGTTCTGATCGAGGTGGAGAATACCTAAGTCATGCGTTTACTGACTATCTGAAGGAGTGTGGGATTATCTCACAGCTCACTCCGCCAGGAACACCGCAATGGAATGGTGTGTCCGAGAGGAGAAATAGAACGTTACTGGATATGGTTCGTTCTATGATGAGTCAGGCTACTCTTCCATATTCCTTTTGGGGATTTGCACTGGAAACAGCTGCAAAGGTACTAAACCGAGTGCCATCCAAGGCAGTTTCTAAGACTCCATATGAGTTATGGTATGGGAAACAGCCGAGCTTGACATTTATCAGGATCTGGGGCTGCGAGGCTTATGTCAAAAAGCTCGCCTCTGGGAAACTAGAGAGCAGATCTAACAAATGTATCTTTGTTGGTTACCCTAAGGAAACTAAGGGTTATTATTTCTACGATCCCAAAGAGAACAAGGTATTTGTTGCTCGGACGGCCATATTTCTTGAGAAGGAGTTTCTTCTGCAAGAGGCCAGTGGGAGAGAAATAAAGCTGGATGAGAATCCAGAGGAAGAACAAAGTAGTCAAGCACAGTTGGATGAGCCTGAGCCGGTGGAACAGGTTACTGAATAACCTGAGGCTCAGATATCACGGGAACCGCGAAGATCGGGAAGGATCCGTCGACAGCCTGAGCGCTATGACGGAGTCTACATCATTGATAATGATGAACCCCTCACTTATGCGGATGCGGTCAGTGGACCGGAGTCAGCGAGATGGCTTGAAGCTATGCGCGCCGAGATGGACTCCATGTCAGATAACCAAGTTTGGGATTTGGTTGATCCGCCTCCGGGAGTTATCCCTATAGGCTATAAATGGATCTTCAAGAAGAAGATTGACATGGATGGTAACGTGGTTACCTATAAAGGCAGGCTAGTTGCGAAAGGTTTCAAACAAATCTACGGGATAGATTATGATGAAACTTTCTCACCTGTAGCTATGTTTAAGTCTATTCGGATTCTTTTCGCGATAGATGCATATTATGATTATGAGATTTGGCAAATGGATGTGAAGACAGCTTTCCTGAATGGAAATCTGGATGAGGATGTGTATATGACACAACCAGAAGGTTTCACTAATCCATCAGATCGTCATAAGATATGCAAGTTAAAGAAGTCCATTTATGGACTTAAACAAGCATCTAGAAGCTGGAATATTCGTTTTGATGAATCAATCTCTGAGTTTGGTTTCATCAAGAACGAGGATGACCCGTGTGTATATAAGAGGTTTAGTGGGAGCGTGATTACATTCCTAGTCCTCTACGTCGATGATATCTTGATCATTGGAAATGACATTCCTGAAATGCATGCGGTTAAGGCATGGTTAAGGAAATGTTTCCAGATGAAAGATCTAGGAGAAGCAGCCTATGTATTAGGTGTGAAGATCTACAGGGATAGATCTAAGAGGCTTCTCGGGCTGTGCCAGAGTACTTACATCGATAAAGTCCTGGAGAGATTTCATTTAGAGAATTCTAAAAGAGGATATCTTCCAGTCAGACATGGTCTGAATCTTTCGAAGAGTCAGTGTCCACAAACACAGACTGAGAAAGATGAAATGGACAATACGCCTTATGCTTCGGCTATTGGGTCCATTATGTATGCGATGTTGTGTACTCGCCCAGACGTCGCTTACGGGTTAAGCGTGACCAGTCGGTTCCAAAGTAATCCAGGTCAGGCACACTGGATTGCAGTCAAGAACATTTTAAAATATCTGCGGAGGACCAAAGATATGTTCTTGATATATGGTGGTCAGGAAGAACTCAGTATTGAAGGATATACTGACGCTTCGTTCCAGTCAGACCAGGATGATTTCCGATCGCAATCAGGCTATGTTTTTAGCTTGAATGGAGGAGCAGTGGTGTGGAAGAGTTTCAAACAGTCAACTGTTGCTGATTCCACAACAGAAGCCGAGTATGTTGCAGCCTCGGAAGCATCCAAGGAGGCAGTATGGATTCGTAAGTTCGTGAGAGAACTTGGTGTTGTTCCTTCGAGTGCAGATCCTTTGGTTATCTTCTGTGATAACACTGGAGCAATCGCACAAGCAAAGGAACCACGGTCGCACCAGAAGTCCAAGCACATACAGAGACGGTTTCATTTGATCCGGGAGATCATTGATCGTGGCGAGATCAAAGTCTGCAAGGTTCATACAGATGACAATCTGGCAGACCCGCTTACCAAGCCTCTGGCGCAGCAGAAGTATGAGAAGCACTGTAATAATATGGGTTTGAGATTTCTCAACCAATAGATTAAGTGCAAGTGGGAGATTGTTGGGGTATGCCCTTAAGGCTAATGTTTGAGGCCTTGGGATTGTAACAGTATCATGTAATAAACTCTTATGTTTATAAAGGCATGGTTGTTATTCAGTTTGTTACATTGTCTGCTGCAATAATTGTACTTCTGAATAATGTCTCAAAGCTGGTCAGCTGGGCTGACATGCTATAAAGTCCTTAGTCGATATATCTTGGTGAACATGAGACAGCCTTGATATGATTGAGACTAATATGTGTTCTAATCTTATAGGATGCTTCGAGCATGGAATAAGATGTAGACTCATGGGTACATTGGATGTACTGGACAGACCCTACTAGGATATTCAATTGCTTGTCACAATGTGAATAATCCTTGAATGCGACAAGTGGCACATTTCCTCTGACTTGAGATCACTTGTGTTTTCTAAATGATGATTGTCATTGTTTTGAGGTAGTTCAATATCATTTGAAACATAATGATTATAGACTATCTTGGATGGTGAGCTTGAATCAGGTTAGGGCACTAATGATAGACAAAGGATTGCCGTCTCCTTGTTTAAGGAGTGTGATGTTCTAAAGGGGCCCCCTGGATGAGATGATTGAGAAAAGAGTATGGCCATACCCAGGTGACTATGTTCATCTGATCTAATCATGCTCATCATATTGGAGTTACAAGCTTGACACGCTTGTCCAATAAGAACATCCAGTGGCAAAGGAAACATGCATGCCTTGTGAGTTGGATTCACACTTGTGCTGTGGTTTGGGTGTAGTCTTGGAAGACTCTTTTCTTTATATCGGGAGACAGTGATGTGTTGCTAGATACCCCTCACTGATCGTGATAATGTGAGTTATCATTACCGACATTTAAAGGAAACCCTCAGGGTCGCACAATTTGATGATATGGCTTACTTAAGTCAGATCGTGTGGACTGAATTATTCAGGTTCAGTTTACAGGGATTTAATCTCTGATTGTAAGTGAGATCTGGTCTGATCATGTTTGATTGATTAGGGCTTGAGATCGCTAAGCTTCGATCGAGAGATTGGATGCTAGATCGGTGAGATCAGGAGCATCAAGAGATCGACGGTCAGATCAAGAGCCTTAGGGTTTATTGTGGTCTGGACTGATTGCTTGGTTTATTTGGTTATTAAACTAAACCAAATTGAACCAGCTCATTGAGTGAGCGTGTGGTTCAAATTGAGAGGAGTTTGCGATTGGGGTAAACCCATGATCGCATGTGAGTGAGTGGCTTTCTATTTTTAGAAAGCATGATCACATACGTGACCACTACTCACGTTCACGCCTAAGGCGCCCTCATCTCTCGTTTCTCCTACTCTCGCGTCGCCAACTTGAGTTTTTGGTTTTGCACTCTTGGGTGGTGAAGAGGTTGACGCAAGGAGAAGGAAGTAATCGCCAAGCAAAGGAGATCTCTCCCCTTCCATTCGACAACGACTTCTTGGAACCTTGCTAGCACAAGGAGCACCAAAGAAGAGTAGGCGACACCAATTGTGTGCGTCACCTTTGGAGAAGGAGCACTTGCGCCTTTCCTTCCAAGACACCATCTAAGCGATGGCAATGGTGAGAATCCCTTTCTCATGCAAGTTGAACATATTACATGCATAGATCCTTGAAACCCCTTCCGCTGCGTCAAAATTTTCATATGCGCCTCCTATAGGGTTTCGCCCCCCTTGTTCTAGGGGACTTTCACATGGCTGTGTTGGGAGTCGCTGAAATCCACATAACCGGGCATGGCTTGCCCGTGATCAGGAGCACGGCTATGTTGGGAGTCACTGAAATCCACAAAACCGGGCACGGCCGTGATGGGAGTTGCTGAAATCCACAGAATCGGGCACGACTTGCCCGTGATCAGGAGCACGGCTGTGATGGGAGTTGCTGAAATCCATAGAACCGGGCACGGCTTGCACGTGATCAGGAGCACGCCGTGTTCGGCATTCATGTCTTCGGGCGTCCGTGTCACGGCCTGGCCGGGATGCACGGCCTGGCCATGTCGGGGTCTGGGGAGCTCTAACTGAGGTGAAAATTCTGGGGAAAATTCCTAGGGTCCTGGGGAGTCTCCCCAAGTGTCTTTTGGAGGGATTGGGCCACCCTCAAGTGTGTTCATGGGCCCGTTTGCTCCTGCATCATTGAGTTTTCACTAGCTAAGCGAATCGAGAATCGTGAAAATAGCGATCGAACGGTGATTGGAGAAAATCAGAATGAGAGAATCGGGACTAGGGGTTCATTCATCTTAATATTATGACTAGATATGATTAAAGATTCATCAATCTATTTTTGTTATGGTCAATATATAATTCACTTGATAAACAAACTAACTCACTCTTGTGCAGTTAATTTACAAAGAACGATCCTCACTCTCGTGCAAGATCAATTCAATGCTAAATATAAGTGAACTTTGGTTAAAGAGATTAAGAATCACTCTCGTGCATTCCATCTCAATACCGAGATCTCAAGCGAAACTAAGCACTCTCGCACCTTAGTTTCACAGGTTTTACTTAAGGCTTTCTAACAATCTAACATCTATCTCTAGCATGTTTTCATGTTTGGAATAATAATAATTTCTAGGTCATAACATTTACAAGAAACAAACTTCTAAAACCTAAAGATAAGAGCACAACCAATCTCTCGCAAAGTGTTCTTATTATAGATTATAGGATTCCAAGTCCTATGATATCATCTTCTCAGTCCATAGCATAAAACTCCAAAACATGTTAATGCATGATGCTAAAAATGATTAAAGGCATAAATCACTTAAGTAAAATAACCATAGCAAAATATATTAATGAAAGAAAAGTTATCTAGTCATTGATATATCAAGAGTACAACACCCCCAAGTCCCAAGAGGAAATTAAGCTAGCATGATGGAAGATTCACAGCAAAACATAGTTTTTGAATGATTAGAGATAGTAAAGAAGGGGTAAGAATTACAAAACAAGGTTGCAACAGGATTGCAACCCGAAATTGCTTTCACAGTCGTGATGAACAGTGACGCGAGTGTGTTTTTGCTTTGTTTCTCCTTCGATCGGTCTCCTCTCACTCTAAAACTTCTGTGGCACGTTCTTCTTCCTCAGGTGAAACTTCCTTTCAAAAATCATGGCCGGAGATGGTCTGTACAGTGAACGGAGATGAACCCTAGCGCGGTAGCGATTTCTTCAAATTCTCTCTAAGTCATGGATAAAAATTGTTCCTTTTGCTTTACAACTCTCCTCGTTCTTATCCTGAATCTTCCCCTTTTCCGGATCTTCAATTGGTGCCCTAAGTTTTGAGAAATCGTGTTTTTAATTTTGTGGCGGAAAACTCAGAATTCTGGGTTTCAAAATACAGTACCGTATCCAGATTATGGCAGTGCCTTATTTTCCTTTTGTAAGTTCTGGGCAGCAAATACGGTACCATGTCAATGTCGTCCAATTATACGGCAGTGTCGTATTCTTGCTGAAGTCTTCTGGTTAGAATTGCCACAAAATACGGTACCGTGTACCTTCATATGGTAGTGTCGTATCTTGTCTAAGTCCTCGGGTTGAAATTTGATGGAAAATACGGTACCGTGTAGCTTCATATGGCAGTGTCGTATTCTTGTCAAACCTTTATGGTCAAAAACGCTGAATAATACGACACCGTGTAGTTTCATATGGCAGTGCCGTATTATTCTCAAACCTTTTTGGTAGAAAACGCTGAATAATACGGTACCGTGTAGTTCCATACCGTAGTGTCGTATTTCACCCAAGTCTTCTGGTTGGTGTCTGATGCAAAATACGGTACAGTGTGATTCATGCCCAAAAATATGGTAGTGCCGTATTTTTGCAGGAAGGTCCATTTTGACTTGAAATTTGTTGTGTAAACTCCTCTTAACGTTTAGAACTCGTTCATGAATTGATCTTGCACGAGAGTGAGGATCGTTCTTTGTAAATTAACTACACGAGAGTGAGTTAGTTTGTTTATCAAGTGAATTATATCTTGACCATAACAAAAATAGATTGATGAATCTTTAATCATATGTAGTCATAAATATTAAGATGAATGAACCCCTAGTCCCGATTCTCTCATTCTGATTTTCTCCAATCATCGTTCGATCGCTATTTTCACGATTCTCGATTCGCTTAGCTAGTGAAAACTCAATTAGTCAGTACTTAACAATGAGGTCTCTGTGATTCGATATCTTAAATATTACTTCGAGTATCCATGTACTTGCGGAGTACAACAAGTTTCTAGCGCCGTTGCCGGGGATTAGTCCAAGGTACACGCCAAACAACTTGGGATACAAAACACATAAGGCTCAAACTTTGCTTGTCCTCAAGCAAATAAATAAGAACAATGCTAAGTATGGAAAATATGCTCTTTTATGAAAAATAAATTTCTAAAATATAATCTCTCATGAAACATTCCACCAACTTTTTGCACAAAATTTCAGATAAATACATCATCCTCTGAAATTAATCTTTAAGATCTACAACTTTGATCAAATAAAACTTCGCAACTCGCATAATGAAAAGAATTTCAGTCTCATGAATTCACCTAATTTTCAGTTTAAATCTATCATACATTTGTTTACAGGAATTTGATATCCAAAATCTTTTTCAACACAAAATTTTTCTTTTTTCTTTGTTTTCTTTTTTAGATGGCATGTACCCACATAGATACATACTTTTTATTTGTACTTCAACTCTTGTCTTCGGTACCACTGTCAATTTTACACAGTGCCAAGTAGAGGAGTAATTTTTTTTATTTATTTTTTTTTTATAGACTTCAACCCATGTCTTCGGTACCACTGTCAATTTTACACAGTGCCAAGTAGGGGAATCTCTCACTCTTTTTGTGGATCTTGGATTCTTTCTTCCCAACAAATAGTAAGATAAACCAAATATTAACTAGGCTAATCAATTGACATCAATTCAAAAATTACACTCATATGCTCATTTTATTCAAGAAAGATGCTTCACTCTTAGATTGCATTCATCAAACAACATACCTACCCAGAAACCTTATGCATCAATCAATGTAGGATTTCAACAAGTAGATATATATTGAAGAAATAAATTAAGCATAATAGGTATATCTCCTTTCACAGGCCTGCATGAACATTCATAATCAATATATAATCTACACATCTCTTATCACATGGATTCAAGTCATAAATAATTTTTAAACCTCAAAATATGTCAAAATCAGTGCAAAAGGTACGAAGCATGAAACTCATACAATCATGGTCAAAATTGTAAAATAATAGATCCGTATAATCACATAAGGCTCAAACAATGCAAAGGGTGTAAAGTGATAGAAACTTTAGAAGAAGAATAGTGTAGACATTCATATCAAATCAAGTAATCAAATCACAAGAAAGTGCAAACAATACTCACAAAACTATATAGCAAGCGCAATTGTCGTCCGAGGTGTAGCGTCGGGGCAGATGCAGTTAGGTCTAAAGATATGCCTTTTGAAAATTTTCCTGCATGATTTTAAGTACATAAGGCTTAGATAAAAAAATAGTCTCTTACTAAAAAAATAAATTTTATTCTCAAAAGGAAATCAGAGATGTCGCTAGAGGTCTGAAGAGGGTGCTGGTGGAAAGAGCTGATGCAGCAGAGGTGGAACAGAAGCTTGCTGAAAAGCTATTGGCAATGATGGTGGTGCCGACAGTAGAGTGACTAATCTCCAGTGGCCTACTAGAGACTACAGTCTTGGTGGCAAAGTCATCGGCCAGTGGGTACGAGAGATTGCACTATAAGAAGAAATCAAAGTTGCTAGTGATGCTGCAAAAATAAATAAAATAAAATAAAATAAAAATAAAAATGCAGCATGATGATGAAATAAAAACGCCAGCTGTCTGAGAAGTGGATCGTTGGTGTGGCTGCATAGAGTAAGCTGCTAGATGAGATAGCTTGTTTGCCGGAGAAGAGGACTGGTTGGATCGGAGGCGGTAGTTGCGGAAATATTTGCTGGTGGTTGCTGTGTGCGGATGGTGGAATCAGAATTGGCAGTGGCCACGTTGGCAGATCTGGAAGATAAGCGGCTGATAGGGTGCTGCTTGAGGTAGTCGCCGGATGGAAACAGAGAGCTGCCTGTTAAGAATCTTCCGCTTGGGAATCAAAAGTAGCGACATCACTTGGTAGCTGAAATCTGAATCGGCAGATGGAATCGCTGATGAAACGGATTGGCTAAAGCAGGGGTGGTAGTAGCTGGAGAAGAAATTGCCGAAGATGTTGCCACCGACTACAATGAAGACGTCGGCTTCGTAGTCGTCTGGAAGATTCGGAGTTTGCTTTTGTTAGAAACATGGGCGGTAGAAATCTGAGTCGGTGGTGACAGAGTCAGTGAAAGCAGAGGAGGCTGTTGACTGCTGCCAAGGTTGAGTCACTGATGGCAGATACTGGAGAACAGGTACTGGTGGAAGGAAAAGCGGCGGCTATTGTAAGATCCAAGGATCTTAAGTCCTGGTAACCATTATTTTGATTTTGTCTAAAATTATTGACTGTGATATTTTTCTATGTATTGGTTGTTAATAGTTAATTAACTAGAGATTTTTGGGTTGTTAATTTATTGTAAATTAATTAGAGATTATTTATTTGATTATTGGCTGTTAATTTATGATAAATTATTATTGGTTGTTCATGATAAATTAATTAGGATTTATGGGTTGTAAATTGTAAGTTAATTAATTAGACCTTATTGGTTAATTAAATCCTTATTGGATGTTAATTAAATCCTTAATGGATTTCGTTAAGTGAATGGTTAGTGGATGGTTAAATTAATTGTTAATTATGAGTTTTTTTTTGGGTTGGCGCTAATTGGGTTTGAAATTCAAATTTTTTAGTTAAATGGATTAAACCCTATTTGAATTAATTGGTTAATGGGTTAAAAAAAATTAAAAACCGAATTTTTTTGTGGGTATTTCGGTTAGGGAAGGAGGAATTGACGATTTTTGGCTTGAGGAAATCTTGGGGCGGCTAGGGCAAGGAAGAAGGCGATCTTGGTGTTCTTGAAGAGTTCTTGGCGATTTTCTCCATCTTCTTCCCCTTGGCGAATTTCCTTGAGGTGAAACTTCCTTGGTGAGTTCTTGGAGATCCTTTGGGCGACATCAAGGCTTTAGGCGAGTTTTTGGGAAGATTTTAACCTTAGATTCTCGGTTTAAGAGGTGAGTGGAATGTCTTGTTTGACCTATGGATTTAGTTGTGTTTGTGACATGATACATTTGAGTTCTTGGAATTTCTACCATGTTAAAACCGAATTTAGGGGATGAAAACCAAAATTGAGATGTTCTTTCATGTAAACCGAATTCTTGATAATTCTCATGATAATCCGAAATCCTGATATTATTCATAACAACCGAAATTTGGTATTATTTATGAAAAACCGAAATTAACATGTTTACATGAGGATTATAAAGACAATTACATGTTATAATTTTATGTTGATGTTATGGAATTTAGGTAGTTTTAAATTAGTGAATTTTGAGCATGACATTCTTGTTAACTAGAGTTTAAATTTTAAATAGATGACATGTTGTAAAACCGTGGGTTATATGTGTTGTAATGATTTTTGGATGTGTGTTAATTACAATCCATGACTGTTTATTTAGGTGTGTAGCATGTTATTTAATTTAGGTGTGTAGCCTGTTATTTAATTGTTTGAGAAATTTGGGTGATAACATAGCAAGGTTTGACTAAACTAATCAGCATGGAATCTAAGGACTACACTATATTATGTGACATTCGAATATGAAATATTATGTGTTATGTTATGTGATTTTCGAATAGTATGGGTTATGTGAATTTTGAACAATATGTGTTATGTGATGGATTATGTGAATTTTGAATATTATGTGTTATGTGTTGGTTAGGACTATGGCTAAGTGTAACCGTGTACTCATAGGATAGTCCTTATGTGATATGTTAAGGGTTTGAATTTCAGCCCTGTATTTGATATGTGAGGAGGTTGATGTTCAGCCTGCCTATTATGATTATTGTGATGGGGGTTGATGTTCAGCCTGCCCGATATGATTATTGTGATGACTATCCTAGAGTCTAGTTGACACTTAGGAGTCCACCTTTGTGAAATATGATATAAGATGTGTCTGTTGTCCAGTAGGAACCTTTTGGGAGAACGGGTTTTGACGCAAAGTGCCATGTCTTGGTCGGACAGGGGCCACCTCTTGATGTCATCACTCTCTTTTTGTGATATGGGGTGTCGTAGAGCAAAGTGCCACGTCATGACCCGGCGGGGGCCACCTCTTGAATCTACACACAATCCATCGATGTGTTATGGGGTGTTTTAGAGCAAAGTGCCACGTCGTGACCTGGCGGGGGCCACCTCTTGATTCTACTCACTGTCCATGTTAATATGTTGCATGAAATTTTGCAGTCCCCCAGTGCTTAGGCCAAAGCCGGGTTAGACCATAATGGTCACTACTGAATATGCTGGACAACTAGGTTAATTAAGTGTTGGTGTGTACATCTGAGTTGGTTTAGAGTATAACTCTAGAACCTGAGTTTGTTATATGTTGGTGTGTTTAGTTGGTTTAGAGTATAACTCTAGAACCTGAGTTTGTTTAGAACCTGAGTTTGTTATATGTTGGTGTGTACATCTGGCTGTTTATATGACTTCTGTATTTAATCTTGTTGTATATTGACATAATGTTCTGTTAAAGATTTTTAAAATAATCTGCCTATATTTTTGAGTGTATGTTATGGATGGTCGATTTAGACTATCCACTCACTGGGCTGTGTAGCTCACCCCTCACTATTTTCAGGCATAGAGCAGGGGCGCATTTCTTGAGTTAGCATTGGCGTGGACATTATGCTAGTTTGCTGTGATTATATTTAAGAACTTTTGTGCTTAATTATGAGGCCGGTTGTGGCCGAACTATATGAGTTATACGAACTATATGAATGATGTGAACTATGTGAATTTGTGTGAACCACGTGAACTATGTGAAATTTGTGTTGCCAGATTGTGGCAGTTAAATGAGTTTGATTTTTGTGTCACCGCGGGCCTCAGCCTGGTTTCGGTGTTCGGTATGAGTTTATAAAATCGACTTTGTGGCTTTGCTTTGAATTTCGGATCGAATTGTAATTATGCCATCGGATTTGATATAACTGTTGCCTTGCATATGTCTAGTGCAAGGATTGCGTGGTGGCAGGTACCCTTATGTGATTTATGAGATTTGTGTTTTGTGGATATTTATGTATGGGTTTGTGGAAATTTTCAGATCGTGTTTTCTTGAACTCGGTTTTACCTAGCATATGAATCGATCTTATATGAAACATCCTGTATCATTCATGAATTGTGCCATTTGTTTGGGGTTAAGATAACGGGATGTTACAGAATGGTATCAGAGGAGTTGGCTAGCTAAAACTTAGTTTGGGGGAAAACATGTTTGTGTATTGCTAGACACCTGTTAGGTTTATGATTGTTTTCCTGACTATGATATGTGTGTGTAGGCATTTAAGATGGTGCGAACCAGAGGAAATGCTAGTGATGAGGGCGAGCAGACCCCGAATCTCACGAGAACTATTGAGGCTCTAACTGGCATGGTACAGCAACAAGGTGCCATGATAGAGAGGCAAGCTCAGATGCTGCAGCAGCAACAGACTCAGCATCAAGAGGCACAACAGCAGCTTTTGCAGCAGCTGACTCAAGAGAGACCCCAGACTACTACTCGAGCGGTGGGGGATGACTCTCAGGAGGGCGCTCACAGGCGCTATGCTTCACTTGTGAGTGAATTCCAGAAACTAGGTCCTAGTTCTTTTTATGGGGGCTCAGAATCCAGTACTGCTGAGAACTGGCAGTTGTGCTTGGAAAAGATTTTCCAAGTCATGCGCTGCTCAGATGAGGATAAGTTATGTCTGACCACCTATATGATGCGTGGGGACGCAGATGAGTGGTGGAAGGGCGTGGTGAGACTTGCCGAAGAAAGACATGAGACTGTAGATTGGCCTTACTTCTTGTCTCGATTTAACGAGAAGTACTTCCCAGATAGTTCGGTGGAGGACCGAGAGGTGGCATTTATTCACCTGGAGCAGGGTGATATGACTGTGGACCAGTATGAATTACAGTTCACGAAATTGGGAAAGTATGCTCCTCACCTGATAAACACTGAAAAGAGGAGAGCTACTAAGTTTCTCAG
This sequence comes from Costus lasius, assembly GCA_027563935.2. Classification (NCBI taxonomy): domain Eukaryota; kingdom Viridiplantae; phylum Streptophyta; class Magnoliopsida; order Zingiberales; family Costaceae; genus Costus; species Costus lasius. The sequence continues at coordinate 42,450,621 of CM050448.1, forward strand.
AGGTCTCAGATGGGACATTAGAGAGCAGGTTGGTGCTCAGCATTTGGAGACCTATGTTGAGACTGTTGGGCGAGCACGCACCATTGAGAGATACATAGCTGAGAGGAGTTCTCATGTTGCCGTGACTATGATTCCTGCAGCTGAGGCGGCGGCTCCTCAGTATGGCAGTGGCGGCAAGGGTAAGAAGTACCCTAAACATATGGACTACAAGAAGAGCAGGTATAAGCCTTACTCTTACAAGGCACCGCAGCAGTCCAGGGATGCACCGCAGCAGTTCAGGGATGCCAGGGAGGCAAAGATCAGTAACAATGAGAACTGGACTTGCAATTATTGTGGGCTCAAGGGACATCTAGTGAAAGACTGTTATAAGAGGAATGGCGTGTGCTTCAGGTGTAAGAAACCAGGGCACATGGTCAGGGACTGCAAAGAGCCTGAGATACAGCCTAGAGGCGCAGATAAGCCTACAGTCCAGACTAGAGTTTATGCTGTGGCTGAGAAGGATACACGAGCTTCCCGATCCGTTGTGGAAGGTACCTTATTTGTATTTGATCAGTTAGCTCGCATTTTATTTGATCCTGGTGCAAATTTGTCTTTTGTATCTGTTAAGTTTGCTGCATGTTTACCTGTGTTACCTAAGGTGATGAACTATGTTGTGTCTGTGAGTACTCCCTTAGGAAAGTCATTATCTACAGACACTGTGTGTGCTGATTGTGTGGTGCATGTAGAGGGTTATGAGTTTCTAGTGGATTTAATCCTCCTAGACATGCAAGACTATGATGTCATTCTAGGTATGGATTGGTTGTCTTCACATCATGCCACTGTGGATTGCTTTGAGAAAGTAATCACCTTGAATCTGCTTGATGGGAGTCGGATTTTTGTGAGAGGTCTAGTGTCAGACCAAGGACCACATGTGATATCTTTCCTGCAGGCCAGGAAGTTACTTGCTAGGGGGTGCAAGGGTTATCTTGCGCATGTTAAGGTACAGGATGATTCTACTTCTGATTTGACTCAGATGGCGGTGGTGAAAGAATTTCCTGATGTGTTCTCTGAGGAATTTTCAGGTTTACCACCAATTCGAGAGGTAGAGTTTGGCATTGAGTTGGCGCCAGGTACGGCACCTATCTCCAGAGCTCCTTATCGTATGGCTACTTCAGAGTTGGCCGAGCTTAAGAAACAACTGGAGGAATTGCTAGAGAAAGGGTACATTCGGCCTAGTGCTTCTCCCTAGGGAGCGCCAGTGCTGTTTGTAAAGAAGAAAGATGGAACCCTGAGGATGTGTATAGACTACAGGCAATTGAACCAAGTGACTATCAAGAATAAGTATCCTCTTCCCAGAATTGATGATCTATTTGATCAATTACAGGGAGCTACAGTGTTCTCTAAGATTGATCTGAGATCAGGGTATTATCAGCTGAGGGTCAAGGATGAGGATATATTTAAGACTGCTTTCAGGACCAGGTATGGGCATTTCGAATTTTTAGTTATGCCTTTTGGACTGACGAATGCACCTGCTGTCTTCATGGATTTGATGAACAGGGTATTCCATGAATTGCTTGACTCTTGTGTGGTACTCTTTATAGACGATATTTTGGTATACTCACGGACTACTTCAGATCATGTCAGTGACTTGCGCAGAGTGCTGGAGATTCTGAGGAAGAACCGGTTATATGCCAAGGCTAGTAAGTGTGAGTTTTGGCTAGAAAAGATCAGTTTCCTTGGGCATGTGATTTCTGGTCAGGGGGTGTCTGTGGATCCAGTTAAAGTGCAAGCTATCTTTGATTGGGGAAGACCGACTAGTGCTACTGAGATCAGAAGTTTCCTGGGTTTAGCAGGTTACTACCGGAGATTTGTTGAGGGATTCTCCAAGCTGGCGGGTCCTTTAACTAAATTGACCAGAAAGGAGGCTAAGTTTATTTGGGATGATAAGTGTGAAGAGAGCTTTCAAGAGCTGAAAAGGAGGTTGACTAGTACACCAATCCTCATTATTCCTAGTGATGGGGAAAGGTTTACTGTCTATACAGATGCTTCAGGCAAAGGGTTGGGTTGTGTCTTGATGCAGAAGGGTTCTGTGGTAGCCTATGCTTCGAGACAACTGAAGGAGTATGAGTTGAACTACCCTACTCATGATTTAGAGTTGGCGGCCGTAGTCTTTGCTTTGAAGATATGGCGTCACTATTTGTTGGGTCAGGAGTTCGATCTATTCACTGATCACCAGAGTCTCAAGTATATCTTCACTCAGAAGGAGTTGAATATGAGACAGAGAAGATGGATGGAGTTGATCAAAGACTATGACTTCTCTATTCAGTATCAGGCTGGAAAGGCCAATGTAGTGGCGGATGCTCTGAGCAGACATCCAGTTACTTCAGTAGCTGCTTTACGGGTTAGTGAGTGGCGGTTACTGCAGGAGTTCAGCGATCTCAGGATCAGTGTTACTCCTAGAGTTCAGTCTGGATATGTGGCTTTTCTCAGAGTACAGTCTGCTTTGTTGCAAAAGATCAAAGATCAGCAGTCTGTGGATCCGAAATTAGTTCAGATCAGGGATAGTCTGGTTGATGGCGCAGTTCAGGATTTTAGCTTGTCTGATGATGGTATTCTTCGGTTTCGTGGAAGGGTATGTGTCCCTGAGGAACCGAGCTTGAGGAAAGAAATATTGGAGGACAGCCATAACTCCAAATATTCTCTACATCCTGGTGTGACTAAGATGTATCAGGACCTTAAGAAAAATTTTTGGTGGCCGGGTATGAAGAAAGAGGTATATGATTTTGTCTCTAGGTGTTTAACTTGTCAGACTGTAAAGGCTGAACACCAGAAGCCTGGTGGTTTATTGCAGCCTCTTCCTATTCCTGACTGGAAGTGGGAATGCATCAGTATGGATTTTGTGTGTGGTTTGCCCAGAACCAGATTGGGTCATGATGCTATTTGGGTGATTGTTGATAGACTCACTAAATCAGCCCATTTTCTTCCAATTAAGATGACTTATTCTTTAGAGAGACTGGCTAGATTATACATTGATGAGATAGTCAGACTGCATGGAGTGCCGGTTGATATTGTGTCTGATAGGGACTCTCGGTTTTTGTCCAGATTTTGGAAGAGTTTACAGGAGGGTTTGGGTACTAAGTTGAGTTTTAGTACAGCATACCATCCTCAGTCTGATGGCCAGACGGAGCGTACTATACAGACTCTAGAAGATCTGTTGAGAGCCTATGTGGTAGATTGGAGTTCTGAGTGGAACCGGGATCTATCTTTGATAGAGTTTACTTATAATAATAGCTTCCACTCTAGTATTCAGATGGCTCCTTATGAGGCTTTGTATGGGAGAAGGTGTAGGACTCCCTTGTGTTGGGAGGAAACTGGTGACAGAATGATTTTGAGATCTGATGCAGTACAGGAGACTACTGATAAGGTCAGAGAGATCCGGGATAAACTGAAGATTGCTCGGGACAGACAGAAGAGTTATGCTGATGACCGTCGTCATTCCTTGGAGTTTATGGTAGGGGATCATGTTTTCTTAAAGGTGTCACCTACTAAGGGTGTTATGAGGTTTGGCAAAAAGGGCAAGTTGAGCCCTAGGTTTGTAGGCCCTTTTGACATTATTGAGAGAATTGGTCCAGTGGCTTACCGGTTAGCTTTACCTCCTGCTTTGGATCATGTGCATAATGTATTCCATGTCTCTGCTTTGAGGAAATATCATCCTGATCCATCTCATGTATTGGAGTTGGAACCTCTTCAGATTCAGAGTGACTTGACATTTGAGGAAAGACCTCTTCGGATTGTGGATAGAAAGGATAAAGTTCTGAGGAACAAGACTATACCTTTGGTAAAGGTTATCTGGGGAAATCAGTCAGTTGAGGAGGCGACATGGGAGACTGAAGCGGATATGAGGAAGTTTTATGCTTATCTTTTTGATGATATGGATGCTGAGCTTTAGAGGACTAAAGCTTTATAAGGAGGGAGGGATGTAAGATCCAAGGATCTTAAGTCCTGGTAAGCATTATTTTGATTTTGTCTAAAATTATTGACTGTGATATTTTTCTATATATTGGTTGTTAATAGTTAATTAACTAGAGATTTTTGGGTTGTTAATTTATTGTAAATTAATTAGAGATTATTTATTTGATTATTGGCTGTTAATTTATGATAAATTATTATTGGTTGTTCATGATAAATTAATTAGGATTTATGGGTTGTAAATTGTAAGTTAATTAATTAGACCTTATTGGTTAATTAAATCCTTATTGGATGTTAATTAAATCCTTAATGGATTTCGTTAAGTGAATGGTTAGTGGATGGTTAAATTAATTGTTAATTATGAGTTTTTTTTTGGGTTGGCGCTAATTGGGTTTGAAATTCAAATTTTTTAGTTAAATGGATTAAACCCTATTTGAATTAATTGGTTAATGGGTTAAAAAAAATTAAAAACCGAATTTTTTTGTGGGTATTTTGGTTAGGGAAGGAGGAATTGACGATTTTTGGCTTGAGGAAATCTTGGGGCGGCTAGGGCAAGGAAGAAGGCGATCTTGGTGTTCTTGAAGAGTTCTTGGCGATTTTCTCCATCTTCTTCCCCTTGGCGAATTTCCTTGAGGTGAAACTTCCTTGGTGAGTTCTTGGAGATCCTTTGGGCGACATCAAGGCTTTAGGCGAGTTTTTGGGAAGATTTTAACCTTAGATTCTCGGTTTAAGAGGTGAGTGGAATGTCTTGTTTGACCTATGGATTTAGTTGTGTTTGTGACATGATACATTTGAGTTCTTGGAATTTCTACCATGTTAAAACCGAATTTAGGGGATGAAAACCAAAATTGAGATGTTCTTTCATGTAAACCGAATTCTTGATAATTCTCATGATAATCCGAAATCCTGATATTATTCATAACAACCGAAATTTGGTATTATTTATGAAAAACCGAAATTAACATGTTTACATGAGGATTATAAAGACAATTACATGTTATAATTTTATGTTGATGTTATGGAATTTAGGTAGTTTTAAATTAGTGAATTTTGAGCATGACATTCTTGTTAACTAGAGTTTAAATTTTAAATAGATGACATGTTGTAAAACCGTGGGTTATATGTGTTGTAATGATTTTTGGATGTGTGTTAATTACAATCCATGACTGTTTATTTAGGTGTAGCATGTTATTTAATTTAGGTGTGTAGCCTATTATTTAATTGTTTGAGAAATTTGGGTGATAACATAGCAAGGTTTGACTAAACTAATCAGCATGGAATCTAAGGACTACACTATATTATGTGACATTCGAATATGAAATATTATGTGTTATGTTATGTGATTTTCGAATAGTATGGGTTATGTGAATTTTGAACAATATGTGTTATGTGATGGATTATGTGAATTTTGAATATTATGTGTTATGTGTTGGTTAGGACTATGGCTAAGTGTAACCGTGTACTCATAGGATAGTCCTTATGTGATATGTTAAGGGTTTGAATTTCAGCCCTGTATTTGATATGTGAGGAGGTTGATGTTCAGCCTGCCTATTATGATTATTGTGATGGGGGTTGATGTTCAGCCTGCCCGATATGATTATTGTGATGACTATCCTAGAGTCTAGTTGACACTTAGGAGTCCACCTTTGTGAAATATGATATAAGATGTGTCTGTTGTCCAGTAGGAACCTTTTGGGAGAACGGGTTTTGACGCAAAGTGCCATGTCTTGGTCGGACAGGGGCCACCTCTTGATGTCATCACTCTCTTTTTGTGATATGGGGTGTCGTAGAGCAAAGTGCCACGTCGTGACCCGGCGGGGGCCACCTCTTGAATCTACACACAATCCATCGATGTGTTATGGGGTGTTTTAGAGCAAAGTGCCACGTCGTGACCTGGCGGGGGCCACCTCTTGATTCTACTCACTGTCCATGTTAATATGTTGCATGAAATTTTGCAGTCTCCCAGTGCTTAGGCCAAAGCCGGGTTAGACCATAATGGTCACTACTGAATATGCTGGACAACTTGGTTAATTAAGTGTTGGTGTGTACATCTGAGTTGGTTTAGAGTATAACTCTAGAACCTGAGTTTGTTATATGTTGGTGTGTTTAGTTGGTTTAGAGTATAACTCTAGAACCTGAGTTTGTTTAGAACCTGAGTTTGTTATATGTTGGTGTGTACATCTGGCTGTTTATATGACTTCTGTATTTAATCTTGTTGTATATTGACATAATGTTCTGTTAAAGATTTTTAAAATAATCTGCCTATATTTTTGAGTGTATGTTATGGATGGTCGATTTAGACTATCCACTCACTGGGCTGTGTAGCTCACCCCTCACTATTTTCAGGCATAGAGCAGGGGCGCATTTCTTGAGTTAGCATTGGCGTGGACATTATGCTAGTTTGCTGTGATTATATTTAAGAACTTTTGTGCTTAATTATGAGGCCGGTTGTGGCCGAACTATATGAGTTATACGAACTATATGAATGATGTGAACTATGTGAATTTGTGTGAACCACGTGAACTATGTGAAATTTGTGTTGCCAGATTGTGGCAGTTAAATGAGTTTGATTTTTGTGTCACCGCGGGCCTCAGCCTGGTTTCGGTGTTCGGTATGAGTTTATAAAATCGACTTTGTGGCTTTGCTTTGAATTTCGGATCGAATTGTAATTATGCCATCGGATTTGATATAACTGTTGCCTTGCATATGTCTAGTGCAAGGATTGCGTGGTGGCAGGTACCCTTATGTGATTTATGAGATTTGTGTTTTGTGGATATTTATGTATGGGTTTGTGGAAATTTTCAGATCGTGTTTTCTTGAACTCGGTTTTACCTAGCATATGAATCCATCTTATATGAAACATCCTGTATCATTCATGAATTGTGCCATTTGTTTGGGGTTAAGATAACGGGATGTTACAGCTATTGGTCAGGAGTGCTGGAATAGATCGCTGGATACAAAGTCTCTAGAAGAAGCTGTGGAAGCAGCGACTATTCTGGACAGAAAGAAACGCTGGCTGATCCCTTAGAGAAGAAGATTGCTAAGGAGACGCCCACTGGTAATGTTGCTGCAGATCTCCACAACGCTGCGCAGCTGGCTGGAGCAGATATGGAGAAAAAAAACCTTAGCTAACGGCGACTGAGATTGGAAGAAGAACGCAGCTGGCGACGCTGTAGTCACAAAGGCTGATGGGCTTGCTGATAATGGCGAAAACAGAAAAGCAAGAGATTGAAGTGGAGGCTGGCGAGGAAGAGTTCGTCAACACCAGCAGACATGGAATTGGGAAGTGGCAGATTTGGGTTTTTTGCCTCTGATTCTGCTCCTTTCGTCCTCATAGGTCAGGATCTTGAGGAAGCAGATCAACAAGGTGGCGTAAAGCTGCAGCTACTGGCGATGCAGAGTTGCCAATCTGGAAAGCTAGTAGCTGGCTGGAAGAAATATGGAATCAGAGGTGGTAGTGGAAAGAATTAAGCTCGAGCAGATCTGGAGAAAAAGACACCAGCGTCAACTATTTGCCAGTGAAATGGCGGATGTTAGATTTTAGGGATGAAGGTTAACTGCCGATCTTCAGGAAGAGTTTTTGGTGTCCCTTGTGGAAGGTATTGGCTGTAGAGAGTAAGCGTTGCTGAAAGCCAATGCTTGCTGGATGTTCTGCCACCTGCTGAGGAAGAAGATAATCCGCTAATTGGTGGAGGAAGCTGTCGATTGATTGCATCAGAGAAGCTCCAGATCTCTACCTGAGATGGAGCAAAGATGCTGGAAATTGATGCAGCGGTTGCAAATTAGAGGAGTTGCCGGCTGCTAATGCTGACATAGAAAGAGCAGGTGAAGATGCCAGCTAGGAGAAGAAGAAACTGGCTGCAACAGAGTTGATCCTGGTGGAAGATGTTGTCGCTGGAAAACAGAGTGGAGCTCTATCTGGCTAGGTGGAGAAAATAGAGGTGGCTGCTTGGAGACAACCATGGTGCAGCCAGAGACGAGATCAGCGAATAGTGATTGAAGGTTATGTCGCTGTTTGGCTAAAAAGTTGCTAATGGTTACCCTCAGAAGGTTTCGTCAGAGATGCTACAACTGACTGGATGAAGATTGTAGCTGGAACAGAGGTGGTAGCTCGTGCTGGAATAGAGGAGCTATAGCAGGAGATGGAGGCAAAGCAAAGTAGCTACTGAATTAATTAAGAAAAGTTGCTATGCCTAAGAATAAAATCTAATGATCCATAAAGAAAATAGACAAAACCAAAATGTAGAAAAAGATTTGTTCTTTTCAGACGTATGAAAATCAAAGGATCAAATATGTCATGAATTTAGGGCATTAGTGAAAGGTCCCCTAACTAAGGGGGCGAAACCCTATAGGAGGCGCATATGACAATTTTGATGCAGCGGAAGGGGTTTCAAGGATCTATGCATATAATATGTTCAACTTAAAACGATTCTCACCATTGCCATCGCTTAGATGGTGTCTTGGAAGGAAAGGCGCAAGTGCTCCTTCTCCAAAGGTGATGCACACAATTGGTGTCGCCTACTCTTCCTTGGTGCTCCTTGTGCTAGCAAGGTTCCAAGAAGCCGTTGTCGAATGGAAGGGGAGAGATCTCCTTTGCTTGGCGATTGCTTCCTTCTCCTTTCGTCAATCTCTTCACCACACGAGAGTGCGAGTGCTGAATGCCCAAGTTGGCGACGAGAGTGAGGAGAAACGAGAGATGAGGGCGCCTTAGGCGTGAACGTGAGTAGTGGTCACGTATGTGATCATGCTTTCTAAAAATAGAAAGCCACTCACTCACTTGCGATCATGAGTTTACCCCATGCGCAAACTCCTCTCAATTTGAACCACACGCTCACTCAATGAGCTGGTTCAATTTGGTCTGGTTCATAGACCAATCGACCCAAGCCATTAGTCCAGATCACATTAAACCCTAAGGCTCTTGATCTGACCGTCGATCTCTTGATGCTCCTGATCTCACCGATCTAGCATCCAATCTCTCGATCGAAGCTTACCGATCTCAAGCCCTAATCAATCAAACATGATCAGACCAGATCTCACTTACAATCAGAGATTAAATCCCTTTAAACTGAACCCAAACAATTCAGTCCACACGATCTGACTTAAGTAAGCCATATCATCAAATTGTGCGACCCTAAGGGTTTCCTTTAAATGTCGGTAATGATAACTCACGTTATCACGATCAGTGAGGGGTATCTAGCAACACATCACTGTCTCCCGATATAAAGAAAAGAGTCTTCCAAGACTACACCCAAACCACAGCACAAGTGTGAATCCAACTCACAAGGCATGCATGTTTCCTTTGCCACTGGATGTTCTTATTGGACAAGCGTGTCAAGCTTGTAGCTCCAATATGATAAGTATGATTAGAACAGATGAACACAGTCACCTGGGTATGGCCATACACTTTCTCAATCATCTCATCTAGGGGGCCCCTTTAGAACATCACACTCCTTAAACAAGGAGACGGCAATCCTTTATCTATCACTAGTGCCCTAACCTGACTCAAGCTCACCATCCAAGATAGTCTATAATCATTATGTTTCAAATGATATTGAACTAACTCAAAACAATGACAATCATCATTTAGAAACACAAGTGATCTCAAGTCAGAGGAAATGTGCCACTTGTCGCAATCAAGGATTATTCACATTGTGACAAGCAATTGAATATCCTAGTAGGGTCTGTCCAGTACATCCAATGTACCCATGAGTCTACATCTTATTCCATGCTCGAAGCATCCTATAAGATTAGAACACATATTAGTCTTAACCATATCAAGGCTGTCTCATGTTCACCAAGATATCTCGACTAAGGACAAAACTGCATGTCAGCCCAGCTGAACAGCTTTGAGACATTATTCAGAAGTACAATTATTGCAGCAGACAATATAACAACCTGAATAACAACCATGCCTTTATAAACATAAGAGTTTATTACATGATACTGATACAATCCCAAGGCCTCAAACATTAGCCTTAAGGGCATACCCCAACAATTAGCAGAAACAAGACGACTCAGATTATTGAATCAAAAACTGCACAGAAGTTAATCATATTCAAAAAGTTGTCATGCTTTATAGAATTGTCATAAAATATTTTCATGAAAACAACTAATCCATAAGATAGAACGAAACATGATCTTCATATTCCATGTGAAAAATTAGGGTTTCAAGTCACCGAAGCACCTTAAAAACACGCAGCAAAAGTGCTAATCAGATTAGTCAGAAGAAAACTGCTGCCAAAATTAATCATAATCAAAAAGTTGCTAGGTGTTTTTGAATGATCTATGGACTTTAAAATTCTGCAAAAATATCCAGTTGGTAGACCAAGATGAGTACTTCGTGATGGTGCCAAAGACCAAAATTTTACCAAACGAGTTTCTTAAAATCACAGCGAGAAAACACCTACTCAGATAAGCAGACTGAATGTTCAGAATATGGTACCGTGAAATTCCTTACGGTAGTGCCATAATATGCATAAAACTCTCGGGTCTGAAATCGGCATAAATACGGTACTGTGAAGATGATAACGGCAGTGCCGTATTTTGCGCAATTTTTTATTTTTTATTTTCAAAAAGAACAGAAAAATTAATTCTAAAAATAAACCAAGATAAAAGAAACTAAGCTAAGCAAAAGTGCTTGGGTTGCCTCCCAAGAAGCGCTAATTTTTAGGTCATTAGCTTGACCAAAACTCAAGTCTCTTGGTTAAGCAGGTGAATCAGTACCAAAGTAAATAGCAAGTAATTTTTTTCTTTTCCACTGTCCAAAAAGTTTAGCCACTAATCCAAATATCAAAAATTTCAAGTAAATCAAGATCGACATGGCTTTCTCAAATATGCGGGAATCAAAATCAAAATTTTCAACTCCAATGAAAGGATATTCAATGATCTTCCTATATTTACCAAAAAGCAAAATCATAAGTCCTTTCTTCAAATTTATATCTTCAATTACAATAGGACTTTTATCAAAATATTCAAGCATAGGATCATCAAAATAAACTTTCTGTCTCAAATTAGATTTCTCAACAAAGCATAATTTTTCAAATAAATCACAAGAGTCAATAATAGATATGGGCAAAACATGATCATGGTGAGATTCATCAATATTTGCAATATCCAAATTTTCTTCAAGTCCTTCATGCTCACAATCAGGTAATTCATCAATTTCAAAATTTTCAACAAAACTAGAATAATATTTTTCTAAAATACTCCCCTCATATCCTTCATCAGAATTAACCAACATATTATCAAAAGAATCAATATCATCAAAAGAGGGTTTTTCAATTTTAATTTCCTTAATCTTTTCCATAATTAAATTATCAGAAGAATCTAATTCACAATTATCAAAATCAGAGTGAGATGCATTCATGTTCACATAAGGCTCAATCTCAAAACAATCATAATTAGAGGGATAATTTTCTAAATCAATCTTTTCAGCTTCCAAATCAAACTCAAATAAATAATCTTGTTGTGCTATCTGGGTTTCTAGCATTTCATTTTGTGCAACTACGTCATCCAACCTGTTTGAGGGTCTCATTCAAGTCATCATTCTGTTTTGCTTGGGTACTCATGAACTTTTCAAGCATTATCTCTAAGCTAGATTTTTCAGTATCCTCAAAATATGGTTCAGATATATAGTTTCAGCAATCATCATAAAAAGATCTAGAATCATATTTATCATCCTAATACCATGGTGAATTGGAATTTTAAAATTGACAATTCGAAGTGTAATGATCAGAATATCCACAAATATCATATCTAAGAAGAAATAGCGTGCATATAAGAGTTAAACGTATCCTGAAGTGTGCTCAATGAATTATCTTCATAGTTATGTGGCATGTATACCTCACCTCTTTGAGTTGCCCATGAGTTGTGATTAAAAGGCATATCTTCAATTCAAAGCTTTCTACACAACAAGATTGTTTATTTGAGTTTGATTTGGAAACTGAATAAATTGATTTAGAAAAATCCCCCTCTAATTGTGACTCTTTTGAGATTGAGCCTTATGTGAATATTAATGAATCTCACTCTGATTTTGATGATTGTAAAATTGATTCTTCTAATAACTTGTTTGTAGAAAAGTTTGAGAAAATTGATTTTGAAAAACCCTCTTTTGATGAAAATTGATTCTTTTGATGTTGTATCATTTTAGGTTAAATCTGATGAGTTTGATAAAGGGTTGAAAATTACAGACATTGATGAGCCCCACTTTGATTTTGGTGATATTGCTGAGATTAATGATAAGTCTTTTGTGGTTGACTTTGATTCTATTGATTATGATAAATCTCATTATGATTTTTTGTATAATTCTGATTTTGATTATTCTGATGATGAATTATTTGTGGAAAGACATAGGGAAGTTGATTTTGAACAGTCTCACATTGATTTTGATGATAAGTTTGAAATTTATAAGTTATTTGATGTTAGACCTGAGGATCTTGATAAGGATTTGAATGAATCTCACTTTGATACTTTGCCCATATCTATTGTTGAATCTTCTGATGTATTTGAAAAATTGGGCTTTGTTGAAGAATCTAATTTGAAATAGAAAGAATATTTTGATAATCCAATGCTTGAATCTTTTGATCAAAGTCCTATGGCAATTGAAGATTTAAATTTGAAGAAAGGACTTATGATTTTGCTTTCTGATAAATTTAGGAAGATTATTGAATATCCATTTAGTGGAGTTGATAATATTGATTTTGATTTCTGCATATTTAAGAAAGCCACATCAATTGTGATTTACATGAAATTTTGGATGTTTGGATTAGTGGCTAAACTTTTTGGATAGCGGAAAAGAAAGAAGTTACATGCTATTTACTTTGGTACTGATTCACCTGTTTCACCATGATTTTTGAGTTTTGGTCAAGCTATGGACCTAAAATTAGCGCTTCTTGGGAGGCAACCCAAGCATTATCACTTAGCTTAGTTTCTTTTATTTTAGTTTATTTTTAGAATTAATTTTTCTTTTTTTTTGCAAGGAAAAAAAAATTTTACGCAAAATACGGCACTCCGTAATCCTCTTTACGGTGCCGCAATTCTACAGTTTTCTTTCCAGAGAGTTTTCAGAGTTTTACAGCACTACCGTATTCTTGTTCACGGTACCGTATTTTTGCATATTTTTTACGCGAAGGTTTTATTGCTTTTATGGTACTACCGTAATAATTTTTAGGGTAAAGTATTTTTGCTGAATTTTTACCCGAGAATTTCCGTGGTTTTCATCAAAATTATGGTAGTGCCGTAATGGTTTTTACGGGCATAATTTTTTAATTTTTGAATTTTGAATTTTTGAAAAAAAATATCTGTGTCTGATTTTATGGCTGTACCGTAACCATTTTTACGGTACTGTATTTCCTATATAATCAGACCCAAGAATTTGTGTACATTACGACACAGCCATAATGGATATTACGCCCATAATTCTAAAGTTGTATTCTACTTATCTGATTAGGTGTTTTCTCGTAGCAATTTGAAGAAACCGGGTTGGGAAAATTTCTGATCTTTGGCACCATCACGAAGTACTCATCTTTTTCTATCAGCTGGATATTTTTTCTGAATTGTAAAGTCCATGGATCATTCTAAAACACATAGCATCTTTTCGATTCTGATTAATTTCTGCAGTAGTTTTTTCTTGACTAATCTGATTAACACTTTTGCTGCAAGTATTTGAGATGCTTCGGTGACTTGAAACCCTAATTTTTCGCATGGAATATGAAGAACATCTGTCGTTCTACTTTGTGGATTAATTGTTTTCAGGAAAAATACTTTCTGATAATTCTAGGACACATGGTAACTTTTTGAATATGATTAACTTTTGTGCAGTTTTGTAATATGAGTAGCCTTCTTTCTGTTGATACCCTAAATTCCTGACAGATTTTGATCCTTTCATTTTCATACGTCTAAAAAGAACATATCTTATTCTACAACTTGGTTCTGTCCATTTTCTATTTGGATCATTAAATTTTATTCTAGGGTATGACTACTTTTCATAAAAAATTCAAAAACTGCTTGGTTTGCTTTCTACTTGTTATTGCTTCTTTTGACTCTAGATTCAGAAATATTCAAGAGCAATTATCCTCCACCTCTTGCGGAGCATCACCAGCGGCTTCTTGCTTCTTTTGCTGCCTCTTATTACATTGATTTGATTTATTTTTGCAGTAGAATCTTCATTAGTGACTGATTTTCTATGCAGCATTATCTCTTGCGCCCACCAGCCGACGATCTCACCTTCAGGACTGTAGTCTTCAGCAGGCCACTGAAGACTACTCATCATCACTCAACTATCGGCTCCATCACCATCATCGCTAGCATCTGTTCCACCTCTTCTCAGCCTGCATCAGCTCTTTCCATCGGCACCTTCTTTGGACCAATATAGTTTTGTGAGTATTCTTTGCACTTTCTTGTGATTTGATTACTTGATTGTCTACACTTTTCTTCTTCTAAAATTTCTATCACTTTACAGCCTTTGCATTGTTTGTTGGGGTATGCCCTTAAGGCTAATGTTTGAGGCCTTGGGATTCTTTCAGTATCATGTATAAACTCTTATGTTTATAAAGGCAATGGTTGTTATTCAGTTTGTTACATTGTCTGCTGCAATAAGTGTGCTTCTGAATAATGTCTCAATGCTGTTCAGCTTGGCTGACATGCTGTAATGTCCTTAGTCGAGATATCTTGGTGAACATGAGACAGCCTTGATATGATTGAGACTAATATGTGTTCTAATCTTGTAGGATGCTTCGAGCATGGAATAAGATGTAGACTCATGGGTACATTGGATGTACTGGACAGACCCTACTAGGATATTCAATTGCTTGTCACAATGTGAATAATCCTTGTTTGCAATAAGTGGCACATGTCCTCTGACTTGAGATCACTTGTGTTTCTAAATGATGATTGTCATTGTTTTGAGGTAGTTCAATATCATTTGAAACATAATGGTTATAGACTATCTTGGATAATGATCATGAGTCAGGTTAGGACACTAGTGATAGATATAGGATTGCCATCTCCTTGATTGGAGTGTGATGTTCTAAAGGGGCCCCCTGGATGAGATGATTGAGAAAGTGTATGGCCATACCCAGGTGACTATGTTCATCTGATCTAATCATGCTCATCATATTGGAGTCACAGGCTTGACACGCTTGTCCAATAAGAACATCCAGTGGCAAAGGAAACATGTATGCCTAGTGAAGTGGATTCACACTTATGCTATGGTTTGGGTGTAGTCTTGGAAGACTCTTTCCTTTATATCGGGAGATAGTGATGTGTTGCTAGATACCCCTCACTGATCGTGATAACGTAAGTTATCGTTACCGACGTTTAAAGGAAACCCTCAGGGTCGCACAATTTGATGATATGGCTTACTCGTGTCAGATCGTGTGGACTGAATTGTTTTGGTTCAGTTTAAAGGAATTTAAACTCTGATTGTAAGTGAGATCTGGTCTGATCATGTTTGATTGATTAGGACTTGAGATGGGTAAACTTCGATCGAGAGTATTGATGCTAGATCGGTGAGATCAAGAGCATCGAGAGATCAACGGTTAGATCTTGAACCTTTAGGTTCAATGAGATCTAGACCATGGCTTGGGCTGATTTGATTTGGTTTTTGAACCAAATTCAATTGAACCGGCTCATCATGTGAGTGCTTGGTTCAAAGGTTCAAAGAGTGAAAAGAAGTTGCGTTCGGTTCACTTGGAGTGAACGCATAACGCTAGAGAAATAAAGGGTTGCTATTTTTGGAAATCGTTTTGGCAACGCCTCCACGTTCATGAGGAATGTTTTTCTCTTGTCGCCTCTCTTCACTTCTTGACGCCTCTCCCTCTCGTGTGGCTTCTCTCGACGAGTGTAGAGGAAGGCTTTCGAAAACCCAAGAGATCTCATCTCCTACACACAAAGGACCCTTGAAGCCTTGCTAGCACAAGAAGCAACAAGGAGTAGGCCATCACATCTTGTGTGCGGTGCCTTTGGAGAAGAAGCGCTTGCATCTTTCTCTTCCAAGTTGCCATCCAAGTCATGGCAATGGTATGATTCCTTCATCATCTTTACAAAGATTTAAAGTTGATCATATGAATATATCACATGCGATCCTAAGACACCCTAATTCCGCCCATGCAATTTTAAGTTGCGCATGCTTAGGGTTTCGCCCCCCTATTTTATAGGGACCTTTCATTGTTTGAGCCTTATGTGATTATACGGATCTATTATTTTATACTTTTCACCATGATTGTATGAGTTTCATTCTTCACACCTTTTGCCTTGATTATGACATTTTTTATGTTGAAATTTTGTATGACTTGAATCTATATGATGAAAGTGTGTTGATTTTTCTATGAGGATGAATGTTCATGCATGTCAATGCCTATGAATGGAGATATACCTATTATGTTAATTTTATTTCTTCAATATATATCTACTTGTTGAAAATTTTCATTGATTGAAGCATATGGTTTTGGGTAGGTATATTGTTTGATGAATGCAATCTAAGAGTGAAGCATGTTTCTTGAATAAAATGAGCATATGAGTATAATATTTGAATTGATGTCAATTGATTAACCTAGTTGATGTTTAGTTTATCTTATTATTTGTTGGGAAGAAATAATCCAAAATACACAAAAATAGTGAGAGACTCCCCTACTTGGCACTGTGTAAAATTGATAGTGGTACCTAAGAGATGGGTTGAAGTCTATATATATATATATATATAAACAGAGAGAAGAAAAATAATAACAATGACTCCTCTACTTGGCACTGTGTAAATTGACAGTGGTACCTAAGAAAAGAGTTGAAGTCTAAAATAAAAAGTATGTATCTATGTGGGTATATGCAAAAAAAAAAAAAAGAGAGGCAAGAAAAGAGAGATTCTGTGTGAAAAAAGATCTTGGAGACTTTATTCCTATAAACAAATGTATGATAGATTTAAACAGAAACAAAGGGGAAATCATGAGACTGAGATTTTTTTATTATGCGAGTTGCGAAGTTTTATTTGATCAAGTTGTGAATCTTAAGGATTAATTTCAGAGGATGATGTATTTATTTGAAATTTTATGTAGCTTTTGGTGGAATATTTCATGAGTGATTATATTTTAGAAATTTATTTTTCATAAGAGGGTATATTTTCCATAGCAGTGCTCTTTATTCTATTTATTTGCTTGAGGACAAGCAAAGTTTGAGCTTTATGTGTTTGATGACACCAAAATTCATAGTATATTTTGTGTCATTTCATTAGTCTTTTTGTGTCATATTTATGCTAATTTGCTTATTTTTAAGCCTTATTTGTCAAATATTACAGAATCTACACCATTTCTTATTTTTGATCATTTTATGGTTAAAAATGTCATATTTTGATGGATTTTGGAAGATTTGAGCACACCAATGGATTCCAGACGTCGAAACAAAGCTACATGTTAAATTTCAAGTCAAAACGAGCTTTTTAGCAAAAATACGGCACTACCGTATTTTCCAGACAAACTACCACGGTACCGTAATTTTAGACAACTTTAATTAGAGATTTTGGGCAAAATACGGCACTACCGTATTTTTGGGAACAACTATCATGGTACCATATTTTTGGAGGATTTCAACTAGAAAGTTTATGAATTTTTGTGAAAAATACGGCACTACCGTTTTTTTGGGTAAAACTTCCACGGTACCGTATTTTTGACCTAATTTCGTGAGTTTTTCGAGTCTGAATCTTGTGCGGACCATATCCTTTGAACCAGAAGTCTAAATTGAAATCCGAAAGATGCTACAGACTCGACTTTAAGAGGCGAAGACACACGAAGTGAAAGCCCTAATTTTTATCAAGAATGGAGGGAGAAATCGACAGAGAGGCGTATAGGGTTTGGCCCTACGCCGAGAGGCGTAGAGGACACATCTGGCCGCAATTTTCACATGGAAGCTTCGTTTGGAGGAGAGTACGGCACACCAAGAGTTTCAAGGAGAAAGGAGCCCAGACGGAGGAGAAATCAACACAAAACCATGCGCCGCCGCTGTTCGTTGAAGATTACGGCCGTAAACCTCTTTATGGCCGTACCGTAAATTATTTTCTCTCTCTGTTTTGATTTCCTTCACCATGAATTATTGTATTCTTCATTCCATGCAAGCTTAATCTTCTTATGGGATATGGGGTGTAATCCCCTTGATTTTATATGACTAGACATTGATTATTTTTGTCAAGATAACTTTGTTATGATGATTTTACTTATGTGTTGATTGTCTTTAATTCTCCTTAGTTTTATAAATATCAGCATGTTTTAGAATTTTGTGAAATAGAGTGAGTGGTTGATTGTGAAATTCGGAACCCTAGAAATCATCGAGTTTGGAACTTATCGTAAGAGATTAGGTCTGTATTTTAATGCATTGTTGATTTTATGATTATTTGGATCGAGTTAATGTGTTAAATGTGAAGATCTTGTGCGAGAGTGTGGATCAGAACATTGGAGAACCATAAGTAGAACCTGTGTTGAGATTCGGATGCACGAGAGTGATCCTTGAGTTTCCACTTGAGATTTTTGACTTAGAATTCAGATGCACGAGAGTGATCCTTGAGTTCTTTGTTCAATGATATACTTATTTTCAGCATTGGATAGATCTTGCACGAGAGTGAGGATTGGTCCTTTGTATGATTGACTGCGCGAGAGTGAGTTGATCCTTTTATGAAGTAAATTACATCTTTATTATAATGAAATTTGATTGACAGCCTTTATTTCTTTCTAGTCATTAGAATCAAGGTCAATGAACCCCTAGTCCCAGTTTTCTTCTCTGATATTTTCTCGTGCACTTTTCGATCGTTTGCTACATCATTTTTAGTTTGCTTAGCTAGTGAGAAAATGATTATTTGGTAGTTAACACGTAGGTATCTGTGGTTCAATATTTTTATTACTTCGGAGTATCCATGCACTTGCGGACACAACGATTTTTTGGCGCCGTTGCTGGGGATTAGTCCAAGGTACACGCCAAACAACTTGGGATACAACAAGTTTTTTGCGCCATTGCCGGGGACTAGTCTAAGGTACACACCAAACAACTTGGGTTATTATACTATAGAAACAGGAGTATATAAAAAGTACATATAGAAATAATAACAAAGAATATGCTTTTACGCAACATTCAGGACAACCATGAGTATATAAAAAATCAATATACTCACTTAATCACTATGGTACGGGAGACCGAAAGATCTCATATACTACAGAAACATCTCATAGCCGAGCTTAATGAAATTCTTGATAGTCTACAAAGACAATCTAAAATCTTTGACTATAAAACAACTAAAATAGCAGCTTTATTTCGAAAGTTGCAAAAAAATTCTAAAGAATGGTAGACCAATCTAAAGAATATTCATGACTGATAGATCAAGATATTGACTATCAGCAAGCACTAGTTGAATCTAGTAATTATTTGGACAATGCTCTTGGGATGATCTCGGATGATCCTTAGAGTGCGTCTGATAAAAGATTTGTTCGCCAAAACATCTTTATAATTGCATATCTTATGCAATTAAACAAAAAACATGATTACATTATATCAAGAATAGCAACCTCTTTTGAAACAATACTTAGAACAGGAGGTGATACAATGCTTAGATAACCTGTTGGTTTTACAAGCCCAAAAGTATCAGACCTCGGTTCAAGAATTGGCTAACCAATTAAACCGAGTTCTTCAAGCATCGACTGTTTCGTCAACATCGACTTCTACCTCAAGACGTATGAAACAAACAAGAAGCACTCAGTTTGCTTGCAAATGAGTACTAGACCATTTTCTAGTACTTCAAATACTCTTACTAGAGTAACCACTGTAAGAGAAAATAACCAAAATGAAAGGTTATCAATCACTAATCCCATTCCTAATATCCTTAACAGGATTTTTGATGGTAATGGAATTCCTACACAAATATTATAAGAAGTTGTTGACATTGATCAACAGTTTGAAGCCTATCAAAATAATAGGTTACAAATATTACGTCCTCAACTCCAGTATAGAACAGGACCATTAAACCTTATGACCCAACTCCTAAGAATTACTCATGAAGAGCATATTGCTGTTACGACAGAACCAAGGAATCTAAAGATTATTTTAAAATATTCCTTAACAAAATTAAGACAATCCGGAAAAACATTAGCCCATATAGGGATGATTGTTATCTCGGTTAAAGGCCTAGCTCAAAAGAAGTTAGGAACCAAAGTGTTAGTTGCAATCCTTGACAAAAGATGGAAATCTGATGCAAGGAAAGTAATTATTGCTTGTATGGAGGTCGACATGACTGAAAATAAGGGCATCTTTTACTATGCCCCAGATTTTCTCATAAGTGTCAAAGATTTAGGAGAATTATAAATTGGTATCCAGGCAAGAGGATACGAAGACTTTTCCGGAGATTCTAATATCTTAATAGGATTAGGATTTTTAGGAAAATTAACAAATAATTCCAATATAGGATATAACCTTTATATCTCTTATGTGATTGATGCTTTAGCCAGTTAAGGAATCCGGATGATAAAGCCAATGGCTATATCACCAGAAGATCTGGGAGGTCTTGATTGGAATATTTCCAAAAATCTTGACAATGAACAAATGCTAGTTCCTGAATAAAGCATCATGTTCAAAAACCCAAACAATACATATAATTTGAGGTTTTCAAATTATAAACAAAAACAAGCCCATGGTAATGGGGCTTCAACATCAGGAATTGAAAATTTTCTAACAGAATAATGATATTAGAAAACCGGTTTTTACTAATACCCAAACAATTAAGCTTTACATTTAGAAATGATAAGTATAGAAATGGAGTTAATAGAATCAGGAAAATTACTATGTCATCATACACTAGTACCTGATGATGAAGGAAATATTCGTGTTTCACACGAAAACTCCTTGAATAAACTCCTGAATCTTTGTGATAAGTTGCAACAACATCATAGAGAGCCAGACAATCTTAATGACGAATTAACAGCTTTACAAAGCGTCAGTTCCAATGTAGAAGAAAAAAGTGAGCTTTTTGAAGATCTCCTTCTGAATTAGATGTATAACATCTCTCAGATGCATCTTGAAAATTATCAAGATGAATACTATGCTACACAAAGCATCGATTCAGATGCTACAAATCATGATTCATTTACTTTTCTTGATGACCTTGATGAAGGTTGCCTTGAACAGTTAGATCTTATTGATCATATCTCTGAGGAGGATAATCATAGTACACAAAGTATTCAGAAAAACTTCATGAATACAGAAATGAGTGATGCACCACAAGCAAGTGCAGCAGCACAAGTAAGTACTGCAACAGCTCAAGCAAGTACATCACGATCAAGAACCAATCCTATATGTCAACCTCCTTGTGAACCCTATACATAGTATGAGGGTGAAAGAGAAGGAATACGTACCAAAGGTAAATGAATACCTTTAGAAATCATAGACAATAAAAAATTACTAGATGATGGAGGAATCCTTAATCTAGCAGCCCATGATCCACAAACATGGAATACTATTCTTGACCATTGGTCATCTAATGTATCTATGAAAGTGTCTGAATTAGATGGAAACTTTTCTGCTGAAGGAATGTATTCCTATCTAGAAAATTTCCTTGGCAGATCTGCAAGAGCCATGTGGGAATCATATAAGTTGAATTTCCCTACAGAATTTCAACAAGATGTCGCATTAGGGGTAAATCCATATAATTTTACTAACCGAATGCGATTAATGATTACAGGTTCTAACCCTAATATGGGCTACAATGCTGAACAACAAGAAGCTATCAGAAAGCTTGAAATACTCCAGATTAAAAATTAGAAGTATATCAAGCCTTTTCTACAAGATTTCCTTTATTATGCCTGTATGGCAGGAGGATATCAAGATCAAACCCTAGGAGAACGGTTATTTTTAAAATTACCTACTCCTATTGGCCATGAAGTACATCAAGCCTAGAATGCTAGTCCACAATAGCCTCCTGGCCTAAATAATATTACAATACGAATACAATTTATCACTGATAAATTAGTTGAAGGGTGTACACACCTTCGGGGAGAAACCTGTGTTCAGGAGAAACCTGTACATAAGAAAAAATAGAAGAAAGGAAAATCTTCTAAAAAATATTTTCTTAGAAAATCTTCTGCTAAAAAACCTTATCTTGCAAAAGATAAACATGTTAGAAAATATATTCCGAAAAGGGATTATAAAAATAAGTTTTCCTGCTTTACATGTGGAAGCCAAAACCACATAGCACGAGATTGTACCAAACGGCAAAATCTCGATAATAAACAGTCTATCCTTGTTGACTGTGTCCAAGAAGATCTACTTAATGTAGATGAATATATATCTGATACCGAGTCAATCTATAGTATTATCTCAATCCCAGATTTAACATATCAATCTGACTCTGATTGTGAATTAGATGAATTTACATCTGATTTATTATCTAAAGCAGATAGACTAAAATCACCCTTGGGGACAGAAACTCTAGCTGGTCCCCCGATGGACAAACTAGATTTATTAATGCCATATCTTGAGCATTTACCAAGTGTGGAATGAGTATCCACTCTCCACATCAAATTATGGCTCCATTAGTACCACCAGTTCATGAACATCAATGGAGTCCAAGAAGAGGTAGCCAAGATCATGCTTGTATATTTTGTTCCAAATATCCTAGTATGAATCTGCACTATCAGTGCATTCTTTATTCTCTCGAAGCTTGCAAATATTGCTTGTAGAAACAAAATGTACACTAACCAAATCCTCCTGTTTCTCCTCAGAAGAAAGATGAAACGACAAATATTATCGAATTGCGTATTATACAATTAGAAAATGACCTTCATACTCTTACTCAGAGGGTAACATTCCTTGAAAAAGGAAAAGGTCTCCTAAACACTTCTTCAGATGTGCCAGCAACCTCATGTTATGAGGTAACAAAAGACATACCCACTGAAGTTACTACTCATGGCCCTACGCCATACAAAATTGAATATTTAAATAAGCTTGTTTCTAATTCCTATAGGCTATATACTCTTAAGGTCCAGTGTATGCTCCAAATTTCTGACTGGAAATTGGACATGCCTACCTTACTTGATACGGGTTGTAGAAATACAATCCTTGACATGACTTTGGTCCCCACTAAATATCACAAAAAACTTTCTCCCCAAGAGAAATTTTATGCAGAACAAATGGATGGACAACTCTTCTTGTATGAGTTTAGTTTGGCTAAATACAAATTGTCGTTTTCCCTAGAAAATGGACAATATACTCCCCCAACATATGTTGGGCGTATTTGTCTTAGACCTTTACATTTGGCTTAGACAAAATTTATCATTGGGCTCAATGTGTTGCTCAATTCTTATAATGGTATAACCCTTGCTTGTCCAATAAGAACATCCAGTGGTAAAGGACATATGTATGCCTTGTGAATTGAGTCACACTTGTGCTATGGTTTGGGAGTAGTCTTGGAAGACTCTTTCCTTTATATCGGGAGACAGTGATGTGTTGCTAGATACCCCTCACTGATCGTGATAACGTAAGTTATCGTTACCGACATTTAGAGGAAACCCTCAGGGTCGCACAATTTGGTGATATGGCTTACTTAAGTCAGATCGTATGGACTGGATTCTTTGAGTTCAGATTAAAGGGATTTAATCTCTGATTGTAAGTGAGATCTGGTCTGATCATGTTTGATTGATTAGGGCTTGAGATCGGTAAGCTTCGATCGAGAGAGGTGATGCTAGATCGGAGAGATCAGGGGCATCAGGAGATGAACGGTTGGATCATAAGCCTTGGGGTTCGATTTGGTCTAGACCAAGTGGCTTGAGCTATTTCGGTTTGGTTTGATGAACCAAAGCCGATTTGACATTTTGGATTGAACCGGTTCACAAATATGAACGCTTGGTTCAATGCCAAAATGCGTTTTGGGTTGGCTTGAACGCATGGCTTGATTGACTTCCATTTATGGAAAGTCATCAAGGGCCGGTTTTGCTTCAATGCCAAAACGCTTATGCGTTGAGCTCCTCACTTCAACGCCTTGATTCTTTTCGAGGTGTGGTTGACGTAGATGTGGAGTAGACATCCAAGAGAAGCTCTCGGCCGAACGGATTCATCTCATCAAACCCTTTCCATTCGACAAGAGAAGGCTTGGGTGTCTTGCTAGCACAAGAGATCTCAAGGAAGTGAGCATCTTCATCTTGTGTGTGGACTTGTGGAGGAGACCTAGTTTGATCTCTTCTTCCAAGCCGAATTCCAAGCTTATGGCGTTGGTATGATTTCTCATAACTTAAGTTGATCATATAGTTTCATATGCGATTTTGAAACCCTATTTTCCGCCATGCATGCTAGATGCGCATGATTAGGGTTTTTCCCCCCCCTTTATGTTAGGGGTTCCTTCAATTGGTATCAGAGCTAGGCTCTTGATATGATCTATATGATTGCTTTGAAGTGTTTGTGATCCATACATATTGCGCTTACTTGATGCATGCTTTGTTTACATGAAGTTTGCGCTTGTATCATGCTAACATGAAGTTTGCGCTTGTATCATGCTAACATGTAGTTTGCGCTTGTATCATGGCTTTGATGAAGTATGCGCTCCCCCTAGAAGGGGACCCCCTAAAGTTTGCGCTCCCCCTTGAAGGGGACCCCCTTAGATCTAAGGGTTATCAACATGCTAGAAGATATATCTTATGGATGTTCTAGATGTTTGCGCATGTCAAAATGTTTTCTAAAACTTACATCTTGCGCGCATGATTAGATCTAAGGTGCCACTACATTAAATCCTTATATGGGTTGATGGGGTTGAAAGCATCTTCTAGGTTAGATCCAACTAGTCTGATCAGACCATCTGACAGCCTAGATGGGTTGACCAGATAGCACCTGTGCGCAAGCACGAGGTGGCTATAGGTCGACTGCATCCAAGGCGTGTAGCGAGGTCTGGTTGAGACAACTACTGAACACACATGAGTTAGGCCCGGGGTCACACCCGCTTGCCAAAACTCATGAGGGTGGTTCAGCCCTTGGCGCATGCATGGTTGACCATCAGGTCAACTCGGGTCAGTTAGGACTCGGTGCATGCAGGGGCAAAGGATCTAACTAGATGGATGAGTGGATCCCTATCAATGGACCATTGTAAGGTTGTAGGGCACATAAGGAAATTAAAATTGATGCCATGGGGTTTTTCAAAAATTTAATTTCTTGATTGGATCACATGATGATTTGATGCCATGATGCTTGTCTATTTAGTCTTATGTGGGTTGCCCTATTGTGTGCTGTGCTGGGGCCTGCGTGCCTGGTAAATTATAAGTTAATTTTATTGTGATCTGCGAATCACTTTTTCATTAATTTATTGTATAATTGACCTGCGAGTCAACCTTGTCTAGATAGATCAAATGTACTTTGATTAGACAAGAGTACAAATGCACACATCCCAAAGGAGCATTCAGCTGGTGGCGCACCTGAGGTGCTCTTGGCGCTAGGGCCCTAGGTTGGACCAGATGAGATGCCAAGGAGCTCAAGTGAAGACTTAAGTAAAATTAAGGTCTTACTAGGGTTCATGGGCTTTTACCACATAAGATCATGCTTTCTACTTATTGCTAATAATTAGAATTGCATGTTTAAGTTTATCTTCTACTATAGCCATAGGATATGCCTGATAGTAAGAAGATAAAAGATCGTTAAAATCCAACGCTAACATATCAAGCTCGATAAGCCTTCTGACGCGAAACCTCACCTTTCTGATTATCGTTGGAGCCGTGTTGAACCCACTCAGTGGGCACGTCCATCTATCTTCAGACGGTGCTGGATTTCACCTGCGTGTTACAGAGTAGGGATTTATCACTGCTCGTTGCTCAGCATAACACGTGGTGGTCCAGGGAGTAGGTCGGGTCAGCTTGACCATGTAGGCTACATATGTGGCGCATATGGTAGCGCATGGAGGCAGCCATCTCTGGAATCAGAGACTGTGTTGTACCAACTCAGTTGGCACAGTCTGCTGGATTGCCAAGATGAAGGGGAATCGCACGGGTTGGCGATTGGCTGGGACAGCCTACCAGAAATTAGTGCTTGTCATCTCTGTGCATCTTATCTCGCCTGAGCGGGACGCGGAGACCAAGTATGAAATTTGGATCCCATCTCACTAAAAGAGTGATACTCTTTCGGACTGTTTACTGGATTTTTCAGTCAGACAAAATAGTGAGAAAAGAATCTTTCTTAAGTCCTGGATTGATTCTAAACATTGATACTGACCTTGCTGTTCTTGCTTGTTGTAGATTCCTGCAGCAACGAACACCATGAGCTTCAATGTGCGATCCCTACTGGAAAGGGAGAAGTTTGCTGGGCCGAACTTCTCTGACTGGTTCGGACACCTTAAGATCGTTCTTAAGGCAGAGAGGAAACTGTATGTCCTCGAGACGGCGATACCGCCGCAGCCCGCTCCGAACGCCGCAAGGGCGGTTCGGGATGCCTATGAAAAGCACGTCAATGATAGCATTGATGTCGCTTGCCTGATGCTAGCGTCTATGACGCCACCGCTGCAGCGTCAGCATGAGGATATGTCGGCTATAGAAATTATAGCGAACCTCAAGATGTTGTATGCTGCACAGGCGAGGACAGAACGCTATAATCTGACGAAGCTCTTCTTTCAGAGCAAACTGGCTGAGGGGAGCCCAGTGGGAGCTCACGTGCTCAAGATGATTGGGCACAAGGAGGCTCTGGAGAAACTGGGGCATACCATCAACCAGGAGCTTGCTGTAGATATTATTCTGCAGTCTCTTCCGCCTTCTTTCGATGCGTTCATCATTAACTTTAATATGAACAAAATCGATTGTACGCCGGCAGAGCTGCTGAATATGCTCTTGACTACTGAGGAAACTCTGAAGGGTAAGCCTTCAACCTCTGTCTTGTTGGTTCCTTCTAGGAACAAGAAGAAGGGGAAGAAGGGCAAGGCCCCTGTCAAGAATTACAGCAAGGCCCTGAAACAGAAGGTGAAGCGGTCGAAGGATAACAGGTGTTTCCACTGTGGCCAGCTGGGTCACTGGAAAAAGGACTGTAAAGCGCTCCAAGGAGATAAGAGGGGAAGCATTGCTTCTGGCTCAGGTATATACGTGACGGAAGTCATGGTTTCATCTTCTTCTATATCATGGGTGTTGGACACTGCATGTGGAGTTCACATTTGTTCAAATGTGCAGGAACTCAAGAGAAGAAGGCAGGTGGGACAGCATGAGGTAGACCTACGCGTTGGAAACGGGGCACGGGTTGCTGCTGTTGCTGTAGGAGACTATTTCATCACTTTACCATCTGGCATTGTATTAGAATTGAACAATTGTTATTTTGTACCCAGTATTACCAAGAATATTATCTCTATTCCTGCTCTTGTCAGGAAAGGATTTGCCTTTGAATGCAAGATTTCAATGTGTGTTTTAACTTATGATAATATTGTGTATGCAACTGGTTCAATTAACAATGGGTTATTCATGTTGGACATGGAATATTCTATACAAAACATTGATAATAAGAAAGCCAAGTATGCTGATGACAGCACCTTGCTATGGCATAGTCGTTTAGGCCATATAAACAAGAAGCGCATTAAGCGGTTGCATGATCATGGACTGCTGGGATCTTTCTCCTATGAGGAGATTGATACATGCAAAGCTTGTTTAATGGGTAAAATGACGAAGTCTCCTTTTCCTCACAAAGGTCAAAGGACTTCAGGTTTACTTGACCTGATACACAGTGATGTGTGTGGGCCTTTCAGTAAACATGCCAGAGGTGGCTATCAGTACTTCATTACCTTCACTGATGATTTCAGTAGGTATGGATATGTCTATTTAATGAGACATAAAAGTGAATCTTTTGACAAGTTCAAAGAGTTCAAAAATGAAGTACAAAATCAGTTAGGCCGAAATATCAAGGCACTTCGTTCTGATCGAGGTGGAGAATACCTGAGTCATACGTTTACTGACTATCTGAAGGAGTGTGGGATTATCTCACAGCTCACTCTGCCAGGAACACCGCAGTGGAATGGTGTGTCCGAGAGGAGAAATAGAACGTTACTTGATATGGTTCGTTCTATGATGAGTCAGGCTACTCTTCCATATTCCTTTTGGGGTTTTGCACTGGAAACAGCTGCAAAGGTACTAAACCGAGTGCCATCCAAGGCAGTTTCAAAGACGCCATATGAGCTATGGTATGGGAAACAGCCTAGCTTGACATTTATCAGGATCTGGGGTTGCGAGGCTTATGTCAAAAAGCTCGCCTCTGGGAAACTGGAGAGCAGATCTGAGAAATGCATCTTTGTCGGTTACCCTAAGGAAACTAAGGGTTATTATTTCTACGATCCCAAAGAGAACAAGATATTTGTTGCTCGGACGGCCATATTTCTTGAGAAGGAGTTTCTTCTGCAAGAGGCCAGTGGGAGAGAAATAAAGCTGGATGAGATTCCAGAGGAAGGACAAAGTAGTCAGGCAGAGTTGGATGTGCCTGAGCCAGTAGATCAGGTTACTGAACAACCTGAGGCTCAGATATCACGGGAACCGCGAAGATCGGGTAGGATCCGTCGACAGCCTGAGCGCTATGTCGGAGTCTACATCATTGATAATGATGAACCCCTAACTTATGCGGATGCGGTCAGTGGACCGGAGTCAGCTAGATGGCTTGAAGCTATGCGAGCCGAGATGGACTCCATGTCAGATAACCAAGTCTGGGATTTGGTTGATCCGCCTCCGGGAGTAATCCCTATAGGCTGTAAATGGATCTTCAAGAAGAAGATTGACATGGATGGTAACGTGGTTACCTATAAAGGCAGGCTAGTTGCGAAAGGTTTCAAACAAATCTACGGGATAGATTATGATGAAACTTTCTCACCTGTAGCCATGTTTAAGTCTATTCGGATTCTTTTCGCGATAGCTGCATATTACGATTATGAGATCTGGCAGATGGATGTGAAGACAGCTTTCCTTAATGGAAATCTGGATGAGGATGTGTATATGACACAACCAGAAGGTTTCACTAATCCATCAGATCGTCATAAGATATGCAAGTTAAAGAAGTCCATTTATGGACTTAAACAAGCATCTAGGAGCTGGAATATTCGTTTTGATGAATCAATCTCTGAGTTTGGTTTCATCAAGAACGAGGATGACCCGTGTGTATATAAGAGGTTTAGTGGGAGCGTGATTACATTCCTAATCCTCTACGTCGATGATATCTTGATCATTGGAAATGATATTCCTGAACTGCATGCTGTTAAGGCATGGTTAGGAAAATGTTTCCAGATGAAAGATTTAGGAGAAGCAGCCTATGTATTAGGTGTGAAGATCTACAGGGATAGATCTAAGAAGCTTCTCAGGCTGTGCCAGAGTACTTACATCGATAAGGTCCTGGAGAGATTCCATTTAGAGAATTCTAAACGTGGATATCTTCCAGTCAGACATGGTCTGAATCTTTCGAAGAGTCAGTGTCCACAAACACAGACTGAGAAAGATGAAATGGACAATACGCCTTATGCTTCGGCTATTGGGTCCATTATGTATGCGATGTTGTGTACTCGCCCAGACGTCGCTTACGGGTTAAGCGTAACCAGTCGATTCCAAAGTAATCCAGGTTTGGCGCACTAGATTGCAGTCAAGAACATTTTAAAATATCTACGGAGGACCAAAGATATGTTCTTGATATATGGTGGTCAGGAAGAACTCAGTATAGAGGGATATACTGACGCTTCGTTCCAGTCGGACCAGGATGATTTCCGATCGCAATCAGGCTATGTTTTTAGCTTGAATGGTGGAGCAGTGGTGTGGAAGAGTTTCAAACAGTCAACTGTTGCTGATTCCACAACAGAAGCCGAGTATGTTGCAGCCTCGGAAGCATCCAAGGAGGCAGTGTGGATTCGTAAGTTCGTGAGAGAACTTGGTGTCGTTCCTTCGAGTGCTGATCCTTTGGTTATCTTCTGTGATAACACTGGAGCCATCGCACAAGCAAAGGAACCGCGGTCGCACCAGAAGTCCAAGCACATACAGAGACGGTTTCACTTGATCCGGGAGATCATTGATCGAGGCGAGATCAAAATATGCAAGGTTCATACAGATGACAATCTGGCAGACCCACTTACCAAGCCTCTGGCGCAGCAGAAGCATGAGAAGCACTGTAATAATATGGGTTTGAGATTTCTCAACCATTAGATTAAGTGCAAGTGGGAGATTGTTGGGGTATGCCCTTAAGGCTAATGTTTGAGGCCTTGGGATTGTATTAGTATCATGTAATAAACTCTTAAGTTTATAAAGGCATGGTTATTATTCAGGTTGTTACCTTGTCTACTGTAATAAGTGTACTTCTGAATAATGTCTCAAAGCTGTTCAGCTAGGCTGACAGGCTATATGTCCTTAGTCGAGATATCTTGGTGAACATGAGACAGCCTTGATATGATTGAGACTAATATGAGTGCTAATCTTATAGGATGCTTCGAGCATGGAATAAGATGTAGACTCATGGGTACATTGGATGTACTGGACAGACCCTACTGGGATATTCCATTGCTTGTCACAATGTGAATAATCCTTGTAAGCAGCAAGTGGCACATGTCCTTTGACTTGAGATCACTTGTGTTTCTAAATGATGATTGTCATTGTCTTGAGGTAGTTCAATATCATTTGAAACATAATGATTATAGACTATCTTGGATGGTGAGCTTGAATCAGGTTAGGACACTAGTGATAGACATAGGATTGCCGTCTCCTTGTTTAAGGAGTATGATGTTCTAAAGGGCCCCCTTATGAGATGATTGAGATAGTGTATGGCCATACCCAGATGACTATGTGCATCTGATCTAATCATGCTCATCGTATTGGAGTTACAGGCTTGACATGCTTGTCCAATAAGAACATCCAGTGGTAAAGGACATATGTATGCCTTGTGAATTGAGTCACACTTGTGCTATGGTTTGGGAGTAGTCTTGGAAGACTCTTTCCTTTATATCGGGAGACAGT
This sequence comes from Costus lasius, assembly GCA_027563935.2. Classification (NCBI taxonomy): domain Eukaryota; kingdom Viridiplantae; phylum Streptophyta; class Magnoliopsida; order Zingiberales; family Costaceae; genus Costus; species Costus lasius. The sequence goes on from CM050448.1 coordinate 42,481,508, forward strand.
GATGTGTTGCTAGATACCCCTCACTGATCGTGATAACGTAAGTTATCGTTACCGACATTTAGAGGAAACCCTCAGGGTCGCACAATTTGGTGATATGGCTTACTTAAGTCAGATCGTATGGACTGGATTCTTTGAGTTCAGATTAAAGGGATTTAATCTCTGATTGTAAGTGAGATCTGGTCTGATCATGTTTGATTGATTAGGGCTTGAGATCGGTAAGCTTCGATCGAGAGAGGTGATGCTAGATCGGAGAGATCAGGGGCATCAGGAGATGAACGGTTGGATCATAAGCCTTGGGGTTCGATTTGGTCTAGACCAAGTGGCTTGAGCTATTTCGGTTTGGTTTGATGAACCAAAGCCGATTTGACATTTTGGATTGAACCGGTTCACAAATATGAACGCTTGGTTCAATGCCAAAATGCGTTTTGGGTTGGCTTGAACGCATGGCTTGATTGACTTCCATTTATGGAAAGTCATCAAGGGCCGGTTTTGCTTCAATGCCAAAACGCTTATGCGTTGAGCTCCTCACTTCAACGCCTTGATTCTTTTCGAGGTGTGGTTGACGTAGATGTGGAGTAGACATCCAAGAGAAGCTCTCGGCCGAACGGATTCATCTCATCAAACCCTTTCCATTCGACAAGAGAAGGCTTGGGTGTCTTGCTAGCACAAGAGATCTCAAGGAAGTGAGCATCTTCATCTTGTGTGTGGACTTGTGGAGGAGACCTAGTTTGATCTCTTCTTCCAAGCCGAATTCCAAGCTTATGGCGTTGGTATGATTTCTCATAACTTAAGTTGATCATATAGTTTCATATGCGATTTTGAAACCCTATTTTCCGCCATGCATGCTAGATGCGCATGATTAGGGTTTTTCCCCCCCCTTTATGTTAGGGGTTCCTTCAACCCTCACCACTAATGGCTTATATCTTTTACATATTGCGGTGATTCCTTATACCTATCGCCCTGCCAAGCGTGGTGGCTGTCCCTGTGTGGTCCCATATCCATGCTAAATCTTGCCCTGAACGTGCTTACTGAAGTTTCTATTTACTTTTGCTTACCGCTCTAACCTCCGTGTTAAAACTGAGATTTTCTGAGCTGGGTTTTCTACACGTATTCTCTTTGCAATCTTCTATGCCTTCCTGAAATAGACTTCTGTAAGCGCTGGTTTGAAAATTTTCTACTGTATTTATGAAGTTTTATGCTCTTTGAGATTTTCTGTTAAACCCTGCTGTTTCTTTAGATTTAATCTGGTGGACAAAGTGTTTAAAAGCTTTGCCGAGAGTTTAGCGTCATTCACGCAAACTATTTGAAATTTTGGTGAGTTCTGTTTGCTATGTCTTGCTGCATTATGAAATTTCTGATCTTGTTGTCTTTCGTCACTGTTTGGAGTTTCTGCTGAATTCAGCTTCGATATCTTGCTTCTGAATCTGCTTTCTAAAATCTTATGTGCACTGAGTTTTGTTGGTGAATATGCCCTAGGACCTAGTTTTGGTCCATCTTTGTACTACTTGACTCTGATATTCACATATCTTTCTGGCATCGTCGTTATCATTGTTTATCTACACCTATGATTGTGTACTTACATGATAATGTCCCTGGAGACAGATTGGATCTGTGCTCAGATGATTGTCCCCAGTCGATGTACCTGAGTGGATATGGGACAACTCTGGTACTTGTGAGACTGGTATGTGGGCTGGTTAGGCACGTGGTGCTAACGCAGACACATGGGTATATCATTGGAGGATATACTAGATAGACCCGCTGTGAGGCTATGACTTGGTGTCATGAGTTATCCTCACAAGTGACAGGAGATGCATTGATCCCTTGACTTGAGGTCATTGACCATTCTATATGGTTAGGGACTTGCTTTGATACAACCTAACACCTCGCCGTAGTTGGGAGGTCATAACGGTTGTCATTGAGCATGTCACGACCCATATGAGAAGGTCAATGGACAGACATAGGATTTGCCCCTTCCTAAGGGAAGTATGATATCCATGGAGCTCCTCTATGGTTCTATGACTGAAAGTGTATGATCATACCCAGGTGAGAACCTGATTTAGTCATAATCATGTGATTGGGAAAAAACAAGTGGTGACACACTTGTCCAATCGGATATCAGTTCGACAAAGAGACTGTAATGCATTTGTACGTAGTTGAGATGATGGGGATGTCGATGTCGATATCCATTCCAATGACCTGGGTAGCAGCGATGCACTGCTAGGTGCCACTCACTGCTTGTGATGACCTTTGGTCAGCACTACCAGCGTCAGAGGGACCTACAGGGTCGCACACCTTGATACTCGAGTTCTCGTATTGATCAGGAAGCCTTATGATCGAGTTATTGGATAACTCGGATCTATTTTGGAGATTTCATCAGCGCCAATGGGCCTGATGAGATGGAAGGATGTTATTGGACCCAAACTCTATTTATGGCAGGTTGACCGGAAATTGACCATGGTTGGCCACATTTGGATTAGGGTTGCATTGGATTGGATCCAAGCGCTTAATCAAGCCATGAAATGAAGTTTGGGCTAGCTCATTATCCAATGAGGCCCAATAATAAGTTGTCATGAAGAGGCAATAGGCTAAAAGGGTATAATGGGGAGGAAGCCAAGCCCATTGGCGCCTAAGGGGCATAATAGGGTTTGGATGGAAAATTTGCTTCATTAAGGAAGCTTTATGCGCCTAGCCCTCTCCCATTGATAGTGTGAATGCATTAAGGCATTGCTTGGGGCGCAAGGCTAGGCCTTGGCGCACAAGGCAAGGCTTGGTAACTTATGGAAAGGTTGAATAAGGTTTATGGTAAAGTCTTGGAGACTTTCCTTACCTCAAACCTTCTCATCCAAGCCATACACTTGTCATGATCTCAACCCTTGCGCTAACCGCCTCTAGCTCTTTATAAGTGATCCTAGCCGCCCCCTCTTGTGGTTGAGAATCCTTAGAGGCGAGACAACAAGAGGAGGGGCGAAAGCAAGGGCTTGAAGGGCGACAACACCAAGAAGTGGCGCATCTTCTTCTTCCTTCCAAACCCTGGCCGCAAGCTTCTTCCTTCTCTCTTGACGCAAGGAACTTGATGCTTGGCGGTTTCCCTCTCCCTCATCCTTCCTCATCTTTGGCGCATCTACCTTGGAGGTGGCGCATACTTTGAAGAAGGAGCACAAGGCTTGGATCTTCTTCCCGAGGCTAGCACCGGGCGTGGAAGAAGAGGACTCGAGGGATCCGTGTGTGTGAGACTGCAGAGGGCGCACGCTTGGGCGCCTATCACGACATCGACATCATCTTGCTCTAAGGTATTTCCTAACTCATCGTGTCGACTCCCTTGCTTGCGATCTTCACTGGGTTTTTGGGACCGGCCTATTTCGGGGACATTCTTCCGCTGCGTAATATGTATATCTATGACTCTGAAAATTGTAAAATGTCCCTGGGGTTTCCCAACAGTGGTATCAAAGCGACTTGCAAGAGTCGAACGATGTTTTATGCTTTTCTTTCATGCTCACATGCTATATCTCTATTTTCATAAATAGCATGATGCATGGAAACGATTTTTCTAAAAGTAGAAAAATTAGGGTTTCTTGTTTCTATCATCCTCTCAATCTCTTTTGGATTTTTGGACTATTTTTCTTGTCTGATTTAAAGATCAAAGGCGCACGTAATTTTGTTAAGTAGGACGGGCATTGTGTCTTCGGACTGGCCAAGTCTCTTGATCTGACAAAATTGCCAGCCGAAAGGATCTCTGAAATCATCATGAAAAATAAATCGCAATTAACCAAAAGATTTGTGAGAAGAAGATGAGAAAAAGAGACTAGTTTTATGAAAAAGTAAAATTTTAGATTTTACATTTTTCATGAGCATGTAGAATTGCATGAGTAAATACCTTGATTGTGCATAATGTTGTGATCATGAGTCAAGCCCCTCTTGCATGCCTGTGATGTATCCTTGTGCGGCCTGCGTGCCATATTTTTCATTATTTTTGTAAAAATTAAGAGGAAGATTAAGGGCTAGATGCATCTGTTGGTGTATATGCCCTAAAGACCAATATATGGACATGGTCAGGCATTGTTTGAATATACTTTGATAGAACTATTACTTTTTATGTGGGCATGGTCGTTATTATGCAGACTTCTCTACCTGCGTTGATGTATTGAGTTGCATAAATAATGTCCTAGGAGTTTGGATTGGATCCATTCTCATAAGCTATCCCCAAACAAGGTACCTTAGCAGATATGGGACAGCTTTGGTACATGTGAGACTGGTGTATGTGCTGGTTAGGTGCGGGGCACAGTAACACAGACATACAGGTGCATTGGATGCACTGGAGTGATCCACCGTGAGGATTGACTTGTCTAGTCAACAAGTCAATCTCACATGCAAGAGGTTTGCATTGATCCTTAGACTTGAGGTATTCATGTCTAGATTTGATGATGGGTATGCTTTAATACAGTCTTACGTCTCTCCGTAATTAGGAGACCAAAATGATTGTCATTGGGCATGTCATAAGTCACGTAGAGACATGGATGACCAATAGTAGGATTTGCCCCTTCCTCATTGGAAGCATGATATCCACTCAGGGCGCCCTACCTTATTGGTGCATGACAGGAAAGTCTGGCCACACTTATTGAGTCATGACCAATGTATTGGATAATAAACTTGAGACTAATCCAATGGCAGGATATCAGTTTAGGCAAAGGGATCTATAATGCAATGGGAATCCTCGTTGCTTGTTAGGAGTTGTTGCCATAATGACTTAAGTCCAATGACATGGGTAGTAGTGATGTGTTGCTAGATACCCCTCACTACTTATGATGTTTACATCATTGCCATCGTCATATGGATCCTACGGGGTCACACGCAATAGACTCTTGATGTTGCTTTAATCAGAAGCCTTAGTATGAAGTTATTGGATAACTTGGATCCATTTGGAATATTTCATCAGCGCCAATGGGCCTGATGAGTTGGAAGAAAGTTATTGGGGCCAAACATCATTTTTGGCAGGTTGACCCGAAATTGACCTACATTGGTCGCATTTGGATTAGGGTTGCATTGGATTAGATCCAATGGCTTAATCAACCCATGCCATGAAGTTTAGGCTAGCTCATTATCCAATGAGGCCCAATAATTAGTTGTCATGAAGAGGAATTGGCTTAAAAGGGTATAATGGGGAGAAATCTCACCCCATTGGCGCCTAGGGGCATAATGGGGTGAGGGAGGCGCCTTTGCTTCATTATGGAAGTAAAGAGCGCCTAGCCCTTCTTCCTTGGATGGAATACTTGCCTCTAAGGCAAGTCTTGGGGCTGATATGGCTTGAGGACTCTTTTGGAAAGAGCTTGGGCGCATATGAGAAGTAGGAAGATGTTTATGGTAAAGTCTTGGAGACTTTCCTTATGAACCCTACATGCGCCCAAACCCTTACCCTAGCCGAAAATCCTCATGCATGTTGCACCTAGCCACTTCTCCTTTGATGGTAAGAATGCAATTGAGGCATGTCTTGGGCTGATATAGTGCTTGGACATTTATGGATAGGTTGAATGAGCTTTATGGTAAAGTCTTGGAGACTTTCCTTGCTTCAAGACACCTCATCCTAGCCATACACTTGACATGATCCTAGCCCTTGCCCAAACTGCCTCTAGTCCTATTTATAGGACCCATTGTCGCCTCCTCAAAAGGTTGACGAACGCTTAGAGACGTGAACAGACATAGAGGGGCGAAAGCAAGGGCAAAGGGCGACAACATCAAAGTGGCGCAACCCTTCTTCCAACAAGTGACCACAAGTCTTCTCCTTCCTCTCCTCTTGGCGTGACTCGGAGAAGGACTTGGTGGCGCAACTTCCTCTTAATCTTCCTCAAGGCCAAAACTCTTCTTCTCCCTCTTCTCTTGGAGTGAAGAGGATAAGGAGTTGTCGGCATCTTCCTTGCACTTGGCGCATGAACCTTGGAGGTGGCGCAAGAATAGTGAAGGAACACTAAGGCTTGATTCTCTTCCCGAGGCTAGCACCAAGCGTGGAAGGGAGCAACGATCAAGGAGTCGATGCATGGATACTTGTGGAGGACGAACACTTGGGCGCCTTCAACATGGCTTCGACATCTAGACAAGCAAAAGAGGTACATCTCTAATACATCCTTGTGTTTTCTCTCTCGCATGGATCCTTGGGAACGGAATATGTTTCGGGTGTAATGATTCTTCCGCTGCGTCCTGGGACTGCAAAATTTTAAATTACACCCGGTATTCCCTAACAGTGGTATCAGAGCTACTTGCGAGAAACACAAGGTGTACATTTGCTTGTGTGAAAAATTTTTGAAAATTTTTCTTTTATCCATGCGCGTTTCACTTAGAAAGCGTTTTTCATCCAATCCTCTCTTCTCAACTTTATGGCCGAAACTTGGATTTTGTTTATGCATGATTTAAGACCAAAGGCGCACGTAGGTTTTGTCAAGTAGGACGGGCATTTTGTCTTCGGACTGGCCGGGTCTCTTGATCTGACAAAACTGCCAGCCGATAGGGTCTATGAAATCATCATGGAACTTGATCTAAATTTTGGCATAAATTTGGTTAAGAGAGTGCTTTGGATGATATTGGCGCATAAGGTGCTAAAATTTGATTTTTCCGGATTTTCAAATTTTACATGTGCCACTTGATTGGGTTGATATGGTCATAGCGAGTGCCCTCCTGTGTTGTGATGTGGAAGCATGTTTCCACTTGTGATGAATGCTTGTAAAATCTCTTTCCACCTGCGTGTGGTTCTCTTCCTATCTTGTTGTAAAGAATTTTTCATCTTGTTTAGAATAGATGTAGAATTATATGATAGGTTAAGGCTTCATCTTGACAACAAGGAGTCTTCTTCAATCGGAGTCAGAAGTGGCGCCAGCTTTGGAAGCATGGTGGTGGACTTGCGGCTGAAATAAGAACATATGCTTTCGGCTTCTGGCATGGGCTGATCTGGTTTAGGGACTCGCAACCCTTGGATGCGCGATAACATGTCACATGGCTCGTGACAAGTTATGTGTATGAAAAGGGCTATGACCATATCGACCAAACTAGCATGCCTGTGATGGTGTATTATTTTGTCCATAGCATGCCTGTGATGTTTTTCCTTTGCTGCCATAACCATAGGAAAACTGCATGCTAGAAAAGAATAAAACAAACATGCAAAAACTCTCAATATAATATCAAGTCGATAGCCTTCTAACGCGTAGCCCTCATCAAACTATCGATCGGTGGTGTTGTGAACTGTTTCCCACCCTCGTGGGACACACCCACTTATCTTTAGAAGGTGTGTGGTGACAATGATTTCCCCAGTCCAGTTTTAACTTGGGCGTGCCTTCGCAAGGAAATTTGTTGGCCCTGGGCATAACGGTTAGGACTAGACTTGACTAGTTTTTCATATGTCATTGACATGATGAATTACTAGAGGCAGCTGTTGAGAGGATAGGGTTTTGTGTTGTATCCAGCCCTCGCTGGACACAAGGCGCCTAGTCTGTCTCAACTAAGAGGAATTGTGCATGGCACAATTGGCTGGCATGCCTACCTAAGGAAGCATGAGACTCTCTGTGGATCTCAACTCACCCTCGTGAGTCGCGGAGACCTTATGTGAAATTAGGATCCTACTCACTTATTTCCATGTTGAGTTAGAGAGTTCTCAACTTGTTTTGGAAGTAGTGGGAGCATAGCATTTAATTTAAAGTCCTTGTTAAATGCTTTATCATTGTACTTACTTTACTTATTTGCTTATTGTAGAAGGCATCTTCTGATCTAAGATTGAAACTTTATAAACATAAACTGGATGGGACAAATTGGACAAAATGGTTCAAGATTTTGTCCAAGATACTGAAACAAGAAAATAAGGTGCATCTTCTTAAAAGACCTCCATCCCAGCCCAGTGTGTATTTCACTAATGTAAGATCCAAGGATCTTAAGTCTTGGTAAGTATTATTTTTTTGATTTAAATAAAATCATTGGCAGTTATATATTATTCTTGATTTAAATAAAACCATTGACTATGAATATTACGTTAAGCAGTATTAATTAACTGGCTTATTGATTGTTAATTTATAATTATTTGATTAGAGTTAATTGATTGTTAATTTATAATTCATTGGTTGTTAATTTGTAATTAATTAAATCCCTATTGGATTTTCGTTAAGTGAATGGTTAAATGGTTAGTTAATGGTTAAATTAATTAGTTAATTATGAGTTATTGGGTTTGCGCTAATTGGGTTTAAAATTCAAATTTATTAGTTAAATGGGTTAAACCCTTTTGAATTAATTGGTTAGCGGGTTAAACATTAAAAACCAAAATTTAAATTTTTAAGGGGTTTAGCGACTAGGGTAAAGAGGTTGGCGTTTTTGTTGGCTTGGAAGAACCTTGGGCGACGGCTTGAAAGAACTTGGCGATTTCCTTGAAGGCTTGGACGATCTTCTTCTTCCTTCTTCCTTGGCCGGCTTTCTTGGGTGCTTGTTGGCGTCTATCTAGAAGCATTTCAAGCCCTTAGACGATTTGTTGTGGAAGATTGTTCACCTTAGTGTTCACGGTTAAGAGGTGAGTGGAGTGTCTATTCGATTCTATCTATTTGGTTGTGTTAGATAATACATGTAATTGTTTGACATGTAATTGTTTGAAAACCTTACCATGTTAAAAACCGAATTTTGCAAAGGTGAATATACCATGTTGAAAACCGAATTTTGCAAAGGTGAATATACCATGTTGAAAACCGAATTTTGCAAAGGTGAATATATCTCATGAAAACCGAAACTTGTAGCATGAAATTTAAGGTTTTTATAGGGAATTTTGGTAGCATTAAATCATTGATTTTTGAGTATGAAATTCTTGTTAACTAGGTATTTTATAGGGAATTTTGGTAACATTAAATCATTGATTTTTGGTAGCATGAAAATCTTGTTAACTAAGGTTAATATTTTAAGTAGATATTATGTTTGAAACTGTGGGCTACATGTGATGTTTTGTGAACCAGATTGTAAGAACATGGACTTTAATCTTATGTTGATTTTTATGGATGCCCTAATAAATGCTAATAATATTATAAGAATCATGTTTGTTTATTTGTGACCATGAATCTTTGTTTGAGAAATTTGGGTGATAACTTAGCAAGGTTAGACTGAACTAATCAGCATGAAACCTAAGGACTACACTACTATGTGAATTATGCGATTTTTTGGAATATTATGTGTTTAATGTGATTTTTGAATATTATGTGTTTAATGTGATTTTTGAATATTATGTGATTATGTGATTTTTTTTGAATATTATGTGGTTATGTGTTTTTCGAATATTATGTGGTTATGTGAACTCAAATATTATGTGTTGTGGTCATGGAATGGATAGGACTAAGGCTAAGTGTAACTGTGTACTCAAGGGGATAGTCTATATGTGATATGTTAAGGGTTAGAGATTTCAGCCCTGTATTGTGATATGTGAGGGGGTTGTTTGTTCAGCCTGCCTGATGTGATTATTGTGATAAGGGGGTTGTTGTTCAGCCTGCCTGTAACATCCCGTTATCTTAACCCCAAACAAATGGCACAATTCACAAATGATACAGGATGTTTCATATAAGATCGATTCATATGCTAGGTAAAACCGAGTTCAAGAAAAACACGATCTGAAAATTTCCATAAATCCATACATACAAATTCACAAAACACAAATCTCATAAATCACATAAGGGTACCTGCCACCACGCAATCCTTGCACTAGACATATGCAAGGCAACAGTTATATCAAATCCGATGGCATAAATACAATTCGATTCGAAATTCAAAACAAAGCCACAAAGTCGATTTTATAAACTCATACCAAACACCGAAACCAGGCTGAAGCCCGCGGTGACACAAAAATCAAACTCATAAGACTGCCATAGCCGGCAACACAATTCACATAATTCACATGGTTCACATAGTTCATATAATTCATGTTAAGGCCACAACCGGCCCGAAGAATTAAGCACAAAAGTTCTTAAAACAGCAAATAGCATAATTATCCACGCCAATGCACTCAAGAAATGCGCCCCTGCTCTATGCCTGAAAATAATGAGGGGTGAGCTACACAGCCCAGTGAGTGGATAGTCTAAATCGACCATCCAGAACATACATTCAAAAATATAGGCAGATTATTTTAAAAATCTTTAACAGGAACATTATGTCAACATATAACAAAATAAAGAAACAGAAGTCATATAGACAGTCAGATGTACACACTAGCATATAACAAACTCAGGTTCTAGAGTTTTACTCTAAACCAATTAAACACATATATTCTAAACCAACTAAACACACCATACTTAATTAACCTAGTTGTCCAGCATAATCAGTAGTGACCAATATGGTCTAACCCGGCTTGGCCAAAGCACTGGGAGCTGCAAAATCTCGTGCAACACATAAACATGGATAGTGAGTAGAATCAAGAGGTGGCCCCCGCCAGGTCACGACGTGGCACTTTGCTCTCTCACCCCATAACACATCGATGGATTGTGTGTAGATTCAAGAGGTGGCCCCCGTCAGGTCATGACGTGGCACTTTGCTCTACGACACCCCATATCACAAAATGAGAGTGATGACATCAAGAGGTGGCCCCTGTCTGATCAAGACATGGCACTTTGCGTCTTATATCACCCCATAACATAAAAGAGTAATGACATCAAGAGGTGGCCCCTATTCGACCAAGACATGGCACTTTGCGTCAAAACCCGTTCTCCCAAAAGGTTCCTACTGGACAACAGACATATCTTATTTCATATTTCACAAAGGTGGACTCCTAAGTGTCAACTAGACTCTAGGATAGTCATCACAAAATCATATCGGGCAGGCTGAACATCAACCCCCATCATAATAGGCAGGCTGAACATCAACCCCCTCACATATCAAATATAGGGCTGAAATCTAACCCTTCACATATCACATAAGGACTATCCTATGAGTACACGGTTACACTTAGCCATAGTCCTAACCAACACATAACACATAATATTCAAAATTCCCATAACCACATAATTTTCAAAAGTCACATAACCACATAATGTTCACAAATCACATAACAACATATTATTCCAAAAAATCACATAAACACCTAATATTAAAATCACATAATTACATAATATTAACAATCATATAAAGTAGTGTGGTCCTTAGGTTTCATGCTAATTAGTTCGGTCAAACCTCACTAGGTTATCACCCAAATTTCTCAAACAATTTCTCAACATTGCAGTTAACAAGTATCCATAAAATCAACATAAAATGTAAAACATGTATTCTTACTAACGGGATAAAATCACTGACTTAATACTCAAAATTCATACTAAAAATATCTAGATAACAAGGACTTCATACTCAAAATTCAATGATTTAATGCTACCAAAATTCCCTATAAAAACACCTTAAATTTCATACAAATTCTCGGTTAAATAATCATCAAGATTTCGGTTTTCATAATTAAATCAAAATTTCAGTTTTTATAACAATTATCAAGATTATTTCGGTTTTCATAATTAACATCAAAATTCGGTTTTCATACCAATTATCAAGATCAATTCGGTTTTCATAATTAACATCTAAATTCGGTTTTCATACCAATTATCAAGATCAATTCGGTTTTCATAATTAACATCTAAATTCGGTTTTCATAACAATTATCAAGATCAATTCGGTTTACATGGAAAATTAGGTTTTCATGGAGAAATACAATTCGGTTCTCATGAATAACAATGCCCTAAATTCGGTTAAATACTCATCATATAATCACCTTTGTAAAATTTGGTTTTCATGATATAATCAACTTTACAAAATTCGGTTTTCATGATGGTGAAGTCTTGAATTTCGGTTTTAGCATGGTAAGATTTCCAACAAGCAAATATATCATCTAACACATCAATTAGCACAAACAAATAGATAGAAATCGATTAGACACCCCACTCACCTCTTAACCGTGAATACCAAGGTGAAAACTCTCCAAAAACAATTCATCTAAGGCTTGAAGTTCTACCAAGAATCGCCACCAAACACCAAGGAAAATTCGCCAAAGGGGAAGAGATGGAGAAATCGCCAAAATCGCTTCAAGAACTCTTCAATAACACCAAAATCGCCTTCTTCCTCCTAGCCGTCGCCCAAGGTTTTTCTTCAAGCCAAAAAATCGCCAAAACCTCTACCCTAGCCGAAAATTACTACTTAAACTTTGGGTTTTTAAATTTTAAACCCATTAACCAATTAATTCCAAAAGGGTTTAACCCATTTAACTAATAATTTCGAATTTTAAATCTAATATCCAATAACCCAATAACCCATGGTTTAAGTGAAAATCCAATATGAATTTAAATTAACATCCAATTAATTAATTCACTTAAGCGCAAATCCAATAAGGATTTAATTAATATCCAATAAGGTCTAATTAATTAACTAACAACTTACAACCCATAATTCCTAATTAATTTATCATGAACAACTAATAATAATTTATCATAAATTAACAGCCAATAATCAAACAAATAATCTCTAATTAAATAACTATTAACAACCAATACATAAAAATATCACAGTCAATAATTTTAGACTAAATCAAAATAACGCTTACCAGGACTTAAGATCCTTGGATCTTACATCCCTCCCTCCTTATAAAGCTTTAGTCCTCTAAAGCTCAGCATCCATATCATCAAAGAGGTAAGCATAAAATTTCCTCATATCAGCTTCAGTCTCCCATGTCGCCTCCTCAACTGACTGATTTCCCTAGATAACCTTTACCAAAGGTATAGTCTTGTTCCTCAAAACTTTATCCTTTCTATCCACAATCCGAAGAGGTCTTTCCTCAAAAGTCAAATCACTCTGAATCTGAAGAGGTTCCAACTCTAATACATGAGATGGATCAGGATGATATTTCCTCAAAGTAGAGACATGGAATACATTATGCACATGATCCATAGCAGGAGGTAAAGCTAACCGGTAAGCCACTGGACCAATTCTCTCAATAATGTCAAAAGGGCCTACAAACCTAGGGCTCAACTTGCCCTTTTTGCCAAACCTCATTACACCCTTAGTAGGTGACACCTTCAAGAACACATGATCCCCTACCATAAACTCCAAGGAACGACGACGGTCGTCAGCATAACTCTTCTGTCTGTCCCGAGCAATTTTCAGTTTATCCCGGATCTCTCTGACCTTATCAGTAGTCTCCTGTACTGCATCAGATCTCAAAATCATTCTGTCACCAGTTTCCTCCCAACACAAGGGAGTCCTACACCTTCTCCCATACAAAGCCTCATAAGGAGCCATCTGAATACTGGAGTGGAAGCTATTATTATAAGTAAACTCTATCAAAGATAGATCCCGGTTCCACTCAGAACTCCAATCGACCACATAGGCTCTCAACAAATCTTCTAGAGTCTGTATAGTACGCTCCGTCTGGCCATCAGACTGAGGATGGTATGCTGTACTAAAACTCAACTTAGTACCCAAACCCTCCTGTAAACTCTTCCAAAATCTGGACAAAAATCGAGAGTCCCTATCAGACACAATATCAACAGGCACTCCATGCAGTCTGACTATCTCATCAATGTATAATCTAGCCAGCCTCTCTAAAGGATAAGTCATCTTAATCGGGAGAAAATGGGCTGATTTAGTGAGTCTATCAACAATCACCCAAATAGCATCATGACCCAATCTGGTTCTGGGCAAACCACACACAAAATCCATACTGATGCATTCCCACTTCCACTCAGGAATAGGAAGGGGCTGCAACAAACCACCAGGCTTCTGGTGTTCAGCCTTTACAGTCTGACAGGTTAAACACCTAGAGACAAAATCATATACCTCTTTCTTCATACCCGGCCACCAAAAACTTTTCTTGAGGTCTTGATACATCTTAGTCACGCCAGGATGTAGAGAATATTTGGAGTTATGGCTGTCCTCCAATATTTCTTTCCTCAAGCTCGGTTCCTCAGGGACACATACCCTTCCACGAAACCGAAGAATACCATCATCAGACAGGCTAAAATCCTGAACTGCGCCATCAACCAGACTATCCCTGATCTGAACTAATCTCGGATCCACAGACTGCTGATCTCTGATCTTCTGCAACAAAGCAGACTGTACTCTGAGAAAAGCCACATAACCAGACTGAACTTTAGGAGAAACACTGATCCTGAGATCGCTGAACTCCTGCAGTAACCGCCACTCACTGACTCGTAAAGCAGCTACTGAAGTAACTGGATGTCTGCTCAGTGCATCCGCCACTACATTGGCCTTTCCAGCCTGATACTGAATAGAGAAGTCATAGTCTTTGATCAACTCCATCCATCTTCTCTGTCTCATGTTCAACTCCTTCTGAGTGAAGATATACTTGAGACTCTGGTGATCAGTGAACAGATCAAACTCCTGACCCAACAAATAGTGACGCCATATCTTCAAAGCAAAGACTACGGCCGCCAACTCTAAATCATGAGTAGAGTAGTTCAATTCATACTCTTTCAGTTGTCTCGAAGCATAGGCTACTACAGAACCCTTCTGCATCAAAACACAACCCAACCCTTTGCCTGAAGCATCCGTATAAACAGTAAACCTTTCCCCATCACTAGGAATAATGAGGATTGGTGTACTAGTCAACCTCCTTTTCAGCTCTTGAAAGCTCTCTTCACACTTATCATCCCAAATAAACTTAGCCTCCTTTCTGGTTAATTTAGTTAAAGGACTCGCCAGTTTGGAGAATCCCTCAACAAACCTCCGGTAGTAACCTGCTAATCCCAGGAAACTTCTGATCTCAGTAGCACTAGTCGGTCTTCCCCAATCAAGGATGGCTTGCACTTTAACTGGGTCCACAGACACCCCCTGACCAGAAATCACATGTCCAAGGAAACTGATCTTCTCTAGCCAAAACTCACACTTACTAGCCTTGGCATATAACCGGTTCTTCCTCAGAACCTCCAGCACTCTGCGCAAGTCACTGACATGATCTGAAGTAGTCCGTGAGTATACCAAAATATCGTCTATAAAGACTACCACACAAGAGTCAAGCAATTCATGGAATACCCTGTTCATCAAATCCATGAAGACAGCAGGTGCATTCGTCAGTCCAAAAGGCATAACTAAAAATTCAAAATGCCCATACCTGGTCCTGAAAGCAGTCTTAAATATATCCTCATCCTTGACCCTAAGCTGATAATACCCTGATCTCAGATCAATCTTAGAGAACACTGTAGCTCCCTGTAATTGATCAAATAGATCATCAATTCTGGGAAGAGGATACTTATTCTTGATAGTCACTTGGTTCAATTGCCTGTAGTCTATACACATCCTCAGGGTTCCATCTTTCTTCTTCACAAATAGCACTGGCGCTCCCCAGGGAGAAGCACTAGGCCGAATGTACCCTTTCTCTAGCAATTCCTCCAGTTGTTTCTTAAGCTCGGCCAGCTCTGAGGTAGCCATGCGATAAGGAGCTCTGGAGATAGGTGTCGTACCTGGCGCCAACTCAATGCCAAACTCTACTTCTCTAATCGGTGGCAAGCCTGAAAATTCTTCAGAGAACACATCAGGAAATTCTTCCACCACCGCCATCTGAGTCAAATCAGAAGTAGAATCATCCTGCACCTTAACATGCGCAAGATAACCCTTGCATCCACTAGCCAGTAATTTCCTGGCCTGCAGGAAAGATATCACATGCGGTCCTTGGTCTGACACTAGACCTCTCACAAAAAGCCGATTCCCATCTAGCAGATTTAAAGTGATTACTTTCTCAAAGCAATCCACAGAGGCATGATGGGAAGACAACCAATCCATACCTAGAATGACATCATAGTCTTGCATGTCTAAGAGGATTAGATCCACTAGAAACTCATAACCCTCTACATGTACCATACAGTCAGCACACACAGTGTCTGTAGATAATGATTTTCCTATGGGAGTACTGACAGACACAACATAATCTAGCATCTTAGGTACAACAGGTAAACATGCAGCAAATCTAACAGATACACAAGACAGATTTGCACTAGGATCAAATAGAATGCGAGCTAACTGATCAAATACAAATAAAGTACCTTCCACAACGGATCGGGAAGCTCGTGTATCCTTCTCAGCCACAGCATAAACTCGTGTCTGGACTGTAGGCTTATCTGCGCCTCTAGGCTGTATCTCAGGCTCTTTGCAGTCTCTGACCATGTGCCCTGGTTTCTTACACCTGAAGCACACGCCATTCTTCTTATGACAGTCTTTCACTAGGTGTCCCTTGAGCCCACAATAACTACAAGTGATACCGTTTCTTACATCCCTGGCATCCCTGAACTGCTGCGGTGCATCCCTGGACTGCTGCGGTGCCTTGTAGGAGTAAGGCTTATACCTGCTCTTTTTGTAGTCCTTATGTTTAGGGTACTTCTTACCCTTGCCGCCACTGCCATACTGAGGAGCCGCCGCCTCAGCTGCAGGAACCACTGTCACGGCAACATGAGAACTCCTCTCAGCTATGTATCTCTCAATGGTGCGTGCTCGCCCAACAGTCTCAACATAGGTCTCCAAATGCTGAGCACCAACCTGCTCTCTAATGTCCCATCTGAGACCTCTGAGAAACTTGGTAGCTCTCCTCTTTTCAGTGTTTATCAGGTGAGGAGCATACTTTCCCAATTTCGTGAACTGTAATTCATACTGGTCCACAGTCATATCACCCTGCTCCAGGTGAATAAATGCCACCTCTCGGTCCTCCACCAAACTATCTGGGAAGTACTTCTCGTTAAATCGAGACAAGAAGTAAGGCCAATCTACAGTCTCATGTCTTTCTTCGGCAAGTCTCACCACGCCCTTCCACCACTCATCTGCGTCAGCACGCATCATATAGGTGGTCAGACATAACTTGTCTTCGTCCGAGCAACGCATGACTTGGAAAATCTTTTCCAAGACCAACTGCCAGTTCTCGGCAGTACTGGATTCTGAGCCCCCATAAAAAGAGCTAGGACCCAGTTTTTGGAATTCACTCACAAGTGAGGCATAGCGCCATCTTAAATTCCTACACACACATTCCATAGTAAGGAAATCAAACATAAACCTATCAGGTGTCTAGCAATACACAAACATGTTTTCCCCCGAACTAAGTTTTAGCTAGCCAACTCCTCTGATACCATTCTGTAACATCCCGTTATCTTAACCCCAAACAAATGGCACAATTCACAAATGATACAGGATGTTTCATATAAGATCGATTCATATGCTAGGTAAAACCGAGTTCAAGAAAAACATGATCTGAAAATTTCCATAAATCCATACATACAAATTCACAAAACACAAATCTCATAAATCACATAAGGGTACCTGCCACCACGCAATCCTTGCACTAGACATATGCAAGGCAACAGTTATATCAAATCCGATGGCATAAATACAATTCGATTCGAAATTCAAAACAAAGCCACAAAGTCGATTTTATAAACTCATACCAAACACCGAAACCAGGCTGAAGCCCGCGGTGACACAAAAATCAAACTCATAAGACTGCCATAGCCGGCAACACAATTCACATAATTCACATGGTTCACATAGTTCATATAATTCATGTTAAGGCCACAACCGGCCCGAAGAATTAAGCACAAAAGTTCTTAAAACAGCAAATAGCATAATTATCCACGCCAATGCACTCAAGAAATGCGCCCCTGCTCTATGCCTGAAAATAATGAGGGGTGAGCTACACAGCCCAGTGAGTGGATAGTCTAAATCGACCATCCAGAACATACATTCAAAAATATAGGCAGATTATTTTAAAAATCTTTAACAGGAACATTATGTCAACATATAACAAAATAAAGAAACAGAAGTCATATAGACAGTCAGATGTACACACTAGCATATAACAAACTCAGGTTCTAGAGTTTTACTCTAAACCAATTAAACACATATATTCTAAACCAACTAAACACACCATACTTAATTAACCTAGTTGTCCAGCATAATCAGTAGTGACCAATATGGTCTAACCCGGCTTGGCCAAAGCACTGGGAGCTGCAAAATCTCGTGCAACACATAAACATGGATAGTGAGTAGAATCAAGAGGTGGCCCCCGCCAGGTCACGACGTGGCACTTTGCTCTCTCACCCCATAACACATCGATGGATTGTGTGTAGATTCAAGAGGTGGCCCCCGTCAGGTCATGACGTGGCACTTTGCTCTACGACACCCCATATCACAAAATGAGAGTGATGACATCAAGAGGTGGCCCCTGTCTGATCAAGACATGGCACTTTGCGTCTTATATCACCCCATAACATAAAAGAGTAATGACATCAAGAGGTGGCCCCTGTCCGACCAAGACATGGCACTTTGCGTCAAAACCCGTTCTCCCAAAAGGTTCCTACTGGACAACAGACATATCTTATTTCATATTTCACAAAGGTGGACTCCTAAGTGTCAACTAGACTCTAGGATAGTCATCACAAAATCATATCGGGCAGGCTGAACATCAACCCCCATCATAATAGGCAGGCTGAACATCAACCCCCTCACATATCAAATATAGGGCTGAAATCTAACCCTTCACATATCACATAAGGACTATCCTATGAGTACACGGTTACACTTAGCCATAGTCCTAACCAACACATAACACATAATATTCAAAATTCCCATAACCACATAATTTTCAAAAGTCACATAACCACATAATGTTCACAAATCACATAACAACATATTATTCCAAAAAATCACATAAACACCTAATATTAAAATCACATAATTACATAATATTAACAATCATATAAAGTAGTGTGGTCCTTAGGTTTCATGCTAATTAGTTCAGTCAAACCTCACTAGGTTATCACCCAAATTTCTCAAACAATTTCTCAACATTGCAGTTAACAAGTATCCATAAAATCAACATAAAATGTAAAACATGTATTCTTACTAACGGGATAAAATCACTGACTTAATACTCAAAATTCATACTAAAAATATCTAGATAACAAGGACTTCATACTCAAAATTCAATGATTTAATGCTACCAAAATTCCCTATAAAAACACCTTAAATTTCATACAAATTCTCGGTTAAATAATCATCAAGATTTCGGTTTTCATAATTAAATCAAAATTTCAGTTTTTATAACAATTATCAAGATTATTTCGGTTTTCATAATTAACATCAAAATTCGGTTTTCATACCAATTATCAAGATCAATTCGGTTTTCATAATTAACATCTAAATTCGGTTTTCATACCAATTATCAAGATCAATTCGGTTTTCATAATTAACATCTAAATTCGGTTTTCATAACAATTATCAAGATCAATTCGGTTTACATGGAAAATTAGGTTTTCATGGAGAAATACAATTCGGTTCTCATGAATAACAATGCCCTAAATTCGGTTAAATACTCATCATATAATCACCTTTGTAAAATTTGGTTTTCATGATATAATCAACTTTACAAAATTCGGTTTTCATGATGGTGAAGTCTTGAATTTCGGTTTTAGCATGGTAAGATTTCCAACAAGCAAATATATCATCTAACACATCAATTAGCACAAACAAATAGATAGAAATCGATTAGACACCCCACTCACCTCTTAACCGTGAATACCAAGGTGAAAACTCTCCAAAAACAATTCGTCTAAGGCTTGAAGTTCTACCAAGAATCGCCACCAAACACCAAGGAAAATTCGCCAAAGGGGAAGAGATGGAGAAATCGCCAAAATCGCTTCAAGAACTCTTCAATAACACCAAAATCGCCTTCTTCCTCCTAGCCGTCGCCCAAGGTTTTTCTTCAAGCCAAAAAATCACCAAAACCTCTACCCTAGCTGAAAATTACTACTTAAACTTTGGGTTTTTAAATTTTAAACCCATTAACCAATTAATTCCAAAAGGGTTTAACCCATTTAACTAATAATTTCGAATTTTAAATCTAATATCCAATAACCCAATAACCCATGGTTTAAGTGAAAATCCAATATGAATTTAAATTAACATCCAATTAATTAATTCACTTAAGCGCAAATCCAATAAGGATTTAATTAATATCCAATAAGGTCTAATTAATTAACTAACAACTTACAACCCATAATTCCTAATTAATTTATCATGAACAACTAATAATAATTTATCATAAATTAACAGCCAATAATCAAACAAATAATCTCTAATTAAATAACTATTAACAACCAATACATAAAAATATCACAGTCAATAATTTTAGACTAAATCAAAATAATGCTTACCAGGACTTAAGATCCTTGGATCTTACACTGCCTGATGTGATTATTGTGATAAAAGAGGGGGTTGTTGTTCAGCCTGCCTGTTGTGATTATTGTGATGACTATCCTAGAGTCTAGTTGACACTTAGGAGTCCACCGTTGTGAAATAAAATATAAGATGTGTCTATTGTTGTCCAGTAGGAACCCTTTGGGAGAACGAGTGATATAAGACGCAAAGTGCCATGTCTTGGTCGGACAGGGGCCACCTCTTGATGTCATCACTCTTAGACGCTTAGATTTTCGTGTTATGGGGTGATCGTAGAGCAAAGTGCCACGTCGTGACCTGGCGGGGGCCACCTCTTGAATCTACACACCGTCCATCTATATGTTGCATGTGATTTGCAGGCTTCTCCCAGTGCTTAGGCCAAAGCCGGGTTGGACCATAATGGTCACTACTGAATATGCTGGACAACTAGGTTAACTAAGTGGTTGGTATGTTTAGTTGGTTTAGAGTATAGCTCTAGAACTTTGAGTATTCACTGGTGTGATGTCTTAGCAGTGTACATTTGACTGTTTTATATGAGTTCTGTGCTTTAATTTTGTTATATGTCGATATGATATTCTGTTCAATGTTTTTAAAATAATCTGCATGTATTTTGAGTGTATGTTATGGATAGTCGTTTGAGACTATCCACTCACTGGGCTGTGTAGCTCACCCCTCATTATTTTCAGGTGTAGAGCAGGGGCGCATTTCCAGTTAGCATTTTATATGAATATCGTGATATGCCAGTTGAATGAATAAGACTTTTGTGCTTAATTACTGGGGCCAGTTGTGGCCGAATTATATGAACTTGTGTTTCCAGTTGTGGCCAAACTATGTGAACTTGTGTTGCCGGTTATGGCAGTTTGATATTCTGATTTTTGTGTCACCGCGGGCTTTGGCCTGGTTTCGGTGTGGTATCATTGAATGAATTTATAGAATCGACATTGTGGTTTTGTTTCTAAGTTCGAGTCGATTTATACTTTTGCGATCGGATTTGATATAAATGTGACTTGCATATGTCTAGTGCAAGTATTGCGTGGTGGCAGGTACCTTTATGAAATTGTGTTTTTGTGGAGATTTGTATGTATGGATTTTTGAAATTTTCGGATCGGATTTCCTGGACTTGGTTTTACCTAGCATGTGAATCGATCTTGTATGATAACATCCTGTTTCTCTATGATTTGTGTTGCTTGTTTGGGGTTAAGATAACGGGATGTGACAACTAATGATTGGGAGTGGAATGTCTATCTTCAACATTGTGAAGATAACGAACAGTACACTGCTCTTGTCTTAGAGTGCATGACCCCGGTGTTGGGGTATGCCCTTAAGGCTAATGTTTGAGGCCTTGGGATTGTATCAGTATCATGTATAAACTTTATGTTTATAAAGGCAATGGTTGTTATTCAGGTTGTTACATTATCTGCTGCAATGTGTATACTTCTGAATAATGTCTCAATGATGTTCAGCTAGTCTGACATGCAGTGTAGTCCTTAGTCGAAATATCTTGGTGAACATGAGACAACCTTGATATGATTGAGACTAATATGTGTTCTAATCTTATAGGATGCTTCGAGCATGGAATAAGAAGTAGACTCATGGGTACATTGGATGTACTGGACTGACCCTACATAGGATGTTCAATTGCTTGTCACAATGTGAATAATCCTTGTATGCGAACAAGTGGCATACTTCCTCTGACTTGAGATCACTTGTGTTTCTAAATGATGATTGGCATTGTTTTGAGATAGTTTGATATCATTTGAAACATAATGGTTATAGACTATCTTGGATAATGAACATGAATCATGTTAGGGCATTAGTGATAGACATAGGATTGCCGTCTCCTTGTTTGGAGTGTGATGTTCTAAAGGGCCCCCCTGGATGAGATGATTGAGAAAGTGTATGGCCATACCCAGATGACTATGTTCATCTGATCTAATCATGCTCATCATATTGGAGCTACAGGCTTGACACGCTTGTCCAATAAGAACATCCAGTGGCAAAGGAAACATGTATGCCTAGTGAAGTGGATTCACACTTGTGCTATGGTTTGGGTGTTGTCTTGGAAGACTCTTTCCTTTATATCGGAAGACAGTGATGTGTTGCTAGATACCCCTCACTGATCGTGATAACGTAAGTTATCATTACCGACATTTAAAGGAAACCCTTAGGGTCGCACAATTTGATGATATGGCTTACTTATGTCAGATCGTGTGGACTGAATTGTTTTGGTTCAGTTTAAAGGGATTTAAACTCTGGTTGTAAGTGAGATCAGGTCTGATCATGTTTGATTGATTAGGGCTTGAGATCGGTAAGCTTCGATCGAGAGTAGTGATGCTAGATCGGTGAGATCAAGAGCATCGAGAGATGAATGGTTAGATCTTGAACCTTGAGGTTCAATGAGATTTAGACCAAGGCTTGGTCCTTGAACCAAATTCACTTGAACCAAACCAAATGGAACCGGTTCACTATGGTGAACGTATGGTTCGAATGGTTTGATTGAGGGATGGTAACGTGGGAGTTGAAGTGGAGTTAGTGCTTTCTAAAATTGGAAAGCCGTTTTCCTTTGTTGAAAACGTTATGCATTTTCAAACGTGAAAGGGGATTCTTCACTCTCTCGCCGCGGGCATCCTTTTTGGTCTTCTCTTCTCTTTTCGGTGGTGACACTTGACGAAAAGAAGAGGAAGTTCATCTACGCCGAGAGTCATCTCTCATCTTCCCATCAAGCGATTAGGACTCTTGAAGCTCTTTGCTAGCACAAAGGACGACAAGGAGAAAGCCATCTTCACCTTGTGTGCGGCACCTTTGGAGGAGAGCCATATCGCCCTCTAGCTTCCAAGGCACCATCTAAACGATGGCTATGGTATGATCTCTTGTTGATTCTTTGCAATCCTTGAACAAGTTGATCATGTGTTCATGCTAACCGATCTAAGAAACCCTAAATTCCGCTTCGAAAGTTTTATATATATGCGCACGTCTATTAGGGTTTTCCCGCCCCCCCTTAGGGTGGGACTTTCAATTGGTATCAGAGCAGGTTTTGTATGAATCTACATGATTGCTTGATGTGATCCTTGTTTGCGATTTAGTGTAGATCTAAATCTTAACAACATGCGACAATAACATGTTTGTTTCCATGTTTGCGACAATGCATTGATCTATTGTTACCATGCGAAAAATAACATGCTTGTGATTAGATGTTGGCGCATGTTATTCATGTTAATGCATGATCTTTTGTTGGCGCTTGTTAAAGATGTGTTTTGTGTTTCAAAACTTGTTAACTTGCGCGCATCCATCTAGATCTACATTTGCGCCTGCTATAATACCTTAGACGGGTTATTAGGTTTGAAATCATTGTCTAGTCTAGATCCAACCAGTCTGATCAGATCATCTGACAGCCTAGATGGGTCGACCAGATGGCACCTGTGCGCAAGCACGAGGTGGCTATGGGTCGACTGCAGACAGGCGTGCGCAACCAGTGAACGCTCTTGAGTTAGGCTCGGGGTCACACCCGCTTGCCAGAACTCTTGAGGATCGTTCAGCCCAACACATGCATTGTTTGAAGGAACCCCTAACTAAGGGGGAAGAAACCCTAAGCATGCTCATCTATCATGCATAGCGGAAAGAGGGCTTCAAGTCAAGATCGGATATGAAACAATATGATCAACTTGAAACTAGAAATCATACCAATGCCATGGACTTGGATCTCGGCTTGGAAGAAGAGATCAAGATAGGTCTCCTCCAAAGTGTGCCACACACAAGATGAAGTTGGCTCACTCCTTGGGGTCGCTTGTGCTAGCAAGTCACTCAAGGAATCTTCACTTGTCGAATGGAAGGGATGATGAACTTCCTTGTTGCCGAGAGTTCCTCTTTGCCCAAGCTCTCCTTCTCGTCGTCAACCACACCTCAACCAATGTCCAAGGCGTTGATGAGAAGAGTTCCAACGCATAAGCGTTTTTGGCGTTAAGTGAAACCGGCCCCCTTTGATGACTTTCCATAAATGGAAGCTCATCAAAGCATGCGCTCAAGCCATAACCCAAACGCATTTGAGCATTGAACCATGCGTTCACAATTGTGAACCGGTTCAAGCTAAACCGTTCGATTCAACTTTGGTTCATGAACCAAACCGAAATGGCTCAAGCCATGTGGTCTAGACCATATTGAACCCCAAGGCTCATGATCTAACCATTCATCACCTGATGCCCCTGATCTTTCCGATCTAGCATCATCTCTCTTGATCGAAGCTTACCGATCTCAAGCCTTAATCAATCAAACATGATCAGACCAGATCTCACTTACAATCAGAGATAAAATCCCTTTAATCTGAACTCAAAGAATCCAGTCCATTCGATCTGACTCAAGTAAGCCATATCATCAAATTGTGCGACCCTGAGGGTTTCCTCTAAATGTCGGTAACGATAACTTACGTTATCACGATCAGTGAGGGGTATCTAGCAACACATCACTGTCTCCCGATATAAAGGAAAGAGTCTTCCAAGACTACTCCCAAACCATTGCACAAGTGTGACTCCATTCACAAGGCATACATGTGTCCTTTGCCACTGGATGTTCTTATTGGACAAGCGGGTCAAGCTTGTAACTCCAATACGATGAGCATGATTAGATCAGATGCACATTGTCATCTGGGCATGGCCATACACTATCTCAATCATCTCATATAGGGGGCCCATTAGAACATCACACTCCTTAAACAAGGAGACGGCAATCCTATGTCTATCACTAGTGCTCTAACCTGATTCAAGCTCACCATCCAAGATAGTCTATAATCATTATGTTTCAAATGATATTGAACTACCTCAAAACAATGACAATCATCATTTAGAAACACAAGTGATCTCAAGTCAAAGGACATGTGCCACTTAGTGCTCACAAGGATCATTCACATTGTGACAAGCAATGGAATATCCTAGTAGGGTCTGTCCAGTACATCCAATGTACCCATGAGTCTACATCTTATTCCATGCTCGAAGCATCCTATAAGATTAGCACTCATATTAGTCTCAATCATATCAAGGCTGTCTCATGTTCACCAAGATATCTCGACTAAGGACATATAGCCTGTCAGCCTAGCTGAACAGCTTTGAGACATTATTCAGAAGTACACTTATTACCGCAGACAAGGTAACAACCTGAATAATAACCATGCCTTTTATAAACACTTGAGTTTATTACATGATACTTATACAATCCCAAAGGCCTCAAACATTAGCCTTAAGGGCATACCCCAACAATCTCCCACTTGCACTTAATCTAATGGTTGAGAAATCTCAAACCCATATTATTACAGTGCTTCTCATGCTTCTGCTGCGCCAGAGGCTTGGTAAGCGGGTCTGCCAGATTGTCATCTGTATGAACCTTGCAAATCTTGATCTTGCCACGATCAATGATCTCCCGGATCAAGTGAAAACGTCTTTGTATGTGCTTGGACTTCTGGTGTGACCGCGGTTCCTTTGCTTGTGCTATAGCTCCAGTGTTATCACAGAAGATAACCAAAGGATCTGCACTCGAAGGAACGACACCAAGTTCTCTCACGAACTTACGAATCCACACTGCCTCCTTGGATGCTTCCGAGGCTGCAACATACTCGGCTTCTGTTGTGG
The DNA here is from genome assembly GCA_027563935.2 of Costus lasius. Taxonomy (NCBI): domain Eukaryota; kingdom Viridiplantae; phylum Streptophyta; class Magnoliopsida; order Zingiberales; family Costaceae; genus Costus; species Costus lasius. The sequence goes on from CM050448.1 coordinate 42,507,322, forward strand.
AATCAGCAACAGTTGACTGTTTGAAACTTTTCCACACCACAGCACCTCCATTCAAGCTAAAAACATAGCCTGATTGCGATCGGAAATCATCCTGGTCCGACTGGAACGAAGCGTCAGTATATCCCTCTATACTGAGTTCTTCCTGACCACCATATATCAAGAACATATCTTTGGTCCTCCGCAGATATTTTAAGATGTTCTTGACCGCAATCCAGTGCGCCAAACCTGGATTACTTTGGAATCGACTGGTCACGCTTAACCCGTAAGCGACGTCTGGGCGAGTACACAACATCGCATACATAATGGACCCAATAGCCGAAGCATAAGGCGTATTGTCCATTTCATCTTTCTCAGTCTGTGTTTGTGGACACTGACTCTTCGAAAGATTCAGACCATGTCTGACTGGAAGATATCCACGTTTAGAATTCTCTAAATGGAATCTCTCCAGGACCTTATCGATGTAGGTACTCTGGCACAACCCGAGAAGCCTCTTAGATCTATCCCGGTAGATCTTCACACCTAATACATAGGCTGCTTCTCCTAGATCTTTCATCTGAAAACATTTTCCTAACCATGCCTTAACAGCATGCAGTTCAGGAATATCGTTTCCAATGATCAAGATATCATCGACGTAGAGGATTAGGAATGTAATCACGCTCCCACTAAACCTCTTATATACACACGGGTCATCTTCGTTCTTGATGAAACCAAACTCAGAGATTGATTCATCAAAACGAATATTCCAGCTTCTTGATGCTTGCTTCAATCCATAAATGGATTTCTTTAACTTGCATATTTTATGACGATCTGATGGATTAGTGAAACCCTCAGGTTGTGTCATATACACATCCTCATCCAGATTTCCATTGAGGAAAGCTGTCTTCACATCCATCTGCCAGATCTCATAATCGTAATATGCAGCTATCGCGAAAAGAATCCGAATAGACTTAAACATGGCTACTGGTGAGAAAGTTTCATCATAATCTATCCCGTAGATTTGTTTGAAACCTTTCGCAACTAGCCTGCCTTTATAGGTAACCACGTTACCATCCATGTCAATCTTCTTCTTGAAGATCCATTTACAGCCTATAGGGATTACTCCCGGAGGCGGATCAACCAAATCCCAGACTTGGTTATCTGACATGGAGTCCATCTCGGCTCGCATAGCTTCAAGCCATCTAGCTGACTCCGGTCCACTGACCGCATCCGCATAAGTTAGGGGTTCATCATTATCAATGATGTAGACTCCGTCATAGCGCTCAGGCTGTCGACGGATCCTACCCGATCTTCGCGGTTCCCGTGATATCTGAGCCTCAGGTTGTTCAATAACCTGATCTACTGGCTCAGGCACATCCAACTGTGCTTGACTACTTTGTCCTTCCTCTGGATTTTCATCCAGCTTTATTTCTCTCCCACTGGCCTCTTGCAGAAGAAACTCCTTCTCAAGAAATATGGCCGTCCGAGCAACAAATACCTTGTTCTCCTTGGGATCGTAGAAATAATAACCCTTAGTTTCCTTAGGGTAACCGACAAAGATACATTTGTCAGATCTGCTCTCTAGTTTCCCAGAGGCGAGCTTTTTGACATAAGCCTCGCAACCCCAGATTTTGATAAATGTCAAGCTAGGCTGTTTCCCATACCATAACTCATATGGCGTCTTTGAAACTGCCTTGGATGGCACTCGGTTTAGTACCTTTGCAGCTGTTTCCAGTGCAAAACCCCAAAAGGAATATGGAAGAGTAGCCTGACTCATCATAGAACGAACCATATTAAGTAGCGTTCTATTTCTCCTCTCGGACACACCATTCCATTGCGGTGTTCCTGGCGGAGTGAGCTGTGAGATAATCCCACACTCCTTCAGATAGTCAGTAAACGCATGACTCAGGTATTCACCACCTCGATCAGAACGAAGTGCCTTGATATTTCGGCCTAACTGATTCTGTACTTCATTCTTGAACTCTTTGAACTTGTCAAAAGATTCATTTTTATGTCTCATTAAATAGACATACCCATACCTACTGAAATCATCAGTGAAGGTAATGAAGTACTGATTGCCACCTCTGGCATGTTTACTGAAAGGCCCACACACATCACTGTGTATAAGGTCCAGTAAACCTGAAGTCCTTTGACCTTTGTGAGGAAAAGGAGACTTCGTCATTTTACCCATTAAACAAGCTTTGCATGTCTCAATCTCCTCATAGGAGAATGATCCCAGCAGTCCATGTTCATGCAACCGCTTAATGCGCTTCTCGTTTATATGGCCTAAACGACTATGCCATAGCAAGGTGCTGTCATCAGCATACTTGGCTTTCTTATTATCAATGTTTTGTATAGAATTTTCCATGTCCAACATGTATAACCCATTGTTAATTGAACCAGTTGCATACACAATATTATCATAAGTCAAAACACACTTTGAAATCTTGCATTCAAAGGCAAATCCTTTCCTGACAAGAGCAGGAATGGAGATAATATTCTTGGTAATACTGGGTACAAAATAACAATTGTTTAATTCTAATACAATGCCAGATGGTAAAGTAATGAAATAGTCTCCTACAGCAACAGCAGCAACCCGTGCCCCGTTTCCAACTCGTAGGTCTACCTCATGCTGTCCCACCTGCCTTCTTCTCTTGAGTTCCTGCACATTTGAACAAATGTGAACTCCACATGCAGTGTCTAACACCCATGATATAGAAGAAGATGAAACCATGACTTCCGTCACGTATATACCTGAGCCAGAAGCAATGCTTCCCCTCTTATCTCCTTGGAGCGCTTTACAGTCCTTTTTCCAGTGACCCAGCTGGCCACAGTGGAAACACCTGTTGTCCTTCGACCGCTTCACCTTCTGTTTCAGGGCCTTACTGTAATTCTTGACAGGGGCCTTGCCCTTCTTCCCCTTCTTCTTGTTCCTAGAAGGAACCATCAAGACAGAGGTTGAAGGCTTACCCTTCAGAGTTTCCTCAGTTGTCAAGAGCATATTCAGCAGCTCTGCCGGCGTACAATCGATCTTGTTCATATTAAAGTTAATAATGAACGCATCGAAAGAAGGCGGGAGAGACTGCAGAATAATATCTACAGCAAGCTCCTGGTTGATGGTATGCCCCAGTTTCTCCAGAGCCTCCTTGTGCCCAATCATCTTGAGCACGTGAGCTCCCACTGGGCTCCCCTCAGCCAGTTTGCTCTGAAAGAAGAGCTTCGTCAGATTATAGCGTTCAGTCCTCGCCTGTGCAGCATACAGCATTTTGAGGTTTGCTATAATCTCTATAGCTGACATATCCTCATGCTGACGCTGCAGCGGTGGCGTCATAGACGCTAGCATCAGGCAAGCGACATCAATGCTATCATTGACGTGCTTTTCGTAGGCTTCCCGAACCGCCCTTGCGGCGTTCGGAGCGGGCTGCGGCGGTATCGCCGTCTCGAGGACATACAGTTTCCTCTCTGCCTTAAGAACAATCTTAAGGTGTCCGAACCAGTCAGAGAAGTTCGGCCCAGCAAACTTCTCCCTTTCCAGTAGGGATCGCACATTGAAGCTCATGGTGTTCGTTGCTGCAGGAATCTACAACAAGCAAGAACAGCAAGGTTAGTATCAATGTTTAGAATCAATCCAGGACTTAAGAAAGATTCTTTTCTCACTATTTTGTCTGACTGAAAAATCCAGTAAACAGTCCGAAAGAGTAATACTCTTTTAGTGAGATGGGATCCAGATTTCATACTTGGTCTCCGCGTCCCGCTCAGGCGAGATAAGATGCACAGAGATAACAAGCACTAATTTCTGGTAGGCTGTCCCAGCCAATCGCCAACCCGTGCGATTCCCCTTCATCTTGGCAATCCAGCAGACTGTGCCAACTGAGTTGGTACAACACAGTCTCTGATCCCAGAGATGGCTGCCTCCATGTGCTACCATATGCGCCACATATGTAGCCTACATGGTCAAGCTGACCTAACCTACTCCCTGGACCACCACGTGCTATGCTGAGCAACGAGAGGGGATAAATCCCAACTCTGTAACACGCAGGTGAAATCCAGCACCGTCTGAAGATAGGTGGACGTGCCCACTGAGTGGGTTCAACACGGCTCCAACGATAATCAGAAAGGTGAGGTTTCGCGTCAGAAGGCTTACGAGCTTGATATGTTAGCGTTGGATTTTATCGGTCTTTTATCTTCTTAACTATCATACAAGTCCTATGGTGATAGCAGAAGATAAACTTAAACATGCAATTCTAATTATAAGCAATAAGAAGAAAGCATGATCTTATGTGGTAAAAGCCCATGAACCCTAGTAAGACCTTAATTTACTTAAGTCTTCACTTGAGCTCCTTGCATCTCATCTGGTCCAACCCAGTGCCCTAGCGCCAAGAGCACCTCAGGTGCACCACCAGATGAATGCCCCTCTTGGATGTGTGCACTTGTCTAATCAAAGTACATTTGATCTATCTAGACAAGGTTGACTCGCAGGTCAACTACATATTATAAATTAAGTACAATGTGATTCGCAGATCACAAATTAATTTACAACTTATCCAGGCACGCAGGCCCCAGCACAGCACACAATAGGGCAACCCACATAAGACTAAATAAACAAGCATATGATTCAATCAACATGTGATCCATTCAAGAAATTAAATTTTGGAAAAACCCATGGCATCAATTTAATTTCCTTATGAGCCCTACAACCTTACAATGGTCCATTGATGGGGATCCACTCATCCATCTAGCTAGATCCTTTGCCCTTGCATGCACCGAGTCCTAACTGACCCGAGTTGACCTAATGGTCAACCATGCATGCCCCAAGGGCTGAACCACCCCATGAGTTTTGGCAAGCGGGTGTGACCCCGGGCCTAACTCAAGTGTGTTCAGTAGTTGTCTCAACCAGACCTCGCTACACGCCCTAGATGCAGTCAACCTATAGCCACCTTGTGCTTGCGCATAGGTGCTATTGGGTCAACCCATCTGAGCTGTCAGATGGTCTGATCAGACTTGGATCCAACCTAGTGGTGACTTCAACCTCATCAACCCATCTAAGGGTTTAATGTAGTGGCACCTTAGATCTAATGAAGCGCGCAAGAGGTAAGTTTTAGAAAACTTTTATAACATGCGCAATGTTACAAACAAACAACATGCTTGATAACCCTTAGATCTAAGGGGGTCCCCTTCAAGGGGGAGCGCATACTTTAGGAGGTCCCCTTCAAGGGGGGAGCGCATACTTCAGGAACATATGATACAAGCGCAACATCATGAACATATAAGCGCAACATCATGAACATATGATACAAGCGCAACATCATGAACATATAAGCGCAACATCATGAAAACAAAGCATGCCTCAAGGAAACAGTAAGCGCAACATCATGTATGGATCACCAATACTTAAAGCAATCATATCGATCATATCATGAGCCTAGCTCTGATACCAATTGAAGGAACCCCTAACTAAGGGGGAAGAAACCCTAAGCATGCTCATCTATCATGCATAGCGGAAAGAGGGCTTCAAGTCAAGATCGGATATGAAACAATATGATCAACTTGAAACTAGAAATCATACCAATGCCATGGACTTGGATCTCGGCTTGGAAGAAGAGATCAAGATAGGTCTCCTCCAAAGTGTGCCACACACAAGATGAAGTTGGCTCACTCCTTGGGGTCGCTTGTGCTAGCAAGTCACTCAAGGAATCTTCACTTGTCGAATGGAAGGGATGATGAACTTCCTTGTTGCCGAGAGTTCCTCTTTGCCCAAGCTCTCCTTCTCGTCGTCAACCACACCTCAACCAATGTCCAAGGCGTTGATGAGAAGAGTTCCAACGCATAAGCGTTTTTGGCGTTAAGTGAAACCGGCCCCCTTTGATGACTTTCCATAAATGGAAGCTCATCAAAGCATGCGCTCAAGCCATAACCCAAACGCATTTGAGCATTGAACCATGCGTTCACAATTGTGAACCGGTTCAAGCTAAACCGTTCGATTCAACTTTGGTTCATGAACCAAACCGAAATGGCTCAAGCCATGTGGTCTAGACCATATTGAACCCCAAGGCTCATGATCTAACCATTCATCACCTGATGCCCCTGATCTTTCCGATCTAGCATCATCTCTCTTGATCGAAGCTTACCGATCTCAAGCCTTAATCAATCAAACATGATCAGACCAGATCTCACTTACAATCAGAGATAAAATCCCTTTAATCTGAACTCAAAGAATCCAGTCCATTCGATCTGACTCAAGTAAGCCATATCATCAAATTGTGCGACCCTGAGGGTTTCCTCTAAATGTCGGTAACGATAACTTACGTTATCACGATCAGTGAGGGGTATCTAGCAACACATCACTGTCTCCCGATATAAAGGAAAGAGTCTTCCAAGACTACTCCCAAACCATTGCACAAGTGTGACTCCATTCACAAGGCATACATGTGTCCTTTGCCACTGGATGTTCTTATTGGACAAGCGGGTCAAGCTTGTAACTCCAATACGATGAGCATGATTAGATCAGATGCACATTGTCATCTGGGCATGGCCATACACTATCTCAATCATCTCATATAGGGGGCCCATTAGAACATCACACTCCTTAAACAAGGAGACGGCAATCCTATGTCTATCACTAGTGCTCTAACCTGATTCAAGCTCACCATCCAAGATAGTCTATAATCATTATGTTTCAAATGATATTGAACTACCTCAAAACAATGACAATCATCATTTAGAAACACAAGTGATCTCAAGTCAAAGGACATGTGCCACTTAGTGCTCACAAGGATCATTCACATTGTGACAAGCAATGGAATATCCGAGTAGGGTCTGTCCAGTACATCCAATGTACCCATGAGTCTACATCTTATTCCATGCTCGAAGCATCCTATAAGATTAGCACTCATATTAGTCTCAATCATATCAAGGCTGTCTCATGTTCACCAAGATATCTCGACTAAGGACATATAGCCTGTCAGCCTAGCTGAACAGCTTTGAGACATTATTCAGAAGTACACTTATTACCGCAGACAAGGTAACAACCTGAATAATAACCATGCCTTTTATAAACACTTGAGTTTATTACATGATACTTATACAATCCCAAAGGCCTCAAACATTAGCCTTAAGGGCATACCCCAACATTGTTGACCACTGGGTCGACTCAAGTCAGTTAGGACTTGGTGCATGCTAGGGTAGTGGGTCTAACTAGATCTGATGAGTGGATCCCTAATAATGGACCGTTGTAAGGTAGTAGGGCACATAAGGAAAATAAAATTGATGCCAATGGGTTTTCAAAAATTTTATTTTCTTGTTTGGATCACATGTTGAATCTATAACATGATGCTTGTTTATTTAATCTTATGTGGGCTGCCCAATTTTAATGTGTGTGCTGTGCTGGGCCTGCGTGCCTGGATTAATTGTAAATTATTATAATTGTGATCTGCGCATCACATTTTAATTAATTTATAAAGTGTAATTGACCTGCGTGTCAATCATGTCTAGATAGATTAAAATGTATTTTAATCAGACATGAGCACAGAGCACACATGGCAGAGATGCATGCAGCAAGTGGCTTGACCAGGTGGGAGGTCCAGGGTTCGACTCTGGGACAGGCGCATTTACCTGGTGGGCGCACCTGAGCTGCAGTGGGCGCTTGGGCCCTGGGTTGGGCCAGATGAGATGCAAAAGACCCATCAACAGCTCAAGTGAAGACTTAAGTTAAATTAAGGTCTTACCTAGGCTTAATGGGCTTTTACCACATAAGATCAGCATGCTTTCTATTTATTGTTTATATAATTAGAATTGCATGATTTAATCTTCTGCTATCACCATAGGGTTTGCATGATAGTTAAGAAGATAAAAGACCGTTAAAATCCAACGCTAAAATATCAAGCTCGTAAGCCTTCTGGCGCGAAACCTCACTGTTCTGACTATCGTTGGGGCCGTGTTGTACCCACTCAGTGGGCACGCCCATCTATCTTCAGACGGTGTGTGATTACACCTGCGTGTTACAGGGAAGGGATTTATCGCTTCTCATTGCTCAGCATAGCAAGTGGTGGTCCAGGGAGTAGGTCGGGTCAGCTTGACCATGTAGGCTACATATGTGGAGCATATGGTAGCTATATGGAGGCAGCCATCTGTGGGATCAGAGACTGTGTTGTACCAACTCAGTTGGCACAGTCTGCTGGATTGCCCAGATGAAGGGGAATCGCACGGGTTGGCGATTGGTAGGGATTGCCTACCAGAGATTAGTGCTTGTACTCTCTGTGCATCTTATCTCGCCTGAGCGGGACGCGGAGACCAAGTATGAAATCTGGATCCCATCTCACTAAAAGAGTTTTACTCTTTCGGGCTGTTTTGCTGGATTTTTCAGCCAGATAAAATAGTGAGAAAAGAATCATTCTTAAGTCCTGAATTGATTCTCACATTGATACTGACCGTGCTGTTCTTGCATTGTTGTAGATTACTGCAGCAACGAACACCACGAATTTCAATGTGCGATCCCTACTGGAAAGGGAGAAGTTTGCTGGACCAAACTTCTCAGACTGGTACGGACACCTTAAGATTGTTCTTAAGGCAGAGAGGAAGCTGTATGTCCTCGAGACGGCTATACCGCCTCAACCCGCTGCGAACGCCGCAAGGGCGGTTCGGGATGCCTATGAGAAGCATGTCAATGATAGCATTGATGTCGCTTGCCTAATGCTTGCGTCTATGACGCCAAAGCTGCAGCGTCAGCATGAGGACCTCTCTGCTATAGAAATTATAGCAAACCTCAAGATGCTGTATGCTGCACAGGCAAGGACTGAACGCTACAATTTGACTAAACTTTTCTTTCAGAGCAAACTGACTGAAGGGAGTCCAGTGGGAGCTCACGTACTCAAGATGATTGGGTACAAAGAGGCTCTAGAGAAACTGGGACATACCATCAATCAGGAGCTTGCTGTAGACATCATATTGCAGTATCTCCCGACCTCTTTCGATCCGTTCATCATTAACTTTAATATGAACAAGATCGACTGTACACCGGCAGAGTTACTGAATATGCTCTTGACTACAGAGTTGACTCTAAAGCGAAAGCCTTCATCCTCTGTCTTGCTGGTTCCTTCTAGGAACAAGAAGAAAGGGAAGAAAGGCAAAGCCCCTGTTAAGAGCTACAGCAAGGCTCTGAAACAAAAGGTTAAGCGGTCGAAGGAATACAGATGTTTCCACTGTGGCCAGCTGGGTCACTAGAAAAAGGATTGTAAAGCGCTCCAAGGAGACAAGAAGGGAAGTTTCGCTTCTGGCTCAGGTATTTTTGTGACTGAGGTCATGGTTTCTTCTTCCATATCATGGGTGTTGGACACTGCATGTGGAGTTCACATTTGTTCAAATGTACAGGAACTCAAGAGAAGAAGACAGGTGGGACAGCATGAGGTGGACCTACGAGTTGGAAACGGGGCACGGGTTGCTGCTGTTGCTGTAGGAATTTATTACATCTCATTACCATCTGGGCTTGTATTGGAACTAGACAATTGTTATTTTGTACTAAGCATAACGAAAAATATTATCTCTATTCCTGCTCTTGTCAGGAAAGGGTTTTCCTTTGAATGCAATATTTCAAAGTGTATTATTTCTTTTGATAATATTGTTTATGCTACTGGGTCGATTAACAATGGGTTATTCATGTTGGACATGGAATCTTCTATACAAAAATTGATAACAAGAATGCCAAGTATGCTGATAACAGCACCTTGCTATGGCATAATCGTTTAGGCCATATTAACAAGAAGCGCATTAAGCGGTTGCAAGATCATGGACTGCTGGGATCATTCTCCTATGAGGAGATTGATACATGCAAAGCTTGTTTAATGGGTAAAATGACGAAGTCTCCTTTTCCTAAGAAAGGTCAAAGGGCTTCAGGTTTACTTGACCTTATACACAGTGATGTGTGTGGGCCTTTTAGTAAACATGCCAGAGGTGGCTATCTATACTTCATTACCTTTACTGATGATTTCAGTAGATATGGGTATGTCTATCTAATGAGACATAAAAGTGAATCTTTTGACAAGTTCAAAGAGTTCAAGAATGAAGTACAGAATCAGCTAGGCCAAAATATCAAGGCCTTTCGTTCAGATCGAGGTGGTGAATACTTGAGTCGAGAGTTTACTGACTATCTGAAGGAGTGTGGGATTATCTCACAGCTCACTCCGCCAGGAACACCGCAATGGAATGGTGTGTCCGAGAGGAGGAACAGAACCTTACTGGATATGGTTCGTTCTATGATGAGTCAGGCTACTCTACCTTACTCCTTTTGGGGATTTGCACTGGAAACAGCTGCAAAGGTACTAAACCGAGTGCCATCCAAGGCAGTTTCAAAGACGCCATATGAGTTATGGTATGGGAAACAGCCAAGCTTGACGTTTATCAAGATCTGGGGTTGCGAGGCTTATGTCAAAAAGCTCGCCTCTGGGAAACTAGAGAGCAGATCTGAGAAATGTATCTTTGTCGGTTACCCTAAGGAAACTAAGGGTTATTATTTCTACGATCCCAAAGAGAACAAAGTATTTGTTGCTCGGACGGCTATTTTTCTTGAGAAGGAATTTCTTCTGCAAGAGGCTAGTGGGAGAGAAATAAAGCTGGATGAGAATCCAGAAGAAGGATAAAGTAGTCAAGCACAGTTGGATGAGCCTGAGCCAGTAGATCAGGTTACTGAACAACCTGAGGCTCAGATATCACGGGAACCGCGAAGATCGGGAAGGATCCGTCGACAGCCTGAGCGCTATGACGGAATCTACATCATTAATGATGGACCCCTCACTTATGCGGATGCGGTCAGTGGACCGGAATCAGCGAGATGGCTTGAAGCTATGCGAGCCGAGATGGACTCCATGTCAGATAACCAAGTCTAGGATTTGGTTGATCCGCCTCCAGGAGTAATCCCTATAGGCTGTAAATGGATCTTCAAGAAGAAGATTGACATGGATGGTAACATGGTTACCTATAAAGGCAGGCTAGTTGCGAAAGGTTTCAAATAAATCTACGGGATAGATTATGATGAAACTTTCTCTCCTGTAGCTATGTTTAAGTCTATTCGGATTATTCTCGCGATAGCAGCATATTATGATTATGAGATCTGGCAGATGGATGTGAAGACTGCTTTCCTTAATGGAAAACTGGATGAGGATGTGTATATGACACAACCTGAAGGTTTCACTAATCCATCAGATCATCATAAAATATGCAAGTTAAGGAAGTCCATTTATGGACTTAAGCAAGCATCAAGAAGCTGGAATATTCGTTTTGATGAATCAATCTGTGAGTTTGGTTTCATCAAGAATGAAGATGACCCGTGTGTATATAAGAGGTTTAGTGGGAGCGTAATTACTTTCCTAGTCCTCTACGTCGATGATATCTTAATCATTGGAAACGATATTCCTGAACTGCATGCTGTCAAGGCATGGTTAAGAAAATATTTCCAGATGGAAGATCTACAGAGATAGATCTAAGAGGCTTCTCGGGCTATGCCAGAGTACTTACATCGATAAAGTCCTGGAGAGATTCCATTTAGAAAATTCTAAAAGAGGATATCTTCCTGTCAGACATGGTCTGAATCTTTCAAAGAGTCAGTGTCCACAAACACAGACTGAGAAAGATGAAATGGACAATACGCCTTATGCTTCGGCTATTGGGTCCATTATGTATGCGATGTTGTGTACTCGCCCAGACGTCGCTTACGGGTTAAGCGTGACCAGTCGGTTCCAAAGTAATCCAGGTCAGGCGCACTGGATTGCAGTCAAGAACATTTTGAAATATCTGCGGAGGACCAAAGATATGTTCTTGGTGTATGGTGGTCAGGAAGAACTCAGTATTGAAGGATATACTGACGCTTCGTTCCAATCTGACCAGGATGATTTCTGATCGCAATCAGGCTATGTTTTTAGCTTGAATGGAGGTGCAGTGGTGTGGAAAAGTTTCAAACAATCTATTGTTGCTGATTCCACAACAGAAGCCGAGTATGTTGCAGCCTCGGAAGCATCTAAGGAGGAAGTGTGGATTCGTAAGTTCGTTCAGGAACTTGGTGTTGTTCCTTCGAGTGCAGATCCATTGGTTATCTTCTATGATAACACTGGAGCAATAGCACAGGCAAAGGAACCACGGTCGCACCAGAAGTCCAAGCACATACAGAGACGGTTTCACTTGATATGGGAGATCATTGATCGTGGCGAGATCAAAGTCTGCAAGGTTCATACAGATGACAATCTGGCTGACCCGCTTACAAAGCCTCTGGCGCAGCAGAAGCATGAGAAGCACTGTAATAATATGGGTTTGAGATTTCTCAACCATTAGATTAAGTGCAAGTGGGAGATTGTTGGGGTATGCCCTTAAGGCTAATGTTTGAGGCCTTGGGATTGTATCAGTATCATGTATAAACTTTATGTTTATAAAGGCAATGGTTGTTATTCAGGTTGTTACATTATCTGCTGCAATGTGTATACTTCTGAATAATGTCTCAATGATGTTCAGCTAGTCTGACATGCAGTGTAGTCCTTAGTCGAAATATCTTGGTGAACATGAGACAACCTTGATATGATTGAGACTAATATGTGTTCTAATCTTATAGGATGCTTCGAGCATGGAATAAGAAGTAGACTCATGGGTACATTGGATATACTGGACAGACCCTACATAGGATGTTCAATTGCTTGTTACAATGTGAATAATCCTTGTATGCGAACAAGTGGCATACTTCCTCTGACTTGAGATCACTTGTGTTTCTAAATGATGATTGGCATTGTTTTGAGATAGTTCGATATCATTTGAAACATAATGGTTATAGACTATCTTGGATAATGAACATGAATCATGTTAGGGCATTAGTGATAGACATAGGATTGTCGTCTCCTTGTTTGGAGTGTGATGTTCTAAAGGGCCCCCCTGGATGAGATGATTGAGAAAGTGTATGGCCATACCCAGATGACTATGTTCATCTGATCTAATCATGCTCATCATATTGGAGCTACAGGCTTGACACGCTTGTCCAATAAGAACATCCAGTGGCAAAGGAAACATGTATGCCTAGTGAAGTGGATTCACACTTGTGCTATGGTTTGGGTGTAGTCTTGGAAGACTCTTTCCTTTATATCGGAAGACAGTGATGTGTTGCTAGATACCCCTCACTGATCGTGATAACGTAAGTTATCGTTACCGACATTTAAAGGAAACCCTTAGGGTCGCACAATTTGATGATATGGCTTACTTATGTCAGATCGTGTGGACTGAATTGTTTTGGTTCAGTTTAAAGGGATTTAAACTCTGGTTGTAAGTGAGATCTGGTCTGATCATGTTTGATTGATTAGGGCTTGAGATCGGTAAACTTCGATCGAGAGTAGTGATGCTAGATCGGTGAGATCAAGAGCATCGAGAGATGAATGGTTAGATCTTGAACCTTGAGGTTCAATGAGATTTAGACCAAGGCTTGGTCCTTGAACCAAATTCACTTGAACCAAACCAAATGGAACCGGTTCACTATGGTGAACGTATGGTTCGAATGGTTTGATTGAGGGATGGTAACGTGGGAGTTGAAGTGGAGTTAGTGCTTTCTAAAATTGGAAAGCCGTTTTCCTTTGTTGAAAACGTTATGCGTTTTCGAACGTGAAAGGGGATTCTTCACTCTCTCGCCGCGGGCATCCTTTTTGGTCTTCTCTTCTCTTTTTGGTGGTGACACTTGACAAAAAGAAGAGGGAGTTCATCTACGCCGAGAGTCATCTCTCATCTTCCCATCAAGCGATTAGGACTCTTGAAGCTCTTTGCTAGCACAAAGGACGACAAGGAGAAAGCCATCTTCACCTTGTGTGCGGCACCTTTGGAGGAGAGCCATATTGCCCTCTAGCTTCCAAGGCACCATCTAAACGATGGCTATGGTATGATCTCTTGTTGATTCTTTGCAATCCTTGAACAAGTTGATCATGTGTTCATGCTAACTGATCTAAGAAACCCTAAATTCCGCTTCGAAAGTTTTATATATATGCGCACGTCTATTAGGGTTTCCCCCCCCCTAGGGTGGGTCTTTCACCCGGAGGTCAAGGTTGAATGTGATGAGATGGGGATTTATGATCTAATCATACATCTCAAAGGTCTCTTCACACCATGCTCTATAGACAATGATTAGGAGAGTTCTGTTGGATCTTCATAGTGTATGCTGTTGGGGTATGCCCTTAAGGCTAATGTTTGAGGCCTTGGGATTATATCAGTATCATGTATATAAACTCTATGTTTATAAAGGGCAATGGTTGTTATTCAGGTTGTTACATCATCTGCTGCAATATGTATACTTCTGAATAATGTCTCAATGCTGTTCAGTTTGGCTGACATGCAGTTTTGTCCTTAGTCAAGATATCTTGGTGAACATGAGACAGCCTTGATATGATTGAGACTAATATGTGTTCTAATCTTATAGGATGCTTCGAGCATGGAATAAGATGTAGACTCATGGGTACATTGGATGTACTGGACAGACCCTACTTAGGATATTCAATTGCTTGTCACAATGTGAATAATCCTTATATGCAAACAAGTGGCATATTTCCTCTGACTTGAGATCACTTGTGTTTCTAAATGATGATTGGCATTGTCTTGAGGTAGTTCAATATCATTTGAAACATAATGGTTATAGACTATCTTGGATAATGAGCATGAGTCATGTTAGGGCACTAGTGATAGATATAGGATTGCCGTCTCCTTGATTGGAGTGTGATGTTCTACTGGGGCCCCCCCTGGATGAGATGATTGAGAAAGTGTATGGCCATACCCAGATGACTATGTTTCATCTGATCTAATCATTCTCATCATATTGGAATTACAGGATTGACACGCTTGTCCAATAAGAACTTCCAGTGGCAAAGGAAACACATATGTCAAGTGACTTGGGTTCACACTTGTGCTGTGGTTTGGGTGTAGTCTTGGAAGACTCTTTCCTTTATATCGGGAGACAGTGATGTGTTGCTAGATACCCCTCACTGATCGTGATAACGTAAGTTATCGTTACCGACATTTAAAGGAAACCCTTAGGGTCGCACAATTTGATGATATGGCTTACTTATGTCAGATCGTGTGGACTGAATTGTTTTGGTTCAGTTTAAAGGAATTTAAACTCTGATTGTAAATGAGATCTGGTCTGATCATGTTTGATTGATTAGGGCTTGAGATCGGTAAGCTTCGATCGAGGGAACTGATGCTAGATCGATGAGATCAAGAGCATCGAGAGATGAATGGTTAGATCTTGAGCCATCTGGTTCATAGGAGATCTAGACCATGGCTTGGTTTGATTTGGTCTTTGAACCAAATGCAATTGAACCAAATAATTGAACCGGTTCACTTATGTGAACGTATGGTTCAATTGAGAGAAGTTCGATGGTGGTAACGTGGGCATTGAAGAAGGAGTTAGTGCTTTCTATTTTTAGAAAGCCGTTTGCCTTGTTGATTCTCTCAACGTTTTTCGAACGAAAAACTCTCCTCTCGCTCACACGCCGACTTGCATCTTCTTGCTCTCGTCTTGGGTGGTCTTCACGCCAAGGAGGAGGTTCGGTTATCCAAGGAACTTCATCTCTTCTCCTCCACACAAAAGGATCACTTGGAGAACTTTGCTAGCACAAAGATCGACAAGGAGTAGCCTTTAACATCTTGTGTGCGCACACTTTGGAGAAGAAGCACTTGCCTCTTTCCCTTCCAAGTCGCCATCCATACAATGGCAATGGTAAGATCTTAACATGATCTTTGCAAGATAATAAGTTAATCATAAGATCATGCCTTATGCGATCACTTGAAATCCTTATTTCCGCCCATTCTTTAGAAATCAAAGTGCATGCGATTAGGGTTTCGCCCCCTTTGGGACTTTCAATTGGTCACAGAGCGTATGGTTTGGCTTGATCTATATGATTGCTTCTTTTGTGATCCTTGTTTGCGTTTGTTTAGATCTAGGAGTTAACATGCGTGAATACATGCTAGTCATTAGTTGTTGGCGCATGTATCATGTTTTCTTGTTGGCGCATATTAAATGATGTTTTTGTCAAACAAATAATCTTGCGCGCATCCACTAGATCTATAAGCGCCTGCTTTAAAAACTTAGACGGGTTATTAGGGTTGAAGTCGTCGTCCTGTCTAGACCCTACAGTCTGATCAGACCATCTGACAGCCTAGATGGGTCGACCAGATAGCACCTATGCGCAAGCACAAGGTGGCTATAGGTCGACTGCACAGGGCGTGTAGCGATGTCTAATTGAGGCGACTAATGAACGCTCATGATTAAGGCCCGGGGTCACACCCGCTTGCCAGAAATCATGAGGGACGTTCAGCCCTTAAGGCATGCATCGTTGACCATGAGGTCGACGCAAGTCAGTTATGACTTGGTGCATGCAAGGGCAGTGGGTCTGACTAGGTCTGATGAGTGGATCCCTTTTAATGGACCGTTGTAAGGTAGTAGGGCACATAAGGAAATAAAATTGATGCCAATGGGATTTTAAAAAATTTTAATTTCCTGTCTAGATCACATGATGCTTGTCTAACCATGTTGGGTGTTTATTTAATCTTATGTGGGTTGCCCAATTTAATGTGTGCTGTGCTGGGGCCTGCGTGCCTGGATTAATTAATTGTAAATTATTTTTGTGATCTGCGAATCACATTTTAATTTATGTTAATGTGTAATTGACCTGCGAGTCAAATCATGTCTAGATAGATTAAAATGTAATTTAATCAGACATGAGCTCAAAGCACACATGGCAGAGGCGCATGCAGCAAGTGGCTTCACCAGTGGGAGGTCTAGGGTTCGACCCTAGGACAGGCGCATTTTACCTGGTGGGCGCATCTGAGCTGCAGTGGGCGCTTGGGGCCCGGGTTGGGCCAGATGAAATGCTAAAGACCCAAGAAGAGCTCAAGTGAAGACTTAAGTTAACTTAAGGTCTAACTTAGGCTTAATAGGCTTTTACCACATAAGATCATCATGCTTTCTATTTACTGTTTTAAGTAAATTTAATATTTGCATGATTTAATCTTCTGCTATCACCATAGGATTTGCATGATAGTTAAGAAGATAAAAGGACCGTTAAAATCCAACGTTAAATATCAAGCACGTAAGCCTTCTGACGCGAAACCTCACTGTTCTGACTATCGTTGGGGCCGTGTTGTACCCACTCAGTGGGCACGCCCATCTATCTTCAGACGGTGTGTGATTACACCTGCGTGTTACATAGAAGGGATTTATCGCTTCTCGTTGCTCAGCATAGCACGTGGTGGTCCAGGGAGTAGGTCGGGTCAGCTTGACCATGTAGGCTACATATTGAGCATATGGTAGCCATATGGAGGCAGCCATCTGTGGGATCAGAGACTGTGTTGTACCAACTCAGTTGGCACAGTCTGCTGGATTGCCCAGATGAAGGGGAATCGCACGGGTTGGCAATTGGCAGGGATTGCCTACCAGAGATTAGTGCTTGTACTCTCTGTGCATCTTATCTCGCCTGAGCGGGACGCGGAGACCAAGTATGAAATCTGGATCCCATCTCACTAAAAGAGTTTCACTCTTTCGGACTGTTTTACTGGATTTTTCAGTCAGATAAAATAGTGAGAAAAGAATCATTCTTAAGTCCTGAATTGATTCTAACATTGATACTGACCTTGCTGTTCTTGCATTGTTGTAGATTACTGCAGCAACGAACACCACAGCGTTCAATGTGCGATCCCTACTGGAAAGGGAGAAGTTTGCTGGGCCAAACTTCTCAGACTGGTACGGACACCTTAAGATTGTTCTTAAGGCTGAGAGGAAACTGTATGTCCTCAAGACGGCTATACCGCCTCAACCCGCTGCGAACGCCGCAGGGCGGTTCGGGAAGCTTATGAAAAGCATGTCAATGATAGCATTGACGTCGCTTGCCTTATGCTAGCGTCTATGACGCCACAGCTGCAACGTCAGCATGAGGATTTATCTGCTATAGAAATTATAGCAAACCTCAAGATGCTGTATGCAGCACAGGCAAGGACTGAACGCTACAACTTGACGAAACTTTTCTTTCAGAGCAAACTGACTGAAGGGAGTCCAGTGGGAGCTCACGTACTCAAGATGATTGGGTACAAGGAGGCTCTAGAGAAACTGGGACACACCATCAATCAGGAGCTTGTTGTAGATATCATCCTGCAGTCTCTCCCGGCCTCTTTCGATCCATTCATTATTAATTTTAATATGAACAAGATTGATTGTACGCCGGCAAAGTTACTGAATATGCTCTTGACAACTGAGCAGACTCAGTCTCGTGAGAAGGGAACGCCTTCATCCTCTGTCCTAATGGTTCCTTCTAGGAACAAGAAGAAGGGGAAGAAGGGCAAAGCCCCTGTCAAGAGCTACAATAAGGCTCTGAAGCAAAAAGTAAAGCGATCGAAGGAATACAGATGTTTCCATTGTGGCCAGCTGGGTCACTGGAAAAAGGACTGTAAAGCGCTCCAAGGAGATAAGAAGGGAAGAAAGCCTTTCGCTTCTGGCTCAGGTATTTTTGTGACTGAAGTCATGCTAGCTTCTTCTATTTCATGGGTGTTGGACACTGCATGTGGGGTTCACATTTGTTCAAATGTACAGGAACTCAAGAGAAGAAGACAGGTGGGACAGCATGAGGTGGACCTACGAGTGGGAAATGGGGCACGGGTTGCTGCTGTTGCTGTAGGAGTTTATCACATCTCTTTACCATCTGGTCTTGTATTAGAACTGGACAATTGTTATTTTGTACCGAGCATAACTAAGAATATTATCTCTATTCCTGCTCTTGTCAGGAAAGGGTTTTCCTTTGAATGTAAGATTTCAAAGTGTTATATTTCCTTTGATAATATTGTTTATGCTACTGGGTCGATTAACAATGGGTTATTCATGTTGGACATGGAATGTTCTGTACAACAAATTGATAATAAGAAAGCCAAGTATGCTGATGACAGCACCTTGCTATGGCATAGTCGTTTAGGCCATATTAACAAGAAGCGCATTAAGCGGTTGCATGACCATGGACTGCTGGGATCATTCTCCTATGAGGAGCTTGATACATGCAAAGCTTGTTTAATGGGTAAAATGACGAAGTCTTCTTTTTCCAACAAAGGTCAAAGGGCTTCAGGTTTACTTGACCTCATTCACAGTGACGTGTGTGGGCCATTTAGTAAACATGCCAGAGGTGGCTATTCATACTTCATTACCTTTACTGATGATTTCAGTAGGTATGGTTATGTCTATCTAATGAGACATAAGAGTGAATCTTTTGATAAGTTCAAAGAGTTCAAAAATGAAGTACACAATCAGCTAGGCCGAAATATCAAGGCACTTCGTTCAGATCGAGGTGGAGAATACTTGAGTCGAGAGTTTACTGACTATCTGAAGGAGTGTGGGATTATCTCACAGCTCACTCCGCCAGGAACACCGCAGTGGAATGGTGTGTCCGAGAGGAGAAATAGAACCTTACTGGATATGGTTCGTTCTATGATGAGTCAGGCTACTCTACCTTACTCCTTTTGGGGATTTGCACTGGAAACAGCTGCAAAGGTACTAAACCGAGTGCCATCCAAGGCCGTTTCAAAGACTCCATATGAGTTATGGTATGGGAAACAGCCGAGCTTGACATTTATTAAGATCTGGGGTTGCGAGACTTATGTCAAAAAGCTCGCCTCTGGGAAAATAGAGAGCAGATCTGAGAAATGTATCTTTGTCGGTTACCCTAAAGAAACAAAGGGTTATTATTTCTACGATCCCAAAGAGAACAAAGTATTTGTTGCTCGGACGGCTATATTTCTTGAGAAGGAATTTCTTCTGCAAGAGGCCAGTGGGAGAGAAATAAAGCTGGATGAGAATCCAGAAGAAGG
The DNA here is from genome assembly GCA_027563935.2 of Costus lasius. Lineage (NCBI taxonomy): Eukaryota > Viridiplantae > Streptophyta > Magnoliopsida > Zingiberales > Costaceae > Costus > Costus lasius. The sequence continues at coordinate 42,527,146 of CM050448.1, forward strand.
ACAAAGTAGTCAAGCTCAGTTGGATGAGCCTGAGCCAGTATCTATCACTAGTGTCCTATATCTATCACTAGTGTCCTAACCTGACTCATGATCATTATCCAAGATAGTCTATAACCATTATGTTTCAAATGATATTGAACTACCTCAAAACAATGACAATCATCATTTAGAAACACAAGTGATCTCAAGTCAGAGGACATGTGCCACTTGTTGCAAACAAGGATTATTCACATTGTGACAAGCAATGGAATATCCTAGTAGGGTCTGTCCAGTACATCCAATGTACCCATGAGTCTACATCTTATTCCATGCTCGAAGCATCCTATAAGATTAGAACACATATTAGTCTCAATCATATCAAGGCTGTCTCATGTTCACCAAGATATCTTGACTAAGGACATAGAGCATGTCAGCCTAGCTGAACAGCATTGAGACATTATTCAGAAGTACACTTATTGCAGCAGACAATGTAACAAACTGAATAACAACCATCGCCTTTATAAACACAAGAGTTTATACATGATACTGAAAGAATCCCAAGGCCTCAAACATTAGCCTTAAGGGCATACCCCAACAGTTACTTTAAAAGGCAAGCTAGTGAACAATAATTTCAGGCAAATCCACTGGGTGGATAATGATGAAATTTTCACCAATAGCTGAGCCTTTAATCCATTAGGGATCTGCTTGTTATAATTGCATGATCAGTTATGGCATGTTGTTATGAAAACTGCTTTTCTTGCATGGACATCTGAAAAAGATATCTATAAGGAAATAGCCAGAAGGTTTTCATATCAAGGCAATAAAGATATGCATGGTGTTATGCAAGCATATTTGAAATAGCCTGTGTTTACAAGAAGATCAGTGGGAGCACCATAATAGTATTTCTTGTTCTAGATGATTGACGATATTCTCCTCACATGGAATGACATCTCAGCTCTTCACATGGTGAAGAAAAGGTTTGATATGTTTTTCGAGAAGAATGATCTAGGGAATGATGCCAACATCCTAGGCATGAGGATCTATAGAAAGAGATCAAAGAAAGTCATTGCCCTTTAGTCGATCTATGTTCATCCAAGAGTTTCTGGAGAAGTTTATATTGGATATTGATATCTTCCAGGAAGATATGGTCTGACTCTCTCAAGGATGTTATGTCTTATGACACAGCTGGAGAGTAATAACGTGGGTCTAAAATCCTGATACATGGTATGTAGGATAGATCATGTTTTGAATAATATACTCAAGACCATTTGTGGCAAATGCTTGGAGCATAGCCAGCAAGTTTCAATCAGATCTTAGTGTTTAACACTAGATAGCTGTGAAAGCAATCCTTATATATATACTTGGGAAGTATAAAGGATTGGAGTCTAGTCTATGGTAGACAAGAAAGAATTTTGTGTACAGGGGTACACTAACACTTCGTTCCAGTCTAGTGACTATTGATCACAGCCAGGATTTGCGCTTTGCCTTATTATGGTGTTGTGTGCTGAAAGAGCATTATGCAAACCAAAGTGGCAAGATTCTACAAATAAGGCTGAGTACATTGCAGCTCCTTGTGGCAGCCAAGGAGGCAGCTTCATTCATTTGGACTTGATCTAGTTCATAGTGCTTGATGGTCCAGTATAGTTCTTACTGGGACCATAGCATGAGAGAAGGAACTTAATGCTTAAGTATGTACTGCAGCATATCATCTGATCTTAGAGATCATGGATAAGGATGATGATCAAATTTGATAAAATAAACATAGATAGCAATCTGGAAAAACCCACTGACCTAGCCTCTGGCGCAGCGGAAGCTAAATGGGTCATACTAGAGACATTGGAACTGACTAAACACCAGTTGTCCTTGGTCTTAGTGCAAGTGGGAGATTGTTGGTGTATATGCCCTAAAGACCAATATGTGGACATGGTCAGGCATTGTTTGAATGTACTTTGATAGAACTATTACTCTTTATGTGGGCATGATCGTTATTATGCAGACTTCTCTACCTGCGTTGATGTATTGAGTTGCATAAATAATGTCCTAGGAGTTTGGATTGGATCCATTCTGATGTGGGGAGGCGACATGACCCACGGAAATACAAATGGAGTTTAAGGTTACCTTAGCTAGGGCACCTAAATTTCCATCTCTTGCATTGCATGCATCTTTAAGTTAGATTTTCATTCCTTGCATTGCACGCATCCTTTAAGTTATTTCCATCTCTTGCATTGCATGCATCTTTAAGTTAGATTTTCTAGCATAACTTGCATCATATGGTAGGTTAGATCCACCCTCCAATTACACCATGTAGTTACATGCCTAGGATCCGCCACTTATGTATAGTAGGTTAGTGCATGAAATTGATGTAATAGTATAGGTCAACTCCATTTTTGGGATGCAAGTCAAAATCAGGTCAAGACAACTCCAAGAGATGCCATGGGCCATCAGCCCAACTCATGAGGAAATCAGCCCACCCCAACCTAATGGAGCAACACCACAAGTACCTCAACTTCCACCATCCTAGTTGGCAGCCATGTGGAGTTTGCCTTCATCTCCAACCAAGACAAGAAGCAGCCTGCACAAAGTCCTACTTCAGCCCATCATGCGCCAGCCACCAAAGTCAAGAGGCAGCTGCACAATGTCCCATTTCAGTCCACCATGCGCCAGCCACCAAGGTCAAGGAGCAGCTGAACTATGTCAGCCTTTGCAGCAACTTCAGTCCCTTCAAGTGCCAGCCGCCCATACCAATCTGCAGCCTGCACAATGCCAGCCTTTTGCAGCCTCTTCAGTCCATCATCACCTCAGCGTTTGAACCTGCCATCCTGAAGAAAACTTCAAGTTAAACCTCAAAGCAATCTGCCCATTTGAGGAAAGAAATCAGCCCATTGAGTTGTCTACATCCTGCTGACTTTTGTGACTTGTCTTTGCGCTTAGAGAAGGGAGACAACCGTTGGAAGTCTCCTATATGTTGTAACCTCTTGTAAACCTCAAGTTAGAGAGAGTTGAATACAATTTCAAATTTCAGAAGTTAGTCTTCTCAAGGTGTGTGTCACCTTTCCCTCCCCTCATTGCCGAGAGTCCCCTTCCATCCCTCATGCTCTTCAACCTTCCTCCACCATTTGCGCTTGTCATGAAGTTGGGAGCTCACGCCACTTCCTCCCTTTAGCCTTGGAGAGTTCTCAGCCAAGAAGAGGTGCAGGACACAACCGAGACTCAAGAAGGTGTCAACCACCATGTCAAGAGCAAACATCCACCCGAGTTAGCTAAGTTCCTCCCTTCTTCTTTGGTTGTTGTTTGTCTTGATGTTCTTGAGCATCCATCTACACTTATATACATCTATTCCATGAAGGTTGCGCAAGGCTCAGAAGATATGCAAGGCGTCACTTCCCCCCCCCCCCTCTCCCCCTCTAATAGCTAGTCTCTAGATTGTTAGCAAGGGAACTTGGAGAACTAGTCTCCCCCTTGGTTGTGATTGTAAAAGGCCTCTTAATATTTGTCACTACTCACCCACGCATGTGTGGGAATGCTGCAATGTCATGTGTGTAAGCTCATAGGGCCCTACTTCGTGAGATTCCACCATTGGACCGGTGAAGAACGGGAAGGTTGAAAGTGCCCCTTAGATTAGGGGGGTCCCCTTCTAGGGGGAGCATAACCCTAAAGCATATGGCGCATAAAATTTTCTTCTTGCGGAACTAGGGTTATAGGATCGATATGCATGCTAAAAGATCAACTTGATAATAAGAAAACAATCATACCATCGCCATGGGAAGATGTTTCCTTGGAAGCAAAGATCAAAGTAGATCTTCTCCTTGTCGTCACACACAAGATGATGTCGCTATCTCTCTTGGTGCTCCTTGTGCTAGCAAGGTTCCAAGAGGTCCTTGTCGAGTGAAGGGAAAATGAGATCTCTTTCTTCTTGGCCGAATCCTCCTCAACCTTCAAAGTGTCGCCACACTCACGAGAGAGACGAGAGGAAGATGGGCGAGAGAAATCTGAGTGAGCGAAAATAGAGTATTTTCTATTTTGATGAGCGCACTCTCCAAATGGAGATCATGGTTACTAAAAATAGTAACCACTCCTCACCACAACGTTCACGCCAAGTGAACTTGTCGCCTACTCCTCTCCCTATGAACCAAGCGCTCATTTAGTGAGCCGGTTCACTTTGGTTCGGTTTAAGAACCAATCAAGCCAATGATCTAGTCTAGATCTTAAATAAACCCTAAGGTTCACGATCTAACCGTCGATCTCAACGATGCCCCTGATCTGACCGATCTGGCATGCATTCTCTCGATCGAAGCTTACCGATCTCAAGCCCTAATCAATCAAACATGATCAGACCAGATCTCACTCACAATCAGAGATTAAATCCCTTTAAACTGAACCCAAACAATTCAGTCCACACGATCTGACTTAAGTAAGCCATATCATCAAATTGTGCGACCCCAAGGGTTTCCTTTAAATGTCGGTAACGATAACTCGCGTTATCACGATCAGTGAGGGGTATCTAGCAACACATCACTATCTCCCGATATAAAGAAATGAGTCTTCCAAGACTACACCCAAACCACAGCACAAGTGTGAATCAAATCACAAGGCATGCATACTTCCTTTGCCACTGGATGTTCTTATTGGACAAGCCTGTCAAGCTTGTAATTCCAATATGATGAGCATGATTAGAACAGACGAACACTGTCACCTGGGTATGGCCATACACTCTCTCAATCATCTCATCCAGGGGGCCCCATTAGAACATCACACTCCTTAAACAAGGAGACGGCAATCCTTTGTCTATCACTAATGCTCTAACCTGACTCAAGCTCACCATCCAAGATAGTCTATAATCATTATGTTTCAAACGATATTGAACTATCTCAAAACAATGACAATCATCATTTAGAAAACACAAGTGATCTCAAGTCAGAGGAAATGTGCCACTTGTCATAATCAAGGAATATTCACATTGTGACAAACAATTGAACATCCTAGTAGGGTCTGTCCAGTACATCCCATGTACCCATGAGTCTACATCTTATTCCATGCTCGAAGCATCCTATAAGATTAGAACACATATTAGTCTTAACCATATCAAGGCTGTCTCATGTTCACCAAGATACATCGACTAAGGACATAATAGCTTGTCAGCCCAGCTGAACAGCTTTGAGACATTATTCAGAAGAACATATATTGCAGCAGACAATGTAGCTAACTGAATAACAACCATGCCTTTATAAACTTAAGAGTTTATTACATGATACAGATACATTCCCACAGGCCTCAAACATTAGCCTTAAGGGCATACCCCAACAATCTCCCACTTGCACTTAATCTAATGGTTGAGAAATCTCAAACCCATATTATTACAGTGCTTCTCATGCTTCTGCTGCGCCAGAGGCTTGGTAAGCGGGTCTGCCAGATTGTCATCTGTATGAACCTTGCAGACTTTGATCTCTCCACGATCTATGATCTCCCTGATCAAATGAAACCGTCTCTGTATGTGCTTGGACTTCTGGTGCGACCGTGGTTCCTTAGCTTGTGCAATTGCTCCAGTGTTATCACAGAAGATAACCAAAGGATCTGCACTCGAAGGAACAACACCAAGTTCTCTCACGAACTTACTAATCCAGACTGCCTCCTTAGATGCTTCCGAGGCTGCAACATACTCGGCTTCTGTTGTGGAATCAGCAACAGTTGACTGTTTGAAACTCTTCCACACCACTGCACCTCCATTCAAGCTAAAAACATAGCCTGATTGCAATCGGAAATCATCCTGGTCCGACTGGAACGAAGCGTCAGTATATCCTTCAATACTGAGTTCTTCCTGACCACCATATATCAAGAACATATCTTTGGTCCTCCGCAGATATTTTAAGATGTTCTTGACTGCAATCCAGTGCGCCACACCTGGATTACTTTGGAAACGACTGGTTACGCTTAACCCGTAAGCGACGTCTGGGCGAGTACACAACATCGCATACATAATGGAACCAATAGCCGAAGCATAAGGCGTATTGTCCATTTCATCTTTCTCAGTCTGTGTTTGTGGACACTGACTCTTCGAAAGATTCAGACCATGTCTGACTGGAAGATATCCTCGTTTAGAATTCTCTAAATGAAATCTCTCCAGGACCTTATCGATGTAAGTACTCTGGCACAGCCCGAGAAGCCTCTTAGATCTATCCCTGTAGATCTTCACACCTAACACATAGGCTGCTTCTCCTAAATCTTTCATCTGGAAACATTTCCTCAGCCATGCTTTAACAGCATGCATTTCAGGAATGTCATTTCCAATGATCAAGATATCATCGACGTAGAGGACTAGGAAAGTAATCACGCTCCCACTAAACCTCTTATATACACACGGGTCATCTTCGTTCTTGATGAAACCAAATTCAGTGACTGATTCATCAAAACGAATATTCCAGCTTCTTGATGCTTGTTTAAGTCCATAAATAGACTTCTTTAACTTGCATATCTTATGACGATCTGCTGGATTAGTGAAACCTTCTGGTTGTGTCATATACACATCCTCATCCAGATTTCCATTAAGGAAAGCTGTTTTCACATCCATCTGCCAAATCTCATAATCATAATATGCAGCTATCGCGAAAAGAATCCGAATAGACTTAAACATGGCTACAGGTGAGAAAGTTTCATCATAATCTATCCCGTAGATTTGTTTGAAACCTTTCGCAACTAGCCTGCCTTTATAGGTAACCACGTTACCATCCATGTCAATCTTCTTCTTGAAGATCCATTTACAGCCTATAGGGATAACTCCCGAAGGCGGATCAACCAAATCCCAGACTTGGTTATCTGACATGGAGTCCATCTCGGCGCGCATAGCTTCAAGCCATCTCGCTGACTCCGGTCCACTGACCGCATCCGCATAAGTGAGGGGTTCATCATTGTCAATGATGTAGACTCCGTCATAGCGCTCAGGCTGTCGACGGATCCTACCCGATCTTCGCGGTTCCCGTGATATCTGAGCCTCAGGTTGTTCAATAACCTGTTCTACCGGCTCAGGCTCATCCAACTCTGCTTGAGCACTTTGTCCTTCCTCTGGATTCTCATCCAGTTTTATTTCTCTCCCACTGGCCTCTTGCAGAAGAAACTCCTTCTCAAGAAATATGGCCGTCCGAGCAACAAAAACCTTGTTCTCCTTGGGATCGAAGAAATAATAACCCTTAGTTTCCTTAGGGTAACCGACAAAGATACATTTGTCAGATCTGCTCTCTAGTTTCCCAGAGGCGAGCTTTTTGACATAAGCCTCGCAACCCCAGATCCTGATAAATGTCAAGCTTGGCTGTTTCCCATACCATAACTCATATGGCGTCTTTGAAACTGCCTTGGATGGCACTCGGTTTAGTACCTTTGCAGCTGTTTCCAGTGCAAAACCCCAAAAGGAGTAAGGAAGAGTAACCTGACTCATCATAGAACGAACCATATCAAGTAGCGTTCTATTTCTCCTCTCGGACACACCATTCCATTGCGGTGTTCCTGGCGGAGTGAGCTGTGAGATGATCCCACACTCCTTCAGATAGTCAGTAAACGTATGACTTAGGTATTCACCACCTCGATCTGAGCGAAGTGCCTTGATATTTCGGCCTAGCTGATTCTGTACTTCATTCTTGAACTCTTTGAACTTGTCAAAAGATTCACTCTTATGTCTCATCAGATAGACATACCCGTATCTACTGAAATCATCAGTAAAGGTAATGAAGTACTGATAGCCACCTCTGGCATGTTTACTAAATGGCCCACACACATCACTGTGTATAAGGTCAAGTAAACCTGAAGCCCTTTGACCTTTGTGAGGAAAAGGTGACTTCGTCATTTTACCCATCAAACAAGCTTTGCATGTATCAATCTCCTTATAGGAGAATGATCCCAGCAGTCCATGATCATGCAACCGCTTAATGCGTTTCTCGTTAATATGGCCTAAACGACTATGCCATAGCAAGGTGCTGTCATCAGCATACTTGGCTTTCTTAATATCAATTTGCTGTATCGAACATTCCATGTCCAACATGTATAACCCATTGTTAATTGAACCAGTTGCATAAACAATATTATCAAAAGACAAAATACACTTTGAAATATTGCATTCAAAGGAAAACCCCTTCCTGACAAGAGCAGGAATGGAGATAATATTTTTAGTTATACTGGGAACAAAGTAACAACTGTTTAGTTCCAATACAAGTCCAGATGGTAAAGAAATAAAGTAGTCTCCTACAGCAACAGCAGCAACCCGTGCCCCGTTTCCAACTCGTAGGTCCACCTCATGCTGTCCCACCTGCCTTCTTCTCTTGAGTTCCTGTACATTTGAACAAATGTGAACTCCACATGCAGTGTCCAACACCCATGATACAGAAGAAGAAAACATGACCTCAGTCACGAATATACCTGAGCCAGAAGCAAAGCTTCCCCTCTTATCTCCTTGGAGCGCTTTACAGTCCTTTTTCCAGTGACCCAGCTGGCCACAGTGGAAACACCTGTATTCCTTAGACCGCTTGACCTTCTGCTTCAGAGCCTTGCTGTAACTCTTGACAGGGGCCTTGCCCTTCTTCCCCTTCTTCTTGTTCCTAGAAGGAACCATCAAGACAGAGGTTGAAGGCTTACCCTTCAGAGTCTCCTCAGTGGTCAAGAGCATATTCAGCAGCTCTGCCGGAGTACAATCGATTTTGTTCATATTAAAATTAATAATGAACGCGTCGAATGAAGGCGGGAGAGACTGCAGAATAATGTCTACAGCAAGCTCCTGGTTAATGGTATGCCCCAGTTTCTCTAGAGCCTCCTTGTGCCCAATCATCTTGAGCACGTGAGCTCCCACTGGGCTCCCTTCAGCCAGTTTGCTCTGAAAGAAGAGCTTAGTCAAATTATAGCGTTCAGTCCTCGCCTGTGCAGCATACAGCATCTTGAGGTTTGCTATAATCTGTATAGCTGACATATCCTCATGCTGACGCTGCAGCGGTGGCGTCATAGACGCTAGCATCAGGCAAGCGACATCAATGCTATCATTGACGTGCTTTTCATAGGCTTCCCGAACCGCCCTTGCGGCGTTCGGAGCGGGCTGCGGCGGTATCGCCGTCTCGAGGACATACAGTTTCCTCTCTGCCTTAAGAACGATCTTAAGGTGTCCAAACCAGTCAGAGAAGTTCGGCCCAGCAAACTTCTCCCTTTCCAGTAGGGATCGCACATTGAAGTTCATGGTGTTCGTTGCTGCAGGTATCTACAACAATGCAAGAACAGCAAGGTCAGTATCAATGTATAAGAATCAATCAGGACTTAAGAAAGATTCTTTTTCTCACTATTTTATCAGGCGTGAAAAATCCAGCAAAACAGCCCGAAAGAGTAGAACTCTTTTAGTGAGATGGGATCCAGATTTCATACTTGGTCTCCGCGTCCCGCTCAGGCGAGATAAGATGCACAGAGAGTACAAGCACTAGTTTCCGGTAGGCATTCCCTGCCGATCGCCAACCCGTGCGATTCCCCTTCATCTGGGCAATCCAGCAGACTGTGCCAACTGAGTTGGTACAACACAGTCTCTGATCCCACAGATGGCTGCCTCCATGTGCTACCATATGCTCCACATATGTAGCCAACACGGTCAAGCTGACCCGACCTACTCCCTGGACCACCATGTGCTATGCTGAGCAACGAGAAGGGATAAATCCCTACTCTGTAACACACAGGTGTAATCCCACACCCTCTGAAGATAGATGGACGTGCCCACTGAGTGGGTACAACACGGCTCCAACGATAATCAGAACAGTGAGGTTTCGCGTCAGAAGGCTTACGAGCTTGATATTAAGCGTTGGATTTTCACGGTCTTTTATCTTCTTGCCTATCATGCAATTCCTATGGTGATAGCAGAAGATAATTTAATCATGCAATTCTAATATTATACAATAAAAGAAAGCATGTATCTTATGTGGTAAAAGCCCATAGCCCTAGAAGACCTTAACCTAACTTAAGTCTTCATTTGCTCTTCATGGGTCTTTTGCTGCTCATCTGGCCCAAACCAGGGCCCAAGCGCCATCTGCAGCACAGGTGCGCCCACCAGGAAAATGCGCCAGGTCCTAGGGTCGAACCCTAGACCTCCCACCTGGTCAAGCCACTTGCTGCATGCGCCTCTGCCAAGAGTGCTCTGTGCTCTTGTCAAATTAAATTACAAATTTAACTATCTAGACAAGAGTGACACGTAGGTCACTTACAATTATAAATTAAAACACAGTGATGCGCAGATCACAATAATTAATTTACAACAATTAATACAGGCACGCAGGCCCCAGCACAGCACACAATTAATATGGGCAGCCCACATAAGACTAAATAGACAAACATATGCATCAATCAACAACGATGTGATCCATCATAAAAAAATTAAAATTTTCGAAAACCCCATGGGATCAATTTTAATTTTTCCTTATTTGCCCTACAACCTTACAACGGTCCATCACTAGGGATCCACTCATCCAACCTAGTCAGATCCACTGCCTTTACATGCACCAAGTCCTAACTGACTTGAGTCGACCATAAGGTCAACCATGCATGCGTCAGGGCTGAACGACCACACTGAGGTCTGGCAAGCGGGCGTGACCCCGGGCCTAACTCAGGTGCGTTCATTAATCGTCTCAATCAGACATCGCTACACACCTGTCTGCAGTCGACCTATAGCCACCATAGGCTTGCGCCAAGGTGCTATCTGGTCGACCCATTCAGGCTGTCAGATGATCTGATCAGACATTCTGGATCTAACATAGGGGTTGACTTCAACCCTAATAACCCGTCTAAGGGTTTATAGTAAAGCCTTAGATCTATGATGAGTCGCGCAAGTATTCAAGTTTTGTAAAACAAAAACAAGATGCGCCAACTTACAACATACATGCGCCAATAGATGGAAACATATATCATACATGAAGTTTCGCAAGATGATAAAACCAATCATACAACTTTCGCATGTTATAAAGATCTAAGCATATGGAATCACAAGGCCAAAGCAATCATAATGAACATGCATTCAACCATGCTCTGATACCAATTGAAAGTGCCCCTTAGATTAGGGGGGTCCCCTTCTAGGGGGAGCATAACCCTAAAGCATATGGCGCATAAAATTTTCTTCTTGCGGAACTAGGGTTATAGGATCGATATGCATGCTAAAAGATCAACTTGATAATAAGAAAACAATCATACCATCGCCATGGGAAGATGTTTCCTTGGAAGCAAAGATCAAAGTAGATCTTCTCCTTGTCGTCACACACAAGATGATGTCGCTATCTCTCTTGGTGCTCCTTGTGCTAGCAAGGTTCCAAGAGGTCCTTGTCGAGTGAAGGGAAAATGAGATCTCTTTCTTCTTGGCCGAATCCTCCTCAACCTTCAAAGTGTCGCCACACTCACGAGAGAGACGAGAGGAAGATGGGCGAGAGAAATCTGAGTGAGCGAAAATAGAGTATTTTCTATTTTGATGAGCGCACTCTCCAAATGGAGATCATGGTTACTAAAAATAGTAACCACTCCTCACCACAACGTTCACGCCAAGTGAACTTGTCGCCTACTCCTCTCCCTATGAACCAAGCGCTCATTTAGTGAGCCGGTTCACTTTGGTTCGGTTTAAGAACCAATCAAGCCAATGATCTAGTCTAGATCTTAAATAAACCCTAAGGTTCACGATCTAACCGTCGATCTCAACGATGCCCCTGATCTGACCGATCTGGCATGCATTCTCTCGATCGAAGCTTACCGATCTCAAGCCCTAATCAATCAAACATGATCAGACCAGATCTCACTCACAATCAGAGATTAAATCCCTTTAAACTGAACCCAAACAATTCAGTCCACACGATCTGACTTAAGTAAGCCATATCATCAAATTGTGCGACCCCAAGGGTTTCCTTTAAATGTCGGTAACGATAACTCGCGTTATCACGATCAGTGAGGGGTATCTAGCAACACATCACTATCTCCCGATATAAAGAAATGAGTCTTCCAAGACTACACCCAAACCACAGCACAAGTGTGAATCAAATCACAAGGCATGCATACTTCCTTTGCCACTGGATGTTCTTATTGGACAAGCCTGTCAAGCTTGTAATTCCAATATGATGAGCATGATTAGAACAGACGAACACTGTCACCTGGGTATGGCCATACACTCTCTCAATCATCTCATCCAGGGGGCCCCATTAGAACATCACACTCCTTAAACAAGGAGACGGCAATCCTTTGTCTATCACTAATGCTCTAACCTGACTCAAGCTCACCATCCAAGATAGTCTATAATCATTATGTTTCAAACGATATTGAACTATCTCAAAACAATGACAATCATCATTTAGAAAACACAAGTGATCTCAAGTCAGAGGAAATGTGCCACTTGTCATAATCAAGGAATATTCACATTGTGACAAACAATTGAACATCCTAGTAGGGTCTGTCCAGTACATCCCATGTACCCATGAGTCTACATCTTATTCCATGCTCGAAGCATCCTATAAGATTAGAACACATATTAGTCTTAACCATATCAAGGCTGTCTCATGTTCACCAAGATACATCGACTAAGGACATAATAGCTTGTCAGCCCAGCTGAACAGCTTTGAGACATTATTCAGAAGAACATATATTGCAGCAGACAATGTAGCTAACTGAATAACAACCATGCCTTTATAAACTTAAGAGTTTATTACATGATACAGATACATTCCCACAGGCCTCAAACATTAGCCTTAAGGGCATACCCCAACAATCTCCCACTTGCACTTAATCTAATGGTTGAGAAATCTCAAACCCATATTATTACAGTGCTTCTCATGCTTCTGCTGCGCCAGAGGCTTGGTAAGCGGGTCTGCCAGATTGTCATCTGTATGAACCTTGCAGACTTTGATCTCTCCACGATCTATGATCTCCCTGATCAAATGAAACCGTCTCTGTATGTGCTTGGACTTCTGGTGCGACCGTGGTTCCTTAGCTTGTGCAATTGCTCCAGTGTTATCACAGAAGATAACCAAAGGATCTGCACTCGAAGGAACAACACCAAGTTCTCTCACGAACTTACTAATCCAGACTGCCTCCTTAGATGCTTCCGAGGCTGCAACATACTCGGCTTCTGTTGTGGAATCAGCAACAGTTGACTGTTTGAAACTCTTCCACACCACTGCACCTCCATTCAAGCTAAAAACATAGCCTGATTGCAATCGGAAATCATCCTGGTCCGACTGGAACGAAGCGTCAGTATATCCTTCAATACTGAGTTCTTCCTGACCACCATATATCAAGAACATATCTTTGGTCCTCCGCAGATATTTTAAGATGTTCTTGACTGCAATCCAGTGCGCCACACCTGGATTACTTTGGAAACGACTGGTTACGCTTAACCCGTAAGCGACGTCTGGGCGAGTACACAACATCGCATACATAATGGAACCAATAGCCGAAGCATAAGGCGTATTGTCCATTTCATCTTTCTCAGTCTGTGTTTGTGGACACTGACTCTTCGAAAGATTCAGACCATGTCTGACTGGAAGATATCCTCGTTTAGAATTCTCTAAATGAAATCTCTCCAGGACCTTATCGATGTAAGTACTCTGGCACAGCCCGAGAAGCCTCTTAGATCTATCCCTGTAGATCTTCACACCTAACACATAGGCTGCTTCTCCTAAATCTTTCATCTGGAAACATTTCCTCAGCCATGCTTTAACAGCATGCATTTCAGGAATGTCATTTCCAATGATCAAGATATCATCGACGTAGAGGACTAGGAAAGTAATCACGCTCCCACTAAACCTCTTATATACACACGGGTCATCTTCGTTCTTGATGAAACCAAATTCAGTGACTGATTCATCAAAACGAATATTCCAGCTTCTTGATGCTTGTTTAAGTCCATAAATAGACTTCTTTAACTTGCATATCTTATGACGATCTGCTGGATTAGTGAAACCTTCTGGTTGTGTCATATACACATCCTCATCCAGATTTCCATTAAGGAAAGCTGTTTTCACATCCATCTGCCAAATCTCATAATCATAATATGCAGCTATCGCGAAAAGAATCCGAATAGACTTAAACATGGCTACAGGTGAGAAAGTTTCATCATAATCTATCCCGTAGATTTGTTTGAAACCTTTCGCAACTAGCCTGCCTTTATAGGTAACCACGTTACCATCCATGTCAATCTTCTTCTTGAAGATCCATTTACAGCCTATAGGGATAACTCCCGAAGGCGGATCAACCAAATCCCAGACTTGGTTATCTGACATGGAGTCCATCTCGGCGCGCATAGCTTCAAGCCATCTCGCTGACTCCGGTCCACTGACCGCATCCGCATAAGTGAGGGGTTCATCATTGTCAATGATGTAGACTCCGTCATAGCGCTCAGGCTGTCGACGGATCCTACCCGATCTTCGCGGTTCCCGTGATATCTGAGCCTCAGGTTGTTCAATAACCTGTTCTACCGGCTCAGGCTCATCCAACTCTGCTTGAGCACTTTGTCCTTCCTCTGGATTCTCATCCAGTTTTATTTCTCTCCCACTGGCCTCTTGCAGAAGAAACTCCTTCTCAAGAAATATGGCCGTCCGAGCAACAAAAACCTTGTTCTCCTTGGGATCGAAGAAATAATAACCCTTAGTTTCCTTAGGGTAACCGACAAAGATACATTTGTCAGATCTGCTCTCTAGTTTCCCAGAGGCGAGCTTTTTGACATAAGCCTCGCAACCCCAGATCCTGATAAATGTCAAGCTTGGCTGTTTCCCATACCATAACTCATATGGCGTCTTTGAAACTGCCTTGGATGGCACTCGGTTTAGTACCTTTGCAGCTGTTTCCAGTGCAAAACCCCAAAAGGAGTAAGGAAGAGTAACCTGACTCATCATAGAACGAACCATATCAAGTAGCGTTCTATTTCTCCTCTCGGACACACCATTCCATTGCGGTGTTCCTGGCGGAGTGAGCTGTGAGATGATCCCACACTCCTTCAGATAGTCAGTAAACGTATGACTTAGGTATTCACCACCTCGATCTGAGCGAAGTGCCTTGATATTTCGGCCTAGCTGATTCTGTACTTCATTCTTGAACTCTTTGAACTTGTCAAAAGATTCACTCTTATGTCTCATCAGATAGACATACCCGTATCTACTGAAATCATCAGTAAAGGTAATGAAGTACTGATAGCCACCTCTGGCATGTTTACTAAATGGCCCACACACATCACTGTGTATAAGGTCAAGTAAACCTGAAGCCCTTTGACCTTTGTGAGGAAAAGGTGACTTCGTCATTTTACCCATCAAACAAGCTTTGCATGTATCAATCTCCTTATAGGAGAATGATCCCAGCAGTCCATGATCATGCAACCGCTTAATGCGTTTCTCGTTAATATGGCCTAAACGACTATGCCATAGCAAGGTGCTGTCATCAGCATACTTGGCTTTCTTAATATCAATTTGCTGTATCGAACATTCCATGTCCAACATGTATAACCCATTGTTAATTGAACCAGTTGCATAAACAATATTATCAAAAGACAAAATACACTTTGAAATATTGCATTCAAAGGAAAACCCCTTCCTGACAAGAGCAGGAATGGAGATAATATTTTTAGTTATACTGGGAACAAAGTAACAACTGTTTAGTTCCAATACAAGTCCAGATGGTAAAGAAATAAAGTAGTCTCCTACAGCAACAGCAGCAACCCGTGCCCCGTTTCCAACTCGTAGGTCCACCTCATGCTGTCCCACCTGCCTTCTTCTCTTGAGTTCCTGTACATTTGAACAAATGTGAACTCCACATGCAGTGTCCAACACCCATGATACAGAAGAAGAAAACATGACCTCAGTCACGAATATACCTGAGCCAGAAGCAAAGCTTCCCCTCTTATCTCCTTGGAGCGCTTTACAGTCCTTTTTCCAGTGACCCAGCTGGCCACAGTGGAAACACCTGTATTCCTTAGACCGCTTGACCTTCTGCTTCAGAGCCTTGCTGTAACTCTTGACAGGGGCCTTGCCCTTCTTCCCCTTCTTCTTGTTCCTAGAAGGAACCATCAAGACAGAGGTTGAAGGCTTACCCTTCAGAGTCTCCTCAGTGGTCAAGAGCATATTCAGCAGCTCTGCCGGAGTACAATCGATTTTGTTCATATTAAAATTAATAATGAACGCGTCGAATGAAGGCGGGAGAGACTGCAGAATAATGTCTACAGCAAGCTCCTGGTTAATGGTATGCCCCAGTTTCTCTAGAGCCTCCTTGTGCCCAATCATCTTGAGCACGTGAGCTCCCACTGGGCTCCCTTCAGCCAGTTTGCTCTGAAAGAAGAGCTTAGTCAAATTATAGCGTTCAGTCCTCGCCTGTGCAGCATACAGCATCTTGAGGTTTGCTATAATCTGTATAGCTGACATATCCTCATGCTGACGCTGCAGCGGTGGCGTCATAGACGCTAGCATCAGGCAAGCGACATCAATGCTATCATTGACGTGCTTTTCATAGGCTTCCCGAACCGCCCTTGCGGCGTTCGGAGCGGGCTGCGGCGGTATCGCCGTCTCGAGGACATACAGTTTCCTCTCTGCCTTAAGAACGATCTTAAGGTGTCCAAACCAGTCAGAGAAGTTCGGCCCAGCAAACTTCTCCCTTTCCAGTAGGGATCGCACATTGAAGTTCATGGTGTTCGTTGCTGCAGGTATCTACAACAATGCAAGAACAGCAAGGTCAGTATCAATGTATAAGAATCAATCAGGACTTAAGAAAGATTCTTTTTCTCACTATTTTATCAGGCGTGAAAAATCCAGCAAAACAGCCCGAAAGAGTAGAACTCTTTTAGTGAGATGGGATCCAGATTTCATACTTGGTCTCCGCGTCCCGCTCAGGCGAGATAAGATGCACAGAGAGTACAAGCACTAGTTTCCGGTAGGCATTCCCTGCCGATCGCCAACCCGTGCGATTCCCCTTCATCTGGGCAATCCAGCAGACTGTGCCAACTGAGTTGGTACAACACAGTCTCTGATCCCACAGATGGCTGCCTCCATGTGCTACCATATGCTCCACATATGTAGCCAACACGGTCAAGCTGACCCGACCTACTCCCTGGACCACCATGTGCTATGCTGAGCAACGAGAAGGGATAAATCCCTACTCTGTAACACACAGGTGTAATCCCACACCCTCTGAAGATAGATGGACGTGCCCACTGAGTGGGTACAACACGGCTCCAACGATAATCAGAACAGTGAGGTTTCGCGTCAGAAGGCTTACGAGCTTGATATTAAGCGTTGGATTTTCACGGTCTTTTATCTTCTTGCCTATCATGCAATTCCTATGGTGATAGCAGAAGATAATTTAATCATGCAATTCTAATATTATACAATAAAAGAAAGCATGTATCTTATGTGGTAAAAGCCCATAGCCCTAGAAGACCTTAACCTAACTTAAGTCTTCATTTGCTCTTCATGGGTCTTTTGCTGCTCATCTGGCCCAAACCAGGGCCCAAGCGCCATCTGCAGCACAGGTGCGCCCACCAGGAAAATGCGCCAGGTCCTAGGGTCGAACCCTAGACCTCCCACCTGGTCAAGCCACTTGCTGCATGCGCCTCTGCCAAGAGTGCTCTGTGCTCTTGTCAAATTAAATTACAAATTTAACTATCTAGACAAGAGTGACACGTAGGTCACTTACAATTATAAATTAAAACACAGTGATGCGCAGATCACAATAATTAATTTACAACAATTAATACAGGCACGCAGGCCCCAGCACAGCACACAATTAATATGGGCAGCCCACATAAGACTAAATAGACAAACATATGCATCAATCAACAACGATGTGATCCATCATAAAAAAATTAAAATTTTCGAAAACCCCATGGGATCAATTTTAATTTTTCCTTATTTGCCCTACAACCTTACAACGGTCCATCACTAGGGATCCACTCATCCAACCTAGTCAGATCCACTGCCTTTACATGCACCAAGTCCTAACTGACTTGAGTCGACCATAAGGTCAACCATGCATGCGTCAGGGCTGAACGACCACACTGAGGTCTGGCAAGCGGGCGTGACCCCGGGCCTAACTCAGGTGCGTTCATTAATCGTCTCAATCAGACATCGCTACACACCTGTCTGCAGTCGACCTATAGCCACCATAGGCTTGCGCCAAGGTGCTATCTGGTCGACCCATTCAGGCTGTCAGATGATCTGATCAGACATTCTGGATCTAACATAGGGGTTGACTTCAACCCTAATAACCCGTCTAAGGGTTTATAGTAAAGCCTTAGATCTATGATGAGTCGCGCAAGTATTCAAGTTTTGTAAAACAAAAACAAGATGCGCCAACTTACAACATACATGCGCCAATAGATGGAAACATATATCATACATGAAGTTTCGCAAGATGATAAAACCAATCATACAACTTTCGCATGTTATAAAGATCTAAGCATATGGAATCACAAGGCCAAAGCAATCATAATGAACATGCATTCAACCATGCTCTGATACCAATTGAAAGTGCCCCTTAGATTAGGGGGGTCCCCTTCTAGGGGGAGCATAACCCTAAAGCATATGGCGCATAAAATTTTCTTCTTGCGGAACTAGGGTTATAGGATCGATATGCATGCTAAAAGATCAACTTGATAATAAGAAAACAATCATACCATCGCCATGGGAAGATGTTTCCTTGGAAGCAAAGATCAAAGTAGATCTTCTCCTTGTCGTCACACACAAGATGATGTCGCTATCTCTCTTGGTGCTCCTTGTGCTAGCAAGGTTCCAAGAGGTCCTTGTCGAGTGAAGGGAAAATGAGATCTCTTTCTTCTTGGCCGAATCCTCCTCAACCTTCAAAGTGTCGCCACACTCACGAGAGAGACGAGAGGAAGATGGGCGAGAGAAATCTGAGTGAGCGAAAATAGAGTATTTTCTATTTTGATGAGCGCACTCTCCAAATGGAGATCATGGTTACTAAAAATAGTAACCACTCCTCACCACAACGTTCACGCCAAGTGAACTTGTCGCCTACTCCTCTCCCTATGAACCAAGCGCTCATTTAGTGAGCCGGTTCACTTTGGTTCGGTTTAAGAACCAATCAAGCCAATGATCTAGTCTAGATCTTAAATAAACCCTAAGGTTCACGATCTAACCGTCGATCTCAACGATGCCCCTGATCTGACCGATCTGGCATGCATTCTCTCGATCGAAGCTTACCGATCTCAAGCCCTAATCAATCAAACATGATCAGACCAGATCTCACTCACAATCAGAGATTAAATCCCTTTAAACTGAACCCAAACAATTCAGTCCACACGATCTGACTTAAGTAAGCCATATCATCAAATTGTGCGACCCCAAGGGTTTCCTTTAAATGTCGGTAACGATAACTCGCGTTATCACGATCAGTGAGGGGTATCTAGCAACACATCACTATCTCCCGATATAAAGAAATGAGTCTTCCAAGACTACACCCAAACCACAGCACAAGTGTGAATCAAATCACAAGGCATGCATACTTCCTTTGCCACTGGATGTTCTTATTGGACAAGCCTGTCAAGCTTGTAATTCCAATATGATGAGCATGATTAGAACAGACGAACACTGTCACCTGGGTATGGCCATACACTCTCTCAATCATCTCATCCAGGGGGCCCCATTAGAACATCACACTCCTTAAACAAGGAGACGGCAATCCTTTGTCTATCACTAATGCTCTAACCTGACTCAAGCTCACCATCCAAGATAGTCTATAATCATTATGTTTCAAACGATATTGAACTATCTCAAAACAATGACAATCATCATTTAGAAAACACAAGTGATCTCAAGTCAGAGGAAATGTGCCACTTGTCATAATCAAGGAATATTCACATTGTGACAAACAATTGAACATCCTAGTAGGGTCTGTCCAGTACATCCCATGTACCCATGAGTCTACATCTTATTCCATGCTCGAAGCATCCTATAAGATTAGAACACATATTAGTCTTAACCATATCAAGGCTGTCTCATGTTCACCAAGATACATCGACTAAGGACATAATAGCTTGTCAGCCCAGCTGAACAGCTTTGAGACATTATTCAGAAGAACATATATTACAGCAGACAATGTAGCTAACTGAATAACAACCATGCCTTTATAAACTTAAGAGTTTATTACATGATACAGATACATTCCCACAGGCCTCAAACATTAGCCTTAAGGGCATACCCCAACAAAGGTCACCCTTTCTATTCTCAAAGGGTGCAAGGTGAGTTCCTCCCTTAGAGTAGCTCTATTATTTATGGTAGAATCGCATGCTTAGGTCTATTTGATGTTGTAGAACCGCATGCTAATCTTTGTCAATTTCATCTTATCTAGAAGTGCATGCTAGGATTCACTTGATAAATAGTTTCGGTTTTCTCTACTATATACCATAATCAAACTAATTTCAAACTACGTTAGCTTAAGGGGTTTATGAAGCTATACTTAATTATCAAAATGTTTTCGAAGCGCGTTGTTTGAATGTTGCATGCTTGGCATCCCCATCACATTCTCATAAGCTATCCCCAGACAAGGTACCTTAGTAGATATGGGACAGCTTTGGTACATGTGAGACTGGTGTATGGGCTGGTTAGGTGCGGGGCACAGTAACGCAGACATACAGGTGCATTGGATGCACTGGAGTGATCCACCGTGAGGATTGACTTGTCTAGTCAACAAGTCAATCTCACATGCAAGAGGTTTGCCTTGATCCTTAGACTTTTGGTATTAATGTCTAGATTTGATGATGGGTATGTTTTAATACAGTCTTACGTCTCTCCGTAATTGGGAGACCAAAACGACTGTCATTGGGCATGTCATAAGTCAGGTAGAGACATGGATGACCAATAGTAGGATTTGCCCCTTCCTCATTGGAAGCATGATATCCACTCGGGGCGCCCCACCTAATTGGTGCATGACAGGAAAGTGTGGCCACACTTGTTGAGTCATGACCAATGCATTGGATAATAAACTTGAGACTAATCCAATGGCAGGATATCAGTTTAGGCAAAGGGATCTATAATGCAATGGGAATCCTCGTTGCTTGTTAGGAGTTGTTGCCATAATGACTTAAGTCCTATGACATGGGTAGTAGTGATGTGTTTCTAGATACCCCTCACTACTTATGATGTTTACATCATTGCCATCGTCATATGGATCCTACGGGGTCACACGCAATAGACTCTTGATGTTGCTTTAATCAGAAGCCTTAGGATGAAGTTATTGGATAACTTGGATCCATTTGGAAGATTTCATCAGCGCCAATGGGCCTGATGAGTTGGAAGAAAGTTATTGGGGCCAAACATCATTTTTGGCAGGTTGACCCGAAATTGACCTACATTGGTCGCATTTGGATTAGGGTTGCATTGGATTAGATCCAATGGCTTAATCAACCCATGCCATGAAGTTTAGGCTAGCTCATTATCCAATGAGGCCCAATAATTAGTTGTCATGAAGAGGAATTGGCTTAAAAGGGTATAATGGGGATAAATCTCACCCCATTGGCGCCTAGGGGCATAATGGGGTGAGGGAGGCGTCTTTGCTTCATTATGGAAGTAAAGAGCGCCTAGCCCTTCTTCCTTGGATGGAATACTTGCCTCTAAGGCAAGTCTTGGGGCTGATATGGCTTGAGGACTCTTTTGGAAAGAGCTTGGGCGCATATGAGAAGTAGGAAGATGTTTATGGTAAAGTCTTGGAGACTTTCCTTATGAACCCTACATGCGCCCAAACCCTTACCCTAGCCGAAACTCCTCATGCATGTTGCGCCTAGCCACTTCTCCTTTGATGGTAACAATGCAATTGAGGCATGTCTTGGGCTGATATAGTTCTTGGACATTTATGGATCGGTTGAATGAGGTTTATGGTAAAGTCTTGGAGACTTTTCTTGCTTCAAGACACCTCATCCTAGCCATACACTTGGCATGATCCTAGCCCTTGCCCAAACTGCCTCTAGTCCTATTTATAGGACCCATTGTCGCCTCCTCAAAAGGTTGGCGAACGCTTAGAGACGTGAATAGACATAGAGGGGCGAAAGCAAGGGCAAAGGGCGACAACATCAAAGTGGCGCAACCCTTCTTCCAACAAGTGACCGCAAGTCTTCTCCTTCCTCTCCTCTTGGCGTGACTTGGAGAAGGACTTGGTGGCGCAACTTCCTCTTTATCTTCCTCAAGGCCGAAACTCTTCTTCTCCCTCTTCTCTTGGAGTGAAGAGGATAAGGAGTTGGCGGCATCTTCCTTGCACTTGGCGCATGAACCTTGGAAGTGGCGCAAGAATAGTGAAGGAACACTAAAGCTTGATTCTCTTCCCGAGGCTAGCACCAAGCATGGAAGGGAGCAACGATCAAGGAGTCGATGCGTGGATACTTGTGGAGGGCGAACACTTGGGCGCCTTCAACATGGCTTCGGCATCTAGACAAGCAAAAGAGGTACATCTCTAACACATCCTTGTGTTTTCTCTCTCGCATGGATCCTTGGGAACGGAATATGTTTCGGGTGTAATGATTATTCCGCTGCGTCCTGGGACTGCAAAATTTTAAATTACACCCGGTATTCCCTAACAGCATCCTTCTTGGACCTTGTGAAAGTTCCCTAAAGGGGGCGAAACCCTAAAGCATGCGCATATAAAACATTTGCATGGGCGGAATCTAGGGTTTCCTAGGATCGCATGTATGAACATAGATCAACTTAATAATTTTGTATAGATCAACACAAGGATCATACCATTGCCATTGCATGGATGGCAACTTGAAAGAAGAGGGCGAGCGGCTCTCCTCCAAAGGTGACACACACAAGATGAGAAAAAGCTTTCTCCTTGTCGTTCCTTGTGCTAGCAAGGATCTCCAAGTCTCCTGATCGCTTGAAGGGAAGATGAGATAATCTCTTGGTTTTGTTCTCTTCTCCTTTGCGTGAAGACTCTCCACATGAGAGAGAGGCGTCGAGAGGAAGAGGCGAGAATAGGGCAATACTCTCGAACGTGAGGCGTGCTCCCTATTTTGGAAAGCATGACTTCCAAAAATAGTAAACCCTCACACGTTCAAGTGTTCACGCTCAGTGAACAAATCGCAACCTTCTCCTCTTTGAACCATGCGCTCACTTGATGAGCCGATTCAATTACATTTGGTTCAAAGACCAAATTAAGCCAAGCCTTGGTCTAGATCATATAAAACCAAAAGGTTCAAGATCTAACCATTCATCTCTTGATGCTCTTGATCTCACCGATCTAGCATCAATTCTCTCGATCGAAGCTTACCGATCTCAAGCCCTAATCAATCAAACATGATCAGACCAGATCTCACTTACAACCAGAGTTTAAATCCCATTAAACTGAACCAAAACAATTCAGTCCACACGATCTGACTCAAGTAAGCCATATCATCAAATTGTGCGACCCTAAGGGTTTCCTTTAAATGTCGGTAACGATAACTCACGTTATCACGATCAGTGAGGGGTATCTAGCAACACATCACTGTCTCCCGATATAAAGGAAAGAGTCTTCCAAGACTACACCCAAACCACAGCACAAGTGTGAACCCAAGTCACTTGACATATGTGTTTCCTTTGCCACTGGATGTTCTTATTGGACAAGCGTGTCAAGCCTGTAATTCCAATATGATGAGAATGATTAGATCAGATGAACATAGTCATCTGGGTATGGCCATACACTTTCTCAATCATCTCATCCAGGGGGCCCCTATAGAACATCACACTCCAATCAAGGAGACGGCAATCCTATATCTATCACTAGTGCCCTAACATGACTCATGCTCATTATCCAAGATAGTCTATAACCATTATGTTTCAAATGATATTGAACTACCTCAAAATAATGCCAATCATCATTTAGAAACACAAGTGATCTCAAGTCAGAGGAAATATGCCACTTGTTTGCATATAAGGATTATTCACATTGTGACAAGCAATCGAATATCCTAAGTAGGGTCTGTCCAGTACATCCAATGTACCCATGAGTCTACATCTTATTCCATGCTCGAAGCATCCTATAAGATTAGAACACATATTAGTCTCAATCATATCAAGGCTGTCTCATGTTTACCAAGATATCTCGACTAAAGACAAAACTGCATGTCAGCCAAGCTGAACAGCATTGAGACATTATTCAGAAGTATACATATTGCAGCAGATGATGTAACAACCTGAATAACAACCATTGCCTTTATAAACATAGAGTTTATACATGATACTGATATAATCCCAAGGCCTCAAACATTAGCCTTAAAGGCATACCCCAACACCTTGATGCTCGCATCTTGCTTGATGGCGCAAGCATGCAAGGTGGCGTATGCAAGCTGGTGCTTAGTTGCTTGG
The DNA here is from genome assembly GCA_027563935.2 of Costus lasius. Lineage (NCBI taxonomy): Eukaryota > Viridiplantae > Streptophyta > Magnoliopsida > Zingiberales > Costaceae > Costus > Costus lasius. Next base: position 42,551,433 of record CM050448.1, read on the forward strand.
TGGCGCAAGAAAGCTTGGCCAAACCTCTTTTGGTTTGAGAGCTAGCTATCTTGGCCCCTTGCATGGTGGCGCACCTTCCTTGGAGGAAGACCATGGCATTGGCCGAACCTATGGGGAACTTTTAAAGTGTACCTCTAGGGTTTGAGAGCTAAACCATGAGAGAAGGACCTTGGAGCCAACGTTGAAGTTCAAGCTAGAGGTCGGCTAGGCTAGGTCTAGTTTTTGGGGCTTGAGTTCTAGGACAAGAGTTGAACCTCTTTCATGGCATGGATTGGTTCAATGTCTTGAATAGGATATGATCACATCATTCTTTACTGCTTTTATTATTATCTGCAGAAGCATGCCTGTAATGTTTTATCGTTATGTTATCACCATAGGATTGCATGCCTGTAATGATAGACATAAGATAAAACTGAGATGATGAGACCTTAAACAAAAACCCTCAATTAAAATATCAAGTCTAGTAGCCTTCTAACGCGTAGCCCTCACTAAGCTATCGATCAGTGGAGTTGTGAATTGTTTCCCACCCTCGTGGGACACACCCACTTATCTTTAGAAAGTGCGTGGTGGCAATGGTTTCCCCAGTCCAGTTTTAACTTGGGCGTGCCTTCGCAAGGAAACTCGTTGGCCCTGGGCATAACGGTTAGGAATGGACTTGACTAGAAGTTCACATGTGCTGGGCACATGGTGAAAGTCTAGAGGCATCGTTGAGAGGTAAGGGTTTCATGTTGTATCCAGCCCTCACTAGACATGAAATGCCCAGACTGTCTCAACAAGGGGAGTTGCTTGGAGCAATCGGCCGGCGTGCCCACCTTAGGAAACATGGGTCACTTTGTGCATCTCATCCCACCCTCGTGGGACGCAAAGCCCTGTGTGGAATGAGGATCTCATCTCACTAGGAAATCTTGGATTTCTCGATTGACTTTGTGGGTTGTCAATTCAATTAAAAATAGTGGGAGCCATGGTCATTTATAACAAGTCCAGTTTAAATGACTCGAAGTAGTACTAATCTGCTGTTTCTTGGTTGTTGTAAAACAATGGCTATAAACAATGGCATTTGGTCACTGCGATCTACCCTGGAAAGGGATAAGTTGGTTGGATCCAACTTATTGGATTGGTATATGAACTTGAGAATCGTGCTCAAGCTCAAAACGAAGCCTTGTGTCCTTGAGCGTCCTTTTCCTGAGCCACTTCCATGCTCAGCCTCAGCGGCTGAGAGGGATGCTTATGATAAGCATCAGGTTGATACTTTGGAGGTTGCTAACCAACATGTCACCTGAATTTAGAGGGTGATATGAATCGAAGAGTGCCTCTGAGATTATTTTTAATCTGAGGCAGCTCTTTGATGAATTGGTTGAGCTCAATCCTCCTAAAGTTGATATTCAGTGTGTTGAGCCGAAAGGCTTGACCAAGGAACTGAAATTAAAGATGGATATGATCAGGAATAGTAGGTGCTATTCATGTGGAGGGCCACCTCACCTGTTGAAGGACATGTTGCAACTTCAGAATGAGGAGAAGAAAGGCAACGCCTTGTCTTCATGCTCAGGTATTTGTGTTACCGAAGTTAACCTTTCTACTCCTATGACATGGGTATTGGATACCGCATGTGGAGCTCATATTTGTACAAATATGCGATGGCTCTGAAAGGATAGATCGGTAAGGCTTAGAGAGATTGACCTACGGATAGGTAACAGGGCACAAGTTGCTGCTGTTGCTATAGGAGTTTATCTCCCTGCCTTCTGGACTTCAGTTAAAGCTAGACAATTGCTATTATGCACCTTCCCTTGCCAAAACATTGTATCCACTCCTTGCTTGGCAAAGAAAGGATTTAAGTTTGAAATAAAAGAGAACTTATGTTCTTTTTCTTTTGCAAACATGTTTTAGAGGAAGGGTACTTTATGCAATAGTCCGCATGTCTTGAACATGGATAGCTCTATTTGTAACATAAATAATAAAAGGACCAAACTGAGTGGTTTAGTTGGTGCTTTCCTACGGCATTGTCGATTAGCCCATATAAACAAGAGACGCATTCGACAACTCCATGCAAATGGGTTGTTAGATTCGAGTTCCTTTGAGGAACTTGATACATGTGAGACTTGTTTATTAGGGAAAATGACAAAGGCAACCTTCACCAAGACTGGAGAGGGCAGGAGGTTTATTAGATCTCATACATACTGATGTGTGTGGGCCTTCCAATAAACAAGCCAGAGGAGGGTACAACTACTTCATCGCATTTACTGATGACTTCAGTAGATATGGTTATGTCTAGCTGATGAGACATAAGTCTGAATCCTTTGAGAAATTTAAGGAGTTTAGACATGAAGTAGAGAACCAGCTTGGTAGATCCATTAAGACTCTTCGATGAAATCGTGGTGGAGAGTACCTGAGCGGTGAGTTCTTTGACTATCTGAGAGAGTGTAGGATCATATCCCAATTCGCTCCTCCTGAAACACCTCAATGGAATGGTGTGTCTGAAAGGAGAAATCGAACCTTGTTGGACATAGTTCGATCTATGATGAGTCATGCAAACACTATCTCCCTCATTCTGGGGACATGCACTTAAGACAGCTTCTCTAATACTGAATAATATTCCATCTAAGAGTGTCTCAAAGATTCCATACGAGGTATGGAGTGGGAGAGGCCCTAATCTCACTTTTATCAGGATCTGGGGATGTAAGGCTTATGTCAAACGTCAGTATTCTAGCAAGCTAGAACCTAGATCTGATAAGTGTATGTTTGTGGGGTACCCTATGGAGACTAAGGGTTACTACTTCTATGTTCCCACCGAGAACAAAGTTTTTGTTGCTCGGGGCGCTGTCTTTCTAGAGAAAGAATTTCTCATGAAAGAAGTTAGTGGGAGGAAGTTTGACTTGGATGAGGACCAAGTGCAACCACAAGACAAAGAGATGAAATCTGAGCCACCTGCACCGGTTGCTGAACAACCTGAGGCTCAGACACAAGTCCCACATAGGTTTGGGAGGATTTGTCGTGCACTTGAGAGGTATGGGTCGCTGTCGACCCAACACGACGAAATCTTCATCATTAAGAATGAACCCAGAACCTATGATGAGGCGGTCAGTGGACCGGACTCCGAGAGATGGCTTGAGGCCATGCGATCCGAGATGGATTCCATGTCGGCTAACGAAGTCTGGGATTTGGTTGAGCTACCTGATGGGGTAAAACCCATAGGGTGTAGATGGGTCTTCAAGAGGAAGATGGACATGGATGGCAATATAGTTACCTATAAGGGTAGACTAGTGGCTAAAGGATTTAAATAAGTCCACGGGGTGGACTATGATGAAATCTTCTTGCCAGTTGCCATGATCAAATCCATTCGGATTCTGCTTGCTATAGCTGCATATCATGACTACGAGATATGGTAGATGGACATGGAAACAGCGTTCCTTAATGGGAAGCTGACTAAGGATGTGTATATGGCACAACCTGATGGCTTCATCCATCCTGCAGATGCTAGTAAGGTCTGTAGGCTAAAGAAATCCATTTATGGATTAAAGCAAGCATCTCGAAGTTGGAATCTTCAGTTTGATGAAGTTGTGAGAGATTATGGCTTTATCAAAAGTGAAGATGACGCCTGTGTATACAAAAAATTCATTGGGAGCTTGGTGACTTTTCTGGTCATGTATGTCGATGACATACTGCTCATCAGAAACGACATCCCTAGTCTTCAAGCTATGAAGACATGGTTAGGGAAGAGTTTCGAGATGAAGGACTTAGGGGAGGCCGCCTACATTCTGGGCGTGAGGATCTACTGGGATAGATCCAAGAGGCTCTTGGCCCTTAGTCAGAGTACCCACATTGATATGGTCCTGGAGAGGTTCAACTTGGAGCAATCCAAGAAAGGATACCTTCTAGTGAGAGATGGCCTTACTCTCTCAAAAGGCCAGTGTCCTACAACCCAGGCTGAGAGGGATAACATGAGTCTAATTCCCTATGCTTCGGCAGTGGGATCAATCATGTATGCAATGCTGTGTACTAGACCAGATGTGGCTTATGCTGTAAGCATAACCAACCGATACCAATCCAATCCAGGTCTGCAGCACTGGGTGGCTGTAAAGAATATCCTTGAGTATCCTGAAAAGGACTAAGCATTTATTCTATATGGTCTACGGGGACTGGAGGAGCTCAGTGTGCAGGGCTTCGCTGATGAGTCGTTCCAGTCTGATCCTGACGACTTCAGATCGCAGACCAGCTATTTGTTTAAGATGGTTGGAGGTGCTGTATGCTGGAAGAGCTTTAAGCAATCCACCATAGCTAATTCTACAACCGAAGCTGAGTATGTGGTTGCTTCTGAGGTAGCCAATGAAGCCGTTTGGATCAGGAAGTTCTTTTCTGAACTTCAGGTGGTTCCAAGTGCAATGGATCCCATTGAGCTCCACTATGACAACAATGGGAACTGCACATACTAAGGAACCACGGTCTCATCAAAGATCCAAACACATTTCACCTGATCAGAGAGATCATTGACAGAGGTGATGCCAAGATTAGCAGAATTAACACAGAGAGCAATCTAGCAGACCCACTGACCAAGGCTTTGGCGCAGCAGAAGCATGATGGTCGTACTAGAGATATGGGGTTGAGGTTGCTCAACCTCTAGGTCTTAGTGCAAGTGGGAGATTGTTGGTGTATATGCCCTAGGACCTAGTTTTGGTCCATCTTTGTACTACTTGACTCTAATATTCACATATCTTTCTGGCATCATCGTTATCATTGTTTGCCTACACCTGCGATTGTGTACTTACATGATAATGTCCCTGGAGACAGATTGGATATGTGCTCAGATGATTGTCCCCAGTCGATGTACCTGAGTGGATATGGGACAACTCTGGTACTTGTGAGACTGGTATGTGGGCTGGTTAGGCACGTGGTGCTAACGCAGACACATGGGTATATCATTGGAGGATATACTGGATAGACCCGCTGTGAGGCTATGACTTGGTGTCATGAGTTATCCTCACAAGTGACAGGAGATGCATTGATCCCTTGACTTGAGGTCATTGACCATTCTATATGGTTAGGGACTTGCTTTGATACAACCTAACACCTCGCCATAGTTGGGAGGTCATAACGGTTGTCATTGAGCATGTCACGACCCATATGAGAAGGTCAATGGACAGACATAGGATTTGCCCCTTCCTAAGGGAAGTATGATATCCATGGACCTCCTCTATGGTTCTATGACTGAAAGTGTATGGCCATACCCAGGTGAGAACCTGATTTCGTCATAATCATGTGATTGGGTAAAAACAAGTGGTGACACACTTGTCCAATCAGATATCAGTTCGACAAAGAGACTGTAATGCATCTGTACCTAGTTGTGACGATGGGGATGTCGATGTCGATATCCATTCCAATGACCTGGGTAGCAGCGATGCACTGCTAGGTGCCACTCACTGCTTGTGATGACCTTTGGTCAGCACTGCCAGCGTCAGAGGGACCTACAGGGTCGCACACCTTGATACTCGAGTTCTCGTATTGATCGGGAAGCGTTATGATCGAGTTATTGGATAACTCAGATCTATTTTGGAGATTTCATCAGCGCCAATGGGCCTGATGAGATGGAAGGATGTTATTGGAGCCAAACTCCATTTATGGCAGGTTGACCCAAAATTGACCATGGTTGGCCACATTTGGATTAGGGTTGCATTGGATTGGATCCAAGCGCTTAATCAAGCCATGAAATGAAGTTTGGGCTAGCTCATTATCCAATGAGGCCCAATAATAAGTTGTCATGATGAGGCAATAGGCTAAAAGGGTATAATGGGGAGGAAGCCAAGCCCATTGGCGCCTAAGGGGCATAATGGGGTTTGGATGGCAAATTTGCTTCATTAAGGAAGCTTTATGCGCCTAGCCCTCTCCCATTGATAGTGTGAATGCATTAAGGCATTGCTTGGGGCGCAAGGCTAGGCCTTGGCGCACAAGGCAAGGCTTGGTAACTTATGGAAAGGTTGAATAAGGTTTATGGTAAAGTCTTGGATACTTTCCTTACCTCAAACCTTCTCATCCAAGCCATACACTTGTCATGATCTCAACCCTTGCCCTAACCGCCTCTAGCTCTTTATAAGTGATCCTAGCCGCCCCCTCTTGAGGTTGACAATCCTTAGAGGCGAGACAACAAGAGGAGGGGCGAAAGCAAGGGCTTGAAGGGCGACAACACCAAGAAGTGGCACATCTTCTTCTTCCTTCTCTCTTGACGCAAGGAACTTGATGCTTGGCGGTTTCCCTCTCCCTCATCCTTCCTCATCTTTGGCGCATCTACCTTGGAGGTGGCGCATACTTTGAAGAAGGAGCACAAGGCTTGGATCTTCTTCCCGAGGCTAGCACCGGGCGTGGAAGAAGAGGACTCGAGGGATCCGTGTGTGTGAGACTGCAGAGGGCGCACGCTTCAGCGCCTATCACGACATCGACCTCATCTTGCTCTAAGGTATTTCCTAACTCATCGTGTCGACTCCCTTGCTTGCGATCTTCACTGGGTTTTTGGGACCGGCCTATTTCGGGGACATTCTTCCGCTGCGTAATATGTATGTCTATGACTTTGAAAATTGTAAAATGTCCCCGGGTTTCCCAACAAGTTTGAACAGCCTTAACGTCTGTAGCCTATAGTTTATATAGGGCTGTGGAGGTGTGACTTAAACTACTCTGATCCTTTGGGCTGGACATGGTGCATTTCCGTTTCGAAGACTTTCCTGAGTCTCCGTTCTTGCAATCCTGAATTTTTCTATTTGAGCTTTCCATTCTAATTTCTGGCAATAAGTGTTCTTTGCTTTAACTCTAACTAGCACAATCAATCCATATAGCTGCCTTGAGGTGTACAACAAATAAAAGGTTTTCTAAAAGTCTTCTGAAGTTTGCGCTAGTTTTCTGCTTTCATGTTTTCTAAAAATTATTACTGTAGCTTACCTTGACAATTCAAATTTTGATTATTGGAACTTGTGTGACGCTCTAGACCTTCTAGCTATCTAAATAATAGATAGAATTTAGGTCTCTCGGCTGTACAAGTTCTAGACACAGCCAATTAATTGCCGTGGCTGAATCTGGAATTAACAACGCCACTGTTCCTTACCAGGTTTGAATTTGCGATTGTGTTTGTGGTGGGTTTGGAATTAACTAAAGATATTGGTAGCCTCCCGATCTCACCAGCCCAAGTTCACAACTCATAGACTCTTAGTAGAATAATTGCCAGGAGGAATATAGGAGTGAGCAAAGTTAAGAGTTTCATTTATCCATTTCATGTTCATTACCGAATTTGAGACTATGCTCAGCACCTATTTGACCATTATCCCTGCTGAGCTCTCACTCTGAAATGGTGAACCCCCTTGTTGTGTGTTAGTGGATAAAAATCTCATTTTTGTAAACCCTATAATACTGCTAGACTTATCACATCAAATTAGGGTTTTGGCTAAAGCTGTTTTGTTGCTCAACTGTTCGAAGTTATGTTTTCATCAACTTGCTATTTGACCTGTTTGATTACATTCATAGCTAGATTTCAGCCATACTGTTGTTGGGGTATGCCCTTAAGGCTAATGTTTGAGGCCTTGGGTTATTATCAGTATCATGTATAAACTATGTTTTATAAAGGCAATTGTTGTTATTCAGGTTGTTACATTATCTGCTGCTATTATGTATACTTCTGAATAATGTCTCAATAGTGTTCAGCTTGGCTGACATGCAGTATTGTCCTTATTCGAGATATCTTGGTGAACATGAGACAGCCTTGATATGATAGAGACTAATATGTGTTCTGATCTTATAGGATGCTTCGAGCATACAATAAGATTTAGACACATAGGTGCATTGGATGTACTGGACTGACCCGACTTAGGATATTCAATTGTCTGTCACAATGTGAATAAATCCTTATAAGCAAGCAAGTGGTATATTCCCTCTAACTTGAGATCACTTGTGTTTCTTAATGATGATTGGCATTGTCTTGAGGTAGTTCAACATCATTTGAAAAATAATGGTTAAGGATTATCTTGGATGGTGACCATGAGTCATGTTAGGACACTAGTGATAGATATAGGATTGCCTCTCCTAATTGGAGTGTGATGTTCTAAAGGGGCCCCCTAGATGAGATGGTTGTGAAAGTGTATGGCCATACCCAGATGACTATGATCATCTGATCTAACCATTCTCATCATGTTGGAATTACAGGCTTGACACGCTTATCCAACGAGAACATCCAGTGGCAAAGGGAACATGTATACTGAGTGAGTTGGATTCACACTTGTGCTGTGATTTGGGAGTAGTCTTGGAAGACTCTTTCCTTCATATCGGGAGACAGTGATGTGTTGCTAGATACCCCTCTCTAATCGTGATAACGTAAGTTATCATTACCGACAATGAAGGAAACCCTCAGGGTCGCACAATTTGATGATATGGCTTACTTATGTCAGATCGTGTGGACTGGAATTATTCTAGTTCAGTTTAAAGCAATTTAAACTCTGATTGGAAGTGAGATCTAGTCTGATCATGTTTGATTGATTAGGACATATGATCGATAAGCTTCGATCGGGAGAATTGATTCTTGATCATAAAGATCAAGAGGTTCAATAAGATGTGTGGTTGGATCATGAACCATTTGGTTCAATTAGATCAAAACCAGGGCTTGTTTGATTTGGTCCTTGAACCAAATGACATTGAACCGGTTCACTTAGTGTGAACGCATGGTTCAATTTAAGAGGGAGGTTTCGGTTGGTTCACTTAAGGTGAACGCATGTGAGTAATGAAGGGAGTTTCAATTTTGATACTTACCATATTTGGAAGCCGCAACTTTCCTATGGTGAAAATCGGTTTTGAAACCTCTTCTACTCTCATCCTCCTCTCGCATCTCTTCTTGATCTTCACGCAAGGAAGAAAAACAAGCCAAGGGGGTGCACATCTTGTCTCCAAGTTTCGATCAAGGACTCCTTAGTGCCTTGCTAGCACAAAAGCACAAGGAAGAAGCCATCAACATCTTGTGTGTGATTCCTTTGGAGAAGAGGCGCCTTTCCCCTTTCTTCTTCCAAGCCGCTACTCAAATCTATGGCCATGGTAAAGCTTCAACTTATCCTTGTATGGTTGATTATATCTCAAGTCAAACGATCCATGAAACCTAGATTATCCGCCCTTGCAAAATTTTAGAAATGCATGTGATCTTGGTTTATTCTTACAATTGGTATCAGAGCATAGTTTTTTTTGGCTTAATATATGATCGCCATCATGTTGTGATCCATGCTTTTGATAGATCTATAAGATGTGCATACTTTAGTTATCATGCGAAATTTAACTACATGTCATGTGTTGATCCATGTATTAGATCTACATGTATTTTGTTAAACTTGCGCATGTATGAATTGTGCTTGCGCTTATGATGAAAGTTTTCAATCAAAACATAACATCTTGCGCGCCCCCTCACTTAGATCTATTCAAGCGCCTACGTTAAGCACTTAGACGGGTTAGCAGTGTTAAAAATCGTTAGTCAAATCTAGACCCAACAGTCTAATCAGACCATCTGACAGCCTAGATGGGTCGGCCAGATAGCACCTGTGCGCAAGCTATACAGGTGGCTATAGGTCGACTGCAGAAGGGCGTGTAGCGATGTCTGATTGAGGTGCCTAGTGAACGATCATGATTAAGGCCCGGGGTCACACCCGCTTGCCAGAAATCATGTGGGACGTTCAGCCCTTAAGGCATGCATAGTTGACCACAAGGTCGACGCAAGTCAGTTATGACTGGGTGCATGCAAGGGCAGTGGGTCTGACTTGATCTAATGAGTGGATACCTGTTAATGGACCGTTGTAAGGTAGAAGGGCTCATAAGAAAATAAAATTGATGCCATGGGGCTTTTTCAAAACTTTTATTTTCTGATTGGATCACATGTATGCATGTTTAACATGATTGGATGTTTATTTATTCTTATGTGGGCTGCCCTCTTTTTGTGTGCTGTGCTGGGGCCTGCGTGCCTGGAATTAAATATAAATTTTGCTATGATCTGCGAATCACACTTTAATTTATGAAAACTGTATAATTGACCTGCGAGTCAAACCATGTCTAGATAGATTAAAATGTAATTTGATCAGACATGAGCACAGAGCACTCATGGCAGAGGCGCTTGCAGCAAATGGCTTCACCAGGTGGGAAGTCTAGAGGTCGACTCTAGGACAGGCGCATTTGGGCTGCAGAAGGCGCTTAGGCCCGGGCTGGGCCAGATGAAGTGCAAAAGTCCCATAAAGAGCTCAAGTGAAGGCTTGTATACAATTAGGGTTTTACTTAGGCTTTTATGGGCGTTTACCACATAAGATAATACTGCTTTCTGCTTAATGTTTTAAATAATGTTAGCACAAGCATATTTTTCTTCTGCTATCACCATAGAATTTGCATGATAGTAAGAAGATAAAAGACCGTTTTAAAATCCAACGACAATTTCAAGCTACCGATAGCCTTCTGACGCGAAACCTCACTGTTCTGACTATCGTTGGGACCGTGTTGTACCCACTCAGTGGGCACGCCCAGCCATCTTCAGACGGTGCGTGATTACATCCACATGCTACATAGAAGGGATTTATCGCTCCTCGTTGCTCAGCATAGCATGTGATGGTCCAGGGAGTAGGTCAGGTCAGCTTGACCATATAGGCTACATATTGAGCATATGATAGCTATATGGAGGCAGCCATCTGAGGAATTAGAGACTGTGTTGTACCAACTCAGTTGGCACAGTCTTCTGGATTGCCTAGATGAAGGGGAATCGCACGGGTTGGCGATTGGCATGGATAGCCTACCAGTGATTAGTGCTTGAACTCTCTGTGCATCTTATCTCGCCTGAGCGGGACGCGGATATCAAGTATGAAATCTGGATCCCATCTCACTAAAAGAGTTTCACTCTTTCGGGCTGTTTTATTAGATTTTTCAGTCAGATAAAATAGTGAGAAAAGAATCACTCTTAAGTCCTGGAATGATTCTAACATGGATACTGACCTTGTTGTTCTTGCAATGTTGTAGATTCCTGCTGCAACGAACACCACAGGGCTCAATTTGCGATCCATACTGGAAAAGGAGAAGTTTGCTGGGCCAAACTTCTCAGACTGGTACAGACAGCTTAAGATTGTTCTTAAGGCTGAGAGGAAGCTGTATGTCCTTGAGTCGGCAATACCGGCTCAACCCGCTGCGAACGCCGCAAGGGCGGTTCGGGATGCTTATGAGAAGCATGTCAGTGATAGTACTGATGTTGCTTGCCTTATGCTTGCGTCAATGACGCCCGAGCTACAACGTCAGCATGAAGATTTGTCTGCTATTGACATAGTAGCAAATCTCAAGATGTTGTACGCTGCACAGGCAAGGACTGAACGCTATAACTTGACAAAACTTTTCTTTCATAGCAAACTGACTGAAGGGAGTCCAGTGGGAGCTCACGTACTCAAGATGATTGGGTACAAGGAGGCTCTAGAGAAACTGGGACACACCATCAATCAGGAACTTGTTGTAGACATTATCCTGCAATCTCTCCCGGCTTCTTTCGATCCGTTTATTATTAATTTTAATATGAACAAGATCGACTGTACACCGGCAGAGTTACTGAATATGCTCTGCACGACAAAGCAGACTCTTGAGAAAGGGAAGCCTTCATCCTCTGTCTTAATGGTTCCTTCAAGGAACAAGAAGAAGGGGAAGAAGGGCAAAGCCCCTATCAAGAGCTACAACAAGGCTTTAAAACAAAAGATAAAGCGGTCAAAGGACAACAGATGCTTCCATTGTGGCCAGCTGGGTCACTGGAAAAAGGACTGTAAAGCGCTCCAAGGAGAGAAGAAGGGAAGCAAGCCTTTCACTTCTGGCTCAGGTATTTACGTGACTGAAGTCATGGTAGCTTCTTCTATTTCATGGGTGTAAGATCCAAGGATCTTAAGTCCTGGTAAGCATTATTTTGATTGTTAATTTATAGTATTGGTTGTTAATTTATGTATTGGTTGTTAATTTATAGTTAATTAAATTAGAGATTTTTGGTTGTTAATTTTAAGTTAATTAATTAGACCTTATTGGTTAATTAATTAGACTTTATTGGATATTAATTAAATCCTTATTGGATTTGCGTTTAAGTGAATTAATTAATTGGATGTTAATTTAAATTCTTAGTGGATTTTCACTTAAACCATGGGTTATTGGGTTTGCACTAATTGGGTTTTTAAAATTCGAACTATTTGACAATTAATTGGTTAGCGGGTTTAGAATTCAAAAACCGAAATTTTGAGTTAGTAATTTCGGTTAGGGTAGAGTTTTTGGCGAAATTTTGGCTTGGAGGAAAATCTTGGGCGACGGCTTGAAGGCTTGGGGCGATTCTTGGAGGCTTGGAGGCGAAAATTCCTTTCTTCCTTTGGCTGGCGTCTTGGTGTTGGTGACGTTCCTCTTCCCTTGGTGGCGACATTGGTGGAATTTCAAGGCTTTAGGCGAATTGTTGTGGAGGATTTTCACCTTAGTGTTCTCGGTTAAGAGGTGAGTGGGGTGTCTTAATCGATTTCTAGCAATTTAGTTGTGTTAATTGATGCATTAGATTGATTAGAAAGTTTAGTTTACCATGTTAAAAACCGAAAACTCAAGACTTCTCTTTGTTATAAACCGAAAGTTGCAATGGTATATTTATCATGAAAACTCAAGACTCCTTATTAACTAAGGTTTAATTTAAGTTGGAAATTTTATCATGCTAAAAACCGAATTAAGATGTATCTTTATGTTGTGAAAACCGAAACTTTGATTTAATTATGAAAACCGAAATCTTGATGATTGTTTAACCGAAAATTTGTATGAAATTTAAGATATTTTTATAGGGAATTTTGGTAGCATTAAATCATTGAATTTTGAGTATGAAATTCTTGTTAACTAAGTATTTTATAGGGAATTTTGGTAACATTAAATCAATGATTATTTTTGTAGCATGAAAATCTTGTTAATTGTAGTTAAACCGAAATCTTGACAATATGTATGAAAACCGAAATCTTGTTAATTGAAGTTAAACTGAAATCTTGATAACATGTTTGGGAACCGAAATCTTTATAATTGTAGTTAACATGTTTACATGTGGTAATTTGTAAGAATACATGTTTTATATTTTATGTTGAGTTTATGGATGCTTGTTTTAATTTTATGGTTCTTTATGAGTGTAGCATGTATCCTTGTTTGAGGAATTGGGTGATAACATAGCAAGGTTAGACTGAACTAATCAGCATGAAACCTAAGGACTACACTACAATGTGATTTTCATGAAGTTTATGTGGTTTTTGAATGTTATGTGATTTGTGATTTTTGGAATATTATGTGGTTATGGGAATTTAGAATATTATGTGTTATGTGATGGGTAGGACTAAGGCTAAGTGTGACTGTGTACTCAAGGGGATAGTATGTGTAATATGTTAAGGGTTTGAGATTTCAGCCCTGTATTGTGACATGTGAGGGGGTTGATGTTCAGCCTACCTGTTATGATTATTGTGATGGGGGTTGATGTTCAGCCTGCCCGATATGATTATTGTGATGACTATCCTAGAGTCTAGTTGACACTTAGAAGTCCACCGTTGTGAAATAAGATATAAGATGTGTCTGTTGTCCAGTAGGAACCTTTTGGGAGAACGGGTTTTGACGCAAAGTGCCATGTCTTGGTCGGACAGGGGCCACCTCTTGATGTCATCACTCTTTTTGTGATATGGGGTGTCGTAGAGCAAAGTGCCACGTCGTGACCCGGCGGGGGCCACCTCTTGAATCTACACACTATCCATCGATGTGTTATGGGGTGTTTTAGAGCAAAGTGCCACGTCGTGACCTGGCGGGGGCCACCTCTTGATTCTACTCACTGTCCATGTTTATATGTTACATGAAATTTTGCAGTCTCCCAGTGCTTAGGCCAAAGCCGGGTTAGACCATAATGGTCACTACTGAATATGCTGGACAACTAGGTTAATTAAGTGTTGGTGTGTACATCTGAGTTGGTTTAGAGTATAAAACTGAGTTTGTTATATGTTGGTGTGTACATCTGACTGTTTATATGACTTCTGTTTTCTTTATGTTGTTATATATTGACATAATGTTCCTGTTAAAGATTTTTAAAATAATCTGTCTATATTTTTGAGTGTATGTTATGGATGGTCGATTTAGACTATCCACTCACTGGGCTGTGTAGCTCACCCCTCACTATTTTCAGGCATAGAGCAGGGGCGCATTTCTTGAATTAGCATTGGCGTGGATATGGCTAGTTTGCTGTTTAAGAACTTTTGTGCTTAATTATTTGGGACCGGTTGTGGCCGAACTATATGAATGATATGAGCTATGTGAACCATGTGAACTATGTGAACTTGTGATGTCAGATTGTGGCTGTTTAATGAGTTTGATTTTTGTGTCACCACGGGCTTCAGCCTGGTTTCGGTGTTTGGTATGAGTTTATAAAAATCGATTTTGTGATTTGTTTTGAAATTCGGTTTGTGGTGTATTCTTTGTAATCGGTTTTGATATACCTGTAACTTGCATATGTCTAGTGCAAGTATTGCCTGGTGGCAGGTACCTTTATGGATTTTATGGATTTGATACAGATTTGATATAACTGTTGCCTTGCATATGTCTAGTGCAAGGAATGCGTGGTGGCAGGTACCTTTATGAAATTGTGTTTACCTGGAGATTTATATGTATGGATTTTCGAAATTTTCAGATCGGGTTTCCTGAACGGGGTTTTACCTAGCATATGTATCGATCTTGTATGTTAACATCCTGTTTCTTTCATGAATTGTGTTGCTTGTTTGGGGTTAAGATAACGGGATGTTACAGAATGGTATCAGAGGAGTTGGCTAGCTAAAACTTAGTTCGGGGGGGGGGGGGGGAAACATGTTTGTGTATTGCTAGACACCTGATAGGTTTATGTTTGTTTTCCTGACTATGGTATGTGTGTGTAGGAATTTAAGATGGTGCGAACCAGAGGAAATGCTAGTGGCGAGGATGAGCAGCCTTCGAACCTCACGAGAACTATTGAGGCTCTGACTGGCATGGTACAGCAACAAGGTGCCATGATAGAGAGGCAAGCTCAGATGCTGCAGCAGCAACAGACTCAGCATCAAGAGGCGCAACAGCAGCTCTTGCAGCAGTTGACTCAAGAGAGACCCCAGACTACTACTCGGGCGGTGGGGGATGACTCTCAGGAGGGCGCTCACAGGCGCTATGCTTCACTTGTGAGTGAATTCCAGAAATTGGGTCCTAGTTCTTTTTATGGAGGCTCAGAATCCAGTACTGCCGAGAACTGGCAGTTGTGCTTGGAAAAGATTTTCCAAGTTATGCGGTGCTCGGACGAAGACAAGTTATGTCTGACCACCTATATGATGCGTTGTGACGCAGATGAGTGGTGGAAGGGCGTGGTGAGACTTGCTGAGGAAAAACATGAGACAGTAGATTGGCCCTATTTCTTGTCTCAATTTAATGAGAAGTACTTCCCTGATAGCTTGGTGGAGGACCGAGAGGTGGCATTTATTCACCTGGAGCAGGGTGATATGACAGTAGACCAGTATGAATTGCAGTTCACTAAGTTGGGAAAGTATGCCCCTCACCTGATAAACACTAAAAAGAGAAGGGCTACTAAGTTTCTTAGAGGTCTCAGATGGGACATTCGGGAGCAGGTTGGTGCTCAGCATTTGGAGACTTATGTTGAGACTGTTGGGCGAGCACGCACCATTGAGAGATACATATCTGAGAGGAGTTCTCATGTTGCCGTGACCGTGGTTCCTGCAGCCGAGACGGCAGCTCCTCAGTATGGCATTGGCGGCAAGGGTAAGAAGTACCCCAAGCATAAGGATTACAAAAAGAGCAGGTATAAGCCTTACTCATACAAGGCACCGCAGCAGTCCAGGGATGCACCGCAGCAGTTCAGGGATGTCAGAGATGTAAGAAATAGTATCACAGAGGACCGGACTTGTAATTATTGTGGGCTCAAGGGACATCTAGTGAAAGACTGTCATAAGAGGAATGGTGTATGTTTCAGGTGTAAGAAACCTGGACACATGGTCAAGGACTGTAAAGAACCTGAGATGCAGCAGAGAGGCGCAGATAAGCCTACAGTCCAGACTAGAGTTTATGCTGTGGCTGAGAAGGATACACGAGCTTCCTGATCCGTCGTGGAAGGTACCTTATTTGTATTTGATCAGTTAGCTCGCATCTTATTTGACCCTGGTGCAAATTTATCTTTTGTATCTGTTAGATTTGCTGCATGTTTACCTGTAATATCTAAGGTGCTAGATTATGTTGTGTCTATAAGTACTCCCTTAGGAAAATCATTATCTACAGACACTGTTTGTGCTGATTGTGTAGTGCATGTAGAGGGTTATGAGTTTCTTGTAGATCTAATCCTCTTAGACATGCAAGACTATGATGTCATCTTAGGTATGGATTGGTTATCCTCACATCATGCCACTGTGGATTGCTTTGAGAAAGTAATCACCTTGAATCTGCTAGATGGGAATCGGCTTTTTGTCAGAGGTCTAGTGTCAGACCAAGGACCGCATGTGATATCTTTCCTGCAGGCCAGGTGTTGGGGTATGCCCTTAAGGCTAATGTTTGAGGCCTTGGGATTGTATGAGTATCATGTAATAAACTCTTATGTTTATAAAGGCATGGTTATTATTCAGGTTGCTACCTTGTCTGCTGTAATAAGTGTACTTCTGAATAATGTCTCAAAGCTGTTCAGCTAGGCTGACATGCATATGTCCTTAGTCAAGATATCTTGGTGAACATGAGACAGCCTTGATATGATTGAGACTAATATGTGTGCTAATCTTATAGGATGCTTCGAGCATGGAATAAGATGTAGACTCATGGGTACATTGGATGTACTGGACAGACCCTACTAGGATATTCAATTGCTTGTCACAATATGAATGATCCTTGTTTGCACTAAGTGGCACATGTCCTTTGACTTGAGATCACTTGTGTTTCTAAATGATGATTGTCATTGTTTTGAGGTAGTTCAATATCATTTGAAACATAATGATTATAAACTATCTTGGATAATGATCATGAGTCAGGTTAGAACACTAGTGATAGATAAAGGATTGCCGTCTCCTTGTTCAAGGAGTGTGATGTTCTAAAGGGCCCCCCTGTATGAGATGATTGAGATAGTGTATGGCCATACCCAGATGACTATGTTCATTTGATCTAATCATGCTCATCATATTGGAGCTACAGGCTTGACATGCTTGTCCAATAAGAACATCCAGTGGCAAAGGAATCATGTAAGCCTTGTGAAATGGATTCACACTTGTGCTGTGTTTTGGGTGTAGTCTTGGAAGACTCTTTCCTCTATATCGGGAGACAGTGATGTGTTGCTAGATACCCCTCACTGGTCGTGATAACGTAAGTTGTCGTTACCGACATTTAATGGAAACCCTTAGGGTCACACAAGTTGATGATATGGCTTACTTAAGTCAGATCGTGTGGACTGAATTATTTGGGTTCAGTTTAAAGGGATATAATCTCTGATTGTAAGTGAGATCTGGTCTGATCATGTTTGATTGATTAGGGCTTGAGATCGGTAAGCTTCGATCGAGAGAAGTGATGCTAGATCGGTGAGATCAGAAGCATCAGGAGATCAACGGTTAGATCTTGAACCGTTTGGTTCAGAGAGATCTAGACCATGGCTTGGGCTGGTTTCATGCGGTCTTTGGACCAGATTGATTGAACCAAAGTGAACCAAATTCGAACCGGTTCACTCATGTGAACGCTTGGTTCGAATGGTGATGGCGTTTTGTTTGTTGATGAGCGCATACTTCCAATTAAGGAAAGTGATCAAAGCCTCTCTTCATAACGCCTAACGCCAAGCCGTTGATGTGTGTGACTTCACTTCGCTTGGCTTTGATCATATCGAAAGGTGTGAAAAAACAAAACGAAGGTGGAGCTCTCGGCAAGAGATTGATCTCTCATCATCCTCACGCGACAAGTACCTTTGAAGCTCTTTGCTAGCACAAGGATCTCAAAGAGTAGTCCTTGATCATCTTGTGTGTGACGACAAGGAGGAGGCCTCTTTTGTTCTCTTGATTCCAAGGCACCATCTAATCCGATGGCTATGGTATGAACTCCCTCTTGTTCCATTCAATTGTCTGAAGTTGATCATGAAAACATATTACATGCGATTGGTAAAACCCTAGCATCTTCATGCAAGAATGAATTATGCGCCAACCTTACTTAGGGTTTCGGCCCCCCCTCAAGAAAGGGGTTTTATCCGCTTGCGCTCCCCCTTGAAGGGGACTCTTCAATTGGTATCAGAGCTAGGTCTTATATGTTCTTATGATTGCTTTGTGTGATCCATGTATGTTTGATGCTTAGATCTATGTTTTCTCTTCATGCGATTGTACTAGTTGATAGTATGTTGCGCATGTATGAGAGTTATCTTGGCGCTTGCTTAAGTTTCCATGCAAGTTTCCTTGTTGCGCATATGTTGGTGCTTGTATAGTTTTTCTTACAAAACAAATGAACTTGCGCGCCTATCTAGATCTAAGGCCCTACTCTAAACCCTTAGATGGGTTGATGGGGTTGAAGTCACCTCTAGATTAGATCCAATAGTCTGATCAGACCATCTGACAGCCTAGATGGATCGACCAGATGGCACCTGTGCGTAAGCATGAGGTGTGTTGGGGTATGCCCTTAAGGCTAATGTTTGAGGCCTTGGGATTGTATAAGTATCATGTAATAAACTATTAAGTTTATAAAGGCATGGTTATTATTCAGGTTGTTACCTTGTCTGCTGTAATAAGTGTACTTCTGAATAATGTCTCAAAGCTGTTCAGCTAGGCTGACAGGCTATATGTCCTTAGTCGAGATATCTTGGTGAACATGAGACAGCCTTGATATGATTGAGACTGATATGAGTGCTAATCTTATAGGATGCTTCGAGCATGGAATAAGATGTAGACTCATGGGTACATTGGATGTACTGGACAGACCCTACTCGGATATTCCATTGCTTGTCACAATGTGAATGATCCTTGTAAGCACTAAGTGGCACATGTCCTTTGACTTGAGATCACTTATGTTTCTAAATGATGATTGTCATTGTTTTGAGGTAGTTCAATATCATTTGAAACATAATGATTATAGACTATCTTGGATGGTGAGCTTGAGTCAGGTTAGGGCACTTGTGATAGATAAAGGATTGCCGTCTCCTTGTTTAAGGAGTGTGATGTTCTAAAGGGCCCCCCTATATGAGATGATTGAGGAAGTGTATGGCCATACCCAGATGACTATGTGCATCTGATCTAATCATGCTCATCGTATTGGAGTTACAGGCTTGACATGCTTGTCCAATAAGAACATCCAGTGGCAAAGGAATCATGCATGCCTAGTGAGTTGATTCACACTTATGCTGTGGTTGGGTGGAGTCTTGGAAGACTCTTTCCTTTATATCGGGAGACAGTGATGTGTTGCTAGATACCCCTCGCTGATCGTGATAACGTAAGTTATCGTTACCGACATTTAAAGGAAACCCTTAGGGTCGCACAATTTGATGATATGGCTACTTAAGTCAGATCGTGTGGACTGAATTGTTCGAGTTCAGTTTAAAGGAGATTAAACTCTGATTGTAAGTGAGATCCAGTCTGATCATGTTTGATTGATTAGGGCTTGAGATCGGTAAGCTTAGATCGAGAGTGTGGATGCTAGATCGAAGAGATCAAGAGCATTAAAAGGATGAACGGTCAGATTTTGAACCTTAGGGTTTAATTTGGTCTGAACCGATTATTGGGCTGATTTGGTTTGGTCATTGGACCAATTGAATTGAACCGGCTCACATGTGAGCGCTTGGTTCATGTGAGAGGAGAGCTATGCGTTTGGTTCACTTCATGTGAACGCATAACGCAAGCTTTGATGACTTGCCATTTATGGCATTTCGGTTTGACAATTGTGATGAATGTCTCCACATTCGATCACAAGTTTGGCTAACGCTCCTCTCCATCATCTGGCTCTCGATGACACACACTTTCTTGTGTGGTGAAAGTGACGAGAAGAAAGATCGGCCAAGAGTTCATCATCTCCTTCATGCGATAAGACCCCTTGAAGCTTTTGCTAGCACAAAGTTGAGAAGGGAGTAGTCTTTGTCTTCTTGTGTGCGCACCTTTTGGAGGAGATCAACCTTGTTTTCTTCTTCCAAGCCGCCTTCCATCCATGGCAATGGTAAGATCATATCATGATCTTAAGTTGGTTTAAGTTGATTATATAGTTCATATGCGATCTTTAGAAGCCCTTTTTCCGCATTGCATGCTAGATTGCGCATGTATAGGGTTTCCCCCCCCCCTTATTAGGGGTTCCTACAACTGGTATCAGAGCTAGGCTCTCCATATGATCTATATGATTGCTAGAAGTGTTTGTGATCCATGCTTCTTGCGCTTACTTGATGCTTTGTTTTCATGATGCATGGTTACATGTACATGTAGATTGCGCTTGTATCATGTTTACATGTAGATTGCGCTTGTATCATGCTAACATGTAGATTGCGCTTGTATCATGGGCTATGTATGCGCTCCCCCTTGAAGGGGACCCCCTAAAGTTTGCGCTCCCCCTTGAAGGGGACCCCCTTAGATCTAAGGGTTATCAACTTTGTTTGTATGTTTGCGCATGCTCTAAGTGTTTTACAAAACTTACATCTTGCGCGGTTGATTAGATCTAAGGTGCCACTACATTAAATCCTTAAATGGGTTGATGGGGTTGAAGGCATCATCTAGTATAGATCAAGCTAGTCTGATCAGACCATCTGACAGCCTAGATGGGTCGACCAGATAGCACCTGTGCGCAAGCACGAGGTGGCTATAGGTTGACTGCATCAAAGGCGTGTAGCGAGGTCTGGTTGAGACAATTACTGAACATACTTGAGTTAGGCCCGGGGTCACACCCGCTTGCCAAAACTCATGAGGGTGGTTCAGCCCTTGACGCATGCATGGTTGACCATCAGGTCAACACGGGTCAGTTAGGACTCGGTGCATGCAAGGGCAAAAGATCTAACTAGATGGATGAGTGGATCCCCATCAATGGACCATTGTAAGGTTGTAGGGCTCATAAGGAAATTAAAATTGATGCCATGGGGTTTTTTCAAAATTTTAATTTCTTGATTGGATCACATGTTGATTGAACCATATGCTTGTTTATTTAGTCTTATGTGGGTTGCCCATTTGTGTGCTGTGCTGGGGCCTGCGTGCCTAGATTTAAAAAAAAAAATTGTAAATTAATTTGTGATCTGCGAATCACATTGTACTTAATTTATAATATGTTGTTGACCTGCGAGTCAACCTTGTCTAGATAGATCAAATGTACTTTGATTAGACAAGAGCACAAAAGCACACATCCAAGAGGGGCATTCACCTGGTGGTGCACCTGAGGTGCTCTTGGCGCTAGGGCCCTAGGTTGGACCAGATGAGATGCCAAGGAGCTCGAGTGAAGACTTAAGTAAAATTAAGGTCTTACTAGGGTTCATGGGCTTTTACCACATAAGATCATGCTTTCTACTTATTGCTAATAATTAGAATTGCATGTTTAAGTTTATCTTCTTCTATAGCCATAGGATATGCCTGATAGTAAGAAGATAAAAGACCGTTAAAATCCAACGCTAACATATCAAGCTCGATAAGCCTTCTGACGCGAAACCTCACCTTTCTGATTATCGTTGGAGCCGTGTTGAACCCACTCAGTGGGCACGTCCATCTATCTTCAGACGGTGCTGGATTTCACCTGCGTGTTACAGAGTTGGGATTTATCCCCTCTCGTTGCTCAGCATAGCACGTGGTGGTCCAGGGAGTAGGTCAGGTCAGCTTGACCATGTAGGCTACATATGTGGCGCATATGGTAGCACATGGAGGCAGCCATCTCTGGGATCAGAGACTGTGTTGTACCAACTCAGTTGGCACAGTCTGCTGGATTGCCAAGATGAAGGGGAATCGCACGGGTTGGCGATTGGCTGGGACAGCCTACCAGAAATTAGTGCTTGTCATCTCTGTGCAACTTATCTCGCCTGAGCGGGACGCGGAGACCAAGTATGAAATCTGGATCCCATCTCACTAAAAGAGTATTACTCTTTCGGACTGTTTACTGGATTTTTCAGTCAGACAAAATAGTGAGAAAAGAATCTTTCTTAAGTCCTGGATTGATTCTGAACATTGATACTGACCTTGCTGTTCTTGCTTGTTGTAGATTCCTGCAGCAACGAACACCATGAGCTTCAATGTGCGATCCCTACTGGAAAGGGAGAAGTTTGCTGGGCCGAACTTCTCTGACTGGTTTGGACACCTTAAGATTGTTCTTAAGGCAGAGAGGAAACTGTATGTCCTCGAGACGGCGATACCGCCGCAGCCCGCTCCGAACGCCGCAAGGGCGGTTCGGGATGCCTACGAAAAGCACGTCAATGATAGCATTGATGTCGCTTGCCTGATGCTAGCGTCTATGACGCCACCGCTGCACCGTCAGCATGAGGATATGTCGGCTATAGAAATTATAGCGAACCTCAAGATGCTGTATGCTGCACAGGCGAGGACAGAACGCTATAATCTGACGAAGCTCTTCTTTCAGAGCAAACTGGCTGAGGGGAGCCCAGTGGGAGCTCACGTGCTCAAGATGATTGGGCACAAGGAGGCTCTGGAGAAACTGGGGCATACCATCAACCAGGAGCTTGTTGTGGATATTATTCTGCAGTCTCTCCCGCCTTCTTTCGATGCGTTCATCATTAACTTTAATATGAACAAAATCGATTGTACGCCGGCAGAGCTGCTGAATATGCTCTTGACTACTGAGGAAACTCTGAAGGGTAAGCCTTCAACCTCTGTCTTGATGGTTCCTTCTAGGAACAAGAAGAAGGGGAAGAAGGGCAAGGCCCCTGTCAAGAACTACAGTAAGGCCCTGAAACAGAAGGTGAAGCGGTCGAAGGATAACAGGTGTTTCCACTGTGGCCAGCTGGGTCACTGGAAAAAGGACTGTAAAGCGCTCCAAGGAGATAAGAGGGGAAGCATCGCTTCTGGCTCAGGTATATATGTGACTGAGGTCATGTTATCTTCTTCTACTATATCATGGGTGTTGGACACTGCATGTGGAGTTCACATTTGTTCAAATGTGCAGGAACTCAAGAGAAGAAGGCAGGTGGGACAGCATGAGGTAGACCTACGAGTTGGAAACGGGGCACGGGTTGCTGCTGTTGCTGTAGGAGACTATTTCATTACTTTACCATCTGGCATTGTATTAGAATTAAACAATTGTTATTTTGTACCAAGTATCACAAAGAATATTATCTCTATTCCTGCTCTTGTCAGGAAAGGATTTGCCTTTGAATGCAATATTTCAAAGTGTGTTTTATCTCTAGATAATATTGTGTATGCAACTGGTTCAATTAACAATGGGTTATACATGTTGGACATGGAAAATTCTATACAAAACATTGATAATAAGAAAGCCAAGTATGCTGATGACAGCACCTTGTTATGGCATAGTCGTTTAGGCCATATAAACGAGAAGCGCATTAAGCGGTTGCATGATCATGGACTGCTGGGATCTTTCTCCTATGAGGAGATTGATACATGCAAAGCTTGTTTGATGGGTAAAATGACGAAGTCACCTTTTCCTCACAAAGGTCAAAGGACTTCAGGTTTACTGGACCTTATACACAGTGATGTGTGTGGGCCATTTAGTAAACATGCCAGAGGTGGCTATCAGTACTTCATTACCTTTACTGATGATTTCAGTAGGTATGGATATGTCTATTTAATGAGACATAAAAGTGAATCTTTTGACAAGTTCAAAGAGTTCAAAAATGAAGTACAAAATCAGTTAGGCCGAAATATCAAGGCACTTCGTTCTGATCGAGGTGGAGAATACCTGAGTCATACGTTTACTGACTATCTGAAGGAGTGTGGGATTATCTCACAGCTCACTCCGCCAGGAACACCGCAGTGGAATGGTGTGTCCGAGAGGAGAAATAGAACGTTACTTGATATGGTTCGTTCTATGATGAGTCAGGCTACTCTTCCATATTCCTTTTGGGGTTTTGCACTGGAAACAGCTGCAAAGGTACTAAACCGAGTGCCATCCAAGGCAGTTTCAAAGACGCCATATGAGTTATGGTATGGGAAACAGCCTAGCTTGACATTTATCAGGATCTGGGGTTGCGAGGCTTATGTCAAAAAGCTCGCCTCTGGGAAACTAGAGAGCAGATCTGACAAATGCATCTTTGTCGGTTACCCTAAGGAAACGAAGGGTTATTATTTCTACGATCCCAAAGAGAACAAGGTGTTTGTTGCTCGGACGGCCATATTTCTTGAGAAGGAATTTCTTCTGCAAGAGGCCAGTGGGAGAGAAATAAAGCTGGATGAGAATCCAGAGGAAGGACAAAGTAGTCAAGCACAGTTGGATGAGCCTGAGCCGGTAGAACAGGTTACTAAACAACCTGAGGCTCAAATAACACCGGAACCGCGAAGATCGGGAAGGATCCGTCGACAGCCTGAGCGCTATGACGGAGTCTATATCATTGAAAATGATGAACCCCTAACTTATGCGGATGCGGTCAGTGGACCGGAGTCAGCTAGATGGCTTGATGCTATGCGAGCCGAGATGGACTCCATGTCAGATAACCAAGTCTGGGATTTGGTTGATCCGCCTCCGGGAGTAATCCCTATAGGCTGTAAATGGATCTTCAAGAAGAAGATTGACATGGATGGTAACGTGGTCACCTATAAGGGCAGGCTAGTTGCGAAAGGTTTCAAACAAATCTACGGGTTAGATTATGATGAAACTTTCTCACCTGTAGCCATGTTTAAGTCTATTCGGATTCTTTTCGCGATAGCAGCATATTACGATTATGAGATCTGGCAGATGGATGTGAAAACAGCTTTCCTCAATGGAAATCTGGACGAGGATGTGTATATGACACAACCGGAAGGTTTCACTAATCCATCAGATCGTCATAAAATATGCAAGTTAAAGAAGTCCATTTATGGGCTGAAACAAGCATCAAGAAGCTGGAACATTCGTTTTGATGAATCAATCTCTGAGTTTGGTTTCATCAAGAACGAGGATGACCCGTGTGTATATAAGAGGTTTAGTGGGAGCGTAATTACATTCCTAATCCTCTACGTCGATGATATCTTAATCATTGGAAACGATATTCCTGAACTGCATGCTGTTAAGGCATGGTTAGGAAAATGTTTTCAGATGAAAGATTTAGGAGAAGCAGCCTATGTACTAGGTGTGAAGATCTGCAGAGATAGATCTAAGAGGCTTCTCGGGCTGTGCCAGAGTACTTACATCGATAAGGTCCTGGAGAGATTCCATTTAGAGAATTCTAAACGTGGATATCTTCCAGTCAGACATGGTCTGAATCTTTCGAAGAGTCAGTGTCCACAAACACAGACTGAGAAAGATGAAATGGACAATACGCCTTATGCTTCGGCTATTGGGTCCATTATGTATGCGATGTTGTGTACTCGCCCAGACGTCGCTTACGGGTTAAGCGTGACCAGTCGATTCCAAAGTAATCCAGGATTAGCGCACTGGATTGCGGTCAAGAACATTTTAAAATATCTGCGGAGGACCAAAGATATGTTCTTGATATATGGTGGTCAGGAAGAACTCAGTATAGAGGGATATACTGACGCTTCGTTCCAGTCGGACCAGGATGATTTCCGATCGCAGTCAGGCTATATTTTTAGCTTGAATGGTGGAGCAGTGGTGTGGAAGAGTTTCAAACAGTCAACTGTTGCTAATTCCACAACAGAAGCCGAGTATGTTGCAGCCTCGGAAGCATCTAAGGAGGCAGTGTGGATTCGTAAGTTCGTGAGAGAACTTGGTGTCGTTCCTTCGAGTGCTGATCCTTTGGTTATCTTCTGTGATAACACTGGAGCAATTGCACAAGCAAAGGAACCGCGGTCGCACCAGAAGTCCAAGCACATACAGAGACGGTTTCACTTGATCCGGGAGATCATTGATCGTGGCGAGATCAAAATATGCAAGGTTCATACAGATGACAATCTGGCAGACCCACTTACCAAGCCTCTGGCGCAGCAGAAGCATGAGAAGCACTGTAATAATATGGGTTTGAGATTTCTCAACCATTAGATTAAGTGCAAGTGGGAGATTGTTGGGGTATGCCCTTAAGGCTAATGTTTGAGGCCTTGGGATTGTATAAGTATCATGTAATAAACTCTTAAGTTTATAAAGGCATGGTTATTATTCAGGTTGTTACCTTGTCTGCTGTAATAAGTGTACTTCTGAATAATGTCTCAAAGCTGTTCAGCTAGGCTGACAGGCTATATGTCCTTAGTCGAGATATCTTGGTGAACATGAGACAGCCTTGATATGATTGAGACTGATATGAGTGCTAATCTTATAGGATGCTTCGAGCATGGAATAAGATGTAGACTCATGGGTACATTGGATGTACTGGACAGTCCCTACTCGGATATTCCATTGCTTGTCACAATGTGAATGATCCTTGTAAGCACTAAGTGGCACATGTCCTTTGACTTGAGATCACTTATGTTTCTAAATGATGATTGTCATTGTTTTGAGGTAGTTCAATATCATTTGAAACATAATGATTATAGACTATCTTGGATGGTGAGCTTGAGTCAGGTTAGGGCACTTGTGATAGATAAAGGATTGCCGTCTCCTTGTTTAAGGAGTGTGATGTTCTAAAGGGCCCCCCTATATGAGATGATTGAGGAAGTGTATGGCCATACCCAGATGACTATGTGCATCTGATCTAATCATGCTCATCGTATTGGAGTTACAGGCTTGACATGCTTGTCCAATAAGAACATCCAGTGGCAAAGGAATCATGCATGCCTAGTGAGTTGATTCACACTTATGCTGTGGTTGGGTGGAGTCTTGGAAGACTCTTTCCTTTATATCGGGAGACAGTGATGTGTTGCTAGATACCCCTCGCTGATCGTGATAACGTAAGTTATCGTTACCGACATTTAAAGGAAACCCTTAGGGTCGCACAATTTGATGATATGGCTACTTAAGTCAGATCGTGTGGACTGAATTGTTCGAGTTCAGTTTAAAGGAGATTAAACTCTGATTGTAAGTGAGATCCAGTCTGATCATGTTTGATTGATTAGGGCTTGAGATCGGTAAGCTTAGATCGAGAGTGTGGATGCTAGATCGAAGAGATCAAGAGCATTAAAAGGATGAACGGTCAGATTTTGAACCTTAGGGTTTAATTTGGTCTGAACCGATTATTGGGCTGATTTGGTTTGGTCATTGGACCAATTGAATTGAACCGGCTCACATGTGAGCGCTTGGTTCATGTGAGAGGAGTGCTATGCGTTTGGTTCACTTCATGTGAACGCATAACGCAAGCTTTGATGACTTGCCATTTATGGCATTTCGGTTTGACAATTGTGATGAATGTCTCCACATTCGATCACAAGTTTGGCTAACGCTCCTCTCCATCATCTGGCTCTCGACGACACACACTTTCTTGTGTGGTGAAAGTGACGAGAAGAAAGATCGGCCAAGAGTTCATCATCTCCTTCATGCGATAAGACCCCTTGAAGCTTTTGCTAGCACAAAGTTGAGAAGGGAGTAGTCTTTGTCTTCTTGTGTGCGCACCTTTTGGAGGAGATCAACCTTGTTTTCTTCTTCCAAGCCGCCTTCCATCCATGGCAATGGTAAGATCATATCATGATCTTAAGTTGGTTTAAGTTGATTATATAGTTCATATGCGATCTTTAGAAGCCCTTTTTCCGCATTGCATGCTAGATTGCGCATGTATAGGGTTTCCCCCCCCTTATTAGGGGTTCCTACAAGGTGGCCATAGGTCGATTGCACCTTAGGCGTGTAGCGAGGTCTGGTTGAGACAACAAGTGAACACACATGAGCTAGGCCCGGGGTCACACCCGCTTGCCAGAACTCATGAGGGTTGTTCAGCCCTTGGCGCATGCATGGTTGACCATTAGGTCAACACGGGTCAGTTAGGACTCGGTGCATGCAAGGGCAGAGGATCTGATCAGATGGATGAGTGGATCCCTATCAATGGACCATTGTAAGGTTGTAGGGGCACATAAGGAAATTAAAATTGATGCCATGGGGTTTTCAAAAATTTAATTTCATGATTGGATCACATGTTGATTGATGCCATGATGCTTGTCTATTTATTCTTATGTGGGCTGCCCATGTTAAATGTGTGCTGTGCTGGGGCCTGCGAGCCTGGAATTAAACTTGTAAATTAATTTGTGATCTGCGAATCACATTTGTACTTAATTTATAATGTATTATTGACCTGCGAGTCAAACTTGTCTAGATAGATCAAATTGTATTTGATTAGACAAGAGCACAAAGGCACACATCTAAGAGGGGCATTCAACTGGTGGCGCACCTGAGGTGCTCTTGGCGCAAGGGCCCTGGGTTGGACCAGAAGAGATGCAAAAGTCCCAAGAAAAGCAAGTGAAGACTTAAGATAATTTAAGGTCTTACTTAGGCTATGGGCTTTTACCACATAAGATCCGCATGCTTTCTACTTATTGCTTATTTATAATTAGAATTGCATGTTTAGTTATCTTCTGCTATAGCCATAGGATTTGCCTGATAGTAAGAAGATAAAAGACCGTTAAAATCCAAACGCTAACATATCAAGCTCGTAAGCCTTCTGACGCGAAACCTCACCGTTCTGACTATCGTTGGAGCCGTGTTGTACCCACTCAGTGGGCACGTCCATCTATCTTCAGACGGTGCGGGATTACACCTGCGTGTTACAGAGAAGGGATTTATCGCTTCTCGTTGCTCAGCATAGCACGTGGTGGTCCAGGGAGTAGGTCGGGTCAGCTTGACCATGTAGGCTACATATGTGGCGCATATGGTAGCACATGGAGGCAGCCATCTGTGGGATCAGAGACTGTGTTGTACCAACTCAGTTGGCACAGTCTGCTGGATTGCCCAGATGAAGGGGAATCGCACGGGTTGGCGATTGGCTGGAACAGCCTACCAGAAATTAGTACTTGTCATCTCTGTGCATCTTATCTCGCCTGAGCGGGACGCGGAGACCAAGTATGAAATCTGGATCCCATCTCACTAAAAGAGTGTTTCTCTTTCGGACTGTTTACTGGATTTTTCAGTCAGACAAAAATAGTGAGAAAAGAATCTTTCTCAAGTCCTGGATTGATTCTGAACATTGATACTGACCTTGCTGTTCTTGCATTGTTGTAGATCCCTGCAGCAACGAACACCATGAGCTTCAATGTGCGATCCCTACTGGAAAGGGAGAAGTTTGCTGGGCCGAACTTCTCTGACTGGTTCGGACACCTTAAGATCGTTCTTAAGGCAGAGAGGAAACTGTATGTCCTCGAGACGGCTGTGCCGCCTCAACCCGCTCCGAACGCCGCAAGGGCGGTTCGGGATGCCTATGAAAAGCATGTCAATGATAGCATTGATGTCGCTTGCCTGATGCTAGCGTCTATGACGCCACCGCTGCAGCGTCAGCATGAGGATATGTCGGCTATAGAAATTATAGCGAACCTCAAGATGCTGTATGCTGCACAGGCGAGGACAGAACGCTATAATCTGACGAAGCTCTTCTTTCAGAGCAAACTGGCTGAAGGGAGCCCAGTGGGAGCTCACGTGCTCAAGATGATTGGGCACAAGGAGGCTCTGGAGAAACTGGGGCATACCATCAACCAGGAGCTTGCTGTAGATATTATTCTGCAGTCTCTCCCGCCTTCTTTCGATGCGTTCATTATTAACTTTAATATGAACAAAATCGATTGTACTCCGGCAGAGCTGCTGAATATGCTCTTGACTACTGAGAAAACTCTGAAGGGAAAGCCTTCAACCTCTGTCTTGATGGTTCCTTCGAGGAACAAGAAGAAGGGGAAGAAGGGCAAGGCCCCAGTCAAGAACTACAGTAAGGCGCTGAAACAAAAGGTAAAGCGGGCGAAGGACAACAGGTGTTTCCACTGTGGCCAGCTGGGTCACTGGAAAAAGGACTGTAAAGCGCTCCAAGGAGATAAGAGGGGAAGCATCGCTTCTGGCTCAGGTATATTTGTGACTGAGGTCATGTTATCTTCTTCTTCTATTTCATGGGTGTTGGACACTGCATGTGGAGTTCACATTTGTTCAAATGTACAGGAACTCAAGAGAAGAAGGCAGGTGGGACAGCATGAGGTAGACCTATGCGTTGGAAATGGGGCACGGGTTGCTGCTGTTGCTGTAGGAGACTATTTCATTTCTTTACCATCTGGCATTGTATTGGAATTAAACAACTGTTATTTTGTACCGAGTATTACCAAGAATATTATCTCTATTCCTGCTCTTGTCAGGAAAGGATTTGCCTTTGAATGCAAGACTTCAAAGTGTGTTTTATCTTATGATAATATTGTGTATGCAACTGGTTCAATTAACAATGGGTTATTCATGTTGGACATGGAATATTCTATACAAAACATTGATAATAAGAAAGCCAAGTATGCTGATGACAGCACCTTGCTATGGCATAGTCGTTTAGGCCATATTAACGAGAAGCGCATTAAGCGGTTGCATGATCATGGACTGCTGGGATCATTCTCCTACAAGGAGATTGATACATGCAAAGCTTGTTTAATGGGTAAAATGACGAAGTCACCTTTTCTTAATAAAGGTCAAAGGGCTTCAGGTTTACTTGACCTTATACACAGTGATGTGTGTGGGCCTTTTAGTAAACATGCCAGAGGTGGCTATCAGTACTTCATTACCTTTACTGATGATTTCAGTAGGTATGGGTATGTCTATCTGATGAGACATAAAAGTGAATCTTTTGACAAGTTCAAAGAGTTCAAGAATGAAGTACAAAATCAGCTAGGCCGAAATATCAAAACACTTCGTTCTGATCGAGGTGGAGAATACTTGAGTCATGCGTTTACTGACTATCTGAAGGAGTGTGGGATTATCTCACAGCTCACTCCGCCAGGAACACCGCAATGGAATGGTGTGTCCGAGAGGAGAAATAGAACGTTACTTGATATGGTTCGTTCTATGATGAGTCAGGCTACTCTACCTTACTCCTTTTGGGGTTTTGCACTGGAAACAGCTGCAAAGGTACTAAACCGAGTGCCATCCAAGGCAGTTCCAAAGACGCCATATGAGTTATGGTGTGGGAAACAGCCGAGCTTGACATTTATCAGGATCTGGGGCTGCGAGGCTTATGTCAAAAAGCTCGCCTCTGGGAAACTAGAGAGCAGATCTGAGAAATGCATTTTTGTCGGATACCCTAAGGAAACTAAGGGTTATTATTTCTACGATCCCAAAGAGAACAAAGTTTTTGTTGCTCGGACGGCAATATTTCTTGAGAAGGAGTTTCTTCTGCAAGAAGCCAGTGGGAGAGAAATAAAGCTGGATGAGAATCCAGAGGAAGGACAAAGTGGTCAAGCGCAGTTGGATGAGTCTGAGCCGGTAGATCAGGTTATTGAACAACCTGAGGTTCAAATATCACGGGAACCGTGAAGATCGGGAAGGATCCGTCGACAGCCTGAGCGCTATGACGGAGTCTACATCATTGATAATGATGAACCCCTCACTTATGCGGATGCGGTCAGTGGACCGGAGTCAGCAAGATGGCTTGAGGCTATGCGAGCCGAAATGGACTCCATGTCAGATAACCAAGTCTGGGATTTGGTTGATCCGCCTCCGGGAGTAATCCCTATAGGCTGCAAATGGATCTTCAAGAAGAAGGTTGACATGGATGGTAACGTGGTTACCTATAAAGGCAGGCTGGTTGCGAAAGGTTTCAAACAAGTCTACGGGATAGATTATGATGAAACTTTCTCTCCTGTAGCCATGTTTAAGTCTATTCGGATTCTTTTCGCGATAGCAGCATATTTTGATTATGAGATCTGGCAGATGGATGTGAAGAGAGCTTTCCTTAATGGAAATCTGGATGAGGATGTGTATATGACACAACCTGAGGGTTTCACTAATCCATCAGATCGTCATAAAATATGCAAGTTAAAGAAGTCCATTTATGGACTTAAGCAAGCATCAAGAAGCTGGAATATTCATTTTGATGAATCAATCTCTGAGTTTGGTTTCATCAAGAACGAAGATGACCCGTGTGTATATAAGAGGTTTAGTGGGAGCGTGATTACTTTCCTAGTCCTCTACGTCGATGATATCTTGATCATTGGAAATGATATTCCTGAACTGCATGCTGTTAAAGCATGGTTAGGAAAATGTTTCCAGATGAAAGATTTAGGAGAAGCAGCCTATGTACTAGGTGTGAAGATCTACAGGGATAGATCTAAGAGGCTTCTCGGGCTGTGTCAGAGTACTTACATCGATAAAGTCCTGGAGAGATTTCATTTAGAGAATTCTAAACGTGGATATCTTCCAGTCAGACATGGTCTGAATCTTTCAAAGAGTCAGTGTCCACAAACACAGACTGAGAAAGATGAAATGGACAATACGCCTTATGCTTCGGCTATTGTATCCATTATGTATGCGATGTTGTGTACTCGCCCAGACGTCGTTTACGGGTTAAGCGTAACCAGTCGGTTCTAAAGTAATCCAGGTGTGGCACACTGGATTGCAGTCAAGAACATTTTAAAATATCTGCGGAGGACCAAAGATATGTTCTTGATATATGGTGGTCAGGAAGAACTCAGTATTGAAGGATATACTGACGCTTCGTTCCAGTCGGACCAGGATGATTTCCGATCGCAATCAGGCTATGTTTTTAGCTTGAATGGTGGAGCAGTGGTATGGAAGAGTTTCAAACAGTCAACTGTTGCTGATTCCACAACAGAAGCCGAGTATGTTGCAGCCTCGGAAGCATCCAAGGAGGCAGTGTGGATTCGTAAGTTCGTGAGAGAACTTGGTGTTGTTCCTTCGAGTGTCGATCCTTTGGTTATCTTCTGTGATAACACTGGAGCCATCGCACAAGCAAAGGAACCACGGTCGCACCAGAAATCCAAGCACATACAGAGACGGTTTCACTTGATCCGGGAGATCATTGATCGAGGCGAGATCAAAATATGCAAGGTTCATATAGATGACAATCTGGCAGACCCGCTTACCAAGCCTCTGGCGCAGCAGAAGCATGAGAAGCACTGTAATAATATGGGTTTGAGATTTCTCAACCATTAGATTAAGTGCAAGTGGGAGATTGTTGGGGTATGCCCTTAAGGCTAATGTTTGAGGCCTTGGGATTGTATGAGTATCATGTAATAAACTCTTATGTTTATAAAGGCATGGTTATTATTCAGGTTGCTACCTTGTCTGCTGTAATAAGTGTACTTCTGAATAATGTCTCAAAGCTGTTCAGCTAGGCTGACATGCATATGTCCTTAGTCAAGATATCTTGGTGAACATGAGACAGCCTTGATATGATTGAGACTAATATGTGTGCTAATCTTATAGGATGCTTCGAGCATGGAATAAGATGTAGACTCATGGGTACATTGGATGTACTGGACAGACCCTACTAGGATATTCAATTGCTTGTCACAATATGAATGATCCTTGTTTGCACTAAGTGGCACATGTCCTTTGACTTGAGATCACTTGTGTTTCTAAATGATGATTGTCATTGTTTTGAGGTAGTTCAATATCATTTGAAACATAATGATTATAAACTATCTTGGATAATGATCATGAGTCAGGTTAGAACACTAGTGATAGATAAAGGATTGCCGTCTCCTTGTTCAAGGAGTGTGATGTTCTAAAGGGCCCCCCTGTATGAGATGATTGAGATAGTGTATGGCCATACCCAGATGACTATGTTCATCTGATCTAATCATGCTCATCATATTGGAGCTACAGGCTTGACATGCTTGTCCAATAAGAACATCCAGTGGCAAAGGAATCATGTAAGCCTTGTGAAATGGATTCACACTTGTGCTGTGTTTTGGGTGTAGTCTTGGAAGACTCTTTCCTCTATATCGGGAGACAGTGATGTGTTGCTAGATACCCCTCACTGGTCGTGATAACGTAAGTTGTCGTTACCGACATTTAAAGGAAACCCTTAGGGTCACACAAGTTGATGATATGGCTTACTTAAGTCAGATCGTGTGGACTGAATTATTTGGGTTCAGTTTAAAGGGATACAATCTCTGATTGTAAGTGAGATCTGGTCTGATCATGTTTGATTGATTAGGGCTTGAGATCGGTAAGCTTCGATCGAGAGAAGTGATGCTAGATCGGTGAGATCAGAAGCATCAGGAGATCAACGGTTAGATCTTGAACCGTTTGGTTCAGAGAGATCTAGACCATGGCTTGGGCTGGTTTCATGCGGTCTTTGGACCAGATTGATTGAACCAAAGTGAACCAAATTCGAACCGGTTCACTCATGTGAACGCTTGGTTCGAATGGTGATGGCGTTTTGTTTGTTGATGAGCGCATACTTCCAATTAAGGAAAGTGATCAAAGCCTCTCTTCATAACGCCTAACGCCAAGCCGTTGATGTGTGTGACTTCACTTCGCTTAGCTTTGATCATATCGAAAGGTGTGAAAAAACAAAACGAAGGTGGAGCTCTCGGCAAGAGATTGATCTCTCATCATCCTCACGCGACAAGTACCTTTGAAGCTCTTTGCTAGCACAAGGATCTCAAAGAGTAGTCCTTGATCATCTTGTGTGTGACGACAAGGAGGAGTCCTCTTTTGTTCTCTTGATTCCAAGGCACCATCTAATCCGATGGCTATGGTATGAACTCCCTCTTGTTCCATTCAATTGTCTGAAGTTGATCATGAAAACATATTACATGCGATTGGTAAAACCCTAGCATCTTCATGCAAGAATGAATTATGCGCCAACCTTACTTAGGGTTTCGGCCCCCCCTCAAGAAAGGGGTTTTATCCGCTTGCGCTCCCCCTTGAAGGGGACTCTTCACCAGGAAGTTACTTGCTAGTGGGTGCAAGGGTTACCTTGCGCATGTTAAGGTGCAGGATGATTCTACTTCTGATTTGACTCAGATGGCGGTGGTGAAAGAGTTTCCTGATGTGTTCTCTGAGGAATTTTCAGGCTTGCCACCAATTAGAGAAGTGGAGTTTGGCATTGAGTTGGCGCCAGGTACGGCACCTATCTCCAGAGCTCCTTATCGCATGGCTACCTCAGAGCTGGCCGAGCTTAAGAAACAACTGGAGGAATTGCTAGAGAAAGGGTACATTCGGCCTAGTGCTTCTCCCTGGGGAGCGCTAGTGCTATTTGTAAAGAAGAAAGATGGAACCCTGAGGATGTGTATAGACTACAGGCAACTGAACCAAGTGACTATCAAGAATAAGTATCCTCTTCCCAGAATTGATGATCTGTTTGATCAATTACAGGGAGCTACAGTGTTCTCTAAGATTGATCTAAGATCAGGGTATTATCAGCTTAGAGTCAAGGATGAGGATATATTTAAGACTGCTTTCAGGACCAGGTATGGGCATTTTGAATTTCTAGTTATGCCTTTTGGACTGACGAATGCACCTGCTGTCTTCATGGATTTGATGAACAGGGTATTCCATGATTTGCTTGACTCTTGTGTGGTAGTCTTTATAGATGATATCTTGGTATACTCTCGGACTACTTCAGATCATGTTAGTGACTTGCGCAGAGTGTTGGAGATTCTGAGGAAAAACCGATTATATGCCAAGGCTAGTAAGTGTGAGTTCTGGCTAGAAAAGATCAGCTTCTTGGGACATGTGATTTCTGGTCAGGGGGTGTCTGTGGATCCAGTTAAAGTGCAAGCCATCCTCAATTGGGGAAGACCGACTAGCGCTACTGAGATCAGAAGTTTCTTGTGTTTAGCAGGTTACTACCGGAGATTTGTTGAGGGATTCTCCAAGTTGGTGGGTCCTTTAACTAAATTGACCAGAAAGGAGGCCAAGTTTATTTGGGATGACAAGTGTGAAGAGAGCTTTCAAGAGCTGAAGAGGAGGTTGACTAGTGCACCGATCCTCATTATTCCTAGTGATGGGGAAAGGTTTACTGTTTATACAGATGCTTCAGGCAAAGGGTTGGGTTGTGTCTTGATGCAGAAGGGTTCTGTAGTAGCCTATGCTTCGAGACAACTGAAGGAGTATGAATTGAACTACCCTACTCATGATTTAGTGTTGGCGGCCGTAGTCTTTGCTTTGAAGATATGGCGTCACTATTTGTTGGGTCAGGAGTTTGATCTGTTCACTGATCACCAGAGTCTCAAGTACATCTTCACTCAGAAGGAGTTAAACATGAGACAGAGAAGATGGATGGAGTTGATCAAAGACTATGACTGTTGGGGTATGCCCTTAAGGCTAATGTTTGAGGCCTTTGGGATTGTATCAGTATCATGTAATAAACTCTTGTTTTTATAAAGGCATGGTTGTTATTCAGTTTGTTACCTTGTCTGCTGTAATAAGTGTACTACTGAATAATGTCTCAAAGCTGTTCAGCTAGGCTGACAGTTAAGTCCTTAGTCGAGATATCTTGGTGAACATGAGACAGCCTTGATATGATTGAGACTAACATTTGTTCTAATCTTATAGGATGCTTCGAGCATGGAATAAGATGTAGACTCATGGGTACATTGGATGTACTGGACAGACCCTACTAGGATATTCAATTGCTTGTCACAATGTGAATAATCCTTGTATGCTACAAGTGGCACATGTCCTTTGACTTGAGATCACTTGTGTTTCTAAATGATGATTGTCATTGTTTTGAGGTAGTTCAATATCATTTGAAAGATAATGGTAATAAACTATCTTGGATAATGATCATGATTCAGGTTAGGACACTAGTGATAGACATAGGATTGCCGTCTCCTTGTTTAAGGAGTGTGATGTTCTAAAAGGGCCCCCTTGGATGAGATGATTGAGAAAGTGTATGGCCATACCCAGATGACTATGCTCATCTGATCTAATCATGCTCATCGTATTGGAGTTACAAGCTTGACATGCTTGTCCAATAAGAACATCCAGTGGCAAAGGATACATGTATGCCTTGTGAAGTGGATTCACACTTGTGCTGTGGTTTGGGTGTAGTCTTGGAAGACTCTTTCCTTTATATCGGGAGACAGTGATGTGTTGCTAGATACCCCTCACTGATTGTGATAACGTGAGTTATCGTTACCGACATTTAAAGGAAACCCTTAGGGTCGCACAATTTGGTGATATGGCTTACTTGAGTCAGATCGTGTGGACTGGATTGTTTTGATTCAGTTTAAAGGAGTTTAAACTCTGATTGTAAGTGAGATCCAGTCTGATCATGTTTGATTGATTAGGGCTTGAGATCGGTAAGCTTCGATCGAGAGTGTGGATGCTAGATCGATGAGATCAAGGGCATCAAAAGATGAACGGTCAGATTTTGAACCTTAGGGTTTATTTTGGTCTGGACCAATTCTTGGGCTGATTTGGTTTGGTCATTGGACCAACTGCATTGAACCGGCTCATATGTGAGCGCTTGGTTCATTTGAGAGAAGAGATATGCGTTTGGTTCACTTCATGTGAACGCATAACGCATGTATTCAAGACTTGCCAATTTTGGCATTTCGGTTTTGCAAAGTGATGAATGTCTCCACATTCGATCACAAGGCTTCTCTAACGCTCATCTCCCCTTTGGCTCTCGACGACACACACATTCTTGGGTGGTGTAAGTTGACGAGAAGAAGGATCGGCCAAGAGAGATTTTTCATCATCTCCTTCCATTCGACAAGCAAGCTTGGGTGCCTTGCTAGCGCAAGGGACGCCAAGGAAGTAAGCAATCTTCATCTTGTGTGTGAACTTTTGGAGGAGATCTAAGTTGCTCTCTTCTTCCAAGCCGACATTCAACCCTATGGCATTGGTATGATCTCCTTCTTGATCTAATTAATCCATCAAAGTTGATCATATGAGCATATAAGCGATTATGTTGTTGAAACCCTAGCAAACATGCATGCGCCCCCTTTATTTAGGGTTTCGGCCCCCCCTCTTGAAAGGGGTTTTATCCGCTTGCGCTCCCCCTTGAAGGGGACTCTTCAATTGGTATCAGAGCCAAGATCTTATATGAATCATATGATTGCTATGTATGTTTTGTGATCCATATATGTATGATGCTTAGATCAATGTTTTCTCTTCATGCGATTATACTAGTTGATAGTATGTTCATGTTGCGCATGTATGAGAGTTATATTGGCGCATGTATGTTGGTTGCGCTTCTATCATGTTGTTGTAGTTGTTTTTCGAAAACCCTAAATGACATGCGCGACTTGCATATTAGATCTAAGCCGCACCTACAATAAACCCTTAGACGGGTTGATGGGGTTGAAAGCATCCTCCAGGTTAGATCAAACTAGTCTGATCAGACCATCTGACAGCCTAGATGGATCGACCAGATGGCACCTGTGCGCAAGCACGAGGTGGCTATAGGTCGATTGCATCACAGGCGTGTAGCGAGGTCTGGTTGAGACAACCAATGAACACTCTTGAGTTAGGCCCGGGGTCACACCCGCTTGCCAGAACTCTTGAAGGTGGTTCAGCCCTTGGCGCATGCATGGTTGACCATTAGGTCAACTCGAGTCAGTTAGGACTTGGTGCATGCAAGGGCATGGATCTAACTAGATTGATGAGTGGATCCCTATCAATGGACCGTTGTAAGGTTGTAGGGCACATAAGACAAGTAAAATTGATTCCAATGGGATTTCAAAATTTTTATTTTGTCTATGGATCACATGATTGATTGAATGATGCCATGATGCTTGTTTATTTAATCTTATGTGGGTTGCCCAAATGTGTGCTGTGCTGGGGCCTGCGTGCCTGGTTAATTATAAATTAATATTCATTTGTGATCTGCGAATCACATTGTTTTAATTTATAAAATGTAATTGACCTGCGAGTCAATCTTGTCTAGATAGATTAAAATATATTTTAATCATACAAGAATTCTATGCACACATGGCGATGAGGCTCATGCAGCTGGTGGCGCACCTGAGCTGCATTTGGCGCTAGGGCCCTGGGTTGGGCCAGATCAGATATAAAAGGACCCTTAAAGAGCTCAAGTGAAGACTTAAGTAAAATTAAGGTCTTACTTAGGGTTCATGGGCTTTTACCACATAAGATCAGCATGCTTTCTACTTATTGCTAATAATTAGAATTGCATGTTTAGTTATCTTCTGCTATCACCATAGGGTTTGCATGATAGTTATGAAGATAAAAGGACCGTTAAAATCCAACGCTAACATATCAAGCTCGTAAGCCTTCTGGCGCGAAACCTCACTGTTCTGATTATCGTTGGAGCCGTGTTGTACCCACTCAGTGGGCACGTCCATCTATCTTCAGACGGTGTGTGATTTCACCTGCGTGTTACAGAGAAGGGATTTATCGCTTCTCGTTGCTCAGCATAGCACGTGGTGGTCCAGGGAGTAGGTCGGGTCAGCTTGACCATGTAGGCTACATATGTGGCGCATATGGTAGCACATGGAGGCAGCCATCTGTGGGATCAGAGACTGTGTTGTACCAACTCAGTTGGCACAGTCTGCTGGATTGCCCAGGTGAAGGGGAATCGCACGGGTTGGCGATTGGCAGGGACTGCCTACCAGAGATTAGTGCTTGTACTCTCTGTGCATCTTATCTCGCCTGAGCGGGACGCGGAGACCAAGTATGAAATCTGGATCCCATCTCACTAAAAGAGTGTTACTCTTTCGGACTGTTTTAATGGATTTTACAGTCAGCTAAAATAGTGAGAAAAGAATCTTTCTTAAGTCCTGGATTGATTCTAGACATTGATACTGACCTTGCTGTTCTTGCATTGTTGTAGATTCCTGCAGCAACGAACACCATGAGCTTCAATGTGCGATCCCTACTGGAAAGGGAGAAGTTTGCTGGGCCGAACTTCTCTGACTGGTTCGGACACCTTAAGATCGTTCTTAAGGCAGAGAGGAAACTGTATGTCCTCAAGACGGCTGTGCCGCCTCAACCCGCTGCGAACGCCGCAAGGGCGGTTCGTGAAGCCTATGAAAAGCACGTCAATGATAGCATTGATGTCGCTTGCCTGATGCTAGCGTCTATGACGCCACCGCTGCAGCGTCAGCATGAGGATATGTCGGCTATAGAGATTATAGCGAACCTCAAGATGCTGTATGCTGCACAGGCGAGGACAGAACGCTATAATCTGACGAAGCTCTTCTTTTAGAGCAAACTGGCTGAAGGGAGCCCAGTGGGAGCTCACGTGCTCAAGATGATTGGGCACAAGGAGGCTCTGGAGAAACTGGGGCATACCATTAACCAGGAGCTTGCTGTAGACATCATTCTGCAGTCTCTTCCGCCCTCTTTCGATGCGTTCATCATTAACTTTAATATGAACAAAATCGATTGTACTCCGGCAGAACTGCTGAATATGCTCTTGACTACTGAGGAAACTCTGAAGGGAAAGCCTTCGACCTCTGTCTTAATGGTTCCTTCCAGGAACAAGAAGAAGGGGAAGAAGGGCAAGGCCCCTGTCAAGAACTACAGTAAGGCTCTGAAACAGAAGGTGAAGCGGTCCAAGGACAACAGGTGTTTCCACTGTGGCCAGCTGGGTCACTGGAAAAAGGACTGTAAAGCGCTCCAAGGAGATAAGAGGGGAAGCATCGCTTCTGGCTTAGGTATTCACGTGACGGAAGTCATGGTTTCATCTTCTTCTATTTCATGGGTGTTGGACACTGCATGTGGAGTTCACATTTGTTCAAATGTACAGAAACTCAAGAGAAGAAGACAGGTGGGACAGCATGAGGTAGACCTACGCGTTGGAAACAGGGCACGGGTTGCTGCTGTTGCTGTAGGAGACTATTTCATTTCTTTACCATCTGGCATTGTATTGGAATTAAACAATTGTTATTTTGTACCGAGTATCACTAAAAATATTATCTCTATTCCTGCTCTTGTCAGGAAAGGATTTGCCTTTGAATGCAATATTTCAAAGTGTGTTTTATCTTGTGATAATATTGTTTATGCAACTGGTTCAATTAACAATGGGTTATTCATGTTGGACATGGAATATTCTATGCAAAACATTGATAATAAGAAAGCCAAGTATGCTGATGACAGCACCTTGTTATGGCATAGTCGTTTAGGCCATATTAACAAGAAGCGCATTAAGCGGTTACATGATCATGGACTGCTGGGATCATTCTCCTATGAGGGGATTGATACATGCAAAGCTTGTTTAATGGGTAAAATGACGAAGTCACCTTTTCTTAACAAAGGTCAAAGGGCTTTAGGTTTACTTGACCTTATACACAGTGATGTGTGTGGGCCATTTAGTAAACATGCCAGAGGTGGCTATCAGTACTTCATTACCTTTACTGATGATTTCAGTAGGTATGGTTATGTCTATCTGATGAGACATAAAAGTGAATCTTTTGACAAGTTCAAAGAGTTCAAGAATGAAGTACAAAATCAGCTAGGCCGAAATATCAAGGCACTTCGTTCTGATCGAGGTGGAGAATACTTGAGTCATGCGTTTACTGACTATCTAAAAGAGTGTGGGATTATCTCACAGCTCACTCCGCCAGGAACACCACAATGGAATGGTGTGTCCGAGAGGAGAAATAGAACGTTACTTGATATGGTTCGTTCTATGATGAGTCAAGCTACTCTTCCATATTCCTTTTGGGGTTTTGCACTGGAAACAGCTGCAAAGGTACTAAACCGAGTGCCATCCAAGGCCGTTTCAAAGACGCCATATGAGTTATGGTATGGGAAACAGCCGAGCTTGACATTTATCAGGATCTGGGGTTGCGAGGCTTATGTCAAAAAGCTCGCCTCTGGGAAACTAGAGAGCAGATCTGAGAAATGCATCTTTGTCGGTTACCCTAAGGAAACTAAGGGTTATTATTTCTACGATCCCAAGGAGAACAAGGTGTTTGTTGCTCGGACGGCCATATTTCTTGAGAAGGAGTTTCTTCTGCAAGAGGCCAGTGGGAGAGAAATAAAGCTGGATGAGAATCCAGAGGAAGGACAAAGTAGTCAAGCACAGTTGGATGAGCCTGAGCCGGTAGAACAGGTTACTGAACAACCTGAGGCTCAGATATCACGGGAACCGCGAAGATCGGGAAGGATCCATCGACAGCCTGAGCGCTATGACGGAGTCTACATGATTGATAATGATGAACCCCTTACTTATGCGGATGCGGTCAGTGGACCGGAGTCAGCTAGATGGCTTGATGCTATGCGAGCCGAAATGGACTCCATGTCAGATAACCATGTCTGGGATTTGGTTGATCCGCCTCCGGGAGTAATCCCTATAGGCTGTAAATGGATCTTCAAGAAGAAGATTGACATGGATGGTAACGTAGTTACCTATAAAGGCAGGCTAGTTGCGAAAGGTTTGAAACAAATCTACGGGATAGATTATGATGAAACTTTCTCACCTGTAGCCATGTTTAAGTCTATTCGGATTCTTTTCGCGATAGCTGCATATTACAATTATGAGATCTGGCAGATGGATGTGAAGACAGCTTTCCATAATGGAAATCTGGATGAGGATGTGTATATGACACAACCTGAGGGTTTCACTAATCCATCAGATCGTCATAAAATATGCAAGTTAAAGAAGTCTATTTATGGACTTAAGCAAGCATCAAGAAGCTGGAATATTCGTTTTGATGAATCAATCTCTGAGTTTGGTTTCATCAAGAACGAAGATGACCCGTGTGTATATAAGAGGTTTAGTGGGAGCGTGATTACTTTCCTAGTTCCTACGTCGATGATATCTTGATCATTGGAAACGATATTCCTGAACTGCATGCTGTTAAGGCATGGTTAGGAAAATGTTTCCAGATGAAAGATCTAGGAGAAGCAACCTATGTGTTAGGTGTGAAGATCTACAGGGATAGATCTAAGAGGCTTCTCGGGCTGTGCCAGAGTACGTACATCGATAAAGTCCTGGAGAGATTCCATTTAGAGAATTCTAAAAGAGGATATCTGCCAGTCAGACATGGTCTGAATCTTTCGAAGAGTCAGTGTCCACAAACACAGACTGAGAAAGATGAAATGGACAATACGCCTTATGCTTCGGCTATTGGGTCCATTATGTATGCGATGTTGTGTACTCGCCCAGACGTCGCTTACGGGTTAAGCGTGACCAGTCGGTTCCAAAGTAATCCAGGTATGGCGCACTGGATTGCGGTCAAGAACATTTTAAAATATCTGCGGAGGACCAAAGATATGTTCTTGATATATGGTGGTCAGGAAGAACTCAGTATTGAAGGATATACTGACGCTTCGTTCCAGTCGGACCAGGATGATTTCCGATCGCAATCAGGCTATGTTTTTAGCTTGAATGGTGGAGCAGTGGTGTGGAAAAGTTTCAAACAGTCAACTGTTGCTGATTCCACAACAGAAGCCGAGTATGTTGCAGCCTCGGAAGCATCCAAGGAGGCAGTGTGGATTCGTAAGTTCGTGAGAGAACTTGGTGTTGTTCCTTCGAGTGCAGATCCTTTGGTTATCTTCTGTGATAACACTGGAGCCATCGCACAAGCAAAGGAACCACGGTCGCACCAGAAGTCCAAGCACATATAGAGACGGTTTCACTTGATCCGTGAGATCATTGATCGAGGCGAGATCAAAATCTACAAGGTTCATACAGACGACAATCTGGCTGACCCGCTTACCAAGCCTCTGGTGCAGTAGAAGCATGAGAAGCACTGTAATAATATGGGTTTGAGATTTCTCAACCATTAGATTAAGTGCAAGTGGGAGATTGTTGGGGTATGCCCTTAAGGCTAATGTTTGAGGCCTTTGGGATTGTATC
This sequence comes from Costus lasius, assembly GCA_027563935.2. Lineage (NCBI taxonomy): Eukaryota > Viridiplantae > Streptophyta > Magnoliopsida > Zingiberales > Costaceae > Costus > Costus lasius. The sequence continues at coordinate 42,595,099 of CM050448.1, forward strand.
AGTATCATGTAATAAACTCTTGTTTTTATAAAGGCATGGTTGTTATTCAATTTGTTACCTTGTCTGCTGTAATAAGTGTACTACTGAATAATGTCTCAAAGCTGTTCAGCTAGGCTGACAGTTAAGTCCTTAGTCGAGATATCTTGGTGAACATGAGACAGCCTTGATATGATTGAGACTAACATTTGTTCTAATCTTATAGGATGCTTCGAGCATGGAATAAGATGTAGACTCATGGGTACATTGGATGTACTGGACAGACCCTACTAGGATATTCAATTGCTTGTCACAATGTGAATAATCCTTGTATGCTACAAGTGGCACATGTCCTTTGACTTGAGATCACTTGTGTTTCTAAATGATGATTGTCATTGTTTTGAGGTAGTTCAATATCATTTGAAAGATAATGGTTATAAACTATCTTGGATAATGATCATGATTCAGGTTAGGACACTAGTGATAGACATAGGATTGCCGTCTCCTTGTTCAAGGAGTGTGATGTTCTAAAAGGGCCCCCTTAGATGAGATGATTGAGAAAGTGTATGGCCATACCCAGATGACTATGCTCATCTGATCTAATCATGCTCATCGTATTGGAGTTACAAGCTTGACATGCTTGTCCAATAAGAACATCCAGTGGCAATGGATACATGTATGCCTTGTGAAGTGGATTCACACTTGTGCTGTGGTTTGGGTGTAGTCTTGGAAGACTCTTTCCTTTATATCGAGAGACAGTGATGTGTTGCTAGATACCCCTCACTGATTGTGATAACGTGAGTTATCGTTACCGACATTTAAAGGAAACCCTTAGGGTCGCACAATTTGGTGATATGGCTTACTTGAGTCAGATCGTGTGGACTGGATTGTTTTGATTCAGTTTAAAGGAGTTTAAACTCTGATTGTAAGTGAGATCCAGTCTGATCATGTTTGACTGATTAGGGCTTGAGATCGGTAAGCTTCGATCGAGAGTGTGGATGCTAGATCGATGAGATCAAGGGCATCAAAAGATGAACGGTCAGATTTTGAACCTTAGGGTTTATTTTGGTCTGGACCAATTCTTGGGCTGATTTGGTTTGGTCATTGGACCAACTGCATTGAACCGGCTCATATGTGAGCGCTTGGTTCATTTGAGAGAAGAGATATGCGTTTGGTTCACTTCATGTGAACGCATAACGCATGTATTCAAGACTTGCCAATTTTGGCATTTCGGTTTTGCAAAGTGATGAATGTCTCCACATTCGATCACAAGGCTTCTCTAACGCTCATCTCCCCTTTGGCTCTCGACGACACACACATTCTTGGGTGGTGTAAGTTGACGAGAAGAAGGATCGGCCAAGAGAGATTTTTCATCATCTCCTTCCATTCGACAAGCAAGCTTGGGTGCCTTGCTAGCACAAGGGACGCCAAGGAAGTAAGCAATCTTCATCTTGTGTGTGAACTTTTGGAGGAGATCTAAGTTGCTCTCTTCTTCCAAGCCGACATTCAACCCTATGGCATTGGTATGATCTCCTTCTTGATCTAATTAATCCATCAAAGTTGATCATATGAGCATATAAGCGATTATGTTGTTGAAACCCTAGCAAACATGCATGCGCCCCCTTTATTTAGGGTTTCGGCCCCCCTCTTGAAAGGGGTTTTATCCGCTTGCGCTCCCCCTTGAAGGGGACTCTTCAATGACTTCTCTATTCAGTATCAGGCTGGAAAGGCCAATGTAGTGGCTGATGCACTGAGCAGACATCCAGTTACTTCAGTAGCAGCACTACGGGTCAGTGAGTGGCAGTTGCTGCAGGAGTTTAGCGATCTCAAGATCAGTGTTTCTCCTAGAGTTCAGTCGGGTTATGTGGCCTTTCTCAGAGTACAGTCTGCTTTGTTGCAGAAGATCAGAGATCAGCAGTCTGTGGATCCGAAATTAGTTCAGATCAGGGATAGTCTGGTTGATGGCGCAGTTCAGGATTTTAGCCTGTCTGATGATGGTATTCTTCGGTTTCGTGGAAGGGTATGTGTCCCTGAGGAACCGAGCTTGAGGAAAGAAATATTGGAGGACAGCCATAACTCCAAATATTCTCTACATCCTGGTGTGACTAAGATGTATCAGGACCTTAAGAAAAATTTTTGGTGGCCGGGTATGAAGAAAGAAGTATTTGATTTTGTCTCTAGGTGTTTAACCTGTCAGACTGTAAAGGCTGAACATCAGAAACCTGGTGGTTTGTTGCAGCCTCTTCCTATTCCTGAGTGGAAGTGGGAATGCATCAGTATGGATTTTGTGTGTGGTTTGCCTAGAACCAGATTGGGTCATGATGCTATTTGGGTGATCGTTGATAGACTCACTAAATCAGCCCATTTTCTACCGATCAAGATGACTTATCCTTTAGAGAGGCTGGCTAGATTATACATTGATGAGATAGTCAGACTGCATGGAGTGCCTGTCGATATTGTGTCTGATAGGGACTCTCGGTTTTTGTCCAGATTTTGGAAGAGCTTACAGGAGGGTTTGGGTACTAAGTTGAGTTTTAGTACAGCATACCATCCTCAGTCTGATGGCCAGACAGAGCGTACTATCCAGACTCTAGAAGACTTATTGAGAGCTTATGTGGTTGATTGGAGTTCTGAGTGGAATCGGGATCTATCTTTGATAGAGTTCACTTATAATAATAGCTTCCACTCCAGTATTCAGATGGCTCCATATGAGGCTTTGTATGGAAGAAGGTGTAGGACTCCCTTGTGTTTGGAGGAAACTGGTGACAGAATGATTTTGAGATCTGATGCAGTTCAGGAGACTACTGATAAGGTCAGAGAGATACAGAATAAACTGAAGATTGCTCGGGACAGACAGAAGAGTTATGCTGACGACCGTCGTCGTTCCCTGGAGTTTATGGTAGGGGATCATGTTTTCTTAAAGGTGTCACCTACTAAGGGTGTTATGAGGTTTGGCAAAAAGGGCAAGTTGAGCCCTAGGTTTGTAGGCCCTTTTGACATTATTGAGAGAATTGGTCCAGTGGCTTACAGATTAGCTTTACCTCCTGCTATGGATCATGTGCATAATGTGTTCCATGTTTCTGCTTTGAGGAAATATCATCCTGATCCATCTCATGTGTTGGAGTTGGAACCTCTTCAGATTCAGAGTGACTTGACATTTGAGGAAAGACCTCTCCGGATTGTGGATAGAAAGGATAAAGTTCTGAGGAACAAGACTATACCTTTGGTAAAGGTTATCTGGGGAAATCAGTCGGTTGAGGAGGCGACTTGGGAGACTGAAGCTGATATGAGGAAATTTTATGCTTATCTCTTTGATGATATGGATGCTGAGCTTTAGAGGACTAAAGCTTTATAAGGAGGGAGGGATGTAAGATCCAAGGATCTTAAGTCCTGGTAAGCATTATTTTGATTGTTAATTTATAGTATTGGTTGTTAATTTATGTATTGGTTGTTAATTTATAGTTAATTAAATTAGAGATTTTTGGTTGTTAATTTTAAGTTAATTAATTAGACCTTATTGGTTAATTAATTAGACTTTATTGGATATTAATTAAATCCTTATTGGATTTGCGTTTAAGTGAATTAATTAATTGGATGTTAATTTAAATTCTTAGTGGATTTTCACTTAAACCATGGGTTATTGGGTTTGCACTAATTGGGTTTTTAAAATTCGAACTATTTGACAATTAATTGGTTAGCGGGTTTAGAATTCAAAAACCGAAATTTTGAGTTAGTAATTTCGGTTAGGGTAGAGTTTTTGGCGAAATTTTGGCTTGGAGGAAAATCTTGGGCGACGGCTTGAAGGCTTGGGGCGATTCTTGGAGGCTTGGAGGCGAAAATTCCTTTCTTCCTTTGGCTGGCGTCTTGGTGTTGGTGACGTTCCTCTTCCCTTGGTGGCGACATTGGTGGAATTTCAAAGCTTTAGGCGAATTGTTGTGGAGGATTTTCACCTTAGTGTTCTCGGTTAAGAGGTGAGTGGGGTGTCTTAATCGATTTCTAGCAATTTAGTTGTGTTAATTGATGCATTAGATTGATTAGAAAGTTTAGTTTACCATGTTAAAAACCGAAAACTCAAGACTTCTCTTTGTTATAAACCGAAAGTTGCAATGGTATATTTATCATGAAAACTCAAGACTCCTTGTTAACTAAGGTTTAATTTAAGTTGGAAATTTTATCATGCTAAAAACCGAATTAAGATGTATCTTTATGTTGTGAAAACCGAAACTTTGATTTAATTATGAAAACCGAAATCTTGATGATTGTTTAACCGAAAATTTGTATGAAATTTAAGATATTTTTATAGGGAATTTTGGTAGCATTAAATCATTGAATTTTGAGTATGAAATTCTTGTTAACTAAGTATTTTATAGGGAATTTTGGTAACATTAAATCAATGATTATTTTTGTAGCATGAAAATCTTGTTAATTGTAGTTAAACCGAAATCTTGACAATATGTATGAAAACCGAAATCTTGTTAATTGAAGTTAAACTGAAATCTTGATAACATGTTTGGGAACCGAAATCTTTATAATTGTAGTTAACATGTTTACATGTGGTAATTTGTAAGAATACATGTTTTATATTTTATGTTGAGTTTATGGATGCTTGTTTTAATTTTATGGTTCTTTATGAGTGTAGCATGTATCCTTGTTTGAGGAATTGGGTGATAACATAGCAAGGTTAGACTGAACTAATCAGCATGAAACCTAAGGACTACACTACAATGTGATTTTCATGAAGTTTATGTGGTTTTTGAATGTTATGTGATTTGTGATTTTTGGAATATTATGTGGTTATGGGAATTTAGAATATTATGTGTTATGTGATGGGTAGGACTAAGGCTAAGTGTGACTGTGTACTCAAGGGGATAGTATGTGTAATATGTTAAGGGTTTGAGATTTCAGCCCTGTATTGTGACATGTGAGGGGGTTGATGTTCAGCCTACCTGTTATGATTATTGTGATGGGGGTTGATGTTCAGCCTGCCCGATATGATTATTGTGATGACTATCCTAGAGTCTAGTTGACACTTAGAAGTCCACCGTTGTGAAATAAGATATAAGATGTGTCTGTTGTCCAGTAGGAACCTTTTGGGAGAACGGGTTTTGACGCAAAGTGCCATGTCTTGGTCGGACAGGGGCCACCTCTTGATGTCATCACTCTTTTGTGATATGGGGTGTCGTAGAGCAAAGTGCCACATCATGACCCGGTGGGGGCCACCTCTTGAATCTACACACTATCCATCGATGTGTTATGGGGTGTTTTAGAGCAAAGTGCCACGTCGTGACCTGGCGGGGGCCACCTCTTGATTCTACTCACTGTCCATGTTTATATGTTGCATGAAATTTTGCAGTCTCCCAGTGCTTAGGCCAAAGCCGGGTTAGACCATAATGATCACTACTGAATATGCTGGACAACTAGGTTAATTAAGTGTTGGTGTGTACATCTGAGTTGGTTTAGAGTATAAAACTGAGTTTGTTATATGTTGGTGTGTACATCTGACTGTTTATATGACTTCTGTTTTCTTTATGTTGTTATATATTGACATAATGTTCCTTTTAAAGATTTTTAAAATAATCTGTCTATATTTTTTAGTGTATGTTATGGATGGTCGATTTAGACTATCCACTCACTGGGCTGTGTAGCTCACCCCTCACTATTTTCAGCCATAGAGCAGGGGCGCATTTCTTGAATTAGCATTGGCGTGGATATCGCTAGTTTGATGTTTAAGAACTTTTGTGCTTAATTATTTGGGGACGGTTGTGGCCGAACTATATGAATGATATGAGCTATGTGAACCATGTGAACTATGTGAACTTGTGATGTCAGATTGTGGCTGTTTAATGAGTTTGATTTTTGTGTCACCGCGGGCTTCAGCCTGGTTTCGGTGTTTGGTATGAGTTTATAAAAATCGATTTTGTGATTTGTTTTGAAATTCGGTTTGTGCTGTATTCTTTGTAATCGGTTTTGATATACCTGTAACTTGCATATGTCTAGTGCAAGTATTGCCTGGTGGCAGGTACCTTTATGGATTTTATGGATTTGATACGGATTTGATATAACTGTTGCCTTGCATATGTCTAGTGCAAGGAATGCGTGGTGGCAGGTACCTTTATGAAATTGTGTTAACCTGGAGATTTATATGTATGGATTTTCGAAATTTTCAGATCGGGTTTCCTGAACGGGGTTTTACCTAGCATATGTATCGATCTTGTATGTTAACATCCTGTTTCTTTCATGAATTGTGTTGCTTGTTTGGGGTTAAGATAACGGGATGTTACAATGGGTGTTGGACACTGCATGTGGAGTTCACATTTGTTCAAATGTGCAGGAACTCAAGAGAAGAAGACAGGTGGGACAGCATGAGGTGGACCTACGAGTTGGAAACGGGGCACGGGTTGCTGCTGTTACTGTAGGAGAATATCACATCTCTTTGCCATCTGGTTTTGTATTGGAACTTGACAATTGTTATTTTGTACCAAGCATAACTAAGAATATTATCTCTATTCCTGCTCTTGTCAGGAAAGGTTTTTCTTTTGAATGCAAAACTTCACAGTGTTGTATTTCATTTGATAATAATGTTTATGCAACTGGGTCAATTAACAATGGGTTATACATGTTGGACATGGAATGTTCTGTACAACAGATTGATAATAAGAAAGCCAAGTATGCTGATGATAGCACCTTGCTATGGCATAGTCGTCTAGGCCATATTAACAAGAAGCGCATTAAGCGGTTGCATAATCATGGACTGCTGGGATCATTCTCCTATGAAAAGCTTGATACATGCAAAGCTTGTTTAATGGGTAAAATGACGAAGACTCCTTTTTCAATAAAGGTGAAAGGTCTTCAGGTTTACTTGACCTTATTCACAGTGATGTGTGTGGGCCTTTTAGTAAACATGCCAGAGGTGGCTATTCATACTTCATTACTTTTACTGATGATTTCAGTAGGTATGGTTATGTCTATCTTATGAGACATAAGAGTGAATCTTTTGACAAGTTCAAAGAATTCAAAAATGAAGTACAAAATCAGTTGGGCCGAAATATCAAGGCACTTCGTTCAGATCGAGGTGGAGAATACTTGAGTCGTGAGTTTACTGACTATCTGAAGGAGTGTGGGATTATCTCACAGCTCACTCCACCAGGAACACCGCAATGGAATGGTGTGTCCGAGAGGAGAAATAGAACCTTATTGGATATGGTTCGTTCTATGATGAGTCAGGCTACTCTACCTTACTCCTTCTGGGGATTTGCACTGGAAACAACTGCAAAGGTGCTAAACCGAGTGCCATCCAAGGCCGTTTCAAAGACACCATATGAATTATGGTATGGGAAACAGCCGAGCTTGACATTCATAAAAATCTGGGGTTGCGAGGCTTATGTCAAAAAGCTCGCCTCTGGGAAACTAGAGAGCAGATCAGATAAATGTGTCTAAGGAATACAGGTGTTTCCACTGTGGCCAGCTGGGTCACTGGAAAAAGGACTGTAAAGCGCTCCAAGGAGATAAGAGGGGAAGCTTTGCTTCTGGCTCAGGTATATTCGTGACTGAGGTCATGTTTTCTTCTTCTGTATCATGGGTGTTGGACACTGCATGTGGAGTTCACATTTGTTCAAATGTACAGGAACTCAAGAGAAGAAGGCAGGTGGGACAGCATGAGGTGGACCTACGAGTTAGAAACGGGGCACGGGTTGCTGCTGTTGCTGTAGGAGACTACTTTATTTCTTTACCATCTGGACTTGTATTGGAACTAAACAGTTGTTACTTTGTTCCCAGTATAACTAAAAATATTATCTCCATTCCTGCTCTTGTTAGGAAGGGATTTTCCTTTGAATGCAATATTTCAAAGTGTATTTTGTCTTTTGATAATATTGTTTATGCAACTGGTTCAATTAATAATGGGTTATACATGTTGGACATGGAATGTTCGATACAACAAATTGATATTAAGAAAGCCAAGTATGCTGATGACAGCACCTTGCTATGGCATAGTCGTTTAGGCCATATAAACGAGAAACGCATTAAGCGGTTGCATGAAAATGGACTGCTGGAATCATTCTCCTACAAGGAGATTGATACATGCAAAGCTTGTTTAATGGGTAAAATGACGAAGTCACCTTTTCCTCACAAAGGTCAAAGGGCTTCAGGTTTACTTGACCTTATACACAGTGATGTGTGTGGGCCTTTTAGTAAACATGCCAGAGGTGGATATCAGTACTTCATTACCTTTACTGATGATTTCAGTAGATACGGGTATGTCTATCTGATGAGACATAAGAGTGAATCTTTTGACAAGTTCAAAGAGTTCAAAAATGAAGTACAGAATCAGCTAGGCCGTAATATCAAGGCACTTCGCTCAGATCGAGGTGGTGAATACCTAAGTCATGCATTTACTGACTATCTAAAGGAGTGTGGGATTATCTCACAGCTCACTCCGCCTGGAACACCGCAATGGAATGGTGTGTCTGAGAGGAGAAATAGAACGCTACTTGATATGGTTCGTTCTATGATGAGTCAGGCTACTCTACCCTACTCCTTTTGGGGTTTTGCACTGGAAACAGCTGCAAAGGTACTAAACCGAGTGCCATCCAAGGCAGTTTCAAAGACGCCATATGAGTTATGGTATGGGAAACAGCCAAGCTTGACATTTATCAGGATCTGGGGTTGCGAAGCTTATGTAAAGAAGCTCGCCTCTGGGAAACTAGAGAGTAGATCTGACAAATGTATCTTTGTCGGTTACCCTAAGGAAACTAAGGGTTATTATTTCTTCGATCCCAAGGAGAACAAGGTTTTTGTTGCTCGGACGGCCATATTTCTTGAGAAGGAATTTCTTCTGCAAGAGGCCAGTGGGAGAGAAATAAAGCTGGATGAGAATCCAGACGAAGGACAAAGTAGTCAAGCAGAGTTGGATGAGCCTGAGCCGGTAGAACAGGTTATTGAACAACCTGAGGCTCAGATATCACGGGAACCGCGAAGATCGGGTAGGATCCGTCGACAGCCTGAGCGCTATGACGGAGTCTACATCATTGACAATGATGAACCCCTCACTTATGCGGATGCGGTCAGTGGACCGGAGTCAGTGAGATGGCTTGAAGCTATGCGCGCCGAGATGGACTCCATGTCAGATAACCAAGTTTGGGATTTGGTTGATCCGCCTCCGGGAATTATCCCTATAGGCTGTAAATGGATCTTCAAGAAGAAGATTGACATGGATGGTAACGTGGTTACCTATAAAAGCAGGCTAGTTGCGAAAGGTTTCAAACAAATCTACGGGATAGATTATGATGAAACTTTCTCACCTGTAGCTATGTTTAAGTCTATTCGGATTCTTTTCGCGATAGCTGCATATTATGATTATGAGATTTGGCAGATGGATGTGAAAACAGCTTTCCTTAATGGAAATCTGGATGAGGATGTGTATATGACACAACCAGAAGGTTTCACTAATCCAGCAGATCGTCATAAGATATGCAAGTTAAAGAAGTCTATTTATGGACTTAAACAAGCATCAAGAAGCTGGAACATTCGTTTTGATGAATCAGTCATTGAATTTGGTTTCATCAAGAACGAGGATGACCCGTGTGTATATAAGAGGTTTAGTGGGAGCGTGATTACTTTCCTAGTCCTCTACGTCGATGACATCTTGATCATTGGAAACGACATTCCTGAAATGCATGCTGTTAAGGCATGGCTAAGGAAATGTTTCCAGATGAAAGATTTAGGAGAAGCAGCCTATGTGTTAGGTGTGAAGATCTACAGGGATAGATCTAAGAGGCTTCTCGGGCTGTGCCAAAGTACTTACATCGATAAGGTCCTGGAGAGATTTCATTTAGAGAATTCTAAACGTGGATATCTTCCAGTCAGACATGGTCTGAATCTTTCGAAGAGTCAGTGTCCACAAACATAGACTGAGAAAGATGAAATGGACAATACGCCTTATGCTTCGGCTATTGGATCCATTATGTATGCGATGTTGTGTACTCGCCCAGACGTTGCTTACGGGTTAAGCGTAACCAGTCGTTACCAGAGTAATCCAGGTGTGGCGCACTGGATTGCAGTCAAGAACATTTTAAAATATCTGCGGAGGACCAAAGATATGTTCTTGATATATGGTGGTCAGGAAGAACTCAGTATTGAAGGATATACTGACGCTTCGTTCCAGTCTGACCAGGATGATTTCCGATCGCAATCAGGCTATGTTTTTAGCTTGAATGGAGGTGCAGTGGTGTGGAAGAGTTTCAAACAGTCAACTGTTGCTGATTCCACAACAGAAGCCGAGTATGTTGCAGCCTCGGAAGCATCCAAGGAGGCAGTGTGGATTCGTAAGTTCGTGAGAGAACTTGGTGTCATTCCTTCGAGTGCAGATCCTTTGGTTATCTTTTGTGATAACACTGGAGCAATCGCACAAGCAAAGGAACCACGGTCGCACCAGAAGTCCAAGCACATACAGAGACGGTTTCATTTGATCAGGGAGATCATAGATCGAGGCGAGATCAAAGTCTGCAAGGTTCATACAGATGACAATCTGGCAGACCCGCTTACCAAGCCTCTGGCGCAGCAGAAGCATGAGAAGCACTGTAATAATATGGGTTTGAGATTTCTCAACCATTAGATTAAGTGCAAGTGGGAGATTGTTGGGGTATGCCCTTAAGGCTAATGTTTGAGGCCTATGGGAATGTATCTGTATCATGTAATAAACTCTTATGTTTATAAAGGCATGGTTGTTATTCAGTTAGCTACATTGTCTGCTGCAATATATGTTCTTCTGAATAATGTCTCAAAGCTGTTCAGCTGGGCTGACATGCTATTAAGTCCTTAGTCGATGTATCTTGGTGAACATGAGACAGCCTTGATATTGTTAAGACTAATATGTGTTCTAATCTTATAGGATGCTTCGAGCATGGAATAAGATGTAGACTCATGGGTACATGGGATGTACTGGACAGACCCTACTAGGATGTTCAATTGTTTGTCACAATGTGAATATTCCTTGATTATGACAAGTGGCACATTTCCTCTGACTTGAGATCACTTGTGTTTTCTAAATGATGATTGTCATTGTTTTGAGATAGTTCAATATCGTTTGAAACATAATGATTATAGACTATCTTGGATGATGAGCTTGAGTCAGGTTAGGGCACTAGTGATAGACATAGGATTGCCGTCTCCTTGTTTAAGGAGTGTGATGTTCTAAAGGGGCCCCCTGGATGAGATGATTGAGAGAGTGTATGGCCATACCCAGGTGACTATGATCATCTGATCTAATCATGCTCATCATATTGGAATTACAAGCTTGACAGGCTTGTCCAATAAGAACATCCAGTGGCAAAGGAAAAATGCATGCCTTGTGATTTGATTCACACTTGTGCTGTTTTTGGGTGTAGTCTTGGAAGACTCTTTTCTTTATATCGGGAGACAGTGATGTGTTGCTAGATACCTCTCACTGATCGTGATAACGTAAGTTGTCGTTACCGACATTTAAAGGAAACCCTTTGGGTCGCACAATTTGATGATATGGCTTACTTAAGTCAGATCGTGTGGACTGAATTATTTGGGTTCAGTTTAAAGGGATTTAATCTCTGATTGTAAGTGAGATCTGGTCTGATCATGTTTGATTGATTAGGGCTTGAGATCGGTAAGCTTTGATCGAGAGAATGCATGCCAGATCGGTCAGATCAGGGGCATCGTTGAGATCGACGGTTAGATCGTGAACCTTAGGGTTTATTTAAGATCTAGACTAGATCATTGGCTTGATTGGTTCTTAAACCGAACCAAAGTGAACTGGCTCACTAAATGAGCGCTTGGTTCATAGGGAGAGGAGTAGGCGACAAGTTCACTTGGCGTGAACGTTGTGGTGAGGAGTGGTTACTATTTTTAGTAACCATGATCTCCACTTGAGGGGGCTCTCGTCCGAATAGAGTATGCTCTATTTTCGCCACTTCCCATATTCCTCTCGCCCATATTCCTCTCGACATTCTTGTGTGAGTGCGGCGACGCTTGACGGATTGAGGAGGATTCGGCCAAGAGAGATTGACATCTCATTTTCCCTTCACTCGTCAAAGGACCTCTTGGAACCTTGCTAGCACAAGGAGCACCAAGAGAGATAGCGACATCATCTTGTGTGTGACGACAAGGAGAAGATCTCGTTTGATCTTTACTTCCAAGGTGCCATCTAGAAATGGCAATGGTATGGATCGAATCATCTCTTATGCAATCGGTTTTTCCTTTAAGTTGATTATATAAGGTGCATGCGATTCTTAGAGACCCTATCCGCTGCTTGAAATTTGTTTTGCACCATGCTGGGTTTCGCCCCCCTCTTGAAAGGGGTTCCTACAACTGGTATCAGAGCAGGTTTTCTATGCATCTTTGTATGATTGCTTAAGCTTATGTGATCCATGTTTGCGTGTACATGCTTAGATCTAGTTAACATGCGATTTTTCTTTAAGTTTTTATACATGCGAAACTTGAAGTATGTTTTCATTGGCGCATGTTGTTCTTGGCGCATGCTTTGTGTTTTTCTTAAAACCCTAATTGACATGCGCGAGTCACTCTAGATCTAAGGCTCTACTATAAACCCTTAGACGGGTTATTAGGGTTGAAGTCACCCCCTGAGTTAGATCCAACAGTCTGATCAGACCATCTGACAGCCTGAATGGGTCGACCTGTTAGCACCTTGGCGCAAACCTATGGTGGCTATAGGTCGACTGCAGACAGGTGTGTAGCGATGTCTGATTGAGACAACCTATGAACACACATGAGTTAGGCCCGGGGTCACACCCGCTTGCCAGACCTCATTGTGGTTGTTCAGCCCTGGCGCATGCATGGTTGACCTCATGGTCGACTCAAGTCAGTTAGGACTTGGTGCATGCAAGGGCAGTGGATCTGACTAGGTTGGATGAGTGGATCCCTAGTAATGTACCGTTGTAAGGTTGTAGGGCAAATAAGGAAAAATTAAAATTAATCCCAAGGGGTTTTCGAAAATTTTAATTTTTATAATGGATCACTTGATTGCTGAATGGATGCATGTGTCTGTCTATTTTGTCTTATGTGGGCTGCCCATGTTAAATCTGTGCTGTGCTGGGGCCTGCGTGCCTGTTTTAAAATTGTAAATTAATTATTGTGATCTGCGCATCACTGTGTTTTAATTTATAAATGTAAGTGACCTGCGTGTCACTCTTGTCTAGATAGTTAAATTTGTAATTTAATTAGACAAGAGCACAGAGCACACTTGGCAGAGGCGCATGCAGCAAGTGGCTGGACCAGGTGGGAGGTCTAGGGTTCGACCCTAGGACCAGGCGCATTTTCCCTGGTGGGCGCACCTGTGCTGTAATTGGCGCTTGGGCCCAGGTTTGGGCCAGATGTGCAGCAAAAGACCCATGAAGAGCAAATGAAGACTTAAGTTAGGTTAAGGTCTTCTAGGGCTATGGGCTTTTACCACATAAGATACATGCTTTCTTTTATTGCTTAATATTAGAATTGCATGATTAAATTATCTTCTGCTATCACCATAGGAATTGCATGATAGGCAAGAAGATAAAAGACCGTTAAAATCCAACGCTTAAATATCAAGCTCGTAAGCCTTCTGACGCGAAACCTCACTGTTCTGATTATCGTTGGAGCCGTGTTGTACCCACTCAGTGGGCACGTCCATCTATCTTCAGACGGTGCGGGATTACACCTGCGTGTTACAGAGTAGGGATTTATCCCTTCTCGTTGCTCAGCATAGCACGTGGTGGTCCAGGGAGTAGGTCGGGTCAGCTTGACCGTGTTGGCTACATATGTGGCGCATATGGTAGCACATGGAGGCAGCCATCTGTGGGGTCAGAGATTGTGTTGTACCAACTCAGTTGGCATAGTCTGCTGGACTGCCCAGATGAAGGGGAATCACACGGGTTGGCGATCGGCAGGGACTGCCTACCAGAAACTAGTGCTTGTACTCTCTGTGCATCTTATCTCGCCTGAGCGGGACGCGGAGACCAAGTATGAAATCTGGATCCCATCTCACTAAAAGAGTTTTACTCTTTCGGGCTGTTTTGCTGGATTTTTCACGCCTGATAAAATAGTGAGAAAAAGAATCTTTCTTAAGTCCTGATTGATTCTTATACATTGATACTGACCTTGCTGTTCTTGCATTGTTGTAGATACCTGCAGCAACGAACACCATGAACTTCAATGTGCGATCCCTACTGGAAAGGGAGAAGTTTGCTGGGCCGAACTTCTCTGACTGGTTTGGACACCTTAAGATCGTTCTTAAGGCAGAGAGGAAACTGTATGTCCTCGAGACGGCGATACCGCCGCAGCCCGCTCCGAACGCCGCAAGGGCGGTTCGGGAAGCCTATGAAAAGCACGTCAATGATAGCATTGATGTCGCTTGCCTGATGCTAGCGTCTATGACGCCACCGCTGCAGCGTCAGCATGAGGATATGTCGGCTACAGAGATGATAGCGAACCTCAAGATGCTGTATGCTGCACAGGCGAGGACTGAACGCTATAATTTGACAAAGCTCTTCTTTCAGAGCAAACTGGCTGAAGGGAGCCCAGTGGGAGCTCACGTGCTCAAGATGATTGGGCACAAGGAGGCTCTAGAGAAACTGGGGCATACCATTAACCAGGAGCTTGCTGTGGACATTATTCTGCAGTCTCTCCCGCCTTCATTCGACGCGTTCATTATTAATTTTAATATGAACAAAATCGATTGTACTCCGGCAGAGCTGCTGAATATGCTCTTGACCACTGAGGAGACTCTGAAGGGTAAGCCTTCAACCTCTGTCTTGATGGTTCCTTCTAGGAACAAGAAGAAGGGGAAGAAGGGCAAGGCCCCGGTCAAGAATTACAGCAAGGCTCTGAAGCAGAAGGTGAAGCGGTCTAAGGAATACAGGTGTTTCCACTGTGGCCAGCTGGGTCACTGGAAAAAGGACTGTAAAGCGCTCCAAGGAGATAAGAGGGGAAGCTTTGCTTCTGGCTCAGGTATATTCGTGACTGAGGTCATGTTTTCTTCTTCTGTATCATGGGTGTTGGACACTGCATGTGGAGTTCACATTTGTTCAAATGTACAGGAACTCAAGAGAAGAAGGCAGGTGGGACAGCATGAGGTGGACCTACGAGTTGGAAACGGGGCACGGGTTGCTGCTGTTGCTGTAGGAGACTACTTTATTTCTTTACCATCTGGACTTGTATTGGAACTAAACAGTTGTTACTTTGTTCCCAGTATAACTAAAAATATTATCTCCATTCCTGCTCTTGTTAGGAAGGGATTTTCCTTTGAATGCAATATTTCAAAGTGTATTTTGTCTTTTGATAATATTGTTTATGCAACTGGTTCAATTAATAATGGGTTATACATGTTGGACATGGAATGTTCGATACAACAAATTGATATTAAGAAAGCCAAGTATGCTGATGACAGCACCTTGCTATGGCATAGTCGTTTAGGCCATATAAACGAGAAACGCATTAAGCGGTTGCATGAAAATGGACTGCTGGGATCATTCTCCTACAAGGAGATTGATACATGCAAAGCTTGTTTAATGGGTAAAATGACGAAGTCACCTTTTCCTCACAAAGGTCAAAGGGCTTCAGGTTTACTTGACCTTATACACAGTGATGTGTGTGGGCCTTTTAGTAAACATGCCAGAGGTGGATATCAGTACTTCATTACCTTTACTGATGATTTCAGTAGATACGGGTATGTCTATCTGATGAGACATAAGAGTGAATCTTTTGACAAGTTCAAAGAGTTCAAAAATGAAGTACAGAATCAGCTAGGCCGTAATATCAAGGCACTTCGCTCAGATCGAGGTGGTGAATACCTAAGTCATGCATTTACTGACTATCTAAAGGAGTGTGGGATTATCTCACAGCTCACTCCGCCTGGAACACCGCAATGGAATGGTGTGTCCGAGAGGAGAAATAGAACGCTACTTGATATGGTTCGTTCTATGATGAGTCAGGCTACTCTACCCTACTCCTTTTGGGGTTTTGCACTGGAAACAGCTGCAAAGGTACTAAACCGAGTGCCATCCAAGGCAGTTTCAAAGACGCCATATGAGTTATGGTATGGGAAACAGCCAAGCTTGACATTTATCAGGATCTGGGGTTGCGAAGCTTATGTAAAGAAGCTCGCCTCTGGGAAACTAGAGAGTAGATCTGACAAATGTATCTTTGTCGGTTACCCTAAGGAAACTAAGGGTTATTATTTCTTCGATCCCAAGGAGAACAAGGTTTTTGTTGCTCGGACGGCCATATTTCTTGAGAAGGAATTTCTTCTGCAAGAGGCCAGTGGGAGAGAAATAAAGCTGGATGAGAATCCAGACGAAGGACAAAGTAGTCAAGCAGAGTTGGATGAGCCTGAGCCGGTAGAACAGGTTATTGAACAACCTGAGGCTCAGATATCACGGGAACCGCGAAGATCGGGTAGGATCCGTCGACAGCCTGAGCGCTATGACGGAGTCTACATCATTGACAATGATGAACCCCTCACTTATGCGGATGCGGTCAGTGGACCGGAGTCAGCGAGATGGCTTGAAGCTATGCGCGCCGAGATGGACTCCATGTCAGATAACCAAGTTTGGGATTTGGTTGATCCGCCTCCGGGAATTATCCCTATAGGCTGTAAATGGATCTTCAAGAAGAAGATTGACATGGATGGTAACGTGGTTACCTATAAAAGCAGGCTAGTTGCGAAAGGTTTCAAACAAATCTACGGGATAGATTATGATGAAACTTTCTCACCTGTAGCTATGTTTAAGTCTATTCGGATTCTTTTCGCGATAGCTGCATATTATGATTATGAGATTTGGCAGATGGATGTGAAAACAGCTTTCCTTAATGGAAATCTGGATGAGGATGTGTATATGACACAACCAGAAGGTTTCACTAATCCAGCAGATCGTCATAAGATATGCAAGTTAAAGAAGTCTATTTATGGACTTAAACAAGCATCAAGAAGCTGGAACATTCGTTTTGATGAATCAGTCATTGAATTTGGTTTCATCAAGAACGAGGATGACCCGTGTGTATATAAGAGGTTTAGTGGGAGCGTGATTACTTTCCTAGTCCTCTACGTCGATGACATCTTGATCATTGGAAACGACATTCCTGAAATGCATGCTGTTAAGGCATGGCTAAGGAAATGTTTCCAGATGAAAGATTTAGGAGAAGCAGCCTATGTGTTAGGTGTGAAGATCTACAGGGATAGATCTAAGAGGCTTCTCGGGCTGTGCCAAAGTACTTACATCGATAAGGTCCTGGAGAGATTTCATTTAGAGAATTCTAAACGTGGATATCTTCCAGTCAGACATGGTCTGAATCTTTCGAAGAGTCAGTGTCCACAAACACAGACTGAGAAAGATGAAATGGACAATACGCCTTATGCTTCGGCTATTGGATCCATTATGTATGCGATGTTGTGTACTCGCCCAGACGTTGCTTACGGGTTAAGCGTAACCAGTCGTTACCAGAGTAATCCAGGTGTGGCGCACTGGATTGCAGTCAAGAACATTTTAAAATATCTGCGGAGGACCAAAGATATGTTCTTGATATATGGTGGTCAGGAAGAACTCAGTATTGAAGGATATACTGACGCTTCGTTCCAGTCTGACCAGGATGATTTCCGATCGCAATCAGGCTATGTTTTTAGCTTGAATGGAGGTGCAGTGGTGTGGAAGAGTTTCAAACAGTCAACTGTTGCTGATTCCACAACAGAAGCCGAGTATGTTGCAGCCTCGGAAGCATCCAAGGAGGCAGTGTGGATTCGTAAGTTCGTGAGAGAACTTGGTGTCATTCCTTCGAGTGCAGATCCTTTGGTTATCTTTTGTGATAACACTGGAGCAATCGCACAAGCAAAGGAACCACGGTCGCACCAGAAGTCCAAGCACATACAGAGACGGTTTCATTTGATCAGGGAGATCATAGATCGAGGCGAGATCAAAGTCTGCAAGGTTCATACAGATGACAATCTGGCAGACCCGCTTACCAAGCCTCTGGCGCAGCAGAAGCATGAGAAGCACTGTAATAATATGGGTTTGAGATTTCTCAACCATTAGATTAAGTGCAAGTGGGAGATTGTTGGGGTATGCCCTTAAGGCTAATGTTTGAGGCCTATGGGAATGTATCTGTATCATGTAATAAACTCTTATGTTTATAAAGGCATGGTTGTTATTCAGTTAGCTACATTGTCTGCTGCAATATATGTTCTTCTGAATAATGTCTCAAAGCTGTTCAGCTGGGCTGACATGCTATTAAGTCCTTAGTCGATGTATCTTGGTGAACATGAGACAGCCTTGATATTGTTAAGACTAATATGTGTTCTAATCTTATAGGATGCTTCGAGCATGGAATAAGATGTAGACTCATGGGTACATGGGATGTACTGGACAGACCCTACTAGGATGTTCAATTGTTTGTCACAATGTGAATATTCCTTGATTATGACAAGTGGCACATTTCCTCTGACTTGAGATCACTTGTGTTTTCTAAATGATGATTGTCATTGTTTTGAGATAGTTCAATATCGTTTGAAACATAATGATTATAGACTATCTTGGATGATGAGCTTGAGTCAGGTTAGGGCACTAGTGATAGACATAGGATTGCCGTCTCCTTGTTTAAGGAGTGTGATGTTCTAAAGGGGCCCCCTGGATGAGATGATTGAGAGAGTGTATGGCCATACCCAGGTGACTATGATCATCTGATCTAATCATGCTCATCATATTGGAATTACAAGCTTGACAGGCTTGTCCAATAAGAACATCCAGTGGCAAAGGAAAAATGCATGCCTTGTGATTTGATTCACACTTGTGCTGTTTTTGGGTGTAGTCTTGGAAGACTCTTTTCTTTATATCGGGAGACAGTGATGTGTTGCTAGATACCTCTCACTGATCGTGATAACGTAAGTTGTCGTTACCGACATTTAAAGGAAACCCTTTGGGTCGCACAATTTGATGATATGGCTTACTTAAGTCAGATCGTGTGGACTGAATTATTTGGGTTCAGTTTAAAGGGATTTAATCTCTGATTGTAAGTGAGATCTGGTCTGATCATGTTTGATTGATTAGGGCTTGAGATCGGTAAGCTTTGATCGAGAGAATGCATGCCAGATCGGTCAGATCAGGGGCATCGTTGAGATCGACGGTTAGATCGTGAACCTTAGGGTTTATTTAAGATCTAGACTAGATCATTGGCTTGATTGGTTCTTAAACCGAACCAAAGTGAACTGGCTCACTAAATGAGCGCTTGGTTCATAGGGAGAGGAGTAGGCGACAAGTTCACTTGGCGTGAACGTTGTGGTGAGGAGTGGTTACTATTTTTAGTAACCATGATCTCCACTTGAGGGGGCTCTCGTCCGAATAGAGTATGCTCTATTTTCGCCACTTCCCATATTCCTCTCGCCCATATTCCTCTCGACATTCTTGTGTGAGTGCGGCGACGCTTGACGGATTGAGGAGGATTCGGCCAAGAGAGATTGACATCTCATTTTCCCTTCACTCGTCAAAGGACCTCTTGGAACCTTGCTAGCACAAGGAGCACCAAGAGAGATAGCGACATCATCTTGTGTGTGACGACAAGGAGAAGATCTCGTTTGATCTTTACTTCCAAGGTGCCATCTAGAAATGGCAATGGTATGGATCGAATCATCTCTTATGCAATCGGTTTTTCCTTTAAGTTGATTATATAAGGTGCATGCGATTCTTAGAGACCCTATCCGCTGCTTGAAATTTGTTTTGCACCATGCTGGGTTTCGCCCCCCTCTTGAAAGGGGTTCCTACAAGATGAAAATCCAGAAGCGGGACAAAGTAGTCAAGTTCAGTTGGATGAGCCTGAGCCAATAGATCAGGTTACTGAGCAACCTGAGGCTCAGATATCACGGGAACCGCGTAGATCGGGAAGGATCCGTCGTCAGCCTGAGCGCTATGATGGAGTCTACATCATTAATGATGAACCCCTCACTTATGCGGATGCGGTCAGTGGACCGGAATCAGCAAGATGGCTTGAAGCTATGCGAGCCGAGATGGACTCCATGTCAGACAACCAAGTCTGGGATCTGGTTGATCAGCCTCAGGGAGTAATCCCTATAGGATGTAAGTGGATCTTCAAAAAGAAGAAAGACATGGATGGTAACGTAGTTACCTATAAGGGCAGGCTAGTTGCGAAAGGTTTCAAACAAATCTACGGGATAGATTATGATGAAACTTTCTCTCCTGTAGCCATGTTTAAGTCCATTCGAATTATTCTCGCGATAGCAGCATATTATGATTATGAGATCTGGCAAATGGATGTGAAGACCGCTTTCCTTAATGGAAAACTGGAAGAGGATGTGTATATGACACAGCCTGAAGGTTTCATCAATCCATCAGAACGTCATAAAATATGCAAATTAAAGAAGTCTATTTATGGACTTAAACAAGCATCGAAAAGCTGGAATATTCGTTTTGATGAATCAGTTTGTGAATTTGGTTTCATCAAAAATGAAGATGACCCGTGTGTGTATAAGAGTTTTAGTGGGAGCGTGATTACTTTCCTAGTCCTCTACGTCGATGATATTTTAATCATTGGAAACGATATTCCTGAACTGCATGCAGTCAAAGCATGGTTAAGAAAATGTTTCCAGATGAAAGATTTAGGAGAAGCAGCCTATGTATTAGGTGTGGAGATCTATAGAGATAGATCTAATAGGCTTCTCGGGCTATGCCAGAGTACTTACATCGATAAGGTCCTGGAGAGATTCCATTTAGAACATTCTAAAAGAGGATATCTTCCAGTCAGACATGGTCTGAATCTTTCAAAGAGCCTGTGTCCTCAAACACAGTATGAGAAAGATGAGATGGACAATACGCCTTATGCTTCGGCTATTGGGTCCATCATGTATGCGATGTTGTGTACTCGCCCAGAAGTCGCTTACGGGTTAAGCGTGACCAGTCGGTTCAAAAGAATCCAGGGAAGGCACACTGGATTGCAGTCAAGAACATTTTGAGATATCTTCGGAGAACCAAAGACATGTTCTTGATTTATGGAGGTCAGGAAGAACTCAGTATTGAAGGATATACTGACGCTTCATTCCAATATGACCAAGACGATTTTCGATCGCAATCAGGCTATGTTTTTAGCTTGAATGGAGGACCAGTGGTGTGGAAAATTTTCAAACAATCAATTGTTGCTGATTCCACAACGGAAGCCGAGTATGTTGCAGCCTCAGAAGCATCAAAGGAGGCAGTCTGGATTCGTAAGTTCATTCAAGAACTTGGTGTTGTTCCTTCGAGTGCAGATCCATTGGTTATCTTTTGTGATAACACTGGAGCGATTGCACAAGCAAAGGAACCACGGTCACACCAGAAGTCCAAGTACATACAGAGAAGGTTTCATTTGATCCGTGAGATCATAGATCGAGGAGAGATCAAGATCTGCAAGGTTCATACAGATGACAATCTAGCTGACCCGCTTACAAAGCCTCTGGCGCAGCAGAAGCATGAGAAGCACTGTAATAATATGGGTTTGAGATTTCTCAACCATTAGTTTAAGTGCAAGTGGGAGATTGTTGGGGTATGCCCTTAAGGCTAATGTTTGAGGCCTTGGGTTATTATCAGTATCATGTATAAACTATGTTTTATAAAGGCAATTGTTGTTATTCAGGTTGTTACATTATCTGCTGCTATTATGTATACTTCTGAATAATGTCTCAATATTGTTCAGCTTGGCTGACATGCAGTATTGTCCTTAGTCGAGATATCTTGGTGAACATGAGACAGCCTTGATATGATAGAGACTAATATGTGTTCTGATCTTATAGGATGCTTCGAGCATACAATAAGATTTAGACACATAGGTGCATTGGATGTACTGGACTGACCCGACTTAGGATATTCAATTGTTTGTCACAATGTGAATAAATCCTTATAAGCAAGCAAGTGGTATATTCCCTCTAACTTGAGATCACTTGTGTTTCTAAATGATGATTGGCATTGTCTTGAGGTAGTTCAATATCATTTGAAAAATAATGGTTAAGGATTATCTTGGATGGTGACCATGAGTCATGTTAGGACACTAGTGATAGATATAGGATTGCCTCTCCTAATTGGAGTGTGATGTTCTAAAGGGGCCCCCTGGATGAGATGGTTGTGAAAGTGTATGGCCATACCCAGATGACTATGATCATCTGATCTAACCATTCTCATCATGTTGGAATTACAGGCTTGACACACTTATCCAACGAGAACATCCAGTGGCAAAGGGAACATGTATACTGAGTGAGTTGGATTCACACTTGTGCTGTGATTTGGGAGTAGTCTTGGAAGACTCTTTCCTTCATATCGGGAGACAGTGATGTGTTGCTAGATACCCTTCTCTAATCGTGATAACGTAAGTTATCGTTACCGACAATGAAGGAAACCCTCAGGGTCGCACAATTTGATGATATGGCTTACTTATGTCAGATCGTGTGGACTGGAATTATTCTAGTTCAGTTTAAAGCAATTTAAACTCTGATTGGAAGTGAGATCTAGTCTGATCATGTTTGATTGATTAGGACATATGATCGATAAGCTTCGATCGGGAGAATTGATTCTTGATCATAAAGATCAAGAGGTTCAATAAGATGTGTGGTTGGATCTTGAACCATTTGGTTCAATTAGATCAAAACCAGGGCTTGTTTGATTTGGTCCTTGAACCAAATGACATTGAACCGGTTCACTTAGTGTGAACGCATGGTTCAATTTAAGAGGGAGGTTTCGGTTGGTTCACTTAAGGTGAACGCATGTGAGTAATGAAGGGAGTTTCAATTTTGATACTTACCATATTTGGAAGCCGCAACTTTCCTATGGTGAAAATCGGTTTTGAAACCTCTTCTACTCTCATCCTCCTCTCGCATCTCTTCTTGATCTTCACGCAAGGAAGAAAAACAAGCCAAGGGGGTGCACATCTTGTCTCCAAGTTTCGATCAAGGACTCCTTAGTGCCTTGCTAGCACAAAAGCACAAGGAATAAGCCATCAACATCTTGTGTGTGATTCCTTTGGAGAAGAGGCGCCTTTCCCCTTTCTTCTTCCAAGCCGCTACTCAAATCTATGGCCATGGTAAAGCTTCAACTTATCCTTGTATGGTTGATTATATCTCAAGTCAAACGATCCATGAAACCTAGATTATCCGCCCATGCAAAATTTTAGAAATGCATGTGATCTAGGTTTATTCTTACAACTGTGGCATTGCCATCTAGCATTAAGTTGAAGCTGATACTTGTTACTACTGCATTAACACTTAGCATTAAGTTGAAGCTGGGATTTGTTGAATCTTGTACACTGCATTTTGCAAAAAAAAAAGGCTCCATTCACTGTTACTTACCAACCTGCATTACTTGATCTCGGCTGAAACTGCACCTTGTTACTTTAGATCACAACTGATTGAATCTAGTCTTACTCTATTACCTGACCTTACGCTAAACCTTCATTACTGTTTGCTACAATATAGTGGTTAATATTGCTGAATTTGTTCACAATACTATACCTATTAGTATTGGTTTCAGAAACAGTGCTGCAAATTGATTTCATCTGCTGTGAACTACTTTCATATGTACTGTAGCTTACTGAATTGCTGGATTTTTGTTTAGAAAATAGTGTTTCTAAAATTGTTTTGAAGCCTTGCTGAACCACTAGACCTTGTTGAATTCAGCCTATCAACCCCGAAACTTTCTACCCGGACTTGCAGGCGTTGAAAGTTCAAATTGATTTTCTAAAGCTTGAGTTTAGACAATCTACAATGTTGAATTTCTGCACTAGTTATTACCACTTGCATTGTTGAATTTTGCTTGATGATGGAGGGCCTAACACAGCTCTTAGAAGATCCACTAGGGCTCGGAGGAAGCCCATCAGGTATGGCTTCACTTAGAGTCCACTTTCCTTTTAGTACTTTCCATATTTGCATTGCATGGCATGATAGGTTAGTTCCACCCCAAAGTCTATCATGTAGTTTATTTTTATAAATGTTGTTGGTAGGTTGTGCATTGTAATATCATGGTAGGTTAGTGCATGTAGTTGGATACATTAATATTCAGCTCAAGGGATACAAATCAGCTAGCTCACCACACTACAAGAAGCTAGCTCCCATTTTGGAAGGTTCACTTCAAAGTAGTTCAACGAGAGACTTCCAACTCAACTCAACATCAAGCTCCACTTCAATCATTCCCTTCCAATTGAAGAGAGGCCACCTCATGGAATCAATTCTGCCACCAAGAAGTTTTATCTAGATCCACAATTTGAGGAGTCGCCCATCTAGATCCACCAATCAAGGAGGCGCCCATCTAGATCCACAATTAGAGGAATTGCGCCATCAAGATCCACAATTAGGGGAAGGCTTCTTTCCTTCTCCTCATTGCCGCCCAAGACAACAAGGAAGGATTTCAAATTTCAAACTCCATCTCATATGCGCCAACACCTTCAAGGAAGATAGCCAATTTCGAATTCAAAGACTTGCCAATTCAGCCATCCAAAGAAGGCAACAAGAATCAGCCCACTTAATGCCTTTCTCCATTTTCGAATTGTCTCCAAGTATGTAAGGGGCGCAAGGGGCCAATGACCACCTTGCCCTCACCTTATCCTCATCCCTAAGCTCCCTATAAATGTATCCCCATCGCATCATGTGCATAGCATTGTTGAAATATATTGTTGACTAGTTTCCTAGCCAAAGAAAGGGTGCTTGCGTCGCCTTGTGTGCTTGTGTCGCCCACCTCTTCTCCTTTGGGTGCTTGTGTCGCCCAAGTCTCCCCATCTTCCCCTTCTTCCTTCAAGAGCCGAGCCTCCCCTTCTCTTCTCCTCGCCCTCCATTCATCAAAGCAAGGCCGAGAGTCTCCACCTTCAAGGCCTTAGCATCAAAGAGGACAATAGCTTGAGTTGGCGCAAAGAACATGGATGCATCCCTTGAACTCCTTCAAGCAATTTCTCTAAGTTAAGTACTCCATCTTATTGTGTCTTCTCTTTATACATCTTAAGAACATCTTACTACACCTCTCTTGGATTTGTAGGGCTTGGCGCAAGGAAGCTTGGCGCATCTCCCTCTCTTGGTCCCCTTCTTTAGATAGTCCTTTGTTTGTTAGCAAGAGAACTTGGAGGAGTAGCCTCCCTCTTGATTTTAAAGCATTGTTAAATTTAATTTGCTTATAACTCACCCACGCCTGTGTGGGGTTGCTGAATGCCCTATGTGTAACCTGCACCTTCCATCAGAGTAGGACCGGTGAAGAACGGGAAGGACGTGAAAGTGCCCCTTAGATTAGGGGGGTCCCCTTCTAGGGGGAGCATAACCCTAAAGCATATGGCGCATAAAATTTTCTTCTTGCGGAACTAGGGTTATAGGATCGATATGCATGCTAAAAGATCAACTTGATAATAAGAAAACAATCATACCATCGCCATGGGAAGATGTTTCCTTGGAAGCAAAGATCAAAGTAGATCTTCTCCTTGTCGTCACACACAAGATGATGTTGCTATCTCTCTTGGTGCTCCTTGTGCTAGCAAGGTTCCAAGAGGTCCTTGTCGAGTGAAGGGAAAATGAGATCTCTTTCTTCTTGGCCGAATCCTCCTCAACCTTCAAAGTGTCGCCACACTCACGAGAGAGACGAGAGGAAGATGGGCGAGAGAAATCTGAGTGAGCGAAAATAGAGTATTTTCTATTTTGATGAGCGCACTCTCCAAATGGAGATCATGGTTACTAAAAATAGTAACCACTCCTCACCACAACGTTCACGCCAAGTGAACTTGTCGCCTACTCCTCTCCCTATGAACCAAGCGCTCATTTAGTGAGCCGGTTCACTTTGGTTCGGTTTAAGAACCAATCAAGCCAATGATCTAGTCTAGATCTTAAATAAACCCTAAGGTTCACGATCTAACCGTCGATCTCAACGATGCCCCCGATCTGACCGATCTGGCATGCATTCTCTCGATCGAAGCTTACCGATCTCAAGCCCTAATCAATCAAACATGATCAGACCAGATCTCACTCACAATCAGAGATTAAATCCCTTTAAACTGAACCCAAACAATTCAGTCCACACGATCTGACTTAAGTAAGCCATATCATCAAATTGTGCGACCCCAAGGGTTTCCTTTAAATGTCGGTAACGATAACTCGCGTTATCACGATCAGTGAGGGGTATCTAGCAACACATCACTATCTCCCGATATAAAGAAATGAGTCTTCCAAGACTACACCCAAACCACAGCACAAGTGTGAATCAAATCACAAGGCATGCATACTTCCTTTGCCACTGGATGTTCTTATTGGACAAGCCTGTCAAGCTTGTAATTCCAATATGATGAGCATGATTAGAACAGACGAACACTGTCACCTGGGTATGGCCATACACTCTCTCAATCATCTCATCCAGGGGGCCCCATTAGAACATCACACTCCTTAAACAAGGAGACGGCAATCCTTTGTCTATCACTAATGCTCTAACCTGACTCAAGCTCACCATCCAAGATAGTCTATAATCATTATGTTTCAAACGATATTGAACTATCTCAAAACAATGACAATCATCATTTAGAAAACACAAGTGATCTCAAGTCAGAGGAAATGTGCCACTTGTCATAATCAAGGAATATTCACATTGTGACAAACAATTGAACATCCTAGTAGGGTCTGTCCAGTACATCCCATGTACCCATGAGTCTACATCTTATTCCATGCTCGAAGCATCCTATAAGATTAGAACACATATTAGTCTTAACCATATCAAGGCTGTCTCATGTTCACCAAGATACATCGACTAAGGACATAATAGCTTGTCAGCCCAGCTGAACAGCTTTGAGACATTATTCAGAAGAACATATATTGCAGCAGACAATGTAGCTAACTGAATAACAACCATGCCTTTATAAACTTAAGAGTTTATTACATGATACAGATACATTCCCACAGGCCTCAAACATTAGCCTTAAGGGCATACCCCAACAGGACGGTCCTTCTATTCTCAAGGGCCGCACTGTAAGTCTCCTTTAAATTATTGTCATTTCTTTCCTGCAAGTAGTTAACTTTCGGTTTTCCCTATTTAAAAATACAAAAACACTATTTTCCAACCTCGTTAGTTAAATCGGTTTTTCTAGTTTATGATAATACCAAAAAAATTACTTTCGAAAATCGTTGTTTGCATGTTTGTGACTTACCCCTACATCATCTTTGGTATCAGAGCCTAGGCTCCTAAATTAGAATTTTTAAGCCTTCAAAACTTAATTTTCTAACTTCTAGGCGATTTTTGGAACTAGGTTGTTTGAGACAAAAGGATTTTCATAATTGGCTATTATATTCTATCTAGTGGCCCTATATATTTTTCTATAAATCCTTTTTGAAAAACCAACCATGCAGACCCGATCTAAGGCTCAAAGCACTCAACCCATGACCTTGGAAGCTTTAGCTGAGATGATTGCATCTTTAACTCAAAGGTTGAACAATGTAGACACCAACATAAATCAACTCCACGATAAGGTGCAAGAAATAGAAGAGTCTCATAAGAGTAGATCTCCTAGCCGCCCTCCTAGTGAACACCACTCTAGAGATCCTTTAGAACCTATGCAAAGGCAACAAACCCCAAGGAACAATCCTCAAAACTTTGATTGGGAAGGACACCCTGTCCAAAACAATCACAACCCTCGACCTAGGGATGACTATGCTCATGTTGTGAAGCTTAACCCGCCCACTTTTAATGGATCCCTTGATCCCAGAAAATACTTAGACTGGGCAACCAAACTCGAGCAATACTTCGAATGGAGTATGATGCCCGAGCACTCTAAGGTTAGGTTTACCAAATGCCTTCTTGAAGGTTCTGCTAGACTCTATTGGAGCAATGTAGAAAGAAGCCTACAGAGGTCTAGACAACCCCCCATTACAAGATGGGAAGAGATGAACACTAGACTGAGAGAAAAGTATGTTCCTTTAAACTATCACAGTAAGCTTCTCGACCAAACTAGTGGCCTTACCCAAGGAAACTCAACTGTAGAAGAGTACATGGTAGAGTTTGATGAACTTTTGTTGAGAAGTGAAATGGATGAAACCCCAATGTTTACCCTGAGTAGGTTCAAAAATGGTCTTAAGCCAGAGATTAAGAATGGACTTGCCTATTACCAAATAGACACCATAGAGGAAGCTTACCAAAGAGCCCTTGAGGTACAGCAAAAACTTAAGATTAGGAAGGAAACTATGACCTCAAAGTCAACCTATAGGCCCTCTCCTAGCAGTTCACACCCCAACTCTTCAACCCCTAAACCCAAGCCAATCCAAACTTCGGTTGTCTGCCATAACTGTAAACAACCAGGTCACCTTATAAGGAACTGTCCTAAAAAGGTAATGGTTATGACTGAGGAACATGTAGACCCAGAAGCTGAACTTGAAGAAACCTTAGAACAAGATCCTAACTGTTGTAATGTTGAGGTAAATGACTGTGATAGTGAAGAGGATTTTTTCCTCAACACTCTGGGAGTAGTCAGGTGCACCCTGATCAACCCCACCCCTACTGAAGACTGGCGTAGAACCAGCATCTTCCACACTTACTCAAAATGCCATGGTCACATGTGCAAAGTAGTAATTGATGGAGGAAGCAGTTTGAATGCCGTCTCTCAAGTAGTAGTCACTAAACTCAACCTTAAGGCAGAACCTCACCCTAAGCCTTATAGCATTTCCTGGGTCAACCAGACTAGTGTTCCTGTGTCTCATAGGTGCCTTGTCCCACTCCAATTTGGTGCCTACCATGGAGCAATATGGTGTGACATCATCACAATGGATGTTGCCCAAATTCTCCTAGGACGCCCTTGGATTTTTGACATGGATGTTGTCCACTATGGTAGGACCAACACTTATGTCTTCAATCACAATGGGCAGAAAATCAGGCTTAAGCCCTCCTTACCTTGTAATACCCCGAGTTTAGTCCCATATTGGAAGTGGGAGAAGAGATTATATGGTATATAAGGCTTAGTGGGCTTGCTATTGTTAACTTGGGCTTAAGCATTTTAATAAATTGGGCCACGTTGCAAATTGGCTCACCAAGTTAACAAATAGTTTGCTTACTAAGCGGGTCGTAACAAATGGTATCAGAGGAAAACTTAGTCCTAAGCATGGTGAGAGGCCAATAGGAAAGGGCTACTGAGGATGGTGGAGCCACCTTTGGGCTGACCTCACATGCTGCCGACTAAGGGATGATTCTTGGGCATGTGTTAGGGATGTGGGCTTGACGAGGACGTCAAGTCTTAAGGGGGGGAGATTGTAATACCCCGAGTTTAGTCCCATATTGGAAGTGGGAGAAGAGATTATATGGTATATAAGGCTTAGTGGGCTTGCTATTGTTAACTTGGGCTTAAGCATTTTAATAATAGCAAGCCCACTAAGCCTTATATACCATATAATCTCTTCTCCCACTTTCAATATGGGACTAAACTCGGGGTATTACAATCTCCCCCACTTAAGACTTGACGTCCTCGTCAAGCCCACATCCCTAACACATGCCCAAGAATCATCCCTTAGTCGGCAGCATATGAGGTCAGCCCAAAGGTGGCTCCACCATCCTCGGTAGCCCTTTCCTATTGGCCTCTCACCATGCTTAGGACTAAATTTTCCTCTGATACCATTTGTTACGACCCGCTTAGTAAGCAAACTATTTGTTAACTTGGTGAGCCAATTTGCAACGTGGCCCAATTTACTGTTTCATGTTTTTCTTCAGCAAGCCTCACCACGCCCTTCC
The DNA here is from genome assembly GCA_027563935.2 of Costus lasius. Classification (NCBI taxonomy): domain Eukaryota; kingdom Viridiplantae; phylum Streptophyta; class Magnoliopsida; order Zingiberales; family Costaceae; genus Costus; species Costus lasius. The sequence goes on from CM050448.1 coordinate 42,624,783, forward strand.
ACCACTCATCTGCATCACCACGCATCATATAGGTGGCCAGACACAGCTTGTCCTCATCTGAGCAACGCATGACTTGAAAAATCTTTTCCAAGCATAACTGCCAGTTTTCTACAGTACTTGATTCTGAGCCCCCATAAAAAGAGCTGGGACCCAGTTTCTGGAATTCACTCACAAGTGAGGCATAGCGCCTGTGAGCGTCCTCCTGAGAGTCATCCCCCACCGCCCGGGTAGTAGTCTGGGATCTCTCTTGGGTCAACTGCTGCAAGAGCTGCTGTTGCGCCTCTTGATGCTGAGTCTGTTGCTGCTGCAGCATCTGAGCTTGCCTCCCTATCATGGCACCCTGTTGCTGTACCATGCCTGTCAGAGTCGCAATGGCTCTCGTGAGATCCGAGGTCTGCTCGCCTTCACTGCTAGCATTTCCTCTGGATCGCACCATTTTAATTCCTACACACACACATACCATAATAAGGAAACAAACATAAACCTATCAGATGTCTAGCAATACACAAACATGTTTTCCCCCGAACTAAGTTTTAGCTAGCCAACTCCTCTCAGATATGTACCTCTCAATGGTGCGTGCTCGCCCAACAGTCTCAACATAAGTCTCCAAGTGCTGAGCACCAACCTGCTCTCGAATGTCCCATCTGAGACCTCTGAGAAACTTAGTAGCCCTCCTCTTTTCAGTGTTTATCAGGTGAGGGGCATACTTTCCCAACTTAGTGAACCGTAACTCATACTGGTCCACAGTCATATCACCCTACTCCAGATGAATAAATTCCACCTCTCGGTCCTCCACCAAGCTATCGGGGAAGTACTTCTCAGTAAATTGGCCCTATTTCTTGTCTCAATTTAATGAGAAGTACTTCCCCGATAGCTTGGTGGAGGACCGAGAGGTGGAATTTATTCATTTGGAGCAGGGTGATATGACTGTGGACCAGTATGAGTTACGGTTCACTAAGTTGGGAAAGTATGCCCCTCACCTGATAAACACTGAAAAGAGGAGGGCTACTAAGTTTCTAAGAGGTCTCAGATGGGACATTCGAGAGCAGGTTGGTGCTCAGCACTTGGAGACTTATGTTGAGACTGTTGGGCGAGCACGCACCATTGAGAGGTACATATCTGAGAGGAGTTGGCTAGCTAAAACTTAGTTCGGGGGAAAACATGTTTGTGTATTGCTAGACATCTGATAGGTTTATGTTTGTTTCCTTATTATGGTATGTGTGTGCGTAGGAATTAAAATGGTGCGATCCAGAGGAAATGCTAGCAGTGAAGGCGAGCAGACCTCGGATCTCACGAGAGCCATTGCGACTCTGACAGGCATGGTACAGCAACAGGGTGCCATGATAGGGAGGCAAGCTCAGATGCTGCAGTAGCAACAGACTCAGCATCAAGAGGCGCAACAGCAGCTCTTGCAGCAGTTGACCCAAGAGAGATCCCAAACTACTACCCGGGCGGTGGGGGATGACTCTCAGGAGGACGCTCACAGGCGCTATGCCTCACTTGTGAGTGAATTCCAGAAACTGGGTCCCAGCTCTTTTTATGGGGGCTCAGAATCAAGTACTGCAGAAAACTGGCAGTTATGCTTGGAAAAGATTTTTCAAGTCATGCGTTGCTCAGATGAGGACAAGCTGTGTCTGGCCACCTATATGATGCGTGGTGATGCAGATGAGTGGTGGAAGGGCGTGGTGAGGCTTGCTGAAGAAAAACATGAAACAGTAATTTGGGCCACGTTGCAAATTGGCTCACCAAGTTAACAAATAGTTTGCTTACTAAGCGGGTCGTAACAAATGGTATCAGAGGAAAATTTAGTCCTAAGCATGGTGAGAGGCCAATAGGAAAGGGCTACCGAGGATGGTGGAGCCACCTTTGGGCTGACCTCATATGCTGCCGACTAAGGGATGATTCTTGGGCATGTGTTAGGGATGTGGGCTTGACGAGGACGTCAAGTCTTAAGTGGGGGAGATTGTAATACCCCGAGTTTAGTCCCATATTGAAAGTGGGAGAAGGGATTATATGGTATATAAGGCTTAGTGGGCTTGCTATTATTAACTTGGGCTTAAGCATTTTAATAAATTGGGCCACATTGCAAATTGGCTCACCAAGTTAACAAATAGTTTGCTTACTAAGCGGGTTGTAACAAATGGTATCAGAGCAAAACTTAGTCCTAAGCATGGTGAGAGGCCAATAGGAAAGGGCTACTGAGGATGGTGAAGCCACCTTTGGGCTGACCTCACATGCTGCCGATTAAGGGATGATTCTTGGGCATGTGTTAGGGATGTGGGCTTGACGAGGACGTCAAGTCTTAAGGGGGGGAGATTGTAATACCCCGAGTTTAGTCCCATATTGGAAGTGGGAGAAGATTCTGTCACATCCTGTTTCTCTATGACTTGTGTTGCTTGTTTGGGGTTAAGATAACGGGATGTGACATACCTAAGGAACTTAGAGCCTCCACTAGCAAAGGTAAGATAGAAGAACTCAAACAACCAAAGCCAACCATCCAACTTATCCAACCCCAAACCTTTGCTAAGGAATGCTTAGAGGACCAACCTCTCTATACCCTTCTCATTAAAGAGGCCACACCTGAGACTGACACCAAAACCCCTCCTGAGGTAGAAAGCATCCTGGAAGCCTATTGTGAGCTTATCCCAGAAGACTTACCCAATGGCCTACCCCCACTTAGGGATATCCAACATGTTATAGACCTTGTCCCTGGATCCACTTTACCCAACCTTCCTCATTATAGAATGAACCCTATGAAAGAACCCCTTTCTAGAGGGGGGCGAAACCCAGCATGGCGCATTATAAACATTTAGGCAGCGGATTAGGGTTTCATGGATCGGCTTCATGTGATATGATCAACCATAAAAATTCGATTGCATAGAAGAGATAAAACTCATACCATAGCCATTTCAAGATGGCGTCTAGGAAGCAAAGATCAAAGCAGATCTTCTCCAGAGGTGACGCACACAGTTGATGTCGCCTACTCCTCTTTGCGATTCTTGTGCTAGCAAGATCCAAAGAAGTCTTTGATCGAAATGGAAAGGGAAGGAGATCTTTTCTCTTTGCCGAATTCTCCTCAAGCTCCAAGGCGCCGTCACCCAAAAGAACGAGAGGAATATGCGTTCAAGAGGCGAGAATAGAGAACCCTCTCTGTTCGAACGTGAGAGTCATGGTTGCTAAAAATAGCACCACTCACCGCCCAACATGTTCACGCTAAGTGAACTTGTCGCCTAGTCTTGAACCATTTTGCTTCAATTTAATTTTGGTTCAATAACCAAATAAACCAATCGACATGGCCTAGATCACATTAAAACCCTAAGGTTCCAGATCTAACCGTTCATCTCTTTGATGCTCCTGATCTGACCGATCTAGCATCCATTCACTCGATCGAAGCTTACCGATCTCAAGCCCTAATCAATCAAACATGATCAGACTAGATCTCACTTACAATCAGAGATTAAATCCCTTTAAACTGAACCTGAACAATTCAGTCCACACGATCTGACTTAAGTAAGCCATATCATCAATTGTGCGACCCTGAGGGTTTCCTTAAAACGTCGGTAACGATAATTCACATTATCACGATCAGTGAGGGGTATCTAGCAACACATCACTGTCTCCCGATATCAAGGAAAGAGTCTTCCAAGACTACACCCAAAAACAGCACAAGTGTGAATCAATTCACAAGGCATGCATATTTCCTTTACCACTGGATGTTCTTATTGGACAAGCCTGTCAAGCTCGTAACTCCAATATGATGAGCATGATTAGAACAGATGAACACTGTCACCTGGGTATGGCCATACACTTTCTCAATCATCTCATCCAGGGGGCCCCTTTAGAACATCACACTCCTTCAACAAGGAGACGGCAATCCTATGTCTATCACTAGTGCTCTAACCTGACTCAAGCTCACCATCCAAGATAGTCTATAATCATTATGTTTCAAATGATATTGAACCATCTCAAAACAATGACAATCATCATTTAGAAAACACAAGTGATCTCAAGTCAGAGGAAATGTGCCACTTGTCTTAATCAAGGAACATTCACATTGTGACAAACAATTGAACATCCTAGTAGGGTCTGTCCAGTACATCCAATGTACCCATGAGTCTACATCTTATTCCATGCTCGAAGCATCCTATAAGATTAGAACACATATTAGTCTTAACCATATCAAGGCTGTCTCATGTTCACCAAGATACATCGACTAAGGACATAATAGCATGTCAGCCCAGCTGAACAGCTTTGAGACATTATTCAGAAGAACATATATTGCAGCAGACAATGTAAACAACCGAATAATAACCATGCCTTTATAAACATAACAGTTTATTACATGATACAGATACATTCCCACAGGCCTCAAACATTAGCCTTAAGGGCATACCCCAACAATCTCCCACTTGCACTTAATCTAATGGTTGAGAAATCTCAAACCCATATTATTACAGTGCTTCTCATGCTTCTGCTGCGCCAGAGGCTTGGTAAGCGGGTCTGCCAGATTGTCATCTGTATGAACCTTGCAGATTTTGATCTCGCCACGATCTATGATCTCCCTGATCAAGTGAAACCGTCTCAGTATGTGCTTGGACTTCTGGTGCGACCGTGGTTCCTTTGCTTGTGCGATTGCTCCAGTGTTATCACAGAAGATAACCAAAGGATCGACACTCGAAGGAACAACACCAAGTTCTCTCACGAACTTACGAATCCAGACTGCCTCCTTGGATGCTTCCGAGGCTGCAACATACTCGGCTTCTGTTGTGGAATCAGCAATAGTTGACTGTTTGAAACTTTTCCACACCACTGCTCCTCCATTCAAGCTAAAAACATAGCCTGATTGCGATCGGAAATCATCCTGGTCAGACTGGAACGAAGCGTCAGTATATCCTTCAATACTGAGTTCTTCCTGACCACCATATATCAAGAACATATCTTTGGTCCTCCGCAGATATTTTAAGATGTTCTTGACTGCAATCCAGTGCGCCATACCTGGATTACTCTGGTAACGACTGGTTACGCTTAACCCGTAAGCGACGTCTGGGCGAGTACACAACATCGCATACATAATGGAACCAATAGCCGAAGCATAAGGCGTATTGTCCATTTCATCTTTCTCAGTCTGTGTTTGTGGACACTGACTCTTCGAAAGATTCAGACCATGTCTGACTGGAAGATATCCACGTTTAGAATTCTCTAAATGAAATCTCTCCAGGACCTTATCGATGTAAGTACTCTGGCACAGCCCGAGAAGCCTCTTAGATCTATCCCTGTAGATCTTCACACCTAACACATAGGCTGCTTCTCCTAAATCTTTCATCTGGAAACACTTCCTCAGCCATGCTTTAACAGCATGCATTTCAGGAATGTCATTTCCAATGATCAAGATGTCATCGACGTAGAGGACTAGGAAAGTAATCACGCTCCCACTAAACCTCTTATATACACACGGGTCATCCTCGTTCTTGATGAAACCAAATTCAGTGACTGATTCATCAAAACGAATATTCCAGCTTCTCGATGCTTGTTTAAGTCCATAAATGGACTTCTTTAACTTGCATATCTTATGACGATCTGATGGATTAGTGAAACCCTCTGGTTGTGTCATGTACACATCCTCATCCAGATTTCCATTAAGGAAAGCTGTTTTCACATCCATCTGCCAAATCTCATAATCATAATATGCAGCTATCGCGAAAAGAATCCGAATAGACTTAAACATGGCTACAGGTGAGAAAGTTTCATCATAATCTATCCCGTAGATTTGTTTGAAACCTTTCGCAACTAGCCTGCCTTTATAGGTAACCACGTTACCATCCATGTCAATCTTCTTCTTGAAGATCCATTTACAGCCTATAGGGATAACTCCCGAAGGCGGATCAACCAAATCCCAGACTTGGTTATCTGACATGGAGTCCATCTCGGCGCGCATAGCCTCAAGCCATCTTGCTGACTCCGGTCCACTGACCGCATCCGCATAAGTGAGGGGTTCATCATTATCAATGATGTAGACTCCGTCATAGCGCTCAGGCTGTCGACGGATCCTACCCGATCTTCGCGGTTCCCGTGATATCTGAGCCTCAGGTTGTTCAATAACCTGTTCTACCGGCTCAGGCTCATCCAACTGTGCTTGGTCACTTTGTCCTTCTTCTGGATTCTCATCCAGCTTTATTTCTCTCCCACTGGCCTCTTGCAGAAGAAACTCCTTCTCAAGAAATATGGCCGTCCGAGCAACAAAAACCTTGTTCTCCTTGGGATCGTAGAAATAATAACCCTTAGTTTCCTTAGGGTAACCGACAAAGATACATTTGTCAGATCTGCTCTCTGGTTTCCCAGAGGCGAGCTTTTTGACATAAGCCTCGCAGCCCCAGATCCTGATAAATGTCAAGCTCGGCTGTTTCCCATACCATAACTCATATGGCGTCTTTGAAACTGCCTTGGATGGCACTCGGTTTAGTACCTTTGCAGCTGTTTCCAGCGCAAAACCCCAAAAGGAGTATGGAAGAGTAGCCTGACTCATCATAGAACGAACCATATCAAGTAGCGTTCTATTTCTCCTCTCGGACACACCATTCCATTGCGGTGTTCCTGGCGGAGTGAGCTGTGAGATGATCCCACACTCCTTCAGATAGTCAGTAAACGTATGACTTAGGTATTCACCACCTCGATCTGAGCGAAGTGCCTTGATATTTCGGCCTAGCTGATTCTGTACTTCATTCTTGAACTCTTTGAACTTGTCAAAAGATTCACTCTTATGTCTCATCAGATAGACATACCCGTATCTACTGAAATCATCAGTAAAGGTAATGAAGTACTGATAGCCACCTCTGGCATGTTTACCAAATGGCCCACACACATCACTGTGTATAAGGTCAAGTAAACCTGAAGCCCTTTGACCTTTGTGAGGAAAAGGTGACTTCGTCATTTTACCCATCAAACAAGCTTTGCATGTATCAATCTCCTTATAGGAGAATGATCCCAGCAGTCCATGATCATGCAACCGCTTAATGCGTTTCTCGTTAATATGGCCTAAACGACTATGCCATAGCAAGGTGCTGTCATCAGCATACTTGGCTTTCTTAATATCAATTTGCTGTATCGAACATTCCATGTCCAACATGTATAACCCATTGTTAATTGAACCAGTTGCATAAACAATATTATCAAAAGACAAAATACACTTTGAAATATTGCATTCAAAGGAAAATCCCTTCCTGACAAGAGCAGGAATGGAGATAATATTTTTAGTTATACTGGGAACAAAGTAACAATTGTCTAGTTCCAATACAAGTCCAGATGGTAAAGAAATGAAATAGTCTCCTACAGCAACAGCAGCAACCCGTGCCCCGTTTCCAACTCGTAGGTCCACCTCATGCTGTCCCACCTGCCTTCTTCTCTTGAGTTCCTGTACATTTGAACAAATGTGAACTCCATATGCAGTGTCCAACACCCATGATATAGAAGAAGAAAACATGACCTCAGTCACGAATATACCTGAGCCAGAAGCAAAGCTTCCCCTCTTATCTCCTTGGAGCGCTTTACAGTCCTTTTTCCAGTGACCCAGCTGGCCACAGTGGAAACACCTGTATTCCTTGGACCGCTTCACCTTCTGCTTCAGAGCCTTGCTGTAATTCTTGACCGGGGCCTTGCCCTTCTTCCCCTTCTTCTTGTTCCTTGAAGGAACCATCAAGACAGAGGTCGAAGGCTTACCCTTCAGAGTCTCCTCAGTGGTCAAGAGCATATTCAGCAGCTCTGCCGGAGTACAATCGATTTTGTTCATATTAAAATTAATAATGAACGCGTCGAATGATGGCGGGAGAGACTGCAGAATAATGTCCACAGCAAGCTCCTGGTTAATGGTATGCCCCAGTTTCTCTAGAGCCTCCTTGTGCCCAATCATCTTGAGCACGTGAGCTCCCACTGGGCTCCCTTCAGCCAGTTTGCTCTGAAAGAAGAGCTTAGTCAAATTATAGCGTTCAGTCCTCGCCTGTGCAGCATACAGCATCTTGAGGTTTGTAATCATGTCTATAGCCGACATGTCCTCATGCTGACGCTGCAGCGGTGGCGTCATAGACGCTAGCATCAGGCAAGCGACATCAATGCTATCATTGACGTGCTTTTCATAGGCTTCCCGAACCGCCCTTGCGGCGTTCGGAGCGGGCTGCGGCGGTATCGCCGTCTCGAGGACATACAGTTTCCTCTCTGCCTTAAGAACGATCTTAAGGTGTCCAAACCAGTCAGAGAAGTTCGGCCCAGCAAACTTCTCCCTTTCCAGTAGGGATCGCACATTGAAGTTCATGGTGTTCGTTGCTGCAGGTATCTACAACAATGCAAGAACAGCAAGGTCAGTATCAATGTATAAGAATCGATCAGGACTTAAGAAAGATTCTTTTTCTCACTATTTTATCAGGCGTGAAAAATCCAGCAAAACAGCCCGAAAGAGTAATACTCTTTTAGTGAGATGGGATCCAGATTTCATACTTGGTCTCCGCGTCCCGCTCAGGCGAGATAAGATGCACAGAGAGTACAAGCACTAGTTTCTGGTAGGCATCCCAGCCAATCGCCAACCCGTGCGATTCCCCTTCATCTGGGCAATCCAGCAGACTGTGCCAACTGAGTTGGTACAACACAGTCTCTGATCCCACAGATGGCTGCCTCCATGTGCTACCATATGCTCCACATATGTAGCCAACACGGTCAAGCTGACCCGACCTACTCCCTGGACCACCATGTGCTATGCTGAGCAACGAGAAGGGATAAATCCCTACTCTGTAACACACAGGTGTAATCCCACACCCTCTGAAGATAGATGGACGTGCCCACTGAGTGGGTACAACACGGCTCCAACGATAATCAGAACAGTGAGGTTTCGCGTCAGAAGGCTTACGAGCTTGATATTTCAGCGTTGGATTTTAACGGTCTATTATCTTCTTGCCTATCATGCAATTCCTATGGTGATAGCAGAAGATAATTTAATCATGCAATTCTAATATTAAGCAATAAAAGAAAGCATGAATCTTATGTGGTAAAAGCCCATAGCCCTAGAAGACCTTAACCTAACTTAAGTCTTCATTTGCTCTTCATGGGTCTTTAGCTGCCCATCTGGCCCAAACCAGGGCCTAAGCGCCATCTGCAGCTCTGGTGCGCCTACCAGGGAATATGCGCCTGGTCCCAGAGTCGAACCCTGGACCTCCCACCTGGTCAAGCCTCTGCTGCAAGCGCCTTTGCCAAGTGTGCTCTGTGCTCTTGTCTAATTAAATTACAAATTTAACTATCTAGACAAGAGTGACACGCAGGTCACTTACATTTATAAATTAAAACACAGTGATACGCAGATCACAATAATTAATTTACAATTTTTAATACAGGCACGCAGGCCCCAGCACAGCACACATTAATAACGGGCAGCCCACATAAGACTAAGGACATAATAGCATGTCAGCCCAGCTGAACAGCTTTGAGACATTATTCAGAAGAACATATATTGCAGCAGACAATGTAAACAACCGAATAATAACCATGCCTTTATAAACATAACAGTTTATTACATGATACAGATACATTCCCACAGGCCTCAAACATTAGCCTTAAGGGCATACCCCAACAATCTCCCACTTGCACTTAATCTAATGGTTGAGAAATCTCAAACCCATATTATTACAGTGCTTCTCATGCTTCTGCTGCGCCAGAGGCTTGGTAAGCGGGTCTGCCAGATTGTCATCTGTATGAACCTTGCAGATTTTGATCTCGCCACGATCTATGATCTCCCTGATCAAGTGAAACCGTCTCAGTATGTGCTTGGACTTCTGGTGCGACCGTGGTTCCTTTGCTTGTGCGATTGCTCCAGTGTTATCACAGAAGATAACCAAAGGATCGACACTCGAAGGAACAACACCAAGTTCTCTCACGAACTTACGAATCCAGACTGCCTCCTTGGATGCTTCCGAGGCTGCAACATACTCGGCTTCTGTTGTGGAATCAGCAACAGTTGACTGTTTGAAACTTTTCCACACCACTGCTCCTCCATTCAAGCTAAAAACATAGCCTGATTGCGATCGGAAATCATCCTGGTCAGACTGGAACGAAGCGTCAGTATATCCTTCAATACTGAGTTCTTCCTGACCACCATATATCAAGAACATATCTTTGGTCCTCCGCAGATATTTTAAGATGTTCTTGACTGCAATCCAGTGCGCCATACCTGGATTACTCTGGTAACGACTGGTTACGCTTAACCCGTAAGCGACGTCTGGGCGAGTACACAACATCGCATACATAATGGAACCAATAGCCGAAGCATAAGGCGTATTGTCCATTTCATCTTTCTCAGTCTGTGTTTGTGGACACTGACTCTTCGAAAGATTCAGACCATGTCTGACTGGAAGATATCCACGTTTAGAATTCTCTAAATGAAATCTCTCCAGGACCTTATCGATGTAAGTACTCTGGCACAGCCCGAGAAGCCTCTTAGATCTATCCCTGTAGATCTTCACACCTAACACATAGGCTGCTTCTCCTAAATCTTTCATCTGGAAACACTTCCTCAGCCATGCTTTAACAGCATGCATTTCAGGAATGTCATTTCCAATGATCAAGATGTCATCGACGTAGAGGACTAGGAAAGTAATCACGCTCCCACTAAACCTCTTATATACACACGGGTCATCCTCGTTCTTGATGAAACCAAATTCAGTGACTGATTCATCAAAACGAATATTCCAGCTTCTCGATGCTTGTTTAAGTCCATAAATGGACTTCTTTAACTTGCATATCTTATGACGATCTGATGGATTAGTGAAACCCTCTGGTTGTGTCATGTACACATCCTCATCCAGATTTCCATTAAGGAAAGCTGTTTTCACATCCATCTGCCAAATCTCATAATCATAATATGCAGCTATCGCGAAAAGAATCCGAATAGACTTAAACATGGCTACAGGTGAGAAAGTTTCATCATAATCTATCCCGTAGATTTGTTTGAAACCTTTCGCAACTAGCCTGCCTTTATAGGTAACCACGTTACCATCCATGTCAATCTTCTTCTTGAAGATCCATTTACAGCCTATAGGGATAACTCCCGAAGGCGGATCAACCAAATCCCAGACTTGGTTATCTGACATGGAGTCCATCTCGGCGCGCATAGCCTCAAGCCATCTTGCTGACTCCGGTCCACTGACCGCATCCGCATAAGTGAGGGGTTCATCATTATCAATGATGTAGACTCCGTCATAGCGCTCAGGCTGTCGACGGATCCTACCCGATCTTCGCGGTTCCCGTGATATCTGAGCCTCAGGTTGTTCAATAACCTGTTCTACCGGCTCAGGCTCATCCAACTGTGCTTGGTCACTTTGTCCTTCTTCTGGATTCTCATCCAGCTTTATTTCTCTCCCACTGGCCTCTTGCAGAAGAAACTCCTTCTCAAGAAATATGGCCGTCCGAGCAACAAAAACCTTGTTCTCCTTGGGATCGTAGAAATAATAACCCTTAGTTTCCTTAGGGTAACCGACAAAGATACATTTGTCAGATCTGCTCTCTGGTTTCCCAGAGGCGAGCTTTTTGACATAAGCCTCGCAGCCCCAGATCCTGATAAATGTCAAGCTCGGCTGTTTCCCATACCATAACTCATATGGCGTCTTTGAAACTGCCTTGGATGGCACTCGGTTTAGTACCTTTGCAGCTGTTTCCAGCGCAAAACCCCAAAAGGAGTATGGAAGAGTAGCCTGACTCATCATAGAACGAACCATATCAAGTAGCGTTCTATTTCTCCTCTCGGACACACCATTCCATTGCGGTGTTCCTGGCGGAGTGAGCTGTGAGATGATCCCACACTCCTTCAGATAGTCAGTAAACGTATGACTTAGGTATTCACCACCTCGATCTGAGCGAAGTGCCTTGATATTTCGGCCTAGCTGATTCTGTACTTCATTCTTGAACTCTTTGAACTTGTCAAAAGATTCACTCTTATGTCTCATCAGATAGACATACCCGTATCTACTGAAATCATCAGTAAAGGTAATGAAGTACTGATAGCCACCTCTGGCATGTTTACCAAATGGCCCACACACATCACTGTGTATAAGGTCAAGTAAACCTGAAGCCCTTTGACCTTTGTGAGGAAAAGGTGACTTCGTCATTTTACCCATCAAACAAGCTTTGCATGTATCAATCTCCTTATAGGAGAATGATCCCAGCAGTCCATGATCATGCAACCGCTTAATGCGTTTCTCGTTAATATGGCCTAAACGACTATGCCATAGCAAGGTGCTGTCATCAGCATACTTGGCTTTCTTAATATCAATTTGCTGTATCGAACATTCCATGTCCAACATGTATAACCCATTGTTAATTGAACCAGTTGCATAAACAATATTATCAAAAGACAAAATACACTTTGAAATATTGCATTCAAAGGAAAATCCCTTCCTGACAAGAGCAGGAATGGAGATAATATTTTTAGTTATACTGGGAACAAAGTAACAATTGTCTAGTTCCAATACAAGTCCAGATGGTAAAGAAATGAAATAGTCTCCTACAGCAACAGCAGCAACCCGTGCCCCGTTTCCAACTCGTAGGTCCACCTCATGCTGTCCCACCTGCCTTCTTCTCTTGAGTTCCTGTACATTTGAACAAATGTGAACTCCACATGCAGTGTCCAACACCCATGATATAGAAGAAGAAAACATGACCTCAGTCACGAATATACCTGAGCCAGAAGCAAAGCTTCCCCTCTTATCTCCTTGGAGCGCTTTACAGTCCTTTTTCCAGTGACCCAGCTGGCCACAGTGGAAACACCTGTATTCCTTGGACCGCTTCACCTTCTGCTTCAGAGCCTTGCTGTAATTCTTGACCGGGGCCTTGCCCTTCTTCCCCTTCTTCTTGTTCCTTGAAGGAACCATCAAGACAGAGGTCGAAGGCTTACCCTTCAGAGTCTCCTCAGTGGTCAAGAGCATATTCAGCAGCTCTGCCGGAGTACAATCGATTTTGTTCATATTAAAATTAATAATGAACGCGTCGAATGATGGCGGGAGAGACTGCAGAATAATGTCCACAGCAAGCTCCTGGTTAATGGTATGCCCCAGTTTCTCTAGAGCCTCCTTGTGCCCAATCATCTTGAGCACGTGAGCTCCCACTGGGCTCCCTTCAGCCAGTTTGCTCTGAAAGAAGAGCTTAGTCAAATTATAGCGTTCAGTCCTCGCCTGTGTAGCATACAGCATCTTGAGGTTTGTAATCATGTCTATAGCCGACATGTCCTCATGCTGACGCTGCAGCGGTGGCGTCATAGACGCTAGCATCAGGCAAGCGACATCAATGCTATCATTGACGTGCTTTTCATAGGCTTCCCGAACCGCCCTTGCGGCGTTCGGAGCGGGCTGCGGCGGTATCGCCGTCTCGAGGACATACAGTTTCCTCTCTGCCTTAAGAACGATCTTAAGGTGTCCAAACCAGTCAGAGAAGTTCGGCCCAGCAAACTTCTCCCTTTCCAGTAGGGATCGCACATTGAAGTTCATGGTGTTCGTTGCTGCAGGTATCTACAACAATGCAAGAACAGCAAGGTCAGTATCAATGTATAAGAATCGATCAGGACTTAAGAAAGATTCTTTTTCTCACTATTTTATCAGGCGTGAAAAATCCAGCAAAACAGCCCGAAAGAGTAATACTCTTTTAGTGAGATGGGATCCAGATTTCATACTTGGTCTCCGCGTCCCGCTCAGGCGAGATAAGATGCACAGAGAGTACAAGCACTAGTTTCTGGTAGGCATCCCAGCCAATCGCCAACCCGTGCAATTCCCCTTCATCTGGGCAATCCAGCAGACTGTGCCAACTGAGTTGGTACAACACAGTCTCTGATCCCACAGATGGCTGCCTCCATGTGCTACCATATGCTCCACATATGTAGCCAACACGGTCAAGCTGACCCGACCTACTCCCTGGACCACCATGTGCTATGCTGAGCAACGAGAAGGGATAAATCCCTACTCTGTAACACACAGGTGTAATCCCACACCCTCTGAAGATAGATGGACGTGCCCACTGAGTGGGTACAACACGGCTCCAACGATAATCAGAACAGTGAGGTTTCGCGTCAGAAGGCTTACGAGCTTGATATTTCAGGCATGAATCTTATGTGGTAAAAGCCCATAGCCCTAGAAGACCTTAACCTAACTTAAGTCTTCATTTGCTCTTCATGGGTCTTTAGCTGCCCATCTGGCCCAAACCAGGGCCTAAGCGCCATCTGCAGCTCTGGTGCGCCTACCAGGGAATATGCGCCTGGTCCCAGAGTCGAACCCTGGACCTCCCACCTGGTCAAGCCTCTGCTGCAAGCGCCTTTGCCAAGTGTGCTCTGTGCTCTTGTCTAATTAAATTACAAATTTAACTATCTAGACAAGAGTGACACGCAGGTCACTTACATTTATAAATTAAAACACAGTGATACGCAGATCACAATAATTAATTTACAATTTTTAATACAGGCACGCAGGCCCCAGCACAGCACACATTAATAACGGGCAGCCCACATAAGACTAAATAAACAAACATATGCATCAATTAAGAACCATGTGATCCATAAAAATTAAAATTTTCGAAAACCCCTTGGGATCAATTTTAATTTTTCCTTATTTGCTCTACAACCTTACAATGGTCCATTATTAGGGATCCACTCATCCAACCTAGTCAGATCCACTGCCCTTGCATGCACCAAGTCCTAACTGACTTGAGTCGACCATAAGGTCAACCATGCATGCGCCAAGGCTGAACAACCACACTGAGGTCTGGCAAACGGGCGTGACCCCGGGCCTAACTCAGGTGTGTTCACAAGTTGTCTCAATCAGACATCGCTACACGCCTTTGATGCAGTCGACCTATAGCCACCTTTAGCATGCGCCAAGGTGCTATCTGGTCAACCCATCTAGGCTGTCAGATGGTCTGATCAGACTGTTTGGATCCGACCTAGGGGATGACTTCAACCCTAATAACCCATCTAAGGGTTTAATGTAGGCGCATTAGATCTAGGTGAATCGCGCATGTGATCAAGGTTTTAAGAAAACTTACAAGAACATGCGCAAACAACAACATGCGCAAAAGAGAAAATAACTTTCGCCATCTTACAACTATCAGCATAAGACATCGCATGTAACCTATAGATCTATCAACTTGCGCATACATGGATCATATGACATATCATGGCAATCATAAACAAGCATGAAACAACGCTCTGATACCAATTGAAAGAAGCCCTTTCTAGAGGGGGGCGAAACCCAGCATGGCGCATTATAAACATTTAGGCAGCGGATTAGGGTTTCATGGATCGGCTTCATGTGATATGATCAACCATAAAAATTCGATTGCATAGAAGAGATAAAACTCATACCATAGCCATTTCAAGATGGCGTCTAGGAAGCAAAGATCAAAGCAGATCTTCTCCAGAGGTGACGCACACAGTTGATGTCGCCTACTCCTCTTTGCGATTCTTGTGCTAGCAAGATCCAAAGAAGTCTTTGATCGAAATGGAAAGGGAAGGAGATCTTTTCTCTTTGCCGAATTCTCCTCAAGCTCCAAGGCGCCGTCACCCAAAAGAACGAGAGGAATATGCGTTCAAGAGGCGAGAATAGAGAACCCTCTCTGTTCGAACGTGAGAGTCATGGTTGCTAAAAATAGCACCACTCACCGCCCAACATGTTCACGCTAAGTGAACTTGTCGCCTAGTCTTGAACCATTTTGGTTCAATTTAATTTTGGTTCAATAACCAAATAAACCAATCGACATGGCCTAGATCACATTAAAACCAATCGACATGGTTCAATAACCAACATGTTCCAGATCTAACCGTTCATCTCTTTGATGCTCCTGATCTGACCGATCTAGCATCCATTCTCTCGATCGAAGCTTACCGATCTCAAGCCCTAATCAATCAAACATGATCAGACTAGATCTCACTTACAATCAGAGATTAAATCCCTTTAAACTGAACCTGAACAATTCAGTCCACACGATCTGACTTAAGTAAGCCATATCATCAATTGTGCGACCCTGAGGGTTTCCTTAAAACGTCGGTAACGATAATTCACATTATCACGATCAGTGAGGGGTATCTAGCAACACATCACTGTCTCCCGATATCAAGGAAAGAGTCTTCCAAGACTACACCCAAAAACAGCACAAGTGTGAATCAATTCACAAGGCATGCATATTTCCTTTACCACTGGATGTTCTTATTGGACAAGCCTGTCAAGCTCGTAACTCCAATATGATGAACATGATTAGAACAGATGAACACTGTCACCTGGGTATGGCCATACACTTTCTCAATCATCTCATCCAGGGGGCCCCTTTAGAACATCACACTCCTTCAACAAGGAGACGGCAATCCTATGTCTATCACTAGTGCTCTAACCTGACTCAAGCTCACCATCCAAGATAGTCTATAATCATTATGTTTCAAATGATATTGAACCATCTCAAAACAATGACAATCATCATTTAGAAAACACAAGTGATCTCAAGTCAGAGGAAATGTGCCACTTGTCTTAATCAAGGAACATTCACATTGTGACAAACAATTGAACATCCTAGTAGGGTCTGTCCAGTACATCCAATGTACCCATGAGTCTACATCTTATTCCATGCTCGAAGCATCCTATAAGATTAGAACACATATTAGTCTTAACCATATCAAGGCTGTCTCATGTTCACCAAGATACATCGACTAAGGACATAATAGCATGTCAGCCCAGCTGAACAGCTTTGAGACATTATTCAGAAGAACATATATTGCAGCAGACAATGTAAACAACCGAATAATAACCATGCCTTTATAAACATAACAGTTTATTACATGATACAGATACATTCCCACAGGCCTCAAACATTAGCCTTAAGGGCATACCCCAACACCCTACTGAGCACACCGAACTTAAAAGGCAAGTAGATGATCTTTTAGCCATGGGTTACATTAGGGAAAGCCTTAGCCCATGTGTCGTTCCAGCCCTCTTGACCCCCAAGAAGGATGGCAGTTGGCGCATGTGCATAGACTACCGTGCCATAAACAAGATAACTGTGAAATATAGGTTCCCTATTCCTAGGTTGGATGATATGTTAGACATGCTAGTTGGGTCTAGATGGTTCACCAAACTTGATCTTAGGAGTGGATACCATCAAGTTAGAGTTAGAGAAGGAGATGAATGGAAAACCGCTTTTAAAATGAAAGATGGTCTATATGAGTGGTTAGTGATGCCCTTTGGCTTAACTAACGCCCCTTCCACTTTTATGAGGTTGATGACGTAGGTCCTGAAACCTTATATAGGTCGATTCCTAGTTGTTTATTTTGATGACATCTTAATTTTTAGCAAAACTAAGGAAGCTCACCTAGATCATCTGAGAAGGACCCTTGACTTACTTAGGAAAGAGAAGCTTTACATTAACTTAAAGAAATGTTCTTTCCTCTCTAGCAGTGTTGTCTTTTTAGGGTTCATAGTGTCTGAACTTGGCCTTCAAGCTGACCCCTCTAAGGTCCAAGCTATCCTAGATTGGCCAGAACCCAAAACTCTAACTGAAGTTAGGAGCTTCCATGGCTTAGCTACCTTCTACCGAAGGTTTATTAGAAACTTCAGTACTATTGTTGCCCCTATTACTAGTTGCTTAAAACTAGGAGATTTTACTTGGACTAAACCTGCTAGCCGAGCCTTTAGTGAACTCAAAGTTAGAATGACCACAGCCCCAGTCCTTAGACTCCCTGACTTCAGCAAAGTCTTTGAGGTTGACTGTGATGCCTCTGGGATTGGCATAGGAGGGACCCTCAGTCAAGAAGGTCACCCTGTTGCCTTTTTCAGTGAAAAACTCAATGAGGCAAAACAGAAGTATTCAACTTATGACAAGGAGTTTTATGCTGTAGTTCAATCTCTTAGATATTGGAGGCATTACCTGATCCATAATGAGTTTATCCTTAACACTGACCATCAGGCTTTGTCCTACCTTAGTGCTCAAAAGAAGTTGAACTTTAGACATGCCAAGTGGGTAGAGTATATCCAGCAATACACCTTTGTCTTAAAACACAAGTCATGAAAGGAAAACAAGGTAGCTGATGCTTTGAGTAGGGTTACTTTACTTATGCAACAATTACATGTTCAAGTTACTGGCTTTGACAACATGAAAACTGCTTATATTGATTGTCCTGATTTTGCTTATATACATGCTGAACTTAGTGTTGACCCCCTAAGTCATCCTTTGTACACCCTTAGGGATGGGTTCTTATTTCTTGGACCTATACTTTGTGTCCCTAAGACCTCAATCCGAGAATTCCTCATTTGGGAATTACACGGAGGAGGGTCTGCAGGTCACCATGGTCAGGATAAAACCCAAACCTTGGTTGAGGAGAGGTTTTATTGGCCGAACCTCAACAGGGATGTTGCTAAGGTGGTTAGCCACTGTAGGACATGCCAGATAACTAAGACCCATAAGCATAGTGCTGGCCTCTACACCCCGCTACCCATTCCTCAAGCTCCATGGCAAGACCTAAGCATGGATTTCATCCTAGGGCTGCCCAGAACATCTAGCAAGCATGACTCCATCTTTGTAGTAGTAGATAGATTCACTAAGATGGCCCATTTCATTCCCTGTTATAAAACCTCTGATGCCTCTCACATAGCCAAATTATTCTTTAAGGAGGTTGTTAGGCTACATGGCACCCCCCTTACCATAGTTTCTGATAGGGACACCCGATTTGTTAGTTATTTTTGGAAAACCTTGTGGACCTTACTAGGAACCAAACTGAAGTTCTCCACAGCCTATCATCCCCAAACGGATGGTCAGACTGAGGTGGTCAACCGATCACTGGGGAACATCCTTAGAAGCCTTGTAGGTGAACATCCCGGCACTTGGGACAAACTTTTGCCCACCGCCGAATTCTCCTACAATAGTGTTGTTAATAGGACTACAGGTCTATCCCCCTTTTAGGCCAACTTAGGGTATCAGCCTAAGAAACCCATTGATCTGATTGCCTTACCCAAGAGTTTAAAACCTTCTTTATCAGCTCGTGATTATGCTTTCAATATTTCACAAATGCACCATGAGATTCTTAGAAAAATTCTAGACTCTACTGTTTCATATTGCGAAGCTGCTAACAAGAAACACCGAGAAAGGTTATTCAATGTAGGTGATCAGGTGATTCTGCGAGTCCGCGAGGAGCGTATCCAAGAACACGGACGCAAGCTGGATGCAAAGGGTTTGGGACCCTTCACCATAGTGGGCAAGATCAACAACAATGCATACGTGCTTGATCTGCCGCCAGACTTGGGGATCCCCACCACAGTTAACGTGGAGGATCTCACAGCTTACAAGGAGCCTCTCTCACTCAAAGAACCAGAGGCCCCCTTCGATCTAGAGATAGTGGATATCCTTGAGGACCAGACTCGACTCACCCCTGACGAGGTACAACTGTTTTACCGTGTTAAGTTTTCTAATGGTGAGGAGGCATGGCTCCCCGAGGCAGAGCTAGCCCTGGCTGCTCTAGATTTGCTCCAAGGATTCAAGGATAATTCTCCTGAGGAGAATTTTTCCAACCCGGGGAGAAATGATAGCGGGCCTAACACAGCTCTTAGAAGATCCACTAGGGCTCGGAGGAAGCCCATCAGGTATGGCTTCACTTAGAGTCCACTTTCCTTTTAGTACTTTCCTTATTTGCATTGCATGGCATAATAGGTTAGTTCCACCCCAAAGTCTATCATGTAGTTTGTTTTTATAAATGTTGTTGGAAGGTTGTGCATTGTAATATCATGGTAGGTTAGTGCATGTAGTTGGATACATTAATATTCAGCTCAAGGGATACAAATCAGCTAGCTCACCACACTACAAGAAGCTAGCTCCCATTTTGGAAGGTTCACTTCAAAGTAGTTCAACGAGAGACTTCCAACGCAACTCAACATCAAGCTCCACTTCAATCATTCCCTTCCAATTGAAGACAGGCCACCTCATGGAATCAATTGCGCCACCAAGAAGTTTTATCTAGATCCACAATTTGAGGAGGCGCCCATCTAGATCCACCAATCAAGGAGGTGCCCATCTAGATCCACAATTAGAGGAATTGCGCCATCAAGATCCACAATTAGGGGAAGGCTTCTTTCCTTCTCCTCATTGCCGCCAAAGACAACAAGGAAGGATTTCAAATTTCAAACTCCATCTCATATGCGCCAACACCTTCAAGGAAGATAGCCAATTTTGAATTCAAAGACTTGCCAATTCAGCCATCCAAAGAAGGCAACAAGAATCAGCCCACTTAATGCCTTTCTCCATTTTTGAATTGTCTCCAAGTATGTAAGGGGCGCAAGGGGCCAATGACCACCTTGCCCTCACCTTATCCTCATCCCTAAGCTGCCTATAAATGTATCCCCATCGCATCATGTGCATAGCATTGTTGAAATATATTGTTGACTAGTTTCCTAGCCAAAGAAAGGGTGCTTGTGTCGCCATGGGTGCTTGTGTCGCCCACCTCTTCTCCTTTGGGTGCTTGTGTCGCCCAAGTCTCCCCATCTTCCCCTTCTTCCTTCAAGATCCGAGCCTCCCCTTCTCTTCTCCTCGCCCTCCATTCATCAAAGCAAGGCCGAGAGTCTCCACCTTCAAAGCCTTAGCATCAAAGAGGACAATAGCTTGAGTTGGCGCAAAGAACATGGATGCATCCCTTGAACTCCTTCAAGCGATTTCTCTAAGTTAAGTACTCCATCTTATTGTGTCTTCTCTTTATACATCTTAAGAACATCTTACTACACCTCTCTTGGATTTGTAGGGCTTGGCGCAAGGAAGCTTGGCGCATCTCCCTCTCTTGATCCCCTTCTTTAGATAGTCCTTTGTTTGTTAGCAAGAGAACTTGGAGGAGTAGCCTCCCTCTTGATTTTAAAGCATTGTTAAATTTAATCTGCTTATAACTCACCCACGCCTGTGTGGGGTTGCTGAATGCCCTGTGTGTAACCTGCACCTTCCATCAGAGTAGGACCGGTGAAGAACGGGAAGGACGGTCCTTCTATTCTCAAGGGCCGCACTGTAAGTCTCCTTTAAATTATTGTCATTTCTTTCCTGCAGGTAGTTAACTTTCGGTTTTCCCTATTTAAAAATACAAAAACACTATTTTCCAACCTCGTTAGTTAAATCGGTTTTTCTAGTTTATGATAATACCAAAAAAATTACTTTCGAAAATCGTTGTCTGCATGTTTGTGACTTACCCCTACATCACTTGATGTACCATCTACAAATGTTGGGTTATGCTCTCACCATAATCACTGCTAAATATTGCTGCTAATGCTGAAATTTTTTGTTACATTATCTTAGTTAGCTCTACATTATACTGCTTTTTCAAACTGCTTGTTATGTCACATGCTGCTGTGTATATTGATTTTGAAATTTAGTAAAACTCCATGGCTCCTTGACTCAAAACCCAAGAGAGAGACAATAGATCACCCATCAAGAGATGGGATGACATGATAAAAGAAATGTATGACCCTTCTTCCCTCAATTAACAAATTCTTATACAAGAGGACATGACTATAGCCAAATACATACTAATGTTCAAAGCCCTCCACCATAGGTCTAGAGAAGCTCCTAGGGTCATTCTTAACTGGTTTATGGATGGTCTTAACTTTGAAATTAGCAAAGGTCTCACCTACTACCCCATACACACAATAGAAGATGCTTTTCAAATAGCTAGAGAAATAGAACAAAATATTAAGAGGACGTATAGAAGAAGAGCTGACCACCCTGAACTTCAAACCCCTAAGGTAGTCAAGTTTTCCAAACAACCCATGGGAGCCAAACTATCTTCCCAAATCCTATCTCAATTCGAGCCTAGTTCCACGAATCCTACTAGGGAGCCCAAAGAAGACTTACCCCCATGCCAACCTAGGTTGTCCCTTATAACCCAAGACTCTCAAGATGGTTCCACTCAAGTTGACCCTAGAGGAACCAAGCTAGATCATGCTTCACCTTCATACATGATAGGACTTTCGCAATTTAGCTTTGAAGATCTTACTCCAGATATGGGAGAGCCATTTCTCTTCTCTTTTGGAGATCTAATTCTTGAGGAGCCCCTCACCCATCTTCAGTTAGATCTTAACTCACCCGAATATGAAGTAGAATTTATTTTAGAGTCTCCCATGTTAGGATATGAGTTAGACCGTAACTTATGTGAGTTGGCAACATCACCTATATCTCCTTTAGACTTTGAATCTTTCTTCAATGATCATACCCTTCATTCTCGCAGGTTAAATAAAACACAATTGAACAATGACTTGCTTTCTCTACCAGAGTTTGAATATTTCAACGTTGGGATGACTAGCTCTTTTACTAGATCAAATTTGTATCTTACTTGTAAGGCGGGGGAGCCACAGCAGCTGATGACAATATTCACACCCTAGGATGGCCACCAGAATCACAACGGAACTTTACCTTCAATTCTCCATAGCAGAATTCATCCCCGCCGGAGAAAACTAATGCAGGAGCAAAGGACTCAGATGATATCCACACTTTAGGCCTACCACCAGAGCTGAGGTTGGGTGGTGAAGATCACTCGACACATGGCTGAGATGATTTCTGCACCTTGGGATTACCACCAGAATTCAATAGAGGGAAAACTCAATGCTAATTCTGTTGGGAAACCCTGGGGACATTTTACAATTTTTCAGAGACACATACATACATTGCACAGCGGAAGAATGTCCCCGAAACAGGTTCATCCCAAAAACCCAGTGAAGATCGCATGCAAGGGGGTCGACACGATGAGTTAGAAAATACCTCAGAGCAAGATGAGGTCGATGTCATGATAGGCGCCCAAGCGTGCGCCCTCTGCAGTCTCACACACACGGATGCCTCGAGTCCTCTTCTTCCACGCCCGGTGCTAGCCTCGGGAATAAGATCCAAGCCTTAGGGAGATGCTCCAACCACCTTGCGCCACCAAGAGAGAAAGATGCGCCAAGTGGTAAGGAAGGAGAAGCTTGCGGCCACTTGATGGAAGAGGAAGAGATTGCGCCAATGCTCCTTGCTCTCGCTCCCTTCTTAAGTTCACGCCTCCAAGGATGAATCATATAAGAGGGGGCGGCTAGGGTCACATATATAGGGCAAGAGGCGATTAGGGCAAGGGCTAGGATCATGACAAGTGTAGGGCTAGGATGAGGAGGTTTAATGCAAGGAAAGTCTCCAAGACTTTACCATAAACTTCATTCAACCTTTCCATAATTGCCCAAGTACCATATCAGCCCAAGACATGCCTTAAAGGCATTCATACCATCAAGGGAGAAGGGCTAGGCGCAAATTGCTTCCTTAATGAAGCAATTTTGCCACCCTAACCCCATTATGCCCCTTAGGCGCCAATGGGGTTGGGTTTCTCCCCATTATACCCTTTTAGCCTCTCTTCTCTTCATGTTGGGCTTCATTGGATAATGAGCTAGCCCAAACTTCATCCTATGGGTTGATTATGAAAGTACCCCTTAACCTAAGGGGGGTCCCCTTCTAGGGGGAGCAAAAACCCTAGACATATGGCGCATAAAACTTTTGCAGCGGAATTAAGGGTTTGAAAGAATCTATTGCATGATATATGATCAACTTAAGTAAACTTGAATTCATACCATAGCCATATGCGTTGGATGAAAACTTGGAAGGAAAGGCGCAAGCGAGCCTTCTCCTAAGGTGACGCACACAATTGGTGTCGCCTACTTTCCTTGGTGCTCCTTGTGCTAGCAAGGTTCCAAGAAGCCTTTGTCGAATGGAAGGGAGAAGAGATCGCCTTGCTTGAGTGAGTTTTTCTCTCTTGTCGTCCTCCTCTTCTCTAGCCGAGATGTTGTCTCGTCTAAGCCAAGCGTTGGCGACGAACAAAGAGAAGGGGGGCGTGAAGTGTGGCAATCGTGAGTCATGGCCACGATTAGTAGAAGTGCTATCCAAAAATAGCATCCACTTCTCAACGTGCGCTCTTGGGTTTACCCAATCGCAAATGCCACATCACTTGAACCATGCGCTCAACCAATGAGCCAGTTCACATCGGTTTGGTCCAAGACCAATTAACCCAAGCAATATGGTCTAGATCTTACTTAAACCCTAAGGCTTCAGATCTAACCGTCAATCTCTTCGATGCTCTTGATCTGACCGATCTGGCATCTATTCTCCCGATCGAAGCTTACCGATCTCAAGCCCTAATCAATCAAACATGATCAGACCAGATCTCACTCACAATCAGAGATTAAATCCCTTTAAACTGAACCTGAACAATTCAGTCCACACGATCTGACTTAAGTAAGCCATATCATCAAATTGTGCGACCCTGAGGGTTTCCTTTAAATGTCGGTAACGATAATTCACATTATCACGATCAGTGAGGGGTATCTAGCAACACATCACTGTCTCCCGATATAAAGGAAAGAGTCTTCCAAGACTACACCCAAACCACAGCACAAGTGTGAATCATTTCACAAAGCATACATATTTCCTTTGCCACTGGATGTTCTTATTGGACAAGCCTGTCAAGCTCGTAACTCCAATATGATGAGCATGATCAGAACAGATGAACATAGTCACCTGGGTATGGCCATACACTTTTCTCAATCATCTCATCCAGGGGGCCCCTTTAGAACATCAGACTCCTTCAACAAGGAGACGGCAATCCTATGTCTATCACTAGTGCTCTAACCTGACTCAGGCTCACCATCCAAGATAGTCTATAATCATTATGTTTCAAATGATATTGAACCATCTCAAAACAATGACAATCATCATTTAGAAAACACAAGTGATCTCAAGTCAGAGGAAATGTGCCACTTGTCTTAATCAAGGAACATTCACATTGTGACAAACAATTGAACATCCTAGTAGGGTCTGTCCAGTACATCCAATGTACCCATGAGTCTACATCTTATTCCATGCTCGAAGCATCCTATAAGATTAGAACACATATTAGTCTTAACAATATCAAGGCTGTCTCATGTTCACCAAGATATATCGACTAAGGACATAATAGCATGTCAGCCGAGCTGAACAGCTTTGAGACATTATTCAGAAGAACATATATTGCAGCAGACAATGTAGCTAACTGAATAACAACCATGCCTTTATAAACATAACAGTTTATTACATGATACAGATACATTCCCATAGGCCTCAAACATTAGCCTTAAGGGCATACCCCAACAGATTAAGCATTTGGATCCAATCCAATGCAACCCTAATCCAAGTGTGACCAACCATGGTCAAATACGGGTCAACCTGCCAAAAATGAAGTTTGGCTCCAATAACATTCTTCCATCTCATCAGGCCCATTGGTGCTGATGAAATCTCCCAATTAGATCCGAGTTATCCAATAACTTGATCATAAGGCTTCTCGATCAATACGAGAACTCAAGTATCAAGGTGTGCGACCCTGTAGGTTCTTCTGACGCTGGCAGTGCTGACCAAAGGTCACCACAAGCAGTGAGTGGCACCTAGCAGTGCATCGCTGCTACCCACGTCATTGGAATGGATATCGACATCGACATCCCCATCATCGCAACTAGGTACAGATGCATTACAATCTCTTTGCCGGACTGATATCCGATTGGACAAGTGTGTCACCACTTGTTTTCACCCAATCACATGGCTATGACTAAAACAGGTTCTTACCTAGGTATGGCCATACACTCTCAGTCATAGAACCATAGAGGAGCTCCATGGATATCATACTTCCCTAAGGAAGGGGCAAAATCCTATGTCTGTCCATTGACCTTCTCATATGGGTCGTGACATGCTCAATGACAACCGTTATGACCTCCCAACTACGGCGAGGTGTTAGGTTGTATCAAAGCAAGTCCCTAACCATATAGAATGATCAATGACCTCAAGTCAAGGGATCAATGCATCTCCTGTCACTTGTGAGGATAACTTATGACACCAAGTCATAGCCTCACAGCGGGTCTTTCCAGTATATCCTCCAATGATATACCCATGTGTCTGCGTTAGCACCACGTACCTAACCAGCTCACATACCAGTCTCACAAGTACCATAGCTGTCCCATATCCACTAAGGTACATCGACTGGGGACAATAGTTTGAGCACAGATCCAATCTATCTCCAGGGACATTATCATGTTAGTACATGTGCGCAGATGTAAACAAACATTGATAATGACAATGCCAGAATGATATATATAAATATCAAAGTCAAGTAGTACATAAGTGGACCAAAACTAGGTCCTAGGGCATATACACCAACAATCTCCCACTTGCACTAAGACCTAGAGGTTGAGAAATCTTAACCCCATATCTCTAGCGTGACCATCATGCTTCTGCTGCGCCAAAGCCTTGGTCAATGGGTCTGCCAGATTGTTTTCTGTGTCAACTCTGCTAATCTTGACATCACCTCTTTCAATGATCTCTCTGATCAGGTGAAATCTTCTGAGTATGTGTTTGGATCTTTGATGAGACCGTGGTTCCTTGGCTTGTGCAATTGCTCCATTGTTGTCACAATAGAGTTCAATGGGATCCACTGCACTAGGAACCACCTGAAGATCAGATATGAACTTCCTTATCCAAACGGCTTCCTTGGCTGCCTCAGAAGCGGCCACATACTCTGCTTCGGTTGTAGAATCTGCTATGGTGGATTGCTTGAAGCTCTTCCAGCATACAGCGCCTCCATTTATCTTGAACACATAGCCGGCCTGCGATCTAAAGTCGTCAGGGTCAGACTGGAATGATGCATCAGTATAGCCCTGCATACTGAGCTCTTCCTGTCCCCCATAGACCAAGAACAAATCCTTAGTTCTCCTCATATACTTTAGGATGTTCTTTACAGCCACCCAGTGCTGCAGACCTGGATTGGATTGGTATCGGCTGGTTATGCTTACAGCATATGCCACGTCTGGTCTAGTACACAACATTGCATACATGATCGATCCTACTGTTGAAGCATAAGGAATTCGACTCATGTCATCCTGCTCAGCCTGTGTTGTAGGACACTGGCTCTTTGAGAGAGTAAGGCCATGTCTTACTGGAAGGTATCCTTTCTTGGATTGCTCCAAGTTAAACCTCTCCAAGACCTTATCAATGTAGGTACTCTGACTAAGGGCCAGGAGCCTCTTGGATCTAACTCGGTAGATCCTCACGCCTAGAATATAGGCGGCCTCCCCTAAGTCTTTCATCTCAAAACACTTCCCCAACCATGTCTTCACAGCTTGAAGACTAGGGATGTCATTTCCGATGAGCAGTATGTCATCGACATACAAGACCAGAAAAATCACCAAGCTTCCACTGAATTTTCTATATACACAGGCGTCATCTTCGCTTTTGATAAAGCCATAATCTCTCACAGCTTCATCAAATCGAAGATTCCAACTTCGAGATGCTTGCTTTAATCCATAAATGGATCTCTTTAGCCTGCAGACCTTATTAGCCTCTGCAGGATGGATGAAACCATCAGGTTGTGTCATGTACACATCCTCAGTCAGCTTCCCATTAAGGAACGCTGTCTTCACATCCATCTGCCATATCTCATAGTCATGATATGCAGCTATAGCAAGCAGAATCCGAATGGATTTGATCATGGCAACTGGCGAGAAGGTTTCATCATAGTCCATCCCGTGGACTTGTTTAAAACCTTTAGCCACTAGTCTACCCTTATAGGTAACTATATTGCCATCCATGTCTGTCTTCTTCTTGAAGACCCATTTACACCCTATGGGTTTTACCCCATCAGGCAGCTCAACCAAATCCCAGACTTGGTTAGCCGACATGGAATCCATCTCGGATCGCATGGCGTCAAGCCATCTCTCGGAGTCCGGTCCATTGACCGCCTCATCATAGGTTCTGGGTTCATCCTCAATGATGAAAATTCCATCGTGTTGAGTCGGCAGCGACCCGTTGTTGGGGTATGCCCTTAAGGCTAATGTTTGAGGCCTTGGGATTGTATAAGTGTCATGTAATAAACTCTTAAGTTTATAAAGGCATGGTTATTATTCAGTTTGTTACCTTGTCTGCTGTAATGAGAGTACTTCTGAATAATGTCTCAAAGCTGTTCAGCTAGGCTGACAGGCTATAAGTCCTTAGTCGAGATATCTTGGTGAACATGAGACAGCCTTGATATGATTGAGACTAATATGTGTGCTAATCTTATAGGATGCTTCGAGCATGGAATAAGATGAAGACTCATGGGTGCATTGGATGTACTGGACAGACCCTACTAGGATATTCAATTGCTTGTCACAATGTGAATGATCCTTGTAAGCAACAAGTGGCACATGTCCTTTGACTTGAGATCACTTGTGTTTCTAAATGATGAATGTCATTATTTTGAGGTAGTTCAATATCATTTGAAAGATAATGATTATAGACTATCTTGGATA
This sequence comes from Costus lasius, assembly GCA_027563935.2. Classification (NCBI taxonomy): domain Eukaryota; kingdom Viridiplantae; phylum Streptophyta; class Magnoliopsida; order Zingiberales; family Costaceae; genus Costus; species Costus lasius. The sequence goes on from CM050448.1 coordinate 42,653,123, forward strand.
ATGATCATGAGTCAGGTTAGGACACTAGTGATAGATATAGGATTGCCGTCTCCTTGTTCAAGGAGTGTGATGTTCTAAAGGGCCCCCCCCCTATATGAGATGATTGAGATAGTGTATGGCCATACCCAGATGACTATGTTCATCTGATCTAGTCATGCTCATCGTATTGGAGTTACAAGCTTGACCCGCTTGTCCAATAAGAACATCCAGTGGCAAAGGACACTTGTATGCCTAGTGAAACTGAATCACACTTGTGCTATGGGTTGGGTGTAGTCTTGGAAGACTCTTTCCTTTATATCGGGAGACAGTGATGTGTTGCTAGATACCCCTCACTGATCGTGATAACGTAAGTTATCGTTACCGACATTTAAAGGAAACCCTCAGGGTCACACAATTTGGTGATATGGCTTTCTTTAAGTCAGATCGTGTGGACTGAATTATTTGGGTTCAGTTTAAAGGGATTTAAACTCTGATTGTAAGTGAGATCTAGCCTGATCATGTTTGATTGATTAGGGCTTGAGATCGGTAAGCTTCGATCGAGAGAGCAGATGCTAGATCGGTGAGATCAGGAGCATCGAGAGATGAACGGTTAGATCTGAAACCTTAGGGGTTAATATGATTTAGACCAAGTGGCTTGGGTTAATTGGTCTTTGAACCAAACCTAATTGAACTGGTTCACTAGGGTGAACGCATGGTTCAATTTAAGAGATGTTTTCGGTTGGTTCACTTAGGGTGAACGCAAGGAATTAAGGGGGCTTTAATGAAGGGGGTTACACATTAAATGGTAACCGTTTCTTTCATTTGATGAGCTCTCTCTCCCTTTCGGTTTGGATTCGAGAGTGAGAGTTTTTGGCTTGCACTCACGACGAGGAGAAGGGGAGGACGAAAATAAGAACTCTCGGCCCTAGCATCATCTTATCATCCTACCACTCGAGAAGGACAACTTGGCATTTTGCTAGCACAAAAGTTTCGCAAGTTGGAAGCCTTCATCACTTAGTGTGTGTCTTCTAAGGAGAAGATCCCTTTCGATCTTTCTTCTTCCAAGCCGCCATCCATCCATGGCATTGGTAAGATCATAACTTGATCTAAAGTTCAATTAAGTTGATCATATAGCTATACCATTTGCGATCTTATGAAACCCTAAAAGTCTATGCTTCCGCTATCAAAGTTTTGAATGCGCCCCCCTCTCGAAAGGGGTTCTTACCTTAGGGTTTTCTCGCTCCCCCTTGAAGGGGATTCCTGCAATTGGTATCAGAGGATGTTTGGTTTCGGTATGATGCTTATGATTGCTTAATGTATTGTGTTCCATGTTAGATCTAAGTTTTCCCATCATGCGAAAGTGCTAGTTGTATGTAGTTTATTGTGGCGCATGTATGAGGTTAACATATGTTGGCGCATGTTTGTTGCTTACATAGTTGCGCTTATTGCATGTTATAGTTTTTCTTAAAAAACTCAATGAACTTGCGCGCATACTTAGATCTAAGCCCTTGCTATAAACCCTTAGATGGGTTGATAGGGTTGAAAGCTTCATCTAGAATGGATCAAACTAGTCTGATCAGACCATCTGACAGCCTAGATGGGTTGACCAGATAGCACCTGTGCGCAAGCATGAGGTGGCTATAGGTTGACTGCATCAAAGGTGTGTAGCGAGGTCTGGTTGAGACAACCAATGAACACTCTTGAGTTAGGCCCGGGGTCACACCCGCTTGCCAAAACTCTTGAAGGTGGTTCAGCCCTTGGCGCATGCATGGTTGACCATTAGGTCAATTCGGGTCAGTTAGGACTCGGTGCATGCAAGGGCACAGGATCTAACTAGATGGATGAGTGGATCCCTATCAATGGACCATTGTAAGGTTGTAGGGCACATAAGGAAATTAATATTGATGCCTATGGGGTTTTCAAAAATTTAATTTCTTGATTGGATCACATGATGATTGATGCCATGATGCTTGTCTATTTATTCTTATGTGGGCTGCCCATGTTAAATGTGTGCTGTGCTGGGGCCTGCGAGCCTGGAATCAAACTTGTAAATTATTTTGTGATCTGCGAATCACATTTGTACTTAATTTATAATGTATAATTGACCTGCGAGTCAAACTTGTCTAGATAGATCAAATTGTATTTGATTAGACAAGAGCACAAAGGCACACATCCAAAAGGGGGCATTCAGCTGGTGGCGCACCTGAGGTGCTCTTGGCGCTAGGGGCCTGGGTTGGACCAGATGAGATGCAAATGAGCTCAAGTGAAGACTTAAGTAAAATTAAGGTCTTACTAGGGTTCATGGGCTTTTACCACATAAGATCATGCTTTCTATTTATTGCTTAAATAATTAGAATTGCATGTGTTTATCTTCTGCTATCACCATAGTTCTTGTATGATAGTGAAGAAGATAAAAGACCGTTAAAATCCAACGCTAATATATCAAGCACGTAATGCCTTCTGACGCGAAACCTCACTGTTCTGACTATCGTTGGAGCCGTGTTGAACCCACTCAGTGGGCACGTTCATCTATCTTCAGACGGTGCGGGATTACACCTGCGTGTTACAGAGTAGGGATTTATCCCTTCTCGTTGCTCAGCATAGCACGTGGTGGTCCAGGGAGTAGGTCAGGTCAGCTTGACCATGTAGGCTACATATGTGGCGCATATGGTAGCACATGGAGGCAGCCATCTGAGGGATCAGAGACTGTGTTGTACCAACTCAGTTGGCACAGTCTGCTGGATTGCCCAGATGAAGGGGAATCGCACGGGTTGGCGATTGGCTGGGACAGCCTACCAGAAATTAGTGCTTGTCCTCTCTGTGCATCTTATCTCGCCTGAGCGGGACGCGGAGACCAAGTATGAAATCTGGATCCCATCTCACTAAAAGAGTGTTACTCTTTCGGACTGTTTACTGGATTTTTCAGTCAGATAAAATAGTGAGAAAAGAATCTTTCTTAAGTCCTGGAATGATTCTGAACATTGATACTGACCTTGCTGTTCTTGCTTGTTGTAGATTCCTGCAGCAACGAACACCATGAGCTTCAATGTGCGATCCCTACTGGAAAGGGAGAAGTTTGCTGGGCCAAACTTCTCTGACTGGTTTGGACACCTTAAGATCGTTCTTAAGGCAGAGAGGAAACTGTATGTCCTCGAGACGGCGATACCGCCGCAGCCCGCTCCGAACGCCGCAAGGGCGGTTCGGGATGCCTATGAAAAGCACGTCAATGATAGCATTGATGTCGCTTGCCTGATGCTAGCGTCTATGACGCCACCGCTGCAGCGTCAGCATGAGGATATGTCGGCTATAGAGATTATAGCGAACCTCAACATGCTGTATGCTGCACAGGCGAGGACAGAACGCTATAATCTGACAAAGCTCTTCTTTCAGAGCAAACTGGCTGAGGGGAGCCCAATGGGAGCTCACGTGCTCAAGATGATTGGGCACAAGGAGGCTCTGGAGAAACTGGGGCATACCATCAACCAGGAGCTTGCTGTTGATATTATTCTGCAGTCTCTCCCGCCCTCTTTCGATGCGTTCATCATTAATTTTAATATGAACAAAATCGATTGCACGCCGGCAGAGCTGCTGAATATGCTCTTGACAACTGAGGAAACTCTGAAGGGAAAGCCTTCAACCTCTGTCTTAATGGTTCCTTCAAGGAACAAGAAGAAGGGGAAGAAGGGCAAGGCCCCTGTCAAGAACTACAGCAAGGCACTGAAACAGAAGGTGAAGCGGTCGAAGGACAACAGGTGTTTCCACTGTGGCCAGCTGGGTCACTGGAAAAAGGACTGTAAAGCGCTCCAAGGAGATAAGAAGGGAAGCATCGCTTCTGGCTCAGGTATATATGTGACTGAGGTCATGTTATCTTCTTCTTCTATTTCATGGGTGTTGGACACTGCATGTGGAGTTCACATTTGTTCAAATGTACAGGAACTCAAGAGAAGAAGACAGGTGGGACAGCATGAGGTAGACCTACGCGTTGGAAACGGGGCACGGGTTGCTACTGTTGCTGTAGGAGACTATTTCATTTCTTTACCATCTGGCATTGTATTAGAATTAAACAATTGTTATTTTGTACCCAGTATTACCAAGAATATTATCTCTATTCCTGCTCTTGTCAGGAAAGGATTTGCCTTTGAATGCAAGATTTCAAAGTGTATTTTATCTTATGATAATATTGTGTATGCAACTGGTTCAATCAACAATGGGTTATTCATGTTGGACATGGAATATTCTATACAAAACATTGATAATAAGAAAGCCAAGTATGCTGATGACAGCACCTTGCTATGGCATAGTCGTTTAGGCCATATAAACGAGAAGCGCATTAAGCGGTTGCATGATCATGGACTGCTGGGATCATTCTCCTATAAGGAGATTGATACATGCAAAGCTTGTTTAATGGGTAAAATGACGAAGTCACCTTTTTCTAAGAAAGGTCAAAGGGCTTCAGGTTTACTTGACCTTATACACAGTGATGTGTGTGGGCCATTTAGTAAACATGCCAGAGGTGGCTATCAGTACTTCATTACCTTTACTGATGATTTCAGTAGGTATGGGTATGTCTATTTAATGAGACATAAAAGTGAATCTTTTGACAAGTTCAAAGAGTTCAAGAATGAAGTACAAAATCAGTTAGGCCGAAATATCAAGGCACTTCGTTCTGATCGAGGTGGAGAATACCTAAGTCATGCGTTTACTGACTATCTGAAAGAGTGTGGGATTATCTCACAGCTCACTCCGCCAGGAACACCGCAATGGAATGGTGTGTCCGAGAGGAGAAATAGAACGTTACTTGATATGGTTCGTTCTATGATGAGTCAGGCTACACTTCCATACTCCTTTTGGGGTTTTGCACTGGAAACAGCTGCAAAGGTACTAAACCGAGTGCCATCCAAGGCAGTTTCTAAAACGCCATACGAGTTATGGTATGGGAAACAGCCTAGCTTGACATTTATCAGGATCTGGGGTTGCGAGGCTTATGTCAAAAAGCTCGCCTCTGGGAAACTAGAGAGCAGATCTGACAAATGTATCTTTGTCGGTTACCCTAAGGAAACTAAGGGTTATTATTTCTACGATCCCAAAGAGAACAAGGTTTTTGTTGCTCGGACGGCCATATTTCTTGAGAAGGAATTTCTTCTGCAAGAGGCCAGTGGGAGAGAAATAAAGCTGGATGAGATTCCAGAGGAAGGACAAAGTAGTCAAGCTCAGTTGGATGAGCCTGAGCTAGTGGATCAGGTTATTGAACAACCTGAGGCTCAGATATCACGGGAACCGCGAAGATCGGGAAGGATCCGTCGACAGCCTGAGCGCTATGACGGAGTCTACATCATTGATAATGATGAACCCCTCACCTATGCGGATGCGGTCAGTGGACCGGAGTCAGCTAGATGGCTTGATGCTATGCGATCCGAGATGGACTCCATGTCAGATAACCAAGTCTGGGATTTGGTTGATCCGCCTCCGGGAGTAATCCCTATAGGCTGTAAATGGATCTTCAAGAAGAAGATTGACATGGATGGTAACGTGGTTACCTATAAAGGCAGGCTAGTTGCGAAAAGTTTCAAACAAATCTACGGGATAGATTATGATGAAACTTTCTCACCTGTAGCCATGTTTAAGTCTATTCGGATTCTTTTCGCGATAGCTGCATATTATGATTATGAGATCTGGCAGATGGATGTGAAGACAGCTTTCCTTAATGGAAATCTGGATGAGGATGTGTATATGACACAACCTGAGGGTTTCACTAATCCAGCAGATCGTCATAAAATATGCAAGTTAAAGAAATCCATTTATGGATTGAAACAAGCATCTAGAAGCTGGAATATTCGTTTTGATGAATCAATCTCTGAGTTTGGTTTCATCAAGAACGAGGATGACCCGTGTGTATATAAGAGGTTTAGTGGGAGCGTAATTACATTCCTAATCCTCTACGTCGATGATATCTTGATCATTGGAAATGATATTCCTGAACTGCATGCTGTTAAAGCATGGTTAGGAAAATGTTTCCAGATGAAAGATCTAGGAGAAGCAGCCTATGTGTTAGGTGTGAAGATCTACCGGGATAGATCTAAGAGGCTTCTCGGGCTGTGCCAGAATACTTACATCGATAAGGTCCTGGAGAGATTCCATTTAGAGAATTCTAAACGTGGATATCTTTCAGTCAGACATGGTCTGAATCTTTCGAAGAGTCAGTGTCCACAAACACAGACTGAGAAAGATGAAATGGACAATACGCCTTATGCTTCGGCTATTGGGTCCATTATGTATGCGATGTTGTGTACTCGCCCAGACGTCGCTTACGGGTTAAGCGTGACCAGTCGATTCCAAAGTAATCCAGGTATGGCGCACTGGATTACAGTCAAGAACATTATAAAATATCTGCGGAGGACCAAAGATATGTTCTTGATATATGGTGGTCAGGAAGAACTCAGTATAGAGGGATATACTGACGCTTCGTTCCAGACGGACCAGGATGATTTCCGATCGCAATCAGGCTATGTTTTTAGCTTGAATGGAGGTGCTGTGGTGTGGAAGAGTTTCAAACAGTCAACTGTTGCTGATTCCACAACAGAAGCCGAGTATGTTGCAGCCTCGGAAGCATCCAAGGAGGCAGTGTGGATTCGTAAGTTCGTGAGAGAACTTGGTGTTGTTCCTTCGAGTGCAGATCCTTTGGTTATCTTCTGTGATAACACTGGAGCCATCGCACAAGCAAAGGAACCACGGTCGCACCAGAAGTCCAAGCACATACAGAGACGGTTTCACTTGATCCGGGAGATCATTGATCGAGGTGAGATCAAAATATGCAAGGTTCATACAGATGACAATCTGGCAGACCCGCTTACCAAGCCTCTGGCGCAGCAGAAGCATGAGAAGCACTGTAATAATATGGGTTTGAGATTTCTCAACCATTAGATTAAGTGCAAGTGGGAGATTGTTGGGGTATGCCCTTAAGGCTAATGTTTGAGGCCTTGGGATTGTATAAGTGTCATGTAATAAACTCTTAAGTTTATAAAGGCATGGTTATTATTCAGTTTGTTACCTTGTCTGCTGTAATGAGAGTACTTCTGAATAATGTCTCAAAGCTGTTCAGCTAGGCTGACAGGCTATAAGTCCTTAGTCGAGATATCTTGGTGAACATGAGACAGCCTTGATATGATTGAGACTAATATGTGTGCTAATCTTATAGGATGCTTCGAGCATGGAATAAGATGAAGACTCATGGGTGCATTGGATGTACTGGACAGACCCTACTAGGATATTCAATTGCTTGTCACAATGTGAATGATCCTTGTAAGCAACAAGTGGCACATGTCCTTTGACTTGAGATCACTTGTGTTTCTAAATGATGAATGTCATTATTTTGAGGTAGTTCAATATCATTTGAAAGATAATGATTATAGACTATCTTGGATAATGATCATGAGTCAGGTTAGGACACTAGTGATAGATATAGGATTGCCATCTCCTTGTTCAAGGAGTGTGATGTTCTAAAGGGCCCCCCTTTATGAGATGATTGAGATAGTGTATGGCCATACCCAGATGACTATGTTCATCTGATCTAGTCATGCTCATCGTATTGGAGTTACAAGCTTGACCCGCTTGTCCAATAAGAACATCCAGTGGCAAAGGACACTTGTATGCCTAGTGAAACTGAATCACACTTGTGCTATGGGTTGGGTGTAGTCTTGGAAGACTCTTTCCTTTATATCGGGAGACAGTGATGTGTTGCTAGATACCCCTCACTGATCGTGATAACGTAAGTTATCGTTACCGACATTTAAAGGAAACCCTCAGGGTCACACAATTTGGTGATATGGCTTTCTTTAAGTCAGATCGTGTGGACTGAATTATTTGGGTTCAGTTTAAAGGGATTTAAACTCTGATTGTAAGTGAGATCTAGCCTGATCATGTTTGATTGATTAGGGCTTGAGATCGGTAAGCTTCGATCGAGAGAGCAGATGCTAGATCGGTGAGATCAGGAGCATCGAGAGATGAACGGTTAGATCTGAAACCTTAGGGGTTAATATGATTTAGACCAAGTGGCTTGGGTTAATTGGTCTTTGAACCAAACCTAATTGAACCGGTTCACTAGGGTGAACGCATGGTTCAATTTAAGAGATGTTTTCGGTTGGTTCACTTAGGGTGAACGCAAGGAATTAAGGGGGCTTTAATGAAGGGGGTTACACATTAAATGGTAACCGTTTCTTTCATTTGATGAGCTCTCTCTCCCTTTCGGTTTGGATTCGAGAGTGAGAGTTTTTGGCTTGCACTCACGACGAGGAGAAGGGGAGGACGAAAACAAGAACTCTCAGCCCTAGCATCATCTTATCATCCTACCACTCGAGAAGGACAACTTGGCATTTTGCTAGCACAAAAGTTTCGCAAGTTGGAAGCCTTCATCACTTAGTGTGTGTCTTCTAAGGAGAAGATCCCTTTCGATCTTTCTTCTTCCAAGCCGCCATCCATCCATGGCATTGGTAAGATCATAACTTGATCTAAAGTTCAATTAAGTTGATCATATAGCTATACCATTTGCGATCTTATGAAACCCTAAAAGTCTATGCTTCCGCTATCAAAGTTTTGAATGCGCCCCCCTCTCGAAAGGGGTTCTTACCTTAGGGTTTTCTCGCTCCCCCTTGAAGGGGATTCCTGCACCCGTACCTCTCAGGTGCACGATGAATCCTCCCAGACCTATGTGGGACCTGTGTCTGAGCCTCAGATTGTATAACAACTGGTGCAGATGGCTCAGATTCCATCTCTTTGTCTTGTGGTTGCACTTGGACCTCATCCAAGTCAAACTCCCTCCCACTAACTTCTTTCATAAGAAATTCTTTCTCTAGAAAGACAGCACCCCGAGCAATAAAAACTTTGTTTTCGGTTGGGACATAGAAGTAGTATCCTTTAGTTTCCTTAGGATACCCCACAAATACACACTTATCAGATCTAGGTTCTAGCTTGCTAGAATCCTGACGTTTGACATAAGCCTCACATCCCCAGATCCTGATAAACGTGAGATTAGGGCGTCTCCCACTCTATACCTCGTATGGTATTTTGGAGACACTCTTAGATGGAACATTATTCAGTATCAGAGAAGCTGTCTCAAGTGCATGCCCCCAGAATGAGGGAGGTAGAGTTGCATGACTCATCATAGATCGAACCATATCCAATAAAGTTCGATTTCTCCTTTCAGACACACCATTCCATTCAGGTGTTCCAGGAGGAGTGAGTTGGGATATGATCCCAGACTCTCTCAGATAGTCAAAGAACTCTCCACTCAGGTATTCTCCACCTCGATCAGATCGAAGAGCTTTAATGGATCTTCCAAGCTGGTTCTCTACTTCATTCTTGAACTCTTTGAATTTCTCAAAGGACTCAGATTTATGTCTCATTAGGTAGACATATCCATACCTACTGAAGTCATCAGTGAAGGTAATGAAGTAGTTGTACCCTCCTATGGCTTGTTTATTGAAAGGCCCACACACATCAGTATGTATGAGATCCAATAAACCTCCTGCCCTCTCACCAATCTTGGTGAAGGGTGCCTTTGTCATTTTCCCTAATAAACAAGGTTCACAGGTATCAAATTCCTCCAAGGAACTTGAATCTAACAATCCATTTGCTTGGAGTTGTTGGATGCGATTTTTGTTTATATGGGCTAATCGACAGTGCCATAGGAAAGCACCAACTGAACCACTCAGTTTGGTCCTTTTATTACTTATGTTACAGATAGAACTTTCCATATCCAAGATATACAGACCATTGCACAAAGTACCCTTCCCATAGAACATATTTGCAAATGAAAAAGAACAAGAGTTCTTATTTATTTCAAAATTAAATCCCTTCTTTGCTAAGCAAGGAATGGATACAATGTTCTTAGTAAGTGAAGGTACACAAAAGCAATTATCTAGTTCTAATAGAAGTCCAGAAGGCAAGGAGAGAGTCAAGACGCCTACAGCAACAGCAGCAACCTGTGCCCCATTTCCAACGCGTAGGTCAATCTCTCTAGGTCGCACCGATCTACTTCTCTTGAGCCCCTGCATATTTGTACAAATATGAGCTCCACATGCGGTATCCAATACCCATGACATAGAAGTAGAAAGATTGACTTCTGTAACATAGATACCTGAGCATGAAGACGAAGCCTTGCCTCTCTTCTTCTCATTCTGAAGTCGTACTATGTCCTTTATCATGTGAGGTGGTCCTCCACATGAGTAGCACTTATTATTCCTGACTCTTTCCATCTTTATTTTCAATGTTTTAGTTAAGCCTTTGGGCTTAACACATTGAATGTCTACTTTAGGAGGGTTGAGCTCAACCAATGCATCAAAGAGCTGCCTTAGACTAGAAATAATTTCAGAGGCACTCTTAGATTCATATTGCCCTCTTAGCTCAGGCGACATGTTGGTTAGCATCAATTGTGCAATCTCCAAAGTATCAGCTTGATGCTTATCATAAGCATCCTTCTCAGCTGCTGAGGCCAAGCATGGAAGTGGCTCAGGAATTGGCTTCTCAAGGACATATAGCTTCCTCTCGAGCTTGAGCACAATTCTCAAGTTCATATACCAATCCTTTAAGTTGGATCCAACCAACTTATCCCTTTCTAGGGTAGATCGCAGTGACCATCTGCCATTGTTCATTGTTCTACAATAACCAAGAAACAGCAGATTAGTTTTAAACGATTACTGCTCCCACTATTTTAAATTCGAATTGACAACCCACAAAGTCAATCGGGAAGTTTAAGACTTTCTAGTGAGATGGGATCCTTATTTCACATGAGGCTTTGCGTCCCACGAGGGTGGGATGAGATGCACAAAGTAACTCATGTTTCCTAAGGTGGGCGCGCTGGCCGGTTGCTCCAAGCAACTCCCCTTGTTGAGACAGTCTTGGGCATTTCATGTCCAGCGAGGGCTGGATATAACATGAAACCCTAACCTCTCAACGATGCCTCTAAACTTTCACTATGTGCCCAGTACATGTGAATTTCTAGTCAAGTCCATTCCTAACCGTTTATGCCCAGGGCCAATGAGTTTCCTTGCGAAGGCACGCCCAGGTTAAAACTGGACTGGGAAACCATTGTCACCACACACTTTCTAAAGATAAGTGGGTGTGTCCCACGAGGGTGGGAACCAGTTCACAACTCCACTGATCGATAGCTTAGTGAGGGCTACGCGTTAGAAGGCTTCTAGACTTGATATTTTATGAGGGTTTTTAAGGTCTCATCAGTTTTATCTTATGTCTAACAATACAGGCATGCAATCCTATAGTGATAACATAATGATAAAACATCACAGGCATGCTTTTAGCAGATAAGGAAAGCAGTAAAAGATGATGTGATCAAAGCCCTTTCAAGATATTGAACCAACCCATGCCAAAGGAGGTTCATCTCTTGACATAGGACTCAAGCCCCTAAGAAAGACCTATCCTAGCCGCCCTCTATCTTGGTCTTCATTGTTGGCTCCAAGGTCCTTCCTTCATGGCTTAGCTCTCAAACCTTAAGGGTAGACCTCAAAGGTTCGGCCAATGCCATGGTCTTCCTCCAAGGAGAATGCGCCACAATGAAAGATGCCAAGTTAGCTAGCTCTCAAACCCAAGGGTTTGGCCATGCCTAACTTGTGCCATCAAGCAAGGTTGCGCCTTTTCCTTGATGCTTGTTGCACCACCATCCAAGGTGCGCCAACTCCATGCATGCGCCAAGCTCCAAGTACATGCGCTACCCTAGTCTTCTTAAAAGCAAAAAGAAAAGCGGCACGCAGGCCTCACGAGGAAACATCACAGGCATGCAAAGGGGGGCATGACTAATGATCACAACATTATGCACAATCAAGGTATTTACTCATGCAATTCTACATGCTCATGAAAAACATAAAATCTGAAATTTTACTTTTTCATTAAAACCAGTCTCTTTTTCTCATCTTCTTCTCACAAATCTTTTGGTTAATTGCGATTTATTTTTCAAGATGATTTCAGAGATCCTTTCGGCTGGCAATTTTGTCAGATCAAGAGACTTGGCCAGTCCGAAGACACAATGCCCGTCCTACTTGACAAAACTACGTGCGCCTTTGATCTTTAAATCAGACAAGAAAAATAGTCCAAAAATCCAAAAGTGTAAGATCCAAGGATCTTAAGTCCTGGTAAGCATTATTTTTGATTTAAATAAAATTATTGACTGTGTTATTACTCTTGTGTGTTGATTGTTAATTTATAGTTAATTAATTAGAGCTTAGTGGTTGTTAATTTTAATTAATTAACTAGCTTGTTGGACGTTAATTAACTGGTTTAATGATTATTAAATTGTGATTTATATTGGTTGTTAATTTATTGTAAATTAATTAGAGATTAATGGTTGATTATTAGTTGTTAATTTAGGATAAATTAATTAGACCTTATTGGATATTAATTAAATCCTTATTGGATTTGCGTTTAAGTGAAGTAATTAATTGGATGTTAATTTAAACTCTTATTGGATGTTCACTTAAACTAAGGGTTATTGGGTTACACTTAAATTAGATTTAAAATTTGAATTAGCTAGTTAAAGGGGTTAAAACCTATTTGAATTAATGGGTTAATGGGTTAAAAATTTAAAACCGAAATTTTTAGTTAGTAATTCGGTTAGGGTGAGATTATTGGCGATTTTTGGAGTCTTGAGAAAACTTTGGGCGACGGCTAGGAAGAAGGAGGCGACTTTGGTGTTCTTGGAATTTTGAGGTGATTTTCTTCATCTTCTTCCCTTGGCGATTTTCTTTGAAGTGAAGAAATTTCCTTGGCAAGTTCTTGGAGATTCCTTGGGCGACTTAAAGACTTTAGGCGATTTTGTAGAGGTTTTTCACCTTGGTGTTCACGGTTCAAGGTGAGTGGGGTGTCTTAATTGAGTTTTGTCCACTTAATCTTGTTAGATGATACCATTATTTGTTTGGAATCTTTGCATGCTAAAACCGAAAACTCAAGATTTCACCTTGTTATGAAAACCTAAATTTCCATGTTTAAAACCGAAACTTTGATGTTAGTTATGAAAACCAAAACAAAACATAATCTTGATGATTGTTTAACCGAAATTTTGTATAGGTAGGTATCTCATGAAAACCGAAACTTGTAGCATGAAATTTAAGGTATTTTATAGGGAATTTTAGTAGCATTAAATCATTGAATTTTTATATGATTTTGGTAATATTAAATCAGTGATTTTGTAGTATGAAGTTCATGTTAATCAAGGAGTAAATTAAATAGATAATATGTATGGAAACCGAATTTGTGATAATATAAATGGAAACCGAATTGTTTGTGAAAACCGAATTTTGATGTTTGTAGTTACATGGGGTAATTTGTAAAATTATATGGATATATGTTTTAGTTTTATGTAATTTTTATGAATGCTAGTTAAATGCAATGTTATTTATTTGTTTGAGAAACTTGGGTGTTAACTTAGTCAGATTTGACTAAACAAATCAGCATGAAATCTAAGGACTACACTATATCATGTGATATTCGAATATGAAATATTATGTGTTTATTATGTGATTTATGGGTTATGTGAATCTTGAACAATATGTGTTATGTGATGGATTATGTGAATTTTGAATATTATGTGTTATGTGTTGGTTAGGACTATGGCTAAGTGTAACCGTGTACTCATAGGATAGTCCTTATGTGATATGTGAAGGGTTAGATTTCAGCCCTATATTTGATATGTGAGGGGGTTGATGTTCAGCCTGCCTATTATGATTGTAACGCCCTTGATTTTCTGAATTATGATTTAAGGTTAGAAATTCAGTTTCTGTATTTTTATCGGTTAAAATTTTGGGATTTTTGCCTAATTGTAGGACTTTTTCCTACAGGGCAAAAATAATTATTTTCGTTGGGGCTTCGAACCCTCAACCTTGACTATTTGCTCCTGGAATTCTTCCACCATGGTGGCGCATATTTCTGTGTTATTGGAGTGGCGCATGGTGGTTAAGCCCAGGTAAGCCCATTAAAGCCGATTTCCACTTAAGTTAATTGGGTTATTGGATCTTGGATCCGTTTGGGGTGGAAAAAAAAATAAAAAAAGGGGGAAAATTCGTGAGAGTTCCTCTCCCTCATGATTTTTGGTTTGTTTCTTGCCCTAGCCGCCTGTGTTGTCGCCCCTCACTGTGCTTGGCGCCTCCTGCAAATTTCTGACGCTGGTGGTGGCAGACTGGTGGTGGACGAACTTTCTGGAGACCCCTGATCCCCTGTTTTGGCGTTTTCTCTGTGGGCGATTTTTCTGGTGAGTAATTCGATCCTAAGGAGTCTAATCCGAATTAAAATTCGTTATTTGCCATGATTATTCGTATGGGGTTGAATTCAAATAATTATAGGGTTTTAAAATCCTGTTCTGCTGAAATCTGCATTCGTTAATCTGACCTTTGTGTACTATAACCCCAATATCTCATGGTCTATAGATCCAAATCGCACGAAATAAATTTTGTATGAAACTAGATACATTCGGCTTTAATTTGAATCTGATATCGACCATATCCGAGCTGTATTCGTATTTCAATCTGTATTTCAATCCAGCTGTACAAAATCAGTTTTCTGAAATTCTGGATTTCGACCTTTATGTGTTCGAACCATCATATCTCCCTAGGTATAGCTCGAAATCTTGTCAAATCAGTTTTATTAGACCGTAGGCTCGAAGAGCTTTATTTTGACTCCCATAACGCCTATTTTCGATTAGTTATTGGATCTGAAATAAATGTCGCAAGTCTGATATATGAATCTGTTTTCTTGAAATCTGAAATTCTGACCTTCTTATGTTCGAACCCTTATATCTTCCTGTCTAAAATTCGAAATCTTGTGAAACCAGTTTTATTGGAAACTAGATTCAGAGAGCTTCATTTTGAATACAATATTGACTAGCTTTGGTTCGAAATTGGACTAAAAATATATTTTGCAAACGGACAATATAAATCTGCTATGTTTTGGTTAGACGAATATTCCTTTGTGAGAAAAATTTACATTGTATGGTTTAACCTCTTAAATTGTGGTCTGTAGTTCTTCTAAAATTTATTTGTTTGATGAGAAATTTTAGAGAAAACAAAATTGGGGATTTAACTAAGAACTTAGGAATTTTCGAAAATATAGTTCGAGCCAATTTTGGGGCTTTTGTCAATTTTCTTCACGAACGTGTAATTAAAATTATCTGTAGTGGGGGACTGAAATTAATTACATGAAATTTGTACGTTCTGTTAAGGTTCTGAAAGTGGCGCCCCTTACAGTAATTTTATAGCTCACGGTTTTAGGAATTTTGAGGAGATTATTTCATGAATAATTTCTGTTCTGTATTTAAATGTTTGTTATATGAATAATTTCTGTTCTGTATTTAATTGTTTGTTATGTGGATATTTCCTGTTCTGTTTATATGTTGTGAAGTTTCTGAAAACCTTGAATGTGTTAAAACATTTGTGAGAACATAGAATGGTTTGACATGAATTAAGGTTAGTTGTAAGGAATTCACTCATATAATTTCTGTTCTGTGTTTAAGGACTGGATATTGGGGTGTGTCATTTTCTGGTTTGTTAGACTTTGGGCATAATGTAAGAATTAAGTAGTGGTTGATCCTACTTCTCTGTTTCAGTATAATCTGTTCTGTAAAATTATGCCCTAGTGTAGCACTCTTCCGTGTCCTTACCCTCCTTCTGTGGCGCTGTAATGGTGCTGATAGTCTACTACGACCCTTGAGACACTATTTCTGTTCTGGGTATTGGAGGCCAGAGTGCCACGTCCTAACAAGACGGGGGCCACCCACTGATACCTCCTCTACCATTCAGTTCTGGGTTTTGGAGGCCAGAGTGCCACGTCCTAACAAGACGGGGGCCACCCACTGATACCTCCTCTACCATTCAGTTCTGGGTTTTGGAGGCCAGAGTGCCACGTCCTAACAAGACGGGGGCCACCCACTGATACCTCCTCTACCATTCAGTTCTGGGTTTTGGAGGCCAGAGTGCCACGTCCTAACAAGACGGGGGCCACCCACTGATACCTCCTCTACCATTCAGTTCTGGGTATTGGAGGCCAGAGTGCCACGTCCTAACAAGACGGGGGCCACCCACTGATACCTCCTCTACCATTCTGTTCTGGGTATTGGAGACTAGAGTGCCACGTCCTGACAAGACGGGGGCCACCCACTGATATCTCCTTTACCATTCTGTTTCTGATATGCATGCATTGTCTCGTCCTCGGCAGAGGTGGGGTCAGACCTTCTGTGGTCATCAGGCCTTCTGTGGCCTTTCTGTTTCCGATGTAGACTATCCGTTTGGACTCTGAAAATTCTGATTTTCTGTCTGTCAGTTCTGATTTCTGTAGTTCTGTTTCGATCTGTATTTAGATGTATTAGGCGGTGTGGTTAGTTGGTATGGGTTGGTATATTCATATCCTACCTGTTTGATGCCTATTGTTACAAGTATCTGTATTTGATTGTGTTTGTTTCTGATATGAGCATGCATGTTAAGTTGATTTATCTTATCTGTTAAATAAAAAGAATTTCAACTTAAGTATGATATTTTTGATGTGTACTATGGATGACTTTTAGTGTCTTTTACTCACTGAGCTTTTTAGCTCACCTCCGTTGTTTAAATGTTTTCAGGTGAGACATCAAGACAGTAATTGCTACAGCTAATATGACGCTAATGTTTGATGTCATTTCTAAGAATAGTCTTCTAAAGATTTATCAGGCCTGCGTGCCTAATTTATTATGACCTATATGACATGTTTTATCTCCTGAGGGCTTATGCCTGTTTTCAGGATATTATATTATAGTTGTTTCGTTTAAATTATTGGATACAAGTCTTGGATTCTTTTATTGAATTGGTTCTTATTTTGAAATGTCCGATTTGAGATGTGTAACCGAATTTGTGTTGTTTATTTTAGTATCTGAATAATCAGTTCTGTATATTTCTGAAATTCCACATATGTGTAGTGTGGACGTTTGTTGTTGTTACAAGATATGTGTGTCTGTGCAGCAGTAGTTTAGAATACTTGCTGCCGGATTTTTTTCTGGATTTCCGGATTTCTATTTCCTAGTAATCGATCCTATTCAGTTCTGTGCGGTTTTCTGTTCCGTAGTAATGTCCTTCGATGCCGCTTTCTTCTTGTGTTTTAATGGAAGAGTAAAAAAATTTTTTGAAACCCCGTATTTTACTTGTATGCGTGTGGGGTGTGATTCTGAGGGATGTTACAGATGGTATCAGAGCAATTTTACTAGCAATTAGAAACTCCGGGGAAGGAAAACTCTGTTTGTGTATTGCTAGAAACCAAGTTAGGATCTGATTTGTGATTGAATATTGGTTGTTATTCTACTGTGTTATGTGATGCAGGTAAACATAATGGTGCGACCAAGAGCTAGCAGTAGCAACGGTGATCAACAGCCTGATCTGAGGCAGACCATGGAGGCTATGACTGCTATGATGCAACAACAGAACGCATTCATTCAGCAGCAAACTCAGATGATGCAGCAGCAGCAGGCGCAGCACATGGAGGTTCAGCAACAGTTATTGCAGCGGCTGTCGCAGACACAGTCTCAGTCACAGGCACAACCGGCTGGTTCTTCTCTGGGTGATGGCGCACATCAACGATATGCTCGGTTGGTTCGAGAGTTTCAGCACCTGAACCCAACTGCATTTTATGGTAGTCCGGGGCCCAGAGCAGCTGAGGATTGGCTTTTAACACTGGAAAAGATTTTCCAGGTTTTGCGCTGTGATGATGCAGACAAGCTATGTTTGTCTGTCTTTATGTTGCGTGGAGATGCCGAAGATTGGTGGAAGGGAGTTGTCAGACTGGCGGCAACTGAATCCAGAGATGTTGATTGGCAGTACTTCATGATGAAGTTCAATGCCAAGTTTTTCCCCTCTAGCTTATCTGAGGAGCGCGAGGTGGAGTTTATTCATCTTGAGCAGGGCGACATGACGGTGGATCGGTATGAGGCCACATTCGCTCGGTTGTCGGGGTATGCTCCTCACTTAGTCAACACCGAGGAAAGAAGAGCCAAGAAGTTTCAGCGGGGTTTGAGGAAAGATATCAGGACAAGGGTAGCTATGCTACACTTGGAAACTTATGCTGAAGTGGTAGATAGGGCTCGCACTGCTGAGAGGTGCATTGCGGAGATGGCTGCAGATACTATTCCAGTCACTGCACCCGCCCCTACTTCTGTGACTTACGCACCCACTCTGGGTGGTAAGGATAAGAAGAATTTCAAGAAAGAGAAGAAAGACAATAAGGGGTATCTGGCGCATGTCAAGGTGCAGACTGAGCCTGATTTGGATCTGGCTAAAATTCCTGTGGTAAGAGAGTTTGCTGACGTCTTCTCTGATTTATCTGGGTTACCACCCAGCAGAGAAGTTGAGTTTGGTATCGAGTTGTTGCCAGGCACAGCACCGATATCTAAAGCTCCTTACAGGATGGCAACTTCAGAACTGACAGAGCTGAAGAAGCAACTGGAAGAACTATTAGAGAAGGGGTATATTCGACCCAGTGTTTCTCCATGGGGAGCACCGGTGTTATTTGTGAAGAAGAAGGATGGTACTTTGCGCATGTGCATCGATTACCGTCAACTCAATCAAGTGACTGTTAAGAATAAGTACCCATTACCCCGTATTGATGATCTCTTTGATCAGTTGCAGGGTGCTACTGTATTCTCTAAAATTGACCTGAGGTCTGGCTATCATCAGTTGAGAGTTCAGGAGGAGGATGTACCTAAAACTGCATTCAGGACCAGGTATGGGCACTATGAGTTTCTTGTTATGCCTTTTGGACTGACAAATGCCCCTGCAGTGTTTATGGATCAAATGAACAGAGTATTTCATGAACTTCTGGACAAATGTGTGGTCGTCTTCATAGATGATATTCTGATCTACTCCAAGAATGCGCAAGATCACACTCAGGATTTGCGCAAGGTGTTGGAGATTCTGCGGCTGAAGCAGCTGTATGCTAAGGCCAGCAAATGTGAGTTCTGGTTACATCAGATTGGCTTTCTGGGACACATTATTTCTGACCAGGGTGTGTCTGTGGATCCAGTGAAGGTGGAGGCCATTCTTCACTGGGGAAGACCAACTACAGCGACTGAGGTCAGAAGTTTTCTGGGCTTAGCTGGATACTACCGCCGTTTTGTGGAGGGTTTTTCCAAGTTGGCTGGTCCTCTGACTAAGCTAACTAGGAAGAATTTGAAGTTTGAGTGGTCTGATAATTGTGAATCTAGCTTTCAGGAACTGAAAAGGAGACTGACCAGTGCTCCTATCCTCATCATTCCCTGTGATGGAGAGAAGTTCACTGTGTACACTGATGCCTCTGGTAAGGGTCTGGGTGCTGTACTGATGCAGCAAGGAAAGGTAGTTGCTTATGCTTCAAGGCAACTCAAAGACTATGAGGTAAACTACCCCACTCATGATCTGGAGTTGGCAGCTGTAGTTTTTGCCTTGAAGATCTGGAGGCACTATCTATTTGGACAGAACAGTGCTAAGGTCTGATGCTGTTCAGGAAGCCACTGAGAAGATTAGAGAAATTCAGAGAAAGATGAAGATTGCTCAGGATAGACAGAAGAGTTATGCTGATGTGAGGCGGCGTCCTCTTGAGTTTTTGGTGGGAGAGCATGTTTTCCTAAAGGTCTCACCTATGAAAGGGGTGATGAGATTTGGGAAGAGAGGAAAATTGAGTCCCAGGTACATTGGTCCCTTTGATATCATTGAGAGGGTTGGACCTGTGGCATACCGACTTGCTCTACCCCCATCACTAGAACACCTCCATAATGTGTTCCATGTTTCTGCACTCAGAAAATATTGTTCTGATCCTTCTCATGTTCTGGAGTTGGAACCTCTCCAGCTTGAAGAGAACATGACTTTTGTGGTGAAACCTCTCAGAATTGAAGATAGAAAAGAGAAAGTGCTGAGAAATAAGGTTATTCCACTTGTGAAAGTCGTCTGGGGAAATCAGTCTGTTGAAGAAGCCTCTTGGGAGGTTGAAGCAGAGATGAGAAAGGAGCATCCTCACCTGTTCAGTGACGGGCTTGGTCAGCTTTAGAGGACTAAAGCTCTATAAGGGGGGGAGGATGTAACGCCCTTGATTTTCTGAATTATGATTTAAGGTTAGAAATTCAGTTTCTGTATTTTTATCGGTTAAAATTTTGGGATTTTTGCCTAATTGTAGGACTTTTTCCTACAGGGCAAAAATAATTATTTTCGTTGGGGCTTCGAACCCTCAACCTTGACTATTTGCTCCTGGAATTCTTCCACCATGGTGGCGCATATTTCTGTGTTATTGGAGTGGCGCATGGTGGTTAAGCCCAGGTAAGCCCATTAAAGCCGATTTCCACTTAAGTTAATTGGGTTATTGGATCTTGGATCCGTTTGGGGTGGAAAAAAAATAAAAAAAGGGGGAAAATTCGTGAGAGCTCCTCTCCCTCACGATTTTTGGTTTGTTTCTTGCCCTAGCCGCCTGTGTTGTCGCCCCTCACTGTGCTTGGCGCCTCCTGCAAATTTCTGACGCTGGTGGTGGCAGACTGGTGGTGGACGAACTTTCTGGAGACCCCTGATCCCCTGTTTTGGCGTTTTCTCTGTGGGCGATTTTTCTGGTGAGTAATTCGATCCTAAGGAGTCTAATCCGAATTAAAATTCGTTATTTGCCATGATTATTCGTATGGGGTTGAATTCAAATAATTATAGGGTTTTAAAATCCTGTTCTGCTGAAATCTGCATTCGTTAATCTGACCTTTGTGTACTATAACCCCAATATCTCATGGTCTATAGATCCAAATCGCACGAAATAAATTTTGTATGAAACTAGATACATTCGGCTTTAATTTGAATCTGATATCGACCATATCCGAGCTGTATTCGTATTTCAATCTGTATTGCAATCCAGCTGTACAAAATCAGTTTTCTGAAATTCTGGATTTCGACCTTTATGTGTTCGAACCATCATATCTCCCTAGGTATAGCTCGAAATCTTGTCAAATCAGTTTTATTAGACCGTAGGCTCGAAGAGCTTTATTTTGACTCCCATAACGCCTATTTTCGATTAGTTATTGGATCTGAAATAAATGTCGCATTTCTGATATATGAATCTGTTTTCTTGAAATCTGAAATTCTGACCTTCTTATGTTCGAACCCTTATATCTTCCTGTCTAAAATTCGAAATCTTGTGAAACCAGTTTTATTGGAAACTAGATTCAGAGAGCTTCATTTTGAATACAATATTGACTAGCTTTGGTTCGAAATTGGACTAAAAATATATTTTGCAAACGGACAATATAAATCTGCTATGTTTTGGTTAGACGAATATTCCTTTGTGAGAAAAATTTACATTGTATGGTTTAACCTCTTAAATTGTGGTCTGTAGTTCTTCTAAAATTTATTTGTTTGATGAGAAATTTTAGAGAAAACAAAATTGGGGATTTAACTAAGAACTTAGGAATTTTCGAAAATATAGTTCGAGCCAATTTTGGGGCTTTTGTCAATTTTCTTCACGAACGTGTAATTAAAATTATCTGTAGTGGGGGACTGAAATTAATTACATGAAATTTGTACGTTCTGTTAAGGTTCTGAAAGTGGCGCCCCTTACAGTAATTTTATAGCTCACGGTTTTAGGAATTTTGAGGAGATTATTTCATGAATAATTTCTGTTCTGTATTTAAATGTTTGTTATATGAATAATTTCTGTTCTGTATTTAATTGTTTGTTATGTGGATATTTCCTGTTCTGTTTATATGTTGTGAAGTTTCTGAAAACCTTGAATGTGTTAAAACATTTGTGAGAACATAGAATGGTTTGACATGAATTAAGGTTAGTTGTAAGGAATTCACTCATATAATTTCTGTTCTGTGTTTAAGGACTGGATATTGGGGTGTGTCATTTTCTGGTTTGTTAGACTTTGGGCATAATGTAAGAATTAAGTAGTGGTTGATCCTACTTCTCTGTTTCAGTATAATCTGTTCTGTAAAATTATGCCCTAGTGTAGCACTCTTCCGTGTCCTTACCCTCCTTCTGTGGCGCTGTAATGGTGCTGATAGTCTACTACGACCCTTGAGACACTATTTCTGTTCTGGGTATTGGAGGCCAGAGTGCCACGTCCTAACAAGACGGGGGCCACCCACTGATACCTCCTCTACCATTCAGTTCTGGGTTTTGGAGGCCAGAGTGCCACGTCCTAACAAGACGGGGGCCACCCACTGATACCTCCTCTACCATTCAGTTCTGGGTTTTGGAGGCCAGAGTGCCACGTCCTAACAAGACGGGGGCCACCCACTGATACCTCCTCTACCATTCAGTTCTGGGTTTTGGAGGCCAGAGTGCCACGTCCTAACAAGACGGGGGCCACCCACTGATACCTCCTCTACCATTCAGTTCTGGGTATTGGAGGCCAGAGTGCCACGTCCTAACAAGACGGGGGCCACCCACTGATACCTCCTCTACCATTCTGTTCTGGGTATTGGAGACTAGAGTGCCACGTCCTGACAAGACGGGGGCCACCCACTGATATCTCCTTTACCATTCTGTTTCTGATATGCATGCATTGTCTCGTCCTCGGCAGAGGTGGGGTCAGACCTTCTGTGGTCATCAGGCCTTCTGTGGCCTTTCTGTTTCCGATGTAGACTATCCGTTTGGACTCTGAAAATTCTGATTTTCTGTCTGTCAGTTCTGATTTCTGTAGTTCTGTTTCGATCTGTATTTAGATGTATTAGGCGGTGTGGTTAGTTGGTATGGGTTGGTATATTCATATCCTACCTGTTTGATGCCTATTGTTACAAGTATCTGTATTTGATTGTGTTTGTTTCTGATATGAGCATGCATGTTAAGTTGATTTATCTTATCTGTTAAATAAAAAGAATTTCAACTTAAGTATGATATTTTTGATGTGTACTATGGATGACTTTTAGTGTCTTTTACTCACTGAGCTTTTTAGCTCACCTCCGTTGTTTAAATGTTTTCAGGTGAGACATCAAGACAGTAATTGCTACAGCTAATATGACGCTAATGTTTGATGTCATTTCTAAGAATAGTCTTCTAAAGATTTATCAGGCCTGCGTGCCTAATTTATTATGACCTATATGACATGTTTTATCTCCTGAGGGCTTATGCCTGTTTTCAGGATATTATATTATAGTTGTTTCGTTTAAATTATTGGATACAAGTCTTGGATTCTTTTATTGAATTGGTTCTTATTTTGAAATGTCCGATTTGAGATGTGTAACCGAATTTGTGTTGTTTATTTTAGTATCTGAATAATCAGTTCTGTATATTTCTGAAATTCCACATATGTGTAGTGTGGACGTTTGTTGTTGTTACAAGATATGTGTGTCTGTGCAGCAGTAGTTTAGAATACTTGCTGCCGGATTTTTTTCTGGATTTCCGGATTTCTATTTCCTAGTAATCGATCCTATTCAGTTCTGTGCGGTTTTCTGTTCCGTAGTAATGTCCTTCGATGCCGCTTTCTTCTTGTGTTTTAATGGAAGAGTAAAAAAATTTTTGAAACCCCGTATTTTACTTGTATGCGTGTGGGGTGTGATTCTGAGGGATGTTACAATGATGGGGGTTGATGTTCAGCCTGCCCGATATGATTTTTGTGATGACTATCCTAGAGTCTAGTTGACACTTAGGAGTCCACCTTTGTGAAATATGAAATAAGATATGTCTGTTGTCCAGTAGGAACCTTTTGGGAGAACGGGTTTTGACGCAAAGTGCCATGTCTTGGTCGGACAGGGGCCACCTCTTGATGTCATTACTCTTTTATGTTATGGGGTGATATAAGACGCAAAGTGCCATGTCTTGATCAGACAGGGGCCACCTCTTGATGTCATCACTCTCATTTTGTGATATGGGGTGTCGTAGAGCAAAGTGCCACGTCATGACCTGGCGGGGGCCACCTCTTGAATCTACACACAATCCATCGATGTGTTATGGGGTGATAGAGCAAAGTGCCACGTCGTGACCTAGCGGGGGCCACCTCTTGATTCTACTCACTATCCATGTTTATGTGTTGCACGAGATTTTGCAGCTCCTAGTGCTTTGGCCAAGCCGGGTTAGACCATATTGGTCACTACTGATTATGCTAGACAACTAGGTTAATTAAGTATGGTGTGTTTAATTGGTCTAGAATATATGTGTTTAATTGGTTTAGAGTAAAACTCTAGAACCTGAGTTTGTTATATGCTAGTGTGAACATCTGACTGTCTATATGACTTCTGTTTCTTTATTTTGTTATATGTTGACATAATGTTCCTGTTAAAGATTTTTAAAATAATCTGCCTATATTTTTGAATGTATGTTCTGGATGGTCGGTTTAGACTATCCACTCACTGGGCTGTGTAGCTCACCCCTCACTATTTTCAGGCATAGAGCAGGGGCGCATTTCTTGAGTGCATTGGCGTGAATAATTATGCTATTTGCTGTTTTAAGAACTTTTGTGCTTAATTCTTGGGGCCGGTTGTGGCCTTAACATGAATTATATGAACTATGTGAACCATGTGAACTATGTGAATTGTGTTGCCGGTTATGGCAGTCTTATGAGTTTGATTTTTGTGTCACCGCGGGCTTCAGCCTGGTTTTGGTGTTTGGTATGAGTTTATAAAATCGACTTTGTGGTTTTGCTTTGAATTTCGAATCGAATCGTATTTATGCCATCGGATTTGATATAACTGTTGCCTTGCATATGTCTAGTGCAAGGATTGCGTGGTGGCAGGTACCTTTATGTGATTTATGAGATTTGTGTTTTGTGAATTTGTATGTATGGATTTATGGAAATTTTTCAGATCGTGTTTTCTTGAACTCGGTTTTACCTAGCATATGATCGATCTTATATGAAACATCCTGTACCGTTCATGAATTGTGTCATTAGTTTGGGGTTAAGATAACGGGATGTTACAGAATGGTATCAGAGGAGTTGGCTAGCTAAAACTTAGTTTGGGGGAAAACATGTTTGTGTATTGCTAGACACCTATTAGGTTTATGATTGTTTTCCTGACTATGATATGTGTGTGTAGGCATTTAAGATGGTGCGAACCAGAGGAAATGCTAGTGATGAGGGCGAGCAGACCCCGAACCTCACGAGAACTATTGAGGCTCTGACTGGCATGGTACAGCAACAAGGTGCCATGATAGAGAGGCAAGCTCAGATGCTGCAGCAACAACAGACTCAACATCAAGAGGCACAACAGCAGCTTTTGCAACAGCTGACTCAAGAGAGACCCCAGACTACTACTCGAGCGGTGGGGGATGACTCTCAGGAGGGCGCTCACAGGCGCTATGCCTCACTTGTGAGTGAATTCCAAAAACTGGGTCCCAGCTCTTTTTATGGGGGCTCAGAATCCAGTAATGCAGAGAACTGGCAGTTGGTTTTGGACAAGATTTTTCAAGTCATGCGTTGCACAGATGAGGACAAGCTGTGTCTGACCACCTATATGATGCGTGGTGACTCAGATGAGTGGTGGAAGGGCGTGGTGAGACTTGCCGAAGAAAGACATGAGACTGTAGATTGGCCTTACTTCTTGTCTCGATTTAACGAGAAGTACTTCCCCGATAGCTTGGTTGAGGACCGAGAGGTGGAATTTATTCACCTGGAGCAGGGTGATATGACTGTGGACCAGTATGAATTACAGTTCATGAAATTGGGAAAGTATGCTCCTCATCTGATAAACACTGAAAAGAGGAGAGCTACTAAGTTTCTCAGAGGTCTCAGATGGGACATTAGAGAGCAGGTTGGTGCTCAGCATTTGGAGACCTATGTGGAGACTGTTGGGCGAGCACGCACCATTGAGAGATACATAGCTGAGAGGAGTTCTCATGTTGCTGTGGCAGTGGTTCCTGCAGCTGAGGCGGCGGTTCCTCAGTATGGTAGTGGCGGCAAGGGTAAGAAGTACCCTAAGCATAAGGACTACAAGAAGAGCAGGTATAAGCCTTACTCTTACAAGGCACCGCAGCAGTCCAGGGATGCACCGCAGCAGTTCAGGGATGCCAGGGATGTAAGAAACAGTATCACAGAGGACCGGACTTGTAGTTATTGTGGGCTCAAGGGACATCTAGTGAAAGACTGCCATAAGAAGAATGGTGTATGTTTCAGGTGTAAGAAACCAGGGCACATGGTCAGGGACTGCAAAGAGCCTGAGATACAGCCTAGAGGCGCAGATAAGCCTACAGTCCAGACTAGAGTTTATGCTGTGGCTGAGAAGGATACACGAGCTTCCCGATCCGTTGTGGAAGGTACCTTATTTGTATTTGATCAGTTAGCTCGTATCTTATTTGATCCTGGTGCAAATCTGTCTTTTGTATCTGTTAGATTTGCTGCATGTTTACCTGTTGTACCTAAGATGCTAGATTATGTTGTGTCTGTCAGTACTCCCTTAGGAAAATCATTGTCTACAGATACTGTTTGTGCTGATTGTGTAGTGCATGTAGAGGGTTATGAGTTTCTAGTGGATTTAATCCTCCTAGACATGCAAGACTATGATGTCATTCTAGGTATGGATTGGTTGTCCTCCCATCATGCCTCTGTGGATTGCTTTGAGAAAGTAATCACTTTAAATCTGCTAGATGGGAATCGGCTTTTTGTGAGAGGTCTAGTGTCAGACCAAGGACCGCATGTAATATCTTTCCTGCAGGCCAGGAAGTTACTTGCTAGTGGATGCAAGGGTTATCTTGCGCATGTTAAGGTGCAGGATGATTCTACTTCTGATTTGACTCAGATGGCGGTGGTGAAAGAATTTCCTGATGTGTTCTCTGAAGAATTTTCAGGCTTGCCACCAATTAGAGAAGTGGAGTTTGGCATTGAGTTGGCGCCAGGTACGGCACCTATCTCCAGAGCTCCTTATCGCATGGCTACCTCAGAGCTGGCCGAGCTTAAGAAACAACTGGAGGAATTGCTAGAGAAAGGGTATATCCGGCCTAGTGCTTCTCCCTGGGGAGCGCCAGTGCTATTTGTGAAGAAGAAAGATGGAACCCTGAGGATGTGTATAGACTACAGGCAATTGAACCAAGTGACTATCAAGAATAAGTATCCTCTTCCCAGAATTGATGATCTATTTGATCAATTACAGGGAGCTACAGTGTTCTCTAAGATTGATCTGAGATCAGGGTATTATCAGCTTAGGGTCAAGGATGAGGATATATTTAAGACTGCTTTCAGGACCAGGTATGGGCATTTCGAATTTTTAGTTATGCCTTTTGGACTGACGAATGCACCTGCTGTCTTCATGGATTTGATGAACAGGGTATTCCATGAATTGCTTGACTCTTGTGTGGTAGTCTTTATAGACGATATTTTGGTATACTCACGGACTACTTCAGATCATGTCAGTGACTTGCGCAGAGTGCTGGAGGTTCTGAGGAAGAACCGGTTATATGCCAAGGCTAGTAAGTGTGAGTTCTGGCTAGAGAAGATCAGTTTCCTTGGACATGTGATTTCTGGTCAGGGGGTGTCTGTGGACCCAGTTAAAGTGCAAGCCATCCTTGATTGGGGAAGACCGACTAGTGCTACTGAGATCAGAAGTTTCCTGGGATTAGCAGGTTACTACCGGAGGTTTGTTGAGGGATTCTCCAAACTGGCGAGTCCTTTAACCAAATTAACCAGAAAGGAGGCTAAGTTTATTTGGGATGATAAGTGTGAAGAGAGCTTTCAAGAGCTGAAAAGGAGGTTGACTAGTACACCAATCCTCATTATTCCTAGTGATGGGGAAAGGTTTACTATTTATACGGATGCTTCAGGCAAAGGGTTGGGTTGTGTTTTGATGCAGAAGGGTTCTGTAGTAGCCTATGCTTCGAGACAACTGAAAGAGTATGAATTGAACTACCCTACTCATGATTTAGAGTTGGCGGCCGTAGTCTTTGCTTTGAAGATATGGCCTCACTATTTGTTGGGCCAGGAGTTTGATCTGTTCACTGATCACCAGAGTCTCAAGTATATCTTCACTCAGAAGGAGTTGAACATGAGACAGAGAAGATGGATGGAGTTGATCAAAGACTATGACTTCTCCATTCAGTATCAGGCTGGAAAGGACAATGTAGTGGCGGATGCGCTGAGCAGACATCCAGTTACTTCAGTAGCTGCTTTACGAGTCAGTGAGTGGCGGTTACTGCAGGAGTTCAACGATCTCAGGATTAGTGTTTCTCCTAGAGTTCAGTCGGGTTATGTGGCTTTTCTCAGAGTACAGTCTGCTTTGTTGCAGAAGATCAGAGATCAGCAGTCTGTGGATCCGAGATTAGTTCAGATCAGGGATAGTCTGGTTGATGGAGCAGTTCAGGATTTTAGCCTGTCTGATGATGGTATTCTTCGGTTTCGTGGAAGGGTATGTGTCCCTGAGGAACCGAGCTTGAGGAAAGAAATATTGGAGGACAGCCATAACTCCAAATATTCTCTACATCCTGGCGTGACTAAAATGTATCAGGACCTCAAGAAAAATTTTTGGTGGCCGGGCATGAAGAAAGATGTATATGATTTTGTCTCTAGGTGTTTAACCTGTCAGACTGTAAAGGCTGAACACCAGAAGCCTGGTGGTTTGTTGCAGCCCCTTCCTATTCCTGAGTGGAAGTGGGAATGCATCAGTATGGATTTTGTATGTGGTTTGCCCAGAACCAGATTGGGTCATGATGCTATTTGGGTGATTGTTGATAGACTTACTAAATCAGCCCACTTTCTTCCGATTAAGATGACTTATTCTTTAGAGAGGCTGGCTAGATTGTACATTGATGAGATAGTCAGACTGCATGGAGTGCCTGTCGATATTGTGTCTGATAGGGACTCTCGATTTTTGTCCAGATTTTGGAAGAGTTTACAGGAGGGTTTGGGTACTAAGTTGAGCTTTAGTACAGCATACCATCCTCAGTCTGATGGCCAGACGGAGCGTACTATCCAGACTCTAGAAGATCTGTTGAGAGCCTATGTGGTAGATTGGAGTTCTGAGTGGAACCGGGATCTATCTTTGATAGAGTTTACTTATAATAATAGCTTCCACTCCAGTATTCAGATGGCTCCTTATGAGGCTTTGTATGGGAGAAGGTGTAGGACTCCCTTGTGTTGGGAGGAAACTGGTGACAGAATGATTTTGAGATCTGATGCAGTACAGGAGACTACTGATAAGGTCAGAGAGATCCGGGATAAACTGAAAATTGCTCGGGACAGACAGAAGAGTTATGCTGATGACCGTCGTCGTTCCTTGGAGTTTATGGTAGGGGATCATGTGTTCTTGAAGGTGTCACCTACTAAGGGTGTAATGAGGTTTGGCAAAAAGGGTAAGTTGAGCCCTAGGTTTGTAGGCCCTTTTGACGTTATTGAGAGAATTGGTCCAGTGGCTTACCGGTTAGCTTTACCTCCTGCTATGGATCATGTGCATAATGTATTCCATGTCTCTGCATTGAGGAAATCAGTCAGTTGAGGAGGCGACATGGGAGACTGAAGCTGATATGAGAAAATTTTATGCTTACCTCTTTGATGATATGGATGCTGAGCTTTAGAGGACTAAAGCTTTATAAGGAGGGAGGGATGTAAGATCCAAGGATCTTAAGTCCTGGTAAGCATTATTTTTGATTTAAATAAAATTATTGACTGTGTTATTACTCTTGTGTGTTGATTGTTAATTTATAGTTAATTAATTAGAGCTTAGTGGTTGTTAATTTTAATTAATTAACTAGCTTGTTGGACGTTAATTAACTGGTTTAATGATTATTAAATTGTGATTTATATTGGTTGTTAATTTATTGTAAATTAATTAGAGATTAATGGTTGATTATTAGTTGTTAATTTAGGATAAATTAATTAGACCTTATTGGATATTAATTAAATCCTTATTGGATTTGCGTTTAAGTGAAGTAATTAATTGGATGTTAATTTAAACTCTTATTGGATGTTCACTTAAACTAAGGGTTATTGGGTTACACTTAAATTAGATTTAAAATTTGAATTAGCTAGTTAAAGGGGTTAAAACCTATTTGAATTAATGGGTTAATGGGTTAAAAATTTAAAACCGAAATTTTTAGTTAGTAATTCGGTTAGGGTGAGATTATTGGCGATTTTTGGAGTCTTGAGAAAACTTTGGGCGACGGCTAGGAAGAAGGAGGCGACTTTGGTGTTCTTGGAATTTTGAGGTGATTTTCTTCATCTTCTTCCCTTGGCGATTTTCTTTGAAGTGAAGAAATTTCCTTGGCAAGTTCTTGGAGATTCCTTGGGCGACTTAAAGACTTTAGGCGATTTTGTAGAGGTTTTTCACCTTGGTGTTCACGGTTCAAGGTGAGTGGGGTGTCTTAATTGAGTTTTGTCCACTTAATCTTGTTAGATGATACCATTATTTGTTTGGAATCTTTGCATGCTAAAACCGAAAACTCAAGATTTCACCTTGTTATGAAAACCTAAATTTCCATGTTTAAAACCGAAACTTTGATGTTAGTTATGAAAACCAAAACAAAACATAATCTTGATGATTGTTTAACCGAAATTTTGTATAGGTAGGTATCTCATGAAAACCGAAACTTGTAGCATGAAATTTAAGGTATTTTATAGGGAATTTTAGTAGCATTAAATCATTGAATTTTTATATGATTTTGGTAATATTAAATCAGTGATTTTGTAGTATGAAGTTCATGTTAATCAAGGAGTAAATTAAATAGATAATATGTATGGAAACCGAATTTGTGATAATATAAATGGAAACCGAATTGTTTGTGAAAACCGAATTTTGATGTTTGTAGTTACATGGGGTAATTTGTAAAATTATATGGATATATGTTTTAGTTTTATGTAATTTTTATGAATGCTAGTTAAATGCAATGTTATTTATTTGTTTGAGAAACTTGGGTGTTAACTTAGTCAGATTTGACTAAACAAATCAGCATGAAATCTAAGGACTACACTATATCATGTGATATTCGAATATGAAATATTATGTGTTTATTATGTGATTTATGGGTTATGTGAATCTTGAACAATATGTGTTATGTGATGGATTATGTGAATTTTGAATATTATGTGTTATGTGTTGGTTAGGACTATGGCTAAGTGTAACCGTGTACTCATAGGATAGTCCTTATGTGATATGTGAAGGGTTAGATTTCAGCCCTATATTTGATATGTGAGGGGGTTGATGTTCAGCCTGCCTATTATGATGGGGGTTGATGTTCAGCCTGCCCGATATGATTTTTGTGATGACTATCCTAGAGTCTAGTTGACACTTAGGAGTCCACCTTTGTGAAATATGAAATAAGATATGTCTGTTGTCCAGTAGGAACCTTTTGGGAGAACGGGTTTTGACGCAAAGTGCCATGTCTTGGTCGGACAGGGGCCACCTCTTGATGTCATTACTCTTTTATGTTATGGGGTGATATAAGACGCAAAGTGCCATGTCTTGATCAGACAGGGGCCACCTCTTGATGTCATCACTCTCATTTTGTGATATGGGGTGTCGTAGAGCAAAGTGCCACGTCATGACCTGGCGGGGGCCACCTCTTGAATCTACACACAATCCATCGATGTGTTATGGGGTGATAGAGCAAAGTGCCACGTCGTGACCTGGCGGGGGCCACCTCTTGATTCTACTCACTATCCATGTTTATGTGTTGCACGAGATTTTGCAGCTCCCAGTGCTTTGGCCAAGCCGGGTTAGACCATATTGGTCACTACTGATTATGCTGGACAACTAGGTTAATTAAGTATGGTGTGTTTAGTTGGTCTAGAATATATGTGTTTAATTGGTTTAGAGTAAAACTCTAGAACCTGAGTTTGTTATATGCTAGTGTGAACATCTGACTGTCTATATGACTTCTGTTTCTTTATTTTGTTATATGTTGACATAATGTTCCTGTTAAAGATTTTTAAAATAATCTGCCTATATTTTTGAATGTATGTTCTGGATGGTCGGTTTAGACTATCCACTCACTGGGCTGTGTAGCTCACCCCTCACTATTTTCAGGCATAGAGCAGGGGCGCATTTCTTGAGTGTATTGGCGTGGATAATTATGCTATTTGCTGTTTTAAGAACTTTTGTGCTTAATTCTTGGGGCCGGTTGTGGCCTTAACATGAATTATATGAACTATGTGAACCATGTGAACTATGTGAATTGTGTTGCCGGTTATGGCAGTCTTATGAGTTTGATTTTTGTGTCACCGCGGGCTTCAGCCTGGTTTCGGTGTTTGGTATGAGTTTATAAAATCGACCTTGTGGTTTTGCTTTGAATTTCGAATCGAATCGTATTTATGCCATCGGATTTGATATAACTGTTGCCTTGCATATGTCTAGTGCAAGGATTGCGTGGTGGCAGGTACCTTTATGTGATTTATGAGATTTGTGTTTTGTGAATTTGTATGTATGGATTTATGGAAATTTTTCAGATCGTGTTTTCTTGAACTCGGTTTTACCTAGCATATGATCGATCTTATATGAAACATCCTGTACCGTTCATGAATTGTGTCATTAGTTTGGGGTTAAGATAACGGGATGTTACAAAAAGAGATTGAGAGGATGATAGAAACAAGAAACCCTAATTTTTCCTACTTAGAAAAATCGTTTGCCATGCATTATGCTATTTTCGAAAATAGAGATATGGCATGTGAGCATGAAAGAAAAGCATAAAACTTCGTTCGAGTCTTGCAAGTCGCTCTGATACCACTGTTGGGAAACCCCGGGGACATTTTACAATTTTTCAGAGACACATACATACATTGCACAGCGGAAGAATGTCCCCGAAACAGGTTCGTCCCAAAAACCCAGTGAAGATCGCATGCAAGGGGGTCGACACGATGAGTTAGAAAATACCTCAGAGCAAGATGAGGTCGATGTCGTGATAGGCGCCCAAGCGTGCGCCCTCTGCAGTCTCACACACACGGATGCCTCGAGTCCTCTTCTTCCACGCCCGGTGCTAGCCTCGGGAAGAAGATCCAAGCCTTAGGGAGATGCTCCAACCACCTTGTGCCACCAAGAGAGAAAGATGCGCCAAGTGGTAAGGAAGGAGAAGCTTGCGGCCACTTGATGGAAGAGGAAGAGATTGCGCCAATGCTCCTTGCTCTCGCTCCCTTCTTAAGTTCACGCCTCCAAGGATGAATCATATAAGAGGGGGCGGCTAGGGTCACATATATAGGGCAAGAGGCGATTAGGGCAAGGGCTAGGATCATGACAAGTGTAGGGCTAGGATGAGGAGGTTTAATGCAAGGAAAGTCTCCAAGACTTTACCATAAACTTCATTCAACCTTTCCATAATTGCCCAAGTACCATATCAGCCCAAGACATGCCTTAAAGGCATTCATACCATCAAGGGAGAAGGGCTAGGCGCAAATTGCTTCCTTAATGAAGCAATTTTGCCACCCTAACCCCATTATGCCCCTTAGGCGCCAATGGGGTTGGGTTTCTCCCCATTATACCCTTTTAGCCTCTCTTCTCTTCATGAGTACTTGTTATTGGGCTTCATTGGATAATGAGCTAGCCCAAACTTCATCCTATGGGTTGATTAAGCATTTGGATCCAATCCAATGCAACCCTA
Source organism: Costus lasius (assembly GCA_027563935.2). Taxonomy (NCBI): domain Eukaryota; kingdom Viridiplantae; phylum Streptophyta; class Magnoliopsida; order Zingiberales; family Costaceae; genus Costus; species Costus lasius. The sequence goes on from CM050448.1 coordinate 42,686,566, forward strand.
ATCCAAGTGTGACCAACCATGGTCAAATACGGGTCAACCTGCCAAAAATGAAGTTTGGCTCCAATAACATTCTTCCATCTCATCAGGCCCATTGGTGCTGATGAAATCTCCCAATTAGATCCGAGTTATCCAATAACTTGATCATAAGGCTTCTCGATCAATACGAGAACTCAAGTATCAAGGTGTGCGACCCTGTAGGTTCTTCTGACGCTGGCAGTGCTGACCAAAGGTCACCACAAGCAGTGAGTGGCACCTAGCAGTGCATCGCTGCTACCCAGGTCATTGGAATGGATATCGACATCGACATCCCCATCATCGCAACTAGGTACAGATGCATTACAGTCTCTTTGCCGGACTGATATCCGATTGGACAAGTGTGTCACCACTTGTTTTCACCCAATCACATGGCTATGACTAAAACAGGTTCTTACCTGGGTATGGCCATACACTCTCAGTCATAGAACCATAGAGGAGCTCCATGGATATCATACTTCCCTAAGGAAGGGGCAAAATCCTATGTCTGTCCATTGACCTTCTCATATGGGTCGTGACATGCTCAATGACAACCGTTATGACCTCCCAACTACGGCGAGGTGTTAGGTTGTATCAAAGCAAGTCCCTAACCATGTAGAATGATCAATGACCTCAAGTCAAGGGATCAATGCATCTCCTGTCACTTGTGAGGATAACTTATGACACCAAGTCATAGCCTCACAGCGGGTCTTTCCAGTATATCCTCCAATGATATACCCATGTGTCTGCGTTAGCACCACGTACCTAACTAGCTCACATACCAGTCTCACAAGTACCATAGCTGTCCCATATCCACTAAGGTACATCGACTGGGGACAATAGTTTGAGCACAGACCCAATCTATCTCCAGGGACATTATCATGTCAGTACATGTGCGCAGATGTAAACAAACATTGATAATGACAATGCCAGAATGATATATATAAATATCAAAGTCAAGTAGTACATAAGTGGACCAAAACTAGGTCCTAGGGCATCTACACCGACAAATTCTTCAAGAGAAGAATTCTTTTGCGGCCCAGGAGAGCTGATGTAGGAGCATCTCATTGAAGATCTCCAATTTTGGAATTTGATACATTTTGAACTTGTTTAATTTCCATTTTGAACTTGTTAAATTCTGCATTGTAATGTTTTGTAACGCTCTCTTATTTTCAGAACTTATTGTTGTAGTAGTTAGGACTTAGCCTATTATTTATTTTACTATGTCTTTATTTTATTTTTAGTGGATGTAGTAGGTTGTTAGTAGCCTATGATGAATGCACATGTAAGGCACTTACAAGCACCTACAGCCTCCAACCATTTGGCAACGACATGACAACTCAATTTACAACCGGATCCATCAATATGAAGTCAAGTCAACATCCAATTCCAGCTCAAGCAAAGGCGCCATCAAATGAAGTTCAATCAACCATTTCAAAGGACAACCTTTAGTTCAACTCCAGCAAAATTATGTCCAGCTCACCTCAAATGAGCCTCAAGATTATAGCCACAAATCAGTAACTAATCTGGTCACAAAGTCAACTACCTAGTCAAGATACGCTCAAGATTTGAAGACACGTCACAATATTCTCCAACAGCCTTTTCAGCCAATGGCTCTAAACTTTTGCTTACCAGCATGCGCAAAGGGTGCTCCTCACGTCATTTCCAGCAATTCTCTATTAAGAAGCCAATGTCCACCTCAGTTTTGGAATACCAAGGATTGCCATAAATGTGAACGTTGAAAGGGTTAGGTTTAAATCTTGTAATTCGCACACTTTGCACCTGCAGTCGATCATCTTTTGAAATCTGAAAACTTATTAGCGTGTTGCCTTGCTTGAGTTGAGCTTGCTCCTCTTGTCTTGTGTATGGTGTGTTGGGGGTTGAGCTTGCTCTCCTATAGTTGAGCTTGCTCCTATAATCGTTCTTGAATTCCCCTTACCGCCGATCATCTTCATCCCTCCATCCTCCTCCACCCTACTGTTCCATTGCTTTTCTCGAAACTCACGCAAGACACCCCAGCTGTTGGGGCTGGAAAGATATTGGAAGCACATAATCAAAATCTCCTGAAGATCAACGCAGCTGAAACTCATTGCCATAAAGAACTAGAAGGGGGTTCGACCCCCTCCATTCAAGGGGGGCTCAAGGTGTCCGCTATCCAAATCTTTACTGCTGTGGAAATTGCATGCTAGAACAACATTTTCTATTAGTAATCTGCTTTTACTTATACATAAGAAGAGCTACATACCTAAGTAGATCTAGGGCATAAATTCTATCCTTCATCAAGCTTATTGGAGCCAAACTTTATTTATGACATATTGACCAAAAATTAACCATGGTTAGCCTTATTTGACTGTGGGTTACAATAGATTGGATCCAATGAGTTGGTAAACATTCATAATGATGTTTGGGCTAGGCCCATTACCCAATGGGGCTTGGTAATAAGTTGTAATAAAGAGATAAGTGGGGTAAAGGGTATAATTGGAATAATTAATGGCATAGGCACATGAAGAGTTCTAGTAGGACTAGGATTGGCGCCTATGGCCATGATTAGTATCTTCCAAGTAATTGGTTGTGATTGGATTTGAATTAATCACTTGAGATATTAATTGGATTGTGATAGGTGCATATGGGCAGATTATTAGCATAATTAGAGTCCTAATTAAATTAGGACTTGCGCCTATGACACATTAGGCAAACTATCTTCATGCTTTGACTAGGTATTGGTGCATGGATGGAATTATTGTCTCAATAGGTATGATGTGGGCGCATATGGAATGAGCTTGCTTAGGCAAGGCTTAAGCACATATGAAATTAAGGATTTGATAAACATAATTGATTAAATAATTCCCTTAATTCAAGCCCTAATCATCTACACTTACCATACACCCCAAACTGCCTCTTGTTCTTATAAAAGAGACCCTAGCTACCCCCTCTTGTTGTGCAATCTCTTAGAGGCATGGACAATAAAGAGGGCGCAAGCTTAGGAGCTCTTCTTACATCAAAGGCCACAAGCTTCTTCATCCTTGCTTCTTCCTTCCCTTGGTGCAAGGTGCAAGAAGGCTTAGCGGCTTCCTCCCTTCCTCTTCCTCTTGGCGCATCCTCATCCTTGTGGGTGGCGTAAGTGATCAAGGAAGACCTTTCAAAGGCGTGGATCTTCTTCCCGAGACTAGCATCAGGCTTAGAAGAAGAGAACTCAAGCATCGACTGAGTGCGAGACTGTAGAGTGCGAACACTTGGGCGCCTATATCAATATCTCCAACAATTGCTTTGAGGTACTATCTCTACTCATTGTGTCGATCCCCTCGCAAGCATCGATCTTCTAGGTTTTTTTGGGACTGGCTTGTTTTGGGAATTTGCTTTTGTTTTATATATCTGTTTATGTATGTAAAAATTTTAAAATACTCGGTGTTTCCCAACAAGATCACGCACTCTCTTAGATAGTCAAAGAACTCACCACTCGGGTACTCTCCACCATGATCTGATCGAAGAGTTTTGATAGATCTTCCAAGCTGGTTCTCTACTTCATGTTTGAACTCCTTAAATTTCTCAAAGGATTCATATTTATATGTCATCAAATAGGCATAACCATATCTACTGAAGTCATCGGTACATGTGATGAAGTAGTTGTACCCTCCTCTGACTTGTTTACTGAATGGCCCACACACATCACTGTGTATAAGATCCAATAAACCTCCTGCCCTCACACCAGTCTTGGTGAAGGGTGCTTTTGTCATCTTCCCTAATAAACAAGGCTCACAAGTATCAAACTCCTCCAAGGAGGTTGGATGTGATTCTTGTTTATATGGGCTAATCGACAATGCCAAAGGAATGCACCAACTGAACTATTCAGTTTGATCCTCTTATTATTTATGTTACAAATAGAGCTATCCATGTTCAAGACATATAATCCATTCCATAAAGTACCCTTCCCATAAAACATATTTGCAAATGAAAAAGAACAAGTGTTATTGGATTAGGATTCTAATTCCTAATAGGATTAGGATTCCAACTCCTAATTATATTAGGATTCCAACTCATAATTCGATTAGGATTCCAATTCCTAATAGGATTTGGATTCCAACTCCTAGTTGGATTAGGATTCCAATCCCTAATAGGATTAGGATTCCAACTCCTAATTAAATTAAGATTCCAACTCCTAGTTGGATTAGGATTCCAAATGGACTCAAATTCAACCATGGGTCTTGGACTCAGAATCAGAATGAACTCAAAAATATTCCAAGATATCCAGATCAAAATACAATGTCAAGTGTCTATTGCATGTGACCCTGTAGGATCCATATGACAATTGAAATGATGATTAAACATCATAAGTAGTGAGAGGTATCTAGCAACACATCACTACTACCCATGTCATAGGACTAAAGTCATCTTGGCAATCAACTCCCTAATAAGCAACGAGGATTCCCATGCATTCTATATCCCTTTGCCTGAACTGATATCCCATCATTAGATTAGTCTAATATTTATTAATCCAATCTATTGGTCATAACTTAAACATTATGGCCATACATTCTTATCATGCACCAATGAGGTGGGGTGCCCCTTGTGGATATCAAGCTTCCAATTAAGGAAAGGGCAAATCCTGCTATTGGTCATCCATATCTCCATGACTTATGATATGCCTAATGACAGTCGTTTTGATTACCCAATTACGGAGAGATATAAGACTGTATCAAAACACATCCATCATCACACCCAAACATGAATACCTCAAGTATAAGGATCAAAGCAAACCTCAAGCATGTGAGATTGACCTGTTGACTAGACAAGTCAATCATCATGGTGGGCCACTCCCGTGCAACTAATGTTGAAGCACCTGTATGTCTGCGTTACTATGCCTCGCACCTAATCAGCCCATACACCAGTCTCACATGCACCAAAGCTGTCCCTTATCTGCTAAGGGACCTTGACTGAGGATTACAATGAGAATGGATCCAACCAAACACATGGGACATTATTTATGCAATTCAATACATCAACGCAGGTAAAGTAACTTGCATAATAACGACCATACCTTTATCAATTTTATCAATTCTATCAAAGTACATTCAAATAATGCCGGACCATGTTCATATATTCGTCTGCAGGGCATAAACACTAATGTTGTGTCCGCAGGCACACGGATACTTGAAGTAATAATAAATATATCATACCACAGAGACCTCGTTTGTTGAGTACCAAATAATCGATTTCTCACTAGCTAGGTAATCGAATAAGCTGAAAGCAAACTATCAGAAACTACACGAAAAAGTCAGAGAGAGAAACTGAGACTAGGGTTTCATCCACCTTAATTTCAATGATTGGATCTAAATAAGTGGTCGTCAGTCTAATTTTATTATGATAAAGATATAATTTACTTTATAAATAAATCATCTCGCTTTTGCGCAGATAATTTACAAAGAACCAATCCTCACTTTTGCACAGGATTTATTCTATGTTGATTAAAAGTAAATCATTGACAAAGAACTCAAAGATCACTTTCGTGCATCCAAATTCTAAGTCAATCATCTCAAGTGAAAACTAAATACTTTCATACTACAATTTTCACAGGTTCTACTTAAGGTTCTCCAACGATCCAATACTTAATTTCTTACAGTAACTTCATGTTTATTTCAGTAACTCAACCCTAGATCAAATTATCAATATGGCAATAAACTTCTAAAATCTAGAAATAAGAACAAACCTAATTTCTTATAATGAGCTCCTAAATCATGATTCTAGGGTTCAAAGTTTTTCCAAATCACTTTTCAGTCCATATCACAAAAACTCTAAATCATGATAATGATATGAAACTAGAATGAATTAAAGACAATCATCACATAAGTAGAATTATCATAGTAAAATTATCCTGACGAAATAAAAATCATCTAGTCATAAGAAATTAAGGGGATTACAGCCCATGTCCCAAAAAGAGATTAAGCTAGCATAGTTGAAGAATTACAATAAACCATATTTTTGAAGGATCAAAAATCAAAAAGAGAGGGGAAATTCTACTAACAGCACGGCTGTAATTTTCATTACAGCCGTAATTTCGTATGATGAACAGTAGCGGTGATGCCTCCTTTTTAGATTTCACCTCCGATCGATCTCCTTTTGCTTTGAAACTTTTGGAGTATCTTCTCCTCCTCTATGCGCAGCTTCCTCTCAAATTTCTTGGCCAAAGATGCGTTGTATGCTTCCCGGCGGCGAAACCTAGGGCGACAGTGAAATTCCTGATTTATCTCTCGAACGTAAATCAAAATTGGGGCTTTTCGTGTGTATCCCTTCTCCTCGATCTGATGAGTATTTTCCTGTTTATGGATCTCCAATTCATGGTCTACATCATCCATAATCACCCGCATAAGAATCAGGCTTTAATAAGTCCGGGAAAATCGGCCGTCCATGTTATAATTACGGCCGTGTAATTCATTACGGTAGTTCCGTAATAACTGCAGAGTTCTTCTGTATAGAAATCGACTAGAATTACTGCCCGTAATATGCATTACAGCAGTGCCATCATTTCTGCAAATCTTTCAGGTTAAAAATCTCTCAAAATTACGACCCGTAATATTGTTTACGGCCGTGCCGTAATATCTGCAAATCTTTCTGCATTAAATTCACCCCAAATTACGGTAGTGCTCTGTAATTACGGTAGTGCCATGGTTTATTTTGTAGGTTTAGTAAAACCACGGTACGATAATATTAATTACGGCCCTGCCGTAATTTGGTTTGTGGATTCTATCTCTATGAAAATTGACATGTAATATTCTCTTGATGATGGTGATTCATCTATGCATCTGAGTTTGCTTGAAAACACCTTAAAATTGTGCCTTTTTACTTGAAAATGATCAAAAATTAGAAAAGGTGTAGATTCCGCAATATTTGATAAATAAGGCATAAAAATAAGTAAATGAGTATGGATATGACACAAAAAGACCTATTAAATGACACAAGATATACTATGAATTTTTGTGTCATCAACTAACAATCTCCCACTTCCACTAAGACCAAGGGCAACTAAATTTATTCAGTCTCATGTCTCTAGTATGACTTATTTAGCTTCCGCTGCTCCAGAGGCTATGTTAGTGGATCTTCCAGATTGCTATCTGTGTTTATTTTTTAAATTTGAACATCACCCTCATCCATGATCTCTCTGACCAGGTGATATTGCCGTAGTACATACTTGAGTCATAAGTTCCAATGCTTGTGCTGTGGCCCCAACAAGAATTATACTAGACCCTTAAGCACTAGAAACTAAATCAAGTTCAAATGAATGAAGTTGCTTCCTTGGTTGCCCCAAGAAGCTGCAATGTACTGAGCCTTAATGGTAGAATTTGTCAGCGTGGTTTGCATAAAGCTCTTCTAGCATACCACAATGAGGCAAAATGCAAATCATGGCTGTGAACAATAGTCACTAGACTGGAACGAAGTATCAGGCACCCCTGTACATAAAGTTCTTCCTGTCTATCTTAGACTAGACCCCAATCCTTTGTACTTCCCAAGTATTAAAGGAATGCTTTCATAGCTATCCAGTGTTGAACACTAGGATCTGATTGGAACTTACTGGCCATGTTCCAAGCATTCGCCACAAATGGTCTTGTGCATGTTGCACAAAACATGATCTATCCCATACCCAATGTATTAGGATTATAGACTCATGTTATTTTTCCCTCCTGCTGTGTCAAATGACATAGTATCTTTGAGATAATCAGACCATGTCTTCCTAGAAGGTATCAACTTTTGAAATCACCCAATATGAACCTCTCCAGAATATACTGGATGAACGTAGATTAACTAAAGGGCAATGACTTTCTTGGATCCCTATCTACAGATCCTCATGCCTAGGATATAGGTTGCATTCCCTAGGTCATTCTTCTTGAAATACTTCCATAGCCTTTACTTCACCGCGTGAAGAGCTAGGATGTCATTTCATATGAGGAGAATATCATCAATCAAGTTGAACAATAAATACTATAATGCTCCCACTGCTCCTCTTGTAAACACAGGCTCCTTTTTCATGATGCTTGCATAAGACCATGCATATCTTTATGACCTCTATATGAAAACCTTTCGGGTAGTTCCATATAGACATCCCTTTCTAGACGTCCATTAAGAAAAGCAGTTTTTCATAATAGTACGCCATAACAGGATATGCAATTTTAACTAGCAGAAACCTAATGAACTCACACATCGCTATTGGAGAAAGATTTCATCATAACCCTCCATGTGGGCTTGTCAGAAATTTTATCCACTAGCATGCCCTTATCTGGTCCACTGACCGCTTCCTTGTATGTCTCAGGTTTATCCTTGATGAAAAATTTATCGTGGGCACAACTTGCGGTTCCTATGTTACTTGAGCCTTAGGTTGGCTTTCAACCTGCATGTGAGATTCTTCTCTCCATTTGTGTCTAATTGTTTTGCGGTTGATTTTGGACCTTGTCCTGATCAAATCTACTCCCACCAGCTTCTTTCAAATGAAATTTCTTCTCAAGAAAAACAGTAGTTTGAGCAACAATATTTTGTTCTCATATGGATAAAAATAGTACTCTTCAGTACCCACAAACACATACTATTGAGAGAATATTATGGAGTGTTAGAACAATTGCTTGCATGGCTTCAAAAGGAAGTAAATTTGCATGACTTTTCAAAGATGGAACCATATCTAATATGTTCCTCTTTCTTTCTTTGAATGCACCATTCAGTTGTGGTGTTCCAAGGGGTGTAAGTTGTGAGATAATCCCACATTCCTTAGGATAGTCATGAAATTCCTCACTAATCACCTTGATCTAATCAAAGTGCTTTAATAGATCCTCCAATTTGATTCAGTACTTTATTTTTGAACTTCTTGGATTTCTCCAAAGTTTTATGTTGGATATGACATATCCATGACTGATGAAGTATACCACCTCGTGCTTGTTCTCCTGAGTCCACACACATTGTTGTGTACTGGATACAACAAGCATCTAACCCTCTCACCATTCTTAGTGAAGGGAGCATATGTCATCTTGTCCAAAACTCACATGTATCATAATCCTGAAAGGATAATGATCCCAATAGTCCATGGACTTCTTGGATGCGACATTTGAATTGCCCAAGAGACAATGTTAAGTGATGGTATTGAATCATTGGATTTGATCCTTTTAGTGTCAACAAGACATTATTAATTGCACCACTACTACAGAACATCCTAGATTTAAAGAAATACCATTTATTTCAAACTGAAATCCTTTCCAAAAGAATGGATAAGATATTCTTTTACAATAGCTGATTCATAATAGAAAAGTTCTACTTGAAATCTTGAAGTCAGTGAGATGATATTAACAGCAGCATCCAATACTTTGTTTCTAACTCGAAAGTCGAGCCCACCAAGCCTTATTGTCCTACTTCTTCTAAGCCCCTGCATATGAAAACATATGTGAGCCCCCACATGCGGTACCAAGTACCTATGAATAAGAAGTAGACGTAAAGACCTCAGTAACACAATACTATAAGCAGATGGATTACATCCCTTCTTTTGTGCCATACTCTTCTTGGGGCCTTAATTATCATGAAATTTCCACGCATTTCTAGTCTTCCGAAGTTTTATCTTTGAAGAAACAGAACCATGGTCATTCCTGGATTTAGGCAAACATCTTGAAGATCCAATAGCACTCTCTTGATCACTATTTGAGGTGCATGGTGTGAAGAGACCTCGAAGATGTATGATGATATCATAAATCCCCATCTCATCACACTCAACCTGGACCTCAGGAGTCATGCACTTTAAAACAAGAGCAGTGTACTATTTGTTATCTTCACAATGTTCAAGATAGACATTCAACTCCCACTTTGTACTAAAATAAATACAGGGCTGGGATGGAGGTATTTCAATAAGATGCATCTTATTCTCTTATTCTAGTATTTTGGACAAAGTTCTGAATCATCGTGTCCAATTTGTCCCATCCAGTTTATTTTTATAAAGTTTCAATATAAGACCAGGAGATGTCAATATCTACAATAAGCAAACAAGCAAAAAAAGTACTATGATAAAGCATTTAACAAGGATTTAAATTAAATGCTATGCTCCCACTATTTCCTATCAAGTTGATAACTCTCAAACTCAACTTGAAAATAAGTGTGTAGGATCCAAATTTCACATGAGGCCTCCGTGACTCACTAGGGTGTTGGGGTATGCCCTTAAGGCTAATGTTTGAGGCCTGTGGGAATGTATCTGTATCATGTAATAAACTGTTATGTTTATAAAGGCATGGTTGTTATTCAGTTAGCTACATTGTCTGCTGCAATATATGTTCTTCTGAATAATGTCTCAAAGCTGTTCAGCTGGGCTGACAAGCTATTATGTCCTTAGTCGATATATCTTGGTGAACATGAGACAGCCTTGATATGGTTAAGACTAATATGTGTTCTAATCTTATAGGATGCTTCGAGCATGGAATAAGATGTAGACTCATGGGTACATGGGATGTACTGGACAGACCCTACTAGGATGTTCAATTGTTTGTCACAATGTGAATATTCCTTGGATATGACAAGTGGCACATTTCCTCTGACTTGAGATCACTTGTGTTTTCTAAATGATGATTGTCATTGTTTTGAGGTAGTTCAATATCATTTGAAACATAATGATTATAGACTATCTTGGATGGTGAGCTTGAGTCAGGTTAGAGCACTAGTGATAGACATAGGATTGCCGTCTCCTTGTTTAAGGAGTGTGATGTTCTAAAGGGGCCCCCTGGATGAGATGATTGAGAAAGTGTATGGCCATACCCAGGTGACTGTGTTCATCTGTTCTAATCATGCTCATCATATTGGAATTACGAGCTTGACAGGCTTGTCCAATAAGAACATCCAGTGGCAAAGGAAATATGCATGCCTAGTGATTTGAGTCACACTTGTGCTATGGTTTGGGTGTAGTCTTGGAAGACTCTTTCCTTTCTATCGGGAGACAGTGATGTGTTGCTAGATACCCCTCACTGATCGTGATAACGTGAGTTATCGTTATCGACATTTAAAGGAAACCCTTAGGGTCGCACAATTTGATGATATGGCTTACTTAAGTCAGATCGTGTGGACTGAATTGTTTGGGTTCAGTTTAAAGGGATCTAATCTCTGATTGTGAGTGAGATCTGGTCTGATCATGTTTGATTGATTAGGGCTTGAGATCGGTAAGCTTCGATCGAGAGAATGTATGCCAGATCGGTCAGATCAGGGGCATCGTTGAGATCGACGGTTAGATCGTGAACCTTAGGGTTTATTTAAGATCTAGACTAGATCATTGGCTTGATTGGTTCTTAAACCGAACCAAAGTGAACCGGCTCACTAAATGAGCGCTTGGTTCATAGGGAGAGGAGTAGGCGACAAGTTCACTTGGCGTGAACGTTGTGGTGAGGAGTGGTTACTATTTTTAGTAACCATGATCTCCATTTGGAGAGTGCGCTCATCAAAATAGAATATACTCTATTTTCGCTCGGAGATTTTTCTCTCGCCCATATTCCTCTCGTCTCTCTGGTGAGTGGGGCGACGCTTTGAAGGTTGAGGAGGATTCGGCCAAGAAGAAAGAGATCTCATTTTCCCTTCACTCGACAAGGACCTCTTGGAACCTTGCTAGCACAAGGGGCACCAAGAGAGATAGCGACATCATCTTGTGTGTGACGACAAGGAGAAGATCTACTTTGATCTTTGCTTCCAAGGAAACATCTTCCCATGGCGATGGTATGATTGTTTTCTTATTATCAAGTTGATCTTTTAGCATGCATATCGATCCTATAACCCTAGTTCCGCAAGAAGAAAATTTTATGCGCCATATGCTTTAGGGTTATGCTCCCCCTAGAAGGGGACCCCCCTTATCTTAAGGGGTACTTACAATTGGTATCAGAGCTTTGGTTGAATGCATGTTCGTTATGATTGCTTTGGCCTTGTGATTCCATATGCTTAGATCTATATAACATGCGAAAGTTGCATGATAGGTTTTATCATCTTGCGAAACTTCATGTATGAAATATGTTTCCATCTATTGGCGCATGTATGTTGTAAGTTGGCGCATCTTGTTTTTGTTTTACAAAACTTGAATACTTGCGCGACTCATTATAGATCTAAGGCTTTACTATAAACCCTTAGACGGGTTATTAGGGTTGAAGTCAACCCCTAGGTTAGATCCAGAATGTCTGATCAGATCATCTGACAGCCTGAATGGGTCGATCAAATAGCACCTTGGCGCAAGCCTATGGTGGCTATAGGTCGACTGCAGACAGGTGTGTAGCGATGTCTGCTTGAGACGACTTATGAACGCACCTGAGTTAGGCCCGGGGTCACGCCCGTTTGCCAGAACTCTGTGTGGTCGTTCAGCCCTTGCGCATGCATGGTTGACCCTATGGTCGACTCAAGTCAGTTAGGACTTGGTGCATGCAAGGGCAGTGGATCTGACTAGGTTGGATGAGTGGATCCCTAGTGATGGACCGTTGTAAGGTTGTAGGGCAAATAAGGAAAAATTAAAATTGATCCCATGGGGTTTTCAAAAATTTTAATTTTTATGATTGGATCACATGGTTATTGATTGATGCATATGCTTGGTTATTTAGTCTTATGTGGGCTGCCCATATTAATTGTGTGCTGTGCTGGGGCCTGCGAGCCTGTATTAATCAATTGTAAATTAATTATTGTGATCTGCGCATCACTGTGTTTTAATTTATAAATGTAAGTGACCTGCGTGTCACTCTTGTCTAGATAGTTAAATTTGTAATTTAATTAGACAAGAGCACAGAGCACACTTGGCAGAGGCGCATACAGCAAGTGGCTGGACCAGGTGGGAGGTCTAGGGTTCGACCCTAGGACCAGGCGCATTTTCCCTGGTGGGCGCACCTGTGCTGTAATTGGCGCTTGGGCCCAGGTTTGGGCCAGATAAGCAGCTAAAGACCCATGAAGAGCAAATGAAGACTTAAGTTAGGTTAAGGTCTTCTAGGGCTATGGGCTTTTACCACATAAGATACATGCTTTCTTTTATTGCTTAATATTAGAATTGCATGATTAAATTATCTTCTGCTATCACCATAGGAATTGCATGATAGGCAAGAAGATAAAAGACCGTTAAAATCCAACGCTTAAATATCAAGCTCGTAAGCCTTCTGACGCGAAACCTCACTGTTCTGATTATCGTTGGAGCCGTGTTGTACCCACTCAGTGGGCACGTCCATCTATCTTCAGATGGTGCGGGATTACACCTGCGTGTTACAGAGTAGGGATTTATCCCTTCTCGTTGCTCAGCATAGCACGTGGTGGTCCAGGGAGTAGGTCGGGTCAGCTTGACCATGTAGGCTACATATGTGGCGCATATGGTAGCACATGGAGGCAGCCATCTGTGGGGTCAGAGATTGTGTTGTACCAACTCAGTTGGCACAGTCTGCTGGACTGCCCGGATGAAGGGGAATCGCACGGGTTGGCGATCGGCAGGGACTGCCTACCAGAAACTAGTGCTTGTACTCTCTGTGCATCTTATCTCGCCTGAGCGGGACGCGGAGACCAAGTATGAAATCTGGATCCCATCTCACTAAAAGAGTTCTACTCTTTCGGGCTGTTTTGCTGGATTTTTCACGCCTGATAAAATAGTGAGAAAAAGAATCTTTCTTAAGTCCTGATTGATTCTTATACATTGATACTGACCTTGCTGTTCTTGCATTGTTGTAGATACCTGCAGCAACGAACACCATGAACTTCAATGTGCGATCCCTACTGGAAAGGGAGAAGTTTGCTGGGCCGAACTTCTCTGACTGGTTTGGACACCTTAAGATCGTTCTTAAGGCAGAGAGGAAACTGTATGTCCTCGAGACGGCGATACCGCCGCAGCCCGCTCCGAACGCCGCAAGGGCGGTTCGGGAAGCCTATGAAAAGCACGTCAATGATAGCATTGATGTCGCTTGCCTGATGCTAGCGTCTATGACGCCACCGCTGCAGCGTCAGCATGAGGATATGTCGGCTATACAGATTATAGCAAACCTCAAGATGCTGTATGCTGCACAGGCGAGGACTGAACGCTATAATTTGACAAAGCTCTTCTTTCAGAGCAAACTGGCTGAAGGGAGCCCAGTGGGAGCTCACGTGCTCAAGATGATTGGGCACAAGGAGGCTCTAGAGAAACTGGGGCATACCATCAACCAGGAGCTTGCTGTGGATATTATTCTGCAGTCTCTCCCGCCGTCATTCGACGCGTTCATTATTAATTTTAATATGAACAAAATCGATTGTACTCCGGCAGAGCTGCTGAATATGCTCTTGACCACTGAGGAGACTCTGAAGGGTAAGCCTTCAACCTCTGTCTTGATGGTTCCTTCTAGGAACAAAAAGAAGGGGAAGAAGGGCAAGGCCCCTGTCAAGAGTTACAGCAAGGCTCTGAAGCAGAAGGTCAAGCGGTCTAAGGAATACAGGTGTTTCCACTGTGGCCAGCTGGGTCACTGGAAAAAGGACTGTAAAGCGCTCCAAGGAGATAAGAGGGGAAGCTTTGCTTCTGGCTCAGGTATATTCGTGACTGAGGTCATGTTTTCTTCTTCTGTATCATGGGTGTTGGACACTGCATGTGGAGTTCACATTTGTTCAAATGTACAGGAACTCAAGAGAAGAAGGCAGGTGGGACAGCATGAGGTGGACCTACGAGTTGGAAACGGGGCACGGGTTGCTGCTGTTGCTGTAGGAGACTACTTTATTTCTTTACCATCTGGACTTGTATTGGAACTAAACAGTTGTTACTTTGTTCCCAGTATAACTAAAAATATTATCTCCATTCCTGCTCTTGTCAGGAAGGGGTTTTCCTTTGAATGCAATATTTCAAAGTGTATTTTGTCTTATGATAATATTGTTTATGCAACTGGTTCAATTAACAATGGGTTATTCATGTTGGACATGGAATGTTCAATACAGCAAATTGATATTAAGAAAGCCAAGTATGCTGATGACAGCACCTTGCTATGGCATAGTCGTTTAGGCCATATTAACGAGAAACGCATTAAGCGGTTGCATGAAAATGGACTGCTGGGATCATTCTCCTATAAGGAGATTGATACATGCAAAGCTTGTTTGATGGGTAAAATGACGAAGTCACCTTTTCCTCACAAAGGTCAAAGGGCTTCAGGTTTACTTGACCTTATACACAGTGATGTGTGTGGGCCATTTAGTAAACATGCCAGAGGTGGCTATCAGTACTTCATTACCTTTACTGATGATTTCAGTAGATATGGTTATGTCTATCTGATGAGACATAAAAGTGAATCTTTTGACAAGTTCAAAGAGTTCAAAAATGAAGTACAGAATCAGCTAGGCCGTAATATCAAGGCACTTCGCTCAGATCGAGGTGGTGAATACCTAAGTCATGCATTTACTGACTATCTAAAGGAGTGTGGGATTATCTCACAGCTCACTCCACCAGGAACACCGCAATGGAATGGTGTGTCCGAGAGGAGAAATAGAACGCTACTTGATATGGTTCGTTCTATGATGAGTCAGGCTACTCTTCCTTACTCCTTTTGGGGTTTTGCACTGGAAACAGCTGCAAAGGTACTAAACCGAGTGCCATCCAAGGCAGTTTCAAAGACGCCATATGAATTATGGTATGGGAAACAGCCAAGCTTGACATTTATCAGGATCTGGGGTTGCGAGGCTTATGTCAAAAAGCTCGCCTCTGGGAAACTAGAGAGTAGATCTGACAAATGTATCTTTGTCGGTTACCCTAAGGAAACTAAGGGTTATTATTTCTTCGATCCCAAGGAGAACAAGGTTTTTGTTGCTCGGACGGCCATATTTCTTGAGAAGGAGTTCCTTCTGCAAGAGGCCAGTGGGAGAGAAATAAAACTGGATGAGAATCCAGAGGAAGGACAAAGTGCTCAAGCAGAGTTGGATGTGCCTGAGCTGGTAGAACAGGTTATTGAACAACCTGAGGCTCAGATATCACGGGAACCGCGAAGATCGGGTAGGATCCGTCGACAGCCTGAGCGCTATGATGGAGTCTACATCATTGACAATGATGAACCCCTCACTTATGCGGATGCGGTCAGTGGACCGGAGTCAGCGAGATGGCTTGAAGCTATGCGCGCCGAGATGGACTCCATGTCAGATAACCAAGTTTGGGATTTGGTTGATCCGCCTCCGGGAGTTATCCCTATAGGCTGTAAGTGGATCTTCAAGAAGAAGATTGACATGGATGGTAACGTGGTTACCTATAAAGGCAGGCTAGTTGCGAAAGGTTTCAAACAAATCTACGGGATAGATTATGATGAAACTTTCTCTCCTGTAGCCATGTTTAAGTCTATTCGGATTCTTTTCGCGATAGCTGCATATTATGATTATGAGATTTGGCAGATGGATGTGAAAACAGCTTTCCTTAATGGAAATCTGGATGAGGATGTGTACATGACACAACCAGAAGGTTTCACTAATCCAGCAGATCGTCATAAGATATGCAAGTTAAAGAAGTCTATTTATGGACTTAAACAAGCATCTAGAAGCTGGAATATTCGTTTTGATGACTCAGTTACCGAATTTGGTTTCATCAAGAACGAGGATGACCCGTGTGTATATAAGAGGTTTAGTGGGAGCGTGATTACTTTCCTAGTCCTCTACGTCGATGACATCTTGATCATTGGAAACGATATTCCTGAAATGCATGCTGTAAAAGCATGGCTGAGGAAATGTTTCCAGATGAAAGATCTAGGAGAAGCAGCCTATGTGTTAGGTGTGAAGATCTACAGGGATAGATCTAAGAGGCTTCTCGGGCTGTGCCAGAGTACTTACATCGAAAAGGTCCTGGAGAGATTTCATTTAGAGAATTCTAAACGAGGATATCTTCCAGTCAGACATGGTCTGAATCTTTCGAAGAGTCAGTGTCCACAAACACAGACTGAGAAAGATGAAATGGACAATACGCCTTATGCTTCGGCTATTGGATCCATTATGTATGCGATGTTGTGTACTCGCCCAGACGTCGCTTACGGGTTAAGCGTGACCAGTCGTTACCAGAGTAATCCAGGTATGGCGCACTGGATTGCAGTCAAGAACATTTTAAAATATCTGCGGAGGACCAAAGATATGTTCTTGATATATGGTGGTCAGGAAGAACTCAGTATTGAGGGATATACTGACGCTTCGTTCCAGTCGGACCAGGATGATTTCCGATCGCAATCAGGCTATGTTTTTAGCTTGAATGGAGGTGCAGTGGTGTGGAAAAGTTTCAAACAGTCAACTGTTGCTGATTCCACAACAGAAGCCGAGTATGTTGCAGCCTCGGAAGCATCCAAGGAGGCAGTGTGGATTCGTAAGTTCGTGAGAGAACTTGGTGTTGTTCCTTCGAGTGCAGATCCTTTGGTTATCTTTTGTGATAACACTGGAGCAATCGCACAAGCAAAGGAACCACGGTCGCACCAGAAGTCCAAGCACATACAGAGACGGTTTCATTTGATCAGGGAGATCATAGATCGTGGCGAGATCAAAATCTGCAAGGTTCATACAGATGACAATCTGGCAGACCCGCTTACCAAGCCTCTGGCGCAGCAGAAGCATGAGAAGCACTGTAATAATATGGGTTTGAGATTTCTCAACCATTAGATTAAGTGCAAGTGGGAGATTGTTGGGGTATGCCCTTAAGGCTAATGTTTGAGGCCTGTGGGAATGTATCTGTATCATGTAATAAACTGTTATGTTTATAAAGGCATGGTTGTTATTCAGTTAGCTACATTGTCTGCTGCAATATATGTTCTTCTGAATAATGTCTCAAAGCTGTTCAGCTGGGCTGACAAGCTATTATGTCCTTAGTCGATATATCTTGGTGAACATGAGACAGCCTTGATATGGTTAAGACTAATATGTGTTCTAATCTTATAGGATGCTTCGAGCATGGAATAAGATGTAGACTCATGGGTACATGGGATGTACTGGACAGACCCTACTAGGATGTTCAATTGTTTGTCACAATGTGAATATTCCTTGGATATGACAAGTGGCACATTTCCTCTGACTTGAGATCACTTGTGTTTTCTAAATGATGATTGTCATTGTTTTGAGGTAGTTCAATATCATTTGAAACATAATGATTATAGACTATCTTGGATGGTGAGCTTGAGTCAGGTTAGAGCACTAGTGATAGACATAGGATTGCCGTCTCCTTGTTTAAGGAGTGTGATGTTCTAAAGGGGCCCCCTGGATGAGATGATTGAGAAAGTGTATGGCCATACCCAGGTGACTGTGTTCATCTGTTCTAATCATGCTCATCATATTGGAATTACGAGCTTGACAGGCTTGTCCAATAAGAACATCCAGTGGCAAAGGAAATATGCATGCCTAGTGATTTGAGTCACACTTGTGCTATGGTTTGGGTGTAGTCTTGGAAGACTCTTTCCTTTCTATCGGGAGACAGTGATGTGTTGCTAGATACCCCTCACTGATCGTGATAACGTGAGTTATCGTTACCGACATTTAAAGGAAACCCTTAGGGTCGCACAATTTGATGATATGGCTTACTTAAGTCAGATCGTGTGGACTGAATTGTTTGGGTTCAGTTTAAAGGGATTTAATCTCTGATTGTGAGTGAGATCTGGTCTGATCATGTTTGATTGATTAGGGCTTGAGATCGGTAAGCTTCGATCGAGAGAATGTATGCCAGATCGATCAGATCAGGGGCATCGTTGAGATCGACGGTTAGATCGTGAACCTTAGGGTTTATTTAAGATCTAGACTAGATCATTGGCTTGATTGGTTCTTAAACCGAACCAAAGTGAACCGGCTCACTAAATGAGCGCATGGTTCATAGGGAGAGGAGTAGGCGACAATCGGTGGTCACGAAGGGATGACCGGTGGATGCACAATCGGTTCCCCAAGATGAGGTAACCCTCGTAGAGTTGGAATGGGGACTCGGGGTCAGAGGATTTGGTGAGGGCAGCATAGGTGGCCCCGAAGTCAGGGCAAGAGGGGTACTCCTCCTTCACATGGTCAAAGGTGTTGACGCGAGTGCGCATCACACAGAAGAGGGTACGGACACGACTAAGGGCGTCCGCAACAAGACAAACTCACGAAAGAGTACTGTTGCAAGTACTCGACCCACTTGGCCTGGCGGGTGCCTAACTTCTTTTGGGCATTCAGGAAGGACAAGGCTTGGTGGTCGCTATACAAGACAAACTCACGGTGAAGAAGGTAGTGTCTCCACTGTCAGAGCGACTAGACTATGGCATAAAATTCCTTGTCGTAGGTCGAGTAACGCTAGTGAACAACGTTCAACTTCTCGCTAAAGAAGGCCATGGGATGACCCTCCTGGCTAAGGGAACCTCCAATGCCGGTACCGGAGGCATTGCACACGACTTCGAAGACTTTTGAAAAGTCAGGGAGTCATAAGACAGGGGCTGTGGTTAATGCATCCTTAAGGGCATCGAACGCACGCTGAGTGGCAGGGGTCCACTCAAAATCATCCTTAGAGAGACACTGAGTTAGAGGGGGTTCAATCGTGCTAAACCCACGAATGAATCGGCGGTAAAAACACATGAGACCTAGGAAACTACAGACTTCCGACACAGTACGAGGTTCGGGCCAATGCCGGATGGCCTCAACCTTAACAGGGTCGACAAATAGACCTTGGTCGGACACAATATATCGAAGAAAATACACACGGTTGGTCATAAAGGCGCACTTCTGAAAGTCCCCTAAGCAAAGGGGGGCGAAACCCTAAAGTGGCGCATGTAAAATTTTTTGGCAGCGGAATTAGGGTTTCATAAGGATCGCATGTGATATATTCATATGATCAACTTTAAAACCTTGTAAAGATCGAAAGATTCATACCAATGCCATTTGATGGATGGCGTCTTGGAAGCAGAGATCGAAAGGGCTCTCCTCCAAAGGTGCCGCACACAAGAAGAGAGATGGCTTCTCCTTGATGTTCTTTGTGCTAGCAAAGACCTTCTAGTCTCCTTGATCGCTTGAAGGGAATTGAGAGATGAACTCTTGCTTGGCTGAATTTTCTCCAAGGTGTTAACCTCTTTTACCCACGAGAGTGTCGTCGAAAGGAGAGGGGAACGAGAGCAAGAGGCGTTTCACACAAACGTGGGGCGTTACTCTCAAATTGGAAAACCGAATTTCCAAATATAGAAAGCCCTCAATGCTCATGCGTTCATACGTTCACCCAAGTGAACCGAACGCTCATCTCTTTCATTTGAACCAAGCGCTTACACATGAGCCGGTTCAATGACATTTGGTTCAATGACCAATTAAGCCAAGCCTTTGATCTAGATCTCATTAAACCCAAAGGTTCAAGATCTAACCGTTGATCTCTCGATGCTCTTGATCTCACCAATCTAGCATCACTTCTCTCGATCGAAGCTTACCGATCTCAAGCCCTAATCAATCAAACATGATCAGACCATATCTCACTTACAATCAGAGTTTAAATCCCTTTAAAATGAACCGAAACAATTCAGTCCACACGATCTGACATGAGTAAGCCATATCATCAAATTGTGTGACCCTAAGGGTTTCCTTTAAATATCGGTAACGATAACTTACGTTATCACGATCAGTGAGGGGTATCTAGCAACACATCACTGTCTCCCGATATAAAGGAAAGAGTCTTCCAAGACTACACCCAAACCACAGCACAAGTGTGAATCCACTTCACTAGGCATACATGTTTCCTTTGCCACTGGATGTTCTTATTGGACAAGCGTGTCAAGCCTGTGACTCCAATATGATGAGAATGATTAGATCAGATGAACACAGTCATCTGGGTATGGCCATACACTTTCTCAATCATCTCATCCAGGGGGGCCCCTTTAGAACATCACACTCCAAACTAGGAGACGGCAATCCTTTATCTATCACTAGTGCCCTAACATGACTCATGCTCATTATCCAAGATAGTCTATAACCATTATGTTTCAAATGATATTAAACTACCTCAAAACAATGCCAATCATCATTTAGAAACACAAGTGATCTCAAGTCAGAGGAAATATGCCACTTGTTGCATACAAGGATTATTTACATTGTGACAAGCAATTGAATATCCTAGTAGGGTCTGTCCAGTACATCCAATGTACCCATGAGTCTACATCTTATTCCATGCTCGAAGCATCCTATAAGATTAGAACACATATTAGTCTCAATCATATCAAGGCTGTCTCAAGTTCACCAAGATATCTCGACTAAGGACAATACTGCATGTCAGCCTAGCTGAACAGCATTGAGACATTATTCAGAAGTATACATATTGCTGCAGAAGATATAACAACCTGAATAATAACCATTGCCTTTATAAACATAAGAGTTTATACATGATACTGATATAATCTCAAGGCCTCAAACATTAGCCTTAAGAGCATACCCCAACAATCTCCCACTTGCACTTAATCTAATGGTTGAGAAATCTCAAACCCATATTATTACAGTGCTTCTCATGCTTCTGCTGCGCTAGAGGCTTTGTAAGCGGGTCAGCCAGATTGTCATCTGTATGAACCTTGCAGATTTTGATCTCGCCTCGATCAATGATCTCCCGGATCAAGTGAAACCGTCTCTGTATGTGCTTGGACTTCTGGTGCGACCGTGGTTCCTTTGCTTGTGCGATTTCTCCAGTGTTATCACAAAAGATAACCAAAGGATCTGCACTCGAAGGAACAACACCAAGTTCCTGAACGAACTTACGAATCCACACTGCCTCCTTGGATGCTTCCGAGGCTGCAACATACTCGGCTTCTGTTGTGGAATCAGCAACGATAGATTGTTTGAAACTTTTCCACACCACTGCACCTCCATTCAAGCTAAAAACATTGCCTGATTGCGATCGAAAATCATCCTGGTCAGATTGGAACGACGCGTCAGTATATCCTTCAATACTGAGTTCTTCCTGACCACCATACACCAAGAACATATCTTTGGTCCTCCGCAGATATTTTAAAATGTTCTTGACTGCAATCCAGTGTGCCTGACCTGGATTACTTTGGAATCGACTGGTCACGCTTAACCCGTAAGCGATGTCTGGGCGAGTACACAACATCGCATACATAATGGACCCAATAGCCGAAGCATAAGGCGTATTGTCCATTTCATCTTTCTCAGTCTGTGTTTGTGGACACTGACTCTTTGAAAGATTCAGACCATGTCTGACTGGAAGATATCCTCTTTTAGAATTCTCTAAATGAAATCTCTCCAGGACTTTATCGATGTAAGTACTCTGGCACAGCCCGAGAAGCCTCTTAGATCTATCTCTGTAGATCTTCACACCTAATACATAGGCTGCTTCTCCTAGATCTTTCATCTGGAAACATTTTCTTAACCATGCTTTAACCGCATGTAGTTCAGGAATATCGTTTCCAATGATTAAGATATCATCGACGTAGAGGACTAGGAAAGTAATTACGCTCCCACTAAACCTCTTATATACACACGGGTCATCTTCATTCTTGATGAAACCAAATTCACAGATTGATTCATCAAAACGAATATTCCAGCTTCTTGATGCATGTTTAAGTCCATAAATGGACTTCTTTAACTTGCATATTTTATGACGATCTGATGGATTAGTGAAACCTTCAGGTTGTGTCATATACACATCCTGATCCAGATTTCCATTAAGGAAAGCGGTCTTCACATCCATCTGCCAGATCTCATAATCGTAATATGCTGCTATTGCGAGAATGAACCGAATAGACTTGAACATGGCTATAGGAGAGAAAGTTTCATCGTAATCTATCCCGTAGATTTGTTTGAAACCTTTCGCAACTAGCCTGCCTTTATAGGTAACCACGTTACCATCCATGTCAATCTTCTTCTTGAAGATCCATTTACAGCCTATAGGGATTACTCCCGGAGGCGGATCAACCAAATCCCAGACTTGGTTATCTGACATGGAGTCCATCTCGGCTCGCATAGCTTCAAGCCATCTCGCTGATTCCGGTCCACTGACCGCATCCGCATAAGTGAGGGGTTCATCATGATCAATGATGTAGACTCCGTCATTGTTGGGGTATGCCCTTAAGGCTAATGTTTGAGGCCTTGGGATTGTATCAGTATCATGTAATAAACTCTTATGTTTATAAAGGCATGGTTGTTATTCAGGTTTTTATATTGTCTGCTGCAATAATTGTACTTATGAATAATGTCTCAAAGCTGTTCAGCTGGGCTGGCATGCAGTTTTGTCCTTAGTCGAGATATCTTGGTGAACATGAGACAGCCTTGATATGGTTAAGACTAATATGTGTTCTAATCTTATAGGATGCTTCGAGCATGGAATAAGATGTAGACTCATGGGTACATTGGATGTACTGGACAGACCCTACTAGGATATTCAATTGTTTGTCACAATGTGAATAATCCTTGAATGCGACAAGTGGCACATTTCCTCTGACTTGAGATCGCTTGTGTTTTCTAAATGATGATTGTCATTGTTTTGAGTTAGTTCAATATCATTTGAAACATAATGATTATAGACTATCTTGGATGGTGAGCTTGAGTCAGGTTAGGGCACTAGTGATAGATAAAGGATTGCCGTCTCCTTGTTTAAGGAGTGTGATGTTCTAAAGGGGCCCCCTGGATGAGATGATTGAGAAAGTGTATGGCCATACCCAGGTGACTGTGTTCATCTATTCTAATCATACTTATCATATTGGAGCTACAAGCTTGACACGCTTGTCCAATAAGAACATCCAGTGGCAAAGGAAACATGCATGCCTTGTGAGTTGGATTCACACTTGTGCTGTGGTTTGGGTGTAGTCTTGGAAGACTCTTTTCTTTATATTGGGAGACAGTGATGTGTTGCTAGATACCCCTCACTGATCGTGATAACGTGAGTTATCGTTACCGACATTTAAAGGAAACCCTCAGGGTCGCACAATTTGATGATATGGCTTACTTAAGTCAGATCGTGTGGACTGAATTGTTTGGGTTCAGTTTAAAGGGATTTAATCTCTGATTGTAAGTGAGATCTGGTCTGATCATGTTTGATTGATTAGGGCTTGAGATCGGTAAGCTTCGATCGAGAGATTGGATGCTAGATCGGTGAGATCAGGAGCATCAAGAGATCGACGGTCAGATCAAGAGCCTTAGGGTTTAATGTGATCTGGACTAATGGCTTGGGTCGATTGGTCTATGAACCAGACCAAATTGAACCAGCTCATTGAGTGAGCGTGTGGTTCAAATTGAGAGAAGTTTGCGATTGGGGTAAACCCATGATCGCATGTGAGTGAGTGGCTTTCTATTTTTAGAAAGCATGATCACATACGTGACCACTACTCACGTTCACGCCTAAGGCGCCCTCATCTCTCGTTTCTCCTCACTCTCGTCGCCAACTTGGGCATTCAGCACTCGCACTCTCGTGTGGTGAAGAGATTGACGAAAGGAGAAGGAAGCAATCGCCAAGCAAAGGAGATCTCTCCCCTTCCATTCGACAATGGCTTCTTGGAACCTTGCTAGCACAAGGAGCACCAAGGAAGAGTAGGCGACACCAATTGTGTGCGTCACCTTTGGTGAAGGAGCACTTGCGCCTTTCCTTCCAAGACACCATCTAAGCGATGGCAATGGTGAGAATCGTTTTAAGTTGAACATATTATATGCATAGATCCTTGAAACCCCTTCCGCTGCATCAAAATTGTCATATGCGCCTCCTATAGGGTTTCGCCGCCTTAGTTAGGGGACCTTTCAATTGGTATCAGAGCGAGGTTACATGCATATTTATATGTTTGCTTTTTTTGTGTGATCCTATGCATTGATCTATATGTTACATGCGCATGTTGTGATAGGCGAAATTTACATGCTGGTTAGAGCTATTTTTATTTCTCCTAGGCGCATGTTTTCATGTTGGCGCATATGTTTGTTTTCTCAAACTTCTTATGACATGCGCGACTCATTATAGATCTAAGGCCCTGCATTAAACCCTTAGACGGGTTATTAGGGTTGAAGTCATCCCCAAGGTTAGATCCAGACAGTCTGATCAGACCATCTGACAGCCTTGATGGGTTGACCAGATAGCATCTGTGCGCAAGCACGAGATGGCTATAGGTCGACTGCAGACAGGCGTGTAGCGATGTCTGATTGAGACAACCTATGAACGCACATGAGTTAGGCCCGGGGTCACACCCGCTTGCCAGACCTCATTGTGGTCGTTCAGCCCTTGGCGCATGCATGGTTGACCTTTGGTCGACTCAAGTCAGTTAGGACTTGGTGCATGCAAGGGCAATGGATCTGACTAGGTTGGATGAGTGGATCCCTAGTAATGGACCGTTGTAAGGTTGTAAGGCAAATAAGGAAATTAAAATTGATGCCTATGGGGTTTTTCAAAAAATTAATTTTCTTGATTGGATCACATGTTGGTTGATGCCTATGCTTGTTTATTTATTCTTATGTGGGCTGCCCATGTTAAATGTGTGCTGTGCTGGGGCCTGCGTGCCTGGACTTTAAAGTTGTAAATTAATTATTGTGATCTGCGTATCACATTGTATTTAATTTATAAAATGTAATTGACCTGCGTGTCAATCTTGTCTAGATAGATTAATTTGTAAATTAATCAGACAAGAGCTCAAAGCACACTTGGCAGAGGCGCATGCAGCAGTGGCTTGACCAGACGGGAGGTCCAGGGTTCGACTCTGGGACCAGGCGCATTTTCCCTGGTGGGCGCACCTCAACTGCAAATGGCGCTTGGGCCCTGGGTTGGGCCAGATGAGCAGCAAAAGACCCATGAAGAAAAGCAAGTGAAGACTTAAGTTAATTAAGGTCTTACTTAGGCTATGGGCTTTTACCACATAAGATTCATGCTTTCTTTTATTGTTTAAATAAGTAGAACAGCATGATTTATTTATCTTCTGCTATCACCATAGGAATTGCATGATAGTGAAGAAGATAAAAGACCGTTAAAATCCAACGCTAAAATATCAAGCTCGTAAGCCTTCTGACGCGAAACCTCACTGTTCTGATTATCGTTGGAGCCGTGTTGTACCCACTCAGTGGGCACGTCCATCTATCTTCAGACGGTGCGGGATTACACCTGCGTGTTACAGAGAAGGGATTTATCGCTTCTCGTTGCTCAGCATAGCACGTGGTGGTCCAGGGAGTAGGTCGGGTCAGCTTGACCATGTAGGCTACATATGTGGCGCATATGGTAGCGCATGGAGGCAGCCATCTGTGGGGTCAGAGATTGTGTTGTACCAACTCAATTGGCACAGTCTGCTGGATTGCCCAGATGAAGGGGAATCGCACGGGTTGGCGATTGGCAGGCAGCCTACCAGAAATTAGTGCTTGTACTCTCTGTGCATCTTATCTCGCCTGAGCGGGACGCGGAGACCAAGTATGAAATCTGGATCCCATCTCACTAAAAGAGTTTTACTCTTTCGGGCTGTTTTGCTGGATTTTTCAGCCAGATAAAATAGTGAGAAAAAGAATCTTTCTTAAGTCCTGATTGATTCTTAACATTGATACTGACCTTGCTGTTCTTGCATTGTTGTAGATACCTGCAGCAACGAACACCATGAGCTTCAATGTGCGATCCCTACTGGAAAGGGAGAAGTTTGCTGGGCCGAACTTCTCAGACTGGTTCGGACACCTTAAGATTGTTCTTAAGGCAGAGAGGAAACTGTATGTCCTCGAGACGGCTATACCGCCTCAGCCCGCTCCGAACGCCGCAAGGGCGGTTCGGGAAGCTTATGAAAAGCACGTCAATGATAGCATTGATGTCGCTTGCCTGATGCTAGCGTCTATGACGCCACCGCTGCAGCGTCAGCATGAGGATATGTCTGCTATAGACTGAAAAGAAACCCTTATTAAGGGGGTGAAACCCTAAACATGCGCATCTAGCAAGCATGACGGAAAGAGGGTTTCTAAAAGATCGTATATGACAACCATATGATCAACTTGAAGCTATGAGTTTAGATCTATACCATAGCCATAGATTGGAGGTCGGCTTGGAAGAAGAGAGCAACTTTGATCTCCTCCAAAAGTTCACACACAAAGGCGATGAAGACTCCCAACTTGCGCACCTCTTGTGCTAGCAAAAGTGCCAAGATGTCAATGATCGAGTGTAGGGAAGAGATGAAGACTTTCTTTTGCTTGGCCGGTTCCTCCTCTTCTCGTCAACACCCTCACTTGCTCGAGAGCAAAAATCGTTTTTCCAAAAAACCAGAGAGAGGTGTAACCGAAAAACATTAGGGAGACTTCAAGCCATGAACGCATATGCGTTTTCATTTTGGAACTTTCCAAAAATGGCAACCATTAAGAGTATGCGTTCATGCGTTCATGTCTCCATGAACCAAACGCAACTCCTTCTCCCTCTTGAACCATTCGCTCAACCCATGAGCCGGTTCAATACCCTTGGTTCAATAGCGAAACCAAATCAGCCCAAGCATTAAGTCTAGATCAAATTAGACCCCAAAGTCCAAGATCTGACCATTCATCATCTGACGCTTCTGATCGCATCGATCTAGCATCATCTCTCTCGATCGAAGCTTACCGATCTAAAGCCCTAATCAATCAAACATGATCAGACCAGATCTCACTTACAATCAGAGATTAAATCCCTTTAAACTGAACCGAAACAATTCAGTCCACACGATCTGACTTAAGCAAGCCATATCACCAAATTGTGCGACCCTAAGGGTTTCCTTTAAATGTCGGTAACGATAACTTTCGTTATCACGATCAGTGAGGGGTATCTAGCAACACATCACTGTCTCCCGATATAAAGGAAAGAGTCTTCCAAGACTACACCCAAACCATGGCACAAGTGTGAATCAAACTCACGAGGCATGCATGTTTCCTTTGCCACTGGATGTTCTTATTGGATAAGCATGTCAAGCCTGTAACTCCAATACGATGAGCATGATTAGATCAGATGAACACAGTCATCTGGGTATGGCCATACACTATCTCAATCATCTCATATAGGGGGGGCCCTTTAGAACATCACACTCCTTAAACAAGGAGACGGCAATCCTTTATCTATCACAAGTGCCCTAACCTGACTCAAGCTCACCATCCAAGATAGTCTATAATCATTATGTTTCAAATGATATTGAACTACCTCAAAACAATGACAATCATCATTTAGAAACACAAGTGATCTCAAGTCAAAGGACATGTGCCACTTGCTGCTTACAAGGATCATTCACATTGTGACAAGCAATGGAATATCCCAGTAGGGTCTGTCCAGTACATCCAATGTACCCATGAGTCTACATCTTATTCCATGCTCGAAGCATCCTATAAGATTAGCACACATATTAGTCTCAATCATATCAAGGCTGTCTCATGTTCACCAAGATATCTCGACTAAGGACATATAGCCTGTCAGCCTAGCTGAACAGCTTTGAGACATTATTCAGAAGTACACTTATTACAGCAGACAAGGTAACAACCTGAATAATAACCATGCCTTTATAAACACAAGAGTTTATTACATGATACTTATTACAATCCCAAAGGCCTCAAACATTAGCCTTAAGGGCATACCCCAACAATCTCCCACTTGCACTTAATCTAATGGTTGAGAAATCTCAAACCCATATTATTACAGTGCTGCTCATGCTTCTGCTGCGCCAGAGGCTTGGTAAGCGGGTCTGCCAGATTGTCATCTGTATGAACCTTGCATATTTTGATCTCGCCTCGATCAATGATCTCCCGGATCAAGTGAAACCGTCTCTGTATGTGCTTGGACTTCTGGTGCGACCGTGGTTCCTTTGCTTGTGCGATTGCTCCAGTGTTATCACAGAAGATAACCAAAGGATCAGCAATCGAAGGAACGACACCAAGTTCTCTCACGAACTTACGAATCCACACTGCCTCCTTGGATGCTTCCGAGGCTGCAACATACTCGGCTTCTGTTGTGGAATCAGCAACAGTTGACTGTTTGAAACTCTTCCACACCACAGCACCTCCATTCAAGCTAAAAACATAGCCTGATTGCGATCGGAAATCATCCTGGTCCGTCTGGAATGAAGCGTCAGTATATCCCTCTATACTGAGTTCTTCCTGACCACCATATATCAAGAACATATCTTTGGTCCTCCGCAGATATTTTATAATGTTCTTGACTGCAATCCAGTGCGCCATACCTGGATTACTTTGGAATCGACTGGTCACGCTTAACCCGTAAGCGACGTCTGGGCGAGTACACAACATCGCATACATGATGGACCCAATAGCCGAAGCATAAGGCGTATTGTCCATTTCATCTTTCTCAGTCTGTGTTTGTGGACACTGACTCTTCGAAAGATTCAGACCATGTCTGACTGGAAGATATCCACGTTTAGAATTCTCTAAATGGAATCTCTCTAGGACCTTATCGATGTAAGTACTCTGGCACAGCCCGAGAAGCCTCTTAGATCTATCCCGGTAGATCTTTACACCTAACACATAGGCTACTTCTCCTAGATCTTTCATCTGGAAACATTTTCCTAACCATGCTTTAACAGCATGCAGTTCAGGAATATCATTTCCAATGATTAAGATATCATCGACGTAGAGGATTAGGAATGTAATTACACTCCCACTAAACCTCTTATATACACACGGGTCATCCTCGTTCTTGATGAAACCAAACTCAGAGATTGATTCATCAAAACGAATATTCCAGCTCCTAGATGCTTGTTTCAATCCATAAATGGATTTCTTTAACTTGCATATTTTATGACGATCTGCTGGATTAGTGAAACCCTCAGGTTGTGTCATATACACATCCTCATCCAGATATCCATTAAGGAA
Organism: Costus lasius; assembly: GCA_027563935.2. Lineage (NCBI taxonomy): Eukaryota > Viridiplantae > Streptophyta > Magnoliopsida > Zingiberales > Costaceae > Costus > Costus lasius. The sequence continues at coordinate 42,716,275 of CM050448.1, forward strand.
AGCTGTCTTCACATCCATCTGCCAGATCTCATAATCATAATATGCTGCTATCGCGAAAAGAATCCGAATAGACTTAAACATGGCTACAGGTGAGAAAGTTTCATCATAATCTTTCCCGTAGATTTGTTTGAAACCTTTCGCAACTAGCCTGCCTTTATAGGTAACCACGTTACCATCCATGTCAATCTTCTTCTTGAAGATCCATTTACAGCCTATAGGGATTACTCCCGGAGGCGGATCAACCAAATCCCAGACTTGGTTATCTGACATGGAGTCCATCTCGGCTCGCATAGCATCAAGCCATCTAGCTGACTCCGGTCCACTGACCGCATCCGCATAAGTTAGGGGTTCATCATTATCAATGATGTAGACTCCGTCATAGCGCTCAGGCTGTCGACGGATCCTTCCCGATCTTCGCGGTTCCCGTGTTATCTGAGCCTCAGGTTGTTCAATAACCTGATCCACTGGCTCAGGCTCATCCAACTGAGCTTGACTACTTTGTCCTTCCTCTGGATTTTCATCCAGCTTTATTTCTCTCCCACTGGCCTCTTGCAGAAGAAACTCCTTCTCAAGGAATATGGCCGTCCGAGCAACAAAAACTTTGTTCTCCTTGGGATCGTAGAAATAATAACCCTTAGTTTCCTTAGGGTAACCGACAAAGATGCATTTGTCAGATCTGCTCTCTAGTTTCCCAGAGGCGAGCTTTTTGACATAAGCCTCGCAACCCCAGATCCTGATAAATGTCAAGCTTGGCTGTTTCCCATACCATAATTCATATGGCGTCATTGAAACTGCCTTAGATGGCACTCGGTTTAGTACCTTTGCAGCTGTTTCCAGTGCAAAACCCCAAAAGGAGTATGGAAGTGTAGCCTGACTCATCATAGAACGAACCATATCAAGTAACGTTCTATTTCTCCTCTCGGACACACCATTCCATTGCGGTGTTCCTGGCGGAGTGAGCTGTGAGATAATCCCATACTCTTTCAGATAGTCAGTAAACGCATGACTTAGGTATTCTCCACCTCGATCAGAACGAAGTGCCTTGATATTTCGGCCTAACTGATTTTGTACTTCATTCTTGAACTCTTTGAACTTGTCAAAAGATTCACTTTTATGTCTCATTAAATAGACATACCCATACCTACTGAAATCATCAGTAAAGGTAATGAAGTACTGATAGCCACCTCTGGCATGTTTACTAAATGGCCCACACACATCACTGTGTATAAGGTCAAGTAAACCTGAAGCCCTTTGACCTTTCTTAGAAAAAGGTGACTTCGTCATTTTACCCATTAAACAAGCTTTGCATGTATCAATCTCCTTATAGGAGAATGATCCCAGCAGTCCATGATCATGCAACCGCTTAATGCGCTTCTCGTTTATATGGCCTAAACGACTGTGCCATAGCAAGGTGCTGTCATCAGCATACTTGGCTTTCTTATTATCAATGTTTTGTATAGAATTTTCCATGTCCAACATGAATAACCCATTGTTAATTGAACCAGTTCCATACACAATATTATCTAGAGATAAAACACACTTTGAAATATTGCATTCAAAGGCAAATCCTTTCCTGACAAGAGCAGGAATAGAGATAATATTCTTTGTGATACTTGGTACAAAATAACAATTGTTTAATTCCAATACAATGCCAGATGGTAAAGAAATGAAATAGTCTCCTACAGCAACAGCAGCAACCCGTGCCCCGTTTCCAACTCGTAGGTCTACCTCATGCTGTCCCACCTGTCTTCTTCTCTTGAGTTCCTGTACATTTGAACAAATGTGAACTCCACATGCAGTGTCCAACACCCATGAAATAGAAAAAGAAGATAACATGACCTCAGTCACATATATACCTGAGCCAGAAGCGATGCTTCCCCTCTTATCTCCTTGGAGCGCTTTACAGTCCTTTTTCCAGTGACCCAGCTGGCCACAGTGGAAACACCTGTTGTCCTTCGACCGCTTCACCTTCTGTTTCAGAGCCTTGCTGTAATTCTTGACAGGGGCCTTGCCCTTCTTCCCCTTCTTCTTGTTCCTAGAAGGAACCATCAAGACAGAGGTTGAAGGCTTACCCTTCAGAGTTTCCTCAGTTGTCAAGAGCATATTCAACAGCTCTGCCGGTGTACAATCGATTTTGTTCATATTAAAGTTAATAATGAACGCATCGAAAGAAGGCGGGAGAGACTGCAGAATAATATCAACAGCAAGCTCCTGGTTGATGGTATGCCCCAGTTTCTCCAGAGCCTCCTTGTGCCCAATCATCTTGAGCACGTGAGCTCCCACTGGGCTCCCCTCAGCCAGTTTGCTCTGAAAGAAGAGCTTTGTCAGATTATAGCGTTCTGTCCTCGCCTGTGCAGCATACAGCATCTTGAGGTTCGCTATAATCTCTATAGCCGACATATCCTCATGCTGACGCTGCAGCGGTGGCGTCATAGACGCAAGCATCAGGCAAGCGACATCAATGCTATCATTGACGTGCTTTTCATAGGCATCCCGAACCGCCCTTGCGGCGTTCGGAGCGGGCTGCGGCGGTATCGCCGTCTCGAGGACATACATTTTCCTCTCTGCCTTAAGAACGATCTTAAGGTGTCCAAACCAGTCAGAGAAGTTCGGCCCAGCAAACTTCTCCCTTTCCAGTAGGGATCGCACATTGAAGCTCATGGTGTTCGTTGCTGCAGTTATCTACAACAATGCAAGAACAGCAAGGTTAGTATCAATGTTCAGAATCAATCCAGCTATTTTGTCTGACTGAAAAATCCAGTAAACAGTCCGAAAGAGTAACACTCTTTTAGTGAGATGGGATCCAGATTTCATACTTGGTCTCCGCGTCCCGCTCAGGCGAGATAAGATGCACAGAGATGACAAGCACTAATTTCTGGTAGGCTGTCCCAGCCAATCGCCAACCCGTGCGATTCCCCTTCATCTGGGCAATCCAGCAGACTGTGCCAACTGAGTTGGTACAACACAGTCTCTGATCCCACAGATGGCTGCCTCCATGTGCTACCATATGCGCCACATATGTAGCCTACATGGTCAAGCTGACCTGACCTACTCCCTGGACCACCACGTGCTATGCTGAGCAACGAGAAGGGATAAATCCCTACTCTGTAACACGCAGGTGTAATCGCGCACCGTCTGAAGATAGATGGACGTGCCCACTGAGTGGGTTCAACACGGCTCCAACGATAGTCAGAACAGTGAGGTTTCGCGTCAGAAGGCATTACGTGCTTGATATATTAGCGTTGGATTTTAACGGTCTTTTATCTTCTTACTATCAGGCATATCCTATGGCTATAGCAGAAGATAAACACATGCAATTCTAATTATATAAGCAATAAATAGAAAGCATGATCTTATGTGGTAAAAGCCCATGAACCCTAGAAAGACATTAATTTTACTTAAGTCTTCACTTGAGCTCTTTTGCATCTCATCTGGTCCAACCCAGGGCCCTAGCGCCAAGAGCACCTCAGGTGCGCCACCAGGTGAATGCCCATCTAGGATGTGTGCCTTTATGCTCTTGTCTAATCAAAAACATTTTGATCTATCTAGACAAGCTTTGACTCGCAGGTCAATTATACAATAAATTAATAAAAAATGTGATTCGCATATCACAATAATATTAACTTGTAATTTACCAGGCACGCAGGCCCCAGCACAGCACACATTAGGGCAACCCACATAAGATTAAATAAACAAGCATATGGTATCAAAACAACATGTGATCCATTCATGAAATTAAATTTTGAAAAACCCCATGGTATCAATTTTAATTTCCTTATGTGCTCTACAACCTTACAATGGTCCATTGATAGGGATCCACTCATCCATCTAGTCAGATCCTCTGCCCTTGCATGCACCGAGTCCTAACTGACCCGTGTTGACCTAATGGTCAACCATGCATGCGCCAAGGGCTGAACCACCCTCATGAGTTTTGGCAAGCGGGTGTGACCCCGGGCCTAACTCATGTGTGTTCAGTAGTTGTCTCAACCAGACCTCGCTACACGCCCTGGATGCAGTCGACCTATAGCCACCTCGTGCTTGCGCACAGGTGCTATCTGGTCAACCCATCTAGGCTGTCAGATGGTCTGATCAGACTAGTTGGATCTAACCTAGAAGATGCTTTCAACCCCATCAACCCATCTAAGGATTTATAGTAGGGGCACCTTAGATCTAAGTAGGCGCGCAAGATGTAAGTTTTATAAAACATCTAGAACATGCGCAAAAAAACAAAACAACATGCTTCACTTGAGAACATAAGATATATCTCATATCTAGCATATTGATAACCCTTAGATCTAAGGGGGGTCCCCTTCAAGGGGGAGCGCAAACTTTAGGGGGTCCCCTTCAAGGGGGAGCGCAAACTTCATGTAACCATGATACAAGCGCAAACATAGCCAATGTAAACCATGCATCATGAAAAACAAAGCATCAAGTAAGCGCAACATGAATGGATCACAAACACTTCAAAGCAATCATATAGATCATATCGAAAGCCTAGCTCTGATACCAATTGAAAAGAAACCCTTATTAAGGGGGTGAAACCCTAAACATGCGCATCTAGCAAGCATGACGGAAAGAGGGTTTCTAAAAGATCGTATATGACAACCATATGATCAACTTGAAGCTATGAGTTTAGATCTATACCATAGCCATAGATTGGAGGTCGGCTTGGAAGAAGAGAGCAACTTTGATCTCCTCCAAAAGTTCACACACAAAGGCGATGAAGACTCCCAACTTGCGCACCTCTTGTGCTAGCAAAAGTGCCAAGATGTCAATGATCGAGTGTAGGGAAGAGATGAAGACTTTCTTTTGCTTGGCCGGTTCCTCCTCTTCTCGTCAACACCCTCACTTGCTCGAGAGCAAAAATCGTTTTTCCAAAAAACCAGAGAGAGGTGTAACCGAAAAACATTAGGGAGACTTCAAGCCATGAACGCATATGCGTTTTCATTTTGGAACTTTCCAAAAATGGCAACCATTAAGAGTATGCGTTCATGCGTTCATGTCTCCATGAACCAAACGCAACTCCTTCTCCCTCTTGAACCATTCACTCAACCCATGAGCCGGTTCAATACCCTTGGTTCAATAGCGAAACCAAATCAGCCCAAGCATTAAGTCTAGATCAAATTAGACCCCAAAGTCCAAGATCTGACCATTCATCATCTGACGCTTCTGATCGCATCGATCTAGCATCATCTCTCTCGATCGAAGCTTACCGATCTAAAGCCCTAATCAATCAAACATGATCAGACCAGATCTCACTTACAATCAGAGATTAAATCCCTTTAAACTGAACCGAAACAATTCAGTCCACACGATCTGACTTAAGCAAGCCATATCACCAAATTGTGCGACCCTAAGGGTTTCCTTTAAATGTCGGTAACGATAACTTTCGTTATCACGATCAGTGAGGGGTATCTAGCAACACATCACTGTCTCCCGATATAAAGGAAAGAGTCTTCCAAGACTACACCCAAACCATGGCACAAGTGTGAATCAAACTCACGAGGCATGCATGTTTCCTTTGCCACTGGATGTTCTTATTGGATAAGCATGTCAAGCCTGTAACTCCAATACGATGAGCATGATTAGATCAGATGAACACAGTCATCTGGGTATGGCCATACACTATCTCAATCATCTCATATAGGGGGGGCCCTTTAGAACATCACACTCCTTAAACAAGGAGACGGCAATCCTTTATCTATCACAAGTGCCCTAACCTGACTCAAGCTCACCATCCAAGATAGTCTATAATCATTATGTTTCAAATGATATTGAACTACCTCAAAACAATGACAATCATCATTTAGAAACACAAGTGATCTCAAGTCAAAGGACATGTGCCACTTGCTGCTTACAAGGATCATTCACATTGTGACAAGCAATGGAATATCCCAGTAGGGTCTGTCCAGTACATCCAATGTACCCATGAGTCTACATCTTATTCCATGCTCGAAGCATCCTATAAGATTAGCACACATATTAGTCTCAATCATATCAAGGCTGTCTCATGTTCACTAAGATATCTCGACTAAGGACATATAGCCTGTCAGCCTAGCTGAACAGCTTTGAGACATTATTCAGAAGTACACTTATTACAGCAGACAAGGTAACAACCTGAATAATAACCATGCCTTTATAAACACAAGAGTTTATTACATGATACTTATTACAATCCCAAAGGCCTCAAACATTAGCCTTAAGGGCATACCCCAACATAGACATGATAGCAAACCTCAAGATGCTGTATGCTGCACAGGCGAGGACAGAACGCTATAATCTGACAAAGCTGTTCTTTCAGAGCAAACTGGCTGAAGGGAGCCCAGTGGGAGCTCACGTGCTCAAGATGATTGGGCACAAGGAGGCTCTAGAGAAACTGGGGCATACCATCAACCAGGAGCTTGCTGTAGACATTATTCTGCAGTCTCTTCCACCTTCTTTCGATGCGTTCATCATTAACTTTAATATGAACAAAATCGATTGTACTCCGGCAGAGCTGCTGAATATGCTCTTGACTACTGAGGAAACTCTGAAGGGAAAGCCTTCGACCTCTATCTTAATGGTTCCTTCTAGGAACAACAAGAAGAAGGGGAAGAAGGGCAAGACCCCAGTCAAGAGTTACAGCAAGGCTCTGAAGCAAAAAGTTAAGCGGTCAAAGGAATACAGGTGTTTCCATTGTGGCCAGCTGGGTCACTGGAAAAAGGACTGTAAAGCGCTCCAAGGAGACAAGAGGGGAAGCATCGCTTTTGGCTCAGGTATATACGTGACGGAAGTCATGGTTTCATCTTCTTCTATATCATGGGTGTTGGACACTGCATGTGGAGTTCACATTTGTTCAAATGTACAGGAACTCAAGAGAAGAAGACAGGTGGGACAGTATGAGGTGGACCTACGAGTTGGAAACGGGGCACGGGTTGCTGCTGTTGCTGTAGGAGACTATTTCATCTCTTTGCCATCTGGGCTTGTATTAGAACTAAACAGTTGTTATTTTGTTCCCAGCATTACTAAGAATATTATCTCCATTCCTGCTCTTGTCAGGAAGGGATTTTCCTTTGAATGCAATATTTCAAAGTGTGTTTTATCTCTTGATAATATAGTTTATGCTACTGGTTCAATTAATAATGGGTTATTCATGTTGGACATGGAATGTTCTATACACGCAATTGATATTAAGAAAGCCAAGTATGCTGATGACAGCACCTTGCTATGGCATAGTCGTTTAGGCCATATTAACAAGAAACGCATTAAGCGGTTGCATGATCATGGACTGCTGGGATCATTCTCCTATGAGGAGATTGATACATGCAAGGCTTATTTAATGGGTAAAATGACGAAGTCACCTTTTCCTAACAAAGGTCAAAGGGCTTCAGGTTTACTTGACCTTATACACAGTGATGTGTGTGGGCCATTTAGTAAACATGCCAGAGGTGGCTATCAGTACTTCATTACCTTTACTGATGATTTCAGTAGATATGGGTATATCTATTTGATGAGACATAAAAGTGAATCTTTTGACAAGTTCAAAGAGTTCAAGAATGAAGTACAGAATCTGCTAGGCCGAAGTATCATGGCACTTCGTTCTGATCGAGGTGGAGAATACCTAAGTCGAGAATTTACTGACTATCTAAAGGAGTGTGGGATTATCTCACAGCTCACTCCGCCAGGAACACCGCAATGGAATGGTGTGTCCGAGAGGAGAAATAGAACGTTACTTGATATGGTTCGTTCTATGATGAGTCAGGCTACTCTTCCATATTCCTTTTGGGGTTTTGCACTGGAAACAGCTGCAAAGGTACTAAACCGAGTGCCATCCAAGGCAGTTTCAAAGACGCCATATGAGTTATGGTATGGGAAACAGCCGAGCTTGACATTTATCAGGATCTGGGGCTGCGAGGCTTATGTCAAAAAGCTCGCCTCTGGGAAACTAGAGAGCAGATCTGACAAATGTATCTTTGTCGGTTACCCTAAGGAAACTAAGGGTTATTATTTCTACGATCCCAAAGAGAACAAGGTATTTGTTGCTCGGACGGCCATATTTCTTGAGAAGGAGTTTCTTCTGCAAGAGGCCAGTGGGAGAGAAATAAAGCTGGATGAGAATCCAGAGGAAGGACAAAGTAGTCAAGCACAGTTGGATGAGCCTGAGCCGATGGAACAGGTTATTGAACAACCTGAGGCTCAGATATCACGGGAACCGCGAAGATCGGGAAGGATCCGTCGACAGCCTGAGCGCTATGACGGAGTCTACATCATTGATAATGATGAACCCCTCACTTATGCGGATGCGGTCAGTGGACCGGAGTCAGCGAGATGGCTTGAAGCTATGCGCGCCGAGATGGACTCCATGTCAGATAACCAAGTCTGGGATTTGGTTGATCCGCCTCCGGGAGTTATCCCTATAGGCTGTAAATGGATCTTCAAGAAGAAGATTGACATGGATAGTAACGTGGTTACCTATAAAGGCAGGCTAGTTGCGAAAGGTTTCAAACAAATCTACGGGATAGATTATGATGAAACTTTCTCACCTGTAGCTATGTTTAAGTCTATTCGGATTCTTTTCGCGATAGCAGCATTTTATGATTATGAGATTTGGCAAATGGATGTGAAGACAGCTTTCCTGAATGGAAATCTGGATGAGGATGTGTATATGACACAACCAGAAGGTTTCACTAATCCATCAGATCGTCATAAGATATGCAAATTAAAGAAGTCTATTTATGGACTTAAACAAGCATCGAGAAGCTGGAATATTCGTTTTGATGAATCAATCAGTGAGTTTGGTTTCATCAAGAACGAGGATGACCCGTGTGTATATAAGAGGTTTAGTGGGAGCGTGATTACTTTCCTAGTCCTCTACGTCGATGATATCTTGATCATTGGAAATGACATTCCTGAAATGCATGCGGTTAAGGCATGGTTAAGGAAATGTTTCCAGATGAAAGATCTAGGAGAAGCAGCCTATGTATTAGGTGTAAAGATCTACAGGGATAGATCTAAGAGGCTTCTCGGGCTGTGCTAGAGTACTTACATCGATAAAGTCCTGGAGAGATTTCATTTAGAGAATTCTAAAAGAGGATATCTTCCAGTCAGACATGGTCTGAATCTTTCGAAGAGTCAGTGTCCACAAACACAGACTGAGAAAGATGAAATGGACAATACGCCTTATGCTTCGGCTATTGGGTCCATTATGTATGCGATGTTGTGTACTCGCCCAGACGTTGCTTACGGGTTAAGCGTGACCAGTCGGTTCCAAAGTAATCCAGGTTTGGCGCACTGGATTGCAGTCAAGAACATTTTAAAATATCTGCGGAGGACCAAAGATATGTTCTTGATATATGGTGGTCAGGAAGAACTCAGTATTGAAGGATATACTGACGCTTCATTCCAGTCTGACCAGGATGATTTCCGATCGCAATCAGGCTATGTTTTTAGCTTGAATGGTGAAGCAGTGGTGTGGAAGAGTTTCAAACAGTCAACTGTTGCTGATTCCACAACAGAAGCCGAGTATGTTGCAGCCTCGGAAGCATCCAAGGAGGCAGTATGGATTCGTAAGTTCGTGAGAGAACTTGGTGTTGTTCCTTCGAGTGCAGATCCTTTGGTTATCTTCTGTGATAACACTGGAGCAATCGCACAAGCAAAGGAACCACGGTCGCACCAGAAGTCCAAGCACATACAGAGACGGTTTCATTTGATCCGGGAGATCATTGATCGTGGCGAGATCAAAGTCTGCAAGGTTCATATAGACGACAATCTGGCAGACCCGCTTACCAAGCCTCTGGCGCAGCAGAAGCATGAGAAGCACTGTAATAATATGGGTTTGAGATTTCTCAACCATTAGATTAAGTGCAAGTGGGAGATTGTTGGGGTATGCCCTTAAGGCTAATGTTTGAGGCCTTGGGATTGTATCAGTATCATGTAATAAACTCTTATGTTTATAAAGGCATGGTTGTTATTCAGGTTGTTATATTGTCTGCTGCAATAATTGTACTTCTGAATAATGTCTCAAAGCTGTTCAGCTGGGCTAACATGCAGTTTTGTCCTTAGTCGAGATATCTTGGTGAACATGAGACAGCCTTGATATGGTTAAGACTAATATGTGTTCTAATCTTATAGGATGCTTCGAGCATGGAATAAGATGTAGACTCATGGGTACATTGGATGTACTGGACAGACACTACTAGGATATTCAATTGTTTGTCACAATGTGAATAATCCTTGAATGCGACAAGTGGCACATTTCCTCTGACTTGAGATCGCTTGTGTTTTCTAAATGATGATTGTCATTGTTTTGAGTTAGTTCAATATCATTTGAAACATAATGATTATAGACTATCTTGGATGGTGAGCTTGAGTCAGGTTAGGGCACTAGTGATAGATAAAGGATTGCCGTCTCCTTGTTTAAGGAGTGTGATGTTCTAAAGGGGCCCCCTGGATGAGATGATTGAGAAAGTGTATGGCCATACCCAGGTGACTGTGTTCATCTGTTCTAATCATACTTATCATATTGGAGCTACAAGCTTGACACGCTTGTCCAATAAGAACATCCAGTGGCAAAGGAAACATGCATGCCTTGTGAGTTGGATTCACACTTGTGCTGTGGTTTGGGTGTAGTCTTGGAAGACTCTTTTCTTTATATCGGGAGACAGTGATGTGTTGCTAGATACCCCTCACTGATCGTGATAACGTGAGTTATCGTTACCGACATTTAAAGGAAACCCTCAGGGTCGCACAATTTGATGATATGGCTTACTTAAGTCAGATCGTGTGGACTAAATTGTTTGGGTCCAGTTTAAAGGGATTTAATCTCTGATTGTAAGTGAGATCTGGTCTGATCATGTTTGATTGATTAGGGCTTGAGATCGGTAAGCTTCGATCGAGAGATTGGATGCTAGATCGGTGAGATCAGGAGCATCAAGAGATCGACGGTCAGATCAAGAGCCTTAGGGTTTAATGTGATCTGGACTAATGGCTTGGGTCGATTGGTCTATGAACCAGACCAAATTGAACCAGCTCATTGAGTGAGCATGTGGTTCAAATTGAGAGAAGTTTGCGATTGGGGTAAACCCATGATCGCATGTGAGTGAGTGGCTTTCTATTTTTAGAAAGCATGATCACATACGTGACCACTACTCACGTTCACGCCTAAGGCGCCCTCATCTCTCGTTTCTCCTCACTCTCATCGCCAACTTGGGCATTCAGCACTCGCACTCTCGTGTGGTGAAGAGATTGACGAAAGGAGAAGGAAGCAATCGCCAAGCAAAGGAGATCTCTCCCCTTCCATTCGACAACGGCTTCTTGGAACCTTGCTAGCACAAGGAGCACCAAGGAAGAGTAGGCGACACCAATTGTGTGCGTCACCTTTGGAGAAGGAGCACTTGCGCCTTTCCTTCCAAGACACCATCTAAGCGATGGCAATGGTGAGAATCGTTTTAAGTTGAACATATTATATGCATAGATCCTTGAAACCCCTTCCGCTGCATCAAAATTGTCATATGCGCCTCCTATAGGGTTTCGCCCCCTTAGTTAGGGGACCTTTCAGTCATAGCGCTCAGGCTGTCGTCGGATCCTTCCCGATCTTCGCGGTTCCCGTGATATCTGAGCCTCAGGTTGTTCAATAACCTGACCAACTGGCTCAGGCTCATCCAACTGTGCTTGACTACTTTGTCCTTCTTCTGGATTCTCATCCAGCTTTATTTCTCTCCCACTGGCCTCTTGCAGAAGAAATTCCTTCTCAAGAAAAATAGCCGTCCGAGCAACAAATACCTTGTTCTCTTTGGGATCGTAGAAATAATAACCCTTAGTTTCCTTAGGGTAACCGACAAAGATGCATTTCTCAGATCTGCTCTCTAGTTTCCCAGAGGCGAGCTTTTTGACATAAGCCTCGCAACCCCAGATCTTGATAAACGTCAAGCTCGGCTGTTTCCCATACCATAACTCATATGGAGTCTTTGAAACTGCCTTGGGATGGCACTCGGTTTAGTACCTTTGCAGCTGTTTCCAGTGCAAATCCCCAAAAGGAGTAAGGTAGAGTAGCCTGACTCACCATAGAACGAACTATATCCAATAAGGTTCTGTTCCTCCTTTCGGACACACCATTCCATTGCAGTGTTCCTGGCGGAGTGAGCTGTGTGATAATCCCACACTCCTTCAGATAGTCAGTAAACTCTCGACTTAGGTATTCTCCACCTCGATCTGAGCGAAGTGCCTTGATATTTCGGCTTAGTTGATTCTGTACTTCATTTTTGAACTCTTTGAACTTGTCAAAAGATTCACTCTTATGTCTCATTAGATAGACATACCCGTATCTACTGAAATCATCAGTAAAGGTAATGAAGTATAGATAGCCACCTCTGGCATGTTTACTAAATGCCCCACACACATCACTGTGTATAAGGTCAAGTAAACCTGAAGCCCTTTGACCTTTATTAGAAAAAGGAGACTTCGTCATTTTACCCATTAAACAAGCTTTGCATGTATCAATCTCCTCATAGGAGAATGATCCCAGCAGTCCATGGTCATGCAACCGCTTAATGCGTTTCTTGTTAATTTGGCCTAAACGACTATGCCATAGCAAGGTGCTATCATCAGCATACTTGGCTTTCTTATTATCAATATTTTGTACAGAACATTCCATGTCCAACATGAATAACCCATTGTTAATTGATCCAGAAGCATAAACAATATTATCATAAGAAATCACACACTTTGAAATATTGCATTCAAAGGAAAACCCTTTCCTGACAAGAGCAGGAATAGAGATAATATTTTTGGTAATGCTTGGTACAAAGTAACAATTGTTTAGTTCTAATACAAGTCCAGATGGTAATGAGATGTAATAAACTCCTACAGCAACAGCAGCAACCCGTGCCCCGTTTCCAACTCGTAGGTCCACCTCATGCTGTCCCACCTGTCTTCTTCTCTTGAGTTCCTGTACATTTGAACAAATGTGAACTCCACATGCAGTGTCCAACACCCATGATATAGAAGAAGAAGATATCATGACTTCAGTCACAAATATACCTGAGCCAGAAGCAATGCTTCCCTTCTTGTCTCCTTGGAGCGCTTTACAGTCCTTTTTCCAGTGACCAAGCTGGCCACAATGGAAACATCTGTATTCCTTCGACCGCTTAACCTTTTGTTTCAGAGCCTTGTTGTAGCTCTTGACAGGGGCTTTGCCCTTCTTCCCCTTCTTCTTGTTCCTAGAAGGAACCATCAAGATAGAGGTTGAAGGCTTTCCCTTTAGAGTCAATTCTGTAGTCAAGAGCATGTTCAGTAACTCTGCCGGGGTACAGTCGATCTTGTTCATATTAAAGTTAATAATGAACGGATCGAAAGAGGCCGGGAGAGACTGAAGAATGATGTCTACAGCAAGCTCCTGATTGACGGTATGTCCCAGTTTCTCTAGAGCCTCTTTGTACCCAATCATCTTGAGTACGTGAGCTCCCACTGGACTCCCTTCAGCCAGTTTGCTCTGAAAGAAAAGCTTAGTCAAATTGTAGCATTCAGTCCTAGCCTGTGCAGCATACAGCATCTTGAGGTTTGCTATAATCTGTATAGCAGATAGATCCTCATGCTGACGCTGCAGCTCTGGCGTCATAGACGCAAGCATCAGGCAAGCGACATCAATGCTATCATTGACATGCTTTTCATAGGCTTCCCGAACCGCCCTTGCGGCGTTCGCAGCGGGTTGAGGCGGTATAGCCGTCTCGAGGACATACAGTCTCCTCTCAGCCTTAAGAACAATCTTAAGGTGTCCGTACCAGTCCGAGAAGTTTGGCCCCGCAAACTTCTCCCTTTCCAGTAGGGATCGCACATTGAAATTCGTGGTGTTCGTTGCTGCAGAAATCTACAACATTGCAAGAACAGCAAGGTCAGTATCAATGTTTAGAATCAATCCAGGACTTAAGAAAGATTCTTTTCTCACTATTTTATCTGACTGAAAAATCCAGTAAAACAGTCCGAAAGAGTAACACTCTTTTAGTGAGATGGGATCCAGATTTCATACTTGGTCTCTGCGTCCCGCTCAGGCGAGATAAGATGCACAGAGAGTACAAGCACTAATTTCTGGTAGGCAATCCCAGCCAATCGCCAACCCGTGAGATTCCCCTTCATCTAGGCAATCCAGCAGACTGTGCCAACTGAGTTGGTACAACACAGTCTCTGATCCCTCAGATGGCTGCCTCCATATAGCTAACATATGCTCAGTATGTAGCCTACATGGTCAAGCTGACCCGACCTACTCCCTGGACCACCACGTGCTATGCTGAGCAACGAGAAGCGATAAATCCCTTCTCTGTAACACGCAGGTGTAATCACACACCGTCTGAAGATAGATGGGCGTGCCCACTGAGTGGGTACAACACGGCCCCAACGATAGTCAGAACAGTGAGGTTTCGCGTCAGAAGGCTTACGTGCTTGATATTTTAGCGTTGGATTTTAACGGTCTTTTATCTTCTTAACTATCATGCATAACCTATGGCGATAGCAGAAGATTAAATCATGCAATTCTAATTATATAAACAATAAATAGAAAGCATGCTGATCTTATGTGGTAAAAAGCCCATTAACCCTAGGTAAGACCTTAATTTAACTTAAGTCTTCACTTAAGCTCTTCATGGGTCTTTTGCATCTCTTCTGGCCCAACCCAGGGCCCAAGCGCCCACTGCAGCTCAGGTGCGCCCACCAGGTAAATGCGCCTGTCATAGGGTCGAACCCTAGACCTCCCACCTGGTCAAGCCTCTGCTGCATGCGCCTCTGCCAAGTGTGCTCTGTGCTCATGTCTGATTAAAATACAATTTAATCTATCTAGACATGATTGACACGCAGGTCAATTACACAATAAATTAATTAAAATGTGATACGCAGATCACAAAAATATTAATTTACAATTTTAATCCAGGCACGCAGGCCCCAGCACAGCACACATTGAATAGGCAGCCCACATAAGATTAAATAAACACGCATCATGGCATCCAATCAACATGTGATCCAAACCAGAAAATAAAATTTTTGAAAAACCCATTGGCATCAATTTTATTTTCCTTATGTGCCCTACTACCTTACAACGGTCCATTAATAGGGATCCACTCATCAGACCTAGTCAGACCCACTGCCCTTGCGTGCATCAAGTCCTAACTGACTTGAGTCGACCCAGTGGTCAACAATGCATGCAACGGGCTGAACGACCCTCATGAGTTAAGGCAAGCGGGTGTGACCCCGGGCCTAACTCATGCACGTTCACTGGTTGTCTCAACCAGACATCGCTACACGCCTATCTGCAGTCGACCTATAGCCACCTCGTGCTTGCGCACAGGTGCCATCTGGTCGACCCATCTAGGCTGTCAGATGGTCTGATCAGACTGTTTGGATCTTAACTAGACTATGACTTCAACCCTAATAACCCGTCTAAGGGTTTATAGTAGGCGCTTATTAGATCTAATGAAGGGCGCGCAAGTCCTTTTGTTTTGAGAAAAACTAAAGCATGCGCCAACAAACATGCGCCAAGGAGAAAACATACATCTATGATAAGCATGTATTTTCGCCAACTCACATATGTTTACAACAATTTTCGCATGTAACCTTAGATCTAATCAAAAGCGCATACATGGATCAAGCATGGAGATCAAGCAATCATATGAACATATATAAACCATATGCTCTGATACCAATTGAAAGTCCCCTAAGCAAAGGGGGGCGAAACCCTAAAGTGGCGCATGTAAAATTTTTTGGCAGCGGAATTAGGGTTTCATAAGGATCGCATGTGATATATTCATATGATCAACTTTAAAACCTTGTAAAGATCGAAAGATTCATACCAATGCCATTTGATGGATGGCGTCTTGGAAGCAGAGATCGAAAGGGCTCTCCTCCAAAGGTGCCGCACACAAGAAGAGAGATGGCTTCTCCTTGATGTTCTTTGTGCTAGCAAAGACCTTCAAGTCTCCTTGATCGCTTGAAGGGAATTGAGAGATGAACTCTTGCTTGGCTGAATTTTCTCCAAGGCGTTAACCTCTTTTACCCACGAGAGTGTCGTCGAAAGGAGAGGAGAACGAGAGCAAGAGGCGTTTCACACAAACGTGGGGCGTTACTCTCAAATTGGAAAACCAAATTTCCAAATATAGAAAGCCCTCAATGCTCATGCGTTCATACGTTCACCCAAGTGAACCGAACGCTCATCTCTTTCATTTGAACCAAGCGCTCACACATGAGCCGGTTCAATGACATTTGGTTCAATGACCAATTTAGCCAAGCCTTTGATCTAGATCTCATTAAACCCAAAGGTTCAAGATCTAACCGTTGATCTCTCGATGCTCTTGATCTCACCAATCTAGCATCACTTCTCTTGATCGAAGCTTACCGATCTCAAGCCCTAATCAATCAAACATGATCAGACCAGATCTCACTTACAATCAGAGTTTAAATCCCTTTAAAATGAACCGAAACAATTCAGTCCACACGATCTGACATGAGTAAGCCATATCATCAAATTGTGCGACCCTAAGGGTTTCCTTTAAATGTCGGTAACGATAACTTACGTTATCACGATCAGTGAGGGGTATCTAGCAACACATCACTGTCTCCCGATATAAAGGAAAGAGTCTTCCAAGACTACACCCAAACCACAGCACAAGTGTGAATCCACTTCACTAGGCATACATGTTTCCTTTGCCACTGGATGTTCTTATTGGACAAGCGTGTCAAGCCTGTGACTCCAATATGATGAGAATGATTAGATCAGATGAACACAGTCATCTGGGTATGGCCATATACTTTCTCAATCATCTCATCCAGGGGGGCCCCTTTAGAACATCACACTCCAAACTAGGAGACGACAATCCTTTATCTATCACTAGTGCCCTAACATGACTCATGCTCATTATCCAAGATAGTCTATAACCATTATGTTTCAAATGATATTGAACTACCTCAAAACAATGCCAATCATCATTTAGAAACACAAGTGATCTCAAGTCAGAGGAAATATGCCACTTGTTGCATACATGGATTATTTACATTGTGACAAGCAATTGAATATCCTAGTAGGGTCTGTCCAGTACATCCAATGTACCCATGAGTCTACATCTTATTCCATGCTCGAAGCATCCTATAAGATTAGAACACATATTAGTCTCAATCATATCAAGGCTGTCTCAAGTTCACCAAGATATCTCGACTAAGGACAATACTGCATGTCAGCCTAGCTGAACAGCATTGAGACATTATTCAGAAGTATACATATTGCTGCAGATGATATAACAACCTGAATAATAACCATTGCCTTTATAAACATAAGAGTTTATACATGATACTGATATAATCCCAAGGCCTCAAACATTAGCCTTAAGGGCATACCCCAACAACTTCTTCATGTTAAGGAAGACTTGCTCCTTGAGCAAGAGTTCGAAGGTGGAGCGAAGATGCTCCAAGTGCTCGTCATGGGTCCGACAATAGATCAAGATGTCGTCGAAGTAGACAACAAAAAACTTGCCTATGTAGGGCTTGAGAACTTGACTAATCAAGTGCATGAATGTGGACGGGGCATTGGACAACCCGAATGGCATGATAGGCCATTCGTATAGACCATCCTTAGTCTTGAATGTGATTTTCCACTCGTCACCCTCGTGAATGCGGACTTGGTGATACCCGCTACGGGGATCGAGATTGGAGAACCAAGACGCACTAGAAATCAAGTCCAACATGTCATCGAGCCGAGGTATAGGGAACTTGTACTTGACGGTGATCCTATTAATAGTGGGATTATCGATGCACATGCGCCACGACCCATCCTTCTTGGGCGTGAGCAGCGCGGGGACGACACAAGTGTTGGGAAACCCTGGGGATATTTTATAATTTTTTGGCATAAACATTATAGAATACATTGCACAGCGGAAGAATATCCCTAAAACAGGCCAGTCCCAAAAACCCAGTGAAGATCTCTCGCGAGGGGGTCGACACGATGAGATAGAAAATACTTAGAGCAATGCGATGCCGATGTCGAGGTAGGTGCCCAAGCGTGTGCCCTTTGCAGTCTCACACACACGGATGCCTCGAGTTCTCTTCTTCTTCGCACGGTGCTAGCCTTGGGAAAAAGATCCAAGCCTTAGTCTAATTTCTTCAAGCCTTGCGCCACCTCCAAGGATAGGCGCCAATGAAGAAGAAGGGAAGAAGATGATGCCATTAAAGAGAAGTGCTTCTTGTGCCAAGAGGAGAAGAACACTTGCTTGTGGCTAGAGGAAGAGAACTTGTGCCAATGCCTGGTATGCTCTTGCTCCTTTGCTCCTTGTTCACGCCAGGATTATAGCATCAAGGAGCTCACGCATCCTTCTAATAAATAGAAGTAAGGGGCGGCCAAAGAAAGGGGAGGAGGCGCAAACACTCAAGACTTTTCCATAAACTCCTTGCAATCACCCAAGACTTTTCCATAAACTCCTTGCAATTAGGGTTTATGGCTTTGGAAAGTCTCCAAGACTTTTCCATAAACTCCTTGCAATCACCCAATACTTACCATAGAAGCCTGCCATGCCTTAGATGCCTCAAGCCTTGCTTTAGAAGCAAGCTTTATATCTAAGTACAAAGGGGGAGGCGCAAATTCCTTCCAAAGGGAGCAAATTGTGCCAAGCTCACCCCATTATGCCCTTGGCGCCAATGGTGTTAGCTTTTCTCCCCATTATACCCTTTTAGCCTATTGCCTCTTCATGAGAACTTGTTATTGGGCCCCATTGGGTAATGAGCCAGCCCAAACTTCATTACATGGGTTGATTAAGCAATTGGATCCAATCAAATGCAACCCAAAGTCACATATGACCATCCATAGTCAAATTCGGGTCAACCTGCCAAAAATGAAGTTTGGCTCCAATAACTCTCTTTTATCTCATCAGGCCCATTGCCGTTGATGAAATCTCCCAAATAGATCCGAGTTATCCAATAACTCGATCATAAGGCTTCCCGATCAATACGAGAAATCGAGTATCAAGGTGTGCGATCGTGTTGGTTCCTCTGACATTGACAGTGCTGACCTAAGGTCAGCACAAGCAGTGAGTGGCACCTAGCAGTGCATAACCGCTACCCAAGTCGTCGGAATGGATATCGACATCGACATCCCCATCATCGCAACTAGGTATAGATGCATTAGAGTATCTTTGCCGAACTGATATCCGATTGAATAAGTGTGTCACCACTTGTTTTCACCCAATCACATGGTTATGACTAAATCAAGTTCTCACCTGGGTATGGCCATACACTTTCAGTCATAGAACCATAGATGAGTTCCATGGATATTATGCTTCCCTTAGGAAGAGGCAAATCCTCTGTTTGTACATTGACCTTCTCATATGAGTCGTAACATGCTCAATGAAAACCGTTATGACCTCCCAACTACGGTGAGGTGTTATGTTGTATCAAAGCATGTCCCTTACTATATAGAATTGTCAATGACCTCAGGTTAAGGGATCAATGCATCTCCTATCACTTATGAGGATAACTCATGACACCAAGTCATAGCCTCACAGCGAGTCAGTCCAATATATCAACCACTGACATACCCATATGCCTGCATTAGCACCTCGTGCCTAACCAGCCCATATATGTTGGGTCCCCTTCAAGGGGGAGCGAAACCCTAAGCATGCGCAAATCAAAATACTTGCATGGGCGGAATTAGGGTTTCTATAGGATCGCATGTTCTATATAATCAACTTTGTTTTAATTGAAAGATCATGAGAAGATCTCACCATAGGCATGGGTGGATGGAGCCTTGGAAGCAAAGAGTCGAATGCTTCTTCTCCAAAGGTGACGCACACAACAATGAAGATGGCTTGCTCCTTTGAATCCTTTGTGCTAGCAAAGCTCTTCAAAGGGTCCTTGATCGTTGGAAAAGAAAGATGAGATGATATCTCCCTTGGCCGAAAGCTCTCTTCTTCCTCTTCGTCTAAGCTCTTCGCCACACACGAGAGAGCTCCAAAGATTAGAGCCGTTGAGGCAAGCATATGCGTTTTGGCGTTACAAGACTTCCATAAAAGGAAGGTCATGAAGCCATGCGTTCATGGCTTTGAACTAATCCAAAACGCAAACTTAATTGAACCATGCGTTCACATATGTGAACCGGTTCAATTGAAGTTGGTCCAATTTCAATTGGTCCAAAGACCAAATCGAACCAAGCCAAGCCATGGTCTAGATCTCCCTTGAACCAAATGGTTCAAGATCTAACCGATCATCTCTTGATGCTCTTGATCTCACCGATCTAGCATCCACACTCTCGATCGAAGCTTACCGATCTCAAGCCCTAATCAATCAAACATGATCAGACCAGATCTCACTTACAATCAGAGGTTAAATCCCTTTCAACTGAACCAAAACAATTCAGTCCACACGATCTGACTTAAGTAAGCCATTTCATCAAATTGTGCGACCCTGAGGGTTTCCTTTAAATGTCGGTAACGATAACTTACGTTATCACGACCAGTGAGAGGTATCTAGCAACACATAACGATAACTTTGAAATCTTGTGCTGTGGTTTGGGTGTAGTCTTGGAAGACTTTTTCCTTTATATCGGGAGACAGTGATGTGTTGCTAGATACCCCTCACTGGTCGTGATAACGTAAGTTATCGTTACCGACATTTAAAGGAAACCCTCAGGGTCACACAATTTGGTGATATGGCTTTCTTGAGTCAGATCGTGTGGACTGAATTGTTTTGATTCAGTTTAAAGGAGTTTGAACTCTGATTGTAAGTGAGATCTGGTCTGGTCATGTTTGATTGATTAGGGCATGAGATCGGTAAGCTTCGATCGAGAGTAGTGATGCTAGATCGGTGAGATCAAAGGCATCAAGAGATGAACGGTTAGATCTTGAACCATTTGGTTCAGAGAGATCTAGACCATGGCTTGGGCTGGTTTGGTTTGGTCTTTGTACCAAACGCATTGAACCGTTGGATTGAACCGGTTCACACATGTGTGAACGCATGGTTCATGATGAAAGCATTTTTGGGCGGTTTGCATGGATTTAAGCGCATGGCTTCATGACTTTCCATAATTGGAAGTCATGTAACGCCACTTAACTTGTAAACGCCAAAACGCATTTCGGTTCTGATTTTGTGTGGCCGATCCACTCTCGTGTAGAGGGGAGTTCACGCAAGCAAGTGTGAGAGCTCCATCGCCCTAGCAAAGATCTCATCTTCTCCACACAAGGACAACTTGGCACTTTTGCTAGCACAAGAGGTGCGCAAGAAGGAAGTCTTCATCACTTTGGTGTGTGTCTTCTTTGGAGAAGATCCCCTTCGATCTTTACTTCCAAGTCGCCATCCACTCATGGCTATGGTATGAATTACTTCTTATCTATACAAGTTATGATGTTGATCATATGGCATGCAAAAGATCCCAACAAACCCTATGCTTCCTTGCGCAATTCATGATATGCGCCTACTTAGGGTTTCGCCCCCCTCTTGAAAGGGGTTTCTTCAATTGGTATCAGAGCAGGCTTTATGCATGCTAATATGATTGCTATGTTTGCTCTTGTGATCCATGCTTGCGCAAGTGTTTAGATCTAATAGTTTCTTCATGCGAAAATAAGATGTATACCTTGTTGGTGGCGCATGTTGTTTGTTTATGCTTTCGCATGACTTGTTGTTGGCGCTTGGTTATGTTGTTTATCAAAACTTAACTTGCGCGCCTATGATTAGATTTAAGATGCGCCTATTGTAAACCCTTAGACGGGTTGATGGGGTTGAAAGCATCATCTAGTATAGATCAAATTAGTCTGATCAGACCATCTGACAGCCTAGATGGGTTGACCATATAGCACCTGTGCGCAAGCACGAGGTGGCTATGGGTTGACTGCATCAAAGGCGTGTAGCGAGGTCTGGTTGAGACGACTAGTGAACACACATGAGTTAGGCCCGGGGTCACACCCGCTTGCCAGAACTCATGAGGGTTGTTCAGCCCTTGGCGCATGCATGGTTGACCATTAGGTCAACTCGAGTCAGTTAGGACTTGGTGCATGCAAGGGCAGTGGATCTGACTAGATTGATGAGTGGATCCCTATCAATGGACCGTTGTAAGGTTATAGGGAACATAAGAAAATTAAAATTGATGCCAATGGGTTTTCAAAATTTTATTTTCTTTATGGATCACATGTTGATTGAATGATGCCATGATGCTTGTTTATTTAATCTTATGTGGGTTGCCCTTTCAATGTGTGCTGTGCTGGGGCCTGCGAGCCTGGTAAATTATTATTTTTGTGATCTGCGAATCACATTTTTAATTAATTTATTGTATAATTGACCTGCGAGTCAAGCTTGTCTAGATAGATTAAAATGTATTTTAATTAGACAAGAGCACAAAAGCACACATCGCAGAGGAGCATTCAGCTGGTGGGCGCACCTGAGCTGCATTGAGCGCTAGGGCCTTGGGTTGGACCAAATGAGATGCAAAAGACCCAAGAAGAGCAAGTGAAGACTTAAGTTGATTTAAGGTCTTACTTAGGCTCTATGGGCTTTTACCACATAAGATCCATGCTTTCTTTTATTTTCTAAATAATTAGAAATGCATGATTTATTTATCTTCTGCTATCACCATAGGATTTGCATGATAGTTAAGAAGATAAAAGACCGTTAAAATCCAACGCTAAAATATCAAGCACGTAATGCCTTCTGACGCGAAACCTCACTGTTCTGACTATCGTTGGAGCCGTGTTGTACCCACTCAGTGGGCACGTCCATCTATCTTCAGACGGTGTGTGATTTCACCTGCGTGTTACAGAGAAGGGATTTATCGCTTCTCGTTGCTCAGCATAGCACGTGGTGGTCCAGGGAGTAGGTCAGGTCAGCTTGACCATGTAGGCTACATATGGGGCATATGGTAGCTACATGGAGGCAGCCATCTGTGGGGACAGAGACTGTGTTGTACCAACTCAGTTGGCACAGTCTGCTGGATTGCCCAGATGAAGGGGAATCGCACGGGTTGGCGATTGGCAGGGACTGCCTACCAGAAATTAGTGCTTGTACTCTCTGTGCATCTTATCTCGCTTGAGCGGGACGCGGAGACCAAGTATGAAATCTGGATCCCATCTCACTAAAAGAGTGTTACTCTTTCCGACTGTTTTAATGGATTTTTCAGTCAGATAAAATAGTGAGAAAAGAATCTTTCTTAAGTCCTGGATTGATTCTAGACATTGATACTGACCTTGCTTGTAAGATCCAAGGATCTTAAGTCCTGGTAAGTACTATTTTTGATTTAAATAAAATCATTGGCTGTGATATTTTATTCTGATTTAAATAAAATTATTGGTTGTTAATTTTAAGTTAATTAATTAGAGCTTATTGGTTGTTAATTTTAAGTTAATTAATTAGAGCTTATTGGTTAATTAATTAGACCTTATTGGATATTAATTAAATCCTTATTGGATTTTCGTTTAAGTGAATGGTTAATTGTTAGTTAATGGTTAAATTAATTAGTTAACTATGGGTTTTGGGTTTAAAATTCGAATTAATTAGTTAGTGGGTTAAACCCTATTTGGATTAATTGGTTAGCGGGTTTAAAAGTTAAAAACCGAAAATTCAAGTTGGTAATTTCGGCTAGGGTAGGAGAATTGGCGTTTTTTTGGCTTGGAAGAAACCTTAGGGCGACGGCTTGAAGGCTTGGGCGATTTTTGGAGGCTTGGAGGCGAAATTCCTTTCTTCCTCTTCCTTTCTTCCCTTGGCCGGCGTCTTTGGTGTTTGGTGGTGTTTCTCTTCCATTGTTGGCGATATTTGGTGGAACTTCAAGGCCTTAGACGAGTTTGTAAGAGAGATTTTTCATCTTGGTGTTCACGGTTGAGGTGAGTGGGGTGTCTTATTTGAATTCTATCAATGTGGTTGTGCTAAGTAATAAATTTGATTGCTTGAAAAATTACCATGTTTAAAACCAAAATTTTGCAAGGTGTACTTATCATGAAAACCGAATTTAAGATGTTTATAACCGAATTCAAGATGTTTATTCATGGAAACCGAAATTAAGATAATTCTTCATGAAAACCGAATTTAAGATATTTTTATAGGGAATTTAGGAAGCTTTAAATCAGTGATTTTGAGCATGACATTCTTGTTAAATAGGGTTTTAAATTTTAAGTAGACAATATGCTAGATACCGTGGGCTACATGTGATGTTTTGTGAAGTAGATTGTAAGAATATGAATTTTGATTTTATGTCGATTTTATGGATGCTTGATAAATGCTAATAATGTTATAGAATCCATGATTGTTTCTCTATGTTGGTAGCATGTTCTATAATTATGGCTATGTATCTTTGGTTGAGAAACTTGGGTGATAACTTAGCATGATTATACTGAACTGATCAGCATGAAACCTAAGGACTCTATAAAATATTATGTGGTTATATGTGTTTCGAATGTTATGTGTTATGGGATGGATAGGACTAAGGCTAAGTGTAACCGTGTACTCAAGGGGATAGTCTATATGTGATATGTTAAGGGTTTGAGATTTCAGCCCTGTATATTGTGATATGTGAGGGGGTTGATGTTCAGCCTGCCTGTTGTGATTCTTGTGATGAAAATGACTATCCTAGAGTCTGGTCTACGCTTAGGAGTCTACTTTTATGAAATAATATATAAGATGTGTCTAGTGGTTGTCCAGTTAAGGAACCCTTTGGGAGAACGAGTGTGATGCAAAGTGCCATGTCTTGGTCGGACAGGGGCCACCTCTTGATATCATCACTCTTAGACGCTTAGATTTTTGTGTTATGGGGTGGTGTAGATCAAGGTATCACATCTTGACCGGGTGGGGATTACCTCTTGAGTCTACACACTGTCCATGTTTATGTTGCATGTGATTTGCAGGCTTCTCCCAGTGCTTAGGCCAAAGCCGGGTTGGACCATAATGGTCACTATTGATTATGCTGGACAACTAGGTCAATTAAGTGGTTGGTGTGTTTAGTTGGTTTAGAGTATGACTCTAGAACCTTGGTTACTCTGTGGTGACAAGTGTGTGATGTCTGTACATCTAATTATTTTTTTGAGTTCTGTTCTTTGTTTTTGTTATATGTTAACATGATGTTCTGCTAAATGTTTTTAAAATAATCTGCATGTATCTTTGATTGTATGCTATGGATGGTCGATTGAGACTATCCACTCACTGGGCTGTGTAGCTCACCCCTCAATATTTTCAGGTGTAGAGCAGGGGCGCAGTACCAGTTAGCATTTTATATGGATGTTGTGATAAGACTTTTGTGCTTAATTATCTGGGGCTGGTTGTGGCCGAACTATGCGAACTATGTGAACTATGTGAACTTGTGTTGCCGGTTGTGGCAGTTTAAGATTTTGATTTTTGGGTCACCGCAGGCTTTGGCCTGGTTTCGGTGTTTGGTATCATTGATGTTAGTTATGAACTTATAAAATCGATATTGTGACTTTGGTTCTCATTTTGAGTCGATTGGTATTTTTGCAATCGGATTTGATATAACTGTTGACTTGCATATGTCTAGTGCAAGTATTGCCTAGTGGCAGGTACCTTTATGTGATTTATGGATTTTACGGATTTTATGTGGTTTTGATATAACTGTTGACTTGCATATGTCTAGCGCAAGTATTGCGTGGTGGCAGGTACATTTGTGAAATTATGATTCGTGGAGATTTTTGTATGGATTTCTCGAAAATTTTCAGATCGTGTTTTCTTGAACTTGGTTTTACCTAGCATGTGAATCGATCTTGTATGATAACATCCTGTTTCTCTATGACTTGTGTTGCTTGTTTGGGGTTAAGATAACGGGATGTGACAGAATGGTATCAGAGCGGTTGGCTAGCTAAAACTTAGTTCGGGGGAAAACATGTTGGTGTATTGCTAGACACCTGATAGGTTTATGTTTGTTTTCCTTACTATGGTATGTGTGTGTAGGAATTTAAGATGGTGCGATCAAGAGGAAATGCTAGTAGTGAGGGTGAGCAGACCTCGGATCTCACGAGAACCATTGAGACTCTGACAGGCATGGTACAGCAATAGGGTGCCATGATAGAGAGGCAAGCTCAGATGCTGCAGCAACAACAGACTCAGCATCAAGAAGCGCAACAGCAGCTCTTGCAGCAATTGACTCAGGAGAGATCCCAGACTACTACTCGAGGGGTGGGGACTGACTCTCAGGAGGACGCTCACAGGCGCTATGCCTCGCTTGTGAGTGAATTCCAGAAACTGGGTCCTAGCTCTTTTTATGGGGGCTCAGAATCAAGTACTGCAGAGAACTGGCAGTTGGTCTTGGAAAAGATTTTCCAAGTCATGCGTTGCTCAGATGAGGACAAGCTGTGTCTGGCCACCTATATGATGCGTGGTGACGCAGATGAGTGGTGGAAGAGCGTGGTGAGGCTTGCTGAAGAAAGACATGAAACAGTAAATTGGACCTATTTCTTGTCTCAATTTAATGAGAAGTACTTCCCCGATAGCTTGGTGGAGGACCGAGAGGTGGAATTTATTCACCTGGAGCAGGGGGATATGACTGTGGACCAGTATGAGTTACGGTTCACCAAGTTGGGAAAGTATGCCCCTCACCTGATAAACACTGAAAAGAGGAGGGCTACCAAGTTTCTCAGAGGTCTCAGATGGGATATTCAAGAGCAGGTGGGTGCTCAGCACTTGGAGACTTATGTTGAGACTGTTGGGCGAGCACGCACCATCGAGAGATACATATCTGAGAGGAATTCTAGTGCTGCTATGACCGTGGTTCCTGCAGTTGAGGCGGCGGCTCCTCAGCATGGTGATGGCGGCAAGGGTAAGAGGTACCCTAAGCATAAGGACTACAAGAAGGGCAGGTATAAGCCTTACTCTCACAAGGCACCGCAGCAGTCCAGGGATGCCGGGGATGTAAAGAACAGTATCACAGAGGATCGGAATTGTCATTATTGTGGGCTCAAGGGACATCTAATGAAAGACTGTTATAAGAAGAATGGTGTTTGCTTCAGGTGTAAGAAACC
This sequence comes from Costus lasius, assembly GCA_027563935.2. Taxonomy (NCBI): domain Eukaryota; kingdom Viridiplantae; phylum Streptophyta; class Magnoliopsida; order Zingiberales; family Costaceae; genus Costus; species Costus lasius. Next base: position 42,743,217 of record CM050448.1, read on the forward strand.
TGGGCACATGGTCAAGGACTGCAAAGAGCCTGAGATGCAGCATAGAGGCACAGATGTAAGATCCAAGGATCTTAAGTCCTGGTAAGCATTATTTGGATTTAAATAAAATCATTAGCTGTGATATTTTTCTATGTATTGGTTGTTAATAGTTAATTAATTAGAGATTATTTATTTGATTATTGGCTGTTAATTTATGATGAATTATTATTGGTTGTTCATAATAAATTAATTAGGATTTATGGGTTGTAAATTGTAAGTTAATTAATTACAGTTTGTTGGTTAATTAATTAGACCTTATTGGATATTAATTAAATCCTTATTGGATTTCGGTTAAGTGATTGGTTATTTGTAAGTTAATTAAATTAATTGGTTAACTATGGGTTATTGGGTTTGAAAATTCGAAATTATGAATTATATGGGTTAAACCCTATTGGAATTAATTGGTTAATGGGTTTAAAATTTAAAAACCCAAAGTTTAAGTGGTAATATCGACTAGGGTGAGATTATTGGCGATTTTTGGAGTCTTGAGAAAAATTAGGGTGGCGGCTTGAAGAAGTGGCGATTATTGAAGAGTTTTGAGGCGATTTTTCTCCATCTTCTTCCCTTGGCGAATTTCCCTTGAGGTGAAACTTTCTTGGCGATTTCTTGGAGATCCTTTGGGTGACTTCAAAGGCTTTGGACGATTTTTGTTGGGGAGATTTTTAACCTAAGTTTCAAGGTGAGTGGGTTGTCTTAATTGATTCCTAACAATTGGGTTGTGTTATTGATGCATGAGATTGATTAGAGATTTGCAATGTTAAAAACCGAAAATTCAAGACTTCTTCTTGTGATAACCGAAAGTTATAATGGTATAATTGTCATGGAAACCGAATATTTATATATCCTTATTATTCGTGAAACCGAATTTAAGATCTTCTTGTATTTTCATGAAAACCGAAATTTTGTAAAAGGTATGTATCTCATGAAAATCGAAAATTGTGGCATGAAAATTAAGGTATTTTTATAGGGATTTTTGGTAGCTTTAGATCATTGAATTTTGAGCATGAAATTCTTGTTAACTAGGTATTTTATAGGGAATTTTGGTAACATTAGATCAATGATTTTTATAGCATGTATGAAAACCGATACCTTTATAATTGTAGTTAAACCGAAATTTTTATAGTTGTAGTTAACATGTTTACATGTGGTAATTTGTGGTAATTTGTAAAGTGATTTATAAGAATACATGTTTTACAATTTATGTTGATTTTATGGATGCTTTATAAATGCTGTTAACGCTACCTTGGTTATTTCTTTATGTGTGTAACATATTATATGTTTATGGTCATGTATTTTGTTTGAGAAAATTTGGGTGATAACATAGCAAAATTTGATTAAACTAATCAGCATGAAATTTAAGGACTACACTATATTCGGTGATATTCGAATATAAAATATTATGTGTTATGTTATGTGAATTTTGAACAATATGTGTGATGATGTGAATTTGGAAAATTATGGGTTATGTAAATTTGGAAAATTATGTGATTATGTGATGGTTAGGACTAAGGCTAGGTGTAACTATGAACTCAAGGGGATAGTCCTTATGTGTTATGTTAAGGGTTTGAATTTCAGCCCTGTATTGTGATATGTGAGGAGGTTGATGTTCAGCCTGCCTATTATGATTATTGTGATGGGGGTTGATGCCTGCCCGATATGATTTTTGTGATGACTATCCTAGAGTCTAGTTGACACTTAGGAGTCCACCATTGTGAAATATGTTCACCTATGTGAAATATGAAATAAGATGTGTCTGTTGTCCAGTAGGAACCTTTTGGGAGAACGGGTTTTGACGCAAAGTGCCATGTCTTGGTCGGACAGGGGCCACCTCTTGATGTCATTACTCTTTTATGTGTTGGGGTGATATAAGACGCAAAGTGCCATGTCTTGATCAGACAGGGGCCACCTCTTGATGTCATCACTCGGTTTATGATGTTGGGTGTGTGGAGCAAAGTGCCACGCCGTGACTCGGCGGGGGCCACCTCTTGAATCTACACACAATCCATCGATGTGTTTATGGGGTGTTTTAGAGCAAAGTGCCACGTCGTGACTTGGCGGGGGCCACCTCTTGATTCTACTCACTGTCCATGTTTATGTGTTGCACGAGATTTTGCAGCTCCCAGTGCTTAGGCCAAAGCCGGGTTAGACCATATGGGTCACTACTGAATATGCTGGACAACTAGGTTAATTAAGTATGGTGTGTTTAGTTGGTTTAGAATATATGTGTTTAATTGGGTTAGAGTAAAACTCTAGAACCTGAATTTGTAATATGCTAGTGTGTACATTTAACTGTCTATATGACTTCTGTTTCTTTATTTTGTTATATGTTGACATAATGTTCCTGTTAAAGAGTTTTTAAAATAATCTGCCTATATTTTTGAATGTATGTTCTGGATGGTCGATTTAGACTATCCACTCACTGGGCTGTGTAGCTCACCCCTCACTATTTTCAGGCATAGAGCAGGGGCGCATGTCTTGAGTGCTTTGGCGTGGATAATTATGATGTTTGCTGTTTTAAGAATTTTTATGCTTAATTCTTGTGGCCGGTTGTGGCCTTAACATAAATTATATGAACTATGTGAATCATGAGACTATGTGAACTATGTGAATTATGTTGCCGGTTATGGCAGTCTTATGAGTTTGATTTTTGTGTCACCGCGGGCTTCAGCCTGGTTTCGGTGTTTGATATGAGTTTATAAAATCAATTTTGTGATTTTGTTGTGAATTTCGGTTTATGGTGTATTCTTTGTAATCGGTTTTGATATATCTGTAACTTGCATATGTCTAGTGCAAGTATTGCCTGGTGGCAGGTACCTTTTTGGATTTTATGGTTTTGATACGGATTTAATATAGCTGTGGATTTGATATAACTGTTGCCTTGCATATGTCTAGTGCAAGGATTGCGTGGTGGCAGGTACCCTTATGAGATTTATGAGATTTGAGTTTTGTGAATTTGTATGTATGAATTTATGGAAATTTTTCAGATCGTGTTTTCTTGGACTCGGTTTTACCTAGCATATGATCGATCTTATATGAAACATCCTGTATCATTTGTGAATTGTGCCATTTGTTTGGGGTTAAGAATGTGGGATGTGACAACAGATAAGCCTACAGTCCAGACCCGAGTTTATGCCGTGGCTGAAAAGGATACACGAGCTTCCCGATCTGTCGTGGAAGGTACCTTATTTGTATTTGATCAGTTAGCTCGCATCTTATTTGACCCTGGTGCAAATTTATCTTTTGTATCTGTTAGATTTGCTGCATGTTTACCTGTAATACCTAAGGTGCTAGATTATGTTGTGTCTGTGAGTACTCCCTTAGGAAAATCATTATCTACAGATACTGTTTGTGCTGATTGTGTAGTGCATGTAGAGGGTTATGAGTTTCTGGTAGATCTAATCCTGTTGGATATGCAAGATTATGATGTCATCCTAGGTATGGATTGGTTATCCTCACATCATGCCACTGTGGATTGCTTTGAGAAAGTAATCACCTTGAATCTGCTAGATGGGAATCGGCTTTTTGTGAGAGGTCTAGTGTCAGACCAAGGACCGCATGTGATATCTTTCCTGCAGGCCAGGAAGTTACTTGCTAGTGGGTGCAAGGGTTATCTTGCGCATGTTAAGGTGCAGGATGATTCTACTCCTGATTTGACTCAGATGGCGGTGGTGATAGAGTTTCCTGATGTGTTCTCTGAGGAATTTTCAGGCTTGCCACCAATACGAGAGGTAGAGTTTGGCATTGAGTTGGTGCCAGGTACTGCACCTATCTCCAGAGCTCCTTACCGCATGGCTACATCAGAGTTGGCCGAACTTAAGAAACAACTGGAGGAATTGCTGGAAAAAGGTTACATCCGGCCTAGTGCTTCTCCCTGGGGAGCGCCAGTGCTGTTCGTAAAGAAGAAGGATGGAACCCTGAGGATGTGTATAGACTACAGGCAACTGAACCAAGTGACTATCAAGAATAAGTATCCTCTCCCCAGAATTGATGATCTATTTGATCAATTACAGGGAGCTACAGTGTTCTCTAAGATTGATCTGAGATCAGGGTATTACCAGCTTAGGGTCAAGGATGAGGATATATTTAAGACTGCTTTCAGGACCAGGTATGGGCATTTTGAATTTCTAGTTATGCCTTTTGGACTGACGAATGCACCTGCTGTCTTCATGGATTTGATGAACAGGGTATTTCATGAACTGCTCGATTCTTGTGTGGTAGTTTTCATAGATGATATCTTGGTGTACTCTCGGACTACTTCGGATCATGTCAGTGACTTGCGCAGAGTGCTGGAGATCCTGAGGAAAAACCGATTATATGCCAAGGCTAGTAAGTGTGAGTTCTGGCTAGAAAAGATTAGTTTCCTTGGGCATGTGATTTCTGGTCAGGGGGTGTCTGTGGATCCAGTTAAAGTGCAAGCCATCCTCAATTGGGGAAGACCGACTAGTGCTACTGAGATCAGAAGTTTCCTGGGTCTAGCAGGTTACTACCGGAGGTTTGTTGAGGGATTTGTTGGGGTATGCCCTTAAGGCTAATGTTTGAGGCCTTTGGGATTGTAACAGTATCATGTAATAAACTTTTATGTTTATAAAGGCATGGTTGTTATTCAGGTTGTTACCTTGTCTGCTGCAATAAGTGTACTTCTGATTAATGTCTCAAAGCTGTTCAGCTAGGCTGACAGGCTATATGTCCTTAGTCGAGATATCTTGGTGAACATGAGACAGCCTTGATATGATTGAGACTAATATGTGTTCTAATCTTATAGGATGCTTCGAGCATGGAATAAGATGTAGACTCATGGGTACATTGGATGTACTGGACAGACCCTACTAGGATATTCAATTGCTTGTCACAATGTGAATATTCCTTGTATGCACTAAGTGGCACATGTCCTCTGACTTGAGATCACTTGAGTTACTAAATGATGATTGTCATTGTTTTGAGGTAGTTCAATATCATTTGAAAGATAATGATCATAGACTATCTTGGATAATGATCATGAGTCAGGTTAGGGCACTGGTGATAGATATAGGATTGCCGTCTCCTTGTTCAAGGAGTGTGATGTTCTAAAGGGGCCCCCCTTATATGAGATGATTGAGAAAGTGTATGGCCATACCCAGATGACTATGCTCATCTGATCTAATCATGCTCATCGTATTGGAGTTACAAGCTTGACCCGCTTGTCCAATAAGAACATCCAGTGGCAAAGGACACTTGCATGCCTTGTGAAGTTGATTCACACATGTGCTGTGGTTTGGGAGTAGTCTTGGAAGACTCTTTCCTTTATATCGGGAGACAGTGATGTGTTGCTAGATACCCCTCACTGATCGTGATAACGAAAGTTATCGTTACCGACATTTAAAGGAAACCCTCAGGGTCGCACAAATTGATGATATGACTTACTTAAGTCAGATCGTGTGGACTGAATTATTTGGGTTCAGTTTAAAGGGATTTAAACTCTGATTGTAAGTGAGATCTAGTCTGATCATGTTTGATTGATTAGGGCTTGAGATCGGTAAGCTTCGATCGAGAGAGGAGATGCTAGATCGGTAAGATCAAGAGCATCAGGAGATGAACGGTTAGATCTTGAGCCATTAGGTTCATAGAAGGTCTAGACCATATATTGGCTTGGCTTGGTTTGATTTTGGTCTATGAGCCAAATCGAATTGAACCAAAGAATGAACCGGTTCACTATGTGAACGCATGGTTCATGAAGGAAGGCGTTTTGGCGTTGGAACATGGCTTCATGACTTTCCATTTTGGGAAGTCATGTAACGCCATTTTTGATGTTATCGCCTAAACGCTTTTGCTCACTTGTGATTGACGTTGCTTGCTTGCCATCTCGTGTGGAAGAAGGTGAACGACAAGGGAGAGCTCTCGGCCAAGGAAGCATCTCAACCTATCCCTTCCATTCGGCAAGGACTCTTGAAGATCTTTGCTAGCACAAAGATCAACAAGAAGAAGTCATCCCTCCTTCTTGTGTGCGTCGCTTGTGGAGAAGATCTATCTTGCTCTTTGCTTCCAAGCCGCCTCCTTCCCATGGCTATGGTAATGAATCTTTCATTTGTTGTTTAAGTTGATCATATGAAAGTATAGCATGCGATCAAGTTTAAACCCTAATTCCGCTGCTAAGACAAAGAAGACCACTTGCGCCGTCTATAGGGTTTCGCTCCCCCTTGAAGGGGACCCCTCTAAACCCTTCAATTGGTATCAGAGCAGGATCTATACTTGTTCATATGATTGCTTGCGCATCTAATGTGTAGATCATCATGTTTGATCCATGTATATGCTTATGAGTAGATCTAATGATGGTTGATCACATGCCGAAACCTGCATGCTAGTTTAGAACTTAGATGTATGTTTCTTCATGATTTGCGCATGTTATATGTTTCTTCATGATTTGCGCATGTTGTTGTGTTGGCGCATGTTAAGTATGTTGAATGGTATTTCATCAAAACTTATACCTACTTGCGCGCAAACAATTAGATCTATATGCATCTATTATAAACCCTTAGACGGGTTGATGGGGTTGAAAGCATACTCTAGGTTAGATCCAATAGTCTGATCAGACCATCTGACAGCCTAGATGGGTTGACCAGATAGCACCTGTGCGAAAGCACGAGGTGGCTATAGGTTGACTGCATCACAGGCGTGTAGCGAGGTCTGGTTGAGACTGCAATGAACACACATGAGTTAGGCCCGGGGTCACACCCGCTTGCCAGATCTCATGAAGGTTGTTCAGCCCTTGGCGCATGCATGGTTGACCATCAGGTCAACTCGAGTCAGTTAGGACTTGGTGCATGCAAGGGCAAGGATCTAACTAGATTGATGAGTGGATCCCTATCAATGGACCGTTGTAAGGTTGTAGGGCACATAAGAGAATTAAAATTGATGCCAATGGGGTTTTCAAAATTTTATTTTCTATGTAATGGATCACATGATGATTGGTTGATGCCATGATGCCTGTTTATTTAATCTTATGTGGGTTGCCCTATTGTGTGCTGTGCTGGGGCCTGCGTGCCTGGTTAATTATAAATTAATCTTATTTTGTGATCTGCGAATCACATTGTTTTTAATTTATTGTATAATTGACCTGCGAGTCAAGCTTGTCTAGATAGATCAAAATGTATTCTGATTAGACAAGAGCACAAAAGCACACATCGCAGAGGCGCATTCAGCTGGTGGCGCACCTGAGGTGCTCTTGGCGCTAGGGCCCTGGGTTGGACCAGATGAGATGCAAAAGTCCCAAGAAGAGCAAGTGAAGACTTAAGTATCTTAAGGTCTTACTTAGGCTTTGGGCTTTTACCACATAAGATCAGCATGCTTTCTTTTTATTCGTTATATAATTAGAACTGCATGAGTTTATCTTCTGCTATAGCCATAGGATTTGCCTGATAGTAAGAAGATAAAAGGCCGTTAAAATCCAAACGCTAAAAATATCAAACTCGTAAGCCTTCTGACGCGAAACCTCACTGTTCTGACTATCGGTGGAGCCGTGTTGTACCCACTCAGTGGGCACGTCCATCTATCTTCAGACGGTGCGGGATTTCACCTGCGTGTTACAGAGAAGGGATTTATCGCTTCTCGTTGCTCAGCATAGCACGTGGTGGTCCAGGGAGTAGGTCGGGTCAGCTTGACCATGTAGGCTACATATGTGGCGCATATGGTAGCGCATGGAGGCAGCCATCTGTGGGATCAGAGACTGTGTTGTACCAACTCAGTTGGCACAGTCTGCTGGATTGCCCAGATGAAGGGGAATCGCACGGGTTGGCGATTGGCTGGGACAGCCTACTAGAAATTAATGCTTGTCATCTCTGTGCATCTTATCTCGCCTGAGCGGGACGCGGAGACCAAGTATGAAATCTGGATCCCATCTCACTAAAAGAGTGTTACTCTTTCGGACTGTTTACTGGATTTTTCAGTCAGACAAAATAGTGAGAAAAGAATCTTTCTTAAGTCCTGGATTGATTCTGAACATTGATACTGACCTTGCTGTTCTTGCATTGTTGTAGATTCCTGCAGCAACGAACACCATGAGCTTCAATGTGCGATCCCTACTGGAAAGGGAGAAGTTTGCTGGGCCGAACTTCTCTGACTGGTTCGGACACCTTAAGATCGTTCTTAAGGCAGAGAGGAAACTGTATGTCCTCGAGACGGCAGTGCCGCCTCAACCCGCTGCGAACGCCGCAAGGGCGGTTCGCGAAGCCTATGAAAAGCACGTCAATGATAGCATTGATGTCGCTTGCCTGATGCTAGCGTCTATGACGCCACCGCTGCAGCGTCAGCATGAGGATATGTCGGCTATAGAGATTATAGCGAACCTCAAGATGCTGTATGCTGCACAGGCGAGGACAGAACGCTATAATCTGACGAAGCTCTTCTTTCAGAGCAAACTGGCTGAAGGGAGCCCAGTTGGAGCTCATGTGCTCAAGATGATTGGGCACAAGGAGGCTCTCGAGAAACTGGGGCATACCATCAACCAGGAGCTTGCTGTAGACATTATTCTGCAGTCTCTCCCGCCCTCTTTCGATGCGTTCATCATTAACTTTAATATGAACAAAATCGATTGTACTCCGGCAGAGCTGCTGAATATGCTCTTGACTACTGAGGAAACTCTGAAGGGAAAGCCTTCAACCTCTGTCTTACTGGTTCCTTCCAGAAACAAGAAGAAGGGGAAGAAGGGCAAGGCCCCAGTCAAGAACTACAGTAAGGCACTGAAACAGAAGGTGAAGCGGTCGAAGGACAACAGGTGTTTCCACTGTGGCCAGCTGGGTCACTGGAAAAAGGACTGTAAAGCGCTCCAAGGAGATAAGAGGGGAAGCATCGCTTCTGGCTCAGGTATATACGTGACGGAAGTCATGGTTTCATCTTCTTCTATTTCATGGGTGTTGGACACTGCATGTGGAGTTCACATTTGTTCAAATGTACAGGAACTCAAGAGAAGAAGGCAGGTGGGACAGCATGAGGTAGACCTACGCGTTGGAAACGGGGCACGGGTTGCTGCTGTTGCTATAGGAGACTATTTCATTTCTTTACCATCTGGACTTGTATTGGAACTAAACAGTTGTTATTTTGTTCCCAGTATAACTAAAAATATTATCTCCATTCCTGCTCTTGTCAGGAAAGGATTTGCCTTTGAATGCAATATTTCAAAGTGTGTTTTATCTTATGGTAATATTGTTTATGCTACTGGTTCAATTAACAATGGGTTATACATGTTGGACATGGAAAGTTCTATACATAACATTGATAATAAGAAAGCCAAGAATGCTGATGACAGCACCTTGCTATGGCATAGTCGTTTAGGCCATATAAACGAGAAACGCATTAAGCGGTTGCATGATCATGGACTGCTGGGATCATTTTCCTGTGAGGAGATTGATACATGCAAAGCTTGTTTGATGGGTAAAATGACGAAGTCACCTTTTCCTAATAAAGGTCAAAGGGCTTCAGGTTTACTTGACCTCATACACAGTGATGTGTGTGGGCCATTTAGTAAACATGCTAGAGGTGACTATCAGTACTTCATTACCTTTACTGATGATTTCAGTAGGTATGGGTATGTCTATCTGATGAGACATAAAAGTGAATCTTTTGACAAGTTCAAAGAGTTCAAGAATGAAGTACAAAATCAGCTAGGCCGAAATATCAAGGCACTTCGCTCAGATCGAGGTGGAGAATACCTAAGTCATGCGTTTACTGACTATTTAAAAGAGTGTGGGATTATCTCACAGCTCACTCCGCCAGGAACACCACAATGGAATGGTGTGTCCGAGAGGAGAAATAGAACGTTACTTGATATGGTTCGTTCTATGATGAGTCAGGCTACTCTTCCATACTCCTTTTGGGGATTTGCACTGGAAACAGCTGCAAAGGTACTAAACCGAGTGCCATCCAAGGCAGTTTCAAAGACGCCATATGAGTTATGGTATGGGAAACAGCCGAGCTTGACATTTATCAGGATCTGGGGTTGCGAGGCTTATGTCAAAAAGCTCGCCTCTGGGAAACTGGAGAACAGATCTGAGAAATGCATCTTTGTCGGTTACCCTAAGGAAACTAAGGGTTATTATTTCTACGATCCCAAGGAGAACAAAGTATTTGTTGCTCGGACGGCCATATTTCTTGAGAAGGAGTTTCTTCTGCAAGAGGCCAGTGGGAGAGAAATAAAGCTGGATGAGAATCCAGAGGAAGGACAAAGTAGTCAAGCACAATTGGATGAGGCTGAGCCGGTAGAACAGGTTACTGAACAACCTGAGGCTCAGATATCACGGGAACCGCGAAGATCGGGAAGGATCCGTCGACAGCCTGAGCGCTATGACGGAGTCTACATCATTGATAATGATGAACCCCTTACTTATGCGGATGCGGTCAGTGGACCGGAGTCAGCTAGATGGCTTGATGCTATGCAAGCCGAAATGGACTCCATGTCAGTTAACCAAGTCTGGGATTTGGTTGATCCGCCTCCGGGAGTAATCCCTATAGGCTGTAAATGGATCTTCAAGAAGAAGATTGACATGGATGGTAACGTGGTTACCTATAAAGGCAGGCTAGTTGCGAAAGGTTTCAGACAAATCTACGGGATAGATTATGATGAAACTTTCTCACCTGTAGCCATGTTTAAGTCTATTCGGATTCTTTTCGCGATAGCTGCATATTACGATTATGAGATCTGGCAGATGGATGTGAAGACAGCTTTCCTTAATGGAAATCTGGATGAGGATGTGTACATGACACAACCTGAGGGTTTCACTAATCCATCAGATCGTCATAAAATATGCAAGTTAAAGAAGTCTATTTATGGACTTAAACAAGCATCTAGAAGTTGGAATATTCGTTTTGATGAATCAATCTCTGAGTTTGGTTTCATCAAGAACGAGGATGACCCGTGTGTATATAAGAGGTTTAGTGGGAGCGTGATTACATTCCTAGTCCTCTACGTCGATGATATCTTAATCATTGGAAATGATATTCCTGAACTGCATGCGGTTAAAGCATGGTTAGGAAAATGTTTCCAGATGAAAGATTTAGGAGAAGCAGCCTATGTATTAGGTGTGAAGATCTACAGGGATAGATCTAAGAGGCTTCTCGGGCTGTGCCAGAGTACTTACATCGATAAAGTCCTGGAGAGATTCCATTTAGAGAATTCTAAAAGAGGATATCTTCCAGTCAGACATGGTCTGAATCTTTCGAGGAGTCAGTGTCCACAAACACAGACTGAGAAAGATGAAATGGACAATACGCCTTATGCTTCGGCTATTGGGTCCATTATGTATGCGATGTTGTGTACTCGCCCAGACGTCGCTTACGGGTTAAGCGTGACCAGTCGGTTCCAAAGTAATCCAGGTATGGCGCACTGGATTGCGGTCAAGAACATTTTAAAATATCTGCGGAGGACCAAAGATATGTTCTTGATATATGGTGGTCAGGAAGAACTCAGTATAGAAGGATATACTGACGCTTCGTTCCAGTCGGACCAGGATGATTTCCGATCGCAATCAGGCTATGTTTTTAGCTTGAATGGTGGAGCAGTGGTGTGGAAAAGTTTCAAACAGTCAACTGTTGCTGATTCCACAACAGAAGCCGAGTATGTTGCAGCCTCGGAAGCATCCAAGGAGGCAGTGTGGATTCGTAAGTTCGTGAGAGAACTTGGTGTCGTTCCTTCGAGTACAGATCCTTTGGTTATCTTCTGTGATAACACTGGAGCAATCGCACAAGCAAAGGAACCACGGTCGCACCAGAAGTCCAAGCACATACAGAGACGGTTTCACTTGATCCGGGAGATCATAGATCATGGCGAGATCAAAATATGCAAGTTTCATACAGACGACAATCTGGCAGACCCGCTTACCAAGCCTCTGGCGCAGCAGAAGCATGAGAAGCACTGTAATAATATGGGTTTGAGATTTCTCAACCATTAGATTAAGTGCAAGTGGGAGATTGTTGGGGTATGCCCTTAAGGCTAATGTTTGAGGCCTTTGGGTTTGTAACAGTATCATGTAATAAACTTTTATGTTTATAAAGGCATGGTTGTTATTCAGGTTGTTACCTTGTCTGCTGCAATAAGTGTACTTCTGATTAATGTCTCAAAGCTGTTCAGCTAGGCTGACAGGCTATATGTCCTTAGTCGAGATATCTTGGTGAACATGAGACAGCCTTGATATGATTGAGACTAATATGTGTTCTAATCTTATAGGATGCTTCGAGCATGGAATAAGATGTAGACTCATGGGTACATTGGATGTACTGGACAGACCCTACTAGGATATTCAATTGCTTGTCACAATGTGAATATTCCTTGTATGCACTAAGTGGCACATGTCCTCTGACTTGAGATCACTTGAGTTACTAAATGATGATTGTCATTGTTTTGAGGTAGTTCAATATCATTTGAAAGATAATGATCATAGACTATCTTGGATAATGATAATGAGTCAGGTTAGGGCACTGGTGATAGATATAGGATTGCCGTCTCCTTGTTCAAGGAGTGTGATGTTCTAAAGGGGCCCCCCTTATATGAGATGATTGAGAAAATGTATGGCCATACCCAGATGACTATGCTCATCTGATCTAATCATGCTCATTGTATTGGAGTTACAAGCTTGACCCGCTTGTCCAATAAGAACATCCAGTGGCAAAGGACACTTGCATGCCTTGTGAAGTTGATTCACACTTGTGCTGTGGTTTGGGAGTAGTCTTGGAAGACTCTTTCCTTTATATCGGGAGACAGTGATGTGTTGCTAGATACCCCTCACTGATCGTGATAACGAAAGTTATCGTTACCGACATTTAAAGGAAACCCTCAGGGTCGCACAAATTGATGATATGACTTACTTAAGTCAGATCGTGTGGACTGAATTATTTGGGTTCAGTTTAAAGGGATTTAAACTCTGATTGTAAGTGAGATCTAGTCTGATCATGTTTGATTGATTAGGGCTTGAGATCGGTAAGCTTCGATCGAGAGAGGAGATGCTAGATCGGTAAGATCAAGAGCATCAGGAGATGAACGATTAGATCTTGAGCCATTAGGTTCATAGAAGGTCTAGACCATATATTGGCTTGGCTTGGTTTGATTTTGGTCTATGAGCCAAATCGAATTGAACCAAAGAATGAACCGGTTCACTATGTGAATGCATGGTTCATGAAGGAAGGCGTTTTGGCGTTGGAACATGGCTTCATGACTTTCCATTTTGGGAAGTCATGTAACGCCATTTTTGATGTTATCGCCTAAACGCTTTTGCTCACTTGTGATTGACGTTGCTTGCTTGCCATCTCGTGTGGAAGAAGGTGAACGACAAGGGAGAGCTCTCGGCCAAGGAAGCATCTCAACCTATCCCTTCCATTCGGCAAGGACTCTTGAAGATCTTTGCTAGCACAAAGATCAACAAGAAGAAGTCATCCCTCCTTCTTGTGTGCGTCGCTTGTGGAGAAGATCTATCTTGCTCTTTGCTTCCAAGCCGCCTCCTTCCCATGGCTATGGTAACGAATCTTTCATTTGTTGTTTAAGTTGATCATATGAAAGTATAGCATGCGATCAAGTTTAAACCCTAATTCCGCTGCTAAGACAAAGAAGACCACTTGCGCCGTCTATAGGGTTTCGCTCCCCCTTGAAGGGGACCCCTCTAAACCCTTCAGGATTCTCCAAGTTGGCGGGTCCTTTAACTAAATTGACCAGAAAGGAGGCCAAGTTTAATTGGGATGACAAGTGTGAAGAGAGCTTTCAGGAACTGAAGAGGAGGTTGACTAGTACACCGATCCTCATTATTCCTAGTGATGGGGAAAGGTTTACTGTCTATACGGATGCTTCAAGCAAAGGGTTGGGTTGTGTCTTGATGCAGAAGGGTAATGTGGTAGCCTATGCTTCGAGACAACTGAAGGAGTATGAGTTGAACTACCCTACTCATGACTTAGAGTTGGCGGCCGTAGTCTTTGCTCTGAAGATATGGCGTCACTATTTGTTAGGTCAAGAGTTTGATCTGTTTACTGACCACCAGAGTCTCAAGTACATCTTCACTCAGAAGGAGTTGAACATGAGACAGAGAAGATGGATAGAGTTGATCAAAGACTATGACTTCGCTATTCAGTATCAGGCTGGAAAGGCTAATGTAGTGGCTGATGCACTGAGCAGGCATCCAGTTACTGTTGGGGTATGCCCTTAAGGCTAATGTTTGAGGCCTTGGGAATGTAACAGTATCATGTATAAACTCTTATGTTTATAAAGGCATGGTTGTTATTCAGTTTGTTACATTGTCTGCTGCAATAATTGTACTTCTGAATAATGTCTCAAAGCTGGTCAGCTGGGCTGACATGCTATAAAGTCCTTAGTCGATATATCTTGGTGAACATGAGACAGCCTTGATATGATTGAGACTAATATGTGTTCTAATCTTATAGGATGCTTCGAGCATGGAATAAGATGTAGACTCATGGGTACATTGGATGTACTAGACAGACCCTACTAGGATATTCAATTGCTTGTCACAATGTGAATAATCCTTGAATGCGACAAGTGGCACATTTCCTCTGACTTGAGATCGCTTGTGTTTCTAAATGATGATTGTCATTGTTTTGAGGTAGTTCAATATCATTTTAAACATAATGATTATAGACTATCTTGGATGGTGAGCTTGAATCAGGTTAGGGCACTAGTGATAGACAAAGGATTGCCGTCTCCTTGTTTAAGGAGTGTGATGTTCTAAATGGGCCCCCTGGATGAGATGATTGAGAAAAGAGTATGGCCATACCCAGGTGACTATGTTCATCTGATCTAATCATGCTCATCATATTGGAGTTACAAGCTTGACACGCTTCTCCAATAAGAACATCCAGTGGCAAAGGAAACATGCATGCCTTGTGAGTTGGATTCACACTTGTGCTGTGGTTTGGGTGTAGTCTTGGAAGACTCTTTTCTTTATATCGGGAGACAGTGATGTGTTGCTAGATACCCCTCACTGATCGTGATAACGTGAGTTATCGTTACCGACATTTAAAGGAAACCCTCAGGGTCGCACAATTTGATGATATGGCTTACTTAAGTCAGATCGTGTGGACTGAATTATTCAGGTTCAGTTTAAAGGGATTTAATCTCTGATTGTAAGTGAGATCTGGTCTGATCATGTTTGATTGATTAGGGCTTGAGATCGGTAATCTTCGATCGAGAGATTGGATGCTAGATCGGTGAGATCAGGAGCATCAAGAGATCGACGGTCAGATCAAGAGCCTTAGGGTTTATTGTGGTCTGGACTGATTGCTTGGTTTATTTGGTTATTAAACCAAACCAAATTGAACCAGCTCATTGAGTGAGCGTGTGGTTCAAATTGAGAGGAGTTTGCGATTGGGGTAAACCCATGATCGCATGTGAGTGAGTGGCTTTCTATTTTTAGAAAGCATGATCACATACGTGACCACTACTCACGTTCACGCCTAAGGCGCCCTCATCTCTCGTTTCTCCTCCTCTCGCGTCGCCAACTTGAGTTATTCAGTTTTGCACTCTCGTGTGGTGAAGAGGTTGACGCAAGGAGAAGGAAGTAATCGCCAAGCAAAGGAGATCTCTCCCCTTCCATTCGACAACGACTTCTTGGAACCTTGCTAGCACAAGGAGCACCAAAGAAGAGTAGGTGACACCAATTGTGTGCATCACCTTTGGAGAAGGAGCACTTGCGCCTTTCCTTCCAAGACACCATCTAAGCGATGGCAATAGTGAGAATCGTTTTTCATGCAAGTTGAACATATTACATGCATAGATCCTTGAAACCCCTTCCGCTGTGTCAAAATTTTCATATGCGCCTCCTATAGGGTTTCGCCCCCCTTGTTCTAGGGGACTTTCAATTGGTATCAGAGCCAGTTATTGCATGCTAATATGTTTGCTCTCTTTGTGTGATCCTATGCAATGATCTATATGTTACATGCGCTAGTTAAGATAGGCGAATTTTACATGCTTGTTAGAGATGTTTTTATTTCTCCTAGGCGCATGTTTTCTTGTTGGCGCATATGTATGTTTTCTCAAAACTTCTTATGACATGCGCGACTCATTATAGATCTAAGGCTCTGCATTAAACCCTTAGACGGGTTATTAGGGTTGAAGTCATCCCCTAGGTTAGATCCAGACAGTCTGATCAGACCATCTGACAGCCTTGATGGGTTGACCAGATAGCATCTGTGCGCAAGCACGAGATGGCTATAGGTCGACTGCAGACAGGCGTGTAGCGATGTCTGATTGAGACGACTAGCGAACACACATGAGTTAGGCCCGGGGTCACACCCGCTTGCCAGATCTCATGAGGGTTGTTCGGCCCTGGCGCATGCATGGTTGACCTTTGGTCGACTCAAGTCAGTTAGGACTTGGTGCATGCAAGGGAAGTGGATCTGACTAGGTTGGATGAGTGGATCCCTAGTAATGTACCGTTGTAAGGTTGTAAGGCAAATAAGGAAATTAAAATTGATGCCTATGGGGTTTTTCAAAATTTAATTTTCATGATTGGATCACATGTTGGTTGATGCCTATGTTTGTTTATTTATTCTTATGTGGGCTGCCCATGTTAAATGTGTGCTGTGCTGGGGCCTGCGTGCCTGGAATTTAAAGTTGTAAATTAATTGTTGTGATCTGCGTATCACATTGTATTTAATTTATAAAGTGTACTTGACCTGCGTGTCAATCTTGTCTAGATAGATTAATTTGTAAATTAATCAGACAAGAGCACAGAGCACACTTGGCAGAGGCGCATGCAGCAGTGGCTTGACCAGGTGGGAGGTCCAGGGTTCAACTCTGGGACCAGGCGCATTTACCTGGTGGGCGCACCTGAGCTGCAGTGGGCGCTTGGGCCCTGGGTTGGGCCAGATGAGCAGCAAAAGACCCATGAAGAAAAGCAAGTGAAGACTTAAGTTAATTAAGGTCTTACTTAGGCTATGGGCTTTTACCACATAAGATCCATGCTTTCTTTTATTGTTTAAATAAGTAGAACAGCATGATTTATTTATCTTCTGCTATCACCATAGGAATTGCATGATAGTGAAGAAGATAAAAGACCGTTAAAATCCAACGCTAAAATATCAAGCTCGTATGCCTTCTGACGTGAAACCTCACTGTTCTGATTATCGTTGGAGCCGTGTTGTACCCACTCAGTGGGCACGTCCATCTATCTTCAGACGGTGCGGGATTACACCTGCGTGTTACAGAGAAGGGATTTATCGCTTCTCGTTGCTCAGCATAGCACGTGGTGGTCCAGGGAGTAGGTCGGGTCAGCTTGACCATGTAGGCTACATATGTGGCGCATATGGTAGCACATGGAGGCAGTCATCTGTGGGATCAGAGACTGTGTTGTACCAACTCAATTGGCACAGTCAGCTGGATTGCCCAGATGAAGGGGAATCGCACGGGTTGGCGATTGGCTGGGACAGCCTACCAGAGACTAGTGCTTGTACTCTCTGTGCATCTTATCTCGCCTGAGCGGGACGCGGAGACCAAGTATGAAATCTGGATCCCATCTCACTAAAAGAGTTCTACTCTTTCGGGCTGTTTTTGCTGGATTTTTTAGCCAGATAAAATAGTGAGAAAAGAATCTTTCTTAAGTCCTGGATTGATTCTGAACATTGATACTGACCTTGCTGTTCTTGCATTGTTGTAGATACCTGCAGCAACGAACACCATGAGCTTCAATGTGCGATCCCTACTGGAAAGAGAGAAGTTTGCTGGGCCAAACTTCTCAGACTGGTTCGGACACCTTAAGATTGTTCTTAAGGCAGAGAGGAAACTATATGTCCTCGAGACGGCGATACCGCCTCAGCCCGCTCCGAACGCCGCAAGGGCGGTTCGGGAAGCTTATGAAAAGCACGTCAATGATAGCATTGATGTCGCTTGCCTGATGCTAGCGTCTATGACGCCACCGCTGCAGCGTCAGCATGAGGATATGTCTGCAATAGACATGATAGCAAACCTCAAGATGCTGTATGCTGCACAGGCGAGGACAGAACGCTATAATCTGATAAAGCTGTTCTTTCAGAGCAAACTGGCTGAAGGGAGCCCAGTGGGAGCTCACGTGCTCAAGATGATTGGGCACAAGGAGGCTCTAGAGAAACTGGGGCATACCATCAATCAGGAGCTTGCTGTAGACATTATTCTGCAGTCTCTCCCGCCCTCTTTCGATGCGTTCATTATTAACTTTAATATGAACAAAATCGATTGTACTCCGGCAGAGCTGCTGAATATGCTCTTGACTACTGAGGAAACTCTGAAGGGAAAGCCTTCAACCTCTGTCTTAATGGTTCCTTCTAGGAACAAGAAGAAGGGGAAGAAGGGCAAGGCCCCTGTCAAGAGTTACAGCAAGGCTCTGAAGCAAAAAGTTAAGCGGTCAAAGGAATACAGATGTTTCCACTATGGCCAGCTAGGTCACTGGAAAAAGGACTGTATAGCGCTCCAAGGAGATAAGAGGGGAAGCATCGCTTCTGGCTCAGGTATTTACGTGACGGAAGTCATGGTTTCATCTTCTTCTATTTCATGGGTGTTGGACACTGCATGTGGAGTTCACATTTGTTCAAATGTACAGGAACTCAAGAGAAGAAGACAGGTGGGACAGCATGAGGTGGACCTACGAGTTGGAAACGGGGCACGGGTTGCTGCTGTTGCTGTAGGAGACTATTTCATCTCTTTGCCATCTGGGCTTGTATTAGAACTAAACAGTTGTTATTTTGTTCCCAGCATTACTAAGAATATTATCTCCATTCCTGCTCTTGTCAGGAAGGGATTTTCCTTTGAATGCAATATTTCAAAGTGTGTTTTATCTTTTGATAATATTGTTTATGCTACTGGTTCAATTAACAATGGGTTATTCATGTTGGACATGGAATGTTCTATACAAAATATTGATATTAAGAAAGCCAAGTATGCTGATGACAGCACCTTGCTATGGCATAGTCGTTTAGGCCATATTAACAAGAAACGCATTAAGCGGTTGCATGATCATGGACTGCTGGGATCATTCTCCTATGAGGAGATTGATACATGCAAGGCTTGTTTAATGGGTAAAATGACGAAGTCACCTTTTCCTAACAAAGGTCAAAGGGCTTCAGGTTTACTTGACCTTATACACAGTGATGTGTGTGGGCCATTTAGTAAACATGCCAGAGGTGGCTATCAGTACTTCATTACCTTTACTGATGATTTCAGTAGATATGGGTATGTCTATCTGATGAGACATAAAAGTGAATCTTTTGACAAGTTCAAAGAGTTCAAGAATGAAGTACAGAATCAGCTAGGCCGAAGTATCAAGGCACTTCGTTCTGATCGAGGTGGAGAATACCTAAGTCGAGAGTTTACTGACTATCTAAAGGAGTGTGGGATTATCTCACAGCTCACTCCGCCAGGAACACCGCAATGGAATGGTGTGTCCGAGAGGAGAAATAGAACGTTACTGGATATGGTTCGTTCTATGATGAGTCAGGCTACTCTTCCATATTCCTTTTGGGGTTTTGCACTGGAAACAGCTGCAAAGGTACTAAACCGAGTGCCATCCAAGGCAGTTTCTAAGACGCCATATGAGTTATGGTATGGGAAACAGCCAAGCTTGACATTTATCAGGATCTGGGGCTGCGAGGCTTATGTCAAAAAGCTCGCCTCTGGGAAACTAGAGAGCAGATCTGAGAAATGTATCTTTGTCGGTTACCCTAAGGAAACTAAGGGTTATTATTTCTACGATCCCAAAGAGAACAAGGTATTTGTTGCTCGGACGGCCATATTTCTTGAGAAGGAGTTTCTTCTGCAAGAGGCCAGTGGGAGAGAAATAAAGCTGGATGAGAATCCAGAGGAAGGACAAAGTAGTCAAGCACAGTTGGATGAGCCTGAGCCGGTGGATCAGGTTACTGAACAACCTGAGGCTCAGATATCACGGGAACCGCGAAGATCGGGAAGGATTCGTCGACAACCTGAGCGCTATGACGGAGTCTACATCATTGATAATGATGAACCCCTCACTTATGCGGATGCGGTCAGTGGACCGGAGTCAGCGAGATGGCTTGAAGCTATGCGCGCCGAGATGGACTCCATGTCAGATAACCAAGTTTGGGATTTGGTTGATCCGCCTCCGGGAGTTATCCCTATAGGCTGTAAATGGATCTTCAAGAAGAAGATTGACATGGATGGTAACGTGGTTACCTATAAAGGCAGGCTAGTTGCGAAAGGTTTCAAACAAATCTACGGGATAGATTATGATGAAACTTTCTCACCTGTAGCTATGTTTAAGTCTATTCGGATTCTTTTCGCGATAGCTGCATATTATGATTATGAGATATGGCAAATGGATGTGAAGACAGCTTTCCTGAATGGAAATCTGGATGAGGATGTGTATATGACACATCCAGAAGGTTTCACTAATCCATCAGATCGTCATAAGATATGCAAGTTAAAGAAGTCCATTTATGGACTTAAACAAGCATCTAGAAGCTGGAATATTCATTTTGATGAATCAATCTCTGAGTTTGGTTTCATCAAGAACGAGGATGACCCGTGTGTATATAAGAGGTTTAGTGGGAGCGTGATTACTTTTCTAGTCCTCTACGTCGATGACATCTTGATCATTGGAAATGACATTCCTGAAATGCATGCGGTTAAGGCATGGTTAAGGAAATGTTTCCAGATGAAAGATCTAGGAGAAGCAGCCTATGTATTAGGTGTGAAGATCTACAGGGATAGATCTAAGAGGCTTCTCGGGCTGTGCCAGAGTACTTACATCGATAAAGTCCTGGAGAGATTTCATTTAGAGAATTCTATAAGAGGATATCTTCCAATCAGACATGGTCTGAATCTTTCGAAGAGTCAGTGTCCACAAACACAGACTGAGAAAGATGAAATGGACAATACGCCTTATGCTTCGGCTATTGGGTCCATTATGTATGCGATGTTGTGTACTCGCCCAGACGTCGCTTACGGGTTAAGCGTGACCAGTCGGTTCCAAAGTAATCCAGGTCAGGCACACTGGATTGCAGTCAAGAACATTTTAAAATATCTGCGGAGGACCAAAGATATGTTCTTGATATATGGTGGTCAGGAAGAACTCAGTATTGAAGGATATACTGACGCTTCGTTCCAGTCAGACCAGGATGATTTCCGATCGCAATCAGGCTATGTTTTTAGCTTGAATGGAGGAGCAGTGGTGTGGAAAGGTTTCAAACAGTCAACTGTTGCTGATTCCACAACAGAAGCCGAGTATGTTGCAGCCTCGGAAGCATCCAAGGAGGCAGTGTGGATTCGTAAGTTCGTGAGAGAACTTGGTGTTGTTCCTTCGAGTGCAGATCCTTTGGTTATCTTTTGTGATAACACTGGAGCAATCGCACAAGCAAAGGAACCACGGTCGCACCAGAAGTCCAAGCATATACAGAGACGGTTTCATTTGATCCGGGAGATCATAGATCGTGGCGAGATCAAAGTTTGCAAGGTTCATACAGATGACAATCTGGCAGACCCGCTTACTAATCCTCTGGCGTAGCAGAAGCATCAGAAGCACTATAATAATATGGGTTTGAGATTTCTCAACCATTAGATTAAGTGCAAGTGGGAGATTGTTGGGGTATGCCCTTAAGGCTAATGTTTGAGGCCTTGGGAATGTAACAGTATCATGTATAAACTCTTATGTTTATAAAGGCATGGTTGTTATTCAGTTTGTTACATTGTCTGCTGCAATAATTGTACTTCTGAATAATGTCTCAAAGCTGGTCAGCTGGGCTGACATGCTATAAAGTCCTTAGTCGATATATCTTGGTGAACATGAGACAGCCTTGATATGATTGAGACTAATATGTGTTCTAATCTTATAGGATGCTTCGAGCATGTAATAAGATGTAGACTCATGGGTACATTGGATGTACTGGACAGACCCTACTAGGATATTCAATTGCTTGTCACAATGTGAATAATCCTTGAATGCGACAAGTGGCACATTTCCTCTGACTTGAGATTACTTGTGTTTCTAAATGATGATTGTCATTGTTTTGAGGTAGTTCAATATCATTTGAAACATAATGATTATAGACTATCTTGGATGGTGAGCTTGAATCAGGTTAGGGCACTAGTGATAGACAAAGGATTGCCGTCTCCTTGTTTAAGGAGTGTGATGTTCTAAAGGGGCCCCCTGGATGAGATGATTGAGAAAAGAGTATGGCCATACCCAGGTGACTATGTTCATCTGATCTAATCATGCTCATCATATTGGAGTTACAAGCTTGACACGCTTGTCCAATAAGAACATCCAGTGGCAAAGGAAACATGCATGCCTTGTGAGTTGGATTCACACTTGTGCTGTGGTTTGGGTGTAGTCTTGGAAGACTCTTTTCTTTATATCGGGAGAAAGTGATGTGTTGCTAGATACCCCTCACTGATCGTGATAACGTGAGTTATCGTTACCGACATTTAAAGGAAACCCTCAGAGTCGCACAATTTGATGATATGGCTTACTTAAGTCAGATCGTGTGGACTGAATTATTCAGGTTCAGTTTAAAGGGATTTAATCTCTGATTGTAAGTGAGATATGGTCTGATCATGTTTGATTGATTAGGGCTTGAGATCGGTAAGCTTCGATCGAGAGATTGGATGCTAGATCGGTGAGATCAGGAGCATCAAGAGATCGATGGTCAGATCAAGAGCCTTAGGGTTTATTGTGGTCTGGACTGATTGCTTGGTTTATTTGGTTATTAAACCAAACCAAATTGAACCAGCTCATTGAGTGAGCGTGTGGTTCAAATTGAGAGGAGTTTGCGATTGGGGTAAACCCATGATCGCATGTGAGTGAGTGGCTTTCTATTTTTAGAAAGCATGATCACATACGTGACCACTACTCACGTTCACGCCTAAGGCGCCCTCATCTCTCGTTTCTCGTCCTCTCGCGTCGCCAACTTGAGTTATTCGGTTTTGCACTCTCGTGTGGTGAAGAGGTTGACGCAAGGAGAAGGAAGTAATCGCCAAGCAAAGGAGATCTCTCCCCTTCCATTCGACAACGACTTCTTGGAACCTTGCTAGCACAAGGACCACCAAAGAAGAGTAGGCGACACCAATTGTGTGCGTCACCTTTGGAGAAGGAGCACTTGCGCCTTTCCTTCCAAGACACCATCTAAGCGATGGCAATGGTGAGAATCGTTTTTCATGCAAGTTGAACATATTACATGCATAGATCCTTGAAACCCCTTCCGCTGTGTCAAAATTTTCATATGCGCCTCCTATAGGGTTTCGCCCCCCTTGTTCTAGGGGACTTTCAGTTACTTCAGTAGCGGCACTGCGGGTCAGTGAGTGGCAGTTATTGCAGGAGTTCAGAGATCTCAGGATCAGTGTTTCTCCTACAGTTCAGTCGGGTTATGTGGCTTTCCTCAGAGTACAGTCTACTTTGTTGCAGAAAATCAGAGATCAGCAGTCAGTGGATCCGAAATTAGTTCAGATCAGGGATAGTTTGGATGCGGGTACAGTTCAGGATTTTAGCTTGTCTGATGATGGTGTTCTTCGGTTTCGTGGAAGGGTGTGTGTTCCTGAGGAACCAAGCTTAAGGAAAGAAATATTGGAGGATAGCCATAATTCCAAATATTCTCTACATCCTGGCGTGACTAAGATGTATCAGGACCTCAAGAAAAGCCTTTGGTGGCCGGGTATGAAGAAAGAGGTAATTGATTTTGTCTCTAGGTGTTTAACCTGTCAGACTGTAAAGGCTGAACACCAGAAGCCTAGTGGTTTGTTGCAGCCCCTTCCTATTCCTGAGTGGAAGTGGGAATGCATCAGTATGGACTTTGTGTGTGGTCTGCCCAGAACCAGATTGGGTCATGATGCCATTTGGGTGATTGTTGATAGACTCACTAAATCAGCCCACTTTCTTCCGATCAAGATGACTTATCCTTTAGAGAGACTGGCTAGATTGTATATCGACGAGATAGTCAGACTGCATGGAGTGCCTGTTGATATTGTGTCTGATAGGGACTCTCGGTTTCTGTCCAGGTTTTGGAAGAGCTTACAGGAGGGTTTGGGTACTAAGTTGAGTTTTAGTACAGCATACCATCCTCAGTCTGATGGCCAGACGGAGCGTACTATCCAGACTCTAGAAGACCTGTTGAGAGCTTATGTGGTTGATTGGAGTTCCGAGTGGAACCGGGATCTATCTTTGATAGAGTTCACTTATAATAATAGCTTCCACTCCAGTATTCAGATGGCTCCATATGAGGCTTTGTATGGAAGAAGGTGGAAGAAGGTGTAGGACTCCCTTGTGTTGGGAGGAGACTGGTGATAGATTGATTTTGAGATCTGATGTAGTACAGAAAACTACTGATAAGGTCAGAGAGATTCAGGATAAACTGAAGATTGCTCGGGACAGGCAGAAGAGTTATGCTGATGACCGTCGTCGTTCCCTGGAGTTTATGGTAGGGGATCATGTTTTCTTAAAGGTGTCGCCTACTAAGGGTGTTTTGAGGTTTGGCAAAAAGGGCAAGCTGAGCCCTAGGTTTGTTGGACCTTTTGATATTATTGAGAGAGTTGGTCCAGTGGCTTACAGGTTAGCTTTACCTCCTGCTTTGGATCATGTGCATAATGTGTTCCATGTTTCTGCTTTGAGGAAATATCATCCTGATCCATCTCATGTATTGGAATTGGAACCTCTTCAGATTCAGAGTGATTTGACTTTTGAGGAAAGACCTCTCCGGATTGTGGATAGAAAGGATAAAGTTCTGAGGAACAAGTCTATACCTTTAGTAAAGGTTATCTGGGGAAATCAGTCGGTTGAGGAGGCGACCTGGGAGACTAAAGCGGATATGAGGAAATTTTATGCTTATCTTTTTGATGATATGAATGTTGAGCTTTAGAGGACTAAAGCTTTATAAGGAGGGAGGGATGTAAGATCCAAGGATCTTAAGTCTTGGTAAGTACTATTTTTGATTTAAATAAAATCATTGGCTGTGATATTTTATTCTGATTTAAATAAAATTATTGGTTGTTAATTTTAAGTTAATTAATTAGAGCTTATTAGTTGTTAATTTTAAGTTAATTAATTAGAGCTTATTGGTTAATTAATTAGACCTTATTGGATATTAATTAAATCCTTATTGGATTTTCGTTTAAGTGAATGGTTAATTGTTAGTTAATGGTTAAATTAATTAGTTAACTATGGGTTTTGGGTTTAAAATTCGAATTAATTAGTTAGTGGGTTAAACCCTATTTGGATTAATTGGTTAGCGGGTTTAAAAGTTAAAAACTAAAAATTCAAGTTGGTAATTTCGGCTAGGGTAGGAGAATTGGCGTTTTTTTGGCTTGGAAGAAACCTTAGGGCGACGGCTTGAAGGCTTGGGCGATTCTTGGAGGCTTGGAGGCGAAATTCCTTTCTTCCTCTTCCTTTCTTCCCTTGGCCGGCGTCTTTGGTGTTTGGTGGTGTTTCTCTTCCATTGTTGGCGATATTTGGTGGAACTTCAAGGCCTTAGACGAGTTTGTAAGAGAGATTTTTCATCTTGGTGTTCACGGTTGAGGTGAGTGGGGTGTCTTATTTGAATTCTATCAATGTGGTTGTGCTAAGTAATAAATTTGATTGCTTGAAAAATTACCATGTTTAAAACCGAAATTTTGCAAGGTGTACTTATCATGAAAACCGAATTTAAGATGTTTATAACCGAATTCATGATGTTTATTCATGGAAACCGAAATTAAGATAATTCTTCATGAAAACCGAATTTAAGATATTTTTATAGGGAATTTAGGAAGCTTTAAATCAGTGATTTTGAGCATGACATTCTTGTTAAATAGGGTTTTAAATTTTAAGTAGACAATATGCTAGATACCGTGGGCTACATGTGATGTTTTGTGAAGTAGATTGTAAGAATATGAATTTTGATTTTATGTCGATTTTATGGATGCTTGATAAATGCTAATAATGTTATAGAATCCATGATTGTTTCTCTATGTTGGTAGCATGTTCTATAATTATGGCTATGTATCTTTGGTTGAGAAACTTGGGTGATAACTTAGCATGATTATACTGAACTGATCAGCATGAAACCTAAGGACTCTATAAAATATTATGTGGTTATATGTGTTTCGAATGTTATGTGTTATGGGATGGATAGGACTAAGGCTAAGTGTAACCGTGTACTCAAGGGGATAGTCTATATGTGATATGTTAAGGGTTTGAGATTTCAGCCCTGTATATTGTGATATGTGAGGGGGTTGATGTTCAGCCTGCCTGTTGTGATTCTTGTGATGAAAATGACTATCCTAGAGTCTAGTCTACGCTTAGGAGTCCACTTTTATGAAATAAGATATAAGATGTGTCTAGTGGTTGTCCAGTTAAGGAACCCTTTGGGAGAACGAGTGTGATGCAAAGTGCCATGTCTTGGTCGGACAGGGGCCACCTCTTGATATCATCACTCTTAGACGCTTAGATTTTTGTGTTATGGGGTGGTGTAGATCAAGGTATCACATCTTGACCGGGTGGGGATTACCTCTTGAGTCTACACACTGTCCATGTTTATGTTGCATGTGATTTGCAGGCTTCTCCCAGTGCTTAGGCCAAAGCCGGGTTGGACCATAATGGTCACTATTGATTATGCTGGACAACTAGGTCAATTAAGTGGTTGGTGTGTTTAGTTGGTTTAGAGTATGACTCTAGAACCTTGGTTACTCTGTGGTGACAAGTGTGTGATGTCTGTACATCTAATTATTTTTTTGAGTTCTGTTCTTTGTTTTTGTTATATGTTAACATGATGTTCTGCTAAATGTTTTTAAAATAATCTGCATGTATCTTTGATTGTATGCTATGGATGGTCGATTGAGACTATCCACTCACTGGGCTGTGTAGCTCACCCCTCAATATTTTCAGGTGTAGAGCAGGGGCGCAGTACCAGTTAGCATTTTATATGGATGTTGTGATAAGACTTTTATGCTTAATTATCTGGGGCTCGTTGTGGCCGAACTATGCGAACTATGTGAACTATGTGAACTATGTGAACTTGTGTTGCCGGTTGTGGCAGTTTAAGATTTTGATTTTTGGGTCACCGCGGGCTTTGGCCTGGTTTCGGTGTTTGGTATCATTGATGTTAGTTATGAACTTATAAAATCGATATTGTGACTTTGGTTCTCATTTTGAGTCGATTGGTATTTTTGCAATCGGATTTGATATAACTGTTGACTTGCATATGTCTAGTGCAAGTATTGCCTGGTGGCAGGTACCTTTATGTGATTTATGGATTTTACGGATTTTATGTGGTTTTGATATAACTGTTGACTTGCATATGTCTAGTGCAAGTATTGCGTGGTGGCAGGTACATTTGTGAAATTATGATTCGTGGAGATTTTTGTATGGATTTCTCGAAAATTTTCAGATCGTGTTTTCTTGAACTTGGTTTTACCTAGCATGTGAATCGATCTTGTATGATAACATCCTGTTTCTCTATGACTTGTGTTGCTTGTTTGGGGTTAAGATAACGGGATGTGACATTGCTGTTCTTGCATTGTTGTAGATTCCTGCAGCAACGAACACCATGAGCTTCAATGTGCGATCCCTACTGGAAAGGGAGAAGTTTGCTGGGCCAAACTTCTCAGACTGGTACGGACACCTTAAGATTGTTCTTAAGGCAGAGAGGAAACTGTATGTCCTCGAGACGGCTATACCGCCTCAACCCGCTGCGAACGCCGCAAGGGCGGTTCGCGATGCCTATGAAAAGCATGTCAATGATAGCATTGATGTTGCTTGCCTGATGCTAGCGTCTATGACGCCACCGCTGCAGCATCAGCATGAGGATATGTCTGCTATAGAAATTATAGCAAACCTCAAGATGCTGTATGCTGCACAGGCGAGGACTGAACGCTATAATCTGACTAAGCTTTTCTTTCAGAGCAAACTGGCTGAAGGGAGCCCAGTGGGAGCTCACGTGCTCAAGATGATTGGGCACAAGGAGGCTCTGGAGAAACTGGGGCATACCATCAATCAGGAGCTTGCTGTAGACATTATTCTGCAGTCTCTCCCGCCCTCTTTCGATGCGTTCATTATTAACTTTAATATGAACAAAATCGATTGTACTCCGGCAGAGCTGCTGAATATACTCTTGACTACTGAGGAGACTCTGAAGGGAAAGCCTTCAACCTCTGTCTTGATGTTCCCCTCCAGGAACAAGAAGAAGGGGAAGAAGGGCAAGGCCCCTATTAAGAACTATAGCAAGGCTCTGAAACAAAAGGTGAAGCGGTCGAAGGACAACAGGTGTTTCCACTGTGGCCAGCTGGGTCACTGGAAAAAGGACTATAAAGCGCTCCAAGGAGACAAGAAGGGAAGCATCGCTTCTGGCTCAGGTATATTTGAGACTGAGGTCATGATATCTTCTTCTTCTATTTCATGGGTGTTGGACACTGCATGTGGAGTTCACATTTGTTCAAATGTACAGGAACTCAAGAGAAGAAGACAGGTGGGACAGCATGAGGTGGACCTACGATTTGGAAACGGGGCACGGGTTGCTGCTGTTGCTGTAGGGGATTATTACATCTCATTAACATCTGGCATTGTATTAGAATTAAACAATTGTTACTTTGCACCCAGTATTACCAAAAATATTATCTCTATTCCTGCTCTTGTCAGGAAAGGGTTTTCCTTTGAATGCAAGATTTCAAAGTGTTATCTTACTCTTGATAATATTGTTTATGCTACTGGTTCAATTAACAATGGGTTATTCATGTTGGACATGGAATATTCTATACAAAACATTGATAATAAGAAAGCCAAGTATGCTGATGACAGCACCTTGCTATGGCATAGTCGTTTAGGCCATATTAACAAGAAGCGCATTAAGCGGTTGCATGATCATGGACTGCTGGGATCATTCTCCTATGAGGAGATTGATACATGCAAAGCTTGTTTAATGGGTAAAATGACGAAGGCTCCTTTTCCTCACAAAGGTCAAAGGGCTTCAGGTTTACTTGACCTTATACACAGTGATGTGTGTGGGCCATTTAGTAAACATGCCAGAGGTGGCTATTCGTACTTCATTACCTTTACTGATGATTTCAGTAGATATGGGTATGTCTATCTGATGAGACATAAGAGTGAATCTTTTGACAAGTTCAAAGAGTTCATAAATGAAGTACAAAATCAGCTAGGCCGAAATATCAAGGCACTTCGTTCTGATCGAGGTGGAGAATACCTAAGTCGAGAGTTTACTGACTATCTGAAGGAGTGTGGGATTATCTCATAGCTCACTCCGCCAGGAACACCACAATGGAATGGTGTGTCCGAGAGGAGGAACAGAACCTTACTGGATATGGTTCGTTCGATGATGAGTCAGGCTACTCTACCTTACTCCTTTTGGGGATTTGCACTGGAAACAGCTGCAAAGGTACTAAACCGAGTGCCATCCAAGGCAGTTTCAAAGACTCCATATGAGTTATGGTATGGGAAACAGCCTAGCTTGACATTTATTAAGATCTGGGGTTGCGAGGCTTATGTCAAAAAGCTCGCCTCTGGGAAACTGGAGAGCAGATCTGAGAAATGCATCTTTGTCGGTTACCCTAAGGAAACTAAGGGTTATTATTTCTACGATCCCAAAGAGAACAAGGTATTTGTTGCTCGGACGGCCATTTTTCTTGAGAAGGAGTTTCTTCTGCAAGAGGCCAGTGGGAGAGAAATAAAGCTGGATGAGAATCCAGAGGAAGGACAAAGTAGTCAAGCACAGTTGGATGAGCCTGAGCCGGTAGATCAGGTTACTGAACAACCTGAGGCTCAGATATCACGGGAACCGCGAAGATCGGGAAGGATCCGTCGACAGCCTGAGCGCTATGACGGAGTCTACATCATTGATAATGATGAGCCCCTTACTTATGCGGATGCGGTCAGTGGACCGGAGTCAGCTAGATGGCTTGAAGCTATGCGAGCCGAAATGGACTCCATGTCAGATAACCAAGTCTGGGATTTGGTTGATCCGCCTCTGGGAGTAATTCCTATAGGCTATAAATGGATCTTCAAGAAGAAGATTGACATGGATGGTAACGTGGTTACCTATAAAGGCAGGCTAGTAGCGAAAGGTTTCAAACAAATCTACGGGATAGATTATGATGAAACTTTCTCTCCTGTAGCCATGTTCAAGTCTATTCGGATTCTTTTCGCGATAGCAGCATATTACGATTATGAGATCTGGCAGATGGATGTGAAGACCGCTTTCCTTAATGGAAAATTGGATGAGGATGTGTATATGACACAACCTGAAGGTTTCACTAATCCATCAGATCGTCATAAAATATGCAAGTTAAAGAAGTCCATTTATGGACTTAAGCAAGCATCTAGAAGCTGGAATATTCGTTTTGATGAATCAATCTCTGAGTTTGGTTTCATCAAGAACGAAGATGACCCGTGTGTATATAAGAGGTTTAGTGGGAGCGTGATTACTTTCCTAGTCCTCTACGTCGATGATATCTTAATCATTGGAAACGATATTCCAGAACTGCATGCTGTTAAGGCATGGTTAGGAAAATGTTTTCAGATGAAAGATCTAGGAGAAGCAGCCTATGTATTAGGTGTGAAGATCTACAGGGATAGATCTAAGAGGCTTCTCGGGCTGTGCCAGAGTACTTACATCGATAAAGTCCTGGAGAGATTTCATTTAGAGAATTCTAAAAGAGGATATCTTCCAGTCAGACACGGTCTGAATCTTTCAAAGAGTCAGTGTCCACAAACACAGACTGAGAAAGATGAAATGGACAATACGCCTTATGCTTCGGCTATTGGGTCCATTATGTATGCGATGTTGTGTACTCGCCCAGACGTCGCTTACGGGTTATGCGTGACCAGTCGATTCCAAAGTAATCCAGGTCAGGCACACTAGATTGCGGTCAAGAACATTTTAAAATATCTGCGGAGGTCCAAAGATATGTTCTTGATATATGGGGGTCAGGAAGAACTCAGTATTGAAGGATATACTAACGCTTCGTTCCAGTCGGACCAGGATGATTTCCGATCGCAATCAGGCTATGTTTTTAGCTTGAATGGTGGAGCAGTGGTGTGGAAAAGTTTCAAACAGTCAACTGTTGCTGATTCCACAACAGAAGCCGAGTATGTTGCAGCCTCGGAAGCATCCAAGGAGGCAGTGTGGATTCGTAAGTTCATTCAGGAACTTGGTGTCATTCCTTCGAGTGCAGATCCTTTGGTTATCTTCTGTGATAACACTGGAGCTATAGCACAAGCAAAGGAACCACGGTCGCACCAGAAGTCCAAGCACATACAGAGACGGTTTCACTTGATCCGGGAGATCATTGATCGAGGCGAGATCAAAATCTGCAAGGTTCATACAGACGACAATCTGGCTGACCCGCTTACCAAGCCTCTGGCGCAGCAGAAGCATGAGAAGCACTGTAATAATATGGGTTTGAGATTTCTCAACCATTAGATTAAGTGCAAGTGGGAGATTGTTGGGGTATTGTCACATCCCGTTATCTTAACCCCAAACAAGCAACACAAGTCACAAAATAATAGGATGTTATCACACAGGATCGATGCACATGCTAAGTAAAACCAAGTTCAGGAAAGGTCGATCCGAAAATTTTTCGAGAATCCACACATTGAATTTCCAAAAAAACACAATTTCACAAATGTACCTGCCACCACGCAATACTTGCACTATACATATGCAAGTCAACAGTTATATCAAAACCACATAAAATCCGTAAAATCCATAAATCACGTAAGGGTACCTGCCACCAGGCAATACTTGCACTAGACATATGCAAGTTCACATTTATATCAAATCGGATCACAAAATACGAATCAAATCGAAATTCGAAGCAAAGCCACAATATCGGTTTTATAAACTCATGGAACTAACATCAATGATCCAAACACCGAAAACAGGCCAAAGCCCTCGGTGACACAAAAATCAAAATCTCAAAAATGCCACAACCGGCAACACTGGTTCACAAAGTTTAGCCACAATCGGCCCCAGTTAACTAAGCACAAAAGTTTTATACATCAAACCAGCATCATATCCATATCAACACAAGTCCCATATAAAACGCTAACTCAGGTAGTGCGCCCCTGTTCTACACCTGAAAATAATGAGGGGTGAGCTACACAGCCCAGTGAGTGGATAGTCTCAATCGACCATCCATAACATACACTCAAAGATACATGCAGATTATTTTAAAAATCTTTAGTAGAACATTATGTCAACATATAACTTAAAACAAATAACAGAAAACAAAGAACAGAACTCATATAAACAATTAAATGTACAGACATCACACAAATGTCACCCCAAAGTAACCAAAGTTCTAGAGCCATACTCTAAACTAACTAAACACACCAACCACTTAGTTGTTGTCCAGCATAAATCAAGAGTGACCACTATGGTCCAACCCGGCTCTGGCCTAAGCACTGGGAGAAGCCTGCAAATCACATGCAACACAAACATGGACAGTGTGTAGACTCAAGAGGTAATCCCCATCCGGTCAAGATGTGATACCTTGATCTACACCACCCCATAACACAAAAATCTAAAAGTCTAAGAGTGATGACATCAAGAGGTGGCCCCTGTCCGACCAAGACATGGCACTTTGCTTCAATCACTCGTTCTCCCAAAGGGTTCCTTATCTGGACAACCACTAGACACAACTTATATCTTATTTCACAAAAGTGGACTCCTAAGTGTCGACCAGACTCTAGGATAGTCATTTTCATCACGATAATCACAACAGGCGGCTGAAACATCAACCCCTCACATATCACAAACACAGGGCTGAAATCTCTAACCCCTAACATATCACATATAGACTATCCCCTTGAGTACACAGTTACACTTAGCCTTAGTCCTATCCATAATGGGTACACAGACCACAACACATATCATTTGAAACCACATAATCATATAATGTTTTGTAGAGTCCTTAGGTTTCATGCTGATCAGTTTCGTTTAACCTTGCTAAATTATCACCCAAGTTTCTCAAACAAAGATACATGGCCATAAATATATAACATGCTACACATAGAGAAATTCATAAAAATTAACATAGGATATAATTATATAACATGCTGCACATAGAGAAACAAAAATCAACTTAGAATTAAAATTTGTATTCTTACAATCTACATTACATAATATCACAAGTAGTCCACGGTTTCTACAATTTACATGCTACAATCTACTTTAAAATTTAACCCTAGTTAATAAGAACTTCATGCCCAAGAATCACTGATTTAGAGCTACCTAAATTTCCATATAAAAGATATCTTAAATTTCATGTTGTCAAATTTCGGTCTTCATGATAGATACATCTTGGGTTTCGGTTTTTAGCATGATGAAGTTTCTAAGAAATCAAGTTTCGGTCTTCATGATAGATACATCTTGGGTTTCGGTTTTTAGCATGATGAAGTGTCTAAGAAATCAAAATTATTTATCTATCACAACCAAAAGGACAAAATTCGAACAAGACACCCCACTCACCTATTAGCTTGAACCGTGAACACCAAGATGATCCAAGAACTCGTCTAAGGCCTTGAAATTCCACCAATGTCGCCACCAATGGAAGAAGAAGCGCCACCAAACACCAAAGAACGCCGGCCAAGGGAAAAGGAAGAGGAAGAAGGGGAAATTCGTCCAATCCTCTAAGAGATCGCCCAAGCCTTCAAGCCGCCGCCCCCAAGGTTTCCTCCAAGCCAAAAACGCTAACTCTCCTTCCCTAACCGCAATTACCTAATTAAAATTTTGGTTTTTAATTATAAACCCGCTAACTAATTAATCCGAATTTTAAATCTAATTTAAGTGTAAACCCAATAACCCATATTAATTATTCACTTAAACGAAAATCCAATAAGGATTTAATTAACATCCAATAAGCTCTAATTAATTAATTACTAGGGTCAAAATCCATTAAGACTTAAATTAATATCCACTAACCCCTTTGCCACTAATTTATAACTAACCCCTTAAGGTTTTAGAGATAAAACTCTCCCCCATCCTAGAGTTTACAAAATCAAAACATAGAAAAATATCATAGCCAATGATTTTCATTTAAATCAAAAAATAAAATATCACAGTCAAAGATTTAAATCAAGAATTGTACTTACTAGGACTTAAGATCCTTGGATCTTACAGGTATGCCCTTAAGGCTAATGTTTGAGGCCTTGGGATTGTATCAATATCATGTATATAAACTTTTATGTTTATAAAGGCAATGGTTGTTATTCAGTATGTTGCATTTTCTGCTGCAATATGTATACTTCTGAATAATGTCTCAAAGCTGTTCAGCTAGGCTGACATGCATATGTCCTTAGTCGAGATATCTTGGTGAACATGAGACAGCCTTGATATGATTGAGACTAATATGTGTTCTAATCTTATAGGATGCTTCGAGCATGGAATAAGATGTAGACTCATGGGTACATTGGATGTACTGGACAGACCCTACTAGGATATTCAATTGCTTGTCACAATGTGAATAATCCTTGTTTGCATCAAGTGGCACATGTCCTTTGACTTGAGATCACTTGTGTTTCTAAATGATGATTGTCATGTTGGGGTATGCCCTTAAGGCTAATGTTTGAGGCCTTTGGGATTGTAAAAGTATCATGTAATAAACTCTTATGTTTATAAAAGGCATGGTTATTATTCAGGTTGTTACCTTGTCTGCTGTAATAAGTGTACTTCTGAATAATGTCTCAAAGCTGTTCAGCTAGGCTGACAGGCTATAAGTCCTTAGTCGAGATATCTTGGTGAACATGAGACAGCCTTGATATGATTGAGACTGATATGAGTGCTAATCTTATAGGATGCTTCGAGCATGGAATAAGATGTAGACTCATGGGTACATTGGATGTACTGGACAGACCCTACTGGGATATTCCATTGCTTGTCACAATGTGAATGATCCTTGTATGCAGCAAGTGGCACATGTCCTCTGACTTGAGATCACTTGTGTTTCTGAATGATGATTGCCATTGTCTTGAGGTAGTTCAATATCATTTGAAACATAATGATTATAGACTATCTTGGATGGTGAGCTTGAATCAGGTTAGGGCACTAGTGATAGATAAAGGATTGCCGTCTCCTTGTTCAAGGAGTGTGATGTTCTAAAGGGCCCCCCTTATATGAGATGATTGAGGAAGTGTATGGCCATACCCAGATGACTATGTGCATCTGATCTAATCATGCTCATCGTATTGGAGTTACAAGCTTGACCCGCTTGTCCAATAAGAACATCCAGTGGCAAAGGACACATGTATGCCTTGTGAATTGAGTCACACTTGTGCCATGGTTTGGGTGTAGTCTTGGAAGACTTTTTCCTTTATATCGGGAGACAGTGATGTGTTGCTAGATACCCCTCACTGGTCGTGATAACGAAAGTTATCGTTACCGACATTTAAAGGAAACCCTTAGGGTCGCACAATTTGGTGATATGGCTTGCTTAAGTCAGATCGTGTGGACTGAATTGTTTCGGTTCAGTTTAAAGGGATTTAATCTCTGATTGCAAGTGAGATCTGGTCTGATCATGTTTAATTGATTAGGGCTTGGGATCGGTAAGCTTCGATCCAGAGAATTGATGCTAGATCGGTGAGATCAAGAGCATTGTGAGATGAACGGTTAGATTGGAAACCTTAGGGTTTGGTTGATCTAGACCGATTTGGCTTGGGCCGGTTTGGTTTGGCTTTTGGTCCAAACACATTTGCTTTGAACCGGTTCAAGGGCTTGAACGCATGGTTCATTGTTTAAGGCGTTTTGTGGAGTTTAAGATCGGTTTAGAGATCTTGAACGCATGGCTTAATGTTTTTTCCTAATTTGGAAAGTCATAAGCGCATGTCTCCTTGAACGCAAATGACAAGTAAACGCTCCATTCACTCTCGGCCTTCGCTTGCTCTCGTGACGAGACATTGGTGAAGGAGACGACATCTTGGAGAAAGGATCGGCCAAGCAAAGAAGTCTTCATCTCTTTCCTATACTCGATCAAAGACATCTTGGCATTCTTGCTAGCACAAGAGGTGCGCAAGTGAGGAGTCTTCATCACCTTTGTGTGTGAACTTTCGGAGGAGATCAAGTTTGCTCTCTTCTTCCAAGCCGACCTCCAACCTTATGGCTATGGTATAGATCTCAACTCATAGCTTCATGTTGATTATATAGTTCATATGCGATCTACTTGAAGCCCTTTTTCCGCTATGCATGCTAGATGCGCATGTTTAGGGTTTCAACCCCTAATGTTTAGGGTTTCCTTCAATTGGTATCAGAGCCAGGCTCTCCATATGATCTATATGATTGCTAGAAGTGTTATGTGATCCATGCTTGTTGCGCTTACTTGATGCTTTGCTTTCATGATGCATGGTTACATGTACTTGTAGATTGCGCTTGTATCATGCTAACATGCAGCTTGCGCTTGTATCATGGGCTATGTATGCGCTCCCCCTTGAAGGGGACCCCCTCAAGTTTGCGCTCCCCCTAGAAGGGGACCCCCTTAGATCTAAGGGTTATCAACTTTGTTTGATGTTAGCGCATGTTCTAAGGTTTTTCTAAAACTTACATCTTGTGCGCTTGATTAGATCTAAGGTGCCACTACATTAAACCCTTAGATGGGTTGATGGGGTTGAAGTCACCACTAGGTTAGATCCAAGTCTGATCAGACCATCTGACAGCTCAGATGGGTTAACCTGATAGCACCTATGCGCAAGCACAAGGTGGCTATAGGTTGACTGCATCTAGGGCGTGTAGCGAGGTCTGGTTGAGACACTACTGAACACACTTGAGTTAGGCCCGGGGTCACACCCGCTTGCCAAAACTCATGGGGGTAGTTCAGCCCTTGGCGCATGCATGGTTGACCATTAGGTCAACTCGGGTCAGTTAGGACTCGGTGCATGCAAGGGCAAAGGATCTAACTAGATGGATGAGTGGATCCCCATCAATGGACCATTGTAAGGTTGTAGGGCTCATAAGGAAATTAAAATTGATGCCATGGGGTTTTCAAAACTTTTAATTTCAAGATGATTGGATCACATGTTGATTGAACCATATGCTTGTTTATTTAGTCTTGTGTGGGTTGCCCAATTGTGTGCTGTGCTGGGGCCTGCGTGCCTGGACTTAAAAATTGTAAATTAATTTGTGATCTGCGAATCACATTGTACTTAATTTATAATATGTTGTTGACCTGCGAGTCAACCTTGTCTAGATAGATCAAATGTACTTTGATTAGACAAGAACAAAGGCACACATCCAAGAGGGGCATTCACCTGGTGGTGCACCTGAGGTGCTCTTGGCGCTAGGGCACTGGGTTGGACCAGATGAGATGCAATGAAGCTCAAGTGAAGACTTAAGTAATCTTAAGGTCTTACTAGGGTTCATGGGCTTTTACCACATAAGATCATGCTTTCTACTTATTGCTAATAATTAGAATTGCATATTTATGTTTATCTTCTGCTATAGCCATAGGACATGCCTGATAGTAAGAAGATAAAAGACCGTTAAAATCCAACGCTAACATATCAAGCTCGTAAGCCTTCTGACGCGAAACCTCACCTTTCTGACTATCGTTGGAGCCGTGTTGAACCCACTCAGTGGGCACGTCCATCTATCTTCAGACGGTGCTGGATTTCACCTGCGTGTTACAGAGTTGGGATTTATCCCCTCTCGTTGCTCAGCATAGCACGTGGTGGTCCAGGGAGTAGGTCGGGTAAGCTTGACCATGTAGGCTACATATGTGGCGCATATGGTAGCACATGGAGGCAGCCATCTCTGGGATCAGAGACTGTGTTGTACCAACTCAGTTGGCACAGTCTGCTGGATTGCCAAGATGAAGGGGAATCGCACGGGTTGGCGATTGGCTGGGACAGCCTACCAGAAACTAGTGCTTGTCATCTCTGTGCATCTTATCTCGCCTGAGCGGGACGCGGAGACCAAGTATGAAATCTGGATCCCATCTCACTAAAAGAGTGTTTACTCTTTCGGACTGTTTACTGGATTTTTCAGTCAGACAAAATAGTGAGAAAAGAATCTTTCTTAAGTCCTGGATTGATTCTGAAACATTGATACTGAC
Source organism: Costus lasius (assembly GCA_027563935.2). Lineage (NCBI taxonomy): Eukaryota > Viridiplantae > Streptophyta > Magnoliopsida > Zingiberales > Costaceae > Costus > Costus lasius. The sequence continues at coordinate 42,781,237 of CM050448.1, forward strand.
CTTGCTGTTCTTGCTTGTTGTAGATTCCTGCAGCAACGAACACCATGAGCTTCAATGTGCGATCCCTACTGGAAAGGGAGAAGTTTGCTGGGCCGAACTTCTCTGACTGGTTTGGACACCTTAAGATCGTTCTTAAGGCAGAGAGGAAACTGTATGTCCTCGAGACGGCGATACCGCCGCAGCCCGCTCCGAACGCCGCAAGGGCGGTTCGGGATGCCTACGAAAAGCACGTCAATGATAGCATTGATGTCGCTTGCCTGATGCTAGCGTCTATGACGCCACCGCTGCAGCGTCAGCATGAGGATATGTCGGCTATAGAAATTATAGCGAACCTCAAGATGCTGTATGCTGCACAGGCGAGGACAGAACGCTATAATCTGACGAAGCTCTTCTTTCAGAGCAAACTGGCTGAAGGGAGCCCAGTGGGAGCTCACGTGCTCAAGATGATTGGGCACAAGGAGGCTCTGGAGAAACTGGGGCATACCGTCAACCAGGAGCTTGCTGTAGATATTATTCTGCAGTCTCTTCCGCCTTCTTTCGATGCGTTCATCATTAACTTTAATATGAACAAAATCGATTGTACGCCGGCAGAGTTGCTGAATATGCTCTTGACAACTGAGGAAAGTCTGAAGGGTAAGCCTTCAACCTCTGTCTTAATGGTTCCTTTTAGGAACAAGAAGAAGGGGAAGAAGGGCAAGGCCCCTGTCAAGAATTACAGCAAGGCCCTGAAACAGAAGGTCAAGCGGTCGAAGGACAACAGGTGTTTCCACTGTGGCCAGCTGGGTCACTGGAAAAAGGACTGTAAAGCGCTCCAAGGATCCAAGAGGGGAAGCATCGCTTCTGGCTCAGGTATATATGTGACTGAGGTCATGTTATCTTCTTCTACTATTTCATGGGTGTTAGACACTGCATGTGGAGTTCACATTTGTTCAAATGTACAGGAACTCAAGAGAAGAAGGCAGGTGGGACAGCATGAGGTAGACCTACGAGTTGGAAACGGGGCACGGGTTGCTGCTGTTGCTGTAGGAGACTATTTCATTACTTTACCATCTGGCATTGTATTAGAATTAAACAATTGTTATTTTGTACCCAGTATTACCAAGAATATTATCTCTATTCCTGCTCTTGTCAGGAAAGGATTTGCCTTTGAATGCAAGATTTCAAAGTGTGTTTTATCTCATGATAATATTGTGTATGCAACTGGTTCAATTAACAATGGGTTATACATGTTGGACATGGATAATTCTATACAAAACATTGATAATAAGAAAGCCAAGTATGCTGATGACAGCACCTTGCTATGACATAGTCGTTTAGGCCATATAAACGAGAAGCGCATTAAGCGGTTGCATGAACATGGACTGCTGGGATCATTCTCCTATGAGGAGATTGATACATGCAAAGCTTGTTTGATGGGTAAAATGACGAAGTCTCCTTTTCTTAACAAAGGTCAAAGGACTTCAGGTTTACTTGACCTTATACACAGTGATGTGTGTGGGCCTTTTAGTAAACATGCCAGAGGTGGCTATCAGTACTTCATTACCTTTACTGATGATTTCAGTAGGTATGGATATGTCTATTTAATGAGACATAAAAGTGAATCTTTTGACAAGTTCAAAGAGTTCAAAAATGAAGTACAAAATCAGTTAGGCCGAAATATCAAGGCACTTCGTTCTGATCGAGGTGGTGAATACCTGAGTCATGCGTTTACTGACTATCTGAAGGAGTGTGGGATTATCTCACAGCTCACTCCGCCAGGAACACCGCAGTGGAATGGTGTGTCCGAGAGGAGAAATAGAACGTTACTTGATATGGTTCGTTCTATGATGAGTCAGGCTACTCTTCCATACTCCTTTTGGGGTTTTGCACTGGAAACAGCTGCAAAGGTACTAAACCGAGTGCCATCCAAGGCAGTTTTAAAGACGCCATATGAGTTATGGTATGGGAAACAGCCTAGCTTGACATTTATCAGGATCTGGGGTTGCGAGGCTTATGTCAAAAAGCTCGCCTCTGGGAAACTAGAGAGCAGATCTGAGAAATGTATCTTTGTCGGTTACCCTAAGGAAACTAAGGGTTATTATTTCTACGATCCCAAAGAGAACAAGGTTTTTGTTGCTCGGACGGCCATATTTCTTGAGAAGGAGTTTCTTCTGCAAGAGGCCAGTGGGAGAGAAATAAAGCTGGATGAGAATCCAGAGGAAGGACAAAGTAGTCAAGCACAGTTGGATGAGCCTGAGCCGGTAGATCAGGTTATTGAGCAACCTGAGGCTCAAATATCACGGGAACCGCGAAGATCGGGTAGGATCCGTCGTCAGCCTGAGCGCTATGACGGAGTCTACATCATTGATAATGATGAACCCCTCACTTATGCGGATGCGGTCAGTGGACCGGAGTCAGCTAGATGGCTTGAAGCTATGCGAGCCGAAATGGACTCCATGTCAGATAACCAGGTCTGGGATTTGGTTGATCCGCCTCCGGGAGTAATCCCTATAGGCTGTAAATGGATCTTCAAGAAGAAGATTGACATGGATGGTAACGTAGTTACCTATAAAGGCAGGCTAGTAGCGAAAGGTTTCAAACAAATCTACGGGTTAGATTATGATGAAACTTTCTCTCCTGTAGCCATGTTTAAGTCTATTCGGATTCTTTTCGCGATAGCAGCATATTACGACTATGAGATCTGGCAGATGGATGTGAAAACAGCTTTCCTTAATGGAAATCTGGATGAGGATGTGTATATGACACAACCTGAGGGTTTCACTAATCCATCAGATCGTCATAAAATATGCAAGTTAAAGAAGTCCATTTATGGACTGAAACAAGCATCAAGAAGCTGGAACATTCGTTTTGATGAATCAATCTCTGAGTTTGGTTTCATCAAGAACGAGGATGACCCGTGTGTATATAAGAGGTTTAGTGGGAGCGTGATTTCATTCCTAATCCTCTACGTCGATGATATCTTAATCATTGGAAATGATATTCCTGAACTGCATGCTGTTAAGGCATGGTTAGGAAAATGTTTCCAGATGAAAGATTTAGGAGAAGCAGCCTATGTACTAGGTGTGAAGATCTACCGGGATAGATCTAAGAGGCTTCTCGGGCTGTGCCAGAGTACTTACATCGATAAAGTCCTGGAGAGATTCCATTTAGAGAATTCTAAACGTGGATATCTTCCAGTCAGACATGGTCTGAATCTTTCGAAGAGTCAGTGTCCACAAACACAGACTGAGAAAGATGAAATGGACAATACGCCTTATGCTTCGGCTATTGGATCCATTATGTATGCGATGTTGTGTACTCGCCCAGACGTCGCTTACGGGTTAAGCGTAACCAGTCGATTCCAAAGTAATCCAGGTTTGGCGCACTGGATTGCGGTCAAGAACATTTTAAAATATCTGCGGAGGACCAAAGATATGTTCTTGATATATGGTGGTCAGGAAGAACTCAGTATAGAGGGATATACTGACGCTTCGTTCCAGTCGGACCAGGATGATTTCCGATCGCAATCAGGCTATGTTTTTAGCTTGAATGGTGGAGCAGTGGTGTGGAAAAGTTTCAAACAGTCAACTGTTGCTGATTCCACAATAGAAGCCGAGTATGTTGCAGCCTCGGAAGCATCCAAGGAGGCAGTGTGGATTCGTAAGTTCGTGAGAGAACTTGGTGTCGTTCCTTCAAGTGCAGATCCTTTGGTTATCTTCTGTGATAACACTGGAGCCATCGCACAAGCAAAGGAACCACGGTCGCACCAGAAGTCCAAGCACATACAGAGACGGTTTCACTTGATCCGGGAGATCATTGATCGAGGCGAGATCAAAATATGCAAGGTTCATACAGATGACAATCTGGCAGACCCACTTACCAAGCCTCTGGCGCAGCAGAAGCATGAGAAGCACTGTAATAATATGGGTTTGAGATTTCTCAACCATTAGATTAAGTGCAAGTGGGAGATTGTTGGGGTATGCCCTTAAGGCTAATGTTTGAGGCCTTTGGGATTGTAAAAGTATCATGTAATAAACTCTTATGTTTATAAAAGGCATGGTTATTATTCAGGTTGTTACCTTGTCTGCTGTAATAAGTGTACTTCTGAATAATGTCTCAAAGCTGTTCAGCTAGGCTGACAGGCTATAAGTCCTTAGTCGAGATATCTTGGTGAACATGAGACAGCCTTGATATGATTGAGACTGATATGAGTGCTAATCTTATAGGATGCTTCGAGCATGGAATAAGATGTAGACTCATGGGTACATTGGATGTACTGGACAGACCCTACTGGGATATTCCATTGCTTGTCACAATGTGAATGATCCTTGTATGCAGCAAGTGGCACATGTCCTCTGACTTGAGATCACTTGTGTTTCTGAATGATGATTGCCATTGTCTTGAGGTAGTTCAATATCATTTGAAACATAATGATTATAGACTATCTTGGATGGTGAGCTTGAATCAGGTTAGGGCACTAGTGATAGATAAAGGATTGCCGTCTCCTTGTTCAAGGAGTGTGATGTTCTAAAGGGCCCCCCTTATATGAGATGATTGAGGAAGTGTATGGCCATACCCAGATGACTATGTGCATCTGATCTAATCATGCTCATCGTATTGGAGTTACAAGCTTGACCCGCTTGTCCAATAAGAACATCCAGTGGCAAAGGACACATGTATGCCTTGTGAATTGAGTCACACTTGTGCCATGGTTTGGGTGTAGTCTTGGAAGACTTTTTCCTTTATATCGGGAGACAGTGATGTGTTGCTAGATACCCCTCACTGGTCGTGATAACGAAAGTTATCGTTACCGACATTTAAAGGAAACCCTTAGGGTCGCACAATTTGGTGATATGGCTTGCTTAAGTCAGATCGTGTGGACTGAATTGTTTCGGTTCAGTTTAAAGGGATTTAATCTCTGATTGCAAGTGAGATCTGGTCTGATCATGTTTAATTGATTAGGGCTTGGGATCGGTAAGCTTCGATCCAGAGAATTGATGCTAGATCGGTGAGATCAAGAGCATTGTGAGATGAACGGTTAGATTGGAAACCTTAGGGTTTGGTTGATCTAGACCGATTTGGCTTGGGCCGGTTTGGTTTGGCTTTTGGTCCAAACACATTTGCTTTGAACCGGTTCAAGGGCTTGAACGCATGGTTCATTGTTTAAGGCGTTTTGTGGAGTTTAAGATCGGTTTAGAGATCTTGAACGCATGGCTTAATGTTTTTTCCTAATTTGGAAAGTCATAAGCGCATGTCTCCTTGAACGCAAATGACAAGTAAACGCTCCATTCACTCTCGGCCTTCGCTTGCTCTCGTGACGAGACATTGGTGAAGGAGACGACATCTTGGAGAAAGGATCGGCCAAGCAAAGAAGTCTTCATCTCTTTCCTATACTCGATCAAAGACATCTTGGCATTCTTGCTAGCACAAGAGGTGCGCAAGTGAGGAGTCTTCATCACCTTTGTGTGTGAACTTTCGGAGGAGATCAAGTTTGCTCTCTTCTTCCAAGCCGACCTCCAACCTTATGGCTATGGTATAGATCTCAACTCATAGCTTCATGTTGATTATATAGTTCATATGCGATCTACTTGAAGCCCTTTTTCCGCTATGCATGCTAGATGCGCATGTTTAGGGTTTCAACCCCTAATGTTTAGGGTTTCCTTCATGTCATTGTTTTGAGATAGTTCAATATCATTTGAAATATAATGGTTATAGACTATCTTGGATAATGATTATGATTCAGGTTAGGGCACTAGTGATAGATATAGGATTGCCGTCTCCTTGTTGAAGGAGTGTGATGTTCTATAGGGGCCCCCTAGATGAGATGATTGTGAAAGTGTATGGCCATACCCAGGTGACTATGTTCATCTGATCTGATCATGCTCATCATATTGGAGTTACAAGCTTGACCCGCTTGTCCAATAAGAACATCCAGTAGGCAAAGGATACATGCATGCCTTGTGAAGTTGATTCACACTTGTGCTGTGGTTTGGGTGTAGTCTTGGAAGACTTTTTCCTTTATATCGGGAGACAGTGATGTGTTGCTAGATACCCCTCACTGGTCGTGATAACGTAAGTTATCGTTACCGACATTTAAAGGAAACCCTCAGGGTCACACAATTTGGTGATATGGCTTTCTTGAGTTAGATCGTGTGGACTGAATTGTTTTGATTCAGTTTAAAGGAGTTTGAACTCTGATTGTAAGTGAGATCTGGTCTGGTCATGTTTGATTGATTAGGGCATGAGATCGGTAAGCTTCAATCGAGAGTAGTGATGCTAGATCAGTGAGATCAAAGGCATCAAGAGATGAACGGTTAGATCTTGAACCATTTGGTTCAGAGAGATCTAGACCATGGCTTGGGCTGGTTTGGTTTGGTCTTTGTACCAAACGCATTGAACCGTTGGATTGAACCGGTTCACACATGTGTGAACGCATGGTTCATGATGAAAGCATTTTTGGGCAGTTTGCATGGATTTAAGCGCATGGCTTCATGACTTTCCATAATTGGAAGTCATGTAACGCCACTTAACTTGTAAACGCCAAAACGCATTTCGGTTCTGATTTTGTGTGGCCGATCCACTCTCGTGTAGAGGGGAGTTCACGCAAGCAAGTGTGAGAGCTCCATCGCCCTAGCAAAGATCTCATCTTCTCCACACAAGGACAACTTGGCACTTTTGCTAGCACAAGAGGTGCGCAAGAAGGAAGTCTTCATCACTTTGGTGTGTGTCTTCTTTGGAGAAGATCCCCTTCGATCTTTACTTCCAAGTCGCCATCCACTCATAGCTATGGTATGAATTACTTCTTATCTATACAAGTTATGATGTTGATCATATGGCATGCAAAAGATCCCAACAAACCCTATGCTTCCTTGCGCAATTCATGATATGCGCCTACTTAGGGTTTCGCCCCCCTCTTGAAAGGGGTTTCTTCATAATGAGCTTGCCCAAACTTCATTACATGGGTTGATTAAGCACTTGGATCCAATCCAATGTAACCCTAACCAAATGTGACCAACCATGGTCAATTTCGGGTCAACCTGCCATAAATGGAGTTTGGCTCCAATAACATTCTTCCATCTCATCAGGCCCATTGGCGCTGATGAAATCTCCCAAATAGATCCGAGTAATCCAATAACTCGATCTAAAGGCTGCCCAATCAATATGAAAACTCGAGTATCAAGGTGTACGACCCTGTAGGTTCCCCTGACGTTGGCAGTGCTACCCAAAAGTCACCACAAGCAGTGAGTGGCACCTAGCAGTGCATCGCTGCTATCCAAGTCCTCGGAATGGATATCGACAGCGACATTCTCATCATCACAACTAGGTACAGATGCAATATAGTCTCTTTGCCGAACTGATATCTGATTGGACAAGAGTGTCACCACTTGTTTTCACCCAATCACATGGTCATGACTAAATCGGATTCTCACCTAGATATCGCTATACACTTTCTGTCATGGAATCATAGAGGAGCTCCATGGATATCAAGCTTCTCTCGGGAAGGGGCAAATCCTTTGTCTATCCATTGACCTTCTCATATGGGACGTGGCATGCTCAATGACAACTGTTATTACCTCCCAACTACGGCGAGGTGTTAGGTTGTATCAAAGCAAGTCCCTAACCATATAGAAAGGTCAATGACCTCAAGTCAAGGGATCAATGCATCTCCTGTCACTTGTGAGGATAACTCATGACACCAAGTCATAGCCTCACAGCGGGTCTGTCCAGTATATCATCCACTGATATACCCATATGTCTACGTTAGCACCTCGTGCCTAGTCAGCCCATATACCAGTCTCACAAGTACCATAGCTATCCCATATCTACTAAAGTACATTGACTGGGGACAAGAGTTTGAGCACAAATCCAATCTATCTCTAGGGACATTATCATATAAGTACATGATCGCATATGTAAGCAAATAATGATAACGACAATGTCAGAATGATATATAAAATATCAGAGTCAAGTAGTACAAATATGGACCAAAACTAGGTCATAGGGCATTTATGTTGGGGTATGCCCTTAAGGCTAATGTTTGAGGCCTATGGGAATGTATCTGTATCATGTAATAAACTCTTATGTTTATAAAGGCATGGTTGTTATTCAGTTAGTTACATTGTCTGCTGCAATATATGTTCTTCTGAATAATGTCTCAAAGCTGTTCAGCTAGGCTGACATGCAGTTAAGTCCTTAGTCGAGATATCTTGGTGAACATGTGACAGCCTTGATATGATTGAGACTAATATGTGTTCTAATCTTATAGGATGCTTCGAGCATGGAATAAGATGTAGACTCATGGGTACATGGGATGTACTGGACAGACCCTACTAGGATGTTCAATTGTTTGTCGCAATGTGAATATTCCTTGAGTATGACAAGTGGCACATTTCCTCTGACTTGAGATCACTTGTGTTTTCTAAATGATGATTGTCATTGTTTTGAGGTAGTTCAATATCATTTGAAACATAATGATTATAGACTATCTTGGATGGTGAGCTTGAGTCAGGTTAGGGCACTAGTGATAGACATAGGATTGCCGTCTCCTTGTTTAAGGAGTGTGATGTTCTAAAGGGGCCCCCTGGATGAGATGATTGAGAAAAGAGTATGGCCATACCCAGGTGACAGTGTTCATCTGTTCTAATCATGCTCATCATATTGGAGTTACAAGCTTGACATGCTTGTCCAATAAGAACGTCCAGTGGTAAAGGAAATATGCATGCCTTGTGATTTGATTCACACTTGTGCTGTTTTTGGGTGTAGTCTTGGAAGACTCTTTCCTTTATATCGGGAGACAGTGATGTGTTGCTAGATACCCCTCACTGATCGTGATAATGTGAGTTATCGTTACCGACATTTAAAGGAAACCCTCAGGGTCGCACAATTTGATGATATGGCTTACTTAAGTCAGATCGTATGGACTGTATTGTTCGGATTCAGTTTAAAGGGATTTAATCTCTGATTGTAAGTGAGATCTGGTCTGATCATGTTTGATTGATTAGGGCTTGAGATCGGTAAGCTTCGATCGAGAGAATGAATGCTAGATCGGTCAGATCAGAAGCATTAAGAGATCAACGGTCAGATCAAGAACCTTGTGGTTTAATTATGATTTGGACTGGTTGCTTGGCTTGATTAGTTCTTAAACCGAACCAATGTGAACCGGCTCATGAAATGAGCGCATGGTTCAAGGCTTGGCGAGTTGTTCACTTGGCGTGAACATTGGAGCGAACGTGGTGGCTATTTTTAGTAACCATGATCTCCACTTGGAGATAACGCTCACGTTCGAATAGTGCTTACTACTCTCGCCTATCAAGCGACCTCTTCTTTTGACGCTTTCGTGTGTGGCGACGTCTTGAAGGTTGAGGAGGATTCGGCCAAGAAGTTCATCATCCCTTTCCATTCGATCAAGGACACTTTGTAGCCTTGCTAGCACAAGGAGCAACAAAGAGTTTGCCATCATCCTCTTGTGTGCGAGACTTTGGAGAAGTGGCATTTGCGATTTTTCTTCCAAGGCGCCATCTAGAAATGGCTATGGTATGAATTGTTTTATTCATGCTGATTTTATAAGCTAATCATAATGCATGCAAAGATCATTGAAACCCTTTTTCCGCTGCATCTATATCTCCATATGCGCCTGTAGGGTTTTACCTCCCCTTATTCTAGGGGATCTTTCAATTGGTATCAGAGCGAGGTTGAAGCATGTTTTTTATGATTGCTTAACGCTTGAGCCATTTTTGTGATCCTTGTATGCGCCATATTGCTAGATCTAGGCTACATGCGAACCTTTACTTGTTGTGTATTGTAGTTGACGCATGTAGTAAGGTAGCGCTTCTATATGTTCTTGTTGATGTTTTCTTAAAAACTCAAACGACTTGCGCGCACACCATTAGATCTAAGTGCCGCCTGCATTAAACCCTTAGACGGGTTATTAGGGTTGAAATCATCCCCTGTGTTAGATCCAAACAGTCTGATCAGACCATCTGACAGCCTGAATGGGTCGACCAGTTAGCACTTTGGCGCAAGCCTATGGTGGCTATAGGTCGACTGCAGACAGGTGTGTAGCGATGTCTGATTGAGACACCCAATGAACGCACCTGAGTTAGGCCCGGGGTCACGCCCGCTTGCCAGACCTCAGTGTGGTCGTTCAGCCCTGGCGCATGCATGGTTGACCTTATGGTCAACACAAGTCAGTTAGGACTTGGTGCATGCAAGGGCAGTGGATTTGACTAGGTTGGTTGAGTGGATCCCTAGTAATGGACCGTTGTAAGGTTGTAGGGGAAATAAGGAAAAAATTAAAATTGATCCCAAGGGGTTTTCGAAAATTTTAATTTTTATGATGGATCACATGATGCTGATTGGATGCATATGTTTGTCTATTTAGTCTTATGTGGGCTGCTCATATTAATTGTGTGCTGTGCTGGGGCCTGCGTGCCTGTATTAAATTGTAAATTAATTATTGTGATCTGCGCATCACTGTGTTTTAATTTATAAATGTTAGTGACCTGCGTGTCACTCTTGTCTAGATAGTTAAATTTGTAATTTAATTAGACAAGAGCACAAAGCACACTTGGCAGAGGCGCATGCAGCAGTGGCTGGACCAGGTGGGAGGTCCAGGGTTCGACTCTGGGACCAGGCGCAAATTCCTGGTGGGCGCACCTGTGCTGCAGATGGCGCTTGGGCCCAGGTTTGGGCCAGATGAGCAGCAAAAGACCCATGAAGAGCAAATGAAGACTTAAGTTAGGTTAAGGTCTTCTAGGGCTATGGGCTTTTACCACATAAGATACATGCTTTCTTTTATTGCTTAAATATTGGAATTGCATGATCAAATTATCTTCTGCTATCACCATAGGAATTGCATGATAGGCAAGAAGATAAAAGACCGTTAAAATCCAACGCTAAAATATCAAGCTCGTAAGCCTTCTGACGCGAAACCTCACTGTTCTGATTATCGTTGGAGCCGTGTTGTACCCACTCAGTGGGCACGTCCATCTATCTTCAGAGGGTGTGGGATTACACCTGTGTGTTACAGAGTAGGGATTTATCCCTTCTCGTTGCTCAGCATAGCACATGGTTGTCCAGGGAGTAGGTCGGGTCAGCTTGACCGTGTAAGCTACATATGTGGCGCATATGGTAGCACATGGAGGCAGCCATCTGTGGGATCAGAGACTGTGTTGTACCAACTCAGTTGGCACAGTCTGCTGGATTGCCCAGATGAAGGGGAATCGCACGGGTTGGCGATTGGCTGGGACGCCTACCAGAAACTAGTGCTTGTACTCTCTGTGCATCTTATCTCGCCTGAGCGGGACGCGGAGACCAAGTATGAAATCTGGATCCCATCTCACTAAAAGAGTTCTACTCTTTCGGGCTGTTTTGCTGGATTTTTCACGCCTGATAAAATAGTGAGAAAAAGAATCTTTCTTAAGTCCTGATCGATTCTTATACATTGATACTGACCTTGCTGTTCTTGCATTGTTGTAGATACCTGCAGCAACGAACACCATGAACTTCAATGTGCGATCCCTACTGGAAAGGGAGAAGTTTGCTGGGCCGAACTTCTCTGACTGGTTTGGACACCTTAAGATCGTTCTTAAGGCAGAGAGGAAATTGTATGTCCTCGAGACGGCGATACCGCCGCAGCCCGCTCCGAACGCCGCAAGGGCGGTTCGGGAAGCCTATGAAAAGCACGTCAATGATAGCATTGATGTCGCTTGCCTGATGCTAGCGTCTATGACGCCACCGCTGCAGCGTCAGCATGAGGATATGTCAGCTATACAGATTATAGCAAACCTCAAGATGCTGTATGCTGCACAGACGAGGACTGAACGCTATAATTTGACTAAGCTCTTCTTTCAGAACAAACTGGCTGAAGGGAGCCCAGTGGGAGCTCACGTGCTCAAGATGATTGGGCACAAGGAGGCTCTGGAGAAACTGGGGCACACCATCAACCAGGAGCTTGCTGTGGACATTATTCTGCAGTCTCTCCCGCCATCATTCGACGCGTTCATTATTAACTTTAATATGAACAAAATCGATTGTACGCCGGCAGAGCTGTTGAATATGCTCTTGACTACTGAGGAAACTCTGAAGGGTAAGCCTTCAACCTCTGTCTTGATGGTTCCTTCTAGGAACAAGAAGAAGGGGAAGAAGGGCAAGGCCCCAGTCAAGAATTACAGCAAGGCTCTGAAGCAGAAGGTGAAGCGGTCCAAGGAATACAGGTGTTTCCACTGTGGCCAGCTGGGTCACTGGAAAAAGGACTGTAAAGCGCTCCAAGGAGACAAGAGGGGAAGCTTTGCTTCTGGCTCAGGTATATTCGTGACTGAGGTCATGTTTTCTTCTTCTATATCATGGGTGTTGGACACTGCATGTGGAGTTCACATTTGTTCAAATGTGCAGGAACTCAAGAGAAGAAGGCAGGTGGGACAGCATGAGGTGGACCTACGCGTTGGAAACGGGGCACGGGTTGCTGCTGTTGCTGTAGGAGACTACTTCATTTCTTTACCATCTGGAATTGTATTGGAACTAAACAGTTGTTACTTTGTTCCCAGTATAACTAAAAATATTATCTCCATTCCTGCTCTTGTCAGGAAGGGATTTTCCTTTGAATGCAATATTTCAAAGTGTATTTTGTCTTTAGATAATATTGTTTATGCAACTGGTTCAATTAACAATGGGTTATACATGTTGGACATGGAATGTTCGATACAGCAAATTGATATTAAGAAAGCCAAGTATGCTGATGACAGCACCTTGCTATGGCATAGTCGTTTAGGCCATATTAACGAGAAACGCATTAAGCGGTTGCATCATCATGGACTGCTGGGATCATTCTCCTACAAGGAAATTGATACATGCAAGGCTTGTTTAATGGGTAAAATGACGAAGTCACCTTTTCCTCACAAAGGTCAAAGGGCTTCAGGTTTACTTGACCTTATACACAGTGATGTGTGTGGGCCATTTAGTAAACATGCCAGAGGTGGCTATCAGTACTTCATTACCTTTACTGATGATTTCAGTAGATATGGGTATGTCTATCTGATGAGACATAAGAGTGAATCTTTTGACAAGTTCAAAGAGTTCAAGAATGAAGTACAAAATCAGCTAGGCCGTAATATCAAAACACTTCGCTCAGATCGAGGTGGTGAATACCTAAGTCATGCGTTTACTGACTATCTAAAAGAGTGTGGGATTATCTCACAGCTCACTCCACCAGGAACACCGCAATGGAATGGTGTGTCCGAAAGGAGAAATAGAACATTACTAGATATGGTTCGTTCTATGATGAGTCAGGCTACTCTTCCATACTCCTTTTGGGGTTTTGCACTGGAAACAGCTGCAAAGGTACTAAACCGAGTGCCATCCAAGGCAGTTTCTAAGACGCCATATGAGTTATGGTATGGGAAACAGCCGAGCTTGACATTTATCAGGATCTGGGGCTGCGAGGCTTATGTCAAAAAGCTCGCCTCTGGAAACTAGAGAGCAGATCTGACAAATGTATCTTTGTCGGTTACCCTAAGGAAACTAAGGGTTATTATTTCTTCGATCCCAAGGAGAACAAGGTTTTTGTTGCTCGGACGGCCATATTTCTTGAGAAGGAGTTTCTTCTGCAAGAGGCCAGTGGGAGAGAAATAAAGCTGGATGAGAATCCAGAGGTAGGACAAAGTGACCAAGCAGAATTGGATGAGCCTGAGCCGGTAGAACAGGTTATTGAACAACCTGAGGCTCAGATATCACGGGAACCGCGAAGATCGGGTAGGATCCGTCGACAGCCTGAGCGCTATGACGGAGTCTACATCATTGATCATGATGAACCCCTCACTTATGCGGATGCGGTCAGTGGACCGGAGTCAGCGAGATGGCTTGAAGCTATGCGCGCCGAGATGGACTCCATGTCAGATAACCAAGTCTGGGATTTGGTTGATCCGCCTCCGGGAATAATCCCTATAGGCTGTAAATGGATCTTCAAGAAGAAGATTGACATGGATGGTAACGTGGTTACCTATAAAGGCAGGCTAGTTGCGAAAGGTTTCAAACAAATCTACGGGATAGATTATGATGAAACTTTCTCACCTGTTGCCATGTTTAAGTCTATTCGGATTCTTTTCGCGATAGCTGCATATTATGATTATGAGATCTGGCAGATGGATGTGAAAACAGCTTTCCTTAATGGAAATCTGGATGAGGATGTGTATATGACACAACCTGAGGGTTTCACTAATCCAGCGGATCGTCATAAGATATGCAAGTTAAAGAAGTCCATTTATGGACTTAAGCAAGCATCTAGAAGCTGGAATATTCGTTTTGATGAATCAATCAGTGAATTTGGTTTCATCAAGAACGAGGATGACCCGTGTGTTTATAAGAGGTTTAGTGGGAGCGTGATTACTTTCCTAGTCCTCTACGTCGATGACATCTTGATCATTGGAAATGACATTCCTGAAATGCATGCTGTGAAGGCATGGCTGAGGAAATGTTTCCAGATGAAAGATTTAGGAGAAGCAGCCTATGTATTAGGTGTGAAGATCTACAGGGATAGATCTAAGAGGCTTCTCGGGCTGTGCCAGAGTACTTACATCGATAAGGTCCTGGAGAGATTTCATTTAGAGAATTCTAAACGAGGATATCTTCCAGTCAGACATGGTCTGAATCTTTCGAAGAGTCAGTGTCCACAAACACAGACTGAGAAAGATGAAATGGACAATACGCCTTATGCTTCGGCTATTGGATCCATTATGTATGCGATGTTGTGTACTCGCCCAGACGTCGCTTACGGGTTAAGCGTGACCAGTCGTTTCCAAAGTAATCCAGGTATGGCGCACTGGATTGCAGTCAAGAACATTTTAAAATATCTGCGGAGGACCAAAGATATGTTCTTGATTTATGGTGGTCAGGAAGAACTCAGTATAGAGGGATATACTGACGCTTCGTTCCAGTCGGACCAGGATGATTTCCGATCGCAATCAGGCTATGTTTTTAGCTTGAATGGAGGTGCAGTGGTGTGGAAGAGTTTCAAACAGTCAACTGTTGCTGATTCCACAACAGAAGCCGAGTATGTTGCAGCCTCGGAAGCATCCAAGGAGGCAGTGTGGATTCGTAAGTTCGTGAGAGAACTTGGTGTTGTTCCTTCGAGTGCAGATCCTTTGGTTATCTTCTGTGATAACACTGGAGCAATCGCACAAGCAAAGGAACCACGGTCGCACCAGAAGTCCAAGCACATACAGAGACGGTTTCATTTGATCAGGGAGATCATTGATCGTGGCGAGATCAAAGTTTGCAAGGTACATACAGATGACAATCTGGCAGACCCGCTTACTAAGCCTCTGGCGCAGCAGAAGCATGAGAAGCACTGTAATAATATGGGTTTGAGATTTCTCAACCATTAGATTAAGTGCAAGTGGCAGATTGTTGGGGTATGCCCTTAAGGCTAATGTTTGAGGCCTATGGGAATGTATCTGTATCATGTAATAAACTCTTATGTTTATAAAGGCATGGTTGTTATTCAGTTAGTTACATTGTCTGCTGCAATATATGTTCTTCTGAATAATGTCTCAAAGCTGTTCAGCTAGGCTGACATGCAGTTAAGTCCTTAGTCGAGATATCTTGGTGAACATGTGACAGCCTTGATATGATTGAGACTAATATGTGTTCTAATCTTATAGGATGCTTCGAGCATGGAATAAGATGTAGACTCATGGGTACATGGGATGTACTGGACAGACCCTACTAGGATGTTCAATTGTTTGTCGCAATGTGAATATTCCTTGAGTATGACAAGTGGCACATTTCCTCTGACTTGAGATCACTTGTGTTTTCTAAATGATGATTGTCATTGTTTTGAGGTAGTTCAATATCATTTGAAACATAATGATTATAGACTATCTTGGATGGTGAGCTTGAGTCAGGTTAGGGCACTAGTGATAGACATAGGATTGCCGTCTCCTTGTTTAAGGAGTGTGATGTTCTAAAGGGGCCCCCTGGATGAGATGATTGAGAAAAGAGTATGGCCATACCCAGGTGACAGTGTTCATCTGTTCTAATCATGCTCATCATATTGGAGTTACAAGCTTGACATGCTTGTCCAATAAGAACGTCCAGTGGTAAAGGAAATATGCATGCCTTGTGATTTGATTCACACTTGTGCTGTTTTTGGGTGTAGTCTTGGAAGACTCTTTCCTTTATATCGGGAGACAGTGATGTGTTGCTAGATACCCCTCACTGATCGTGATAATGTGAGTTATCGTTACCGACATTTAAAGGAAACCCTTAGGGTCGCACAATTTGATGATATGGCTTACTTAAGTCAGATCGTATGGACTGTATTGTTCGGATTCAGTTTAAAGGGATTTAATCTCTGATTGTAAGTGAGATCTGGTCTGATCATGTTTGATTGATTAGGGCTTGAGATCGGTAAGCTTCGATCGAGAGAATGAATGCTAGATCGGTCAGATCAGAAGCATTAAGAGATCAACGGTCAGATCAAGAACCTTGTGGTTTAATTATGATTTGGACTGGTTGCTTGGCTTGATTAGTTCTTAAACCGAACCAATGTGAACCGGCTCATGAAATGAGCGCATGGTTCAAGGCTTGGCGAGTTGTTCACTTGGCGTGAACATTGGAGCGAACGTGGTGGCTATTTTTAGTAACCATGATCTCCACTTGGAGATAACGCTCACGTTCGAATAGTGCTTACTACTCTCGCCTATCAAGCGACCTCTTCTTTTGACGCTTTCGTGTGTGGCGACGTCTTGAAGGTTGAGGAGGATTCGGCCAAGAAGTTCATCATCCCTTTCCATTCGATCAAGGACACTTTGTAGCCTTGCTAGCACAAGGAGCAACAAAGAGTTTGCCATCATCCTCTTGTGTGCGAGACTTTGGAGAAGTGGCATTTGCGATTTTTCTTCCAAGGCGCCATCTAGAAATGGCTATGGTATGAATTGTTTTATTCATGCTGATTTTATAAGCTAATCATAATGCATGCAAAGATCATTGAAACCCTTTTTCCGCTGCATCTATATCTCCATATGCGCCTGTAGGGTTTTACCTCCCCTTATTCTAGGGGATCTTTCAATTTACACCAACAATCTTCCACTTGTAGTAAGACCTAGAGGTTGAGGAACCTCAACCCCATATCTCTAGCGTGACCATCATGCTTCTGCTGTGCCGAAGCCTTGGTCAATGGGTCTGCCAGATTGTTCTCTGTGTCAACTCTACTAATCTTGGCATCACCTTTGTCAATGATCTCTCTGATCAGGTGAAATCTCTGAAAGAAACCCTTAGAAAGGGGGTGAAACCCTAAACATGCGCATCTAGCAAGCATGACGGAAAGAGGGTTTCGAAAAGATCGTATATGACAACCATATGATCAACTTGAAGCTATGAGTTTAGATCTATACCATAGCCATAGATTGGAGGTCGGCTTGGAAGAAGAGAGCAACTTTGATCTCCTCCAAAAGTTCACACACAAAGGCGATGAAGACTCCCAACTTGCGCACCTCTTGTGCTAGCAAAAGTGCCAAGATGTCAATGATCGAGTGTAGGGAAGAGATGAAGACTTTCTTTTGCTTGGCCGGTTCCTCCTCTTCTCGTCAACACCCTCACTTGCTCGAGAGCAAAAAATCGTTTCCACCAAGCAACAAGAGAGAGGTGTAACCGAAAAACATTAGGGAGACTTCAAGCCATGAACGCATATGCGTTTTCATTTTGGAACTTTCCAAAAATGGCAACCATTAAGAGTATGCGTTCATGCGTTCATGTCTCCATGAACCAAACGCAACTCCTTCTCCCTCTTGAACCATGCGCTCAACCCATGAGCCGGTTCAATACTCTTGGTTCAATAGCGAAACCAAATCAGCCCAAGCATTAAGTCTAGATCAAATTAGACCCCAAAGTCCAAGATCTGACCATTCATCATCTGACGCTTCTGATCGCATCGATCTAGCATCATCTCTCTCGATCGAAGCTTACCGATCTAAAGCCCTAATCAATCAAACATGATCAGACCAGATCTCACTTACAATCAGAGATTAAATCCCTTTAAACTGAACCGAAACAATTCAGTCCACACGATCTGACTTAAGCAAGCCATATCACCAAATTGTGCGACCCTAAGGGTTTCCTTTAAATGTCGGTAACGATAACTTTCGTTATCACGATCAGTGAGGGGTATCTAGCAACACATCACTGTCTCCCGATATAAAGGAAAGAGTCTTCCAAGACTACACCCAAACCATGGCACAAGTGTGAATCAAACTCACGAGGCATGCATGTTTCCTTTGCCACTGGATGTTCTTATTGGACAAGCATGTCAAGCCTGTAACTCCAATACGATGAGCATGATTAGATCAGATGAACACAGTCATCTGGGTATGGCCATACACTATCTCAATCATCTCATATAGGGGGGGCCCTTTAGAACGTCACACTCCTTAAACAAGGAGACGGCAATCCTTTATCTATCACAAGTGCCCTAACCTGACTCAAGCTCACCATCCAAGATAGTCTATAATCATTATGTTTCAAATGATATTGAACTACCTCAAAATAATGACAATCATCATTTAGAAACACAAGTGATCTCAAGTCAAAGGACATGTGCCACTTGCTGCTTACAAGGATCATTCACATTGTGACAAGCAATGGAATATCCCAGTAGGGTCTGTCCAGTACATCCAATGTACCCATGAGTCTACATCTTATTCCATGCTCGAAGCATCCTATAAGATTAGCACACATATTAGTCTCAATCATATCAAGGCTGTCTCATGTTCACCAAGATATCTCGACTAAGGACATATAGCCTGTCAGCCTAGCTGAACAGCTTTGAGACATTATTCAGAAGTACACTTATTACAGCAGACAAGGTAACAACCTGAATAATAACCATGCCTTTATAAACACAAGAGTTTATTACATGATACTTATTACAATCCCAAAGGCCTCAAACATTAGCCTTAAGGGCATACCCCAACAATCTCCCACTTGCACTTAATCTAATGGTTGAGAAATCTCAAACCCATATTATTACAGTGCTGCTCATGCTTCTGCTGCGCCAGAGGCTTGGTAAGCGGGTCTGCCAGATTGTCATCTGTATGAACCTTGCATATTTTGATCTCGCCTCGATCAATGATCTCCCGGATCAAGTGAAACCGTCTCTGTATGTGCTTGGACTTCTGGTGCGACCGTGGTTCCTTTGCTTGTGCGATTGCTCCAGTGTTATCACAGAAGATAACCAAAGGATCAGCACTCGAAGGAACGACACCAAGTTCTCTCACGAACTTACGAATCCACACTGCCTCCTTGGATGCTTCCGAGGCTGCAACATACTCGGCTTCTGTTGTGGAATCAGCAACAGTTGACTGTTTGAAACTCTTCCACACCACTGCTCCACCATTCAAGCTAAAAACATAGCCTGATTGCGATCGGAAATCATCCTGGTCCGACTGGAACGAAGCGTCAGTATATCCCTCTATACTGAGTTCTTCCTGACCACCATATATCAAGAACATATCTTTGGTCCTCCGCAGATATTTTATAATGTTCTTGACTGCAATCCAGTGCGCCAAACCTGGATTACTTTGGAATCGACTGGTCACGCTTAACCCGTAAGCGACGTCTGGGCGAGTACACAACATCGCATACATAATGGACCCAATAGCCGAAGCATAAGGCGTATTGTCCATTTCATCTTTCTCAGTCTGTGTTTGTGGACACTGACTCTTCGAAAGATTCAGACCATGTCTGACTGGAAGATATCCACGTTTAGAATTCTCTAAATGGAATCTCTCCAGGACCTTATCGATGTAAGTACTCTGGCACAGCCCGAGAAGCCTCTTAGATCTATCCCGGTAGATCTTCACACCTAACACATAGGCTGCTTCTCCTAGATCTTTCATCTGGAAACATTTTCCTAACCATGCTTTAACAGCATGCAGTTCAGGAATATCATTTCCAATGATCAAGATATCATCGACGTAGAGGATTAGGAATGTAATTACGCTCCCACTAAACCTCTTATATACACACGGGTCATCCTCGTTCTTGATGAAACCAAACTCAGAGATTGATTCATCAAAACGAATATTCCAGCTTCTAGATGCTTGTTTCAATCCATAAATGGATTTCTTTAACTTGCATATTTTATGACGATCTGCTGGATTAGTGAAACCCTCAGGTTGTGTCATATACACATCCTCATCCAGATTTCCATTAAGGAAAGCTGTCTTCACATCCATCTGCCAGATCTCATAATCATAATATGCTGCTATCGCGAAAAGAATCCGAATAGACTTAAACATGGCTACAGGTGAGAAAGTTTCATCATAATCTATCCCGTAGATTTGTTTGAAACCTTTCGCAACTAGCCTGCCTTTATAGGTAACCACGTTACCATCCATGTCAATCTTCTTCTTGAAGATCCATTTACAGCCTATAGGGATTACTCCCGGAGGCGGATCAACCAAATCCCAGACTTGGTTATCTGACATGGAGTCCATCTCGGCTCGCATAGCATCAAGCCATCTAGCTGACTCCGGTCCACTGACCGCATCCGCATAAGTTAGGGGTTCATCATTATCAATGATGTAGACTCCGTCATAGCGCTCAGGCTATCGACGGATCCTTCCCGATCTTCGCGGTTCCCGTGTTATCTGAGCCTCAGGTTGTTCAATAACCTGATCTACCGGCTCAGGCTCATCCAACTGTGCTTGACTACTTTGTCCTTCCTCTGGATTTTCATCCAGCTTTATTTCTCTCCCACTGGCCTCTTGCAGAAGAAACTCCTTCTCAAGGAATATGGCCGTCCGAGCAACAAAAACTTTGTTCTCCTTGGGATCGTAGAAATAATAACCCTTAGTTTCCTTAGGGTAACCGACAAAGATGCATTTGTCAGATCTGCTCTCTAGTTTCCCAGAGGCGAGCTTTTTGACATAAGCCTCGCAACCCCAGATCCTGATAAATGTCAAGCTTGGCTGTTTCCCATACCATAATTCATATGGCGTCATTGAAACTGCCTTAGATGGCACTCGGTTTAGTACCTTTGCAGCTGTTTCCAGTGCAAAACCCCAAAAGGAGTATGGAAGAGTGGCCTGACTCATCATAGAACGAACCATATCAAGTAACGTTCTATTTCTCCTCTCGGACACACCATTCCATTGCGGTGTTCCTGGCGGAGTGAGCTGTGAGATAATCCCACACTCCTTCAGATAGTCAGTAAATGCATGACTTAGGTATTCTCCACCTCGATCTGAGCGAAGTGTCTTGATATTTCGGCCTAACTGATTTTGTACTTCATTCTTGAACTCTTTGAACTTGTCAAAAGATTCACTTTTATGTCTCATCAGATAGACATACCCATACCTACTGAAATCATCAGTAAAGGTAATGAAGTACTGATAGCCACCTCTGGCATGTTTACTAAACGGCCCACACACATCACTGTGTATAAGGTCAAGTAAACCTGAAGCCCTTTGACCTTTCTTAGAAAAAGGTGACTTCGTCATTTTACCCATTAAACAAGCTTTGCATGTATCAATCTCCTTATAGGAGAATGATCCCAGCAGTCCATGATCATGCAACCGCTTAATGCGCTTCTCGTTTATATGGCCTAAACGACTATGCCATAGCAAGGTGCTGTCATCAGCATACTTGGCTTTCTTATTATCAATGTTTTGTATAGAATATTCCATGTCCAACATGAATAACCCATTGTTGATTGAACCAGTTGCATACACAATATTATCATAAGATAAAACACACTTTGAAATTTTGCATTCAAAGGCAAATCCTTTCCTGACAAGAGCAGGAATAGAGATAATATTCTTCGTGATACTTGGTACAAAATAACAATTGTTTAATTCCAATACAATGCCAGATGGTAAAGAAATAAAATAGTCTCCTACAGCAACAGCAGCAACCCGTGCCCCGTTTCCAACTCGTAGGTCTACCTCATGCTGTCCCACCTGCCTTCTTCTCTTGAGTTCCTGTACATTTGAACAAATGTGAACTCCACATGCAGTGTCCAACACCCATGATATTGAAGAAGATGAAAACATGACTTCAGTCACGAATATACCTGAGCCAGAAGCGATGCTTCCCCTCTTATCTCCTTGGAGCGCTTTACAGTCCTTTTTCCAGTGACCCAGCTGGCCACAGTGGAAACACCTGTTATCCTTCGACCGCTTCACCTTCTGTTTCAGAGCCTTGCTGTAATTCTTGACAGGGGCCTTGCCCTTCTTCCCCTTCTTCTTGTTCCTAAAAGGAACCATTAAGACAGAGGTTGAAGGCTTTCCCTTCAGAGTTTCCTCAGTTGTCAAGAGCATATTCAGCAGCTCTGCCGGCGTACAATCGATTTTGTTCATATTAAAATTAATAATGAACGCATCGAAAGAAGGCGGGAGAGACTGCAGAATAATATCAACAGCAAGCTCCTGGTTGATGGTATGCCCCAGTTTCTCCAGAGCCTCCTTGTGCCCAATCATTTTGAGCACGTGAGCTCCCACTGGGCTCCCCTCAGCCAGTTTGCTCTGAAAGAAGAGCTTTGTCAGATTATAGCGTTCTGTCCTCGCCTGTGCAGCATACAGCATCTTGAGGTTCGCTATAATCTCTATAGCCGACATATCCTCATGCTGACGCTGCAGCGGTGGCGTCATAGACGCAAGCATCAGGCAAGCGACATCAATGCTATCATTGACGTGCTTTTCATAGGCATCCCGAACCGCCCTTGCGGCGTTCGGAGCGGGCTGCGGCGGTATCGCCGTCTCGAGGACATACAGTTTCCTCTCTGCCTTAAGAACGATCTTAAGGTGTCCGAACCAGTCAGAGAAGTTCGGCCCAGCAAACTTCTCCCTTTCCAGTAGGGATCGCACATTGAAGCTCATGGTGTTCGTTGCTGCAGTTATCTACAACAATGCAAGAACAGCAAGGTTAGTATCAATGTTCAGAATCAATCCAGGACTTAAGAAAGATTCTTTTCTCACTATTTTGTCTGACTAAAAAATCCAGTAAACAGTCCGAAAGAGTAACACTCTTTTAGTGAGATGGGATCCAGATTTCATACTTGGTCTCCGCGTCCCGCTCAGGCGAGATAAGATGCACAGAGATGACAAGCACTAATTTCTGGTAGGCTGTCCCAGCTAATCGCCAACCCGTGCGATTCCCCTTCATCTGGGCAATCCAGCAGACTGTGCCAACTGAGTTGGTACAACACAGTCTCTGATCCCTCAGATGGCTGCCTCCATGTGCTACCATATGCGCCACATATGTAGCCTACATGGTCAAGCTGACCTGACGTACTCCCTGGACCACCACGTGCTATGCTGAGCAACGAGAAGGGATAAATCCCTACTCTGTAACACGCAGGTGTAATCGCGCACCGTCTGAAGATAGATGGACGTGCCCACTGAGTGGGTTCAACACGGCTCCAACGATAATCAGAATAGTGAGGTTTCGCGTCAGAAGGCTTACGAGCTTGATATGTTAGCGTTGGATTTTAACGGTCTTTTATCTTCTTACTATCAGGCATATCCTATGGCTATAGCAGAAGATAAACACATGCAATTCTAATTATATAAGCAATAAATAGAAAGCATGATCTTATGTGGTAAAAGCCCATGAACCCTAGAAAGACCTTAATTTTACTTAAGTCTTCACTTGAGCTCTTTTGCATCTCATCTGGTCCAACCCAGGGCCCTAGCGCCAAGAGCACCTCAGGTGCGCCACCAGGTGAATGCCCCTCTAGGATGTGTGCCTTTATGCTCTTGTCTAATCAAAAACATTTTGATCTATCTAGACAAGCTTTGACTCGCAGGTCAATTATACAATAAATTAATAAAAAAATGTGATTCGCAGATCACAATAATATTAACTTGTAATTTACCAGGCACGCAGGCCCCAGCACAGCACACATTAGGGCAACCCACATAAGATTAAATAAACAAGCATATGGTATCAAAACAACATGTGATCCATTCATGAAATTAAATTTTGAAAAACCCCATGGTATCAATTTTAATTTCCTTATGTGTTCTACAACCTTACAATGGTCCATTGATAGGGATCCACTCATCCATCTAGTCAGATCCTCTGCCCTTGCATGCACCGAGTCCTAACTGACCCATGTTGACCTAATGGTCAACCATGCATGCGCCAAGGGCTGAACCACCCTCATGAGTTTTGGCAAGCGGGTGTGACCCCGGGCCTAACTCATGTGTGTTCAGTAGTTGTCTCAACCAGACCTCGCTACACGCCCTGGATGCTGTCGACCTATAGCCACCTCGTGCTTGCGCACAGGTGCTATCTGGTCAACCCATACCTAGGCTGTCAGATGGTCTGATCAGACTAGTTGGATCTAACCTAGAAGATGCTTTCAACCCCATCAACCCATCTAAGGATTTATAGTAGGGGCACCTTAGATCTAAGTAGGCGCGCAAGATGTAAGTTTTATAAAACATCTAGAACATGCGCAAACAAACAAAACAACATGCTTCACTTGAGAACATAAGATATATCTCATATCTAGCATATTGATAACCCTTAGATCTAAGGGGAGTCCCCTTCAAGGGGGAGCGCAAACTTTAGGGGGTCCCCTTCAAGGGGGAGCGCAAACTTCATGTAACCATGATACAAGCGCAAACATAGCCAATGTAAACCATGCATCATGAAAACAAAGCATCAAGTAAGCGCAACATGTATGGATCACAAACACTTCAAAGCAATCATATAGATCATATCGAAAGCCTAGCTCTGATACCAATTGAAAGAAACCCTTAGAAAGGGGGTGAAACCCTAAACATGCGCATCTAGCAAGCATGACGGAAAGAGGGTTTCGAAAAGATCGTATATGACAACCATATGATCAACTTGAAGCTATGAGTTTAGATCTATACCATAGCCATAGATTGGAGGTCGGCTTGGAAGAAGAGAGCAACTTTGATCTCCTCCAAAAGTTCACACACAAAGGCGATGAAGACTCCCAACTTGCGCACCTCTTGTGCTAGCAAAAGTGCCAAGATGTCAATGATCGAGTGTAGGGAAGAGATGAAGACTTTCTTTTGCTTGGCCGGTTCCTCCTCTTCTCGTCAACACCCTCACTTGCTCGAGAGCAAAAAATCGTTTCCACCAAGCAACAAGAGAGAGGTGTAACCGAAAAACATTAGGGAGACTTCAAGCCATGAACGCATATGCGTTTTCATTTTGGAACTTTCCAAAAATGGCAACCATTAAGAGTATGCGTTCATGCGTTCATGTCTCCATGAACCAAACGCAACTCCTTCTCCCTCTTGAACCATGCGCTCAACCCATGAGCCGGTTAAATACTCTTGGTTCAATAGCGAAACCAAATCAGCCCAAGCATTAAGTCTAGATCAAATTAGACCCCAAAGTCCAAGATCTGACCATTCATCATCTGACGCTTCTGATCGCATCGATCTAGCATCATCTCTCTCGATCGAAGCTTACCGATCTAAAGCCCTAATCAATCAAACATGATCAGACTAGATCTCACTTACAATCAGAGATTAAATCCCTTTAAACTGAACCGAAACAATTCAGTCCACACGATCTGACTTAAGCAAGCCATATCACCAAATTGTGCGACCCTAAGGGTTTCCTTTAAATGTCGGTAACGATAACTTTCGTTATCACGATCAGTGAGGGGTATCTAGCAACACATCACTGTCTCCCGATATAAAGGAAAGAGTCTTCCAAGACTACACCCAAACCATGGCACAAGTGTGAATCAAACTCACGAGGCATGCATGTTTCCTTTGCCACTGGATGTTCTTATTGGACAAGCATGTCAAGCCTGTAACTCCAATACGATGAGCATGATTAGATCAGATGAACACAGTCATCTGGGTATGGCCATACACTATCTCAATCATCTCATATAGGGGGGGCCCTTTAGAACATCACACTCCTTAAACAAGGAGACGGCAATCCTTTATCTATCACAAGTGCCCTAACCTGACTCAAGCTCACCATCCAAGATAGTCTATAATCATTATGTTTCAAATGATATTGAACTACCTCAAAATAATGACAATCATCATTTAGAAACACAAGTGATCTCAAGTCAAAGGACATGTGCCACTTGCTGCTTACAAGGATCATTCACATTGTGACAAGCAATGGAATATCCCAGTAGGGTCTGTCCAGTACATCCAATGTACCCATGAGTCTACATCTTATTCCATGCTCGAAGCATCCTATAAGATTAGCACACATATTAGTCTCAATCATATCAAGGCTGTCTCATGTTCACCAAGATATCTCGACTAAGGACATATAGCCTGTCAGCCTAGCTGAACAGCTTTGAGACATTATTCAGAAGTACACTTATTACAGCAGACAAGGTAACAACCTGAATAATAACCATGCCTTTATAAACACAAGAGTTTATTACATGATACTTATTACAATCCCAAAGGCCTCAAACATTAGCCTTAAGGGCATACCCCAACAATCTCCTGAGTACGTGTTTGGACCTTTAATGAGACCGCGGTTCCTTGGTTTGTGCAATTGCACCATTGAAGTCAGATTAGAGCTCAATGGGATCCGCTGCACTTGGAACCACCTGAAGTTTAGAAATAAACTTCCTAATCCAAATGGCTTCTTTGGTTGCCTCAGAAGTGGCCACATACTCAGCCTCGGTTGTAGAATTAGCTATGGTGGATTGCTTGAAGCTCTTCCAGCATACAGCACCTCCAACCAACTTGAACACATAGCCGGCCTGCGATCTGAAGTCGTTAGGGTCAGACTAGAACCACACATCAGTGTAGCCCTGCATACTAAGGTCTTCCTGTCCCCATAGACCAAGAACAAATCTTTAGTTCTTCTCAGATACTTAAGGATGTTCTTGAAAGTCCCCTACCACGAGGGGGCGAAACCCTAATAGGCGCATGCAGAGGTTTTACACAGCGGAAAAGGTTTCTAGATCGATGCATGCAGTATGATCAACTTTAATTTTGTATACATGAGAATCGATCCTTACCGATGCCATTTCTTGGATGGCGTCTAGGAAGTAGAGAGTCAAACGCTTCTCCTCCAAATGGTGCGCACACAAGGTGATCAATGCGCCTACTCCCTTAGTGCTCCTTGTGCTAGCAAGGTTCCAAGGTCTCCTGATCGAATGGAAGGGAAGGAGATGTTTTTTCTTCTTGGCCGAATCCTCTCCAAAGCGTCAAGGCGACACACAACGAATGAATCTCTAGAGAGAGGGGCGAGAGGCGAGAATAAACTTCTCTTGGCGTGAACGTGAGGCGTGGCCTCATGGTTTCTAAAAATAGCAAACCACCAACGTTCATGCGACCATGGGTTTACCTGAACGCATTTTGCTCTCCCCTTGAACCATGCGCTCACATGATGAGCTGGTTCAATTTTGGTTTGGTTCAAAGACCAATTAAGCCAAGCATCTGGTTCAGATCACAATAAACCCTAAAGGTTCAAGATCCAACCGTTCATCTCTTGATGCTCTTGATCTCACCGATCTAGCATCAATTCTCTCGATCGAAGCTTACCGATCTCAAGCCCTAATCAATCAAACATGATCAGACCAGATCTCACTTACAATCAGAGATTAAATCCCTTTAAACTGAACCAGAACAATTCAGTCCACACGATCTGACTTAAGTAAGCCATATCATCAAATTGTGCGACCCTAAGGGTTTCCTTTAAATGTCGGTAACGATAACTTACGTTATCACGATCAGTGAGGGGTATATAGCAACACATCACTGTCTCCCGATATAAAGGAAATAGTCTTCCAAGACTACACCCAAACCACAGCACAAGTGTGAACCCAACTCACTAGGCATATGTGTTTCCTTTGCCACTGGACGTTCTTATTGGACAAGCGTGTCAAGCCTGTAATTCCAATATGATGAGAATGATTAGATCAGATGATCATAGTCATCTGGGTATGGCCATACACTTTCTCAATCATCTCATCCAGGGGGCCCCTATAGAACATCACACTCCAATCAAGGAGACGGCAATCCTATATCTATCACTAGTGCCCTAACATGACTCATGCACATTATCCAAGATAATCTATAACCATTATGTTTCAAATGATATCGAACTACCTCAAAACAATGCCAATCATCATTTAGAAACACAAGTGATCTCAAGTCAGAGGAAATATGCCACTTGTTTGCATATAAGGATTATTCACATTGTGACAAGCAATTGAATATCCTAAGTAGGGTCTATCCAGTACATCCAATGTACCCATGAGTCTACATCTTATTCCATGCTCGAAGCATCCTATAAGATTAGAACACATATTAGTCTTAATCATATCAAGGCTGTCTCATGTTCACCAAGATATCTCGACTAAGGACAAAACTGCATGTCAGCCAAGCTGAACAGCATTGAGACATTATTCAGAAGTATACATATTGCAGCAGATGATGTAACAACCTGAATAACAACCATTGCCTTTATAAACGTAGAGTTTAAACATGATACTGAAATAATCCCAAGGCTTCAAACATTAGCCTTAAGGGCATACCCCAACAATCTCCCACTTGCACTTAATCTAATGGTTGAGAAATCTCAAACCCATATTATTACAGTGCTTCTCATGCTTCTGCTGCGCCAGAGGCTTAGTAAGCGGGTCAGCTAGATTGTCATCTGTATGAACCTTGCAGATTTTGATCTCGCCACGATCAATGATCTCCCGGATCAAGTGAAACCTTCTCTGTATGTGCTTGGACTTCTGGTGTGACCGTGGTTCCTTTGCTTGAGCTATAGCTCCAGTGTTATCACAGAAGATTACCAATGGATCTGCACTCGAAGAAACAACACCAAGTTCCTAAACGAACTTATGAATCCAGACTGCCTCCTTAGATGCTTCTGAGGCTGCAACATACTCGGCTTCTGTTGTGGAATCAGCAACAATTGACTGTTTGAAACTTTTCCACACCACTGCTCCTCTATTCAAGCTAAAAACATAGCCTGATTGCGATCGGAAATCATCCTGGTCAGATTGGAACGAAGCGTCAGTATATCCTTCAATACTGAGTTCTTCTTGACCTCCATAAATCAAGAACATATCTTTGGTCCTCCGAAGATATTTCAAAATGTTCTTGACTGCAATCCAGTGTGCCTTACCTGGATTACTTTGGAATCGACTGGTTACGCTTAACCCGTAAGCGACGTCTGGGCGAGTACACAACATCACATACATAATGGACCCAATAGCCGAAGCATAAGGCGTATTGTCCATTTCATCTTTCTCAGTCTGTGTTTGTGGACATTGACTCTTTGAAAGATTCAGACCATGTCTGACTGGAAGATATCCTCTTTTAGAATTTTCTAAATGAAATCTCTCCAGGACTTTATCGATGTAAGTACTCTGGCACAGCCCGAGAAGCCTCTTAGATCTATCTCTGTAGATCTTCACACCTAATACATAGGCTGCTTCTCCTAAATCTTTCATCTGGAAACATTTTCTTAACCATGCTTTGACAGCATGCAGTTCAGGAATATCGTTTCCAATGATCAAGATATCATCGACGTAGAGGACTAGGAAAGTAATCACGCTCCCACTAAACCTCTTATATACACACGGGTCATCTTCATTCTTGATGAAACCAAACTCGCAAATTGATTCATCAAAACGAATATTCCAGCTTCTTGATGCTTGCTTAAGTCCATAAATGGACTTCTTTAATTTGCATATTTTATGACGATCTGATGGATTAGTGAAACCTTCAGGTTGTGTCATGTACACATCCTGTTCTAGAGTTCCATTAAGGAAAGCGGTCTTCACATCCATTTGCCAGATCTCATAATCATAATATGCAGCTATCGCGAGAATAATCCGAATAGACTTGAACATGGCTACAGGAGAGAAAGTTTCATCATAATCTATCCCGTAGATTTGTTTGAAACCTTTCGCAACTAGCCTGCCTTTATAGGTAACCACGTACCATCCATGTCAATCTTCTTCTTGAAGATCCACTTACAGCCTATAGGGATTACTCCCGGAGGCGGATCAACCAAATCCCAGACTTGGTTATCTGACATGGAGTCCATCTCGGCTCGCATAGCTTCAAGCCATCTCGCTGAGTCCGGTCCACTGACCGCATCCGCATAAGTGAGGGGTTCATCATCAATGATGTAGACTCCGTCATAGCGCTCAGGCTGTCGACGGATCCTTCCCGATCTTCGCGGTTCCAGTGATATCTGAGCCTCAGGTTGTTCAATAACCTGATCTCCTGGCTCAGGCTCATCCAACTGTGCTTGGCTACTTTGTCCTGCATCTGGATTCTCATCCAACTTTATTTCTCTCCCACTGGCCTCTTGCAGAAGAAATTCCTTCTCAAGGAAAATAGCCGTCCGAGCAACAAATACCTTGTTCTCCTCAGGATTGTAGAAATAATAACCCTTAGTTTCTTTAGGGTAACCGACAAAGATACATTTATCAGATCTGCTCTCCAGTTTCCCAGAGGCGAGCTTTTTGACAT
Organism: Costus lasius; assembly: GCA_027563935.2. Classification (NCBI taxonomy): domain Eukaryota; kingdom Viridiplantae; phylum Streptophyta; class Magnoliopsida; order Zingiberales; family Costaceae; genus Costus; species Costus lasius. Next base: position 42,811,680 of record CM050448.1, read on the forward strand.
AAGCCTCGCAACCCCAGATTTTAATAAATGTCAAGCTTGGCTGTTTCCCATACCATAACTCATATGGAGTCTTAGAAACGGCCTTGGATGGCACTCGATTTAGTACCTTTGCAGCTGTTTCCAGTGCAAATCCCCAAAAGGAGTAAGGTAGAGTAGCCTGACTCATCATTGAACGAACCATATCAAGTAAGGTTCTATTTCTCCTCTCGGACACACCATTCCATTGCGGTGTTCCTGGCGGAGTGAGCTGTGAGATAATCCCACACGCCTTCAGATAGTCAGTAGACTCTCGACTCAAGTATTCACCACCTCGATCTGAACGAAGTGCCTTGATATTTCGGCCTAGCTGATTTTGTACTTCATTTTTGAACTCTTTGAACTTGTCAAAAGATTCACTCTTATGTCTCATTAAATAGACAACCATACCTACTGAAATCATCAGTAAAGGTAATGAAGTATGAATAGCCACCTCTGGCATGTTTACTAAATGGCCCACACACATCGCTGTGAATGAGGTCTAGTAAACCTGAAGCCCTTTGACCTTTATTAGAAAAAGGAGACTTCGTCATTTTACCCATTAAACAAGCTTGGCATGTATCAAGCTCCTCATAGGAGAATGATCCCAGCAGTCCATGGTCATGCAACCGCTTAATGCGTTTCTTGTTAATATGGCCTAAACGACTATGCCATAGCAAGGTGCTGTCATCAGCATACTTGGCTTTCTTATTATCAATTTGTTTTACAGAATATTCCATGTCCAACATGAATAACCCATTGTTAATTGAGCCAGTAGCATAAATAATATTATCAAGAGAAATATAACACTTTGAAAATTTGCATTCAAAGGAAAACCCTTTCCTGACAAGAGCAGGAATAGAGATAATATTCTTAGTTATGCTTGGTACAAAATAACAATTGTCTAGTTCTAATACAAGACCAGATGGTAAAGAGATGTGATATTCTCCTACAGCAACAGCAGCAACTCGTGCCCCGTTTCCAACTCGTAGGTCCACCTCATGCTGTCCCACCTGTCTTCTTCTCTTGAGTTCCTGTACATTTGAACAAATGTGAACTCCACATGCAGTGTCCAACACCCATGAAATAGAAGAAGAAGATACCATGACTTCAGTCACGTAAATACCTGAGCTAGAAGCGAAAGGCTTACTTCCCTTCTTATCTCCTTGGAGCGCTTTACAGTCCTTTTTCTAGTGACCCAACTGGCCACAATGGAAACATCTGTATTCCTTCGACCGCTTTATCTTTTGCTTTAGAGCCTTGTTGTAGCTCTTGATAGGGGCTTTGCCCTTCTTCCCCTTCTTCTTGTTCCTAGAAGGAACGATTAGGACAGAGGATGAAGGCGTTCCCTTCTCACGAGACTGAGTCTGCTCTGTAGTCAAGAGCATGTTCAACAACTCTGCCGGCGTACAGTCGATCTTGTTCATATTAAAATTAATAATGAATGGATCGAAAGAGGCCGGGAGAGACTACAGAATAATGTCTACAACAAGCTCCTGATTGATGGTGTGTCCCAGTTTCTCTAGAGCCTCCTTGTACCCAATCATCTTGAGTACGTGAGCTCCCACTGGACTCCCTTCAGCCAGTTTGCTCTGAAAGAAAAGTTTTGTCAAATTATAGCGTTCAGTCCTCGCCTGTGCTGCATACAGCAGCTTGAGGTTCACTATAATATCTATAGCCGATAGATCCTCATGCTGACGCTGCAGCTCTGGTGTCATAGACGCAAGCATCAGGCAAGCGACATCAATGCTATCATTGACATGCTTTTCATAAGCTTCCCGAACCGCCCTTGCGGCGTTCGGAGCGGGTTGAGGCGGTATAGCCGTCTCGAGGACATACAGCTTCCTCTCAGCCTTAAGAACAATCTTAAGGTGTCCGTACCAGTCTGAGAAGTTCGGCCCAGCAAACTTCTCCCTTTCCAGTAGGGATCGCACATTGAAATTTGTGGTGTTCGTTGCTGCAGTAATCTACAACAATGCAAGAACAGCAAGGTCAGTATCAATGTTAGAATCAATCCAGGACTTAAGGAAGATTCTTTTCTCACTATTTTATCTGGTTGAAAAATCCAGCAAAACAGCCCGAAAGAGTAAAACTCTTTTAGTGAGATGGGATCCAGATTTCATACTTGGTCTCCGCGTCCCGCTCAGGCGAGATAAGATGCACAGAGAGTACAAGCACTAATCTCTGGTAGGCAATCCCTGCCAATCGCCAACCCGTGCGATTCCCCTTCATCTGGGCAATCCAGCAGATTGTGCCAACTGAGTTGGTATAACACAGTCTCTGATCCCACAGATGGCTGCCTCCATATGGCTACCATATGCTCAATATGTAGCCTACATGGTCAAGCTGACCCGACCTACTCCCTGGACCACCACGTGCTATGCTGAGCAACGAGAAGCGATAAATCCCTTCTCTGTAGCACGCCAGTGTAATCGCACACCGTTTGAAGATAGATGGGCGTGCCCACTGAGTGGGTACAACACGGCCCCAACGATAGTCAGAACAGTGAGGTTTCGCGTCAGAAGGCTTACGAGCTTGATATTTCGAGTTGGATTTTAACGGTCTTTTTATCTTCTCAACTATCATGCAAATCCTATGGTGATAGCAGAAGATTAAATCATGCAATTCTTAACAATAAATGAAAGCATGATGATCTTATGTGGTAAAAGCCCATTAAGCCTAGGTAAGACCTTAATTTAACTTAAGTCTTCACTTGAGCCCTTCATGGGTTATTTGCATCTCATCTGGCCCAACCGAGGGCCCAAGCGCCCACTACAGCTCAGGTGCGCCCACCAGGTAATTGCGCCTGTCCCAGAGTCGAACCCTGGACCTCCCACCTGGTCAAGCCACTGCTGCAAGCGCCTCTGCCAAGTGTGCTCTGTGCTCTCGTCTGATTAAAATACAATTTAATCTATCTAGACAAGATTGACACGCAGGTCAATTACACTTTATAAATTAAATAAAATGTGATGCGCAGATCACAATAAATAATTTACATTTATTAACCAGGCACACAGGCCCCAGCACAGCACACATTAAAACGGGCAGCCCACATAAGATTAAATAAACAATCATCATGGTATACAATCAACATGTGATCCAACAATAAGAAAATGAAATTTTCGAAAACCCATTGGCATCAATTTTATTTTCCTTATGTGCCCTACTACCTTACAACGGTCCATTAATAGGGATCCACTCATCAGACCTAGTCAGATCCTCTGCCCTGGCATGCACCAAGTCCTAACTGACTTGAGTCGACCCAGTGATCAACAATGCATGCCTTGGGCTGAACGACCTGCATGAGTTCTGGCAAGCGGGCGTGACCCCGGGCCTAACTCATGCGCATTCAATGGTTGTCTCAATCAGACATCGCTACACGCCTGTCCGCAGTCGACCTATAGCCACCTCGTGCTTGCGCACAGGTGCCATCTGGTCAACCCATCTAGGCTTTTAGATAGTCTGATCAGACTGATTGGATCTGGACTCGACTGTGACTTCAACCCTAATAACCCGTCTAAGTTTTTAAAGTAGGCGCCTCTTAGATCTAAGGTGAGTTGCGCAAGTAATATAGTTTTGAGAAAAACTAATAAGCGCCAACATACATGCGCCAAATAGAAAACATGCTCATCAAGTTTTCGCATGAACAACTTAACATGTAATTTTCACATGTAGTTTAGATCTAAGCATACAAGCGCAAACATGGATCACAAAAACCTCAAGCAATCATAAAAACATGCTAATGACTTGGCTCTGATACCAATTGAAAGTCCCCTACCACGAGGGGGCGAAACCCTAATAGGCGCATGCAGAGGTTTTACACAGCGGAAAAGGTTTCTAGATCGATGCATGCAGTATGATCAACTTTAATTTTGTATACATGAGAATCGATCCTTACCGATGCCATTTCTTGGATGGCGTCTAGGAAGTAGAGAGTCAAACTCTTCTCCTCCAAATGGTGCGCACACAAGGTGATCAATGCGCCTACTCCCTTAGTGCTCCTTGTGCTAGCAAGGTTCCAAGGTCTCCTGATCGAATGGAAGGGAAGGAGATGTTTTTTCTTCTTGGCCGAATCCTCTCCAAAGCGTCAAGGCGACACACAACGAATGAATCTCTAGAGAGAGGGGCGAGAGGCGAGAATAAACTTCTCTTGGCGTGAACGTGAGGCGTGGCCTCATGGTTTCTAAAAATAGCAAACCACCAATGTTCATGCGACCATGGGTTTACCCGAACGCATTTTGCTCTCCCCTTGAACCATGCGCTCACATGATGAGCTGGTTCAATTTCGGTTTGGTTCAAAGACCAATTAAGCCAAGCATCTGGTTCAGATCACAATAAACCCTAAAGGTTCAAGATCCAACCGTTCATCTCTTGATGCTCTTGATCTCACCGATCTAGCATCAATTCTCTCGATCGAAGCTTACCGATCTCAAGCCCTAATCAATCAAACATGATCAGACCAGATCTCACTTACAATCAGAGATTAAGTCCCTTTAAACTGAACCAGAACAATTCAGTCCACACGATCTGACTTAAGTAAGCCATATCATCAAATTGTGCGACCCTAAGGGTTTCCTTTAAATGTCGGTAACGATAACTTACGTTATCACGATCAGTGAGGGGTATCTAGCAACACATCACTGTCTCCCGATATAAAGGAAAGAGTCTTCCAAGACTACACCCAAACCACAGCACAAGTGTGAACCCAACTCACTAGGCATATGTGTTTCCTTTGCCACTGGACGTTCTTATTGGACAAGCGTGTCAAGCCTGTAATTCCAATATGATGAGAATGATCAGATCAGATGATCATAGTCATCTGGGTATGGCCATACACTTTCTTAATCATCTCATCCAGGGGGCCCCTATAGAACATCACACTCCAATCAAGGAGACGGCAATCCTATATCTATCACTAGTGCCCTAACATGACTCATGCACATTATCCAAGATAATCTATAACCATTATGTTTCAAATGATATCGAACTACCTCAAAACAATGCCAATCATCATTTAGAAACACAAGTGATCTCAAGTCAGAGGAAATATGCCACTTGTTTGCATATAAGGATTATTCACATTGTGACAAGCAATTGAATATCCTAAGTAGGGTCTGTCCAGTACATCCAATGTACCCATGAGTCTACATCTTATTCCATGCTCGAAGCATCCTATAAGATTAGAACACATATTAGTCTTAATCATATCAAGGCTGTCTCATGTTCACCAAGATATCTCGACTAAGGACAAAACTGCATGTCAGCCAAGCTGAACAGCATTGAGACATTATTCAGAAGTATACATATTGCAGCAGATGATGTAACAACCTGAATAACAACCATTGCCTTTATAAACGTAGAGTTTAAACATGATACTGAAATAATCCCAAGGCTTCAAACATTAGCCTTAAGGGCATACCCCAACAGTTCTTTACAACCACCCAGCTCTGCAAACCTGGATTGGATAGGTATCGGCTGGTTATGCTCACAGCATAAGACACATCTGGTCTAGTACACAACATTGCATACATAATCGATCCCACTGCCGAAGCATAGGGCACTCGACTCATGTCATCCCTCTCAGCCTGTGTGGTGGGACACTGTCTCTTTGAGAGAATAAGGCCATGTCTCACTGGGAGGTATCCTTTCATCGATTGCTCCAAGTTGAACCTCTCCAGGAACTTATCAATGTAGGTACTCTGATTAAGGGCCAGGAGCCTCTTGGATCTATCCTGGTAGATCCTCACGCCCAAGATATAGGCGGCCTCCCCTAAGTCCTTCATCTCGAAACACTTCCCTAACCATGTCTTCATTGATTGAAGACTAGGGATGTCGTTTCCGATAAGTTGTATGTCATTGACATATAAGACCAGAAAAGTCACCAAGCTTTCACTGAATTTTCTGTATATACAGGCGTCATCTTCGCTTTTGATAAATCCATAATCTCTCACAGCTTCATCAAACCGAACATTCCAACTTCAAGATGCTTGCTTTAATCTATAAATGGATTTCTTTAGCCTATAGACCTTACTGTCATCTGCAGGATGGATGAAGCCATCATGTTATGTCATGTACACATCCTCACTCAGCTTCCCATTAAGGAATGTTGTCTTCATATCCATCTGCCATATCTCATAATCATGATATGCAGCTATAGCAAGCAAAATCCGAATAGATTTTATCATGGCAACTGGCGAGAAGGTTTCATCATAGTTCACCCCATGGACTTGTTTGAATCCTTTAGCCACTAGTATACCTTTATAGGTAACTATGTTGCCATCCATGACTATCTTCCTCTTGAAGACCCATTTACACCCTATGGGTTGTACCCCATCAGGTAGCTCAACCAAATCCCAGACTTGGTTAACTAATCTTAAAGTGAAATAAAATAAAGGTCCTACAGATATGAGAGAAATCAGGAAATCGGGGTTCACCACGTCTATCAACTTATAAGCGTAATGAAAAGTACTGCTTAGAAAATCTTTCAGAAACCAAGGACATGTCCCCTTGAGCCGTGAAGAACTCAACAACTTTGTTAGTCTCCTACTCTCGCGGTGGACAACTACACGATCCACTTAGTTAGTCTCCTACTCTTGCGGTGGACTAAGCATAAATAGATCATGTTGAAATAAGACACGAAGATTCCCCAAGTGGTCTCTACAACTCTGTAGGACCTTTATTTTATTGCACTTTTAGCTTAGTTTGTATCACCAATCGAGATTTTCGATCGCTTAGCTATCAAAGATTGGAAGATTTGGTACTTGATAGTCCATCCCTGTGGAAACGATATCTTAAGTACTACATCGGTAAGCCTTGCGCTTACAGATTTTGTGCAACAAGTTTTTGGCACCGTTGTCGGGGATAGTATATTGTTAATATCAAAATATTCTATGAATTGATAGACTAGGCTTTATCATGATTTCTGGTCTTTTCTTAGTAATTTTGTTTTACTTTAGTTAGCACAACTCTGCCTTGGCATAAAGTTTCTAAAATATTCACTGTCCAACTTTTTAAGTCATGGAAGTCTTTAAAAATATAGCCATCTAATTATAACTTGCTGATTATTGTGTGTGAAAACCGGTGGAAATTCCAGACGCATTCTAGTCAAGTTGAGAAGGATGAGACGACAATGAAAATACTCAAACTCTTGTGAAAAATCCTTCACTCTACTGAACGAATCTATTCGAGAATGGTAAAAGTTTGAAAACCTATTTGAGAAAGCACCCCAGGTAATTATCGAAAGAAACCTGATGTGGGCTCAGGACACAGATCATGCAAACAACGATTTTTTTAAAAAGATTTTTGTAACAGGGATAATAGAGAAAACCGTGATTAACTAATGGATTTAGAAAATAGATGTTTTTGTAATTTTTATAACAAAAGCCGAAATTAATCTACTTGCCGAAATAAATTGCTGAAGGAAAATACTGGAATTTTAAAGAGGACTTACAGTGGACCCCTTGAGAATAGAAGGGGTTACCTTCCCGTTCTTCACCGGTCCTACTCTGATGGAAGATGTCGGTTACACACAGGCATTCCAGCAATCCCACACAGGCGTGGGTGAGTTGTTTAAAGAAAATATTAAAGCTTTACAATAAAAATGTGCAAGAGGGAGGTTAAGCCTCCAAGTTCTCTTGCCTAGACAATATTTGAGACTAAACTAATATGATGGAGGGGTGGAGAAGAGAGATGTGCCAAGAGTGCTCCAAGTTCAAACGCCATGTCCTATAAGAATTGAAACTTAGTGTAGGACTTGAACTTGAAGAAACAAGAGAGGAAACCGAGATGGTGTTTTAGAATACTTAGCTATGGGATCTTTGTGGAAGATGGTGCTCAGCTTCAAGAATTCCTCCAAGATGAGAGCTTCGGCCTTCAAGGGAATCTTCTTCAAGACTTGTTGATGGTGAACTTTCGGCTTTTCTTGAGAGGAGGTGTAAATCACGGTTTGATGAAGATATAGGGGTGGAGGTCTCGGCTATGGAGGAGATGTGGGTGATGGGGGCGATTAGAGGAAGAGGAGAAGCTTTGGTGACACAAGCACCGAGAGATTACTCATGATAGGAAATTACTCAACAATATTCATTCCAAGATGCAAATGATGCCATGAAGGCTACAATAAATAGACAAAGCATCTAGGGGTTACATAGGTCTTTTCCCCCTTAGGCACATAAGCAAAGATGAAAAGAAATTTCAGCAATTAATTGAAAAGAGAGCTACATGGAAGGGGCGCAAATGCTCTTGGTGGACTTCCTTCTTTGGCCGGCTCCTCCATGGTAAGTTTTGAATTTTGAATGCAAAGGGGCTGGCGCACACTTGTTTGAATTTGGATGTGGGTGGTTGGCTTTGATGAGGCTTCCATATGGGGTGAATTTCGAATTCTTTCCTCAAGCATTAGGCGCCAACTTGATGATTGCTTGATTGGCGGATGGTTGACTGGCTCCTTGATTTGTGGATCTTGTCTTGGCCGAATTGATTGATGAAGCATGCGTCCATGGCTTGATTTGGCAAGGGAGTTGAGGAGTTATGAAGCCCCTTTAACTCAAGTCTTCAAGTGGTGATAGTTGAACTGAGTTGAAACTGAATTTCATTCTTTGGAGCTCACTAGGTGAGTGACTTGAGCTGAGCTATCTGAGTTGTCTTGAGCTGCTTCTTTACCTGCAGGGTTAGTTGCCCAAAACAAATATACTACCCTACATGCACTGGGAACTACATGGCATTTTATTGAAAGTAAAACACTTACTCTAACAAAGCAAATTGCAAATGATCAAATAAGGGAAGTTGTATGCTTCTAACTTACTGTTGGGGTATGCCCTTAAGGCTAATGTTTGAGGCCTTGGGATTGTATCCGTATCATGTATAAACTCTTTAGTTTATAAAGGCAATGGTTGTTATTCAGTTTGTTACATTGTCTGCTGCAATAAGTGTGCTTCTGAATAATGTCTCAAAGCTGTTCAGCTAGGCTGACATGTACTTTTGTCCTTAGTTGATATATCTTGGTGAACATGAGACAGCCTTGATATGATTGAGACTAATATCTGTTCTAATCTTATAGGATGCTTCGAGCATGTAATAAGATGTAGACTCATGGGTACATTGGATGTACTGGACAGACCCTACTAGGATATTCAATTGCTTGTCACAATGTGAATAATCCTTGATTGTAACAAGTGGCACATGTCCTCTGACTTGAGATCGCTTGTGTTTCTAAATGATGATTGTCATTGTTTTGAGTTAGTTCAATATCATTTGAAACATAATGATTATAGACTATCTTGGATAATGAGCTTGAGTCAGGTTAGGGCACTAGTGATAGACAAAGGATTGCCATCTCCTTGATTGGAGTGTGATGTTCAAAAGGGGCCCCCCTGGATGAGATGATTGAGAAAGTGTATGGCCATACCCAGGTGACTGTGTTCATCTGATCTAATCATGCTCATCATATTGGAGTTACAGGCTTGACACGCTTGTCCAATAAGAACATCCAGTGGCAAAGGAATCATGTATGCCTTGTGAGTTTGATTCACACTTGTGCTGTGATTTGGGTGTAGTCTTGGAAGACTCTTTCCTTTATATCGGGAGACAGTGATGTGTTGCTAGATACCCCTCACTAATCGTGATAACGTAAGTTATCGTTACCGACATTTAAAGGAAACCCTCAGGGTCGCACAATTTGATGATATGGCTTACTTAAGTCAGATCGTGTGGACTGAATTGTTTGGGTTCAGTTTAAATGGATTTAATCTCTGATTGTGAGTGAGATCTGGTCTGATCATGTTTGATTGATTAGGGCTTGAGATCGGTAAGCTTCGATCGAGAGAATGGATGCTAGATCCCTCAGATCAGAAGCATCAAGAAGTGAGCGGTCAGATCTTAAGCCTTAGGGGTTTATTATGATCTGGACTAGTTGCTTGGTTTATTTGGTTATTGAACCAAATCAATTTGAACCAGCTCATTGAATGAGCGTATGGTTCAATTAAAGAGGCAATTGCGATTGGGGTAATGCATGGTCGCAAGTGGAGATAGTGTTTGCTATTTTTAGATGGCATGTCACATTCGTGACCACCTCTCACGTTGGCTCTCACGACGCTAATCTCTCTCGCCTCTTGCCCCCTTTCCTCTGGTCTCTTGACACTCGTGTGGTGAAGAGGTTGACGAAAAGAAGAGGAAAAGAAATCGCCAAGCAGAGAAGCTCTTCATCCTTTCCATTCGATAAAGAACGCTTTGGGACCTTGCTAGCACAAGGAACGCCAAAGGGAGTAGGCGACATCAATTGTGTGCGTCGCTTTGGAGAAGATCTCTTTTGGTCTTTGATTCCAAGACACCATCCAAGTGATGACAATGGTGAGAATTTTTTTTTTCTTATCTATTCAAGTTTTCGATAGTTGATCATATAATGCATGCTATTCGATCCTAAGGAAACCCTAGATTCCGCCTATGCCATTTTATCCTTGCGCATGCTTTAGGGTTTCGCCCCCCAGTGGGAACCTTCAATTGGTATCAGAGCCAAGTTGAATGCATGATTTATATGATTGCTACATGTTTTGTGATCCATGTTTCAAATGTTTAGATCTAGGGTTATCAACATGCGAAAATACATGTTAACTTGTTTCATGCCGAAACTTGTTTTTGTTTGTTTTGCTTGTTGGCGCATCTTAGGTTTTATCAAAAATCTATATCACTTGCGCGACCTTCACTAGATCTAAGGCCTTACTTTAAACCCTTAGACGGGTTATTAGGGTTGAAGTCATCCTCTAGGTTAGATCCAACCAGTCTGATCAGACTATCTGACAGCCTAGATGGGTTGACCAGATAGCACCTGTGCGCAAGCATGTGGTGGCTATAGGTCGACTGCGGACAGGCGTGTAGCGATGTCTGATTGAGACAACCTATGAACGCACATGAGTTAGGCCCGGGGTCACACCCGCTTGCCATACCTCATTGTGGTCGTTCAGCCCATGGCGCATGCATAGTTGACCACTGGGTCGACTCAAGTCAGTTAGGACTTGGTGCATGTAAGGGCAGTGGATCTGACTAGGACTGATGAGTGGATCCCTAGTAATGGACCGTTGTAAGGTATTAGGGCGTATAAGGAAATTAAAATTGATGCCAATGGGGTTTTTCAAAAAAAAAATTTAATTTCTTGATTGGATCACATGATGATTGATGCCATTTGCTTGTTTATTTAATCTTATGTGGGCTGCCCGTGTTTAATGTGTGCTGTGCTGAGGCCTGCGTGCCTGGTTAATTTTGTAAATTATTTTTATATTGTGATCTGCGCATCACATTGCATTTAATTTATAAAATGTAATTGACCTGCGAGTCAATCTTGTCTAGATAGATTAATTTGTAAATTAGTCAGACAAGAGCACAGAGCACACTTGGCAGAGGCGCATGCAGCAGTGGCTTGACCAGACGGGAGGTCCAGGGTTCGACTCTGGGACCTGGCGCATGTACCTGGTGGGCGCACCTGAGCTGCAGATGGCGCTTGGGCCCTAGTATGGGCCAAATGAGCAGCTAAAGCCCCATGAAGAAAAGCAAGTGAAGACTTAAGTTAATTAAGGTCTTACTTAGGTTTCATGGGCGTTTACCGCATAAGATCCATGCTTTCTTTTATTGTCTAATAATAAGAATTGCATGATTTATTTATCTTCTGCTATCACCATAGGAATTGCATGATAGTTAAGAAGATAAAAGACCGTTAAAATCCAACGCTAAAATATCAAGCTCGAAAGCCTTCTGACGCGAAACCTCACTGTTCTGACTATCGTTGGAGCCGTGTTGTACCCACTCAGTGGGCACGTCCATCTATCTTCAGACGGTGCGGGATTACACCTGCGTGTTACAGAGAAGGGATTTATCGCTTCTCGTTGCTCAGCATAGCACGTGGTGGTCCAGGGAGTAGGTCAGGTCAGCTTGACCATGTAGGCTACATACTGAGCATATGTGAGCTATATGGAGGCAGCCATCTGTGGGATCAGAGACTGTGTTGTACCAACTCAGTTGGCACAGTCTGCTGGATTGCCCAGATGAAGAGGAATCGCACGGGTTGGCGATTGGCAGGGACTGCCTACCAGAAATTAGTGCTTGTACTCTCTGTGCATCTTATCTCGCCTGAGCGGGACGCGGAGACCAAGTATGAAATCTGGATCCCATCTCACTAAAAGAGTGTTACTCTTTCGGACTGTTTTAATGGATTTTTCAGTCAGATAAAATAGTGAGAAAAAGAATCTTTCTTAAGTCCTGGATTGATTCTATACTTTGATACTGACCTTGCTGTTCTTGCATTGTTGTAGATTCCTGCAGCAACGAACACCATGAACTTCAATCTGCGATCCCTACTGGAAAGGGAGAAGTTTGCTGGGCCAAACTTCTCAGACTGGTACGGACACCTTAAGATTGTTCTTAAGGCAGAGAGGAAACTGTATGTCCTCGAGACGGTGATACCGCCTCAACCCGCTCCGAACACCGCAAGGGCGGTTCGGGAAGCCTATGAAAAGCATGTCAACGATAGCATTGATGTCGCTTGCCTGATGCTAGCGTCTATGACGCCACCGCTGCAGCGTCAGCATGAGGATATGTCTGCTATAGAAATTATAGCAAACCTCAAGATGTTGTATGCTGCACAGGCGAGGACTGAGCGCTATAACTTGACCAAGCTGTTCTTTCAGAGCAAACTGGCTGAAGGGAGTCCAGTGGGAGCTCACGTGCTCAAGATGATTGGGCACAAGGAGGCTCTAGAGAAACTGGGACATACCATCAATCAGGAGCTTGCTGTAGATATTATTCTGCAGTCTCTACCGCCCTCTTTCGATGCGTTCATCATTAACTTTAATATGAACAAAATCGACTGTACTCCGGCAGAATTGCTGAATATGCTCTTGACTACTGAGGAGACTCTGAAGGGAAAGCCTTCAACCTCTGTCTTAATGGTTCCTTCTAGGAACAAGAAGAAGGGGAAGAAGGGCAAAGCCCCAGTCAAGAACTACAATAAGGCGCTGAAACAAAAGGTTAAGCGGTCGAAGGAGTACAGATGTTTCCACTGTGGCCAGCTGGGTCACTGGAAAAAGGACTGTAAAGCGCTCCAAGGAGACAAGAAGGGAAGCATTGCTTCTGGCTCAGGTATTTATGTGACTGAGGTCATGTTTTCTTCTTCTATTTCATGGGTGTTAGACACTGCATGTAGAGTTCACATTTGTTCAAATGTACAGGAACTCAAGAGAAGAAGACAGGTGGGACAGCATGAGGTGGACCTACGAGTTGGAAACGGGGCACGGGTTGCTGCTGTTGCTGTAGGAGAATATTACATCTCATTACCATCTGGACTTGTATTAAAATTAAACAATTGTTATTTTGTTCCTAGCATTACCAAGAATATTATCTCTATTCCTGCTCTTGTCAGGAAAGGGTTTTCCTTTGAATGCAATATTTCAAAGTGTGTTTTATCTTTAGATAATATTGTTTATGCTACTGGATCAATTAGCAATGGGTTATTCATGTTGGACATGGAATGTTCTATACAAAACATTGATAATAAGAAAGCCAAGTATGCTGATGACAGCACCTTGCTATGGCATAGTCGTTTAGGCCATATTAACAAGAAGCGCATTAAGCGGTTGCATGATCATGGACTGCTGGGATCATTCTCCTATGAGGAGATTGATACATGCAAAGCTTGTTTAATAGGCAAAATGACGAAGTCTCCTTTTCCTAATAAAGGTCAAAGGGCTTCAGGTTTACTTGACCTTATACACAGTGATGTGTGTGGGCCATTTAGTAAACATGCCAGAGGTGGCTATCAATACTTCATTACCTTTACTGATGATTTCAGTAGATATGGGTATGTCTATTTAATGAGACATAAAAGTGAATCTTTTGACAAGTTCAAAGAGTTCAAGAATGAAGTACAAAATCAGCTGGGCCGAAATATCAAGGCACTTCGTTTTGATCGAGGTGGAGAATACCTAAGTCGAGAGTTTACTGACTATCTAGAAGGAGTGTGGGATTATCTCACAGCTCACTCCGCCAGGAACACCGCAATGGAATGGTGTATCCGAAAGGAGGAACAGAACCTTACTAGATATGGTTCGTTCTATGATGAGTCAGGCTACTCTACCTTACTCCTTTTGGGGATTTGCACTGGAGACAGCTGCAAAGGTACTAAACCGAGTGCCATCCAAGGCAGTTTCAAAGACCCCATTTGAATTATGGTATGGGAAACAGCCTAGCTTGACATTTATTAAGATCTGGGGCTGCGAGGCTTATGTCAAAAAGCTCGCCTCTGGGAAACTAGAGAGCAGATCTGACAAATGTATCTTTGTCGGTTACCCTAAGGAAACTAAGGGTTATTATTTCTACGATCCCAAGGAGAACAAGGTATTTGTTGCTCGGACGGCCATTTTTCTTGAGAAGGAGTTTCTTCTGCAAGAGGCCAGTGGGAGAGAAATAAAACTGGATGAGAATCCAGAGGAAGGACAAAGTAGTCAAGCACAGTTGGATGAGCCTGAGCCGGTAGAACAGGTTACTGAACAATCTGAGGCTCAGATATCACGGGAACCGCGAAGATCGGGAAGGATCCGTCAACAGCCTGATCGCTATGACGGAGTCTACATCATTGATAATGATGAACCCCTCACTTATGCAGATGCGGTCAGTGGACCGGACTCAGCTAGATGGCTTGAAGCTATGCGAGCCGAAATGGACTCCATGTCAGATAACCAAGTATGGGATTTGGTTGATCCGCCTCCGGGAGTTATCCCTATAGGCTGTAAATGGATCTTCAAGAAGAAGATTGACATGGATGGTAACGTGGTTACCTATAAAGGCAGGCTAGTTGCGAAAGGTTTCAAACAAATCTACGGGATAGATTATGATGAAACTTTCTCACCTGTAGCCATGTTTAAGTCTATTCGGATTCTTTTCGCGATTGCAGCATATTATGATTATGAGATCTGGCAGATGGATGTGAAGACTGCTTTCCTTAATGGAAATTTGCAAGAGGATGTGTATATGACACAACCTGAAGGTTTCACTAATCCATCAGATCGTCATAAAATATGCAAGTTAAAGAAGTCCATTTATGGACTTAAACAAGCATCAAGAAGCTGGAATATTCGTTTTGATGAATCAATCAGTGAATTTGGTTTCATCAAGAACGAAGATGACCCGTGTGTATATAAAAGGTTTAGTGGGAGCGTAATTACTTTCCTAGTCCTCTACGTCGATGATATCTTAATCATTGGAAATGATATTCCTGAACTGCATGCTGTTAAGGCATGGTTAAGGAAATGTTTCCAGATGAAAGATTTAGGAGAAGCAGCCTATGTATTAGGTGTAAAGATCTACAGGGATAGATCTAAGAGGCTTCTCGGGCTGTGCCAAAGTACTTACATCGATAAAGTCCTGGAAAGATTCCATTTAGAGAATTCTAAAAGAGGATATCTTCCAGTCAGACATGGTCTGAATCTTTCGAAGAGTCAGTGTCCACAAACACAGACTGGGAAAGATGAAATGGACAATACGCCTTATGCTTCGGCTATTGGGTCCATTATGTATGCGATGTTGTGTACTCGCCCAGACGTCGCTTATGGGTTAAGCGTGACCAGTCAATTCCAAAGTAATCCAGGTCAGGCGCACTGGATTGTAGTCAAGAACATCTTGAAATATCTGCGGAGGACCAAAGATATGTTCTTGATATATGGTGGTCAGGAAGAACTCAGTATTGAAGGATATACTGACGCTTCGTTCCAGTCTGACCAGGATGATTTCCGATCGCAATCAGGCTATGTTTTTAGCTTGAATGGAGGAGTAGTGGTGTGGAAGAGTTTCAAACAGTCTATCGTTGCTGATTCCACAACTGAAGCCGAGTATGTTGCAGCCTCGGAAGCATCCAAGGAGGCATTGTGGATTTGTAAGTTCGTGAGAGAACTTGGTGTTGTTCCTTCGAGTGCAGATCCTTTGGTTATCTTCTATGATAACACTGGAGCAATCGCACAGGCAAAGGAACCACGGTCGCACCAGAAGTCCAAGCACATACAGAGACGGTTTCACTTGATCCGGGAGATCATTGATCATGGCGAGATCAAAGTCTGCCAGGTTCATACAGATGACAATCTGGCTGACCCGCTTACCAAGCCTCTGGCGCAGCAGAAGCATGAGAAGCACTGTAATAATATAGGTTTGAGATTTCTCAACCATTAGATTAAGTGCAAGTGGGAGATTGTTGGGGTATGCCCTTAAGGCTAATGTTTGAGGCCTTGGGATTGTATCAGTATCATGTATAAACTCTTTAGTTTATAAAGGCAATGGTTGTTATTCAGTTTGTTACATTGTCTGCTGCAATAAGTGTGCTTCTGAATAATGTCTCAAAGCTGTTCAGCTAGGCTGACATGTACTTTTGTCCTTAGTTGATATATCTTGGTGAACATGAGACAGCCTTGATATGATTGAGACTAATATGTGTTCTAATCTTATAGGATGCTTCGAGCATGGAATAAGATGTAGACTCATGGGTACATTGGATGTACTGGACAGACCCTACTAGGATATTCAATTGCTTGTCACAATGTGAATAATCCTTGATTGTAACAAGTGGCACATGTCCTCTGACTTGAGATCGCTTGTGTTTCTAAATGATGATTGTCATTGTTTTGAGTTAGTTCAATATCATTTGAAACATAATGATTATAGACTATCTTGGATAATGAGCTTGAGTCAGGTTTGGGCACTAGTGATAGACAAAGGATTGCCATCTCCTTGATTGGAGTGTGATGTTCAAAAGGGACCCCCCTGGATGAGATGATTGAGAAAGTGTATGGCCATACCCAGGTGACTGTGTTCATCTGATCTAATCATGCTCATCATATTGGAGTTACAGGCTTGACACGCTTGTCCAATAAGAACATCCAGTGGCAAAGGAATCATGTATGCCTTGTGAGTTTGATTCACACTTGTGCTGTGATTTGGGTGTAGTCTTGGAAGACTCTTTCCTTTATATCGGGAGACAGTGATGTGTTGCTAGATATCCCTCACTGATCGTGATAACGTAAGTTATCGTTACCGACATTTAAAGGAAACCCTCAGGGTCGCACAATTTGATGATATGGCTTACTTAAGTCAGATCGTGTGGACTGAATTGTTTGGGTTCAGTTTAAATGGATTTAATCTCTGATTGTGAGTGAGATCTGGTCTGATCATGTTTGATTGATTAGGGCTTGAGATCGGTAAGCTTCGATCAAGAGAATGGATGCTAGATCCCTCAGATCAGAAGCATCAAGAAGTGAGCGGTCAGATCTTAAGCCTTAGGGGTTTATTATGATCTGGACTAGTTGCTTGGTTTATTTGGTTATTGAACCAAATCAATTTGAACCAGCTCATTGAATGAGCGTATGGTTCAATTAAAGAGGCAATTGCGATTGGGGTAATGCATGGTCGCAAGTGGAGATAGTGTTTGCTATTTTTAGATAGCATGTCACATTCGTGACCACCTCTCACGTTGGCTCTCACGACGCTAATCTCTCTCGCCTCTTGCCCCCTTTCCTCTGGTCTCTTGACACTCGTGTGGTGAAGAGGTTGACGAAAAGAAGAGGAAAAGAAATCGCCAAGCAGAGAAGCTCTTCATCCTTTCCATTCGACAAAGAACGCTTTGGGACCTTGCTAGCACAAGGAACGCCAAAGGGAGTAGGCGACATCAATTGTGTGCGTCGCTTTGGAGAATATCTCTTTTGGTCTTTGATTCCAAGACACCATCCAAGTGATGACAATGGTGAGAATTTTTTTTTTTCTTATCTATTCAAGTTTTCGATAGTTGATCATATAATGCATGCTATTCGATCCTAAGGAAACCCTAGATTCCGCCTATGCCATTTTATCCTTGCGCATGCTTTAGGGTTTCGCCCCCCAGTGGGAACCTTCACTTACCATGATGCAATGCAATGCAAGTAGGATCTTAGGAAGAAAAACCATACCTGAGAGGATTCTTTTGAACCCTAGTAGACCTCCTTGGAGCTAGTCTTGGCCCCCCATCATTTCTCCCCGGGTGGGAAGAATTCTCCTATTGAGAATTATCCTTGTACCCTTGGAGTAACTCTGGGTTGGCTTGGACAAGCTCAGCCTTAGGAAGCCAGGCCTCATCACCAGTAGTATATCGCACTCGGTAAAAGGTTTGTACCTCATCCTGTGTGAGGCAAGTCTGGTCTTCCAGAATAGCATCGATGGCTAGCTCGTGGTCATCATCAAGCTCCGGGGTGTGAAGTGGCTCATGGTAGAGTGTGAGATCCTCTACGTTGACAGTGGTTGGGATCCCCAGATCGAGTGGCAGATCTAGAATGTATGCATTGTTATTGATCTTGCCAGTAATGGTGAAGGGTCCAATTGTTGGGGTATGCCCTTAAGGCTAATGTTTGAGGCCTATGGGAATGTATTTGTATCATGTAATAAACTGTTATGTTTATAAAGGCATGGTTGTTATTCAGTTAGCTACATTGTCTGCTGCAATATATGTTCTTCTGAATAATGTCTCAAAGCTGTTCAGCTCGGCTGACATGCTATTATGTCCTTAGTCGATATATCTTGGTGAACATGAGACAGCCTTGATATGATTAAGACTAATGTGTGTTCTAATCTTATAGGATGCTTCGAGCATGGAATAAGATGTAGACTCATGGGTACATTGGATGTACTGGACAGACCCTACTAGGATGTTCAATTGTTTGTCACAATGTGAATATTCCTTGATTAAGACAAGTGGCACATTTCCTCTGACTTGAGATCACTTGTGTTTTCTGAATGATGATTGTCATTGTTTTGAGATGGTTCAATATCATTTGAAAGATAATGATTATAGACTATCTTGGATGGTGAGCTTGAGTCAGGTTAGAGCACTAGTGATAGACATAGGATTGCCGTCTCCTTGTTTAAGGAGTGTGATGTTCTAAAGGGGCCCCCTGGATGAGATGATTGAGAAAGTGTATGGCCATACCCAGGTGACAGTGTTCATCTGTTCTAATCATGCTCATCATATTGGAGTTACGAGCTTGACAGGCTTGTCCAATAAGAACATCCAGTGGCAAAGGAAATATGCATGCCTTGTGAAATGATTCACACTTGTGCTGTGGTTTGGGTGTAGTCTTGGAAGACTCTTTCCTTTCTATCGGGAGACAGTGATGTGTTGCTAGATACCCCTCACTGATCGTGATAATGAGAATTATCGTTACCGACATTTAAAGGAAACCCTCAGGGTCGCACAATTTGATGATATGGCTTACTTAAGTCAGATCGTGTGGACTGAATTGTTTGGGTTCAGTTTAAAGGGATTTAATCTCTGATTGTGAGTGAGATCTGGTCTGATCATGTTTGATTGATTAGGGCTTAAGATCGGTAAGCTTCGATCGAGAGAATAGATGCCAGATCGGTCAGATCAGGGGCATCGAGGAGATCGACGGTTAGATCGGGAACCTTAGGGTTTATTTAAGATCTAGACTAGATCATTGGCTTGATTGGTTCTTAAACCGAACCAAAGTGAACCGGCTCACTTGATGAGCGTATGGTTCAAGGGGAGAGGAGTTGGCGACAAGTTCACTTGGCGTGAACGTTGGGGTGAGGAGTGGTTACTATTTTTAGTAACCATGATCTCCACTTGGAGAGAGCGCTCATCCAAAATAGAGTATACCCTATTTTCGCCAACACAATTAATTTCCTCTCGCCCATATTCCTCTCGACTCTCGTGAGTGTGGCGACGCTTGAAGGATTGAGGAGGATTCGGCCAAGAGAAAAGATCTCCATCCCTTTCTCATTCGATCAAGGATTCTTTGAAGCCTTGCTAGCACAAGGAGCGACAAAGAGTTTGCCATCATCCTCTTGTGTGCGGGACTTTGGAGAAGTGGCACTTGCGACTTTAGCTTCCAAGGCAACACCTACTCCATGGCGATGGTATGATCGTTTTGCATCATCTTTGATAATCTTATATCGAGTTGATCTTTTAACATGCAAGTCGATTCTATAACCCTAGTTTCCGCAAGTCAAAATTTTATGCGCCATCACTTTAGGGTTTTTGCTCCCCCTAGAAGGGGACCCCCCTTAGGCTAAAGGGGTAACTTCAATTGGTATCAGAGCTAGATTACTGTATGTTATCTTGATTGCTTGATGCTTTACGTGATCCATGATTGTGCTAGTTCATTTGATCTAATGTTTATTCATGACATGCGTAACTACATGCTAGAACATTTGTTGCAAGTTGACGCATGTATAAATAGTATGCGCTTCTAGTAGTTTTGTTTTCTTTAAAACTTAACACTTGCGCGTATATCATTAGATCAAGGCCTTGCATTAAACCCTTAGACGGGTTATTAGGGTTGAAGTCACCCCTAGTTTAGATCCAACAGTCTGATCAGACTATCTGACAGCCTGAATGGGTCGACCAGATAGCACCTTGGCGCAAGCCTATGGTGGCTATAGGTCGACTGCAGACAGGTGTGTAGCGATGTCTGATTGAGACGATTAATGAACGCACCTGAGTTAGGCCCGGGGTCACGCCCGCTTGCCAGACCTCAGTGTGGTCGTTCAGCCCTGACGCATGCATGGTTGACCTTATGGTCGACTCAAGTCAGTTAGGACTTGGTGCATGTAAGGGCAGTGGATCTGACTAGGTTGGATGAGTGGATCCCTAGTAATGGACCGTTGTAAGGTTGTAGGGCAAATAAGGAAAATTAAAATTGATCCCATGGGGTTTTCGAAAATTTTAATTTTTATGATGGATCACATGGTTGTTGATTGATGCATATGTTTGTCTATTTAGTCTTATGTGGGCTGCCCATATTAATTGTGTGCTGTGCTGGGGCCTGCGTGCCTGGATTTTAAAAATTGTAAATTAATTATTGTGATCTGCGTATCACATTGCTTTAATTTATAAAATGTAATTGACCTGCGTGTCAATCTTGTCTAGATAGTTAAATTTGTAATTTAATTAGACAAGAGCACAGAGCACACTTGGCAGAGGCGCATGCAGCTGTGGCTGGACCAGGTGGGAGGTCTAGGGTTCGACCCTAGGACCTGGCGCATTTTCCTGGTGGGCGCACCAGAGCTGTAATTGGCGCTTGGGCCCTGGTTTGGGCCAGATGAGCAGCAAAAGACCCATGAAGAGCAAGTGAAGACTTAAGTTAGGTTAAGGTCTCACTAGGGCTA
Organism: Costus lasius; assembly: GCA_027563935.2. Classification (NCBI taxonomy): domain Eukaryota; kingdom Viridiplantae; phylum Streptophyta; class Magnoliopsida; order Zingiberales; family Costaceae; genus Costus; species Costus lasius. Next base: position 42,832,872 of record CM050448.1, read on the forward strand.
TGGGCTTTTACCACATAAGATTCATGCTTTCTTTTATTTATTGTTTAAATATTTGAATTGCATGATTAAGTTTATCTTCTGCTATCACCATAGGAATTGCATGATAGTGAAGAAGATAAAAGACCGTGAAAATCCAACGCTTAATATCAAGCTCGTAAGCCTTCTGACGCGAAACCTCACTGTTCTGATTATCGTTGGAGCCGTGTTGTACCCACTCAGTGGGCACGTCCATCTATCTTCAGAGGGTGTGGGATTACACCTGTGTGTTACAGAGTAGGGATTTATCCCTTCTCGTTGCTCAGCATAGCACATGGTGGTCCAGGGAGTAGGTCGGGTCAGCTTGACCGTGTTGGCTACATATGTGGAGCATATGGTAGCACATGGAGGCAGCCATCTGTGGGATCAGAGACTGTGTTGTACCAACTCAGTTGGCACAGTCTGCTGGATTGCCCAGATGAAGGGGAATCGCACGGGTTGGCGATTGGCTAGGATGCCTACCAGAAACTAGTGCTTGTACTCTCTGTGCATCTTATCTCGCCTGAGCGGGACGCGGAGACCAAGTATGAAATCTGGATCCCATCTCACTAAAAGAGTGCTACTCTTTCGGGCTGTTTTGCTGGATTTTTCAGCCAGATAAAATAGTGAGAAAAAGAATCTTTCTTAAGTCCTGATCGATTCTTATACATTGATACTGACCTTGCTGTTCTTGCATTGTTGTAGATACCTGCAGCAACGAACACCATGAACTTCAATGTGCGATCCCTACTGGAAAGGGAGAAGTTTCCTGGGCCGAACTTCTCTGACTGGTTTGGACACCTTAAGATCATTCTTAAGGCAGAGAGGAAACTGTATGTCCTCGAGACGGCGATACCGCCGCAGCCCGCTCCGAACGCCGCAAGGGCGGTTCGGGAAGCCTATGAAAAGCACGTCAATGATAGCATTGATGTCGCTTGCCTGATGCTAGCGTCTATGACGCCACCGCTGCAGCGTCAGCATGAGGACATGTCGGCTATAGACATGATTACAAACCTCAAGATGCTGTATGCTGCACAGGCGAGGACAGAACGCTACAATTTGACAAAGCTCTTCTTTCAGAGCAAACTGGCTGAAGGGAGCCCAGTGGGAGCTCACGTGCTCAAGATGATTGGGCACAAGGAGGCTCTGGAGAAACTGGGGCACACCATCAACCAGGAGCTTGCTGTGGACATTATTCTGCAGTCTCTCCCGCCATCATTCGACGCGTTCATTATTAATTTTAATATGAACAAAATCGATTGTACTCCGGCAGAGCTGCTGAATATGCTCTTGACCACTGAGGAGACTCTGAAGGGTAAGCCTTCGACCTCTGTCTTGATGGTTGGGGTATGCCCTTAAGGCTAATGTTTGAGGCCTTGGGAATGTATCAGTATCATGTAATAAACTCTTATGTTTATAAAGGCATGGTTGTTATTCAGTTTGTTACATTGTCTGCTGCAATAAGTGTACTTCTGAATAATGTCTCAAAGCTGTTCAGCTAGGCTGACATGCAGTTATGTCCTTAGTCAAGATATCTTGGTGAACATGAGACAGCCTTGATATGATTGAGACTAATATGTGTTCTAATCTTATAGGATGCTTCGAGCATGGAATAAGATGTAGACTCATAGGTACATTGGATGTACTGGACAGACCCTACTAGGATATTCAATTGCTTGTCACAATATGAATAATCCTTGAATGCGACAAGTGGCACATTTCCTTTGACTTGAGATCACTTGTGTTTTCTAAATGATGATTGTCATTGTTTTGAGGTAGTTCAATATCATTTGAAACATAATGATTATAGACTATCTTGGATGGTGAGCTTGAATCAGGTTAGGGCACTAGTGATAGATATAGGATTGCCGTCTCCTTAAGTGGAGTGTGATGTTCTAAAGGGGCCCCCCTGGATGAGATGATTGAGAAAGTGTATGGCCATACCCAGATGACTATGTTCATCTGATCTAATCATGCTCATCATATTGGAGCTACAAGCTTGACACGCTTGTCCAATAAGAACATCCAGTGGCAAAGGAAGCATGTATGCCTTGTGAATTGGATTCACACTTGTGCTGTGGTTTGGGTGTAGTCTTGGAAGACTCTTTCCTTTATATCGGGAGACAGTGATGTGTTGCTAGATACCCCTCACTGATCGTGATAACGTGAGTTATCGTTACCGACGTTTAAAGGAAACCCTTAGGGTCGCACAAATTGATGATATGGCTTACTTAAGTCAGATCGTGTGGACTGAATTATTTGGGTTCAGTTTAAAGGGATTTAATCTCTGATTGTAAGTGAGATCTGGTCTGATCATGTTTGATTGATTAGGGCTTGAGATCGGTAAGCTTCGATTGAGAGATTGGATGCTAGATCGGTGAGATCAGGAGCATCAAGAGATGAACGGTTAGATCTGGAGCCTTAGGGTTTAATTAAGATCTAGACTAGATCGCTTGGCTTGATTGGTTCTTAAACCGAACCAAATTGAACCGGCTCATTATATGAGTACATGGTTCAAATGGAGATGGCGTGAACATGTGAGCGAATTGTGGTTTCTATTTTTAGAAACCATGATCTCCACTTGGAGATCTCTCATGTTCGAATAGGGATAATCCTATTCTCGCTGGTCTCCCTATCGTGACTTCTCTCTCTCGACACTTTTCTGTGTGGCGGCGCTTGAAGCTACTGAGGAGGAGGATTCGGCCAAGAGTGATCAACATCTCCATCCCTTTCATTCGACAAAGACCCTTTGAAAGGCTTTGCTAGCACAAAGGATTCAAAGGAGTGAGCGCATCGATCTTCTTGTGTGCATCAACTTTGGAGAAGGTTCATTTGCGCCTTTGCTTCCAAGGCACCATCAAACCGATGGCTATGGTATGAGTTCTTCTTCATCCATTCAATCATTTAAAAGTTAATTATATGACATATAAAGATCTCTTGAAACCCTAGCTTCCCATGCGAAAATATTGTTATGCGCCATCTTTAGGGTTTCACCCCCCCCCTTGAGGTTAGGGGACTTTCAATTGGTATCAGAGCGCAGGTTTTATATGTTCATATGATTGCTTTGTGATCCACGTATGCTTAGATCTTCATAACATGCGAAAAATACATGATAAGTTTTCATATGCGAAAATACTTGTATTTGTTTGTTTTCAGTTGGCGCATGTTGATTGGCGCATAGTTGTTTTCTTCAAAACTACTTCACATGCGCGCCTCTCATTAGATCTAAGGCCTTACTGTAAACCCTTAGACGGGTTATTAGGGTTGAAGTCATCATCTAGGTTAGATCCAAACGGTCTGATCAGACCATCTGACAGCCTAGATGGGTTGACCAGATAGCACCTGTGCGCAAGCACGAGGTGGCTATAGGTCGACTGCAGACAGGCGTGTAGCGATGTCTGATTGAGACAACCATGAACGCACATGAGTTAGGCCCGGGGTCACACCCGCTTGCCAGACCTCATTGTGGTCGTTCAGCCCTCGCGCATGCATAGTTGACCATTTGGTCGACTCAAGTCAGTTAGGACTTGGTGCATGTAAGGGCAGTGGATCTAACTAGGAATGATGAGTGGATCCCTAGTAATGGACCGTTGTAAGGTAGTAAGGGCATATAAGGAAAATAAAATTGATGCCAATGGGGTTTTTGAAAAAATTTTATTTTCATGGTTGGATCGCATGTTGATTGATGCCATATGTATGTTTATTTATTCTTATGTGGGCTGCCCATGTTAAATGTGTGCTGTGCTGGGGCCTGCGTGCCTGTATTAAAGTTGTAAATTAATTATTGTGATCTGCGTATCACATTGTATTTAATTTATAAAGTGTAATTGACCTGCGTGTCAATCTTGTCTAGATAGATTAATTTGTAAGTTAATCAGACAAGAGCACAGAGCACACTTGGCAGAGGCACATGCAGCAGAGGCTAGACCAGGTGGGAGGTCCAGGGTTCGACTCTGGGACCAGGCGCATTTTCCCTGGTAGGCGCACCTGAGCTGTAGATGGCGCTTGGGCCCTGGGTTGGGCTAGATAAGCAGCAAAAGTCCCATGAAGAAAAGCAAGTGAAGACTTAAGTTATTTAAGGTCTTACTTAGGCTATGGGCTTTTACCACATAAGATCCATGCTTTCTTTTATTGTTTATATAAGTAGAACAGCATGATTAATTTATCTTCTGCTATCACCATAGGAATTGCATGATAGTGAAGAAGATAAAAGACCGTTAAAATCCAACGCTAAAATATCAAGCTCGTAAGCCTTCTGACGCGAAACCTCACTGTTCTGACTATCGTTGGAGCCGTGTTGTACCCACTCAGTGGGCACGTCCATCTATCTTCAGACGGTGCTGGATTACACCTGCGTGTTACAGAGAAGGGATTTATCGCTTCTCGTTGCTCAGCATAGCACGTGGTGGTCCAGGGAGTAGGTCGGGTCAGCTTGACCATGTAGGCTACATATGTGGCGCATATGGTAGCGGATGGAGGCAGCCATCTGTGGAATCAGAGATTGTGTTGTACCAACTCAGTTGGCACAGTCTGCTGGATTGCCCAGATGAAGGGGAATCGCACGGGTTGGCGATTGGCTGGGACAGCCTACCAGAGATTAGTGCTTGTACTCTCTGTGCATCTTATCTCGCCTGAGCGGGACGCGGAGACCAAGTATGAAATCTGGATCCCATCTCACTAAAAGAGTTCTACTCTTTCGGGCTGTTTTTGCTGGATTTTTCAACCAGATAAAATAGTGAGAAAAGAATCTTTCTTAAGTCCTGGATTGATTCTGAACATTGATACTGACCTTGCTGTTCTTGCATTGTTGTAGATTCCTGCAGCAACGAACACCATGAACTTCAATGTGCGATCCCTACTGGAAAGGGAGAAGTTTGCTGGACCGAACTTCTCAGACTGGTACGGACACCTTAAGATTGTTCTTAAGGCAAAGAGGAAACTGTATGTCCTCGAGACGGCGATACCGCCTCAACCCGCTCCGAACGCCGCAAGGGCGGTTCGGGAAGCCTATGAAAAGCATGTCAATGATAGCATTGATGTCGCTTGCCTGATGCTAGCGTCTATGACGCCACCGCTGCAGCGTCAGCATGAGGATATGTCTGCTATAGAAATTATAGCAAACCTCAAGAAGCTGTATGCTGCACAGGCGAGGACTGAGCGCTACAATTTGACCAAGCTTTTCTTTCAGAGCAAACTGGCTGAAGGGAGCCTAGTGGGAGCTCACGTGCTCAAGATGATTGGGCACAAGGAGGCTCTAGAGAAACTGGGGCATACCATCAATCAGGAGCTTACTGTAGACATTATTCTACAGTCTCTCCCGCCCTCTTTCGATGCGTTCATTATTAATTTTAATATGAACAAAATCGATTGTACTCCGGCAGAGCTGCTGAATATGCTCTTGACTACTGAGGAGACTCTGAAGGGAAAGCCTTCAACCTCTGTCTTAATGGTTCCTTCTAGGAACAAGAAGAAGGGGAAGAAGGGCAAAGCCCCAGTCAAGAACTACAACAAGGCTCTGAAACAGAAGGTCAAGCGGTCGAAGGAATACAGATGTTTCCACTGTGGCCAGCTGGGTCACTGGAAAAAGGACTGTAAAGCGCTCCAAGGAGACAAGAAGGGAAGCATCGCTTCTGGCTCAGGTATTTATGTGACTGAGGTCATGTTTTCTTCTTCTATTTCATGGGTGTTGGACACTGCATGTGGAGTTCACATTTGTTCAAATGTACAGGAACTCAAGAGAAGAAGACAGGTGGGACAGCATGAGGTGGACCTACGAGTTGGAAACGGGGCACGGGTTGCTGCTGTTGCTGTAGGAGACTATTTCATCTCTTTGCCATCTGGGCTTGTATTAGAACTAAACAGTTGTTACTTTGTTCCCAGCATTACTAAGAATATTATCTCTATTCCTGCTCTTGTCAGGAAGGGATTTTCCTTTGAATGCAATATTTCAAAGTGTGTTCTTTCTCTTGATAATATTGTTTATGCTACTGGTTCAATTAACAATGGGTTATTCATGTTAGACATGGAATGTTCTATACACAATATTGATATTAAGAAAGCCAAGTATGCTGATGACAGCACCTTGCTATGGCATAGTCGTTTAGGCCATATTAACGAGAAACGCATTAAGCGGTTGCATGATAATGGACTGCTGGGATCATTCTCCTATGAGGGGATTGATACATGCAAAGCTTGTTTAATGGGTAAAATGACGAAGTCACCTTTTCCTCACAAAGGTCAAACGGCTTCAGGTTTACTTGACCTTATACACAGTGATGTGTGTGGGCCATTTAGTAAACATGCCAGAGGTGGATATCAGTACTTCATTACCTTTACTGATGATTTCAGTAGGTATGGTTATGTCTATCTGATGAGACATAAAAGTGAATCTTTTGACAAGTTCAAAGAGTTCAAGAATGAAGTACAAAATCAGCTAGGCCGAAATATCAAGGCACTTCGTTCTGATCGAGGTGGAGAATACTTGAGTCATGCGTTTACTGACTATCTGAAGGAGTGTGGGATTATCTCACAGCTCACTCCGCCAGGAACACCGCAATGGAATGGTGTGTCCGAGAGGAGGAACAGAACCCTACTTGATATGGTTCGTTCTATGATGAGTCAGGCTACTCTACCTTACTCCTTTTGGGGATTTGCACTGGAGACAGCTGCAAAGGTACTAAACCGAGTGCCATCCAAGGCAGTTTCAAAGACGCCATATGAGTTATGGTATGGGAAACAGCCGAGCTTGACATTTATCAGGATCTGGGGCTGCGAGGCTTATGTCAAAAAGCTCGCCTCTGGGAAACTAGAGAGCAGATCTGAGAAATGTATCTTTGTCGGTTACCCTAAGGAAACTAAGGGTTATTATTTCTACGATCCCAAAGAGAACAAGGTATTTGTTGCTCGGACGGCCATATTTCTTGAGAAGGAGTTTCTTCTGCAAGAGGCTAGTGGGAGAGAAATAAAGCTGGATGAGAATCCAGAGGAAGGACAAAGTAGTCAAGCAAATTTGGATGAGCCTGAGCTAGTAGAACAGGTTATTGAACAACCTGAGGCTTAGATATCACGGGAACCGCGAAGATCGGGAAGGATTCGTCGACAGCCTGAGCGCTATGACGGAGTCTACATCATTGATAATGATGAACCCCCTCACTTATGCGGATGCGGTCAGTGGACCGGAGTCAGCTAGATGGCTTGAAGCTATGCGAGCCGAGATGGACTCCATGTCAGATAACCAAGTATGGGATTTGGTTGATCCGCCTCCGGGAGTAATCCCTATAGGCTGCAAATGGATCTTCAAGAAGAAGATTGACATGGATGGTAATGTGGTTACCTATAAAGGCAGGCTAGTTGCGAAAGGTTTCAAACAAATCTACGGGATAGATTATGATGAAACTTTCTCACCTGTAGCCATGTTTAAGTCTATTCGGATTCTTTTCGCGATAGCAGCATATTACGATTATGAGATCTGGCAAATGGATGTGAAAACGGCTTTCCTGAATGGAAATCTGGATGAGGATGTGTATATGACACAACCTGAGGGTTTCACTAATCCATCAGATCGTCATAAAATATGCAAGTTAAAGAAGTCCATTTATGGACTTAAGCAAGCATCAAGAAGCTGGAATATTCGTTTTGATGAATCAGTCACTGAATTTGGTTTCATCAACAACGAAGATGACCCGTGTGTATATAAGAGGTTTAGTGGGAGCGTGATTACTTTCCTAGTCCTCTACGTCGATGATATCTTGATCATTGGAAACGACATTCCTGAAATGCATGCCGTAAAGGCATGGCTAAGGAAATGTTTCCAGATGAAAGATCTTGGAGAAGCAGCCTATGTATTAGGTGTGAAGATCTACAGGGATAGATCTAAGAGGCTTCTCGGGTTGTGCCAGAGTACTTACATCGATAAAGTCCTGGAGAGATTCCATTTAGAGAATTCTAAAAGAGGATATCTTCCAGTCAGACATGGTCTGAATCTTTCGAAGAGTCAGTGTCCAGAAACACAGACTGAGAAAGATGAAATGGACAATATGCCTTATGCTTCGGCTATTGGGTCCATAATGTATGCGATGTTGTGTACTCGCCCAGACGTCGCTTACGGGTTAAGCATGACCAGTCGGTTCCAAGGTAATCCAGGTATGGCGCACTGGATTGCAGTCAAGAACATTTTAAAATATCTGCGGAGGACCAAAGATATGTTCTTGATATATGGTGGTCAGGAAGAACTCAGTATTGAAGGATATACTGACGCTTCGTTCCAGTCTGACCAGGATGATTTCCGATCGCAATCAGGCTATATTTTTAGCTTGAATGGAGGAGCGGTGGTGTGGAAGAGTTTCAAACAGTCAATAGTTGCTGATTCCACAACAGAAGCCGAGTATGTTGCAGCCTCGGAAGCATCCAAGGAGGCAGTGTGGATTCGTAAGTTCGTTCAGGAACTTGGTGTTGTTCCTTCGAGTGCAGATCCTTTGGTTATCTTTTGTGATAACACTGGAGCAATCGCACAAGCAAAGGAACCACGGTCGCACCAGAAGTCCAAGCACATACAGAGACGGTTTCATTTGATCCGGGAGATCATTGATCGTGGCGAGATCAAAGTCTGCAAGGTTCATACAGATGACAATCTGGCAGACCCGCTTACTAAGCCTCTGGCGCAGCAGAAGCATGAGAAGCACTGTAATAATATGGGTTTGAGATTTCTCAACCATTAGATTAAGTGCAAGTGGGAGATTGTTGGGGTATGCCCTTAAGGCTAATGTTTGAGGCCTTGGGAATGTATCAGTATCATGTAATAAACTCTTATGTTTATAAAGGCATGGTTGTTATTCAGTTTGTTACATTGTCTGCTGCAATAAGTGTACTTCTGAATAATGTCTCAAAGCTGTTCAGCTAGGCTGACATGCAGTTATGTCCTTAGTCAAGATATCTTGGTGAACATGAGACAGCCTTGATATGATTGAGACTAATATGTGTTCTAATCTTATAGGATGCTTCGAGCATGGAATAAGATGTAGACTCATGGGTACATTGGATGTACTGGACAGACCCTACTAGGATATTCAATTGCTTGTCACAATATGAATAATCCTTGAATGCGACAAGTGGCACATTTCCTCTGACTTGAGATCACTTGTGTTTTCTAAATGATGATTGTCATTGTTTTGAGGTAATTCAATATCATTTGAAACATAATGATTATAGACTATCTTGGATGGTGAGCTTGAATCAGGTTAGGGCACTAGTGATAGATATAGGATTGCCGTCTCCTTAAGTGGAGTGTGATGTTCTAAAGGGGCCCCCCTGGATGAGATGATTGAGAAAGTGTATGGCCATACCCAGATGACTATGTTCATCTGATCTAATCATGCTCATCATATTGGAGCTACAAGCTTGACACGCTTGTCCAATAAGAACATCCAGTGGCAAAGGAAGCATGTATGCCTTGTGAATTGGATTCACACTTGTGCTGTGGTTTGGGTGTAGTCTTGGAAGACTCTTTCCTTTATATCGGGAGACAGTGATGTGTTGCTAGATACCCCTCACTGATCGTGATAACGTGAGTTATCGTTACCGATGTTTAAAGGAAACCCTTAGGGTCGCACAAATTGATGATATGGCTTACTTAAGTCAGATCGTGTGGACTGAATTATTTGGGTTCAGTTTAAAGGGATTTAATCTCTGATTGTAAGTGAGATCTGGTCTGATCATGTTTGATTGATTAGGGCTTGAGATCGGTAAGCTTCGATTGAGAGATTGGATGCTAGATCGGTGAGATCAGGAGCATCAAGAGATGAACGGTTAGATTTGGAGCCTTAGGGTTTAATTAAGATCTAGACTGGATCGCTTGGCTTGATTGGTTCTTAAACCGAACCAAATTGAACCGGCTCATTATATGAGCGCATGGTTCAAATGGAGATGGCGTGAACGTGTGAGCGAATTGTGGTTTCTATTTTTAGAAACCATGATCTCCACTTGGAGATCTCTCATGTTCGAATAGGGATAATCCTATTCTCGCTGGTCTCCCTATCGTGACTTCTCTCTCTCGACACTTTTGTGTGTGGCGGCGCTTGAAGCTACTGAGGAGGAGGATTCGGCCAAGAGTGATCAACATCTCCATCCCTTTCATTCGACAAAGACCCTTTGAAAGGCTTTGCTAGCACAAAGGATTCAAAGGAGTGAGCGCATCGATCTTCTTGTGTGCGTCAACTTTGGAGAAGGTTCATTTGTGCCTTTGCTTCCAAGGCACCATCAAACCGATGGCTATGGTATGAGTTCTTCTTCATCCATTCAATCATTTAAAAGTTAATTATATGACATATAAAGATCTCTTGAAACCCTAGCTTCCCATGCGAAAATATTGTTATGCGCCATCTTTAGGGTTTCGCCCCCCCCTTGAGGTTAGGGGACTTTCACGAAGAACTCGCAACAGTCGACTATATCAACGGTGGCGCCACCGCTGTCGACACTTAAAACAGGACCAAAACAAAACCGAACATCACGAAAACTTCGGAACATCAAACTTACCACGCTACGAAGCTATATCGTAGCCCTGAATGAAGGAATCGACCTCGCCGGCTGCTCTGGAAGTTGAAGCGACCCAGATTCCGGCGAACTCACTTAGCTTCTGTGTTCTCCCTCTTGGCAACGCAACGGGGCTTGGAGATCAGCTAGGGTTCGATTCGCCTCCAAAGGTGTCGAAGCCCTCTAAAATAGAGATCGGACGCGGCCAAAAATAGCTGGTCGCGGCCGAAGACTCGGTCGCCAAAAAACACGGGGAAGACGACGATTCAACTCGTCACCCTAAATAAAACGAAAACCGAATCAAAGGAAATACGTGCGGTTTATATATAAAAACGCAAACTAGATCAGTGGTTGGGTTGAGTCGTTTACTCCTGTGCAATGCGGGTTCAAGCCCCCGCGAGCACAAATCAAGGTTTTTATTCAAAATTGAATTTTTAAACCTTTAATAATTCTAGAAAAATTCCAGAAAATCCCTAAAAATCCAAAATTCAAATTCTGATTTTCTAAAATTATTTTTCAAAAACTTGGGATATAATAGAAGGTTAGGTAAGGTTGAGCCGGGGACAAGGTCTATGTTATGCAGGATATCCCTAAGAGGGGGTAAGCCTATGGGTAGCTCCACTGGGGTTAACTCACTATAGTCAGAGAGGAGGGCTTCTATCTCAGGGGGTGGCTTATCCTCTTGGTCAGGGTTGGGTTCCTTAAAGACTAAATAGTAGATAGGTTGTGTCTCTTGGATTTCCTTAGTGAAAGCTTGGGGTCGGATGAGTTGAATGGTGGGTTTGCTACCACTAGACTTGGTTTCTTCTATCTTACCCTTATTGGTTGAGGCTCTAAGCTCCTTTGATAGGATAGGTTTCAACCTAATATTTTGCCCATCTTGGCTAAAGACATAAGTATTTGATGTAGGGGAGAAGCGTGTGACAAAACTACTAATGAAAATTACAATTGTTTATTTTTTTTATTTTCAAACTGATGTAGGGGGGAAGCGTGTGACAAAACTACTGATGAAAATTACAATTGTTTATTTTTTTTTATTATCAGAAAATAGTAGATTTATGAAAGCAGCCAGAATTCCAGGAGTGCAAAAAATTATCATTTAGCAAATGCAGCAATGTCAGAGAGAAGGTTCCAATCATTCAATATTCAAACTAAATGAACCACATTGTAGAACTAAATTAGTTCTTTGCATGCATATCAAAATAGAGAGTAGACTCCTATTCGAGCATATAGATTATCTGCAACCAATATAGCTATTCAGATCGATAAATTAACATAGCACAAAAATGTTTCAGATTGCAAAAGTTACAATGCCTCATAGGTTAAACCGTGAAATCTGGGATTGCATCAACTAGTCCAAATGAAAGCGCAAGATGCGTGCGTCATTATCTGACCAAAGTGGAAGACCTTGGTTACACCAATTGCTTAAAGCACCTGCAAGAAGAGAGCTAATTAGATTAGTTTTGAAACAAGTGTAGGAATTTAATGAATTAGGAAAAGTTGGTGCCTCTTGTAGGAAAATATGATCAATTTGAATTTGTTCCAACTGGTCCATATGATGGAGGAAGATTTGGTCTTGCTATTAGCCCCAAGGACCCGAGCTGGAGGCGTATCCGAGTGTGTCGAAAACCTGCAAGAACAAGCTTAATCAGATCAGAAAGCAGATAACTGAAAACAGGAAATTTAAAGGAGATGAGGGACAGGGGACGCAAAGTTTGCATCGTTCATCAACATTTGAAGGTGTAATGCTCGTCGGAGGCATTGTGATGTGGGACCAAGGTAGGACCTTCGGAGGTCCGCCCGGGGTCGAAAGAAGCCCTCTAGATATGGCTATCCTAGCCACTAGACATGGCTTCCTTAGGACCCCATTTTGCTTACTTTTGTCTTATATTAGGGTGCATCATGTGGTAGGTTAGATCCACCCTCCAATTACACCATGTAGTTACATTTCCAGGTTCCGCCACTTATGTATGGTAGGTTAGTGCATGCAATTGATGTAATAGATTAGGTCAACTCCATTTTGGGATGCAAGTCAAAATCAAGTCAAGACAACTCCAAGAGGTGCCATGAGCCCATCAGCCCAACTTATGGGAGAACTAGCCCACCCCAACCTAATGGAGCATCACCACAATTACCCCAAATCCCACCATCCTAGTTGGCAGCCATGTGGGATTTGTCTTCATCTCCAACCGCCACTTTCCCTTTGGAGCAAAAGGGGACAAAGCCAGCTAACTGCCAGCCTTTTGCAGCCACTTCAGTCCATCATGCGCCAGCCACCAATGCCAAGAAGCAGCCCACACGCCACCAACAATGCCAGCCTTTTGCAGCCGCTTCAGTCCATCATGCGCCAGCCACCAATGCCAAGAAGCAGCCCACATGCCACCAACAAAATGCAGAGTTTCGGTCTTCAAGGAGCTGCTCACATTTACTACAGAATGACAGCCACTTCAGTCCATCATGCGCCAGCCACCAATGCCAACGAGTAGCCCACACGCCACCAACAAAATGCAGAGTTTCGGTCTTCAAGGAGCTGCACACATTTACTGCAGAATGACAGCCGCTTCAGTCCATCACCGCCTCAGACTTCGACACTACCGTCATGGGGAAGACTCCAAGCCAAGCCTCAAAACAAATCTACCATTTGGGGAAAGATATCAGCCCCATCAAGTCGCCTACATCATGCTGTATTTTCTTTGCTCGTTTGACTTGTTCATGTGCTTAGGGGTGGGAGGCAACCGTTCGCAGCCTCCTATATGATGTATTCTCTATTAAGCCACAGATCAGAGTTGATATTTTGAAAACAAAACTAAAGTGTGTCTTCTAGTGTGTGTGTCACTTCAACTCTTCCTCCTACTCTTCCCACCTTGCCGAGAGCTTTCCTTCTCCACATGCTTTCAGCCAACCGCCCCTACCTGATGTTTGGAGCTCTCACCCTCTCCTCCACTAGCAGTAAGAAGACTCCTATCTCAAGGGGAGAAGCTGGTTCACGCCTTAGCCCAAGATGAGGTTCACTTCATCAAACCGAGGGCAAGACCATCTCCAATATAGCTAAGTCTTCATTTCTCTTGGTTGTTGTTCTTTGATGTTTGTTGGACAGACCCTTTGTAACATCCCTCAGAATCACACCCCACACGCATACAAGTAAAAATACGGGGTTTTAAAAATTTTTTACTCTTCCATTAAAACATAAGAAGAAAGCGGCATCGAAGGACATTACTACGGAACTGAAAACCGCACAGAACTGAGTAGGATCGATTTACTAGGAAATAGAAATCCGGAAATCCAAAAAAAAATCCGGCAGCAAGTATACTAATTACTGCTGCACAGACGCACATATCCTGGAAACAAAACAGATGTCCACACTACACATATGTGGAGAACACAAATTTCGGAAATATTGCATAAACTGATTATTCAGACACCAATCACAATAATAATTCGGTTATACATCTCAGAATAAAAACAATTTCAATTCTCATGACTCCAAAACTCGTATCCAACAATAAAACGAGACAACTATATTATAATATCCTGAAAACAGGCATAAGCCCTCAGGAGATAAAACGTGTCATATAAGTAAGTTAGGCACGCAGGCCTGATAAATCTTTAGAAGACAACTCTTAGAAATTATATGAAACATTAGCAAGCATTATAACAAATTAAGTAGCTGTAGCAATCACTGTCTTGATGTCTCACCTGAAAATATTTAAACAACGGGGGTGAGCTAAAAAGCTCAGTGAGTAAAAGACACTAAAAGCCATCCATAGTACACATCAAAAATATCATGCTTAACAGATAAGATACTTAACATGAACACTCATATCAAAACAAAACATAATCAAATACAGATATTTATAACAATAAGCATCAAGCATGAAGTAGGATATAAGTCTACCAACCCATTCCAACTAATCACACTGCCCAACACATCTATAATACAGATCGAAACAGAACTACAGAAAATCAGAGCTGACAGACAGAACAGATCGAAACAGAACTACAGAAATCAGAGCTGATAGACAGAAAATCAGAATTTTCAGAATCCAAACGGATCGTACCATTCGAGCCTTTTTTTCATGCTTTTCCCGGAGGTCTGGAGAAAGCAGCAATCAATAGGATTTCCCTAATCCTCCCTTCCCGAAAGGAAGAACGTGAAATTCTTTTTCCTTTCCGCAGGGACCAGGAAATTGGATCTAGCCATAAGAAGAATGTTTGGTATAAATAACTCACTTCTTGGTCTTCGACCCCCTCAGTCACTACGAGCGCCCCCCGATCAGTGCAATGGGATGTGTCTATTTATCTATCTCTTGACTCGAAATGGGAGCAGGTTTGAAAAAGGAGTCTACATCGGAAACAGAAAGGACACAGAAGGCCTGAAGACCACAGAAGGTCTGATGACCACAGAAGGTCAGACCCCACCTCTGCCGAGGACGAGACATGCATGCATATTAGAAACAGAATGGTAGAGGAGGTATCAGTGGGTGGCCCCCGTCTCGTCAAGACGTGGCACTCTGGCCTCCAATACTGGTAGAGGAGGTATCAGTGGGTGGCCCCCGTCTCGTCAGGACATGGCACTCTGGCCTCCAATACCCAGAACAGAACAGAAATAGTGGAGGGAGAACGGAAGGTGAGACCAGCTCACATCTACCCTTCACTAGTGTCTCATGGGTCGTAGTAGACTATCAGCACCATTACAGCGCCACAGAAGGAGGGTAAGGACACGGAAGAGTGCTACACTAGGGCACAATTTTTACAGAACAGGTCATGCTGAAACGGAGGAGTAGGACTAACCACTACTAAATTCTCACATCATGCCCAAAGTGTCTCACAAAACAGAAAATGACACACCCTAATATCCAGTCCTTAACAAAATTACAATTTGCAGAAAATCAAAGCTGAACACACTTCATAATTTTTACCATCAACCAGAAGTAATATATGAGTGAATTCCTTGAATTCCTTAGATTTCATGCAACTATCCTTAATTCATGTCAAACCATTCTATGTTCTCACAAAGGTTATAACACATTCAAAGTTTCAGAAAATTCACAACATATATATACAGAATAGAAATTTTTCACATAACAAACAATTAAACAGATGTTTCCGAAAAAATAGATTAATATATCATAGTTGCAACAGATGTTTCAGACCGAGTAAGTAACCTAAAATAGGCAATATGATATTCACAATAAAGCTATTTGAATCTACTTTCCAATAGAACTGAATCCGTCGGATTTGGAGTTATAACCGGGGAGATATGGGTGTTCGAACATAGAAAGGTCGGGATTTCAGAATTCCAGAAAACAGATTCGTATATCAGAATTGCGACACAAATTTCAGATCCAATAACTAACAGAAAATAGGCGACATGGTAGTCAAATTGAACCCCTTCGAGTCTACTTTCTAATAAACTGATTTGACAAGATTTCGAGCTATACCTAGGGAGATATGATGGTTCGAACACATAAAGGTCGAAACCCAGATTTCCAGAAAACTGATTTTGTACAGCTAGATTGCAATACAGATTGAAATACGAATACAGCTCGGATATGGTCGATATCATATTCAAATTAAAGCCGAATGTATCTAGTTTCATACAAAATTTATTTCGTGCGATTTGGATCTATAGGCCATGAGATATTGGGGTTATAGTACACAAAGGTCAGATTAGAGAATACAGATTTCAGCAGAACAGGATTTTAAAATCCTATAAATATTTGAATTCGACCCCATACGGATAATCATTGCAAATAACGAATTTTAATTAAAATAATCTACAATTTAGCGGATTAGACTCCTTAGGATCGAATTACTCACCGAAAAACGTTCACAGAAGAAAAACGCCAAGACAGAGGATCACCAGGAAATTCGTCCACCACCAGTCTGCCACCACCAGCGTCAGAAATTTCAGGAGGCGCCAAGCACAGTGAGGGGCGACAACCAAAGGCGGCTAGGGCAAGAAAATCCACAAAAGTCGTGAGGGAGAGGAGCCCTTACAAAATTCTTCTTTTTCTCCCACCCCAAACGGATCCCAGATCCAATAACCCAGTTAACTTAAGTGAAAAATCGGTTTTATGGGCTTACCTGGGCTTAACCACCCTGCGCCACTCCAATAACATCAGAAATATGCGCCACCATGGTGGAAGGAATTCCAGGAGCAAAGAATCAAGGTTGAGGGTTCGAATCCCCAACCAAAATAATTATTTTTGCCCTGTAGGAAAAATTCCTACACTTAGGCAAAAATCCCAAAATTTTAACAGATAAAAATACAGAAACAGAATTTCTAACCTTAAATCATAATTCAGAAAAATCGAGGGCGTTACATCCTCCCCCCCCCCTTATAGAGCTTTAGTCCTCTAAAGCTGACCAAGCCCGTCACTGAACAGGTGAGGATGCTCCTTTCTCATATCTGCTTCGACCTCCCAAGAGGCTTCTTCAATAGACTGATTTCCCCAAATGACTTTCACAAGTGGAATAACCTTATTTCTCAGCACTTTCTCTTTTCTATCTTCAATTCTGAGAGGTTTCACCACAAAAGTCATGTTCTCTTCAAGCTGAAGAGGTTCCAACTCTAGAACATGAGAAGGATCAGAACAATATTTTCTGAGTGCAGAAACATGGAACACATTATGGAGGTGTTCTAGTGATGGGGGCAGAGCAAGTCGGTATGCCACAAGTCCAACCCTCTCAATGATATCAAAGGGACCAATGTACTTGGGACTCAATTTCCCCCTCTTCCCAAATCTCATCACCCCTTTCATAGGTGAGACTTTTAGGAAAACATGCTCTCCCACCAAAAACTCAAGAGGACAACGCCTCACATCAGCATAACTCTTCTGTCTATCCTGAGCAATCTTCATCTTTCTCTGAATTTCTCTGATCTTCTCAGTGGCTTCCTGAACAGCATCAGACCTTAGCACTGTTCTGTCCCCAGTTTCCTCCCAGCATATAGGTGTTCTGCATTTCCTCCCATATAGAGCCTCATACGGAGCCATCTGTATGCTAGAGTGAAAGCTATTGTTGTAGGTGAACTCTATCAGTGATAAGTCCAGATCCCACTCAACAGACCAGTCAACCACATAAGATCTCAGAAGATCCTCAAGTGTCTGAATAGTTCTCTCTGTCTGACCATCAGATTGAGGATGATATGCAGTGCTGAAACTCAGATTAGTTCCCAAATCTTCCTGTAATTTCTTCCAAAACCTGGACAGAAATCGAGGATCACGGTGAGAGACAATGTCCAAGGGAACTCCATGCAATCTGACAATCTCATCGATGTACAGTTTTGCTAACCGATCCAAACTGTAAGTCATTTTGATCGGTAAGAAGTGAGCTGACTTCGTGAGTCTGTCCACAATCACCCATACGGCATCATGATTCCTTCTGGTATTGGGCAGTCCACACACAAAGTCCATACTGATATGCTCCCACTTCCACTGAGGAATAGGGAGAGACTGCATCAAACCGCCTGGGCTCTGATGCTCAGCCTTCACGGTTTGGCAAGTCAAACATCTGGACACAAACAAATGCACATCCTTCTTCATACCATGCCACCAGAAAGTCTTTTTCAGATCCTGATACATCTTGGTACTACCAGGATGAACGGTATACTTAGTGCAATGGCTTTCCTTAAGAATTTCATTTCTCAACTCAGGGTCCTCAGGGACACAGACCCTTCCACGGAATCTGAGGAGACCATCATCCGACATACTGAAATTCTCAACACAGCCTTGCTCCGACCTCTCTTTCCACCGTAGAATATCCGGATCTGACTGCTGCCCTGATCTCAGTCTCTGCAGTAAGTCTGACTGAACCCTGAGAGAAGCTAGAAGACCGCCTCCCTCACCCGGAGTCACACTCAGACGTAAGTCACTGAACTCCCGCAATAGTCGCCACTCCTGGACTCGCAGTGCAGCTATCTGAGTCACAGGATACCGACTAAGAGCATCAGCCACCACATTGGCTTTACCAGACTGATATTGGATGGTGAAGTCATAATCCTTTATCAATTCAAGCCATCGCCTCTGTCTCATATTCAGCTCTTTCTGAGTGAAGATATACTTCAAGCTCTGGTGATCTGTAACAATTCAAATGTCTGTCCAAACAGATAGTGCCTCCAGATCTTCAAGGCAAAAACTACAGCTGCCAACTCCAGATCATGAGTGGGGTAGTTTACCTCATAGTCTTTGAGTTGCCTTGAAGCATAAGCAACTACCTTTCCTTGCTGCATCAGTACAGCACCCAGACCCTTACCAGAGGCATCAGTGTACACAGTGAACTTTTCTCCATCACAGGGAACGATGAGGATAGGAGCACTGGTCAGTCTCCTTTTCAGTTCCTGAAAACTAGACTCACAATTATCAGACCACTCAAACTTCAAATTCTTTCTAGTTAGCTTAGTCAGAGGACCAGCCAGCTTGGAAAAACCCTCCACAAAGCGGCGGTAGTATCCAGCTAAGCCCAGAAAACTTCTGACCTCAGTCGCTGTAGTTGGCCTTCCCCAGTGAAGAATGGCCTCCACCTTCACTGGATCCACAGACACACCCTGGCCAGAAATAATGTGCCCCAGAAAGCCAATCTGATATAGCCAGAACTCACATTTGCTGGCCTTAGCATACAGCTGCTTCAGCCGCAGAATCTCCAGCACCTTGCGCAAATCCTGAGAGTGATCTTGCGCATTCTTGGAGTAGATCAGAATATCATCAATGAAGACGACCACACATTTGTCCAGGAGCTCATGAAATACCCTGTTCATCAGATCCATAAACACCGCAGGGGCATTTGTCAGTCCAAAGGGCATAACAAGAAACTCATAGTGCCCATACCTGGTCCTGAATGCAGTTTTAGGTACATCCTCCTCCTGAACTCTCAGCTGATAATAGCCAGACCTCAGGTCAATTTTAGAGAATACAGTAGCACCCTGCAACTGATCAAAGAGATCATCAATACGGGGTAATGGGTACTTATTCTTAACAGTCACTTGGTTGAGTTGACGGTAATCGATGCACATGCGCAACGTACCATCCTTCTTCTTCACAAATAACACAGGTGCTCCCCATGGAGAAACACTGGGTCGAATATACCCCTTCTCTAATAGTTCTTCCAGTTGCTTCTTCAGCTCTGTCAGTTCTGAAGTTGCCACCCTGTAAGGAGCTTTAGATATCGGTGCCGTGCCTGGCAACAACTCGATACCAAACTCAACTTCTCTACTGGGTGGTAACCCAGGTAAATCATCAGAGAAGACGTCAGTAAACTCTCTTACCACAGGAATTCTAGCCAGATCCAAATCAGGCTCAGTCTGCACCTTGACATGCGCCAGATACCCCTTGCAGCCCTGGGCTAAAAGCTTCCTGGCCTGCAGATGAGATATCACCAAAGGCTCCTGTTCTGAAATCCGGCCTTGGATAACCAGTTGCTGTCCATCACTTAGATGTAGAGTAATTAACTTTTCAAAACAATCTAAAGTAGCATGATAGGCAGACAGCCAATCCATGCCCAGAATGATGTCATAGTCTTTCATAGGAAGACTAATCAAATCAATAAGTAAATCATATCCTTCAACCTTAATCAAACAGTCAGGATATGCTATATCTGTAGATACGGCCTCACCCATAGGTGTATGAACAGAAATACAGAAATCAAGTATCCTAGGCAACACAGGCAGACATAGTGCAAAACATGCAGACACAAAGGATAAATTGGCACCAGGATCAAAAAGAATGCGTGCCAAATTACTAAACACATAAAGTGTACCTTCCACCACAGACTTCGAAGCCGAAGCATCCCTCTCCGCGATGGCATACACGCGAGTCTGCACAGTAGGCTTCTCACCCTGTCCTCTAGCATCCGGCATAGGACAGTCTTTAATCATATGCCCCACCTTACCACATCTGAAGCACGCGCCAGTCTTCCTGTAGCACTCATTATCCTGATGTTTAGTGCTCCCACAGTGGAGACACTTCTTGCCATTCTGAGAAACTGTGCTGGCTGGCTTCTGATAAGGTTTGTATCGGCCCTTATTGTCATTCTTCTCTTTCTTGAAATTCTTCTTATCCTTACCACCCAGAGTGGGTGCGTAAGTCACAGAAGTAGGGGCGGATGCAGTGACTGAAATAGTATCAATAGCCATCTCAGCAATGCACCTCTCAGCAGTGCGAGCCCTGTCTACCACTTCAGCATAAGACTCCAAGTGTAGCATAGCTACCCTTGTCCTGATGTCTTTCCTCAAACCCCGCTGAAACTTCTTGGCTCTTCTTTCCTCGGTGTTGACTAAGTGAGGAGCATACCCCGACAACCGAGCGAATGTGGCCTCATACTGATCCACCGTCAGGTCGCCCTGCTCAAGATGAATAAACTCCACCTCGCGCTCCTCAGATAAGCTAGAGGGGAAAAACTTGGCATTGAACTTCATCATGAAATACTGCCAATCAACAACTCTGGATTCAGTTGCCGCCAGTCTGACGACTCCCTTCCACCAGTCTTCGGCATCTCCACGCAACATGAAGACAGACAAACATAGCTTGTCTGCATCATCACAGCGTAAAACCTGGAAAATCTTTTCCAGTGCCAACAACCAATCCTCAGCCGCTCTGGGCCCCGGACTACCATAAAATGTAGTTGGGTTCAGGTGCTGAAACTCTCGAACCAACCGAGCATATCGTTGATGTGCGCCATCACCCAGAGGAGAACCAGCGCCACCCATACAGTGTCCAGCCGGTTGTGACTGTGACTGAGGCTGTGTCTGCGACAGCCGCTGCAATAACTGTTGCTGAACCTTCATGTGCTGCGCCTGCTGCTGCTGCATCATCTGAGTTTGCTGCTGGATGAATGCGTTCTGTTGTTGCATCATAGCAGTCATAGCCTCCATGGCCTGCCTCAGATCAGAATGTTGATCACCGTTGCTACTGCTAGATCTTGGTCGCACCATCTTTTTATACCTGCATCACATAACACGGTAGAATAACAACCAATATTCAATCACGGATCAGATCCTATTTTGGTTTCTAGCAATACACAAACAGAGTTTTCCTTCCCCGAAGTTTCTAATTGCTAGTAAAATTGGCTCTGATACCATCTGTAACATCCCTCAGAATCACACCCCACACGCATACAAGTAAAAATACGGGGTTTTAAAAATTTTTTACTCTTCCATTAAAACATAAGAAGAAAGCGGCATCGAAGGACATTACTACGGAACTGAAAACCGCACAGAACTGAGTAGGATCGATTTACTAGGAAATAGAAATCCGGAAATCCAAAAAAAATCCGGCAGCAAGTATACTAATTACTGCTGCACAGACGCACATATCCTGGAAAGAAAACAGATGTCCACACTACACATATGTGGAGAACACAAATTTCGGAAATATTGCATAAACTGATTATTCAGACACCAATCACAATAATAATTCGGTTATACATCTCAGAATAAAAACAATTTCAATTCTCATGACTCCAAAACTCGTATCCAACAATAAAATGAGACAACTATATTATAATATCCTGAAAACAGGCATAAGCCCTCAGGAGATAAAACGTGTCATATAAGTAAGTTAGGCACGCAGGCCTGATAAATCTTTAGAAGACAACTCTTAGAAATTATATGAAACATTAGCAAGCATTATAACAAATTAAGTAGCTGTAGCAATCACTGTCTTGATGTCTCACCTAAAAATATTTAAACAACGGGGGTGAGCTAAAAAGCTCAGTGAGTAAAAGACACTAAAAGCCATCCATAGTACACATCAAAAATATCATGCTTAACAGATAAGATACTTAACATGAACACTCATATCAAAACAAAACATAATCAAATACAGATATTTATAACAATAAGCATCAAGCATGAAGTAGGATATAAG
Organism: Costus lasius; assembly: GCA_027563935.2. Classification (NCBI taxonomy): domain Eukaryota; kingdom Viridiplantae; phylum Streptophyta; class Magnoliopsida; order Zingiberales; family Costaceae; genus Costus; species Costus lasius. The sequence continues at coordinate 42,855,278 of CM050448.1, forward strand.
TCTACCAACCCATTCCAACTAATCACACTGCCCAACACATCTATAATACAGATCGAAATAGAACTACAGAAAATCAGAGCTGACAGACAGAACAGATCGAAACAGAACTACAGAAATCAGAGCTGATAGACAGAAAATCAGAATTTTCAGAATCCAAACGGATAGTCTACATCGGAAACAGAAAGGCCACAGAAGGCCTGAAGACCACAGAAGGTCTGATGACCACAGAAGGTCTGACCCCACCTCTGCCGAGGACGAGACATGCATGCATATCAGAAACAGAATGGTAGAGGAGGTATCAGTGGGTGGCCCCCGTCTCGTCAAGACGTGGCACTCTAGCCTCCAATACTGGTAGAGGAGGTATCAGTGGGTGGCCCCCGTCTCGTCAGGACGTGGCACTCTGGCCTCCAATACCCAGAACAGAACAGAAATAGTGGAGGGAGAACGGAAGGTGAGACCAGCTCACATCTACCCTTCACTAGTGTCTCATGGGTCGTAGTAGACTATCAGCACCATTACAGCGCCACAGAAGGAGGGTAAGGACACGGAAGAGTGCTACACTAGGGCACAATTTTTACAGAACAGGTCATGCTGAAACGGAGGAGTAGGACTAACCACTACTAAATTCTCACATCATGCCCAAAGTGTCTCACAAAACAGAAAATGACACACCCTAATATCTAGTCCTTAACAAAATTATAATTTGCAGAAAATCAAAGCTGAACACACTTCATAATTTTTACCATCAACCAGAAGTAATATATGAGTGAATTCCTTGAATTCCTTAGATTTCATGCAACTATCCTTAATTCATGTCAAACCATTCTATGTTCTCACAAAGGTTATAACACATTCAAAGTTTCAGAAAATTCACAACATATATATACAGAATAGAAATTTTTCACATAACAAACAATTAAACAGATGTTTCAGAAAAAACAGATTAATATATCATACTTGCAACAGATGTTTCAGACCGAGTAAGTAACCTAAAATAGGCAATATGATATTCACAATAAAGCTATTTGAATCTACTTTCCAATAGAACTGAATCCGTCGGATTTGGAGTTATAACCGGGGAGATATGGGTGTTCGAACATAGAAAGGTCGGGATTTCAGAATTCCAGAAAACAGATTCGTATATCAGAATTGCGACACAAATTTCAGATCCAATAACTAACAGAAAATAGGCGACATGGTAGTCAAATTGAACCCCTTCGAGTCTACTTTCTAATAAAACTGATTTGACAAGATTTCGAGCTATACCTAGGGAGATATGATGGTTCGAACACATAAAGGTCGAAACCCAGATTTCCAGAAAACTGATTTTGTACAGCTAGATTGCAATACAGATTGAAATACGAATACAGATCGGATATGGTCGATATCATATTCCAATTAAATCCTAATGTATCTAGTTTCATACAAAATTTATTTCGTGCGATTTGGATCTATAGGCCATGAGATATTGGGGTTATAGTACACAAAGGTCAGATTAGAGAATACAGATTTCAGCAGAACAGGATTTTAAAACCCTATAAATATTTGAATTCGACCCCATACGGATAATCATTGCAAATAACGAATTTTAATTGAAATAATCTACAATTTAGTGGATTAGACTCCTTAGGATCGAATTACTCACCGAAAAATGTTCACAGAAGAAAAACGCCAAGACAGAGGATCACTAGGAAATTCGTCCACCACCAGTCTGCCACCACCAGCGTCAGAAATTTCAGGAGGCGCCAAGCACAGTGAGGGGCGACAACCAAAGGCGGCTAGGGCAAGAAAATCCACAAAAGTCGTGAGGGAGAGGAGCCCTTACGAAATTCTTCTTTTTCTCCCACCCCAAACGGATCCCAGATCCAATAACCCAGTTAACTTAAGTGAAAAATCGGTTTTATGGGCTTACCTGGGCTTAACCACCCTGCGCCACTCCAATAACATCAGAAATATGCGCCACCATGGTGGAAGGAATTCCAGGAGCAAAGAATCAAGGTTGAGGGTTCGAATCCCCAACCAAAATAATTATTTTTGCCCTGTAGGAAAAATTCCTACACTTAGGCAAAAATCCTAAAATTTTAACAGATAAAAATACAGAAACAGAATTTCTAACCTTAAATCATAATTCAGAAAAATCGAGGGCGTTACACCCTTGCACTCATGCCGGTTTCCTGTAGGTGGTGTAAGGCCATGGAATGACATGCAACCCGCCCTTTCTTCCTTTCCCTCTAGTCTAGCTAGTCTATGCTATGTTAGCAAGGGAATTTGGAGTCTAGACTCCCCCTTGATTGTTCTTGTGATAATGGCCTCTTAATATTCTTTCAAACTCACCCACGCATGTGTGGGATGCTGTAATGCCATGGTTGTAAGCTCATAGGGCCCTACTTCGTGAGTATCAACCATTAGACTGGTGAAGAACGGGATGAACGCCCCTTCTATTCTCAAGGGGCGCAAGGTGAGTTCCTCCCTTAGTGTAGCTTTATTCCTTGTTGTAAAACCGCATGCCTAAGATCGTGTTAAGCTTTCCTCTTGTTTAGAAGTGCATGATAGGGCTAGCTTGTTGAATGATTTTGGTTTTCCTTATAAGAATATCAAAACCTAATTTACCAAAGCGTTAGAGGTAATCGGTTTTCACTACTTATAAGTTAACTACAAACGATTTCAAGTGCGTTGTTTGAATGCTTGTATGACCCCACCCCCATCACATTGGAGGTGTAGGTAAAGACGAGGCGGCGTCGATTTTGTCGGAGCACCAACGGCTGGTGGTGGGGCGAGGCGAAGATGGCAGCACTAGCGGAGGCGGAGACGCGCTGTTCAGTAGAATAGGGGAGGTGCGCGGGTGGACAGAGTTGTTCGCCGTTCGTCCGATGGTGGACGAACTCCAAACCTATTTCAACTGGAGGTTCATGTGATGGGGGAGAGGTCGTGGCCGGAGTTTGAGGTTCAATGATGGCCGGCCAGAGGAGAATGATGGAGAAAGGCGAGATTAGGGCGGAAGTACGGCGGAAACAGGGGATCAAAGTTGGCACTTCAATTCCGGCGATCAAGGCAAGGGATGGGTGGATGCCGGCGGCTGAATGTTCTTCATGGGATGGAGGAGTGGGGGCTGGAGTCTTGTGAGGATCCGATGGTTGGATTGCCGGCAGTAAGCACACAAAATTTCAAAAATCTGGGTTGCTGTTGAACTGTGCGGGTGTTTGCAGCGAAACACAGGAGGATTGAGGGAGTAGGGGAGATTAAAGAAGAGAGGAAGAAGGAGGGGTTCAGCCCTAGAAGGAGGAGAGGGGAAAACTAGGTGACACAAGCACCTCAGAGGAGAAGAAGAGAGGAGACATCCGATTGAGGACGAAAAACCATTCCCATTCAACAAATCTGCTCTTACAATCATGCTTGCAAGCGATACATATAGGCTGAAGCTTCGAAGGTGAACGTTGGAGCTTGGAGACGTTGATGTTTCCTTCTTTGAGTGCCTACAGAGATGGCATTGAACTTCCTCCAAATGCTGTTGAGAAACGTTGCTCTTTCGTTGTTCATGCAAAGGAGAGATGTTGAGGATTGAGCAAAGGTGGCTGCACGTTGAGCTTTCGTTGTTGGCGAATTTTGCAAGTTTCCTTTCTTTGCAGCCTTGGCTTGATGAGATAAGCGTTGTGCTTGATTGGCTGATTTGCAGCTGAGATTCTTTCCTCCGTTGCTTGGCGTGAATGGTTGTCACGATTGTGGAATTGATCTAAGCATGCAGCAACTTTTATTTGGAAGGTGTCTTGAGCATAACTTGAAATAGTTATTTATTGAGCTAGCTTTAAGAATGACCATGCTAGCTTATTTGAGGGCTTGTAAGCCTTTGACTAAGGTACTCGTAGACTCCATGTAAGATCCAAGGATCTTAAGTCCTTGTAAGTATTATTCTTGATTTAAATCTTTGACTGTGATATTTTATTTTTTTGATTTAAATAAAATCATTGGCTGTGATATTTTTTCTATGTTTTGATTTTGTAAACTCTAGGATGGGGGAGAGTTTTATCTCTAAAACCTTTAGGGGTTATTTATAAATTAGTGGCAAAAGGGTTAGTGGATATTAATTTAAGTCTTAATGGATCTTGACCCTAGTAATTAATTAATTAGAGCTTATTGGATGTTAATTAAATCCTTATTGGATTTTCGCTTAAGTGAATAATTAATTATGGGTTATTGGGTTTACACTTAAATTAGATGGATTTTGGGTTTAAAATTTGAATTAATCAGTAAGTGGGTTAATTCATAAACCCTATTCGAATTAATTAGTTAGCGGGTTTAAAAATTTAAAAAAAAAATGAAAATCCAAGGGGGGGCAGACGGCTAGGGCAAAGAAGTTGGCGATTTCTTGAAGGCTTGGCGATTTCTTGAAGGCTTGGACGAATTTTCTTCTTCCTCTTCTTTTTCCCTTGGCCGGCGTCTTTGGTGTTTGGTAGCGTTTCTCTTCCTTTGGTGGCATCTACCTAAGAACATCAAGGCCTTTAGACGAGTTTGTGGAGAGAACTTCATCTTGGTGTTCACGGTTCAAGATAAGAGGTGAGTGGGGTGTCTTATTCGATTTATACCCATTTGTTTGTGTTAGATGATAAGTTTGATTGCTTGATAATTTTACCATGTTAAAAACCGAAACTCAAGGTGTATCTTTCATGAAAACCGAAATCTTGCAACATAAATTTTACGATATTTCTTGTATGGAATTTAGGTAGTTTTAAGTCAGTGATTCTTGTGCATGAAATTCTTATTAACTAAGGTTTAATTTTTAAGTAGATAATATGCTAGTAATTGTAGGAACCGTGGGCTACATGTGGTATTATGTGTTTAATGTTAATTTTATGGATGCCCTGATAAATGCTAATAATGTTATAGGATCCATGATTGTTTCTCTATGTGCAACATGTTATATATTTATGGCCATGTATCCTTGTTTGAGAAACTTGGGTGATAACTTAGCAAGGTTATACTAAACTGATCAGCATGAAACCTAAGGACACTACACTACATTATGTGGTTATATGTGGTTTCGAATGTTATGTGTTGTGGTCTGTGTACCCATTATGGATAGGACTAAGGCTAAGTGTAACTGTGTACTCTAGGGGATAGTCTATATGTGATATGTTAGGGGTTGGAGATTTCAGCCTGGTGTATTGTGATATGTGAGGGGTTGATGTTTCAGCCTACCTGTTGTGATTATCGTGATGAAAATGACTATCCTAGAGTCTGGTTGACACTTAGGAGTCCACTTTTGTGAAATAGGTGTGTCTAGTGGTTGTTCAGTAAAGAACCCTTTGGGAGAACGAGTGATTGATGCAAAGTGCCATGTCTTGGTCGGACAGGGGCCACCTCTTGATTTCATCACTCTTAGACTTTTATATTTTTGTGTTATGGGGTGGTGTAGATCAAGGTATCACATCTTGACCGGATGGGGATCACCTCTTTAGTCTACACACCGTCCATGTTTGTGTTGCATGTGATTTGCAGGCTTCTCCCCAGTGCTTAGGCCAGAGCCGGGTTGGACCCTAGTGGTCACTCTTGATTTATGCTGAACAACTAAGTGGTTGGTGTGTCTAGTTGGTTTAGAGTATGGCTCTAGATCCTTTGTTACTCTGTGGTGTCATTTGTGTGATGCCTTAGCAGTGTTCATCTGATTGTTTATATGATTTCCTTTCTTTGCTTTTGTTATATGTTGGCATGATGTTCTGTTAAAGGTTTTTAAAATAATCTGCATGTATTTTTAAGTGTATATTATGGATGGTCGATTAAGACTATCCACTCACTGGGCTGTGTAGCTCACCCCTCATTATTTTCAGGTGTAGAGCAGGGGCGCATTGCCTGAGTTAGTGTATTGTGATTTTCCCTACAACTATGCTGGTTTGATGTACAAGACTTTTGTGCCTAGTTAACTGGGGTCAGTTATGGCCAAACCTTGTGAACTCGTGATGCCGGTTGTGGCAGTTTTGAGATTTTGATTTTTGTGTCACCGCGGGCTTGGGCCTGGTTTCGGTGTTTGATATCATTGACGTTAGTTTTATGAAATTATAAAATCGATATTGTGGTTTTTGCTTCGAAATTCGAGTCGAATTGTATTTGCGATCGGATTTGATATAAATGTGAACTTGCATATGTCTAGTGCAAGTATTGCCTGGTGGCAGGTACCCTTACGTGATTTATGGATTTTACGGATTTTATGTGGTTTTGATATAACTGTTGACTTGCATATGTCTAGTGCAAGTATTGCGTGGTGGCAGGTACATTTGTGAAATTATGTTTCGTGGAAATTCTATGTATGGATTCTCGAAAATTTTCAGATCGGGTTTTCCTGAACTTGGTTTTACTTAGAGTGTGCATCGATCCTGTATGATAACATCCTGATCCTCTATGACTTGTGTTGCTTGTTTGGGGTTAAGGTAACGGGATGTGATAGAATGGTATCAGAGGAGTTGGCTAGCTAAAACTTAGTTCGGGGGAAAACATGTTTGTGTATTGCTAGACACCTGATAGGTTTATGTTTGTTTTCCTTACTATGGTGTGTGTGTGTAGGAATTTAAGATGGTGCGATCTAGAGGAAATGCTAGCAGCGAGGGTGAGCAGACCTCAGATCTCACGAGAACCATTGAGGCTCTGACAGGCATGGTACGGCAACAGGGTGCCATGATAGAGAGGCAAGCTCAGATGCTGCAGCAGCAACAGACTCAGCATCAAGGAGCGCAACAGCAGCTCTTGCAGCAATTGACTCAGGAGAGATCCCAGACTACTACTCGGGTGGTGGGGAATGACTGTCAGGAAGACGCTCACAGGCGCTATGCCTCGCTTGTGAGTGAATTCCAGAAACTGGGTCCTAGCTCTTTTTATGGGGGCCCAGAATCAAGTACTACAGAGAACTGGCAGTTATGCTTGGAAAAGATTTTTCAAGTCATGCGTTGCTCCGATGAGGACAAGCTGTGTCTGACCACCTATATGATGCGTGGTGACGCAGATGAGTGGTGGAAGGGCGTGGTGAGGTTAGCTGCAGAAAGACAAGAAACAGTAAATTGGCCCTACTTCTTGTCTCAATTTAACGAGAAGTATTTCCCTGATAGCTTGGTAGAGGACCGAGAGGTGGAATTTATTCACCTGGAGCAGGGTGATATGACGGTGGACCAGTATGAGTTGCAGTTCACTAAATTGGGAAAGTATGCCCCTCACCTGATAAACACTGAAAAGAGGAGGGCTACCAAGTTTCTCAGAGGTCTCAGATGGGACATTCGAGAACAGGTTGGTGCTCAGCACTTGGAGACATATAGTGAGACTGTTGGGCGAGCACGCACCATCAAGAGGTACATATCTGAGAGGACCGTGACTGTGATTCCTGCAGCTGAGGCGGCAGCTCCTCAGTTTGGTGATGGCGGCAAGGGTAAGAAGTACCCTAAGCATAAGGACTACAAGAAGAGCAGGTATAAGCCCTACTCTCACAAGGCACCGCAGCAGTCCAGGGATGCACCGCAGCAGTCCAGGGATGTAAAGAATGGTAACACAGAGGATCAGAATTGTCATTATTGTGGACTCAAAGGACATCTGATGAGGGACTGTTATAAGAAGAATGGTGTATGCTTCAGGTGTAAGAAACCTGGGCACATGATCAAAGACTACAAAGAGCCTGAGATGCAGCAGAGAGGCACAGATAAGCCTACAGTCCAGACTCGAGTTTATGCCGTGGCTGAGAAGGATACACGGGCTTCCCGATCTGTCGTGGAAGGTACTTTATTTGTATTCGATCAGTTAGCTCGCATCTTATTTGACCCTGGTGCAAATTTATCTTTTGTATCTGTTAGATTTGCTGCATGTTTACCTGTATTACCTAAGGTGATGGATTATGTTGTGTCTGTAAGTACTCCCTTAGGAAAATCATCATCTACAGACACTGTTTGTGTTGATTGTGTAGTGCATGTAGAGGGTTATGAGTTTCTTGTAGATCTAATCCTTTTAAACATGCAAGACTATGATATCATCCTAGGTATGGATTGGTTATCCTCACATCATGCCACTGTGGATTGCTTTGAGAAAGCAATCACCTTGAATCTGCTAGATGGGAGTCGGCTTTTTGTGAGAGGTCTGGTGTCAGATCAAGGACCACATGTGATATCTTTCCTGCAGGCCAGAAAGTTACTTGCTAGTGGGTGTAAGGGTTATATTGCACATGTTAAGGTGCAGGGTGATTCTACTCCTGATTTGACTCAGATGGCAGTGGTGCAAGAGTTTCCTGATGTGTTCTCTGAAGAATTTTCAGGTTTGCCACCAATACGAGAGGTAGAGTTTGGCATTGAGTTGGTGCCAGGTACTGCACCTATCTCCAGAGCTCCTTACCGCATGGCTACCTCAGAGTTGGCCGAGCTTAAGAAGCAACTGGAGGATTTGCTGGAGAAAGGTTACATCCGGCCTAGTGCTTCTCCCTGGGGAGCACCAGTGCTGTTCGTAAAGAAGAAGGATGGAACCCTGAGGATGTGTATAGACTACAGGCAACTGAACCAAGTGACTATCAAGAATAGGTATCCTCTCCCAGAATTGATGATCTATTTGATCAATTACAGGGAGCTACAGTGTTCTCTAAGATTGATCTGAGATCAGGGTATTACCAGCTTAGGGTCAAGGATGAGGATATATTTAAGACTGCTTTCAGGACCAGGTATGGGCATTTTGAATTTCTAGTTATGCCTTTTGGACTGACGAATGCACCTGCTGTCTTCATGGATTTGATGAACAGGGTATTTCATGAATTACTTGATTCATGTGTGGTAGTCTTCATAGATGATATCTTGGTGTACTCTCGGACTACTTCGGATCATGTCAGTGACTTGCGCAGAGTGCTGGAGATCCTAAGGAAAAACCGATTATATGCCAAGGCCAGTAAGTGTGAGTTTTGGCTAGAAAAGATCAGCTTCCTTGGGCATGTGATTTCTGGTCAGGAGGTGTCTGTGGATCCAGTTAAAGTGCAAGCCATCCTTAATTGGGGAAGACCGACTAGTGCTACTGAGATCAGAAGTTTCCTGTGTCTAGCAGGTTACTACCGGAGGTTTGTTGAGGGATTCTCCAAGCTGGCAGGTCCTTTAACTAAATTGACCAGAAAGGAGGCCAAGTTTAATTGGGATGACAAGTGTGAAGAGAGCTTTCAGGAGCTAAAGAGAAGGTTGACTAGTACACCGATCCTCATTATTCCTAGTGATGGGGTAAGGCTTACTGTCTATACGGATGCTTCAGGCAAGGGGCTGGGTTGTGTCTTGATGCAGAAGAGTAATGTGGTAGCTTATGCTTCGAGACAACTGAAGGAGTATGAGTTGAACTACCCTACTCATGACTTGGAGTTGGCGGCCGTAGTCTTTGCTCTGAAGATATGGCGTCACTATTTGTTGGGTCAAGAGTTTGATCTGTTCACTGACCACCAGAGTCTCAAGTACATCTTCACTCAGAAGGAGTTGAACATGAGACAGAGAAGATGGATGGAGTTGATCAAAGACTATGACTTCGCTATTCAGTATCAGGCTGGAAAGGCCAATGTAGTGGCTGATGCACTGAGCAGACATCCAGTAGCTTCAGTAGCGGCACTACGGGTCAGTGAGTGGCAGTTATTGCAGGAGTTCAGAGATCAGCAGTCTGTGGATCCGAAATTAGCTCAGATCAGGGATAGTTTGGTTGCGGGTGAAGTTCAGGATTTTAGCTTGTCTGATGATGGTGTTCTCCGGTTCCGTGGAAGGGTGTGTGTCCCTGAGGAACCGAGCTTGAGGAAAGAAATATTGGAGGATAGCCATAACTCCAAATATTCTCTACACCCTGGTGTGACTAAGATGTATCAGGACCTTAAGAAGAGCTTTTGGTGGCCGGGGATGAAGAAAGAGGTAATCGATTTTGTCTCTAGGTGTTTAACCTGTCAGACTGTAAAGGCTGAACACCAGAAGCCTGGTGGTTTGTTGCAGCCCCTTCCTATTCCTGAGTGGAAGTGGGAATGCATCAGTATGGACTTTGTGTGTGGTTTGCCCAGAACCAGATTGGGTCACGATGCTATTTGGGTGATTGTTGATAGACTCACTAAATCAGCCCACTTTCTCCCGATCAAGATGACTTATCCTTTAGAGAGATTGGCTAGGTTGTACATTGATGAGATAGTCAGACTGCATGGAGTGCCTGTTGATATTGTGTCTGATAGGGACTCTCGGTTTCTGTCCAGGTTTTGGAAGAGTTTACAGGAGGGTTTGGGTACTAAGTTGAATTTTAGTACAGCATACCATCCTCAGTCTGATGGCCAGACGGAGCGTACTATCCAAACTTTAGAAGATCTGTTGAGAGCTTATGTGGTTGATTGGAGTTCTGAGTGGAACCGGGATCTATCTTTGATAGAGTTCACCTATAATAATAGCTTCCACTCCAGTATTCAGATGGCTCCTTATGAGGCTTTGTATGGGAGAAGGTGTAGGACTCCCTTGTGTTGGGAGGAAACTGGTGATAGATTGATTTTGAGATCTGATGCAGTACAGGAGACTACTGATAAAGTCAAAGAGATTCAGGATAAACTGAAGATTTCTCGGGACAGACAGAAGAGTTATGCTGATGACCGTCGTCGTCCCCTAGAGTTTATGGTAGGGGATCATGTCTTCTTAAAGGTGTCACCGACAGCAGGTGCATTCGTGGAATACCCTGTTCATCAAATCCATGAAGACAGCAGGTGCATTCGTCAGTCCAAAAGGCATAACTAAAAATTCAAAATGCCCATACCTGGTCCTGAAAGCAGTCTTAAATATATCCTCATCCTTGACTCTAAGCTGGTAATACCCTGATCTCAGATCAATCTTAGAGAACACTGTCGCTCCCTGTAATTGATCAAATAGATCATCAATTCTGGGAAGAGGATACTTATTCTTGATAGTCACTTGGTTCAATTGCCTGTAGTCTATACACATCCTCAGGGTTCCATCTTTCTTCTTCACAAATAACACTGGCGCTCCCCAGGGAGAAGCACTAGGCCGGATATACCCTTTCTCTAGCAATTCCTCCAGTTGTTTCTTAAGTTCGGCCAACTCTGAAGTAGCCATACGATAAGGAGCTCTGGAGATAGGTGCCGTACCTGGCGCCAACTCAATGCCAAACTCTACCTCTCGAATTGGTGGTAAACCTGAAAATTCCTCAGAGAACACATCAGGAAATTCTTTCACCACCGCCATCTGAGTCAAATCAGAAGTAGAATCATCCTGCACCTTAACATGCGCAAGATAACCCTTGCACCCACTAGCAAGTAACTTCCTGGCCTGCAGGAAAGATATCACATGTGGTCCTTGGTCTGACACTAGACCTCTCACAAAAAGCCGATTCCCATCTAGCAGATTTAAAGTGATTACTTTCTCAAAGCAATCCACAGTGGCATGATGTGAAGACAACCAATCCATACCTAGGATGACATCATAGTCTTGCATGTCTAGGAGGATTAAATCCACTAGAAACTCATAACCCTCTACATGCACTACACAATCAGCACAAACAGTATCTGTAGACAATGATTTTCCTAAGGGAGTACTGACAGACACAACATAATCTAGCATCTTAGGTACAACAGGTAAACATGCAGCAAATCTAACAGATACAAAAGATAGCTTTGCACCAGGATCAAATAAGATACGAGCTAACTGATCAAATACAAATAAGGTACCTTCCACAACGGATCGGGAAGCTCGTGTATCCTTCTCAGCCACAGCATAAACTCTAGTCTGGACTGTAGGCTTATCTGCGCCTCTAGGCTGTATCTCAGGCTCTTTGCAGTCCCTGACCATGTGCCCTGGTTTCTTACACCTGAAACATACACCATTCTTCTTATGGCAGTCTTTCACTAGATGTCCCTTGAGCCCACAATAACTACAAGTCCGGTCCTCTGTGATACTGTTTCTTACATCCCTGGCAACTCTGAACTGCTGCGGTGTATCCCTGGACTGCTGCGGTGCCTTGTAGGAGTAAGGCTTATACCTGCTCTTCTTGTAGTCCTTATGTTTAGGGTACTTCTTACCCTTGCCGCCACTGCCATACTGAAGAACCGCCGCCTCAGCTGCAGGAACCACTGCCACGGCAACATGAGAACTCCTCTCAGCTATGTATCTCTCAATGGTGCGTGCTCGCCCAACAGTCTCAACATAGGTCTCCAAATGCTGAGCACCAACCTGCTCTCTAATGTCCCATCTGAGACCTCTGAGAAACTTAGTAGCTCTCCTCTTTTCAGTGTTTATCAGATGAGGAGCATACTTTCCCAATTTCGTGAACTGTAATTCATACTGGTCCACAGTCATATCACCCTGCTCCAGGTGAATAAATTCCACCTCTCGGTCCTCAACCAAGCTATCGGGGAAGTACTTCTCGTTAAATCGAGACAAGAAGTAAGGCCAATCTACAGTCTCATGTCTTTCTTCGGCAAGTCTCACCACGCCCTTCCACCACTCATCTGCGTCACCACGCATCATATAGGTGGCCAGACACAGCTTGTCTTCATTCGAGCAACGCATGACTTGGAAAATCTTGTCCAAGCATAACTGCCAGTTCTCGGCATTACATGATTCTGAGCCCCCATAAAAAGAACTAGGACCCAGTTTCTGGAATTCACTCACAAGTGAAGCATAGCGCCTATGAGCGCCCTCCTGAGAGTCATCCCCCACCGCCCGAGTAGTAGTCTGGGGTCTCTCTTGAGTCAACTACTGCAAGAGCTGCTGTTGCGCCTCTTGATGCTGAGTCTGTTGCTGCTGCAGCATCTGAGCTTGCCTCTCTATCATGGCACCTTGTTGCTGTACCATGCCAGTTAGAGCCTCAATAGTTCTCGTGAGATTCGGGGTCTGCTCGCCCTCATCACTAGCATTTCCTCTGGTTCGCACCATCTTAAATGCCTACACACACATATCATAGTCAGGAAAACAATCATAAACCTAACAGGTGTCTAGCAATACACAAACATGTTTTCCCCCAAACTAAGTTTTAGCTAGCCAACTCCTCTGATACCATTCTGTAACATCCCGTTATCTTAACCCCAAACTAATGACACAATTCATGAACGGTACAGGATGTTTCATATAAGATCGATCATATGCTAGGTAAAACCGAGTTCAAGAAAACACGATCTGAAAAATTTCCATAAATCCATACATACAAATTCACAAAACACAAATCTCATAAATCACATAAAGGTACCTGCCACCACGCAATCCTTGCACTAGACATATGCAAGGCAATAGTTATATCAAATCCGATGGCATAAATACGATTCGATTCGAAATTCAAAGCAAAGCCACAAAGTCGATTTTATAAACTCATACCAAACACCGAAACCAGGCTGAAGCCCGCGGTGACACAAAAATCAAACTCATAAGACTGCCTTAACCGGCAACACAATTCACATAGTTCACATGGTTCACATAGTTCATATAATTCATGTTAAGGCCACAACCGGCCCCAAGAATTAAGCACAAAAGTTCTTAAAACAGCAAATAGCATAATTATCCACGCCAATGCACTCAAGAAATGCGCCCCTGCTCTATGCCTGAAAATAGTGAGGGGTGAGCTACACAGCCCAGTGAGTGGATAGTCTAAATCGACCATCCAGAACATACATTCAAAAATATAGGCAGATTATTTTAAAAATCTTCAACAGAACATTATGTCAACATATAACAAAATAAAGAAACAGAAGTCATATAGACAGTCAGATGTTCACACTAGCATATAACAAACTCAGGTTCTAGAGTTTTACTCTAAACCAATTAAACACATATATTCTAGACCAACTAAACACACCATACTTAATTAACCTAGTTGTCCAGCATAATCAGTAGTGACCAATATGGTCTAACCCGGCTTGGCCAAAGCACTGGGAGCTGCAAAATCTCGTGCAACACATAAACATGGATAGTGAGTAGAATCAAGAGGTGGCCCCCGCCAGGTCACGACGTGGCACTTTGCTCTATCACCCCATAACACATCGATGGATTGTGTGTAGATTCAAGAGGTGGCCCCCGCCAGGTCATGACGTGGCACTTTGCTCTACGACACCCCATATCACAAAATGAGAGTGATGACATCAAGAGGTGGCCCCTGTCTAATCAAGACATGGCACTTTGCGTCTTATATCACCCCATAACATAAAAGAGTAATGACATCAAGAGGTGGCCCCTGTCCGACCAAGACATGGCACTTTGCGTCAAAACCCGTTCTCCCAAAAGGTTCCTACTGGACAACAGACATATCTTATTTCATATTTCACAAAGGTGGACTCCTAAGTGTCAACTAGACTCTAGGATAGTCATCACAAAAATCATATCGGGCAGGCTGAACATCAACCCCCATCATAATAGGCAGGCTGAACATCAACCCCCTCACATATCAAATATAGGGCTGAAATCTAACCCTTCACATATCACATAAGGACTATCCTATGAGTACACGGTTACACTTAGCCATAGTCCTAACCAACACATAACACATAATATTCAAAATTCACATAATCCATCACATAACACATATTGTTCAAGATTCACATAACCCATAAATCACATAATAAACACATAATATTTCATATTCGAATATCACATGATATAGTGTAGTCCTTAGATTTCATGCTGATTTGTTTAGTCAAATCTGACTAAGTTAACACCCAAGTTTCTCAAACAAATAAATAACATTGCATTTAACTAGCATTCATAAAAATTACATAAAACTAAAACATATATCCATATAATTTTACAAATTACCCCATGTAACTACAAACATCAAAATTCGGTTTTCACAAACAATTCGGTTTCCATTTATATTATCACAAATTCGGTTTCCATACATATTATCTATTTAATTTACTCCTTGATTAACATGAACTTCATACTACAAAATCACTGATTTAATATTACCAAAATCATATAAAAATTCAATGATTTAATGCTACTAAAATTCCCTATAAAATACCTTAAATTTCATGCTACAAGTTTCGGTTTTCATGAGATACCTACCTATACAAAATTTCGGTTAAACAATCATCAAGATTATGTTTTGTTTTGGTTTTCATAACTAACATCAAAGTTTCGGTTTTAAACATGGAAATTTAGGTTTTCATAACAAGGTGAAATCTTGAGTTTTCGGTTTTAGCATGCAAAGATTCCAAACAAATAATGGTATCATCTAACAAGATTAAGTGGACAAAACTCAATTAAGACACCCCACTCACCTTGAACCGTGAACACCAAGGTGAAAAACCTCTACAAAATCGCCTAAAGTCTTTAAGTCGCCCAAGGAATCTCCAAGAACTTGCCAAGGAAATTTCTTCACTTCAAAGAAAATCGCCAAGGGAAGAAGATGAAGAAAATCACCTCAAAATTCCAAGAACACCAAAGTCGCCTCCTTCTTCCTAGCCGTCGCCCAAAGTTTTCTCAAGACTCCAAAAATCGCCAATAATCTCACCCTAACCGAATTACTAACTAAAAATTTCGGTTTTAAATTTTTAACCCATTAACCCATTAATTCAAATAGGTTTTAACCCCTTTAACTAGCTAATTCAAATTTTAAATCTAATTTAAGTGTAACCCAATAACCCTTAGTTTAAGTGAACATCCAATAAGAGTTTAAATTAACATCCAATTAATTACTTCACTTAAACGCAAATCCAATAAGGATTTAATTAATATCCAATAAGGTCTAATTAATTTATCCTAAATTAACAACTAATAATCAACCATTAATCTCTAATTAATTTACAATAAATTAACAACCAATATAAATCACAATTTAATAATCATTAAACCAGTTAATTAACGTCCAACAAGCTAGTTAATTAATTAAAATTAACAACCACTAAGCTCTAATTAATTAACTATAAATTAACAATCAACACACAAGAGTAATAACACAGTCAATAATTTTATTTAAATCAAAAATAATGCTTACCAGGACTTAAGATCCTTGGATCTTACAGATCTTAAGTCCTTGTAAGTATTATTCTTGATTTAAATCTTTGACTGTGATATTTTATTTTTTGATTTAAATAAAATCATTGGCTGTGATATTTTTTCTATGTTTTGATTTTGTAAACTCTAGGATGGGGGAGAGTTTTATCTCTAAAACCTTTAGGGGTTATTTATAAATTAGTGCCAAAAGGGTTAGTGGATATTAATTTAAGTCTTAATGGATTTTGACCCTAGTAATTAATTAATTAGAGCTTATTGGATGTTAATTAAATCCTTATTGGATTTTCGCTTAAGTGAATAATTAATTATGGGTTATTGGGTTTACACTTAAATTAGATGGATTTTGGGTTTAAAATTTGAATTAATCAGTAAGTGGGTTAATTCATAAACCCTATTCGAATTAATTAGTTAGCGGGTTTAAAAATTTTAAAAAAAAAAACGAAAATCCAAGGGGGGGCGGACGGCTAGGGCAAAGAAGTTGGCGAATTCTTGAAGGCTTGGGCGATTTCTTAAAGGCTTGGACGAATTTTCTTCTTCCTCTTCTTTTTCCCTTGGCCGGCGTCTTTGGTGTTTGGTAGCGTTTCTCTTCCTTTGGTGGCATCTACCTAAGAACATCAAGGCCTTTAGACGAGTTTGTGGAGAGAACTTCATCTTGGTGTTCACGGTTCAAGATAAGAGGTGAGTGGGGTGTCTTATTCGATTTATACCCATTTGTTTGTGTTAGATGATAAGTTTGATTGCTTGATAATTTTACCATGTTAAAAACCGAAACTCAAGGTGTATCTTTCATGAAAACCGAAATCTTGCAACATAAATTTTACGATATTTCTTGTATGGAATTTAGGTAGTTTTAAGTCAGTGATTCTTGTGCATGAAATTCTTATTAACTAAGGTTTAATTTTTAAGTAGATAATATGCTAGTAATTGTAGGAACCGTGGGCTACATGTGGTATTATGTGTTTAATGTTAATTTTATGGATGCCCTGATAAATGCTAATAATGTTATAGGATCCATGATTGTTTCTCTATGTGCAACATGTTATATATTTATGGCCATGTATCCTTGTTTGAGAAACTTGGGTGATAACTTAGCAAGGTTATACTAAACTGATCAGCATGAAACCTAAGGACACTACACTACATTATGTGGTTATATGTGGTTTCGAATGTTATGTGTTGTGGTCTGTGTACCCATTATGGATAGGACTAAGGCTAAGTGTAACTGTGTACTCTAGGGGATAGTCTATATGTGATATGTTAGGGGTTGGAGATTTCAGCCCGGTGTATTGTGATATGTGAGGGGTTGATGTTTCAGCCTGCCTGTTGTGATTATCGTGATGAAAATGACTATCCTAGAGTCTGGTTGACACTTAGGAGTCCACTTTTGTGAAATAGGTGTGTCTAGTGGTTGTTCAGTAAAGAACCCTTTGGGAGAACGAGTGATTGATGCAAAGTGCCATGTCTTGGTCGGACAGGGGCCACCTCTTGATTTCATCACTCTTAGACTTTTAGATTTTTGTGTTATGGGGTGGTGTAGATCAAGGTATCACATCTTGACTGGATGGGGATCACCTCTTGAGTCTACACACCGTCCATGTTTGTGTTGCATGTGATTTGCAGGCTTCTCCCAGTGCTTAGGCCAGAGCCGGGTTGGACCCTAGTGGTCACTCTTGATTTATGCTGAACAACTAAGTGGTTGGTGTGTCTAGTTGGTTTAGAGTATGGCTCTAGATCCTTTGTTACTCTGTGGTGTCATTTGTGTGATGCCTTAGCAGTGTTCATCTGATTGTTTATATGATTTCCTTTCTTTGCTTTTGTTATATGTTGGCATGATGTTCTGTTAAAGGTTTTTAAAATAATCTGCATGTATTTTTAAGTGTATATTATGGATGGTCGATTAAGACTATCCACTCACTGGGCTGTGTAGCTCACCCCTCATTATTTTCAGGTGTAGAGCAGGGGCGCATTGCCTGAGTTAGTGTATTGTGATTTTCCCTACAACTATGCTGGTTTGATGTACAAGACTTTTGTGCCTAGTTAACTGGGGTCGGTTATGGCCAAACCTTGTGAACTCGTGATGCCGGTTGTGGCAGTTTTGAGATTTTGATTTTTGTGTCACCGCGGGCTTGGGCCTGGTTTCGGTGTTTGATATCATTGACGTTAGTTTTATGAAATTATAAAATCGATATTGTGGTTTTTGCTTCGAAATTCGAGTCGAATTGTATTTGTGATCGGATTTGATATAAATGTGAACTTGCATATGTCTAGTGCAAGTATTGCCTGGTGGCAGGTACCCTTACGTGATTTATGGATTTTAAGGATTTTATGTGGTTTTGATATAACTGTTGACTTGCATATGTCTAGTGCAAGTATTGCGTGGTGGCAGGTACATTTGTGAAATTATGTTTCGTGGAGATTCTATGTATGGATTCTCGAAAATTTTCAGATCGGGTTTTCCTGAACTTGGTTTTACTTAGCGTGTGCATCGATCCTGTATGATAACATCCTGATCCTCTATGACTTGTGTTGCTTGTTTGGGGTTAAGGTAACGGGATGTGATACTCCACCTGTACCTACGTGGCTTATGATCCCTGCCCCCATCATTTCTCCCCGGATGAAAAAAATTCTTCCCTGAAGAATTGTTATTGCAGCTGTGCAGAAGCTCGAGAGGGGCAAGAGTCAATCTCCAAAGTCGAAACTGCAAGTGAGGGATACCTACATTGAATTCCCTTTCCCGGCCATATTCATTAGTAAACTTGTTATAAGGAAATCTTGCATGTAAGTAGGTTGGAATAATGAAATCAATGTATTCAATTTCAGAAACAGACAAAGCAAATTCGTTTTCAAGTTGAGTTGATCCCAAAGCTGGTTTAAGGGTGTGGGTAGAAGGACCTAAGAGACAAGATTCATGGATCATAGGGTCATGGGAGAAATTTTGTAAGTCTAGGGGTTGACCTAATGGTTGAGGATTAGGATCTAGGTCAAGCTCAATAGGTTCTAACTTGGGTTCAAAATCAGGTTCAAGAAGACCTATGGGTTTGGGTTCATCTAGACATTTAGTCAACTCATCATTAAGTTCTTCAGTGGTAGTGCTAAGCTCAAGCTGAGAACCTATGGGTATGGGCCCTAAAATTGAGGGTAAAAGTTTTGGCCCTAAAATTGAAGGTGAAGGTATTGGTTCTACTGGAAGGTTTGGTTCTTCATGACTTGCTTCTTCAAATTCAATGATTTCATCAAGGCATGAGTTAGGCTCTAAAGTAGGTTCAGAGATTTGGTTTCTAAGCTCTAAAGGGGTCTCTAAAGGTGACTTAGGGTTGGGTTGACTATCATATAATTCAACTAAAGGTTCCCTAGTATTGGATTTACACTCATCTAGGGGTATGTTCAGAATGGTTGTAGGTAGGTCAAGTTTCATCCTATGTGTTGCTTTAAGATTTTGTTCTACCTCACTAGCTATTTTGAAAGCTTCTTCTAAAGTGTGTATGGGGTAGTAAATGAGACGTTTCCAAATATTATATCTAAGACCATTCATAAACCTATTAAGTATAACCCTAGGAGTTTCTCTAATTCTACTCCTGTAGCGAAGAGCATTAAACCTGAATATATATTCAGGCACTGTCATATTTTTCTGTGTAAGGCTAATAAATTGGTCACAAAAAGTTTTATGGAGAAATGGAGAATCATATTTTTCTTCTAGTTTATAAAGCATCTCATCCCATTTTCCAATAGGGGGGCGTCCAAACATCTCTAGGTTTCTTTCTACACTGATCCAGTATAATTTAGCTGTGCCTTCTAGGAGACAACGGGTGAACCTAACATTGCAATGTTCAGGCATGGCAGTTGAATAAAAATAATGCTCAAGTTTTGTTACCCAATCACTAAAATCCTTAGGATTATGAGAACCACTAAAGGTAGGGGGTTGGAGTCTAGTGGCCATGGGATGTTTTGAAAGCACAATATAATCCTTTGAAAATAGAGCTCCCTAAGATGTCAAAAATGATTTCAGCTAGTATGAAAAAAATTTATCTCAGAATAAACAAACTAGCATGCAAACAATAAGCACATAATAAGTTTTTTTTTTATCAAATAGCAAAAGTATGCAAACTAAATGATATGAACAATGAAACATGAAAGCAATCAATTTTTTTTTCAATTGCAAGTAAATAGCAAATACTTAACTAGAATGCAAAAGCAATGAAAGCAACAAAACAAATAATTTGTTTTTTGTGCAAAGAGTGAAGCAAGGATCGTGTGAGCAGACAAGAGTTGCCCACAAACTTGCTCTGATGCCAAACTGATGTAGGGGGGAAGCGTGTGACAAAACTACTGATGAAAATTACAATTGTTTATTTTTTTTATTTTCAAACTGATGTAGGGGGGAAGCGTTTGACAAAACTACGGATGAAAATTACAATTGTTTTTTTTATTTTCAAACTGATGTAGGGGGGAACCATGTGACAAAACTACTGATGAAAATTACAAGTGTTTATTTTTTTTTATTTTCAGAAAACGGCAGATTTATGAAAGCAGCCAGAATTCCAGGAGTGCAAAAAATTATCATTTAGCAAATGTAGCAATGTTAGAGAGAAGGTTCCAATCATTCAATATTCAAACTAAATGAACCACATTGTAGAACTAAATTAGTTCTTTGCATGCGTATCAAAATAGAGAGTAGACTCCTATTCGAGCATATAGATTATCTACAACCAACATAGCTATTCAGATCGATAAATTAACATAGCACAAAAATGTTTCAGATTGCAAAAGTTACAACCCCTCATAGGTTAAACCGTGAAATCTGGGATTGCATCAACTAGTCTGAATGAAAGAGCAAGATGTGTGTGTCATTATCTGACCAGAGTGGAAGACCTTGGTTACACCAATTGCTTAAAGCACCTGCAAGAAGAGAGCTAATCGGATTAGTTTTGAAACAAGTGCAGGAATTTAATCAATTAGCAAAAGTTGGTGCCTCTTGTAGGAAAATATGATCAATTTGAATTTGTTCCAACTAGTCCATATGATGGAGGAAGATTTGGTTTTGCTATTAGCCCCAAGGATCCGAGCTAGAGGCGTATCCTAGTGTGTCGAAAAACTGCAAGAACAAGCTTAATCAGATCAGAAAGCATATAACTGAAAATAGGAAATTTAAAGCAGATGAGGGACAGGGGACGCAAAGTTTGCATCGTTCATCGACGCTTGAAGGTGTAATGCTCGTCGGAGGCATTGGAGGTGTAGGTAAAGACGAGGCGGCGTTGATTTCATCAGAGCACCAACGACTGGTGGTGGGGCGAGGCGAAGATGGCAGCACTCGCGGAGGCAGAGACGCGCTGTTCAGCATAACAGGGGAGGTGCGCGGGTGGACAGAGTTGTTCGCCGTTCGTCCGATGGTGGACGAACTCCAAACCTATTTCAACTGGAGGTTCATGTGATGGGAGAGAGGTCGTGGCCGGAGTTTGAGGATGAATGATGGCCGGCCAGAGGAGAACGATGGAGAAAGGTGAGATTAGGGCAGAAGTAGGGCGGAAACAGGGGATCGAAGTCGACACTTCGATTTCGGCAATCGGGGCAAGGGATGGGTGGATCCCGGCGGCAGAATGCTCTTCATGGGATGGAGGAGTGAGGGCTGGAGTCTTGTAAGGATCCGATGGTTGGATCGCCGGCGGGAAGCACACGAAATTTCAAAAATCTGGGTTGCTGTTGAACTGTGCGGGTGTTTGCAGCGAAACACAAGAGGATTGAGGGAGTAGGGGAGATTAGAGAAGAGAGGAAGAAGGAGGGGCTCAGCCCTAGAAGGAGGAGACGGGAAAACTAGGTGACACAAGCATCTCAGAGGAGAAGAAGATAGGAGACATCTGATTGAGGATGAAAAATCATTTCCATTCAACAAATCTGCTCTTACAATCATGCTTGCAAGCGATACATATAGGCTGAAGCTTTGAAGGTGAACGTTGGAGCTTGGAGATGTTGATGTTTCCTTCTTTGAGTGCCTGCAGAGATGGCGTTGAACTTCCTCCGAATGCTGTTGAGAGACGTTGCTCTTTCCTTGTTCGTGCGAAGGAGAGACGTTGAGGATTGAGCAAAGGTGGCTGCACGTTGAGCTTTCATTGTTGGTGAATGTTGCAAGTTTCCTTTCTTTGCAGCCATGGCTTGATGAGATATGCGTGAAGGGTCGAAACCTAAGTCAGATGCGCTTCTAAATTTTTGCATAGGCAGAAAAACTAGGTTTCATGAAGATCGCATGGCTTGTAAGTATAACCAACCATAAGAGGATGATTGAAGCATTACCATGGCCATTGCTGAGTGATGACTTGGAAGAAGAAAGGGCGATCGGCTCTTCTCCAAAGAGGTCACACACAAGATGTTGAAGGCTTACTCCCTTGTGCTCTTTGTGCTAGCAAAGATCCAAGGAAAACTTGATCGTGTACAAGGAGATGTTTTTCTCTCTCGGCTATTCGAACTCTCTTCCTTGGCGTGAAGACTCACTACCACACGAGAGGAAAAAACGGGAGGAGAAGAGGGGGCGAGCCACGTTACAATCGTGGAGGCGTTTTCCAAAAAATGGAAAACCGACTTCCAAATATAGTAAGTGCTTAATACTCATGCATTCACTCAAAGTGAACCATCGAAACTTCCTTCTCCTTTGAACCAAGCGTTCACTAAGTGAACCGGTTCAATTCTATTTGGTTCAAAGACCAAATCGAACCAGCCATGGTTTAGATCTCTTTGAACCAAATGGCTCAAGATCTAACCACACATCTCTTGATCTTCTTCATCTCATCGATCAAGCATCAATTCTCCCGATCGAAGCTTACCGATCTCAAGCCCTAATCAATCAAACATGATCAGACCAGATCTCACTTCAAATCAGAGTTTAAATTCCTTTAAATTGGACTAAAACAATTCAATCCACACGATCTGATATAAGTAAGCCATATCATCAAATTGTGCGACCCTTAGGGTTTCCTTCAACGTCGGTAACGATAACTTACATTATCACGATCAAAGAGGGGTATCTAGCAACACATCACTGTCTCCCGATATGAAGGAAAGAGTCTTCCAAGACTACACCCAAACCACAGCACAAGTGTGAATCCAATTCACTTGGCATACATGTTTCCTTTGCTTCTGGATGTTCTCGTTGGACAAGCGTGTCAAGCGTGTAACTCCAACATGATGAGAATGGTTAGATCAGATGAACATAGTCATCTGGGTATGGCCATACACTTTCTCAACCATCTCATCCAGGGGGCCCCTATAGAACATCACACTCCAACAAGGAGAGGCAATCCTTTATCTATCACTAGTGCCCTAACATGACTCATGCCCATTATCTAAGATAATCCTTAACCATTAATTTTTCAAATGATATTGAACTACCTCAAGATAATGCCAATCATCATTTAGAAACAGAAGTGATCTCAAGTCAGAGGAAATATGCCATTTGCTTGCATACAAGGATTATTCACATTGTGACAAACAATTGAACATCCTAAGTAGGGTCAGTCCAGTACATCCAATGCACCTATGTGTCTAAATCTTATTCCATGCTCGAAGCATCCTATAAGATCAGAACACATATTAGTCTCAATCATATCAAGGCTGTCTCATGTTCACCAAGATATCTCGACTAAGGACAATACTGCATGTCAGCCAAGCTGAACACCATTGAGACATTATTCAGAAGTATACATAACAGCAGCAGATAATGTAACAACCTGAATAACAACAATTGCCTTTATAAAACATAGTTTATACATGATACTGATAATAACCCAAGGCCTCAAACATTAGCCTTAGGGGCATACCCCAACAAAGCATTGTGCTTGATTGGCTGATTTGCAGCTGAGATTCTTTCCTCCGTTGCTTGGCGTGAATGGTTGTCACGATTGTGGAATTGATCTAAGCATGCAGCAACTTTTATTTGGAAGGTGTCTGGAGCATAACTTGAAATAATTATTTATTGAGCTAGCTTTAAGAGTGACAATGCTAGGTTATTTGAGGGCTTGTAAGCCATTGACTAAGGTACTCGTAGACTCCACCTATACCTACATGGCTTATTATCTCTGCCCCCATCATTTCTCCCCAGGTGAAAAAAATTCTTCCCCGAAGAATTGTTATTGCGGCTGTGCAGAAGCTCGAGAGGGGCATGAATCAATCTCCGAAGTCCAAACTGCAAGTGAGGGATACCTGTATTGAATTCCCTTTCTCGGCCATATTCATTAGTAAACTTGATATAAGGAAATCTTGCATGTAAGTAGCTTGGAATAATGAAATCAATGTATTCTATTTCAGAAACAGACAAAGCAAATTCGTTTTCAAATTGAGTTGTGTTGGGGTATGCCCTTAAGGCTAATGTTTGAGGCCTTGGGATTGTATCAGTATTATGTATAAACTTTTATGTTTATAAAGGCATGGTTGTTATTCAGGTTGTTACATTGTCTGCTGCAATAAGTGTACTTCTGAATAATGTCTCAGTACTGTTCAGCTAGGCTGACATGCAGTAAAGTCCTTAGTCGATATATCTTGGTGAACATGAGACAGCCTTGATATGGTTAAGACTAATATGTGTTCTAATCTTATAGGATGCTTCGAGCATGGAATAAGATGTAGACTCATGGGTACATTGGATGTACTGGACAGACCCTACTAGGTTATTCAATTGCTTGTCACAATGTGAATAATCCTTGAATGCGACAAGTGGCACATTTCCTCTGACTTGAGATCACTTGTGTTTTCTAAATGATGATTGTCATTGTTTCGAGGTAGTTCAATATCATTTGAAACATAATGATTATAGACTATCTTGGATGGTGAGCTTGAGTTAAGTTAGGGCACTAGTGATAGACATAGGATTGCCGTCTCCTTGTTTAAGGAGTGTGATGTTCTAAAGGGGCCCCCTGGATGAGATGATTGAGAAAAGAGTATGGCCATACCCAGGTGACTATGTTCATCTGATCTAATCATGCTCATCATATTGGAGATACAAGCTTGACACGCTTGTCCAATATGAACATCCAGTGGCAAAGGAAAGATGCATGCCTTGTGAATTGGATTCACACTTGTGCTGTGGTTTGGGTGTAGTCTTGGAAGACTCTTTCCTTTATATCGGGAGACAGTGATGTGTTGCTAGATACCCCTCACTGATCGTGATAACGTGAGTTATCGTTACCGACATTTAAAGGAAACCCTCAGGGTCGCACAATTTGATGATATGGCTTACTTAAGTCAGATCGTGTGGACTAAATTATTCAGGTTCAGTTTAAAGGGATTTAAAGGGATTTAATCTCTGATTGTAAGTGAGATCGTGTTTGATTGATTAGGGCTTGAGATCGGTAAGCTTCGATTGAGAGAATGGATGCTGGATCGGTGAGATCAGGAGCATCAAGAGATCGACGGTCAGATCAAGAGCCTTAGGGTTTATTGTGGTCTGGACTGATTGCTTGGTTTGTTTGGTTATTGAACCAAATCGATTTGAACCAGCTCATTGGTTGAGCGCATGGTTCAATCTAAGAGGAGTTTGCGATTGGGTAAACCCATGATCGCATTTGGAGGTGAGGCTTTCTATTTTTAGAAAGCATGATCACTTACGTGACCACGCCTCATGAAACTTGCCTCTTCACGCCTTTGTCGCCAACTTGAGTATTTGGCGCTTGCATTCTCGTGTGGAGAAGTGTAGACGACAAGAGGAAATATTCGGCCAAGCAAGGTGATCTCTCCCCTTTCCATTCGGCAAGACAATCTTGGAGCCTTGCTAGCACAAGGAGCACCAAGGAAGAGTAGGTGACATCAATTGTGTGCGTCACCTTAGGAGAAGGAGCATTTGCGCCTTTCCTTCCAAGACACCATCTAAGCGATGGCAATGGTAAGAATTGCTTCTCATTGAAAGTTGAATATATTACATGCTATGCGATCCTTTTAGAAACCCTAGATTCCGCTAGAGTTTTTGTTGCGCCTCCTATTAGGGTTTCGCCCACCCTTGTGGGGACCCCCTTTGAATTGGTATCAGAGCCAAGTTATTGCATGATAATATGTTTACTTTCTTTGTGATCCTATGTATAGATCTATAAGTTACATGCGATAGTTGTGGTTGGCGAATTTTACATGCTTGATAGAGATGTTTTTTCTCCTTGGCGCATGTTTCTTGTTGGCGCATATTGTATGTTTTCTCAAAAACTTATATTACATGCGCGACTCATTATAGATCTAAGGCCCTGCTTTAAACCCTTAGACGGGTTATTAGGGTTGAAGTCATCCCCTAGGTTAGATCCAGACAGTCTGATCAGACCATCTGACAGCCTTGATGGGTTGACCAGATAGCACCTGTGCGATAGCACCTGGTGGCTATAGGTCGACTGCAGACAGGCGTGTAGCAATGTCTGATTGAGATGACTAGTGAACACACATGAGTTAGGCCCGGGTCACACCCGCTTGCCAGATCTCATGAGGGTTGTTCGGCCCCTAGCGCATGCATGGTTGACCTTTTGGTCGACTCAAGTCAGTTAGGACTTGGTGCATGCAAGGGCAGTGGATCTGACTAGGTTGGATGAGTGGATCCCTAGTAATGGACCGTTGTAAGGTTGTAGGGCAAATAAGGAAATTAAAATTGATGCCTATGGGGTTTTCGAAATTTAATTTTCATGATTGGATCACATGTTGATTGATGCCTATGTATGTTTATTTATTCTTATGTGGGCTGCCCATGTTAAATGTGTGCTCTGCTGGGGCCTGCGTGCCTGGAAATTAAAGTTGTAAATTAATTATTGTGATCTGCGTATCACATTGTATTTAATTTATAAAGTGTAATTGACCTGCGTGTCAATCTTGTCTAGATAGATTAATTTGTAAGTTAATCAGACAAGAGCACAGAGCACACTTGGCAGAGGCGCATGCAGCAGTGGCTTGACCAGGAGGGAGGTCCAGGGTTCGACTCTGGGACCAGGCGCATTTTCCCTGGTGGGCGCACCTCAGCTGCAAATGGCGCTTGGGCCCTGGTTTGGGCCAAATGAGCAGCTAAAAGACCCATGAAGAAAAGCAAGTGAAGACTTAAGTTAATTAAGGTCTTACTTAGGCTATGGGCTTTTACCACATAAGATCCATGCTTTCTTTTATTGTTTAAATAAGTAGAACAGCATGATTTATTTATCTTCTGCTATCACCATAGGAATTGCATGATAGTGAAGAAGATAAAAGACCGTTAAAATCCAACGCTAAAATATCAAGCTCGTATGCCTTCTGACGCGAAACCTCACTGTTCTGATTATCGTTGGAGCCGTGTTGTACCCACTCAGTGGGCACGTCCATCAATCTTCAGACGGTGTGGGATTACACCTGCGTGTTACAGAGAAGGGATTTATCGCTTCTCGTTGCTCAGCATAGCACGTGGTGGTCCAGGGAGTAGGTCGGGTCAGCTTGGCCATGCAGGCTACATATGTGGCGCATATGGTAGCACATGGAGGCAGCCATCTGTGGGGTCAGAGACTGTGTTGTACCAACTCAGTTGGCACAGTCGGCTGGATTGCCCAGATGAAGGGGAATCGCACGGGTTGGCGATTGGCTGGGACAGCCTACCAGAGATTAGTGCTTGTACTCTCTGTGCATCTTATCTCGCCTGAGCAGGACGCGGAGACCAAGTATGAAATCTGGATCCCATCTCACTAAAAGAGTTCTACTCTTTCGGGTAATTTTGCTGGATTTTTCAGCCGGATAAAATAGTGAGAAAAAGAATCCTTCTTAAGTCCTGATTGATTCTTGACATTGATACTGACCTTGCTGTTCTTGCATTGTTGTAGATACCTACAGCAACGAACACCAAGAACTTCAATGTGCGATCCCTACTGGAAAGGGAGAAGTTTGCTGGGCCGAACTTCTCAGACTGGTTCGGACACCTTAAGATTGTTCTTAAGGCAGAGAGGAAACTGTATGTCCTCGAGACGGCAATACCGCCTCAGCCCGCTCTGAACGCCGCAAGGGCGGTTCGGGAAGCCTATGAAAAGCACGTCAATGATAGCATTGATGTCGCTTGCCTGATGCTAGCGTCTATGACGCCACCGCTGCAGCGTCAGCATGAGGATATGTCGGCTATAGAGATTATAGCGAACCTAAAGATGCTGTATGCTGCACAGGCGAGGACTGAACGCTATAATTTGACCAAGCTTTTCTTTCAGAGCAAACTGGCTGAAGGGAGCCCAGTGGGAGCTCACGTGCTCAAGATGATTGGGCACAAGGAGGCTCTAGAGAAACTGGGGCATACCATCAATCAGGAGCTTGCTGTAGACATTATTCTGCAGTCTCTCCCGCCCTCTTTCGATGCGTTCATTATTAACTTTAATATGAACAAAATCGACTGTACTCCGGCAGAGCTGCTGAATATGCTCTTAACTACTGAGGAGACTCTGAAGGGAAAGCCTTCGACCTCTGTCCTAATGGTTCCTTCTAGGAACAAGAAGAAGGGGAAGAAGGGCAAGGCCCCTGTCAAGAGTTACAGCAAGGCTCTGAAGCAAAAGGTTAAGCGGTCAAAGGAATACAGATGTTTCCACTGTGGCCAGCTGGGTCACTGGAAAAAGGACTGTAAAGCGCTCCAAGGAGATAAGAAGGGAAGCTTTGCTTCTGGCTCAGGTATTTATGTGACGGAAGTCATGATATCCTCTTCTTCTATTTCATGGGTGTTGGACACTGCATGTGGAGTTCACATTTGTTCAAATGTACAGGAACTCAAGAGAAGAAGGCAGGTGGGACAGCATGAGGTGGACCTACGAGTTGGAAACGGGGCACGGGTTGCTGCTGTTGCTGTAGGAGACTATTTCATCTCTTTGCCATCTGGGCTTGTATTAGAACTAAACAGTTGTTACTTTGTTCCCAGCATTACTAAAAATATTATCTCCATTCCTGCTCTTGTCAGGAAGGGATTTTCCTTTGAATGCAATATTTCAAAGTGTGTTTTATCTTTTGATAATATTGTTTATGCAACTGGTTCAATTAACAATGGGTTATTCATGTTGGACATGGAATGTTCTATACAAAATGTTGATATTAAGAAAGCCAAGTATGCTGATGACAGCACCTTGCTATGGCATAGTCGTTTAGGCCATATTAACAAGAAGCGCATTAAGCGGTTGCATGATCATGGACTGCTGGGATCATTCTCCTATGAGGAGATTGATACATGCAAGGCTTGTTTAATGGGTAAAATGACGAAGCCACCTTTTCCTAACAAAGGTCAAAGGGCTTCAGGTTTACTTGACCTTATACACAGTGATGTGTGTGGGCCATTTAGTAAACATGCCAGAGGTGGCTATCAGTACTTCATTACCTTTACTGATGATTTCTGTAGATATGGGTATGTCTATCTGATGAGACATAAAAGTGAATCTTTTGACAAGTTCAAAGAGTTCAAGAATGAAGTACAGAATCAGCTAGGCCGAAATATCAAGGCACTTCGTTCTGATCGAGGTGGAGAATACTTGATTCATGCGTTTACTGACTATCTGAAGGAGTGTGGGATTATCTCACAGCTCACTCCGCCAGGAACACCGCAATGGAATGGTGTGTCCGAGAGGAGAAATAGAACGTTACTTGATATGGTTCGTTCTATGATGAGTCAGGCTACTCTTCCATATTCCTTTTGGGGATTTGCACTGGAGACAGCTGCAAAGGTATTAAACCGAGTGCCATCCAAGGCAGTTTCTAAGACTCCATATGAGTTATGGTATGGGAAACAGCCGAGCTTGACATTTATCAGGATCTGGGGCTGCGAAGCTTATGTCAAAAAGCTCGCCTCTGGGAAACTGGAGAGCAGATCTGAGAAATGTATCTTTGTCGGTTACCCTAAGGAAACTAAGGGTTATTATTTCTTCGATCCCAAAGAGAACAAGGTGTTTGTTGCTCGGACGTCCATATTTCTTGAGAAGGAGTTTCTTCTGCAAGAGGCCAGTGGGAGAGAAATAAAACTGGATGAGAATCAAGAGGAAGGACAAAGTAGTCAAGCGCAGTTGGATGAGCCTGAGCCGGTAGAACAGGTTATTGAACAACCTGAGGCTCAGATATCACGGGAACCGCGAAGATCGGGAAGGATCCGTCGACAGCCTGAGCGCTATGACGGAGTCTACATCATTGATAATGATGAACCCCTCACTTATGCGGATGCGGTCAGTGGACCGGAGTCAGCGAGATGGCTTGAAGCTATGCGCGCCGAGATGGACTCCATGTCAGATAACCAAGTCTGGGATTTGGTTGATCCGCCTCCGGGAGTTATCCCTATAGGCTGTAAATGGATCTTCAAGAAGAAGATTGACATGGATGGTAACGTGGTTACCTATAAAGGCAGGCTAGTTGCGAAAGGTTTCAAGCAAATCTACGGGATAGATTATGATGAAACTTTCTCACCTGTAGCCATGTTTAAGTCTATTCGGATTCTTTTCGCGATAGCAGCATATTATGATTATGAGATCTGGCAAATGGATGTGAAAACAGCTTTCCTGAATGGAAATCTGGATGAGGATGTGTATATGACACAACCAGAAGGTTTCACTAATCCATCAGATCGTCATAAAATATGCAAGTTAAAGAAGTCCATTTATGGACTTAAACAAGCATCTAGGAGCTGGAATATTCGTTTTGATGAATCAGTCACTGAATTTGGTTTCATCAAGAACGAGGATGACCCGTGTGTATATAAGAGGTTTAGTGGGAGCGTGATTACTTTCCTAGTCCTCTACGTCGATGATATCTTGATCATTGGAAATGACATTCCTGAAATGCATGCGGTTAAGGCATGGTTAAGAAAGTGTTTCTAGATGAAAGATCTAGGAGAAGCAGCCTATGTATTAGGTGTGAAGATCTACAGGGATAGATCTAAGAGGCTTCTCGGGCTGTGCCAGAGTATTTACATCGATAAAGTCCAGGAGCGATTTCATTTAGAGAATTCTAAACGAGGATATCTTCCAGTCAGACATGGTCTGAATCTTTCGAAGAGTCAGTGTCCACAAACACAGACTGAGAAAGATGAAATGGGCAATACGCCTTATGCTTTGGCTATTGGATCCATTATGTATGCGATGTTGTGTACTCGCCCAGACGTCGCTTACGGGTTAAGCGTGACCAGTCGGTTCCAAAGTAATCCAGGTCAGGCACACTAGATTGTAGTCAAGAACATTTTAAAATATCTTCGGAGGACCAAAGATATGTTCTTGATATATGGTGGTCAGGAAGAACTCAGTATTGAAGGATATACTGACGCTTCGTTCCAGTCTGACCAGGATGATTTCCGATCGCAATCAGGCTATGTATTTAGCTTGAATGGAGGAGCAGTGGTGTGGAAGAGTTTCAAACAGTCAATCGTTGCTGATTCCACAACAGAAGCCGAGTATGTTGCAGCCTCGGAAGCATCCAAGGAGGCAGTGTGGATTCGTAAGTTCGTTCAGGAACTTGGTGTTGTTCCTTCGAGTGCAGATCCTTTGGTTATCTTCTGTGATAACACTGGAGCAATAGCACAGGCAAAGGAACCACGGTCGCACCAGAAGTCCAAGCACATACAGAGACGGTTTCATTTGATCAGGGAGATCATTGATCGTGGCGAGATCAAAGTCTGCAAGGTACATACAGATGACAATCTAGCAGACCCGCTTACTAAGCCTCTGGCGCAGCAGAAGCATGTGAAGCACTGTAATAATATGGGTTTGAGATTTCTCAACCATTAGATTAAGTGCAAGTGGGAGATTGTTGGGGTATGCCCTTAAGGCTAATGTTTGAGGCCTTGGGATTGTATCAGTATTATGTATAAACTTTTATGTTTATAAAGGCATGGTTGTTATTCAGGTTGTTACATTGTCTGCTGCAATAAGTGTACTTCTGAATAATGTCTCAGTACTGTTCAGCTAGGCTGACATGCAGTAAAGTCCTTAGTCGATATATCTTGGTGAACATGAGACAGCCTTGATATGGTTAAGACTAATATGTGTTCTAATCTTATAGGATGCTTCGAGCATGGAATAAGATGTAGACTCATGGGTACATTGGATGTACTGGACAGACCCTACTAGGTTATTCAATTGCTTGTCACAATGTGAATAATCCTTGAATGCGACAAGTGGCACATTTCCTCTGACTTGAGATCACTTGTGTTTTCTAAATGATGATTGTCATTGTTTTGAGGTAGTTCAATATCATTTGAAACATAATGATTATAGACTATCTTGGATGGTGAGCTTGAGTTAAGTTAGGGCACTAGTGATAGACATAGGATTGCCGTCTCCTTGTTTAAGGAGTGTGATGTTCTAAAGGGGCCCCCTGGATGAGATGATTGAGAAAAGAGTATGGCCATACCCAGGTGACTATGTTCATCTGATCTAATCATGCTCATCATATTGGAGATACAAGCTTGACACGCTTGTCCAATATGAACATCCAGTGGCAAAGGAAAGATGCATGCCTTGTGAATTGGATTCACACTTGTGCTGTGGTTTGGGTGTAGTCTTGGAAGACTCTTTCCTTTATATCGGGAGACAGTGATGTGTTGCTAGATACCCCTCACTGATCGTGATAACGTGAGTTATCATTACCGACATTTAAAGGAAACCCTCAGGGTCGCACAATTTGATGATATGGCTTACTTAAGTCAGATCGTGTGGACTGAATTATTCAGGTTCAGTTTAAAGGGATTTAATCTCTGATTGTAAGTGAGATCTGGTCTGATCATGTTTGATTGATTAGGGCTTGAGATCGGTAAGCTTCGATTGAGAGAATGGATGCTGGATCGGTGAGATCAGGAGCATCAAGAGATCGACGGTCAGATCAAGAGCCTTAGGGTTTATTGTGGTCTGGACTGATTGCGTGGTTTGTTTGGTTATTGAACCAAATTGATTTGAACCAGCTCATTGGTTGAGCGCATTGTTCAATCTAAGAGGAGTTTGCGATTGGGTAAACCCATGATCGCATTTGGAGGTGAGGCTTTCTATTTTTAGAAAGCATGATCACTTACGTGACCACGCCTCATGAAACTTGCCTCTTCACGCCTTTGTCGCCAACTTGAGTATTTGGCGCTTGCATTCTCGTGTGGAGAAGTGTAGACGACAAGAGGAAATATTCGGCCAAGCAAGGTGATCTCTCCCCTTTCCATTCGGCAAGACAATCTTGGTGCCTTGCTAGCACAAGGAACACCAAGGAAGAGTAGGCGACATCAATTGTGTGCGTCACCTTAGGAGAAGGAGCATTTGCGCCTTTCCTTCCAAGACACCATCTAAGCGATGGCAATGGTAAGAATCGCTTCTCATTGAAAGTTGAATATATTACATGCTATGCGATCCTTTTAGAAACCCTAGATTCCGCTAGAGTTTTTGTTGCGCCTCCTATTAGGGTTTCGCCCCCCCTTGTGGGGACCCCCCTTTGAAGTTGACCCTAAAGATGGTTTAAGGGTGTGGGTAGAAGGACCTAAGAGACAAGATTCATGGATCATAGAGTCATGGGAGAAATTTTGTAAGTCTAGGGGTTGACGTAATGGTTGAGGATTAGGATATAGTTCAAGCTCAATAGGTTCTAACTTGGGTTCAAAATCAGGTTCAAGAAGACCTATGGGTTTGGGTTCATCTAGACATTTAGTCAACTCATCATTATGTTCTTTAGTGGTAGTGCTAAGCTCAAGCTGAGAACCTATGGGTATGGGCCCTAAAATTGAGGGTAAAAGTTTTGGCCCTAAAATTGAAGGTGAAGGTATTGGTTCTACTGGAAGGTTTGGTTCTTCATGACTTGCTTCTTCAAATTCAATGATTTCATCAAGACATGAGTTAGGCTCTAAAGTTGGTTCAGAGATTTGGTTTCTAAGCTCTAAAGGGGTCTCTAAAGGTGACTTAGGGTTGGGTTGACTATCAGATAATTCAACTAAAGGTTCCCTAGTATTGGATTTACACTCATCTAGGGGTATGTTCAGAATGGTTGTAGGTAGGTCAAGTTTCCTCCTTCGTGTTGCTTTAAGATTTTGTTCTACCTCACTAGCTATTTTGAAAGCTTCTTCTAAAGTGTGTATGGGGTAGTAAACGAGACCTTTCCAAATATCATATATAAGACCATTCATAAACCTATTAAGTATAACCCTAGGAGTTTCTCTAATTCTACTCCTTTTGCGAAGAGCATTAAACTTGAATATATATTCAGGCACTATCATATTTTTCTGTGTAAGGTTAATAAATTGGTCACAAAAATTTTTATGGAGAAATGGAGAATCATATTTTTCTTCTAGTTTATAAAGCATCTCATCCCATTTTCCAATAGCGGGGCGTCCAAACATCTCTAGGTTTCTTTCTACACTGATCCAGTATAATTTAGCTATGCCTTCTAGGAGACAACGGGTGAACCTAACTTTGCAATGTTCAGGCATGGCAGTTGAATAAAAATAATGCTCAAGTTTTGTTACCCAATCACTAAAATCCTTAGGGTTAAGAGAACCACTAAAGGTAGGGGGTTGGAGTCTAGGGCCATGGGATGTTTTGAAAACACAATATAATCCTTTGAAAATAGAGCTCCCTAAGATGTCAAAAATGATTTCAGCTAGTATGAAAAAAATTTATCACAGAATAAACAAACTAGCATGCAAACAATAAGCACATAATAATTTTTTTTTTATCAAATAGCAAAAGCATGCAAACTAAATGATATGAACAATGACACATGAAAGCAATCAATTTTTTTTTCAATTGCAAGTAAATAGCAAATACTTAACTAGAATGCAAAAGCAATGAAAGCAACAAAACATGAAACAAAACAAATAATTTTTTTTTTGTCCAAAGAGTGAAGCAAGGATCGTGTGAGCAGACAAGAGTTGCCCATAAACTTGCTCTGATGCCAAACTGATGTAGGGGGGAAGCGTGTGACAAAACTACTGATGAAAATTACAATTGTTTATTTTTTTTTACTTTCAAACTCATGTAGGGGGGAAGCGTGTGACAATACTACTGATGAAAATTACAATTGTTTTTTTTATTTTCAAACTGATGTAGGGGGGAACCATGTGACAAAACTACTGATGAAAATTACAATTGTTTATTCTTTTTTATTTTCAGAAAACAGCAGATTCATGAAAGCAGCCAGAATTCCAAGAGTGAAAAAAATTATCATTTAGCAAATGTAGCAATGTTAGAGAGAAGGTTCCAATCATTCAATATTCAAACTAAATGAACAACATTGTAGAACTAAATTAGTTATTTGCATGCGTATCAAAATAGAGAGTAGACTCCTATTCGAGCATATAGATTATCTGCAACCAATATAGCTATTCAGATCGGTAAATTAACATAGCACACAAATGTTTTAGTTTGCAAAAGTTACAACGCCTCATAGGTTAAACCGTGAAATCTGGGATTGCATCAACTAGTCCGAATGAAAGAGCAAGATGCGTGCGTCATTATCTGACCAGAGTGGAAGACCTTGGTTACACCAATTGCTTAAAGCACCTACAAGAAGAGGGCTAATCAGATTAGTTTTGAAACAAGTGCAGGAATTTAATCAATTAGCAAAAGTTGTTGTCTCTTGTAGGAAAATATGATCAATTTGATTTTGTTCCAACTGGTCCATATGATGGAGGAAGATTTGGTCTTGCTATTAGTCCCAAGGATCTGAGCTGGAGGCATACCCGAGTGTGTCAAAAACCTGCAAGAACAAGCTTAATCAGATCAGAATGCAGATAACTAAAAACAGGAAATTTAAAGGAGATGATGTTGGGGTATGCCCTTAAGGCTAATGTTTGAGGCCTTGGGATTCTTTCAGTATCATGTATAAACTCTTATGTTTATAAAGGCAATGGTTGTTATTCAGTTTGTTACATTGTCTGCTGCAATAAGTGTGCTTCTGAATAATGTCTCAATGCTGTTCAGCTTGGCTGACATGCTGTAATGTCCTTAGTCGAGATATCTTGGTGAACATGAGACAGCCTTGATATGATTGAGACTAATATGTGTTCTAATCTTATAGGATGCTTCGAGCATGGAATAAGATGTAGACTCATGGGTACATTGGATGTACTAGACAGACCCTACTAGGATATTCAATTGCTTGTCACAATGTGAATAATCCTTGTTTGCAACAAGTGGCACATGTCTTCTGACTTGAGATCACTTGTGTTTCTAAATGATGATTGTCATTGTTTTGAGGTAGTTCAATATCATTTGAAACATAATGGTTATAGACTATCTTGGATAATGATCATGAGTCAGGTTAGGACACTAGTGATAGATATAGGATTGCCGTCTCCTTGATTGGAGTGTGATGTTCTAAAGGGGCCCCCTTGAATGAGATGATTGAGAAAGTGTATGGCCATACCCAGATGACTATGTTCATCTAATCTAATCATTCTCATCATATTGGAGTTACAGGCTTGACACGCTTGTCCAATAAGAACATCCAGTGGCAAAGGAAACATGTATGCCTTGTGAAGTGGATTCACACTTGTGCTGTGGTTTGGGTGTAGTCTTGGAAGACTCTTTCCTTTATATCGGGAGACAGTGATGTGTTGCTAGATACCCCTCACTGATCGTGATAACGTGAGTTGTTGTTACCGACATTTAAAGGAAACCCTTAGGGTCGCACAATTTGATGATATGGCTTACTTAAGCCAGATCGTGTGGACTGAATTGTTTGGATTCAGTTTAAAGGGATTTAATCTCTGATTGTAAGTGAGATCTGGTCTGATCATGTTTGATTGATTAGGGCTTAAGATCGGTAAGCTTTGATTGAGAGAATGGATGCTAGATCGGTGAGATCAAGAGCATCAAGAGATGAACGGTTAGATCTGGAACCTATTGGTTCAATGAGATCTAGACCAAATGGCTTGGGTTAATTGGTCTTTGAACCAAACCAAATTGAACCAGCTCATCAAGTGAGCGCATGGTTCATGGGAGAAGAGATTTGCGATTTGTTCATGAGCGCATTTCATGATGAGAAGTGGTTTTGCTATTTTTAGATAGCATGTCACTTACGTGACCACATCTCACGTCGCCTCTCTTCACGCCTCCCTCTCGCCCTCTTGTCGCCTGTTGGTTTTTGGTTCTTGACACATTCGTGTGGTAGAGCTTCTTGACGACAAGGGAGAGGTCTCGCCAAGCAAGGAAAATCTTCTCTTCCCTTTCATACGACAAAGACCTTTGAAGAACCTTGCTAGCACAAGGATCAATAAAGAGTAGGCGGCATCACCTTGTGTGCGTCACTTTTGGAGAAGATCCCTTTCGATCTTTGCTTCCAAGGCACCATCCAAAGGATGGCGATGGTATGATCCTTCTTATGTTTGCAATCGGGGTTTTTGTAGTTGATCATATCTCATGCAATCGATCCCTAGAAATCCATTCCGCTGCTTTAAAACCTCCATATGCGCCAGTAGGGTTTCGCGCCCCCCCCCCCTTGTTTAGGGGACTTTCAACTGGTATCAGAGCAGGTTCTTATGCATGTTAATATGATTGCTATGTTTGATTTGTGATCCATGTTTGTGCCATATTGCTAGATCTATAGGTTACATGCGAAAACTTACATGTTCTATATTAATCTTGGCGCATGTATGAAGGTAGCGCTTCTTTCATATTGTTGTTGATGTTTTTCACAAAACTTAATGACTTGCGCGCTTACCATTAGATCTAAGTGGCGCCTACTTTAAACCCTTAGACGGGTTATCAGGGTTGAAGTCACAGTCTAGTCAAGATCCAACCAGTCTGATCAGACTATCTGACAGCCTAGATGGGTCGACCAGATGGCACCTGTGCGCAAGCACGAGGTGGCTATAGGTCGACTGCGGACAGGCGTGTAGTGATGTCTGGTTGAGACAACCTGTGAACGCACATGGTTTAGGCCCGGGGTCACACCCGCTTGCCAGAACTCATGAGGTCGTTCAGCCCTTGGCGCATGCATGATTGACCATTTGGTCGACTCAAGTCAGTTAGGACTTGGTGCATGCAAGGGCAGTGGATCTGACTAGGTCTGATGAGTGGATCCCTAATAATGGACCGTTGTAAGGTAGTAGGGCACATAAGGAAAAATAAAATGATGCCAATGCGGTTTTTCAAAAATTTTATTTTCTTATTGGATCACATGTTGATTGTAAGCATATGCTTGTTTATTTAATCTTATGTGGGCTGCCCGTGTTAATGTGTGCTGTGCTGGGGCCTGCGAGCCTGGATTAATTATAAATTATTATTTTTGTGATCTGCGCATCACATTTTAATTAATTTATTATGTAATTAACCTGCGGGTCAATCTTGTCTAGATAGATTAAATTGTAATTTTAATCAGACAAGAGCACAGAGCACACATGGCATTGGCGCATGCAGCAGTGGCTTGACCAGGTGGGAGGTCCAGGGTTTGACTCTGGGATAGGCGCATTTACCTGGTGGGCGCACCTGAGCTGCAAAGGGCGCTAGGGCCCTGGGTTGGTGCAGATGAGATGCAAAAGACCCATGAAGAGCTCAAGTGAAGACTTAAGTTAAAATTAAGGTCTTACTTAGGGTTAATGGGCTTTTACCACATAAGATCAGCATGCTTTCTACTTATCATTTTTATAATTAGAATTGCATGATTTAATCTTCTGCTATCGCCATAGGGTTTGCATGATAGTTAAGAAGATAAAAGACCGTTAAAATCCAACGCTATAATATCAAGCACGTAAGCCTTCTGACGCGAAACCTCACTGTTCTGACTATCGTTGGGGCCGTGTTGTACCCACTCAGTGGGCACGCCCATCTATCTTCAGACGGTGTGTGATTACACCTGCGTGTTACAAGGAAGGGATTTATCGCTTCTCGTTGCTCAGCATAGCACGTGGTGGTCCAGGGAGTAGGTCAGGTCAGCTTGACCATGTAGGCTACATATGGGGCATATGTGAGCTATATGGAGGCAGCCATCTGTGGGATCAGAGACTGTGTTGTACCAACTCAGTTGGCACAGTCGGCTGGATTGCCCAGATGAAGGGGAATCGCACGGGTTGGCGATTGGCAGGGACTGCCTACCAGAAATTAGTGCTTGTACTCTCTGTGCATCTTATCTCGCCTGAGCGGGACGCGGAGACCAAGTATGAAATCTGGATCCCATCTCACTAAAAGAGTCTTACTCTTTCGGACTGTTTTAATGGATTTTTCAGTCAGATAAAATAGTGAGAAAAGAATCTTTCTTAAGTCCTGGATTGATTCTAAACATTGATACTGACCTTGCTGTTCTTGCATTGTTGTAGATTCCTGCAGCAACGAACACCATGAGCTTCAATGTGCGATCCCTACTGGAAAGGGAGAAGTTTGCTGGGCCAAACTTCTCAGACTGGTACGGACACCTTAAGATTGTTCTTAAGGCTGAGAGGAAATTGTATGTCCTCGAGACGGCTATACCGCCTCAACCCGCTCCGAACGCCACAAGGGCGGTTCGGGATGCCTATGAAAAGCATGTCAATGATAGCATTGATGTTGCTTGCCTGATGCTAGCGTCTATGACGCCACAGCTGCAGCGTCAGCATGAGGATATGTCTGCTATAGAAATTATAGCAAACCTCAAGATGCTATATGCTGCACAGGCGAGGACTGAGCGCTATAATTTGACCAAGCTTTTCTTTCAGAGCAAACTGGCTGAAGGGAGTCCAGTGGGAGCTCACGTGCTCAAGATGATTGGGCACAAAGAGGCTCTAGAGAAACTGGGGCATACCATCAATCAGGAGCTTGCTGTAGACATTATTCTGCAGTCTCTCCCGGCCTCTTTCGATCCGTTCATTATTAATTTTAATATGAACAAGATCGACTGTACTCCGGCAGAGTTGCTGAATATGCTCTTGACTACGGAGGAGACTCTAAAGGGAAAGCCTTCAACCTCTGTCTTGATGTTCCCTTCCAGGAACAAGAAGAAGGGGAAGAAGGGCAAAGCCCCTATCAAGAATTACAACAAGGCTCTGAAACAAAAGGTCAAGCGGTCGAAGGAATATAGATGTTTCCATTGTGACCAGCTGGGTCACTGGAAGAAGGACTGTAAAGCGCTCCAAGGAGATAAGAAGGGAAGCATCGCTTCTGGCTCAGGTATTTTTGTGACTGAAGTCATGATATCTTCTTCTTCTATTTCATGGGTGTTGGACACTGCATGTGGAGTTAACATTTGTTCAAATGTACAGGAACTCAAGAGAAGAAGACAGGTGGGACAGCATGAGGTGGACCTACGAGTTGGAAACGGGGCACGGGTTGCTGCTGTTGCTGTAGGAGTTTATTACATCTCATTACCATCTGGACTTGTATTGGAACTAGACAATTGTTACTTTGTACCAAGCATTACGAAAAATATTATCTCTATTCCTGCTCTTGTCAGGAAAGCGTTTTCCTTTGAATGCAAGACTTCAAAGTGTTATCTTTCTCTTGATAATATTGTTTATGCTACTGGGTCAATTAACAATGGGTTATTCATGTTGGACATGGAATGTTCTATACAAAACATTGATAATAAGAAAGCCAAGTATGCTGATGACAGCACCTTGCTATGGCATATTAACAAGAAACGCATTAAGCGGTTGCATGATCATGGACTGCTGGGATCATTCTCCTATGAGGAGATTGATACATGCAAAGCTTGTTTATTGGGCAAAATGACGAAGTCTCCTTTTCCTCATAAAGGTCAAAGGGCTTCAGGTTTACTTGACCATATACACAATGATGTGTGTGGGCCATTTAGTAAACATGCCAGAGGTGGCTATTCATACTTCATTACCTTTACTGATGATTTCAGTAGATATGGTTATGTCTATCCGATGAGACATAAGAGTGAATCTTTTGACAAGTTCAAAGAGTTCAAAAATGAAGTACAGAATCAGCTAGGCCAAAATATCAAGGCACTTCGCTCAGATCGAGGTGGTGAATACCTAAGTCGAGAGTTTACTGACTATCTGAAGGAGTGTGGGATTATCTCACAGCTCACTCCACCAGGAACACCGCAATGGAATGGTGTGTCCGAGAGGAGGAACAGAACCTTACTGGATATGGTTCGTTCTATGATGAGTCAGGCTACTCTACCTTACTCCTTTTGGGGATTTGCACTGGAAACAGCTGCAAAGGTACTAAACCGAGTGCCATCCAAGGCAGTTTCAAAGACTCCATATGAGTTATGGTATGGGAAACAGCCGAGCTTGACATTTATTAAGATCAGGGGTTGCGAGGCTTATGTCAAAAAACTTGCCTCTGGGAAACTGGAGAGCAGATCTGACAAATGCATCTTTGTCGGTTACCCTAAGGAAACTAAGGGTTATTATTTCTACGATCCCAAAGAGAACAAAGTATTTGTTGCTCGGACGGCTATTTTTCTTGAGAAGGAGTTTCTTCTGCAAGAAGCCAGTGGGAGAGAAATAAAGTTGGATGAGAATCCAGAGGAAGGACAAAGTAGTCAAGCACAGTTGGATGATCCTGAGCCAGTAGAACAGGTTATTGAACAACCTGAGGCTCAGAAATCACGGGAACCGCGTAGATCGGGAAGGATCCGTCGACAGCCTGAGCGCTATGACGGAGTCTACATCATTGATAATGATGAACCCCTTACTTATGCGGATGCGGTCAGTGGACCGGAGTCAGCTAGGTGGCTTGAAGCTATGCGAGCCGAGATGGACTCCATGTCAGATAATCAAGTTTGGGATTTGGTTGATCCGCCTCCGGGAGTAATCCCTATAGGCTGTAAATGGATCTTCAAGAAGAAGATTGACATGGATGGTAACGTGGTTACCTATAAAGGCAGGCTAGTTGCGAAAGGTTTCAAATAAATCTACGGGATAGATTATGATGAAACTTTCTCTCCTGTAGCCATGTTCAAGTCAATTCGGATTATTCTTGCGATAGCAGCATATTACGATTATGAGATCTGGCAAATGGATGTGAAGACCGCTTTCCTTAATGGAAAACTGGATGAGGATGTGTATACGACACAACCTGAAGGTTTCACTAATCCAACAGATCGTCAGAAAATATGCAAGTTAAAGAAGTCCATTTATGGACTTAAGCAAGCATCTAGAAGCTAGAATATTCGTTTTGATGAATCAATATGTGAATTTGGTTTCATCAAGAATGAAGATGACCCGTGTGTATATAAGAGGTTTAGTGGGAGCGTGATTACTTTCCTAGTCCTCTACGTCGATGATATCTTAATCATTGGAAACGATATTCCTGAACTGCATGCTGTTAAAGCATGGTTAAGAAAATGTTTCCAGATGAAAGATCTAGGAGAAGCAGCCTATGTGTTAGGTGTGAAGATCTACAGAGATAGATCTAAGAGGCTTCTCGGGCTGTGCCAAAGTACTTACATCGATAAAGTCCTAGAGAGATTTCATTTAGAGAATTCTAAAAGAGGATATCTTCCAGTCAGACATGGTCTGAATCTTTCAAAGAGTCAGTGTCCACAAACACAGACTGAGAAAGATGAAATGGACAATACGCCTTATGCTTCGGCTATTGGGTCCATTATGTATGCGATGTTGTGTACTCGCCCAGACGTCGCTTACGGGTTAAGCGTGACCAGTCGATTCCAAAGTAATCCAGGTCAGGCGCACTGGATTGCAGTCAAGAACATTTTGAAATATCTTCGGAGGACCAAAGATATGTTCTTGATATATGGAGGTCAGGAAGAACTCAGTATTGAAGGATATACTGACGCTTCGTTCCAATCTGACCAGGATGATTTTTGATCGCAATCAGGCTATGTTTTTAGCTTGAATGGAGGAGCAGTGGTGTGGAAAAGTTTCAAACAGTCTATCGTTGCTGATTCCACAACAGAAGCCGAGTATGTTGCAGCCTCGGAAGCATCCAAGGAGGCAGTGTGGATTCGTAAGTTCGTTCAAGAACTTGGTGTTGTTCCTTCGAGTGCAGATCCATTGGTTATCTTTTGTGATAACACTGGAGCAATCGCACAAGCAAAGGAACCACGGTCGCACCAGAAGTCCAAGCACATACAGAGACGGTTTCACTTGATCCGGGAGATCATAGATCGTGGTGAGATCAAAATCTGCAAGGTTCATACAGATGACAATCTGGCTGACCCGCTTACCAAGCCTCTGGCGCAGCAGAAGCATGAGAAGCACTGTAATAATATGGGTTTGAGATTTCTCAACCATTAGATTAAGTGCAAGTGGGAGATTGTTGGGCTATGCCCTTAAGGCTAATGTTTGAGGCCTTGGGATTCTTTCAGTATCATGTATAAACTCTTATGTTTATAAAGGCAATGGTTGTTATTCAGTTTGTTACATTGTCTGCTGCAATAAGTGTGCTTCTGAATAATGTCTCAATGCTGTTCAGCTTGGCTGACATGCTGTAATGTCCTTAGTCGAGATATCTTGGTGAACATGAGACAGCCTTGATATGATTGAGACTAATATGTGTTCTAATCTTATAGGATGCTTCGAGCATGGAATAAGATGTAGACTCATGGGTACATTGGATGTACTGGACAGACCCTACTAGGATATTCAATTGCTTGTCACAATGTGAATAATCCTTGTTTGCAACAAGTGGCACATGTCCTCTGACTTGAGATCACTTGTGTTTCTAAATGATGATTGTCATTGTTTTGAGGTAGTTCAATATCATTTGAAACATAATGGTTATAGACTATCTTGGATAATGATCATGAGTCAGGTTAGGACACTAGTGATAGATATAGGATTGCCGTCTCCTTGATTGGAGTGTGATGTTCTAAAGGGGCCCCCTTGAATGAGATGATTGAGAAAGAGTATGGCCATACCCAGATGACTATGTTCATCTGATCTAATCATTCTCATCATATTGGAGTTACAGGCTTGACACGCTTGTCCAATAAGAACATCCAGTGGCAAAGGAAACATGTATGCCTTGTGAAGTGGATTCACACTTGTGCTATGGTTTGGGTGTAGTCTTGGAAGACTCTTTCCTTTATATCGGGAGATAGTGATGTGTTGCTAGATACCCCTCACTGATCGTGATAACGTGAGTTGTCGTTACCGACATTTAAAGGAAACCCTTAGGGTCGCACAATTTGATGATATGGCTTACTTAAGTCAGATCGTGTGGACTGAATTGTTTGGATTCAGTTTAAAGGGATTTAATCTCTGATTGTAAGTGAGATCTGGTCTGATCATGTTTGATTGATTAGAGCTTAAGATCGGTAAGCTTTGATTGAGAGAATGGATGCTAGATCGGTGAGATCAAGAGCATCAAGAGATGAACGGTTAGATCTGGAACCTATTGGTTCAATGAGATCTAGACCAAATGGCTTGGGTTAATTGGTCTTTGAACCAAACCAAATTGAACCAGCTCATCAAGTGAGCGCATGGTTCATGGGAGAAGAGATTTGCGATTTGTTCATGAGCGCATTTCATGATGAGAAGTGGTTTTGCTATTTTTAGATAGCATGTCACTTACGTGACCACATCTCACGTCGCCTCTCTTCACGCCTCCCTCTCGCCCTCTTGTCGCCTGTTGGTTTTTGGTTCTTGACACATTCGTGTGGTAGAGCTTCTTGACGACAAGGGAGAGGTCTCGGCAAGCAAGGAAAATCTTCTCTTCCCTTTCATACGACAAAGACCTTTGAAGAACCTTGCTAGCACAAGGATCAACAAAGAGTAGGCGGCATCACCTTGTGTGCGTCACTTTTGGAGAAGATCCCTTTCGATCTTTGCTTCCAAGGCACCATCCAAAGGATGGCGATGGTATGATCCTTCTTATGTTTGCAGTCGGGGTTTTTGTAGTTGATCATATCTCATGCAATCGATCCCTAGAAATCCATTCCGCTGCTTTAAAACCTCCATATGCGCCAGTAGGGTTTCGCCCCCCCTTG
Organism: Costus lasius; assembly: GCA_027563935.2. Lineage (NCBI taxonomy): Eukaryota > Viridiplantae > Streptophyta > Magnoliopsida > Zingiberales > Costaceae > Costus > Costus lasius. The sequence continues at coordinate 42,900,016 of CM050448.1, forward strand.
TTTAGGGGACTTTCAGATGAGGGACAGGGGACGCAAAGTTTGCGTCGTTTATCGACACTTGAAGGTGGAATGCTCATCGGAGGCATTGGAGGTCTAGGTAAAGACGAGGCGGCATCGATTTCGTCGGAGCACCGACGGCTAGTGGTGGTGAGAGGCGAAGATGGCAGCACTGGCGGAGGCGGAGACACACTGTTCTCCAGAACAGGGGAGGTGTGCGGGTGGACAGAGTTGTTCGCCGTTCGTCCGATGGTGGACGAACTCCAAAGCTATTTCAACTGGAGGTTCGCGTGATGGGAGAGAGGTCGTGGCCAGAGTTTGAGGTTGAATGATGGCCAGCCAGAGGAGAACGATGGATAAAGGCGAGATTAGGGCGGAAGCAGGGCGGAAACAGGGGATCAAAGTCGGCACTTTGATTCCGGCGATCGGAGCAAGGGATGGGCGGATGCCGGCAGCTGAATTTTCTTCATGGGATGGAGGAGTGGGGGCTGGAGTCTTGCGAGGATCCGATGGTTGGATCACCGGCGGGAAGCACATGAAATTTCAGAAATCTGGGTTGCTATTGAACTGTGCGGGTGTTTGCAGCGAAACACAGGAGGGTTGAGGGAGTAGGGGAGATTAGAGAAGAGAGGAAGAAGGAGTGGCTCAGCCCTAGAAGGAGGAGAGGGGAAAACTAGGTGACACAAGCACCTCAGAGGAGAAGAGGATAGGAGACATCCGATTGAGGTTGAAAAACCATTTCCATTCAACAAATCTGCTCTTACAATCGTGCTTGCAAGCGATACATATAGGCTGAAGCTTTGAAGGTGAACATTGGAGCTTGGAGACGTTGATGTTTCCTTCTTTGAGCGGCTGCAGAGATGGCGTTGAACTTCCTCTGAATGCTGTAGAGAGACGTTGCTCTTTCCTTGTTTGTGCGAAGGAGAGACGTTCAGGATTGAGCAAAGGTGGCTGCACGTTGAACTTTCCTTGTTGGTGAATGTTGCAAGTTTCCTTTCTTTGCATCCTTGGCTTGATGAGATAAGCGTTGTGCTTGATTGGCTGATTTGCAGCTGAGATTCTTTCCTCCGTTGCTTGGCGTGAATGGTTGTCACGATTGTGGAATTGATTTGAGCATGCAGTAACTTTTATTTGGAAGGTGTCTTGAGCATAACTTGAAATAGTTATTTATTGAGCTAGCTTTAAGAGTGACCATGCTAGCTTATTTGAGGGCTTGCAAGCCTTTGACAAAGGTACTTGTAGACTCCACCTGTACCTACATGGCTTATGATCCCTGACCCCATCAGTATTGGTGTGACCATAGTGGATCACATCCATGTCATATAGCCAAGGGCGACCTAGAAGGAATTGTGCGACGTCCATGGTGATGACATCACACCAGATCTGTCCTTGATAGGTGCCGAATTGAGGGGGCACAAGGCATCTATGGGTGACAGGTACACTATTTTGGTTGACCCAGGAGATGCTATAGGGGTTTGGTTGTGGTTCTAGTTTTAGCTTAATCTTGACCATAGCTACATGAGAGACGGCATTGGCACTGCTTCCTCCATCGATGACAACCTTGCACATATGGCCATGGCATTTGGTGTAAGTATGGAAGATGCTGGTCCTTCTCTAGTTCTCAGTAGGAACAGGCTTGACTAGATTGCATCTAACTACCCCTAAGGTATTCTGGGTTAACTCATCTATGTCAAGGTCTTCAAACTCTACATTTTCTAGACTGGGGTCCTGATATAATTCTGTCTCAGGGGTTGCCTCAGGTTCTATGTCTTCTTCTATGAGGAGGAACCTTTTGGTGCATTCTCTAGCTAAGTGTCCAGGTTGCTTGCAGTTATGACAAACGAATCTATTGGATCTTGGGGCTTGGATGGGTTTACTTGATCCTATGGGCTAAGTTGGCCTAGGTCGAGGTAGGCTTGAGCTCGGGGAATTGGTTTGGGAAGTTCTAAAGGAGGGTCTAGAAGGTGTGAACTCTCTCCTAATCTTGATGTCCTGTTCAACCTCTAAAGCTCTTTGGTAAGCTACCTTTATGCTTTCTATCTGGTAATAGGTTAGGTTTCTCTTGATGTCGGGTCTAAGGCCATTCTTAAATCTACTCAGGGTGATATTTCGGTCCTCAGGGATCTCACTTCTAAGGAGAAGTTCTTCTAGTTTGAGCATGTATTCAGATACAGTTTGGCTACCCTGGGTGTGACTACTAAGTTGGTCAAGAAGCTTGTTTTGATAGTACAGAGGGACGTACTTATCTCTTAACCGACAGCGTATCTCTTCCCATCTCTTAGTTGGATAGAGGGTCCTTTCTACATGGGTCCAATATAACCTAGCTAGTCCTTCTAAAAGACACTTGGCAAGTCTTACCTTGCCATTTTCTGGGACTTGGCTCCACTCAAAGTACTGCTCTATCTTGGGGACCCAGTCTAGGAATTCCCTATGGTCTAAGGATCCACTAAAAGTAGGTGGACTGATCTTGACAGCTTGGTGCACAGCAAATTCCCTAGGTCTTTGATTGGGTTGGGTTTGAACATGTTGACCATTCCACTCAGTGTGTGGAGTAACCATTGGGTTGGGAGAAGGTTGGTGGTCCAAGGGATCCTAGTTTGCCTCGCTAGGAGGTTGGCTTGGGGTCTGTTGTTGGGTTTCCAAAATGTGGATCCTAGTGCCGAAGTCTTCTTTCACGACATCTATTTGTTGGGTAAGCCCAACGTTCATGTCAGCCATTTGTTGGGAAAGTTGTCTAAAAACCTCATTAAGATCCATGGGTTGATTGTTTTCTTGTTGGGCTCTAGCTCTAGTTTGCATGATGCAGTTTTTTTTGAAATAAGTATATCTTTTCAAAATAAATGCTTGAATCCTAGTGTGTTATGGAATCAATTGTGTCAAACACCCTAAACCACAAGAATCGTTCTAGTAGTAGAAAAATAAGTTTTGGGCTTAAAAAATCTACTCTAGAGCCTAGGCTCTGATACCAAACTGATGTGGGCTCAGGACACTGATCATACAAACAACGATTTTTTAAAAAAAGATTTTTGTAATAGGGATAATAGAGAAAACCGAGATTAACTAACGGATTTAGAAAATAGATGTTTCTGTAATTTTTATAATAAAAGCAAAAATTATTCTACTTGCCGAAATAAATTGCTGAAGGAAAATACTGGAATTTTAAAGAGGACTTACAGTGGACCCCTTGAGAATAGAAGGGGTCACCTTCTCGTTCTTCACCGGTCCTACTCTGATGGAAGATGTCGGTTACACATAGGCATTCCAGCAATCCCACACAGGCGTGGGTGAGTTGTTTAAAGAAAATATTAAAGCTTTACAATCAAAAGGTGCAAGAGGGAGGTTAAGCCTCCATGTTCTCTTGCCTAGACAATATTTGAGACTAAACTAATATGACGGAGGGGTGGAGAAGAGAGATGCGCCAAGAGTGCTCCAAGTTCAAACGCCATGTCCTATAAGAATTGAAACTTAGTGTAGGACTTGAACTTTAAGAAACAAGAGAGGAAACCGAGAGGGTGTTTTATAATACTTAGCTATGGAATCTTTGTGGAAGATGGTGCTCGGCTTCAAGAATTCCTCCAAGATGAGAGCTTCGGCCTTCAAGGGAATCTTCTTCACGGCTTGTTGATGGTGAACTTTTGGCTTCTCTTGAGAGGAGGTGTAAATCACGGTTTGATGAAGATATGGGGGTGGAGGTCTCGGCTATGGAGGAGATGTGGGAGATGGGGGTGATTAGAGGAAGAGGAGAAGCTATGGTGACACAAGCACCAAGAGATTACTCATGCTAGGAAACTACTCGACAATATTCATTCCAAGATGCAAATGATGCCATGATGGCTACAATAAATAGACAAAGCATCTAGGGGTTACATAGGTCTTTTCCCCCTTAGGTGCATAAGCAAAGATGAGAAGAAATTTCAGCAATTAATTGAAAAGAGAGCTACATGGAAGGGGCACAAATGCTCTTGGTGGACTTCCTTCTTTGGCCGGCTCCTCCATGGTAAGTTTTGAATTTTGAATGCAAAGGGGCTGGTGCACACTTGTTTGAATTTGGATGTGGGCGGTTGGCTTTGATGAGGCTTCCATATGGGGTGAATTTTGAATTCTTTCCTCAAGAGTTAGGCGCCAACTTGATGATTGCTTGATTGGTGGATGGTTGATTGGCTCCTTGATTTGTGGATCTTGTCTTGGCCGAATTGATTGATGAAGCTGTTGGTGTATATGCCCTAGGACCTAGTTTTGGTCAACTTATGTACTACTTGACACTGATATTTATATATCATTCTGGCATTGTCATTATCATTGTTTGACTACACCTGTGATTGTGTACTTACATGATAATGTCCCTGGAGACAGATTGGATCTGTGCTCGAATTATAATCCCCAGTCGATGTACCTTAGTGGATATGGGATAGCTATGGTACTTGAGAGACTGGTATGTGGGCTGGTTAGGCACGTGGTGCTAACGCAGACACATGGGTATATCATTGGGGATATACTGGATAGACCCGCTATGAGGCTATGACTTGGTGTCATGAGTTATCCTCATAAGTGACAGGAGATGCATTGATCCCTTGACTTGAGGTCATTGATCATTCTATATGGTTAGGGACTTGCTTTGATACAACCTAACACCTTGCCGTAGCTGGGAGGTCATAACGGTTGTTATTGAGCATGTCACGACCCATATGAGAAGATCAATGGACAGACATAGGATTTGCCCCTTCCCTAAGTAAGTATGATATCCATGGAGCTCCTTTATGGTTCTATGACTGAGAGTGTATGGCCATACCCAGGTGAGAACCTATTTTAGTCATAGCCATGTGATTGGATGAAAACAAGTGGTGACACACTTGTCCAATCGGATATCAGTACGGCAAAGAGACTGTAATGCATCTGTACCTAGTTGCGATGATGGAGATGTCGATGTCGATATCCATTCCAACGACCTGGGTAGTAGCGATGCACTGCTAGGTGCCACTTGCAGGAATCCCCTTCAAGGGGGAGCGAGAAAACCCTAAGGTAAGAACCCCTTTCGAGAGGGGGGCGCATTCAAAACTTTGATAGCGGAAGCATAGACTTTTAGGGTTTCATAAGATCGCAAATGGTATAGCTATATGATCAACTTAATTGAACTTTAGATCAAGTTATGATCTTACTAATGCCATGGATGGATGGCGGCTTGGAAGAAGAAAGATCGAAAGGGATCTTCTCCTTAGAAGACACACACTAAGTGATGAAGGCTTCCAACTTGCGCAACTTTTGTGCTAGCAAAATGCCAAGTTGTCCTTCTCGAGTGGTAGGATGATAAGATGATGCTAGGGCCGAGAGTTCTTGTTTTCGTCCTCCCCTTCTCCTCGTCGTGAGTGCAAGCCAAAAACTCTCACTCTCGAATCCAAACCGAAAGGGAGAGAGAGCTCATCAAATGAAAGAAACGGTTACCATTTAATGTGTAACCCCCTTCATTAAAGCCCCCTTAATTCCTTGCGTTCACCCTAAGTGAACCAACCGAAAACATCTCTTAAATTGAACCATGCGTTCACCCTAGTGAACCGGTTCAATTAGGTTTGGTTCAAAGACCAATTAACCCAAGCCACTTGGTCTAAATCATATTAACCCCTAAGGTTTCAGATCTAACCGTTCATCTCTCGATGCTCCTGATCTCACCGATCTAGCATCTGCTCTCTCGATCGAAGCTTACCGATCTCAAGCCCTAATCAATCAAACATGATCAGGCTAGATCTCACTTACAATCAGAGTTTAAATCCCTTTAAACTGAACCCAAATAATTCAGTCCACACGATCTGACTTAAAGAAAGCCATATCACCAAATTGTGTGACCCTGAGGGTTTCCTTTAAATGTCGGTAACGATAACTTACGTTATCACGATCAGTGAGGGGTATCTAGCAACACATCACTGTCTCCCGATATAAAGGAAAGAGTCTTCCAAGACTACACCCAACCCATAGCACAAGTGTGATTCAGTTTCACTAGGCATACAAGTGTCCTTTGCCACTGGATGTTCTTATTGGACAAGCGGGTCAAGCTTGTAACTCCAATACGATGAGCATGACTAGATCAGATGAACATAGTCATCTGGGTATGGCCATACACTATCTCAATCATCTCATATAGGGGGGCCCTTTAGAACATCACACTCCTTGAACAAGGAGACGGCAATCCTATATCTATCACTAGTGTCCTAACCTGACTCATGATCATTATCCAAGATAGTCTATAATCATTATCTTTCAAATGATATTGAACTACCTCAAAATAATGACATTCATCATTTAGAAACACAAGTGATCTCAAGTCAAAGGACATGTGCCACTTGTTGCTTACAAGGATCATTCACATTGTGACAAGCAATTGAATATCCTAGTAGGGTCTGTCCAGTACATCCAATGCACCCATGAGTCTTCATCTTATTCCATGCTCGAAGCATCCTATAAGATTAGCACACATATTAGTCTCAATCATATCAAGGCTGTCTCATGTTCACCAAGATATCTCGACTAAGGACTTATAGCCTGTCAGCCTAGCTGAACAGCTTTGAGACATTATTCAGAAGTACTCTCATTACAGCAGACAAGGTAACAAACTGAATAATAACCATGCCTTTATAAACTTAAGAGTTTATTACATGACACTTATACAATCCCAAGGCCTCAAACATTAGCCTTAAGGGCATACCCCAACAATCTCCCACTTGCACTTAATCTAATGGTTGAGAAATCTCAAACCCATATTATTACAGTGCTTCTCATGCTTCTGCTGCGCCAGAGGCTTGGTAAGCGGGTCTGCCAGATTGTCATCTGTATGAACCTTGCATATTTTGATCTCGCCTCGATCAATGATCTCCCGGATCAAGTGAAACCGTCTCTGTATGTGCTTGGACTTCTGGTGCGACCGTGGTTCCTTTGCTTGTGCGATGGCTCCAGTGTTATCACAGAAGATAACCAAAGGATCTGCACTCGAAGGAACAACACCAAGTTCTCTCACGAACTTACGAATCCACACTGCCTCCTTGGATGCTTCCGAGGCTGCAACATACTCGGCTTCTGTTGTGGAATCAGCAACAGTTGACTGTTTGAAACTCTTCCACACCACAGCACCTCCATTCAAGCTAAAAACATAGCCTGATTGCGATCGGAAATCATCCTGGTCCGTCTGGAACGAAGCGTCAGTATATCCCTCTATACTGAGTTCTTCCTGACCACCATATATCAAGAACATATCTTTGGTCCTCCGCAGATATTTTATAATGTTCTTGACTGCAATCCAGTGCGCCATACCTGGATTACTTTGGAATCGACTGGTCACGCTTAACCCGTAAGCGACGTCTGGGCGAGTACACAACATCGCATACATAATGGACCCAATAGCCGAAGCATAAGGCGTATTGTCCATTTCATCTTTCTCAGTCTGTGTTTGTGGACACTGACTCTTCGAAAGATTCAGACCATGTCTGACTGGAAGATATCCACGTTTAGAATTCTCTAAATGGAATCTCTCCAGGACCTTATCGATGTAAGTACTCTGGCACAGCCCGAGAAGCCTCTTAGATCTATCCCGGTAGATCTTCACACCTAACACATAGGCTGCTTCTCCAAGATCTTTCATCTGGAAACATTTTCCTAACCATGCTTTAACAGCATGCAGTTCAGGAATATCATTTCCAATGATCAAGATATCATCGACGTAGAGGATTAGGAATGTAATTACGCTTCCACTAAACCTCTTATATACACACGGGTCATCCTCGTTCTTGATGAAACCAAACTCAGAGATTGATTCATCAAAACGAATATTCCAGCTTCTAGATGCTTGTTTCAATCCATAAATGGATTTCTTTAACTTGCATATTTTATGACGATCTGCTGGATTAGTGAAACCCTCAGGTTGTGTCATATACACATCCTCATCCAGATTTCCATTAAGGAAAGCTGTCTTCACATCCATCTGCCAGATCTCATAATCATAATATGCAGCTATCGCGAAAAGAATCCGAATAGACTTAAACATGGCTACAGGTGAGAAAGTTTCATCATAATCTATCCCGTAGATTTGTTTGAAACCTTTCGCAACTAGCCTGCCTTTATAGGTAACCATGTTACCATCCATGTCAATCTTCTTCTTGAAGATCCATTTACAGCCTATAGGGATTACTCCCGGAGGCGGATCAACCAAATCCCAGACTTGGTTATCTGACATGGAGTCCATCTCGGCTCGCATAGCATCAAGCCATCTAGCTGACTCCGGTCCACTGACCGCATCCGCATAGGTGAGGGGTTCATCATTATCAATGATGTAGACTCCGTCATAGCGCTCAGGCTGTCGACGGATCCTTCCCGATCTTCGCGGTTCCCGTGATATCTGAGCCTCAGGTTGTTCAATAACCTGATCCACTGGCTCAGGCTCATCCAACTGAGCTTGACTACTTTGTCCTTCCTCTGGAATCTCATCCAGCTTTATTTCTCTCCCACTGGCCTCTTGCAGAAGAAATTCCTTCTCAAGAAATATGGCCGTCCGAGCAACAAAAACCTTGTTCTCTTTGGGATCGTAGAAATAATAACCCTTAGTTTCCTTAGGGTAACCGACAAAGATACATTTGTCAGATCTGCTCTCTAGTTTCCCAGAGGCGAGCTTTTTGACATAAGCCTCGCAACCCCAGATCCTGATAAATGTCAAGCTAGGCTGTTTCCCATACCATAACTCGTATGGCGTTTTAGAAACTGCCTTGGATGGCACTCGGTTTAGTACCTTTGCAGCTGTTTCCAGTGCAAAACCCCAAAAGGAGTATGGAAGTGTAGCCTGACTCATCATAGAACGAACCATATCAAGTAACGTTCTATTTCTCCTCTCGGACACACCATTCCATTGCGGTGTTCCTGGCGGAGTGAGCTGTGAGATAATCCCACACTCTTTCAGATAGTCAGTAAACGCATGACTTAGGTATTCTCCACCTCGATCAGAACGAAGTGCCTTGATATTTCGGCCTAACTGATTTTGTACTTCATTCTTGAACTCTTTGAACTTGTCAAAAGATTCACTTTTATGTCTCATTAAATAGACATACCCATACCTACTGAAATCATCAGTAAAGGTAATGAAGTACTGATAGCCACCTCTGGCATGTTTACTAAATGGCCCACACACATCACTGTGTATAAGGTCAAGTAAACCTGAAGCCCTTTGACCTTTCTTAGAAAAAGGTGACTTCGTCATTTTACCCATTAAACAAGCTTTGCATGTATCAATCTCCTTATAGGAGAATGATCCCAGCAGTCCATGATCATGCAACCGCTTAACGCGCTTCTCGTTTATATGGCCTAAACGACTATGCCATAGCAAGGTGCTGTCATCAGCATACTTGGCTTTCTTATTATCAATGTTTTGTATAGAATATTCCATGTCCAACATGAATAACCCATTGTTGATTGAACCAGTTGCATACACAATATTATCATAAGATAAAACACACTTTGAAATCTTGCATTCAAAGGCAAATCCTTTCCTGACAAGAGCAGGAATAGAGATAATATTCTTGGTAATACTGGGTACAAAATAACAATTGTTTAATTCTAATACAATGCCAGATGGTAAAGAAATGAAATAGTCTCCTACAGCAACAGCAGCAACCCGTGCCCCGTTTCCAACGCGTAGGTCTACCTCATGTTGTCCCACCTGTCTTCTTCTCTTGAGTTCCTGTACATTTGAACAAATGTGAACTCCACATGCAGTGTCCAACACCCATGAAATAGAAGAAGAAGATAACATGACCTCAGTCACATATATACCTGAGCCAGAAGCGATGCTTCCCCTCTTATCTCCTTGGAGCGCTTTACAGTCCTTTTTCCAGTGACCCAGCTGGCCACAGTGGAAACACCTGTTGTCCTTCGACCGCTTCACCTTCTGTTTCAGTGCCTTGCTGTAGTTCTTGACAGGGGCCTTGCCCTTCTTCCCCTTCTTCTTGTTCCTTGAAGGAACCATTAAGACAGAGGTTGAAGGCTTTCCCTTCAGAGTTTCCTCAGTTGTCAAGAGCATATTCAGCAGCTCTGCCGGCGTGCAATCGATTTTGTTCATATTAAAATTAATGATGAACGCATCGAAAGAGGGCGGGAGAGACTGCAGAATAATATCAACAGCAAGCTCCTGGTTGACGGTATGCCCCAGTTTCTCCAGAGCCTCCTTGTGCCCAATCATCTTGAGCACGTGAGCTCCCACTGGGCTCCCCTCAGCCAGTTTGCTCTGAAAGAAGAGCTTTGTCAGATTATAGCGTTCTGTCCTCGCCTGTGCAGCATACAGCATCTTGAGGTTCGCTATAATCTCTATAGCCGACATATCCTCATGCTGACGCTGCAGCGGTGGCGTCATAGACGCTAGCATCAGGCAAGCGACATCAATGCTATCATTGACGTGCTTTTCATAGGCATCCCGAACCGCCCTTGCGGCGTTCGGAGCGGGCTGCGGCGGTATCGCCGTCTCGAGGACATACAGTTTCCTCTCTGCCTTAAGAACGATCTTAAGGTGTCCAAACCAGTCAGACAAGTTTGGCCCAGCAAACTTCTCCCTTTCCAGTAGGGATCGCACATTGAAGCTCATGGTGTTCGTTGCTGCAGGAATCTACAACAAGCAAGAACAGCAAGGTCAGTATCAATGTTCAGAATCATTCCAGGACTTAAGAAAGATTCTTTTCTCACTATTTTATCTGACTGAATAATCCAGTAAACAGTCCGAAAGAGTAACACTCTTTTAGTGAGATGGGATCCAGATTTCATACTTGGTCTCCGCGTCCCGCTCAGGCGAGATAAGATGCACAGAGAGGACAAGCACTAATTTCTGGTAGGCTGTCCCAGCCAATCGCCAACCCGTGCGATTCCCCTTCATCTGGGCAATCCAGCAGACTGTGCCAACTGAGTTGGTACAACACAGTCTCTGATCCCTCAGATGGCTGCCTCCATGTGCTACCATATGCGCCACATATGTAGCCTACATGGTCAAGCTGACCTGACCTACTCCCTGGACCACCACGTGCTATGCTGAGCAACGAGAAGGGATAAATCCCTACTCTGTAACACGCAGGTGTAATCCCGCACCGTCTGAAGATAGATGGACGTGCCCACTGAGTGGGTTCAACACGGCTCCAACGATAGTCAGAACAGTGAGGTTTCGCGTCGGAAGGCATTACGTGCTTGATATATTAGCGTTGGATTTTAACGGTCTTTTATCTTCTTCACTATCATACAAGTCCTATGGTGATAGTAGAAGATAAACACATGCAATTCTAATTATTTAAGCAATAAATAGAAAGCATGATCTTATGTGGTAAAAGCCCATGAACCCTAGTAAGACCTTAATTTTACTTAAGTCTTCACTTGAGCTCATTTGCATCTCATCTGGTCCAACCCAGGCCCCTAGCGCCAAGAGCACCTCAGGTGCGCCACCAGCTGAATGCCCCCTTTTGGATGTGTGCCTTTGTGCTCTTGTCTAATCAAATACAATTTGATCTATCTAGACAAGTTTGACTCGCAGGTCAATTATACATTATAAATTAAGTACAAATGTGATTCGCAGATCACAAAATAATTTACAAGTTTGATTCCAGGCTCGCAGGCCCCAGCACAGCACACATTTAACATGGGCAGCCCACATAAGAATAAATAGACAAGCATCATGGCATCAATCATCATGTGATCCAATCAAGAAATTAAATTTTTGAAAACCCCATAGGCATCAATATTAATTTCCTTATGTGCCCTACAACCTTACAATGGTCCATTGATAGGGATCCACTCATCCATCTAGTTAGATCCTGTGCCCTTGCATGCACCGAGTCCTAACTGACCCGAATTGACCTAATGGTCAACCATGCATGCGCCAAGGGCTAAACCACCTTCAAGAGTTTTGGCAAGCGGGTGTGACCCCGGGCCTAACTCAAGAGTGTTCATTGGTTGTCTCAACCAGACCTCGCTACACACCTTTGATGCAGTCAACCTATAGCCACCTCATGCTTGCGCACAGGTGCTATCTGGTCAACCCATCTAGGCTGTCAGATGGTCTGATCAGACTAGTTTGATCCATTCTAGATGAAGCTTTCAACCCTATCAACCCATCTAAGGGTTTATAGCAAGGGCTTAGATCTAAGTATGCGCGCAAGTTCATTGAGTTTTTAAGAAAAACTATAACATGCAATAAGCGCAACTATGTAAGCAACAAACATGCGCCAACATATGTTAACCTCATACATGCGCCACAATAAACTACATACAACTAGCACTTTCGCATGATGAGAAAACTTAGATCTAACATGGAACACAATACATTAAGCAATCATAAGCATCATACCGAAACCAAACATGCTCTGATACCAATTGCAGGAATCCCCTTCAAGGGGGAGCGAGAAAACCCTAAGGTAAGAACCCCTTTCGAGAGAGGGGCGCATTCAAAACTTTGATAGCGGAAGCATAGACTTTTAGGGTTTCATAAGATCGCAAATGGTATAGCTATATGATCAACTTAATTGAACTTTAGATCAAGTTATGATCTTACCAATGCCATGGATGGATGGCGGCTTGGAAGAAGAAAGATCGAAAGGGATCTTCTCCTTAGAAGACACACACTAAGTGATGAAGGCTTCCAACTTGCGCAACTTTTGTGCTAGCAAAATGCCAAGTTGTCCTTCTCGAGTGGTAGGATGATAAGATGATGCTAGGGCCGAGAGTTCTTGTTTTCGTCCTCCCCTTCTCCTCGTCGTGAGTGCAAGCCAAAAACTCTCACTCTCGAATCCAAACCGAAAGGGAGAGAGAGCTCATCAAATGAAAGAAACGGTTACCATTTAATGTGTAACCCCCTTCATTAAAGCCCCCTTAATTCCTTGCGTTCACCCTAAGTGAACCAACCGAAAACATCTCTTAAATTGAACCATGCGTTCACCCTAGTGAACCGGTTCAATTAGGTTTGGTTCAAAGACCAATTAACCCAAGCCACTTGGTCTAAATCATATTAACCCCTAAGGTTTCAGATCTAACCGTTCATCTCTCGATGCTCCTGATCTCACCGATCTAGCATCTGCTCTCTCGATCGAAGCTTACCGATCTCAAGCCCTAATCAATCAAACATGATCAGGCTAGATCTCACTTACAATCAGAGTTTAAATCCCTTTAAACTGAACCCAAATAATTCAGTCCACACGATCTGACTTAAAGAAAGCCATATCACCAAATTGTGTGACCCTGAGGGTTTCCTTTAAATGTCGGTAACGATAACTTACGTTATCACGATCAGTGAGGGGTATCTAGCAACACATCACTGTCTCCCGATATAAAGGAAAGAGTCTTCCAAGACTACACCCAACCCATAGCACAAGTGTGATTCAGTTTCACTAGGCATACAAGTGTCCTTTGCCACTGGATGTTCTTATTGGACAAGCGGGTCAAGCTTGTAACTCCAATACGATGAGCATGACTAGATCAGATGAACATAGTCATCTGGGTATGGCCATACACTATCTCAATCATCTCATATAGGGGGGCCCTTTAGAACATCACACTCCTTGAACAAGGAGACGGCAATCCTATATCTATCACTAGTGTCCTAACCTGACTCATGATCATTATCCAAGATAGTCTATAATCATTATCTTTCAAATGATATTGAACTACCTCAAAATAATGACATTCATCATTTAGAAACACAAGTGATCTCAAGTCAAAGGACATGTGCCACTTGTTGCTTACAAGGATCATTCACATTGTGACAAGCAATTGAATATCCTAGTAGGGTCTGTCCAGTACATCCAATGCACCCATGAGTCTTCATCTTACTCCATGCTCGAAGCATCCTATAAGATTAGCACACATATTAGTCTCAATCATATCAAGGCTGTCTCATGTTCACCAAGATATCTCGACTAAGGACTTATAGCCTGTCAGCCTAGCTGAACAGCTTTGAGACATTATTCAGAAGTACTCTCATTACAGCAGACAAGGTAACAAACTGAATAATAACCATGCCTTTATAAACTTAAGAGTTTATTACATGACACTTATACAATCCCAAGGCCTCAAACATTAGCCTTAAGGGCATACCCCAACACCACTCACTGCTTGTGATGACCTTTGGTCAGCACTACCAGCGTCAGAGGAACCTACAGGGTCGCACACCTTGATACTTGAGTTCTCGTATTGATCGGGAAGCCTTATAATCGAGTTATTGGATAACTCGGATCTAATTGGGAGATTTCATGAGCGCCAATGGGCCTGATGAGATGGAAGAATGTTATTGGAGCCAAACTTCAATTTTGGCAGGTTGACCCGTATTTGACCATGGTTGGTCACATTTGGATTAGGGTTGCATTGGATTGGATCCAAGTGCTTAATCAACCTATGCAATGATGTTTGGGCTAGCTCATTATCCAATGAGGCCCAATAACAAGTTCTCATGAAGAGATGAGAGGCTAAAAGGGTATAATGGGGAGAAAGATGAACCATTAGGCGCCTAGGGGCATAATGGGGTCATGTTGGCGCCTTTGCTTCATTATGGAAGTAAAGGGCGCCTCCCCCTCTCTTCCTAGGATGGAATGCATGCCTCTATGGCATTGCTTGAGGCGCAAGGCAAGGCCTTGGCGCACAAGGAACGGCGTGGGAACAAAAGGTAAGGTTGAATGAGAATTATGGAAATGTCTTGGAGACTTTCCTTATCTCAAACCTCCTCATCCTAGCCCTACACTTGTCATGATCCTAGCCATTACCCTAACCGCCTCTTGCCCTATAAATATTACCCTAGTCGCCCCCTCTTGTGGGTAATTAATCCTTGAAGGCGTGAACACAAGGAGAGGAGCGAGTGCTTGGAGCAAGGGCGCATCTTCCATAACCGCAACCCTCTTCCTCCTTTCCTCTTGGCGCAAGGAGATCTAGGGCTTGGCGGCTTGGGCGGTTTTCCCTCTTCACTTGGCGCATCTTTTCTCTGAGTGGCGCAAGAGAAGTAAAACATCTCCCTAAGGCTTGGATCTTCTTCCCGAGGCTAGCACCGGGCGTGGGAGAAGAGAACTCAAGAGATCCGTGTGTGCGAGACTGCAGAGGGCGCACACTTGGACGCCTTCATCGACATCGCTCTACATTGCTCTTAAGGTATTTCCTAACTCATCGTGTCGACTCCCTTACATACGATCTTCACTGGGTTTTTGGGACTGGCCTGTTTCGGGGACATTCTTCCGCTGCGAAAAATGTATGTCCATAACTCTGAAAATTGTAAAATGTCCCCGGGGTTTCCCAACAGTGGTATCAAAGGGACTTGCAAGACTCGAACGATGTTTTATGCTTTTCTTCCATGCTCACATGCCATATCTCTATTTTCGTAAATAGCATGATGCATGGCAATCGATTTTTCTAAAAGTAGAAAAATTAGGGTTTCTTGTTTCTATCATCCTCTCAAAATCTTTTGGAATTTTTTGACTATTTTTCTTGTTTGATTTAAAGATCAAAGGCGCACGTAATTTTGTCAAGTAGGACGGGCATTGTGTCTTCAGACTGGCCAAGTCTCTTGATCTGACAAAATTGCCAGCCGAAAGGATCTCTGAAATCATCATGAAAAATAAATCGCAATAAACCAAAAGACTTGTGAGAAGAAGATGAGAAAAAGAAACTGGTTTTATGAAAAAGTAAAATTTCAGAATTTATGTTTTTCATGAGCATGTAGAATTGCATGAGTAAATACCTTGATTGTGCATAATGTTGTGATCATGAGTCAAGCCCCTCTTGCATGCCTATGATGTATCCTTGTGCGGCCTGCGTGCCATCTTTTTATTAAGAGGAAGATTAAGGGCTAGGCGCATCCTTCTTGGACCTTGATGCTCGCATCTTGCTTGATGGCGCAAGGATGCAAGGTGATGCATGCAAGGTGGTGCTTGGTTGCTTGGTGGCGCAAGAAATCTTGGCCCCTTGCATGGTGGTGCACCTTCCTTGGAGGAAGAGCATGGCATTGGCCGAACCTATGGGGAACTTTTAAAGTGTACCTCTAGGGTTTGAGAGCTAAACCATGAGAGAAGGACCTTGGAGCCAACCTTGAAGTTCAAGCTAGAGGTCGGCTAGGTTAGGTCTAGTTTTTGAGGCTTGAGTTCTAGGACAAGAGTTGAACCTATTTCATGGCATGGATTGGTTCAATGTCTTGTATAGGATATGATTACATCATCCTTTACTGCTTTTATTATTATCTGCAGAAGCATGCCTGAAATGTTTTACCGT
This sequence comes from Costus lasius, assembly GCA_027563935.2. Classification (NCBI taxonomy): domain Eukaryota; kingdom Viridiplantae; phylum Streptophyta; class Magnoliopsida; order Zingiberales; family Costaceae; genus Costus; species Costus lasius. Next base: position 42,916,258 of record CM050448.1, read on the forward strand.
TATGTTATCACTATAGGATTGCATGCCTGTAATGATAGATATAAGATAAAACTGAGATGATGAGACCTTAAACAAAAACCCTCAATTAAAATATCAAGTCTGGTAGCCTTCTAACGCGTAGCCCTCACTAAGCTATCGATCAGTGGAGTTGTGAATTGTTTCCCACCCTCGTGGGACACACCCACTTATCTTTAGAAAGTGCATGGTGGCAATGGTTTCCCCAGTCCAATTTTAACCTGGACGTGCCTTCGCAAGGAAACTTGTTGGCCCTGGGCATAATGGTTAGGAATGGACTTGACTGGAAGTTCACATGTGCTGGGCACATGGTGAAAGTCTAGAGGCATCGTCGAGAGGTAAAGGTTTCATGTTGTATCCAGCCCTTGCTGGACATGAAATGCCCAGACTGTCTCGACAAGGGGGGTTGCTTGGAGCAACCGGCCGGCGCGTCCACCTTAGGAAGCATGGGTTTCTTTGTGCATCTCATCCCACCCTCGTGGGACGCAAAGCCTCATGTGAAATAAGGATCCCATCTCACTAGGAAGTTTTAAACTTCCCGATTGACTTTGTGGGTTGTCAATTCGAATATACAATAGTGGGAGCCATGGTCATTTAAAACAAGTCCAGTTTAAATGACTAGAAGTAGTACTAATCTGCTGTTTCTTGGTTGTTGTTGAACAATGGCTGTGAACAATGACAGATGGTCACTACGATCTACCCTAGAAAGGGATAAGTTGGTTGGATCCAACTTAAAGGATTGGTATATGAATTTGAGAATTGTGCTCAAGCTCGAGAGGAAGCTATATGTCCTTGAGAAGCCAATTCCTGAACCACTTCCATGCTTGGCCTTGGCGGCTTAGAAGGATGCTTATGATAAGCATCAAGCTGATACTTCGTAGGTTGCACAATTGATGCTAACCAACATGTCGCCCGAGCTTAGAGGGCAATATGAATCTAAGAGTGCCTCTGAAATTATTTCTAATATAAGGCAGCTTTTTGATGCATTGGTTGAGCTCAACCCTCCCAAAGTAAACATTCAGTGCGTTGAGCCCAAAGGCTTAACTAATACATTGAAAACAAAGATGGAAAGAGTCAGGAATAATAAGTGCTACTCATGTGGAGGACCACCTCACATGATAAAGGACATAGTACGACTTCAGAATGAGAAGAAGAGAGGCAAGGCTTCGTCTTCATGCTCAGGTATTTATGTTACAGAAGTCAACCTTTATACTTCTATGTCATGGGTATTGGATACCGCATGTGGAGCTCATATTTGTACAAATATGCAGGGGCTCAAGAAAACTAGATCGGTGCGGCTTGGAGAGATTGACCTACGCGTTGGAAACGGGGCACAGGTTGCTGCTGTTGCTGTAGGTATTTTGACTCTCTCCTTGCCTTCTGGACTTCAATTAGAACTAGACAATTGCTTTTGTGTACCTTCGCTAACAAAGAACATTGTATCCATTCCTTGCTTGGCGAGGAAAGGATTTAAATTTGAAATAAATAATAACTCCTGTTCTTTTTCATTTGCAAATATGTTCTATGGGAAGGGTACTTTGTGCAATGGTCTAAATATCTTGGATATGGAAAGTTCTATTTGTAACATAAGCAATAAGTGGACCAAACTAAGTGGTTCAGTTGGTGCTTTCCTATGGCACTGTCGATTAGCCCATATAAATAAGAATCGCATCCAACAACTCCATGCAAATGGATTGTTAGATTCAAGTTCCTTGGAGGAATTTGATACTTGTGAACCTTGTTTATTAGGGAAGATGACAAAGGCGCCCTTCACCAAGATTGGTGAGAGGGCAGAAGGTTTATTGGATCTCATACATACTGATGTGTGTGGGCCCTTCAATAAACAAGCCAGAGGAGGGTACAACTACTTCATTACCTTTACTGATGACTTCAGTAGGTATGGTTATGTCTACTTAATGAGACATAAATCTGAATCCTTTGAGAAATTCAAAGAGTTCAAGAATAAAGTAGAGAACCAGCTTGGAAGATCCATTAAAGCTCTTCGATCAGATCGAGGGGGAGAATACCTGAGTGGTGAGTTCTTTGACTATCTGAGAGAGTGTGGGATCATATCCCAACTCACTCCTCCTGGAACACCTCAATGGAATGGTGTGTCTGAAAGGAGAAATCGAACTTTATTGGATATGGTTCGATCCATGATGAGTCATGCAACTCTACCTTCATCATTCTGGGGGCATGCACTAGAAACAGCTTCTCTGATACTGAATAATGTTCCATCTAAGAGTGTCTCCAAAATACCATACGAGGTGTGGAGTGGGAGACGCCCTAATCTCACGTTTATCAGGATCTGGGGATGTGAGGCTTATGTCAAACGTCAGGATTCTAGCAAGCTAGAACCTATATCTGATAAGTGTGTGTTTGTGGGGTATCCTAAGGAAACTAAAGGATACTTCTTCTATGTCCCAACCGAGAACAAAGTTTTTGTTGCTCGCGGTGCTGTCTTTCTAGAGAAAGAATTTCTTATGAAAGAAGTTAGTGGGAGGAAGTTTGACTTGGATGAGGTCCAAGTGCAAGCACAAGACAAAGAGATGGAATCTGAGCCACCTGCACCGGTTGCTAGGCAACCTGAGGCTCAGACACAGGTCCCGCGTAGGTCTGAGAGAATTCATCGTGCACCTGAAAGGTATGGGTTGCTACCGACCCAACACGATGGGATCTTCATCATTGAGGATGAACCTAGAACCTATGATGAGGCGGTTAGTGGATCGGACTCCGAGAAATGGCTTGACGCCATGAGATCTGAGATGGATTCCATGTCGGCTAACCAAGTTTGGGATTTGGTTGAGCTGCCTGATGGGGTAAAACCCATAGGGTGTAAATGGGTCTTCAAGAAGAAGACAGACATGGATGGCAAAATAGTTACCTATAAGGGTAGACTAGTGGCTAAAGGATTTAAACAAGTCCACGGGGTGGACTATGATGAAACCTTCTCGCCAGTTGCCATGATTAAATCCATTCAGATTAAACCTTAACGGGAAGCTGACTGAGGATGTGTATATGACACAACCTGATGGCTTCATCCATCCTGCAGAGGCTAATAAGGTCTGCAGGCTAAAGAGGTCCATTTATGGATTAAAGCAAGCATCTCGAAGTTGGAATCTTCGATTTGATGAGGCCGTGAGAGATTATGGTTTTATCAAAAGCGAAGATGACGCCTGTGTATACAGAAAATTCAGTGGGAGCTTGGTAATCTTTCTGGTCTTGTATGTTGATGACATACTCCTCATCGGAAACGACATCCCTAGTCTTCAAGCTGTGAAGACATGGTTGGGGAAGTGTTTCGAGATGAAAGACTTAGGGGAGGCCGCCTATATTCTAGGCGTGAGGATCTACCGGGATAGATCCAAGAGGCTCTTGGCCCTTAGTCAAAGTACTTACATTGATAAGGTACTGGAGAGGTTCTACATGGAGCAATCCAAGAAAGGATACCTTCCAGTGAGACATGGCCTTACTCTCTCAAAGAGCCAGTGTCCTACAACTAAGGCTGAGAGGGATGACATGAGTCGAATTCCTTATGCTTCGGCAGTAGGATCGATCATGTATGCAATGTTATGTACTAGACCAGATGTGGCATATGCTGTGAGCATTACCAGCCGATACCAATCCGATCTAGGTCTACAGCACTAGGTGGCTGTAAAGAACATCCTAAAGTATCTGAGAAGAACTAAGGATTTGTTCTTGGTCTATGGGGGATAGGAAGAGCTCAGTATGCAGGGATATACTGACACATCGTTCCAGTCTGACCCTGACGACTTTAGATCGCAGGCTGGCTATGTGTTCAAGATAAATGGAGGCGCTGTATGTTGGAAGAGCTTCAAGCAATCCACCATAGCAGATTCTACAACCGAAGCTGAGTATGTGGCTGCTTCTGAGGCAGCCAAGGAAGCTGTTTGGATAAGGAAGTTCTTATGTGATCTTCAAGTGGTACCTAGTGCAATGGATCCCATTGAACTCTATTGTGACAACAATGGAGCAATTGCACAAGCCAAGGAGCCACGGTCTCATCAAAGATCCAAACACATACTTAGAAGATTTCACCTGATCAAAGAGATCATTGACAGAGGTGATGTCAAAATTAGCAGAGTAGACACAGAGAATAATCTGGCAGACCCATTGACCAAGGCTTTGGCGCAGCAGAAGCATGATGGTCACGCTAGAGATATGGGGTTGAGATTCCTCAACTTCTAGGTCTTAGTGCAAGTGGGAGATTGTTGGTGTATATGCCCTAGGACCTAGTTTTGGTCAACTTATGTACTACTTGACACTGATATTTATATATCATTCTGGCATTGTCATTATCATTGTTTGACTACACCTGCGATTGTGTACTTACATGATAATGTCCCTGGAGACAGATTGGATCTGTGCTCGAATTATAATCCCCAGTCGATGTACCTTAGTGGATATGGGACAGCTATGGTACTTGAGAGACTGGTATGTGGGCTGGTTAGGCACGTGGTGCTAACGCAGACACATGGGTATATCATTGGGGATATACTGGATAGACCCGCTATGAGGCTATGACTTGGTGTCATGAGTTATCCTCATAAGTGACAGGAGATGCATTGATCCCTTGACTTGAGGTCATTGATCATTCTATATGGTTAGGGACTTGCTTTGATACAACCTAACACCTTGCCGTAGCTAGGAGGTCATAACGGTTGTTATTGAGCATGTCACGACCCATATGAGAAGATCAATGGACAGACATAGGATTTGCCCCTTCCCTAAGGAAGTATGATATACATGGAGCTCCTTTATGGTTCTATGACTGAGAGTGTATGGCCATACCCAGGTGAAAACCTGTTTTAGTCATAGCCATGTGATTGGATGAAAACAAGTGGTGACACACTTGTCCAATCGGATATCAGTACGGCAAAGAGACTGTAATGCATCTGTACCTAGTTGCGATGATGGGGATGTCGATGTCGATATCCATTCCAACGACCTGGGTAGCAGCGATGCACTGCTAGGTGCCACTCACTGCTTGTGATGACATTTGGTCAGCACTGCCAGCGTCAGAGGAACCTACAGGGTCGTACACCTTGATACTTGAGTTCTCGTATTGATCGGGAAGCCTTATGATCGAGTTATTGGATAACTCGGATCTAATTGGGAGATTTCATCAGCACCAATGAGCCTGATGAGATGGAAGAATGTTATTGGAGCCAAACTTCAATTTTGGCAGGTTGACCCGTATTTGACCATGGTTGGTCACATTTGGATTAGGGTTGCATTGGATTGGATCCAAGTGCTTAATCAACCTATGCAATGATGTTTGGGCTAGCTCATTATCCAATGAGGCCCAATAACAAGTTCTCATGAAGAGATGAGAGGCTAAAAGGGTATAATGGGGAGAAACATGAACCATTAGGCGCCTAGGGGCATAATGGGGTCATGTTGGCGCCTTTGCTTCATTATGGAAGTAAAGGGCGCCTCCCCCTCTCTTCCTACGATGGAATGCATGCCTCTATGGCATTGCTTGAGGCGCAAGGCAAGGCCTTGGCGCACAAGGAAAGGCATGGGAACGAAAGGTAAGGTTGAATGAGAATTATGGAAATGTCTTGGAGACTTTCCTTATCTCAAACCTCCTCATCCTAGCCCTACACTTGTCATGATCCTAGCCATTACCCTAACCGCCTCTTGCCCTATAAATATGACCCTAGTCGCCCCCTCTTGTGGGTAATTAATCCTTGAAGGCGTGAACACAAGGAGAGGGGCGAGTGCTTGGAGCAAGGGCGCATCTTCCATAACCGCAGCCCTCTTCCTCCTTTCCTCTTGGCGCAAGGAGATCTAGGGCTTGGTGGCTTGGGCGGTTTTCCCTCTTCACTTGGCGCATCTTTTCTCTGAGTGGCGCAAGAGAAGTAAAACATCTCCCTAAGGCTTGGATCTTCTTCCCGAGGCTAGCACCGGGCGTGGGAGAAGAGAACTCAAGAGATCCGTCTGTGTGAGACTGCAGAGGGCGCACACTTGGACGCCTTCATCGACATCGCTCTACATTGCTCTTAAGGTATTTCCTAACTCATCGTGTCGACTCCCTTGCATGCGATCTTCACTGGGTTTTTGGGACTGGCCTGTTTCGGGGACATTCTTCCGCTGCGAAAAATGTATGTCCATAACTCTGAAAATTATAAAATGTCCCCGGGGTTTCCCAACAGAAGCATGCGTCCATGGCTTGATTTGGAAAGGGAGTTGAGGAGTTATGAAGCCCCTTTAACTCAAGTCTTCAAGTGGTGATAGTTGAATTGAGTTGAAACTGAATTTCCTTCTTTGGAGCTCACTAGGTGAGTGACTTGAGCTGAGCTATCTAAGTTGTCTTGAGTTGCTTCTTTACCTACAGGGTTAGTTGCCCAAAACAAATATACTACCCTACATGCACTGGGAACTACATGGCATTTTATTGAAAGTAAAACACTTACTCTAACAAAGCAAATTGCAAATGATCAAATAAGGGAAGTTGTATGCTTCTAACTTACCATGATGCAATGCAATGCAAGTAGGATCTTAGGAAGAAAAACCATACCTGAGAGGATTCTTTCGAACCCTAGTAGACCTCCTTGGAGCTAGTCTTGGCCCCCCATCAAAACCCATACCTAATATCACTGTCTAACAATTTAAGGTATGCTTTCCTTGGTGCTAATTTATTCATTCTGAACTCTGCATTTTACAGTGGTCAAGCTAATGACCCTAAACTAGCGCTTCTTAGGAGGCAACCCAAGCACTTTATTTCTTTCATTTTAATTAGTTTTTCTGATGTGTGTTATTTATTTTTCAGGTTGAAATTAGAATTCTGGATCTGCTTGTCATCATAAAAAAAAATAAAAAAAAACTGCTATTAGCACTTCTAACTCTGCCGCTATTATTGAAGAATACTGCTGCTGCTATCTGGCGCCGAATACCCATCTTCTTGCTGCTTTGAGTTCAATGAAGGTTCATGTTTCATCTTGCTGCAAGCCTCTTTGATTTCAACTATTGAACTGCTACATCTGCTATGGCCATCAAACGAAAGATCAGAGCTCGACAATCTACCATGCACACACCTACTGCTACTTTTTGTCAGCCTGCTTCTTCAGCTATTTTGCCTCCATCCGACGCTATTCTGAGGCAATGCTCTGTCTTTGGCTTCCTCATGCATAATTCTGTTCAATTCCACAAATGCCACCAGCTTCTACAACTTCTCTAGATGTCCTGCTAAATTCACACGATGATGTGGATGACTCTCTAAAGGAATGTGCTGAGATGAGCACCGACAATAAATCCTCCTGATCTTGTGAGTATTGCTACCCATCTCTCCAAATTTTGAGTTCTTTACATGCTATGCATAGGGACTATGCATAATCTAAGTGTGGGAGATTATGGGTCAGGTTCATTTTCAAAATATGTTATGCGGTAACTCAATACTTATGCTTTACGCTTTGATGATACATTTCATATCCTACGCTCTGATGATATGATGAAGATTAGTGGTGATATTATTTCTGATTTTTGGAAATCATGATAGCTTGATTTTTTTTTATATATTGACTCCTTGGGATATTATTATATTATGAATCTTAGTTCAAGTCACGCAATTCGTATGATTATCTTTTGATGGAAAAAGGACTGTGGAGTGACCTATCTGATTTTTTATTGAGTTTTTACTTTCAAAGTAATGCTTATGATCTCTCTGTGCAAGTACGTGTCTCCATCTATTTGATTCACCTTACTACTTGGTGGTTTCAATCAATGCACTTATGGTTGTTATCTCCTCTCTCTAAAAAACAAAAGGACTCCTCTACTTGGCACTGCGAAAAATTGGCAGTGGCACTGAAGATATGAGTTGAAGTCCATAAAAAAAATAATAATAAGACTCCTCTACTTGGCACCGCGTAAAATTGGCAGTCGTACCAAAGACATGAGTTGAAGTCAAAACACACAAAAAAAAGAGACAGTGGATGAAAGTTACACAAAAATAAAGAGCGCATTGGTTTTTTTTTTTTCCAACTTGTATCTTTGGTTGAATCAGGTTTGAACAAAGTACGTACTGCAAATAGAAGATTACTGTATTTCACGGAGGTAAGCCTTATTTGACTTTGGTTATTGGATCTTCACACCCTTATTCTTGACAATAGATGATTATTTTGAATGCCCTGACTTGCTAAGGTTTGTTCATAATGATATCTCCCTAGGACACAATATTTTACAAGCTTGACCTGATTTCATCTTTTTCTGATTACCACTTTTATCTTTATATGCTTGAGGACAAGCATTGATCTAAGTCTGGGAGGTTTTTGATGTCTCGTATTTAAATAGTCCTTTTGACTACTATTCCCTAGTGAATCATACGAAATATGATTACCACTATATAAATACGAGACATATTTCATGCTTCTACTAGGGATTTTTTTTATACAAATATGACATATTTCATGCTTCTACTTCTCTTTCCAGCTTATTTCATTAACTTTCGTCAGAAGCTTCACTACTTGTCATATTTGTTAAATACTGGAAAATTTACTCGTTTCTAGAGCTATACGGATGCACGATCACATACCCGAGTGAATCTGGATTCATGACAAGAAATTTAGCTTCAGACGAGTTTACCCGCATTCAGCATTTATTGCCAGCTACCAAGACACATGCCATCAAGAGAACAGACGTCATTAATGAGACATTCATGAATGAGGATTTAATGAGACATTCATGAATGAGGATTTAATGAAACACATTCATGAATGAGGATTTAATGATAGACATTCATGAATGAGAATAACACGCCATCAATGAAAGGCACCTTGAAGAGACACCTTGAAGAGGCACCTTGAAGAGACACCTTGAAGAGACACCTTGAAGTCTATATATAAGAGAGATGAGTTCTCCACTTGGAGCGTCCGGAGGTGAAAGGAGCGTCCGAAGGCGGCCGGAGGCCCGGGGGTGGAGCGCCCAGTGGGGCTCTAGGGGAAGAGAGGAGGATTACGCTCGAGAACCAAGGCTTGGTCGCAAGAACGCAAGTAATTCCAAGGAGAAGAAGGATTCTTTGAGGAGGAGACAAAGGAGTTTGTCTTGATTCTTTTTCCATTTTTACCTTGTTCTGTTTCCTTACTTTTAATTGTAAGGCTTGTTGCTGTTGTAACCATGTATGTATTAGCGTAAAAACCTCAATCGGGATTTGGGTGTAGCCCATCTTTTTGATTTATAAGTCTTAACGTTAAGAATTGCTTTTGGATGTATCTTTCGAGGCTATTTGATCTTGGTTTGTTTGATTCGTGTTTATCGTTTCTTGGCCAGATCAGTTTTCACTTTAGTTGATTATGGTAAGAACTGAGAGGTGAATCACAATCAATGGATCCTCCTATATCATTCATATGTGCTCTATTACTTGAAGACTTAAAATCAATGAGAGTTGTAGAGATGACTTAAGGAATCTTCGTGTCCTATTTCAATATGATCTATTTATGCTTAGTCCACCGCGAGAGTAGGAGACTAACTAAGTAGATCGTGTAGTTGTCCACTGCGAGAGTAGGAGACTAACTAAGTTGTTGAGTTGTGCATGGCTCAAGGGGACATGTCCTTGGTTTCTGAAAGATTTTCTAAGCAGTACTTTTCATTACGCTTATAAGTTGATAGATGTGGTGAACCCCGATTTGCCGATTTATCTCATATCTGTAGGACCTTTATTTTATTAAACTTTTATCTTAGTTTGTATCACCAATCAAGATTTTCAATCGCTTAGCTATCAAATATTAGAAGATTTGGTACTTGACAGTCCATCCCTGTGGAAACGATATCTTAAGAACTACATCGGTAAGCCGTGCACTTGCGGATTTTGTGCAACATCCATCTCGGATCGCATGGCCTTAAGCCTTCTCTCGGAGTCCAGTCCACTGACCGCCTCATCATAAGACTGGGGTTCATCCTCAATGATGAAGATCCCATCGTGTTGGGCGGCAGCGACCCATACCTCTCAGGTGCATGACGAATCTTTCTAGACCTACGTGGGGCCTGTGTCTGAGCCTCGGGTTGCCTAGCAACTGGTGCAGGTGGCTCAGGTTCCATCTCTTTGTCTTGTGGTTGCACTTGGACCTCGTCCAAGTCAAACTTCCTGCCACTGACTTCTCTCATGATAAATTCTTTCTCTATAAAGACAGCACCCCGAGCAATAAAAACTTTGTTCTCGGTGGGAACATATAAGTAGTAACCCTTTGTTTCCTTAGGGTACCCCACAAACACGCATTTATCAGATCTAGGTTCTAGCTTGCTAGAATCCTGACGTTTGACATAAGCCTCACATCCCAAGATCTTGATAAAAGAGAGATTAGGGCGTCTCCCACTCCATACCTCGTATGGTATCTTGGATACACTGCTAGATGGAACATTATTCAGTATCAGAGAAGCTGTCTTAAGTGCATGCCCCCAGAATGAGGGAGGTAGAGTTGCGTGACTCATCATAAACCGAACCATGTCCAATAAGGTTCGATTTCTCCTTTTCGACACATCATTCCATTGAGGGGTTCCAAGAGGAGTGAGTTGGGATAGGATCCCACACTCTCTCATATAGTCAAAGAACTCACCGCTCAGGTACCCTCCAGCACGATCTAATCAAAGAGCCTTAATGATCTACCAAACTCGTTCTCTACTTCATGTCTGAACTCCTTAAATTTCTCAAAGGATTCAAACTTATATCTCATCAAGTAGACAGAACCATATCTGCTGAAATCTTCAGTAAATGTGATGAAGTAGTTGTACTCTCCTCTGGCTTGTTTATTGAATGGCCCACACACATCAGTATGTATGAGATCCAATAAACCTCCTGCCCTCTCACCAATCTTGGTGAATGGCTCATTTGTCATCTTCCCTAATAAACAAGGTTCACAAGTATCAAATTCCTCCATGGAACTTGAATCTAACAACCCATTTGCATGGAGTTGTTGGATGCGATTCTTGTTTATATAGGCTAATCGACAATGCCATAGGAAAGCACCAATTGTACTACTAAGTTTGGTCCTTTTATTATTTATGTTACAAATAGAATTATCCATGTCCAAGACATATAACCCATTGCATAAAGTAACCTTCCCATAGAACATATTTGCAAATGAAAAAGAACAGAAGTTATTATTTATTTCAAACTTAAATCCCTTCTTTACCAAGCAAGGAATGGATACAATGTTCTTAGTAAGTGAAGGTACATAATAACAATTATCTAGCTCCAAATTAAGTCTAGAAAGTAGGGAGAGAGAGTCAAAACTCCTACAGCAAAAGTAGCAACCTGTGCCCCATTCCCAACTCGTAGGTCAATGTCTCTAGGCCACACCGATCTACTTTTCTTGAGCCCCTGCATATTGGTACAAATATGAGCTCCACATGTGGTATCCAATACCCATGACGTAGAAGTAGAAAGGTTACTTCAATAACATAAATACATGAGTATGAAGATGAAGCCTTGCCTCTCTTCTTCTCATTTTGAAGTCGCACTATATCCTTTATCATGTGAGGTGGCCCCCCACATGAGTAAGTTGTTATTCCTGACTCTTTCCATCTTACTCTTCAATGTCTTAGTTGAGCCTTTTGGCTCAACATATTGAATGTCTACTTTAGGAGGGTTGAGCACAACCAATTCATCAAAGAGCTGCCTTAGATTCATATTGCCCTCTCAATTCGGGCGACATGTTGGTTAGCATCAATTTGGCAACCTCCAAAGTATTAGCCTGATGCTTATCATAGGCATCCTTCTCAGCCGCTGAGGCCGAGCATGGAAGTGTCTCAGGAATTGGCTGCTCAAGGACATACAGCTTCCTCTTGAGCCTGAGCACATTTCTCAAGTTCATATACCGATCCAGTAAGTTGGATTCAACCAACTTATCCCTTTCCAGGGTAGATCGCAGTGACCATCTGCCATTGTTCATAGCCATTGTTCTATGATAGCCCGAAAGGGAACACTACAAGTCTGGCACGCATGTACCTTGGACTAATCCTTGGTAACGGCACCAAAAACTTGTTGTCACATCCCGTTATCTTAACCCCAAACAAGCAATACAAGTCATAGAGAAACAGGATGTTATCATACAAGATCGATTCACATGCTAGGTAAAACCAAGTTCAAGAAAACACGATCTGAAAATTTTCGAGAATCCATACATAGAATCTCAGCGAAAACAAAATTTCAGAAATGTACCTGCCACCACGCAAAACTTGCACTAGACATATGCAAGTTCACAATTATATCAAATCCGATTGCAAAAATACCAATCAACTCAAATTGAAAACCAAAGTCACAATATCGATTTTATAAGTTCATAACTAACATCAATGATACCAAACACCGAAACCAGGCCCAAGCCCGCGGCGACACAAAAATCAAAATCTTAAAACTGCCACAACCGGCAACACAAGTTCACATAGTTCGGCCACAACCGGCCCCAGTTAATTAAGCACAAAAGTCTTATACATCCAACTGGCATAGCTATAGAGAATCACAATATCCATATAACATGCTAACTCAGGCAGTGCGCCCCTGTTCTACACCTGAAAATATTGAAGGGTGAGCTACACAGCCCAGTGAGTGGATAGTCTCAATCGACCATCCATAGCATACAATCAAAGATACATGCAGATTATTTTAAAAACATTTAGCAGAACATCATGTTAACATATAACAAAAAGAAAGAACAGAACTCAAAAAATAATTAGATGTACAGACATCACACACTTGTCACCACAGAGTAACCAAGGTTCTAGAGTCATACTCTAAACCAACTAAACACACCAACCACTTAATTGACCTAGTTGTCCAGCATATTCAAGAGTGACCATTATGGTCCAACCCGGCTTTGGCCTAAGCACTGGGAGAAGCCTGCAAATCACATGCAACATAAACATGGACAGTGTGTAGACTCAAGAGGTAATCCCCACCCGGTCAAGATGTGATACCTTGATCTACACTACTCCATAACACAAAAATCTAAGCGTCTAAGAGTGATGATATCAAGAGGTGGCCCCTGTCCGACCAAGACATGGCACTTTGCATCACACTCGTTCTCCCAAAGGGTTCCTTAACTGGACAACCACTAGACATATCTTATATCTTATTTCACAAAAGTGGACTCCTAAGCGTAGACCAGACTCTAGGATAGTCATTTTCATCACAAGAATCACAACAGGCAGGCTGAACATCAACCCCCTCACATATCACAATATACAGGGCTGAAATCTCAAACCCTTAACATATCACATATAGACTATCCCCTTGAGTACACGGTTACACTTAGCCTTAGTCCTATCCATCCCATAACACATAACATTCGAAACCACATATAACCACATAATATTTTATAGAGTCCTTAGGTTTCATGCTGATCTGTTCAGTATAATCTTGCTAAGTTATCACCCAAGTTTCTCAACCAAAGATACATAGCCATAATTATAGAACATGCTACCAACATAGAGAAACAATCATGGATTCTATAACATTATTAGCATTTATCAAACATCCATAAAACCAACATAAAATTAAAACATGTATTCTTACAAACTACTTTACAAATGATCACTTGTAGCCCACGGTATCTACAACATATTATCTACTTAAATTTTAAACCTTAGTTAAAAAGATTTCATGCTCAAGAATTCCATGTAAGAAATATCTAAATTTCGGTTTTCATGAATGAGTTTCGGTTTTAACATGGTGAATATTTCAAGAAATCAAATCCATCATCTAGAGTTTTCGGTTTTTAACATAGTGAATATTTCAAGAAATCAAATCTATCATCTAGCACAAACAAGAGGATAAAATTCGAATAAGACACCCCACTCACTTTGAACCGTGAACACCAAGATGAAGATCTCTCCAAAAAAACTCGTCTAAGGCCTTGAAGTTCCACCAAATATCACCACCAATGGAAGAGAAACACCACCAAACACCAAAGACGCCGGCCAAGGGAAGAAAGGAAGAGGAAGAAAGGAATTTCGCCTCCAAGCCTCCAAGAATCGCCCAAGCCTTCAAGCCGTCGCCCTAAGGTTTCTTCCAAGCCAAAAAAATGCCAATTCTCCTACCCTAGCCGAAATTACCAACTTGAATTTTTGGTTTTTAAATTTTAAACCCGCTAACCAATTAATTCAAATAGGGTTTATGAAATAACCCACTAACTAATTTATTCGAATTTTAAACTCAAAATCCATCTAATTTAAGTGTAAACCCAATAACCCATAGTTTAAGTGAAAATCCAATAAGGATTAAACCAACATCCAATAAACTCTAATTAATTAATTCACTTAAACTAACATCCAATAAGCTAATTAATTAATTAAAATTAACAACCATTAAACTCTAATTAATTAATTATAGATTAACAACCAATAAGCACTAATTAATTAGTTATAAATTAACAATCAATACATAGGAAAAATATCACAGTCAATAATTTTATTTAAATCAAAACAAAATATCACAGCCAATGATTTTATTTAAATCAAAAATAGTACTTACCAGGACTTAAGATCCTTGGATCTTACATCCCTCCCTCCTTATAAAGCTTTAGTCCTCTAAAGCTCAACATTCATATCATCAAAAAGATAAGCATAAAATTTCCTCATATCCGCTTCAGTCTCCCAGGTCGCCTCCTCAACCGACTGATTTCCCCAGATAACCTTTACTAAAGGTATAGACTTGTTCCTCAGAACTTTATCCTTCCTATCCACAATCCGGAGAGGTTTTTCCTCAAAGGTCAAATCACTCTGAATCTGAAGAGGTTCCAACTCCAATACATGAGATGGATCAGGATGATATTTCCTCAAAGCAGAAACATGGAACACATTATGCACATGATCCATAGCAGGAGGTAAAGCTAACCTGTAAGCCACTGGACCAACTCTCTGAATAATGTCAAAAGGGCCTACAAACCTAGGGCTCAGCTTGCCCTTTTTGCCAAACCTCATAACACCCTTAGTAGGTGACACCTTTAAGAAAACATGATCCCCTACCATAAACTCCAGGGAACGACGACGGGCATCAGCATAACTCTTCAGTTTATCCTGAATCTCTCTGACCTTATCAGTAGTTTCCTGTACTGCATCAGATCTCAAAATGAATCTATCACCAGTCTCCTCCCAACACAAGGGAGTCCTACACCTTCTTCCATACAAAGCCTCATATGGAGCCATCTCAATACTGGAGTGGAAGCTATTATTATAAGTGAACTCTATCAAAGATAGATCCCGGTTCCACTCGGAACTCCAATCAACCACATAAGCTCTCAACAGGTCTTCTAGAGTCTGGATAGTACGCTCCGTCTGGCCATCAGACTGAGGATGGTATGCTGTACTAAAACTCAACTTAGTACCCAAACCCTCCTGTAAGCTCTTCCAAAACCTGGACAGAAACCGAGAGTCCCTATCAGACACAATATCAACAGGCACTCCATGCAGTCTGACTATCTCGTCAATATACAATCTAGCCAGTCTCTCTAAAGGATAAGTCATCTTGATCGGGAGAAAGTGGGCTGATTTAGTGAGTCTATCAACAATCACCCAAATGGCATCATGACCCAATCTGGTTCTGGGCAAACCACACACAAAGTCCATACTGATGCATTCCCACTTCCACTCAGGAATAGGAAGGGGCTGCAACAAACCACCAGGTTTCTGGTGTTCAGCCTTTACCGTCTGACAGGTTAAACACCTAGAGACAAAATCAATTACCTCTTTCTTCATACCCGGCCACCAAAAGCTTTTCTTGAGGTCCTGATACATCTTAGTCACGCCAGGATGTAGAGAATATTTGGAATTATGGCTATCCTCCAATATTTCTTTCCTCAAGCTCGGTTCCTCAGGGACACACACCCTTCCACGAAACCGAAGGACACCATCATCAGACAAGCTAAAATCCTGAACTGTACCCGCATCCAAACTATCCCTGATCTGAACTAATTTCGGATCCACTGACTGCTGATCTCTGATTTTCTGCAACAAAGTAGACTGTACTCTGAGGAAAGCCACATAACCCGACTGAACTCTAGGAGAAACACTGATCCTGAGATCGCTGAACTCCTGAAGTAACTGCCACTCACTGACCCGTAGTGCCGCTACTGAAGTTACTGGATGTCTGCTCAGTGCATCAGCCACTACATTAGCCTTTCCAGCCTGATACTGAATAGAGAAGTCATAGTCTTTGATCAACTCCATCCATCTTCTTTGTCTCATGTTCAACTCCTTCTGAGTGAAGATGTACTTGAGACTCTGGTGGTCAGTCAACAGATCAAACTCTTGACCCAACAAATAGTGACGCCATATCTTCAGAGCAAAGACTACGGCCGCCAACTCTAAGTCATGAGTAGGGTAGTTCAACTCATATTCCTTCAGTTGTCTCGAAGCATAGGCTACCACAGAACCCTTCTGCATCAAGACACAACCCAACCCTTTGCCCGAAGCATCCGTATAGACAGTAAACCTTTCCCCATCACTAGGAATAATGAGGATCGGTGTACTAGTCAACCTCCTCTTCAGTTCTTGAAAGCTCTCTTCACACTTCTCATCCCAATTAAACTTGGCCTCCTTTCTGGTCAATTTAGTTAAAGGACCCGCCAGCTTGGAGAATCCCTCAACAAACCTCCGATAGTAACCTGCTAAACCCAGGAAACTTCTGATCTCAGTAGCACTAGTCGGTCTTCCCCAATTGAGGATGGCTTGCACTTTAACCGGATCCACAGACACCCCCTGACCAGAAATCACATGCCCAAGGAAACTGATCTTTTCTAGCCAGAACTCACACTTACTAGCCTTGGCATATAATCGGTTTTTCCTCAGGATCTCCAGCACTCTGCGCAAGTCACTGACATGATCCGGAGTAGTCCGAGAGTACACCAAGATATCATCTATGAAGACTACCACACAAGAATCAAGCAATTCATGAAATACCCTGTTCATCAAATCCATGAAGACAGCAGGTGCATTCGTCAGTCCAAAAGGCATAACTAGAAATTCAAAATGCCCATACCTGGTCCTGAAAGCAGTCTTAAATATATCCTCATCCTTGACCCTAAGCTGGTAATATCCTGATTTCAGATCAATCTTAGAGAACACTGTAGCTCCCTGTAATTGATCAAACAGATCATCAATTCTGGGAAGAGGATACTTATTCTTGATAGTCACTTGGTTCAGTTGCCGGTAGTCTATACACATCCTCAGGGTTCCATCCTTCTTCTTTACGAATAGCACTGGTGCTCCCCAGGGAGAAGCACTAGGCCGGATGTAACCTTTCTCCAGCAATTCCTCCAGTTGCTTCTTAAGTTCAGCCAATTCTGATGTAGCCATGCGGTAAGGAGCTCTGGAGATAGGTGCAGTACCTGGCACCAACTCAATGCCAAACTCTACCTCTCGTATTGGTGGCAAGCCTGAAAATTCCTCAGAGAACACATCAGGAAACTCTTTCACCACCGCCATCTGAGTCAAATCAGGAGTAGAATCATCCTGCACCTTAACATGCGCAAGATAACCCTTGCACCCACTAGCAAGTAACTTCCTGGCCTGCAGGAAAGATATCACATGCGGTCCTTGGTCTGACACTAGACCTCTCACAAAAAGCCGATTCCCATCTAGCAGATTCAAGGTGATTACTTTCTCAAAGCAATCCACAGAGGCATGATGTGAGGATAACCAATCCATACCTAAGATGACATCATAGTCTTGCATGTCTAAGAGGATTAGATCTACAAGAAACTCATAACCCTCTACATGCACTACACAATCAGCACAAACAGTGTCTGTAGATAATGACTTTCCTAAGGGAGTACTCACAGACACAACATAATCCATCACCTTAGGTAATACAGGTAAACATGCAGCAAATCTAACAGATACAAAAGATAAATTTGCACCAGGGTCAAATAAGATGCGAGCTAACTGATCAAATACAAATAAGGTACCTTCCACGACGGATCGGGAAGCTCGTGTATCCTTTTCAGCCACGGCATAAACTCGGGTCTGGAATGTAGGCTTATCTGTGCCTCTATGCTGCATCTCAGGCTCTTTGCAGTCCTTGACCATGTGCCTAGGTTTCTTACACCTGAAGCAAACACCATTCTTCTTATAACAGTCTTTCATTAGATGTCCCTTGAGCCCACAATAATGACAATTCCGATCCTCTGTGATACTGTTCTTTACATCCCTGGCATCCCTGGACTACTGCGGTGCCTTGTGAGAGTAAGGCTTATACCTGCTCTTCTTGTAGTCCTTATGCTTAGGGTACCTCTTACACTTGCCGCCATCACCATGCTGAGGAGCCGCCGCCTCAACTGCAGGAACCACGGTCATAGCAGCACTAGAATTCCTCTCAGATATGTATCTCTCGATGGTGCGTGCTCGCCCAACAGTCTCAACATAAGTCTCCAAGTGCTGAGCACCCACCTGCTCTCGAATATCCCATCTGAGACCTCTGAGAAACTTGGTAGCCCTCCTCTTTTTAGTGTTTATTAGGTGAGGGGCATACTTTCCCAACTTGGTGAACTGCAACTCATACTGGTCCACAGTCATATCCCCCTGCTCCAGGTGAATAAATTCAACCTCTCGGTCCTCCACCAAGCTATCGGGGAAGTACTTCTCATTAAATTGAGACAAGAAATAGGTCCAATTTACTGTTTCATGTCTTTCTTCAGCAAGCCTCACCACGCCCTTCCACCACTCATCTGCGTCACCACGCATCATATAGGTGGTCAGACACAGCTTGTCCTCATCCGAGCAACGCATGACTTAGAAAATCTTTTCCAAGACCAACTGCCAGTTCTCTGCAGTACTTGATTCTGAGCCCCCATAAAAAGAGCTAGGACCCAGTTTCTGGAATTCACTCACAAGCGAGGCATAGCGCCTGTGAGCGTCCTGCTGAGAGTCAGTCCCCACCCCTCGAGTAGTAGTCTGGGATCTCTCCTGAGTCAATTGCTGCTGCAGCATCTGAGCTTGCCTCTCTATCATGGTACCCTGTTGCTGTACCATGCCTGTCAGAGCCGCAATGGCTCTCGTGAGATCCGAGGTCTGCTCACCCTCGCTGCTAGCATTTCCTCTGGATCGCACCATCTTAAATTCACACACACACATACCATAGTAAGGAAAACAAACATAAACCTATCAGGTGTCTAGCAATACACAAACACGTTTTCCCCCGAACTAAATTTTAGCTAGCCAACTGCTCTGATACCATTCTGTCACATCCCGTTATCTTAACCCCAAACAAGCAATACAAGTCATAGAGAAACAGGATGTTATCATACAAGATCGATTCACATGCTAGGTAAAACCAAGTTCAAGAAAACACGATCTGAAAATTTTCGAGAATCCATACATAGAATCTCAGCGAAAACACAATTTCAGAAATGTACCTGCCACCACGCAAAACTTGCACTAGACATATGCAAGTTCACAATTATATCAAATCCGATTGCAAAAATACCAATCAACTCAAATTGAAAACCAAAGTCACAATATCGATTTTATAAGTTCATAACTAACATCAATGATACCAAACACCGAAACCAGGCCCAAGCCCGCGGCGACACAAAAATCAAAATCTTAAAACTGCCACAACCGGAAACACAAGTTCACATAGTTCGGCCACAACCGGCCCCAGTTAATTAAGCACAAAAGTCTTATACATCCAACTGGCATAGCTATAGAGAATCACAATATCCATATAACATGCTAACTCAGGCAGTGCGCCCCTGTTCTACACCTGAAAATATTGAAGGGTGAGCTACACAGCCCAGTGAGTGGATAGTCTCAATCGACCATCCATAGCATACAATCAAAGATACATGCAGATTATTTTAAAAACATTTAGCAGAACATCATGTTAACATATAACAAAAAGAAAGAACAGAACTCAAAAAATAATTAGATGTACAGACATCACACACTTGTCACCACAGAGTAACCAAGGTTCTAGAGTCATACTCTAAACCAACTAAACACACCAACCACTTAATTGACCTAGTTGTCCAGCATATTCAAGAGTGACCATTATGGTCCAACCCGGCTTTGGCCTAAGCACTGGGAGAAGCCTGCAAATCACATGCAACATAAACATGGACAGTGTGTAGACTCAAGAGGTAATCCCCACCCGGTCAAGATGTGATACCTTGATCTACACTACTCCATAACACAAAAATCTAAGCGTCTAAGAGTGATGATATCAAGAGGTGGCCCCTGTCCGACCAAGACATGGCACTTTGCATCACACTCGTTCTCCCAAAGGGTTCCTTAACTGGACAACCACTAGACATATCTTATATCTTATTTCACAAAAGTGGACTCCTAAGCGTAGACCAGACTCTAGGATAGTCATTTTTATTACAAGAATCACAACAGGCAGGCTGAACATCAACCCCCTCACATATCACAATATACAGGGCTGAAATCTCAAACCCTTAACATATCACATATAGACTATCCCCTTGAGTACACGGTTACACTTAGCCTTAGTCCTATCCATCCCATAACACATAACATTCGAAACCACATATAACCACATAATATTTTATAGAGTCCTTAGGTTTCATGCTGATCTGTTCAGTATAATCTTGCTAAGTTATCACCCAAGTTTCTCAACCAAAGATACATAGCCATAATTATAGAACATGCTACCAACATAGAGAAACAATCATGGATTCTATAACATTATTAGCATTTATCAAACATCCATAAAACCAACATAAAATTAAAACATGTATTCTTACAAACTACTTTACAAATTATCACTTGTAGCCCACGGTATCTACAACATATTATCTACTTAAATTTTAAACTTTAGTTAAAAAGATTTCATGCTCAAGAATTCCATGTAAGAAATATCTAAATTTTGGTTTTCATGAATGAGTTTCGGTTTTAACATGGTGAATATTTCAAGAAATCAAATCCATCATCTAGAGTTTTCGGTTTTTAACATAGTGAATATTTCAAGAAATCAAATCTATCATCTAGCACAAACAAGAGGATAAAATTCGAATAAGACACCCCACTCACTTTGAACCGTGAACACCAAGATGAAGATCTCTCCAAAAAAACTCGTCTAAGGCCTTGAAGTTCCACCAAATATCGCCACCAATGGAAGAGAAACACCACCAAACACCAAAGACGCCGGCCAAGGGAAGAAAGGAAGAGGAAGAAAGGAATTTCGCCTCCAAGCCTCCAAGAATCGCCCAAGCCTTCAAGCCGTCGCCCTAAGGTTTCTTCCAAGCCAAAAAAACGCCAATTCTCCTACCCTAGCCGAAATTACCAACTTGAATTTTTGATTTTTAAATTTTAAACCCGCTAACCAATTAATTCAAATAGGGTTTATGAAATAACCCACTAACTAATTTATTCGAATTTTAAACTCAAAATCCATCTAATTTAAGTGTAAACCCAATAACCCATAGTTTAAGTGAAAATCCAATAAGGATTAAACCAACATCCAATAAACTCTAATTAATTAATTCACTTAAACTAACATCCAATAAGCTAATTAATTAATTAAAATTAACAACCATTAAACTCTAATTAATTAATTATAGATTAACAACCAATAAGCACTAATTAATTAGTTATAAATTAACAATCAATACATAGGAAAAATATCACAGTCAATAATTTTATTTAAATCAAAACAAAATATCACAGCCAATGATTTTATTTAAATCAAAAATAGTACTTACCAGGACTTAAGATCCTTGGATCTTACACTTGTTGATAGGCTTCCACAAGTGCACAGAACTATCGAAGTAATAAAGAAAAGTATCGAATCCACAGGGACCTTATTGTTAATTACCAAATAATCATTTTCTCGCTAGCTAAGTAAACTGAATTTGACAGAAGTAACTATGTAGAGAATATGCAAAAGAGATAATCAGAGAGATAAACATGGGACTAGGGTTTCATCCTCCTTGATTCTAATGATAAGATATAAATAAAAAGGGTCGTTAATAAATCCTGTTATGATAAAGACCTAATTTGCTTAATAAAGGCATTGTCTCACTTTTGTGCAGACAATCATGCAGATAACCGATCCTCACTTTCATGCAAGATCTATTTTCAATGCTGAAGGTAAGTAAATCATCAATCAAAGATTACAGGGATCACTTTCGTGCATCCGGATTCTAAGTTGATAATCTCTACTGGAATCTCAAGGATCACTTTCGTGCATTCGGATTCTACACTAGTTTTACTCATGGAACTCCAACGTTCCGATCCTCACTTTCGTGCAAGATCTCCACGTTAGACAAATAGACTCAATCTATAGATACATGTTATAATCATGGCAATAGTTCTACTAGAACAGATCAAATAGGATCTACCTAAAGAAGGGTTCCTAACATGCAATTCTAGTGTTCCAAGCTCTCAAGCAAATCACCTTTCAGTCTCATTGCGAAAACTCTAAGAACATAATTAATAACATGCAATTATAGAGAATCTAAGCACAATTCAGAAGAGTTATCTAATCATTAAAAATCAAAGGGATTAAACCCTATGTCCCAAAACAGTATTAAGCTTGCATGGAGAAGAAAATATAATAATCCATAAATTCAGAAGATCAAAAATCAAATAGAAAAGAGGTTTTATAAAATACAACACGGCTGTGAAATATTTCACAGCCGTATTTTCCAAGCAGAACTCAATGAACAGTGCTGTCACCACCGATTTCGTTGATTCCTCCTCCAATTGAACTCCTTCTCCTCTGTAACTTCTGGGCTGTTGTCTTCTCCACTAGACGAAGCTTCTGCATGAAAATCAAGGCCTGAGGTGCCCTCTACGCCTCTCGGCGTGAGAACAAACCCTAGCCGCCTCTCTGGCGATTTCTCCCTGGATACGTGATAGAAGTTTTCTTTTTCACTTCTTACACCTTCTCCTCTTAAAGACGAAGCCTTAGCAACTTTCGGATCTAAATTTGGAGCTCTGGATCAAATGTTATGGCCTTCGCAAGTTTCAGGCCGAAAAACTCGCGTTTTGACTGGAAATTACGGCGGTCTAATATGTTACGGCGGTGCCGTAAAATCGGTTGAAGCTTTTGATCTGATGTCGTCTAGGAATTACGGCACCGTAATATGGTTTACGGCTAGTGCCGTAAAATCGGCTGAACTCTCTGTTCATAAATGAGTGGAAAATACGGCCCGTGAAATCCCTTACGGTAGTGCCGTAAAATCTGGTGAACTCTCTGGTCTGAAGCGCTGGAAAATTCGGCCGGATAAATTCTTACGGCAGTGCCATAAAATCTGAAAATATTTCTGTTTGGAAAATCACCAAAATACGGCCGTGTTCTTGATAATACGGTAGCCGTAAAAATACGGTACCGTAAAATGGCTTACGGCATTACTGTATTTTGGTTATTTGCCTCGATTTGCGTGAAAATTCTTGTGTGACCTTCTCTTGATGATGGTAATTCTTTCATGTCTTTGATTTTGCTTAAAAATGCCCAAAATAGTGTCTTTTTTCCTGAAAATCATGAAAAACCAAAATAGGAGCAGACTTTGCAATATTTAATGAATTCAGCATAAAAACAAGCAAAAGATCTTCAATTTAGCATGAAAAGGTATCTAAAATGACACAAAATATACTACATATTTTGGTGTCATCATAATACAACAACCAAGAAATAGCAGATTAGTACTACTTCAAATCATTTAAACTAGACTGGTTTTAAATGATTATGGCTACCACCATTTTAATCAGATTAATAACCCACAAAATCAATCGGGAGATTTAAGATTTCCTAGTGAGATGAGATCCTTATTCCACTTGAGGCTTCGCATCCCACGAGGGTGGGATGAGATGCACAAAGTGACCCATGCTTCTTAAGTTAGGCACGCCGGCCGGTTGCTCCAAACAACTCCCCTTGTTGAGATAGTCTAGGCATTTCATATCCAGCGAGGGCTGGATACAGCATGAAACCCTAACCTCTCAACGATGCCTGTAGAGTTTCATCTTATGCCCAGCTCATATGAAAATCTAGTCAAGTCCATTCCTAACCGTTATACCTAGGGCCAACAAGTTTCCTTGCAAAGGCACGCCCAGGTTAAAACTGGAATGGGGAAACCATTGCCACCACGCACTTTATAAAGATAAGTGGGTGTGTCCCACGAGGGTGGGAAATAGTTCACAACTCCACTGATCGATAGCTTAGTGAGGGCTATGCGTTAGAAGGCTACTAGACTTGATATTTTAATTGAGGGTTTTTGTTTAAGGTCTCATAAGTTTTATCTAATGTCTAACAATACAGGCATATAATCCTATAGTGATAACATAACGATAAAACATCAAAGGCAAGCTTTAGCAGATACTGATAAAACACCAAGCAAGGTGCGCAAGCATGCATGCGTCAATCTCCAAGTACATGCACCACCCTAATCTTCTTCTTACTTAAAAGCAAAAAGAAAAGCAGCACGTAGGCCTCACAAGGATACATCACAGGCATGCAAAGGGGCTTGACTCATGACCATAACATTATGCAGAACCAAGGTATTTACTCATGCAATTCTACATGCTCATAAAAAACATAAAATCTAAAATTTTACTTTTTCATAAAACAAGTCTCTTTTCCTCATCTTCTTATCACAAATCTTTTGGTTATTCGCGATTAATTTTCATGATGACTTCATAGATCATTTCAGCTGGCAATTTTGTCCGATCAAGAGACCCGGCCAGTTCGAAGACATTTAATCTTTAAATCAAGCAACAAAATAACCCAAAAATCCAAAAGAGATGAGATCCTAATTTTTCTACTTTTAGAAAAATTGTTTGTCATGCATCATGCTATTTACAAAAATAGAGATATGGCATGTGAGCATGAAAGAAAAGCATAAAACATCGTTCGAGTCTTGCAAGTCGCTCTGATACCACTGTTGGGAAACCCCGGGGATATTTTACAATTTTCAGAAATAGAGATTACAACATACATTGCACAGCGGAAGCAATATCCCCGAAACAGGCCGGTCCCAAAAAACCCAGTGAAGATCGCAACCAAGAGAGTCGACACGATGAGTTAAGAAATACCTTAAGAGAGATCTGGAGTGATGCCGATGTAGGTGCCCAAGTGTGCGCCCTCTGCAGTCTCACACACACGGATCTCTTGAGTTCTCTTCTTCCACGCCCGGTGCTAGCCTCGGGAAGAAGATCAAAGCCTTAGGGAGATGTTCCACTTCACTTGCGCCACCAAGAGAAAGGATGCGCCAAGAGAAGAAGGAAACAACCCAAGCCGCCAAGAGGAAAGGAAGGAGAAACTCTCGGCTATGGAAGAAGGAAGATGCGCCCTTGCTCCTAGCACTCGACCCTCTTCTTGTGTTCACGCCTTCAAGGATTGATCACTCATTAGAGGCCTCGGCTAGGTGCTCTTTTATAGGGCAAGAGGTGGTTCATGAAAGGCTAGGATCAAGACAAGTGGGCGGCTAGGATGACAAGGTTTGAGACAAGGAAAGTCTCCAAGACATTTCCATAATTCTCATTCAACCATTCCTTTTGTGCCCATATCTTTCTTTGTGCGCCAAGGCCTTGCCTTGCGCCCCAAGCAATGCCATATTGGCATTCATGCAATAAGGGATAAAGGGGGAGGTGCCAATTGCTTCCTTATGAAGCAAATTGGGCCACTTCTCCCCATTATGCCCATAGGCGCCTAGGGGAGAAGATTTCTCCCCATTATACCCTTCTAGCCCTTCTTCTCTTCATGACAACTTATTATTGGGCCTCATTGGATAATGAGCTAGCCCATACTCCATTACATGGGTTGATTAAGCACTTGGATCCAATCCAATGCAACCCTAATCCAAATGTGACCAACCATGGTCAAATACGGGTCAACCTGCCAAAAATGAAGTTTGGCTCCAATAATATTCTTCCATCTCATCAGGCCCATTGGCGCTGATGAAATCTCCCAATTAGATCCGAGTTATCCAATAACTCGATCATAAGGCTTCCCGATCAATACTAGAACTCAAGTATCAAGGTGTGCGACCCTGTAGGTACCTCTGACGCTGGCAGGGCTGACCAAAGGTCATCACAAGCAGTGAGTGGCACCTAGCAGTGCATCGCTGTTACCCAGGTCATTGGAATGGATATCGACATCGACATCCCCATCATCGCAACTAGGTACAGATGCATTACAGTCTCTTTGCCGAACTGATATTCGATTGGACAAGTGTGTCACCACTTGTTTTCATCCAATCACATGGCTATGACTAAAACAGGTTCTTACCTGGGTATGGCCATACACTCTCAGTCATAGAACCATAGAGGAGCTCCATGGATATCATACTTCCCTAAGGAAGGGGCAAATCCTATGTCTGTCCATTGACCTTCTCATATGGGTCGTGACATGCTCAATGACAACCGTTACGACCTCCCAACTACGGCAAGGTGTTGGGTTGTATCAAAGCAAGTCCCTAGCTATATAGAATGATCAATGACCTCAAGTCAAGGTGATGGAGGTGGGATCACTCACAAGTAAGGGTGCATTCAAACAATGCTTTAAGAAAATAAATCTTTTTGTATTTTTAGATAAAACCCGAATTTACTCTAACGAAGTTGGAAAATAGTTTTTGTATTTTATAAATAGAAGAAAACGACACTAAACTATTTAGACTACCAAAAGAAATAGCAATTAAACTACAAATTGAAAGACTAGTAGGAATACTCACAGCGCGATCCTTGAGCATAGAAGGATCGTATCGTCCCGATCTTCAACGGTCCTACTCTGATGGAAGGTATTGCATCATTACAAACAAGCACAGACAAACGAGATCCGCACACACCACGGATTCATATTACAAAGCAAAACTAAGGGGGAGGTTAAGCCTCACAAGTTCCCTTAACACTTTAACTAAAGAGAAAGAGGGGAAAAGAAGGAAGCCTTGCGCTTAGGGAAAGATTCCTCCAACTCCTTGCGTCACCTTCAAATAAAATTCAGATTAGTGTAGGGTCAAGTTCTAAAAACTATAGATGGAAGAGGGGAAAGAACTTAGCCGATGTTGAAGTCTTGTTGGTGTTGCCTTCATGCTAGCCGAGAGTGAAAGAACTATGAAGAGTCTTTGTTGCTGCCGAGATCAAGGTGGATGAGATCCTTTAGAGCCTCGCCAAGAGTAAGCAAAGTCCTTCAAGGTTGGATGCGTTGAGAGCTTGAGAAGAAGGGGGGGAGAAGGGAAAGGGCTCGGCCCTTTAGAGGAGAGGGGAGGTAGAAACTTCTCTAGGCGACACAAGCACCAATGCTAACACAAGGATTTTTTTTTACTAGGCAACTAATAGACAAAGAGAGGGGAGGTTACAATTTATAGGCTCAACAAGCCATGGGCAAGGGTGACAATTCACTGATGTAGGGGGGAAGCGTGGAGTAAAACTACTGATGCAAAATTCAGTTATTTATTATTATTATTTTTTTTTTGAATTTTCAGAAAATAGCATATTCATGAAAGCAACTAGAATTCCAAGAGTTCAGAAAATTATTATTTAGCTAATAATGCTATGTATCATTGGCTGATCTATTGAGTCTGGATTCACGTGGACTACTCCAAATGATGGAACAAAATGTATACTTCGTAGTAACGTCAAGGTTCTGAACTTTTGCTCCACCAATTGCTTAAAGCACCTGCACGAAAAACACTAATCAGATTAATTTCAAAACAGATGCAGGAATGTATCAAATATCAAAAGTTCCAAGGTGTCTTAGGAAGATCTGATGAATCTGGATTCATCGAACTACTCCATCGGGTAGAACAAGATTCGGGCTTGCTGTTAGCACCAAAGATTGGAGGTGGAGGCTTGTCAGAGTGCTTCAAAATCCTGCGTCAAGAAGGCAAGACAGATTAATACGGACAGCACACAGGAGACTCAAGTAGGCTGCAGGGGAGAAATCTGGAACAGGGGA
This sequence comes from Costus lasius, assembly GCA_027563935.2. NCBI lineage: Eukaryota > Viridiplantae > Streptophyta > Magnoliopsida > Zingiberales > Costaceae > Costus > Costus lasius. The sequence goes on from CM050448.1 coordinate 42,944,138, forward strand.
TGTTGCGCGGGAGCGGAGGAGGACTCGCCGGCGTTCGTCCGGTGGTGCATGATCGCCGGACCTGTTACGAAGGGGAGTCACTCTGATGATGGCGAAGATGTGGCCGGAGTTAGCGGGTGGATGGTGGCTGATCAGAGGAGAATCGTGCGGAAGAGTCGTGCTGGGCGGGAGCTCGGCGGAAACAGGGGATGGCGTGAGTGGCAGGGGCGGTCGCCGTTCGCCGGATGGTGGACGAAATCTAAAACTGCTACAACTGGAAGCTCGTATGAAGGAGGCGAGGACGTGGCCGGAGTTTGGGGTCGATTGGCCGCCTGTCGGAGGAGCACGATGCGGAAGGGCGGAACTAGGTCGCGAGCAGGGCGGAAACAGGGGATGGCGTCGGAGTTTCGATTCCGGCCATCGGTGAGGTGGATGGGCAGATCCCGGCGGCTGATGCTTCATAAAGGAAAGGAGGAGTGGTGGCCGAAGTCTCGTGGAGATCCGGCCGGTGGATCGTCGGCGGCGAGCTTTCGAAGTTTCGGAACTGGGTGTGGTTGACGTATGCGGGTGTTTGCAGCGAAGTAGAGAGTTTGAGGGAGAAGAGGAGATTAGAGGGAAACGAGAAGAAGACTTGGTGACACAAGCACCTGGAGAAGGGGGGAGGAAGACATCCGATAGAGGAAGAAAACTATTTCCATCAATTCATTCAAAAACTCTGTCCATTACAAGCATGGATGCGTGATACATATAGAGAAGATGGGAGAGACGTTGGGGTGAACGTTGAAGCTTCTATCCTTGGCTGCAGGGAGAGACGTTGAGGGAATACGTTGGAGGAGCTTCCTTTCTTGGCTGAAGATGAACGTTGGCTGCAAGCGTGCGTTGGAGAGCTTCCATCTTTGCAGCGCTGTAGATGAGCGTTGGCTGCAGATGTGGGTTGGGCCAAACATTCTTAGCAGGCCTTGGCGTGGATGCAGATTGTTGGTGATGAAGAACTCTTCTTTGATGAGCGAAAACATGAGGATGACTGTTGGATGAGCTTCTTGATTGGCTGATTTAAAGCGCATTTGGATATTGCTGGATTGGCTTGAAAATATGCGGCAGCTTCTGGGCTTGAACGTCTTCACCATTATTTGTCGAAAGTAGTTCTTCTATTATTGAGCTAGCTTTATTAATTGAGCTTGCTAGCTTTATTCGCGAGACTCCGAGCTTTCGTAGGTCGCCTACGGTAACCTTAGGCTCCACTTGTATCTTCTTGGCCGGTGGTCCCTGCCCCCATCATTCACCCTAGGCGCAAATCACAACATTATGGAGGAAATTAATGCTCAATTAAACATTTCCATCCTCCATTTTGAATTTCAAATTCTTTCTTTCTTGTAGCTGAATTCTCTTGGGCTCCTTCCTTCTTTGCTTGGATGAGATGGCGCTTCTTGCATTGGACTCATTTGAATTCGAAAACCTTCCTTCAAGATGCATGGGCGGCTAAGAGGTTTCCAAAGGTGATTCCACAAATTGGGGATCTAGATGGTGATCCCTTGATTTGTGGATCTAGATTAATCCTTGATGGCTAGGCGCATTGATGGCTCTTCACTTGGCAATTTGTGGGCTGGTTTATATCATTCGAATTCTTCATCATGTTGGGTGGCGCCTTGGTTGATTTGGAAGGTGGAGTTGCATTCAATGTAAGCCCCTTCAACTTGAAGTCTTTAGTTGAAGTAGTTGAAGTGCCTCCTTCCATAATTGGAGCTTTACTTGAGTGGCTTAGCTTGAGCTTCCTAGCTTCCCTTGAGCTGGGCTATAACCTGCCCAATTATTGACACAAAAGCCAGTAGACTATTCTAGGAAGTAATGCATGACCAAATAAGGAAACTACACAGTGCACTAGGGCTTTATTCAAGGCAAATAAGGAAACTGCAAATAAGGAAAGAAGGTGACCTAGGATGAAAAGCCATATCTGAGGGGCTTCCTCCTAGTCCTTCCAGACCTTCTTGGGGCAGGGTTGGCCCCTCCATCATTTCTCCCCGGGTGGGAAGAATTCTCCTCTGGAGAATTATCCTTGTACCCTTGGAGTAACTCTTCTTCGGGAAGCCAAGCCTCCACACCCGACGTAAACTTAACACGGTAAAACACTTGTACCTTGTCTGGGGTGAGTCGGGTCTGATCTTCAAGTATGCTCTGTAGCTCAGGCCTGTCAGTCAACTCCTCGATGTGCACCGGCTCCTCATAGCGCGTGAGATCCTCCACATTGACAGTGGTGGGGATCCCCAAGTCCGGTGGTAGATCCAAGATGTAGGCGTTATCGTTGATCTTTTCTACGATGGTGAATGGTCCGAGTCCCTTTGCGTCCAACTTGCGGCCAGATCCATGGATGCGCTCCTCCCTGACCCGCAGTATAACCTGTTCACCTACAGCGAATTTCCTTTCTCGGCGTTTCTTGTTAGCACTCTTGCGATAGGAATTTACAGCATCAAGCATTTGACAATGTATTTCATGATGTAAATGGGACATGTGAGTAGCAAAATCTTTAGCAGACATAGAAATATGAGAGTGCCTAGGTAAAGGAAATAAATCAACAGGTTTTCTAGGTTGGTACCCTAAGTTGGCCTGAAAAGGGGACAATCCTGTGGTTTTGTTGACAACACTATTATAGGAGAACTCGGCAATGGGCAACAACTTATCCCATGTGCCTGGGTGCTCTCCTACCAAACTCCTCAAAATGCTCCCCAGTGATCGATTGACCACTTCGGTCTGCCCATCCGTCTGAGGATGATAGGCCGTGGAGAATTTGAGTTTGGTTCCCAACATAGCCCACAGGGTTTTCCAGAAATGTCCAACAAACCTGGAATCCCTATCAGAAACTATAGTCAGAGGGGTACCTCTATGTTTAACAACCTCTTTAAAAAACAACCTAGCTACATGTGATGCATCTGTTGCTTTGTAGCAAGGTATAAAGTGTGCCATCTTGGTAAACCTATCCACTACGACAAAAATAGAATCATGTCTGGAGGGAGTCCTTGGTAAACCTAAGATGAAGTCCATGCCAAGGTCTTGCCATGGTGCTTGAGGGATGGGTAGGGGTGTGTACAGACCATAGTTATGTTTATGAGTTTTTCTGGTCTGGCAGGTCCTACAATGTTTGACAATCTTAGCTACATCCCTATTGAGGTTCGGCCAGAAGAACCGTTCCTCCACTAAGGCTTGAGTCTTGTCCCGGCCATGGTGCCCGGCAGACCCTCCTCCGTGGACCTCCCAAACAAGGAAGTCTCGGATTGAGGTCTTGGGAATGCACAACTTTGGCCCAAGAAACAGAAACTCATCCCTTAGGGTATAGAGGGGATGACTCAAAGGATCTATGCTAAGCTCAGAATAAATGCTTGAAAAATCAGGGCATTCTAGGTATTCATGCTTCATACGATCAAATCCAACTACTTCAACAGATAACTTTTGCACAAGTAAAGCTACTCTACTCAAAGCATCAGCAACTTTATTTTCAGTTCCAGATTTATGTTTCAAAACAAAAGTATACTGTTGAAGGTACTCTACCCATTTAGCATGCCTAGCATTTAATTTCTTTTGAGCATTTAGAAAAGATAAAGCTTGGTGATCACTATTTAGAATAAATTCGTTGTGTATCAGATAGTGTCTCCAGTGCCTTAAAGATTGGACTACAGCATAGAATTCCTTATCATAGGTGGTATACCTTTGCTTGGCCTCATTTAATTTCTCACTAAAGTAGGCTATGGGGTGTCCTTCCTGACTAAGGGTACCTCCTATTCCTACTCCTGAGGCATCACAGTCCACTATAAAAACTTTAGAAAAGTCAGGCAATTTCAGGACTGGGGCAGTGGTCATTCTAGACTTAAGCTCCACAAAAGCTCTACCAGCAGACTTAGTGCAGGGAACCCCTTTCAAGAGGGGGGCGAAACCCTAATAGGAGGCGCAACAAAATTTCTAGCGGAATCTAGGGTTTCTTATGCGATCTTAAAGCATGTAATATGATCAACTTATAATGAAAAGCGATACTCACCATTGCCATCACTTGGATGGTGTCTTGGAATGAGAGAGCGAAATGGATCTCCTCCTTAGGTGGCGCACACAAGGTGATGTCGCCTACTCTTTGTTGATCCTTGTGCTAGCAAGGTTCTCCAAAGGTTCTTGTCGAGTGGAAAGGATGAGAGATCTCCTTGGCGAAAACTTCCTTGTCGTCTTAGCTTCTCCTCCACGCGAGAATGCCTCAAGACCCTCTAGCCAAGCGCGGCGACAAGGTGTGAATGAAGCGAGAGAGATGTGACCACGCTTAGGAGTCGTGGTTTCTAAAAATAGAAAACCACTCCCACGTTCATGCTCTCATGCGACTTCGGTTTTACCCAAGCGCAAACTTCTCTTCACTTTGAACCATGCGCTCATTCATGAGCCGGTTCATCACGGTTTGGTCCAAGACCAATTATCCCAAGCAATATGGTCTAGATCTTAATTAAACCCTAAGGCTTCAGATCTAACCGTCGATCTCTTTGATGCTCTTGATCTGACCGATCTAGCATCCATTCTCTCGATCGAAGCTTACCGATCTCAAGCCCTAATCAATCAAACATGATCAGACCAGATCTCACTTACAATCAGAGATTAAATCCCTTTAAACTGAACCTGAACAATTCAGTCCACACGATCTGACTTAAGTAAGCCATATCATCAAATTGTGCGACCCTGAGGGTTTCCTCTAAATGTCGGTAATGATAATTCTCATTATCACGATCAGTGAGGGGTATCTAGCAACACATCACTGTCTCCCGATATAAAGGAAAGAGTCTTCCAAGACTACACCCAAACCACAGCACAAGTGTGAATCAACTCACAAGGCATGCATATTTCCTTTGCCACTGGATGTTCTTATTGGACAAGCTTGTCAAGCTTGTAACTCCAATATGATAAGCATGGTTAGATCAGATGAACACAGTCACCTGGGTATGGCCATACACTCTCTCAATCATCTCATCCAGGGGGCCCCTTTAGAACATCACACTCCTTAAACAAGGAGACGGCAATCCTATGTCTATCACTAGTGCCCTAACCTGATTCAAGCTCACCATCCAAGATAGTCTATAATCATTATGTTTCAAATGATATTGAACTACCTCAAAACAATGACAATCATCATTTAGAAAACACAAGTGATCTCAAGTCAAAGGAAATGTGCCACTTGTCACATTCAAGGAATATTCACATTGTGACAAACAATTGAACATCCTAGTAGGGTCTGTCCAGCACATCCAATGTACCCATGAGTCTACATCTTATTCCATGCTCGAAGCATCCTATAAGATTAGAACACATATTAGTCTCAATCATATCAAGGCTGTCTCATGTTCACCAAGATATATCGACTAAGGACTTAACAGCATGTCAGCCTAGCTGAACAGCTTTGAGACATTATTCAGAAGAACATATATTGCAGCAGACAATGTAACTAACTGAATAACAACCATGCCTTTATAAACATAACAGTTTATTACATGATACTGATACATTCCCATAGGCCTCAAACATTAGCCTTAAGGGCATACCCCAACAATCTCCCACTTGCACTTAATCTAATGGTTGAGAAATCTCAAACCCATATTATTACAGTGCTTCTCATGCTTCTGCTGCGCCAGAGGCTTAGTAAGCGGGTCTGCCAGATTGTCATCTGTATGAACCTTGCAAATTTTGATCTCGCCACGATCTATGATCTCCCTGATCAAATGAAACCGTCTCTGTATGTGCTTGGACTTCTGGTGCGACCGTGGTTCCTTTGCTTGTGCGATTGCTCCAGTGTTATCACAGAAGATAACCAAAGGATCTGCACTCGAAGGAACAACACCAAGTTCTCTCAAGAACTTACGAATCCACACTGCCTCCTTGGATGCTTCCGAGGCTGCAACATACTCGGCTTCTGTTGTGGAATCAGCAACAGTTGACTGTTTGAAACTCTTCCACACCACTGCACCTCCATTCAAGCTAAAAACATAGCCTGATTGCGATCGGAAATCATCCTGGTCCGACTGGAACGAAGCGTCAGTATATCCTTCAATACTGAGTTCTTCCTGACCACCATATATCAAGAACATATCTTTGGTCCTCCGCAGATATTTTAAAATGTTCTTGACTGCAATCCAGTGCGCCATACCTGGATTACTTTGGAAACGACTGGTCACGCTTAACCCGTAAGCAACGTCTGGGCGAGTACACAACATCGCATACATAATGGATCCAATAGCCGAAGCATAAGGCGCATTGTCCATTTCATCTTTCTCAGTCTGTGTTTGTGGACACTGACTCTTCGAAAGATTCAGACCATGTCTGACTGGAAGATATCCTCGTTTAGAATTCTCTAAATGAAATCTCTCCAGGACTTTATCGATGTAAGTACTTTGGCACAGCCCGAGAAGCCTCTTAGATCTATCCCTGTAGATCTTCACACCTAATACATAGGCTGCTTCTCCTAGATCTTTCATCTGGAAACATTTCCTTAGCCATGCCTTAACAGCATGCATCTCAGGAATGTCATTTCCAATGATCAAGATGTCATCGACGTAGAGGACTAAGAAAGTAATCACGCTCCCACTAAACCTCTTATATACACACGGGTCATCCTCGTTCTTGATGAAACCAAAATCAGTGACTGATTCATCAAAACGAATATTCCAGCTTCTTGATGCTTGCTTAAGTCCATAAATAGACTTCTTTAACTTGCATATCTTATGACGATCTGCTGGATTAGTGAAACCTTCTGGTTGTGTCATGTACACATCCTCATCCAGATTTCCATTAAGGAAAGCTGTTTTCACATCCATCTGCCAAATCTCATAATCATAATATGCAGCTATCGCGAAAAGAATCCGAATAGACTTAAACATGGCTACAGGTGAGAAAGTTTCATCATAATCTATCCCGTAGATTTGTTTGAAACCTTTCGCAACTAGCCTGCCTTTATAGGTAACCACGTTACCATCCATGTCAATCTTCTTCTTGAAGATCCATTTACAGCCTATAGGGATAACTCCCGGAGGCGGATCAACCAAATCCCAGACTTGGTTATCAGACATGGAGTCCATCTCGGCGCGCATAGCTTCAAGCCATCTCGCTGAATCCGGTCCACTGACCGCATCCGCATAAGTGAGGGGTTCATCATTATCAATGATGTAGACTCCGTCATAGCGCTCAGGCTGTCGACGGATCCTTCCCGATCTTCGCGGTTCCCGTGATATCTGAGCCTCAGGTTGTTCAATAACCTGTACTACCGGCTCAGGCTCATCCAACTCTGCTTGATCACTTTGTCCTTCTTCTGGATTCTCATCCAACTTTATTTCTCTCCCACTGGCCTCTTGCAGAAGAAACTCCTTCTCAAGAAATATGGCCGTCCGAGCAACAAAAACCTTGTTCTCTTTGGGATCGAAGAAATAATAACCCTTAGTTTCCTTAGGGTAACCGACAAAGATACATTTGTCAGATCTGCTCTCTAGTTTCCCAGAGGCGAGCTTTTTAACATAAGCCTCGCAGCCCCAGATCCTGATAAATGTCAAGCTTGGCTGTTTCCCATACCATAACTCATATGGAGTCTTAGAAACTGCCTTGGATGGCACTCGGTTTAGTACCTTTGCAGCTGTTTCCAGCGCAAAACCCTAAAAGGAGTTGGGTAAAGAAGCCTGACTCATCATAGAACGAACCATATCAAGTAACGTTCTATTTCTCCTCTCGGACACACCATTCCATTGCGGTGTTCCTGGCGGAGTGAGCTGTGAGATAATCCCACACTCCTTTAGATAGTCAGTAAATGCATGACTTAGGTATTCACCACCTCGATCTGAGCGAAGTGCCTTGATATTTCGGCCTAACTGATTCTGTACTTCATTTTTGAATTCTTTGAACTTGTCAAAAGATTCACTTTTATGTCTCATCAGATAGACATAACCATACCTACTGAAATCATCAGTAAAGGTAATGAAGTACTGATAGCCACCTCTGGCATGTTTACTAAATGGCCCACACACATCACTGTGTATAAGGTCAAGTAAACCTGAAGCCCTTTGACCTTTATGAAGAAAAGGTGACTTCGTCATTTTACCCATCAAACAAGCTTTGCATGTATCAATCTCCTTATAGGAGAATGATCCCAGCAGTCCATGATCATGCAACCGCTTAATGCGTTTCTCGTTAATATGGCCTAAACGACTATGCCATAACAAGGTGCTATCATCAGCATACTTGGCTTTCTTAATATCAATTTGCTGTATTGAACATTCCATGTCCAACATGAATAACCCATTGTTAATTGAACCAGTTGCATAAACAATATTATCTAAAGATAAAACACACTTTGAAATATTGCATTCAAAGGAAAATCCCTTCCTGACAAGAGCAGGAATGGAGATAATATTTTTAGTAATACTGGGAACAAAGTAACAATTGTCTAGTTCCAATACAATGCCAGATGGTAAAGAAATGAAGTAGTCTCCTACAGCAACAGCAGCAACCCGTGCTCCGTTTCCAACACGTAGGTCCACCTCATGCTGTCCCACCTGCCTTCTTCTCTTGAGTTCCTGTACATTTGAACAAATGTGAACTCCACATGCAGTGTCCAACACCCATGATATAGAAGAAGAAAACATGACCTCAGTCACGAATATACCTGAGCCAGAAGCAATGCTTCCCCTCTTATCTCCTTGGAGCGCTTTACAGTCCTTTTTCCAGTGACCCAGCTGGCCACAGTGGAAACACCTGTATTCCTTAGACCGCTTGACCTTTTGCTTCAGAGCCTTGCTGTAGCTCTTGACAGTGGCCTTGCCCTTCTTCCCCTTCTTCTTGTTCCTGGAAGGAACCATTAAGACAGAGGTCGAAGGCTTACCCTTCAGAGTCTCCTCAGTGGTCAAGAGCATATTCAGCAGCTCTGCCGGAGTACAATCGATTTTGTTCATATTAAAATTAATAATGAACGCGTCGAATGAAGGCGGGAGAGACTGCAGAATAATGTCCACAGCAAGCTCCTGGTTGATGGTATGCCCCAGTTTCTCTAGAGCCTCCTTGTGCCCAATCATCTTGAGCACGTGAGCTCCCACTGGGCTCCCTTCAGCCAGTTTGCTCTGAAAGAAGAGCTTCGTCAAATTGTAGCGCTCTGTCCTCGCCTGTGCAGCATACAGCATCTTGAGGTTCGCTATAATTTCTATAGCCGACATATCCTCATGCTGACACTGCAGCGGTGGCGTCATAGACGCTAGCATCAGGCAAGCGACATCAATGCTATCATTGACGTGCTTTTCATAGGCTTCCCGAACCGCCCTTGCGGCGTTCGGAGCGGGCTGCGGCGGTATCGCCGTCTCGAGGACATACAGTTTCCTCTCTGCCTTAAGAAAGATCTTAAGGTGTCCAAATCAGTCAGAGAAGTTCGGCCCAGCAAACTTCTCCCTTTCCAGTAGGGATCGCACATTAAAGTTCATGGTGTTCGTTGCTGCAGGTATCTACAACAATGCAAGAACAGCAAGGTCAGTATCAATGTATAAGAATCAATCAGGACTTAAGAAAGATTCTTTTTCTCACTATTTTTATCTGGCTGAAAAATCCAGCAAAACAGCCCGAAAGAGTAGTACTCTTTTAGTGAGATGGGATCCGGATTTCATACTTGGTCTCCGCGTCCCGCTCAGGCGAGATAAGATGCACAGAGAGTACAAGCACTAATCTCCGGTAGGCATTCCCTGCCGATCGCCAACCCGTGCGATTCCCCTTCATCTGGGCAATCCAGCAGACTGTGCCAACTGAGTTGGTACAACACAGTCTCTGACCCCACAGATGGCTGCCTCCATGTGCTACCATATGCGCCACATATGTAGCTCACACGGTCAAGCTGACCCGACCTACTCCCTGGACCACCATGTGCTATGCTGAGCAACGAGAAGGGATAAATCCCCACTCTGTAACACACAGGTGAAATCCCGCACCGTCTGAAGATAGATGGACGTGCCCACTGAGTGGGTACAACACGGCTCCAACGATAATCAGAACAGTGAGGTTTCGCGTCAGAAGGCTTACGAGCTTGATATTTAGCGTTGGATTTTAACGGTCTTTTATCTTCTTTCACTATCATGCAATTCCTATGGTGATAGCAGAAGATAAACTTAATCATGCAATTCTAATATAAAAGAAAGCATGAATCTTATGTGGTAAAAGCCCATAGCCCTAGTGAGACCTTAACCTAAATCAAGTCTTCACTTGCTCTTCATGGGTCTTTTGCTGCTCATCTGGCCCAAAACAGGGCCCAAGCGCCAATTGCAGCTCTGGTGCACCCACCAGGAAAATTGCGCCAGGTCCTAGGGTCGAACCCTAGACCTCCCACCTGGTCCAGCCACTGCTGCATGCGCCTCTGCCAAGTGTGCTCAGTGCTCTTGTCTAATTAAATTACAAATTTAACTATCTAGACAAGATTGACACGCAGGTCAATATGACATTATAAATTAATTAAACTGTGATTCGCAGATCACAAAAATAACAATTAATTTACAATTGTAAATCCCAGGCACGCAGGCCCCAGCACAGCACACAATTAATATGGGCAGCCCACATAAGACTAAATAGACAAACATATGCATCATTCAAACATGTGATCCAACCAAGAAAATTAAAATTTTGAAAAAACCCCATAGGTATCAATTTAATTTCCTTATTCGCCCTTCAACCTTACAACGGTCCATTACCAGGGATCCACTCATCCAACCTAGTCAGATCCACTGCCCTAGCATGCACCAAGTCCTAATTGACTTGAGTCGACCATAAGGTCAACCATGCTTGCGTCAGGGCTGAACAACCACATTGAGGTCTGGCAAGCGGGTGTGACCCCGGGCCTAACTCATGTGTGTTCATAGGTTGTCTCAATCAGACATCGCTACACACCTGTCTGCAGTCGACCTATAGCCACCACAGGCTTGCGCCAAGGTGCTATCTGGTCGACCCATTCAGGCTGTCAGATAGTCTGATCAGACCGTTTGGATCTAACTCAGGGGGTGACTTCAACCCTAATAACCCGTCTAAGGGTTTATAGGAGGGCCTTAGATCTATAGTGAGTCGCGCATGTAAAATAGTTTTGAGAAAACCAAGACGCGCCAATATATCATCATACATGCGCAAATGAAACATGAAATAGGTTTCGGCATGAAACAAATCAACATGTTAAAATTTCGCATGATATAGATCTAAGCATTCATGGAACACAAAATCAAAGCAATCATATTATCATGCATGAACCTTTGCTCTGATACCAATTGCAGGGAACCCCTTTCAAGAGGGGGGCGAAACCCTAATAGGAGGCGCAACAAAATTTCTAGCGGAATCTAGGGTTTCTTATGCGATCTTAAAGCATGTAATATGATCAACTTATAATGAAAAGCGATACTCACCATTGCCATCACTTGGATGGTGTCTTGGAATGAGAGAGCGAAATGGATCTCCTCCTTAGGTGGCGCACACAAGGTGATGTCGCCTACTCTTTGTTGATCCTTGTGCTAGCAAGGTTCTCCAAAGGTTCTTGTCGAGTGGAAAGGATGAGAGATCTCCTTGGCGAAAACTTCCTTGTCGTCTTAACTTCTCCTCCACGCGAGAATGCCTCAAGACCCTCTAGCCAAGCGCGGCGACAAGGTGTGAATGAAGCGAGAGAGATGTGACCACGCTTAGGAGTCGTGGTTTCTAAAAATAGAAAACCACTCCCACGTTCATGCTCTCATGCGACTTCGGTTTTACCCAAGCGCAAACTTCTCTTCACTTTGAACCATGCGCTCATTCATGAGCCGGTTCATCACGGTTTGGTCCAAGACCAATTATCCCAAGCAATATGGTCTAGATCTTAATTAAACCCTAAGGCTTCAGATCTAACCGTCGATCTCTTTGATGCTCTTGATCTGACCGATCTAGCATCCATTCTCTCGATCGAAGCTTACCGATCTCAAGCCCTAATCAATCAAACATGATCAGACCAGATCTCACTTACAATCAGAGATTAAATCCCTTTAAACTGAACCTGAACAATTCAGTCCACACGATCTGACTTAAGTAAGCCATATCATCAAATTGTGCGACCCTGAGGGTTTCCTCTAAATGTCGGTAACGATAATTCTCATTATCACGATCAGTGAGGGGTATCTAGCAACACATCACTGTCTCCCGATATAAAGGAAAGAGTCTTCCAAGACTACACCCAAACCACAGCACAAGTGTGAATCAACTCACAAGGCATGCATATTTCCTTTGCCACTGGATGTTCTTATTGGACAAGCTTGTCAAGCTTGTAACTCCAATATGATAAGCATGATTAGATCAGATGAACACAGTCACCTGGGTATGGCCATACACTCTCTCAATCATCTCATCCAGGGGGCCCCTTTAGAACATCACACTCCTTAAACAAGGAGACGGCAATCCTATGTCTATCACTAGTGCCCTAACCTGATTCAAGCTCACCATCCAAGATAGTCTATAATCATTATGTTTCAAATGATATTGAACTACCTCAAAACAATGACAATCATCATTTAGAAAACACAAGTGATCTCAAGTCAAAGGAAATGTGCCACTTGTCACATTCAAGGAATATTCACATTGTGACAAACAATTGAACATCCTAGTAGGGTCTGTCCAGCACATCCAATGTACCCATGAGTCTACATCTTATTCCATGCTCGAAGCATCCTATAAGATTAGAACACATATTAGTCTCAATCATATCAAGGCTGTCTCATGTTCACCAAGATATATCGACTAAGGACTTAACAGCATGTCAGCCTAGCTGAACAGCTTTGAGACATTATTTAGAAGAACATATATTGCAGCAGACAATGTAACTAACTGAATAACAACCATGCCTTTATAAACATAACAGTTTATTACATGATACTGATACATTCCCATAGGCCTCAAACATTAGCCTTAAGGGCATACCCCAACACTTAGGCCAACTAAACTCACCTTGTCTCATACAGTTAGTTATAGGGGCTACTATGGTGCTAAAGTTTCTAATGAATCTCCTATAAAAGGCAGCTAGACCATGGAAGCTCCTAATCTCAGTCAAAGTCTTGGGTTCAGGCCAGTCTAAGATGGCTTGGATTTTGCTAGGGTCAGCTTGAAGTCCTTGGTCTGAAACTATGAAGCCTAAAAAGACAACCCTAGGGGAAAGGAAAGAACACTTTTTCAGGTTTAGGTATAGTTTTTCTTCCTGAAGTAAGTCTAGGATCTTTCTAAGGTGTTCCATGTGTTCTTCTCGGGTCTTGCTATAGATTAGGATGTCATCAAAGTAAACTACTAAGAATCTTCCTATGTAAGGCTTCAAGACTTGGTTCATTAACCTCATAAATGTTGAGGGGGCATTAGAGAGACCAAAGGGCATGACTAGCCACTCATATAAACCATCCTTAGTCTTAAAAGCTGTCTTCCACTCATCCCCAAGTCTGATCCTAACTTGGTGGTATCCACTTCTAAGGTCTAGCTTGCTAAACCACTTAGAACCTACCAGCATGTCAAGCATGTCATCCAATCTTGGGATGGGAAATCTATACTTGATGGTTATCCTGTTCATGGCCCTACAGTCTATACACATGCGCCAGCTTCCATCCTTCTTTGGGGTAAGAAGGGCGGGTACTGCACACGGGCTAAGGCTTTCCCTAATGAAACCCTTGTCTAACAGTTCATCAACTTGTCTTTTGAGCTCTTGATGCTCAGTAGGGTTCATCCTATAGTGGGGTAAGTGTGGGAGAGTAGAACCCGGGACAAGGTCTATGGCATGTTGGATTTCTCTAAGGGGTGGTAATCCATTGGGAAGTTCTTCCCTGGTGAGCTCAGAGTACCCTGAGAGTAGGGACTCAACTTCTTTGGGTATGGGTGACTCCTCATCTGGGTTGGTTTCTTTAATGACTAAGGAGTACACTTGCTTGGACTCTAAGCAGTCTTGGGTAAAAGCATGGGACCTTATGTGTTGGATGGTCGGTTTAGGTTCCTTAGGTTCCTCTATCCTACCCTTGTTGGTGGCAGCCTTAAGTTCCTTAGGCATGGAAGGCTTCAGTTTGATCTTTTGCCCGTCATGGCTAAAGACATAGGTGTTAGTCCGACCGTAGTGGATAACATCCATATCGTATAACCACGGGCGACCGAGTAAGACTTGGGCCACATCCATGGTTATGACGTCACACCAAATCTTGCCTTGGTAGATGGCAAACTGAAGGGGCACTAAGCACCTATGGGTGACTGGGACGCTAGATTGATTGACCCAGGATATGCGATAGGGATTGGGGTGCGGTTCTGCCTTAAGGTTGAATTTTACTAAAGCTGTGTGAGAGACCGCGTTCAGACTACTTCCCCCATCTATCATGAAGGACCCCTTTCAAGAGGGGGGCGAAACCCTAAACATGCGCATATGGAAGCTTTTTGCATGGGCGGAAATAGGGCTTCAAGAATCGCATGCATCATATATGATCAACTTGAAGTTGCATATATCTTAAATCGAATCATACCATAGCCATGAGGAAGATGGCGACTTGGAAGTAGAGAACAAAATTGATCTCCTCCAAAAGGCACGCACACAAGAAGAAGTTGGCTTTCTCCTTGTCGTCCTTTGTGCTAGCAAAGGGCTTCAAGAGTCCTAATCGCTTGAAGGAGAATCCTTGTCGTCCTTTGTGCTAGCAAAGGCATTTTTTTCTTGGCTTATGGCATTGAGGCGTTGAGGCTTCCAAATATGGTAAGCCTTCACTCTCGCGCATTCACGCTTAGTGAACTAATCAAAACGCCTAATTACTTGAACCATGCGTTCACACTCTTGAACCGGTTCAATTGACTTTGGTTCAACGACCAAATCAAACCAAGACCAAACCAAGACATGCCATGGTCTAAATCTAATATGAACCAAGAAGGTTCAAGATCTAACCATTCATATCCAGATGCACTTGATCTCACCGATCTAGCATCAATACTCTCGATCGAAGCTTACCGATCTAAAGCTCTAATCAATCAAACATGATCAGACCAGATCTCACTTACAATCAGAGTCTAAACTCCTTTTAACTGAACCAAAACAATTCAGTCCACACGATCTGACATAAGAAAGCCATATCATCAAATTGTGCGACCCTGAGGGTTTCCTTTAAATGTCGGTAACGATAACTTACGTTATCACGATCAGTGAGGGGTATCTAGCAACACATCACTGTCTCCCGATATAAAGGAAAGAGTCTTCCAAGACTACACCCAAACCATAGCACAAGTGTGAATCAACTTCACAAGGCATGCATGTATCCTTTGCCACTGGATGTTCTTATTGGACAAGCAGGTCAAGCTTGTAACTCCAATATGATGAGCATGATTAGATCAGATGAACATAGTCACCTGGGTATGGCCATACACTTTCTCAATCATCTCATCTAGGGGGCCCCTATAGAACATCACACTCCTTCAACAAGGAGACGGCAATCCTATATCTATCACTAGTGTCCCAACCTGACTCATGATCATTATCCAAGATAGTCTATAACCATTATGTTTCAAATGATATCGAACTACCTCAAAACAATGACAATCATCATTTAGAAACATAAGTGATCTCAAGTCAGAGGACATGTGCCACTTGATGCAAACAAGGATTATTCACATTGTGATAAGCAATTGAATATCCTAGTAGGGTCTGCCCAGTACATCCAATGTACCCATGAGTCTACATCTTATTCCATGCTCGAAGAATCCTATAAGATTAGAACACATATTAGTCTCAATCATATCAAGGCTGTCTCATGTTCACCAAGATATCTCGACTAAGGACAATACAGCATGTCAGCCTAGCTGAACAGCATTGAGACATTATTCAGAAGTACACTTATTGCAGCAGACAATGTAACAAACTGAATACTACCATTGCCTTTATAAACATAAAAGTTTATATACATGATACTAATACAATCCCAAGGCCTCAAACATTAGCCTTAAGGGCATACCCCAACAATCTCCCACTTGCACTTAATCTAATGGTTGAGAAATCTCAAACCCATATTATTACAGTGCTTCTCATGCTTCTGCTACGCCAGAGGCTTGGTAAGCGGGTCAGCCAGATTGTCATCTGTATGAACCTTGCAGATTTTGATCTCGCCTCGATCAATGATCTCCCGGATCAAGTGAAACCGTCTCTGTATGTGCTTGGACTTCTGGTGCGACCGTGGTTCCTTTGCTTGTGCGATTGCTCCAGTGTTATCACAAAAGATAACCAAAGGATCTGCACTCGAAGGAACAACACCAAGTTCCTGAATGAACTTACGAATCCACACTGCCTCCTTGGATGCTTCCGAGGCTGCAACATACTCGGCTTCTATTGTGGAATCAGCAACAGTTGACTGTTTGAAACTTTTCCACACCACTGCTCCTCCATTCAAGCTAAAAACATAGCCTGATTGCGATCGGAAATCATCCTGGTCCGACTGGAACGAAGCGTCAGTATATCCTTCTATACTGAGTTCTTCCTGACCACCATATATCAATAACATATCTTTGGTCCTCCGCAGATATTTTAAAATGTTCTTGACTGCAATCCAGTGTGCCTGACCTGGATTACTTTGGAATCGACTGGTGACGCTTAACCCGTAAGCGACGTCTGGGCGAGTACACAACATCGCATACATTATGGACCCAATAGCCGAAGCATAAGGCGTATTGTCCATTTCATCTTTCTCAGTCTGTGTTTGTGGACACTGACTCTTCGAAAGATTCACACCATGTCTGACTGGAAGATATCCTCTTTTAGAATTCTCTAAATGAAATCTCTCCAGGACTTTATCGATGTAAGTACTCTGGCACAGCCCGAGAAGCCTCTTAGATCTATCCCTGTAGATCTTCACACCTAACACATAGGCTGCTTCTCCTAAATCTTTCATCTGAAAACATTTTCCTAACCATGCTTTAACAGCATGCAGTTCAGGAATATCGTTTCCCATGATTAAGATATCATCGATGTAGAGGACTAGGAAAGTAATCACGCTCCCACTAAACCTCTTATAAACACACGGGTCATCTTCGTTCTTGATGAAACCAAATTCACTGATTGATTCATCAAAATGAATATTCCAGCTTCTAGATGCTTGTTTCAGTCCATAAATGGACTTCTTTAACTTGCATATTTTATGACGAACTGATGGATTAGTGAAACCTTCAGGTTGTGTCATATACACATCCTCATCCAGTTTTCCATTAAGGAAAGCCGTCTTCACATCCATCTGCCAGATCTCATAATCGTAATATGCAGCTATCGCGAAAAGAATCCGAATAGACTTAAACATGGCTACAGGAGAGAAAGTTTCATCATAATCTATCCCGTAGATTTGTTTGAAACCTTTCGCTACTAGCCTGCCTTTATAGGTAACCACGTTACCATCCATGTCAATCTTCCTTTTGAAGATCCATTTACAGCCTATAGGGATTACTCCCGGAGGCGGATCAACCAAATCCCAGACTTGGTTATCTGACATGGAGTCCATCTCGGCTCGCATAGCTTCAAGCCATCTAGCTGACTCCGGTCCACTGACCGCATCCGCATAAGTGAGGGGTTCATCATTTTCAATGATGTAGACTCCGTCATAGCGCTCAGGCTGTCGACGGATCCTTCCCGATCTACGCGGTTCCCGTGATATCTGAGCCTCAGGTTGTTCAATAACCTGTTCAACTGGCTTAGGCTCATCCAACTGTGCTTGACTACTTTGTCCTTCCTCTGGATTCTCATCCAACTTTATTTCTCTCCCACTGGCTTCTTGCAGAAGAAATTCCTTCTCAAGAAATATTGCCGTCCGAGCAACAAATACTTTGTTCTCTTTGGGATCGTAGAAATAATAACCCTTAGTTTCCTTAGGGTAACCGACAAAGATGCATTTTTCAGATCTGCTTTCCAGTTTCCCAGAGGCGAGCTTTTTGACATAAGCCTCGCAACCCCAGATCTTAATAAATGTGAAGCTAGGCTGTTTCCCATACCATAACTCATATGGAGTCTTTGAAACTGCCTTGGATGGCACTCGGTTTAGTACTTTTGCAGCTGTTTCCAGTGCAAATCCCCAAAAAGAGTAAGGAAGAGTAGCCTGACTCATCATAGAACGAACCATATCAAGTAACGTTCTATTTCTCCTCTCGGACACACCATTCCATTGCGGTGTTCCTGGTGGAGTGAGCTGTGAGATAATCCCACACTCCTTTAGATAGTCAGTAAACTCTCGACTTAGGTATTCTCCACCTTGATCAGAACGAAGTGTCTTGATATTTCGGCCTAGCTGATTCTGTACTTCATTCTTGAACTCTTTGAACTTGTCAAAAGATTCACTCTTATGTCTCATAAGATAGACATAACCATATCTACTGAAATCATCAGTAAAGGTAATGAAGTACGAATAGCCACCTCTGGCATGTTTACTAAATGGCCCACACACATCACTGTGTATAAGGTCAAGTAAACCTGAAGCCCTTTGACCTTTGTGAGGAAAAGGAGCCTTCGTCATTTTACCCATTAAACAAGCTTTGCATGTATCAATCTCCTCATAGGAGAATGATCCCAGCAGTCCATGATCATGCAACCGCTTAATGCGCTTCTTGTTAATATGGCCTAAACGACTATGCCATAGCAAGGTGCTGTCATCAGCATACTTGGCTTTCTTATTATCAATATTTTGTATAGAACATTCCATGTCCAACATGAATAACCCATTATTAATTGATCCAGAAGCATAAACAATATTATCATAAGATAGAACACACTTTGAAATATTACATTCAAAGGCAAATCCTTTCCTGACAAGAGCAGGAATCGAGATA